>CM061748.1:196209933-197553406 GCA_030979885.1 Lolium multiflorum | reverse complement strand
CGGTTGTACATCCTTGAACGCGCCCTAAAGCCACACCCACTTCGGTGTGACTATTTCCCCGAGGTACTACGACATACCCACGCATCTTTCGCGATGCGAATGCGGCGATCTTTGTTCAACAAAATTGTCGCCAATGTGAGGACAACCACCCGCTGCTTCAATTCAAGCGCCAAAGAATGCCGTGGAGCTCTTGGGATTTAAACGCGCACCAGGAAAATATCCGCCGTCATGCGCGCCTTTGTATATGGCATTCCAGCGGACAATGCCGACAGTATCTTAGCATAGGAGAGGATACAGCGTTGGAGTAAATCCACGCCCGTTTTATGAGTTATGATGCGTGTATGGGCCGATATATCTTTAAGCTCCCAATGACAGTCCATGAATTAATGGGGAGAGCAGGAACACTTGGGGAGTGGCCGGGCATGCTAGGAAGCATAGATTGTATGCATTGGACATGGAAAAATTGTCCAAAAGCATGGCATGGAATGTATTGTGGCAAAAGCCGTGATGCTACCATTGTTCTTGAAGCTGTGGCCTCGCAAGACTTATGGATTTGGCATGCTTTTTTTGGATTGCCCCGTTCACTCAACGATATCAATGTCTCACTGATCCCATCTGTCTTCTTGCCAGACTTACTAAAGGTGATGCCCCGGCCGCTTACGTCAACGGAGGGAGTACACAATGCGGTACTACCTTGCCGACGGTATATATGCAGGATTAGGCCACATTTGGAAACCATCCGAGAGCAAGGAACAGAGCTGAAGCTGAATTTGCCAAAGCTCAAGAAGCAGCTCGCAAGGACATTGAGAGAGCTTTCGGTGTTTTGCAAGCTAGATTTGCAATAGTCAGAGAACCTTCCGATTTTGGTATGGACACCTCAAGGACATCATGACCACCTGTGTCATTCTACATAATATGATCATTGAGGATGAGAGGGGTTTGAATTTATCATTTTTATTTGATAATGTTGGCACGAGGTCAAACCTGCAAGAAATCCTAGATAATGTGGAAGCATTCAGCAAACATACCCGTCAGATTGAGAATGATAAGGATGCAGCACAGCTCCAGGAAGATCTTGTTCGCTGCACCATTGGCAAAGGCCACGACAACTAGGATTTATTTGTGTTCCAATTTGTTGTTGCGCTTCATTTGTTGTTATACCATTTGATTCATATTGTTAGAAAACATTTGTTCCAATTTGTATTGTTTGTAATGTATGACAGTAAACATTAGGTGTAATAACTTTCGGATTATTGTTGTATTTGTGGTATCAATTTGTGTAATAATTTAGATTGTATTTATTTGCAAAAGCATTTGCATCCGGTTTGTTTGCGGGCGAAAAACAGCCCGTATGGTCCAGGCCTTGCAGTGCAGTCCGCGCAACAACCTCAAGCTGAATATGTTGTTATGCGGGCGGCGTTGCCAGCGTCTATTCATGGCCGTTTTCGACCCCAAAGCACATTTAGGGAGTGGCCTGGATAGGCAGATATGGGGTTCTGGTTGGGGATCTGCTAGAGATGCTCCCAAAAGAGTATGTGGATCGGCGTTTGGGGGTGAGTTTATTCGTGCGGCGTTTGGGGACATCGGCTCTCAGCCGCGTCAAACGCCGCCCCAATCAGAAATTCAAATAGTTGCATTCAAAAGAGATCGTTCCCGCCGAAGTCGTCGCGATCAGAGTAGCGGCGATCAAAGTACTAGGCGCGCGATCATTTACAAACCGGTGGTGCAAGCTAAATTAGAAGTGATGGGGTTAGATTGCATAGAAAACAAATTTTCCTACATAAAGGCAGACAAGAGTAACCAGATCTAATCTATGGGTCTGGAATCTAATCTCAAGATTGAAGCAGCAGATGGAGATGGGAACTAACCCTCGAAAGATTCCAAAGCCTCTGATTAATCTCGTTGTTGAGGTGTAGGCCGATCGTCCCGGTCTTTGCAATCCGGCAGCACTTCCGTGCTCGGTCGCGCGTACGGTGTCGATGAAGCTCCTTCCTCTCCCGTTCCAGCAGCGGGCGGCGGAGGTGTGGTAGATCTCACAGGTCCCAGCACGCTGGCGTAAAGGTGGTGGTGGTGGAGAAGAGTTGCTGCAGGGCTTCGCCTAAGCCTGCACAGCGTATGGAGGAGGAAGAGAGGGAGGCGGCTAGGGGATGAAGTGGTGCCTCTCCTTGCCTCCTCCCCTCTTTATATAGGGGGGGGGGAAGCGCTAGGGAGTTAGCCCACCTCCTTCCTTGGTCCAAGGGGGGAGACTTTTCTTCCCCCTCAAGCCTTCCCCTTATCTCTTCATTTAAACCATTTAATCTTGGGACGATTCTATCTCTAGATTTTAAACCATTTAAATTAGAGATAGATCTTATCTCTAGATTTAAACCATTTAAATTAGAGTAGGACCCACCATGCCATGTGGCGCCTATGTGGCCTATCCCGGGGTGGTGGGCCCACTGGTGGCCCTCTAGAAGACCTTCTAGAAGCTCTGTCAAAACACAGTTTTCCCGAACCCGGAATTTGACTTCCTATGGGCTATTCTCCGGACCATTCAGCGGATCTCCTCGTGATGTCCTGGATCCATCGAGACTCCGAACAAAAACTTCGACTCCAACTCATATTCTGAATCTACTTATGCGACATCGAACCTTAAGCGCGTCACCCTATGGTTCGCGAACTATGCAGACATAGTCGAGACTCCTCTCCGAGCAATAACCAATAGCGGGATATGGAGATCCATGTCTCCCACATATTCAACGATGACTTAAGTGATCGATTGAACCATTTACATACGATGCCAATTCCTTTTGTCTCGTGATATTTTACTTGTCCGAGGTTTGATCATCGGTATCTCCATGCCTTGTTCAACCTCGTTACCGACAAGTATCTTTACTCGTACAGTGGTATGTGATCTCTTATGAACTATTCATATGCTTCAAGCTAATCAGATGACATTCCACCGAGAGAGCCCCGAGAGTATATCTATCCGTCATCGGGATGGACAAATCACTATTGATCCATATGCCTCAACTCACATTTCCGAATACTTAATCCCATCTTTATAACCACCAATTTACGCAGTGGCAGTTTGGTGTAATCAAAGTACCCTTCCGGTGTAAGTGATTTACATGATCTCATGGTCGAAGGACTAGATAACTATGATCGAAAACTTATAGCAAATTGAACTTAATGACTTGATCTTATCGCTCATTTGGGTGTGTGTCCATTATATCATTCAACTTCAATGACATAACCTTGTTATTAATAACATCAAATGTGCATGATCACGAAACCATGATCATCATTAATCAACAAGCTAGTTATACAAGAGGCTTGCGAGACTCCTTGTTGTTTACATAACACACATGTATCAATGTTTGATTAATACAATTATAGCATGATATATAACCATTCCTCATAAACACAAAAATATTATAATAACCACTTTATTATTTGCCTCTTGGGCATATTTCCAACAAGAACAAGGGTTGGGCGAGGCTGACATCCTGAGTCGACGTAGGCCCGTCGATCACGATGAACTCGTCGTGATCTGCCCGGTGTGCATGCTCCATCGGCTTGAGGCGGGAGGAGGCGACAGCGGAGTGTACTAGCTGAGATGATGTCACCGAATCGTCTATAACAATCTTAGCCCGGGGTTAGGGTTCTTGTCGCTGCCCGCTGCCTGGGCCGCCGCCTTGGACGCCGCCTCGGCCGCCGCCATTTTGGCTTCGATGTCGTCGAGGATTTGGCGTTTGAAGAAGTTGTTTGCCGCCCGTGTCCGGGGAGACATTCCTTCTGTCGAAGCTCTGGCTGCGCCGTCCGCACCGGGTCCTGGCTCGCGCTGGGGCCCTGGCTTGTACGCCGGGAAGTAGAAGACAGAGTTGGGGTTGAAGCCGCCATGCGACAGCGTATCCTGGTAGTGCGGCGACAAGTTTGGCGTCACGCACCCGGGAGTGGCGGAGGGGCCGTCGTTGTAGAACCCGGATGTCGACGGAGAGACCACTCTCGGAATGTACACCGGCACCAACGTACTCCATGGTCTCACGTTGGTGGCAGCGATACACCCGGCCAGCGCCTGCTGATGCGCGCGCGCCGCCAACGCCTTCTTCTCCAGCTGCGGTGCACTCCTTCCTTCCGCTCCGCCGTCAACATCTTCCAGCGCAGACAGTCTTGATGCCACTGATCATCGGTCCAGCCTTCCGGCTTCTTCTTCGGAGCCGGCGCCTTCCGCGGCTTCGCGAAGGGCGCCTTCGCTCCTTTCTTCTCATTGCCCGGCCGCTTTCTTGGCCGCTTTCTTGGCCATTTTTTTGGGGGATGTCGATGGCGCCAACGATGGGAAGTGGGTAGCAGCGGCGGGAGGAACAAAGTAGCGACGGCCAAGGTTTTTCTTTTTTCGATAAGCAAAAAATATCGGTGGGTACCGGTATTCCGGTATTTAGGAAATTTCGGAAATACCGGACAAATACAGGCCGAGATTTGTCAAACCAACCCACTATGTTTTTCAAAATCTATATAAAAAATTTAAATTTGACCAAATTATTTAAATACCGGAGAATTTCGTTCGGTATTTCTTTTTCTCGGTGGTAACCGGTAAAACCGGTTTTCGCCGAAATCTCGAAATTCCACGGCGAGAA
This sequence comes from Lolium multiflorum, assembly GCA_030979885.1. Taxonomy (NCBI): domain Eukaryota; kingdom Viridiplantae; phylum Streptophyta; class Magnoliopsida; order Poales; family Poaceae; genus Lolium; species Lolium multiflorum. Next base: position 197,548,790 of record CM061748.1, on the reverse strand, counting down.
AAATACCACGGCGACGATGGGAGGGAGAAATTAATCGGCGGGATAGGTCAGATGTGTTGGGGCCAGTACGGCGGGAGAGCACGATTCGGCGGGAGGGGACGAATTTTTCCTCGCCTTGTGGCGTCGGTCCCCGCCCTCCCTTCGCTTTCGTTGTGTCGGCGTGCCCGGTGTCCTGTGGGTCGGACGAGCTCGGGTGCCAGGACACCGTATCGAACGCGCCGGCCAAGGAGCTTTGGAGAGGTGACGGCTGGGGACCGTTTTATCCCGGCGCCCAAATCCCGTTGGGACGGTTTGAAACAGCGGGAATGTTCTCGGTGAGCAAATGACAAAAAAAAACTACAATTGAAGCGAACGTGTCAAGAAACTACCAAATGTGTCCATTTGTCACATAACTACCACTACGAGACGGAGTTGTGACAAAGAGCACTAATTTTCCAATTTACTCATCTTAATCCGGTTATTGTTTATTAATTTACAAGTCCTCCTATCATCTTTTCCAAAAGCTATCAGCTCCCAAGTCAACGAGTCTTCCATCGACCTCACACGTTCTCCATACTCGCCGTCATGCGCTCTTCTCCTCGCCACAGTGGCCGCCGGCGTGGCGGTCCCTCCGCCAAGAACGTCTCCCTACCCCCGGCGCCCGCATGGCCTCCCTCCTCCCGCGAGGGACGACTAGATCCTGCTCCGCCCCCTCGACATGGCCGGCTGGGGGGGACCCGCATGCGCCGCGATGCGGGACCACGGCCGGCCGCCGGCGCCCTCGGCGCACGACAACTCCTTCTCCGTGGATCATTGGGGCGCAGGCAGCAACGGCCCACCGGATCTTGGCCTCGGCCGCGTCATCCTCCCCCGCCACACTGTCGCCATGGAAGTGATGATCAATGGGCCGGGCCGGCCTACCGTTCACGGCGGCGTGAGAGGCATGGAAGCGCCGCCGGCGGCAGGCACGAGGTCCCCACACTGTCAGCCACCCACGCGGCGTTCCATGGTGTCTTACCTTCGACGCGCACGCGGCAAGCGGCGCGGCGGCCTGCAAATGGCCGGCAGTGATGGCAGGCTTCTGCCTTCGCCGGCCCCCGGCGCGGAAGGGTTCACCGCGTGCGCCCTCAAGCCCAAGGCGAGACGCGGGCACAGACGACAACGACGCACGGCGCGCAGCCGGCCAGGCGGAACGAAGCAACCGCATTGTGAGTTGAGGAGTTTTATTTTCTTCTTAATTTTTATGTAGGAATGGGTCTGTGTGACACAAAATATGTTACAGTTATATCTGCCAAATTGAAAGCGCAGTTAGGTTTTCATTTGCCACGTAGTCTGATAAGTGGGCCTGAATAGTCGGAAACGGTTTAGCAGCTAAATAATGAAATCAGTGCTCTTTTGTCAATATGCGATAGTGGTAGCCTATGTGGGGAACGTAGTTAAGTTCATGACACTATCTGCCTCAATTGTGGTAGTTTTTGTCATTTACTCGTTCTCAGTGGGTTCCTCTGAGGCTTTGACCAGTGGGGTTTGATTTGGACTGGATCTCCGGAGGCCGTTGCGGGCACACACCGGCTCGCCAGAGGAGTGCACGACGACACGACGAGGATGATGGCTTCAACGGCGCGTCTCGCCGCGGCCTCCTTCAGCAATTTCGGTATCTGAATGAATTCGTTGTTCGTCGGCTAGTATTGAGGTCCTGCTGGTTGTCCAGGATGCGTTTTGTCCCACCTTTTGGTTTGATCTATATATCCGTGCATCCCGACCCATATCGATAACTAGCATGAATCAACTCCTCAAGCGCATCTTGCAGGTGAAACTGTTTGTGATGCGACATGGTTCCTGCACTGGATGGTAACTGAAGATTAGTGAAATGTGTGCCTCTAATTTTTCTGTTTGCAGGAAAGGATCTTGACAAGAGGAAGGACCGTTTGCAGAAAAACTTGCGTAACACAGGTTTTTCTGCTTAAACTCCAGAAGGTTCTTTGTTCATCTCCATATTATTTGTTGGTCGGTTGGGCATATATGCCTATATTAGGTTGTGAATTGCATCATATGAAAATAATTGGCAAACGCTCAAGGCACGGGCACTCATCTGAAAATAATTTGATTCTAGATAACATATCCTTATGTGGAACTTTTATTTTTGCAGGCTCACCTCTGCTATCAAAAATATTCAGCTGACCCACACACCCTCCACTCCTTCCTGCCCTCACAGGCCTCCACCTTGCAACCATCCGGTGCAGCAGCCAACCAAGTCGGATGTGTGTTCGGGGTCGGTGGCTTGGAAACGCAATGTGTAGGAGCAGAAGCAGTGCAAGGAAGTGTGGGAGCAGAAGCAGTATAAGATCGTCGCTTCGGGCTGCTATGCAATGTAGCCACCTCGCTCACCTGCACCATTCCTGAGTAATGAAGAACCAAGGTGATATGGTATAATGATTTGTTCTTTCTAGTGCAATGCCTGTTGGTATCTCCTCAAGAGAAAGTACGCATATGTGTATTTGACCGATGATATCATTTGTCATCTCGGATTGTGATGTCTTTGTTTTACATTGATGATTGTTTCATGCTTGAATTTTATTGATCTCTCATGCCACCATCATAATGTTCGAAATTTTGCACTAAGCTATACCTTATGGTTTCACTATGTAGACATTCGAGGACTATTCTGTATTAACAACAAAAAAGATTGTAGCATCTACTTCATTGTCCACTCTATACATTAGTGAGGATACACTAAAATTGTTCCGATGCATGATGCTTCGTCCTCCTTGAGATGCAGATTAGTGATTTCTGATTTATGTACACTTTTCGTGTAGTGATTCTTAGGGTTAAGACTCGGTTAAGGAACATGATAGATTGTATTTTTCAGGCGCTCCGTTCCCATCAAGGCCTTCGCCTTCAGGAGGGCTCCCGGACAGCTGTGAGGAGCGCGGCGCACCTGGTCGACCATTGGATCAGTGCAGTTCGGTTCATGGTAGAATGCTCCTAGAGTTTTGATCTCCTCTGCGCCGCTACCGTGAATCTCTCCAGGTAGTGTCCCTTCTTTCCCACCCTTCCAGCTTGCTGAGCGCACTCCGGCGCGCCCTTTTTTGTCCGTCAGATTGTAGCTATGAACGAGCAGGATCATCAGTTTGGGTAGATAGAAGCAAATTACTGTTATGTTATATGTAATTCCATGACTGGCATCTTGGCTCCGCTTTAAGCATAGTTTGCTGGTAAAGTGCATCCGGTAAAACGGCACCCAATCTCTCCCGCATCGGCACATGAGGAGAAACTTAACCTCTACATCGTATACTTCACTGGTTATTCCTATTCCTTGCAATCTGTGCCTCTTATTTTTCAAATTGTCTGCAGCTACATCAGGCAAATTTAGAAAACTGGGAATTTGGAAGGTTCAGTTTTAGTGCAACTTATGTGCACTACGTTTCTTACAGATCATAGCAATCTATTTACTGAAGTCAGTCCCAGCAGATTTGAGGTAAATCGTAGAATGGACGTGTTCTAAAAAAGAGAAGGTTGAATGGCGTAGTAGTCGTAGAAATAAAGAGTTCGAGATTTTTCGGGTAACATGAGGTAATATATATCTGCATAATGAATTGGATTTTGAGAAATGGAGGTGAAGGCCATGTTCTGGCAGGTACTTCTTTATCTTTACATACATTTCTTGTGCAGTATTTCTTATACAAAATGTTCAGAGCCGACAAAAACATAGAGGGCTATCCATCTTTAGGAGAAAAAAACTATTTCATGATTGGCTCTACATGCATGTATATTTTTACCGGGATATTCTAATTTTGATTACAAATTCGATGCATCTTCGTGTCTTAATGTATAAGTTTTGAGTAACAACGGCCGGCCTGGGAGCCGGAGTTTGTCGTTAACTGTTGTAAGCATATTGGCTAATTCTAATGTAGTGGTTTCAAAAAAGTGAATGCGTGTCGAGTCTATTCTTCATATCATTGCGGACAAGTGATACATTAGCATGAGCACCAGATTTATAGATTTCGAATATTAAATCTTTTTTCGTTAAAACAAAATTTACTGGAAATCAGTTCATCAGTACAAAATAATGACACTGCCATTAGGAATATGAAAGTGGGATGTACTGGCTGGTCATTGGGCCACTTGGGGATCAAATGCTTCAGCAGAAATAAGCCAGAAATATTGCATTCTGGCAAAACTTTGTGGTGTTTATGTTCTGTTCCAAACCACTGTAACCAGTAACTGTTGGTAAACCAATGAAATAATCAGCTCCGCTTTCCTGCATGATGTACACACAAATGTCTACATTGAGAAAATAGTAGATAGTGACCCCACTTATTGCGCCTGTCGCAACTATCACCGATGTTTCTATAATTGGAAATAATCATTCAGCTCCAGCCTCTCGCTACGAAACCCGTCGGAGCGAGATGACCGTAGGCGCTCCTGCGACGCGAGCGCCCCTGGCGGCCGGCTTCCGCCGCCGCGCCGCTCTCGGCAAGGCCACGCCTCCTAGCTCCCATCCACCACTCTCCAACCACCTCCACCACCTCCTCACCCTCCCCACCAAACTTCACGCCCGCGTTTCTCCTTTTCAACATCGACACCTGCAGGCTCAACTCCAAGGGCGGCGGCGCGTCTCCAGCTCCTACCCCTCCGGCGAGTTGCTGCTGGAGCTCCTCCACGGCTGCGGAGCGTCATCTTCGAGTACCTCCCTCGACGAGCCTGCCCCGGAGGACTACGCCGCCATTGACGCTTCTCAGGCCGCTTGGCGGCGAGCGGGTACACGGCTTCTTCTACCTCGACGCCGGCCGGAATCTCCGATCTTCTTCCTCGCGAGCGCACCCCACTCTGCATGGCGCGCAGAAGACCGTTCGCTTCGATCTGCCTCCGACAAGTCCGTTGGACGCCAAGGCCCACCACTGCCGGCGCCGCCAAGACGTTTCGTCTGCTCCGCGTTTTGCGGCACGCTCGGGCCCAGCTGCCGAACCGACGGAATCTGGCTGGACTGTGGTTATGTCGCGCCGCGCGCGGCGGGAGGCTCGAAGAGACTCGGCTCTTCCTACTGGTCGTGGGCGCCGTGGCCTCGTCTCCAGTAAAGCCTGCGCCGCCTCGTCTCCTAGCCCTACAAGAGGATCTCCTCGGCTTTGTTTCCGCTGCAGCTCCACAGAGCATATCGTCGCCTCCTGTCCACGACCACGCGTTCGCCGACGCTCTTCACCAACCTCACCACCAAGATCCTCGCGGTGGCTGCGCGCCCCCGTCTCTCCTTCGGCGACCATGGCCTACCTTGGTCATCCCTCCACGCGCGACGAGGAAGATTCCTGCTACATCGCCACCTCCTACGACCTCGACCGAGAGCGCCTCGATTGGGAAAACACCGCCATCGTGGCATGGGTGATCGCTGCTCCGTCAGGAACGGATCGCACAGACGTGGAGGATGTCTTCCGCCGCAAATATCGTCTCCGGGCGTCGGAGTTGCTGGTGAGCTCCCACTTCCCGGAACAATACCTCGTCAAGTTCTCCTCCGCCGAGCTGCGCAATGAGGTGATGCGCACGGAGCGGTGCAACTTCAAGCTCGACGGCCTCGACGTCCACTTCCGGCCATGGCGCGCCGTATCTCACGCCTACAACGCCGACCTCCTCTTCCGTGCTCATGTGGTTGTAGACGGGCTCCCTCCGTTTGCATGGCGGCCGAAGATCGTCGATCAACTTGTTGGAAGGAAGTGCGCGGTGCAACGCTTGGATGACGGTTTCACCACCATGGAAGATACCTCCTCCTTCGGACTGTGGGTCTGGACGGCGGCTCCGCATCGTATCCCCAAGGTCCTGTGGTGCACCTTCGTGAACAAGGGCGCCGGAGGGCTCTCCTCTAGAGTGCGCATCGAAGAGGACAGGCCAGACCAATGGAAGCGAGGTGTTTCCTTCCGCATCCTCCTACACATTGACCGCGTCGAAGACTTCACGGGCGCTCCGGAGCTGGACGGCGGCGAGCCCATCTCCGACTTCAGGCCGGCCTCACACTCCCTTCCTCGGTGCCACCTTGGTACTGTCGACGGCATGCCAGTCAACGCTGACTTGGGATCCATCTTGCCGGCCCCCATCCCGGCTTTGGGTGACCTGGGCCCTGCTTTCGCTCGACGTAGCGGGCAAGATGTTCGGCAGGATCTCGAGCTTCCCTCCCGCCACAAGGACCGCGGAACAAGAACTCCCTCCCGCCCGCGCGACGAGGAACGCCATCTCTCCCGACGCTCCCCTTCAAGAGGTTCGGCCCGTCATCGCTCACGATCAGTGGCAAAGGAAGGAAAAGGCCGACGCGCACGTCACAGCTCCCGATGTGATGATCGGGACAGCCGCAAACGGCACCGTCGGGACGACGATGATGAAGATGAACGACACGGGCCACGTCGTGATCAGCAAAGCCGGGCCTCCTCCTTTTCCTTGCGTGCCAAGATATCCTCAATGGAGGAGGAGCGCCGCGGAGCACGGTACTCCGGCCGCACTCCCGGCCGTTCAAACAGCCGCCACGGAGGACACCGCCGTCGTGCCCTCATGCGCTGGGTGCCGGTGGAAAAGGGTGAAGATGACGCGCAGCCAAGGAGGGAGGCCACTTCAAGGGCGGTTAGCGAAACCGCCAGCGAGCCACGGTTTCTCTCGCACATGGACGTCGCCTCACCTCCGAACATCGCCAAGGCTTGCAGGGACTGGACCATGGCCATCAAGGATGTTCCCGCGGGCTTCGCGGAGGGTTTTTCACGTCTAGCCTCGCCTCCTCCCAACGTGGCTAAGGAGCCCGTGACGCCCAGCTCCTGGGGAGAAGAAGAAGGGATCTCGACTACGCCTCCCTCGCCTGTGGTTTTAATGATGGAACCACCACCACATGATGCTACACAGCTCTCCTTCTCCGAGCCGGAGGTCGTGCCGGAGAATTGGGATGACGTCCCGGATGACGGCCTGGCCATGCACCAGCCCTCAAACATGGAGGTCTCTCCGCAGATCGGCAATGCGACAGCTTCGCACGATGCTCCTTTGTCTTCGGTCATCGACCTCTTCATCCGCCCGGTGGCACCCCTTCTGCCACGCCCCACATCAGTGCCGCCGCAGCCCAGTCTTGACAAGGGGCAGCCGTCTTCTGAAAATAGGCGCAGCGCGCGTCTCGTTAACAAGCCCAAGATGCATGTGATGGACAAGGCTATTCAAGTTCTTAACTCAAAGATGGGCGTTGCCGGGGAAGGAGTCCCTCTGCTGCAAGCCAGGAAGGAGTACTTGGAGAAGTACAAGACCCAGCTTCCGAACACGACGATCGACGCTCTCGCCAAGCTCTTCAAGCTAAACATCCGCAGCATGACGGAAGCCGACGAAGCCCTGATCGCCATGGGAGGCCCAGGGGCCAGCGAGACCGCGACTCAGGACTTGGTCGTTTAAGGGTCGTGTCGTCGCGGTTTGTTTTCCAGTTGTTCGTTTTCGAGTTGTCGCTTTCCTGCTTTGTGAACCTTTGAGTGAGGTTGCTATCTATCTACTTTGTTATCGGCATCATGATTGGACCAAACCTTTCCATTGCGGACTGGAATATTAGAGGTCTGAATGATCAAGGACGGAAGGACACTGTTCATGCTTTCCTGGCGGATACCTTGTGTCACATTGCTTGCTTTCAAGAAACCAAACTCGATCACATCGACCAACACACCGCCTCTTACATTGGCGGCTTCAGACTCCGATCTTTCGCGCACCGCCCTGCCATAGGTACCCGGGGAGGTATTCTCTTGCTCTGGGACGACGATCATGTGGAAGTCTCTAATATCCACATAGGCACCCATCTGATCTCGGCAAACGTTACTATTCGCTCCTGCGGAACTTCCTTCAAGCTGACCACCGTTTATGGGCCAACCGATAATGCCGAGAAGGAAGAGTTCCTTGATGAATCTATCGCTGCAAAGTCGGCCGATGATTCTAAATGGCTCATTATAGGCGACTTCAACATTATTTACCAAGCGGAAGACAAGAACAATGCTAATCTAAACTTCCGGATGGGGTCTGTTCAGAAGAGCCCTTGTTACATGTCAACTAAAGGAGCTGAAGCTTCAGAATAGAAAGTTCACTTGGAGCAATGAAAGAGAAACTCCAACTCTGGTGCGTCTAGATCGGGCTTTCTGCAATGCTAGTTGGGACTTAGAGTTCGAGCATCACGTACTCCACGCCTTGTCATCATCCCTCTCGGACCACTGCCCTCTCCTCCTCTCCAACCAAAGCGGACCACGGAAACCTCCTATCTTTCGCTTCGAGTCCTTCTGGACCAAAATGCCGGGCTTCAAGGAGACTGTCCAACTTGCTTGGTCTTCACCTTTGTCTCACTCACAGCCGGTTCACATCATCAACCACAAGCTGAAAACAACGGCGCTTGGGCTGAAATCCTGGAGTAAAAGCCTCTTCTCCGATTGCAAGCTTCAACTACTCATGGCCTTGGATGTCATCCTACAACTCGACGTTGCCCAGGAATCCCGAAACCTCTCCCCGGAAGAGAGAGGTCTTCGCGCCGACCTCAAGAGAAGGGTTAAAGGTCTTGCATCCTTGGAACGGTCTCGTAAACGACAAGCGTCCAGAATCAGATACCTTCGCGAGGGCGACGCAAACACTAAGTTTTTCCATCTCCGGGTCAATGCTAGGAAGCGCAAGAATCACATCATTAGACTGAAGCACAATGATGGATGGGCTTCTACTCATGACGAAAAGGATAGGCTCATCTTTGAGCATTTCTCTAGCGCCCTTGGTCGCCCCCCTACTCGCCAGCTGGATTTTAACTGGGGGATTTTAAACCCCACGACTCACTCCTTAGCGGACCTGGACCTTCCTTTCTCAGAATCGGAGATCAAAGAAGCTATTGAGGACATGCCGTTGGATAAGGCTCCGGGACCGGATGGGTTCTCTATGACCTTTTTCCGCTCATGCTGGGATATCATTAAGGATGATCTTATGGGGGTCATCAACGCCTTCTCTGAGCTTTCGACGCAAAATTTCCATATCATTAACACCGCAAACGTGGTGTTGTTGCCGAAGAAGGATGGTGCTGATTCTATCTCAGATTTTCGGCCGATAAGTCTGATCCACGGGATCCCGAAGATAATTGCTAAAGCTATGGCTCGTCGTCTCAGCCCTAAGATGAACGAGATTGTATCCCGAAGCCAAAGTGCCTTCATCAAGACCAGAACTATACATGACAATTTCATGTATGTCAGAAACACGGCTCGCAAACTCCACCGCAGCAAAACACCATCCCTCCTCATCAAGTTGGACATAGCCAAGGCTTTTGACTCCGTTCGATGGGATTACATGTTGGATCTTCTACAGCGCCTTGGCTTTCCCCAGAGATGGCGTGCTCTCTTGACGACACTTTTCTCCACGGCCTCCTCTCGGGTTCTTCTTAACGGTTTCCCCGGAAAGAACATCCCTCATGGTCGCGGACTTCGGCAAGGCGACCCTCTCTCGCCGCTTCTGTTTGACATCGCCATTGATCCGCTTCAAAAGATCCTAGAGGAGGCTACCAATTCTGGGCTTCTGCACGCTATGCCGGGCGGCTTGGAGGGCCCTAGGGTTTCTCTCTACGCGGATGACGCAGCCATCTTCTTAACCCCTACTATTCATGATCTTTCGGGGCTCGCCAATATCTGCAGCAGTTTGGAGAGGTTACGGGGCTGGTGACTAATGTCGCAAAAAGTTCCATCGCCCCCATCCAATGCGCTGACATAAATCTTGCGGAAATCTTGATCCATTTCCCAGCTGCAACTGCAACTTTCCCCATAAAATATCTGGGATTGCCTCTCTCTCTTGGGCGGCTAAAACGGGCGGATCTTCAACCTTACATTGATAAAGCGGTGGCGCGCTTAAACCCATGGAAGGGAAGGTTCCTCAACCGCGCCGGCTGCACCGCCCTTGTCAAATCGGTGCTTTCCTCTATGCCTATCTTTCTACTGACAGCCCTAAAAGCAGACAAAGGCATCTTGAAGGCTTTTGCGAAAATCAGCCGCGGCATGCTGTGGGCATGCAAGGAGGCGGTAAGTGGGGGTAAATGCAAGGTCAACTGGCAGAAAGTCTGCCGTCCCAAGGAGCTTGGAGGTCTCGGGATCCTGGACCTAGAGAAATTCTCTCGTGCCTTGAGGCTTCGATGGCTTTGGTATGAATGGACCGCACCGGATAAACCGTGGGTGGGTTCGGAAACGCCAAATGACGCCTCTGACCTGGATCTTTTCAACGCCGCAACCCAGGTCACCATTGGCAACGGTGCTAAAGCTTCCTTCTGGTCCTCTTCCTGGCTCAGTGGAGCCCCTCCTAAGGATGTTGCCCCTCTGATCTTTAAGGTTTCTAAAAGGAAGAACAGGACTGTTCGCGACGCCCTGGATGGACAGAATTGGGTGGCCGACATTGCCGTCGAGGCCTTTACCGTGGAGCACATGGAACAGTACATCCGCCTTTGGGACCTTATTGCGAACGTCAATCTTAGTCCCGAGGCCGAGGATGCCATAACCTGGACTCTAACTCCCAATGGATGCTATTCAGCCAGCTCTGCCTACAAAGCCCAGTTCTTGACGGCCCTTCCTTGCCCTTTCGGCAACATCGTATGGAAGACCTGGGCCCCTCCGAAGTGCCGTTTCTTCGCCTGGCTTGCTGTCCAAAACCGCCTCTGGACTGCCGACCGCCTTGCAAAAAGGGGATGGCCACACCATCCTACTTGCCAGCTGTGTAGATGCTCCCCAGAAACGGCTCGTCATTTCCTCTTTGAATGTCGCTTCTCCAAGAGGATATGGAATGCAGCGGCGTCGTGGCTCTCTTGTCCGGATCTCACCCTTTGCCTCAACACTGAGAGACCGAAGGTGTTTGAGTACTGGCAAGCTATGGCCAATACCTCCACCTCCTCTCCCAAGGGTCTGAGGACGGCTATCATGCTCATCTCCTGGGAGATTTGGAAGGAGCGGAATGAGCGAGTTTTCAACAACAAATCCTCCTTACCCTCGGTGATCATGCACAAAATAAGGGAGGAGGGCAAGGATTGGGTCCTCGCCGGCGCAAAAGGACTTGCAGTTCTCTTAGACTGATCCTTCATATATGTGGCCTTCTTAGGGGGGGTTTTGTGTTACCCCCTGTTTTGTTCTCTTTTCTTTTGGCCTCGGCCACCCCCTTGTTTACTTCTCCTATATTAATATAAGGCAAAAGCTTTTTTGCCCGTTTCAAAAAAAAAAAAAGAAATAATCATTCAGTCAAATTCGTTCATATGTAATGTATTTTATTTCTGACAATGCTATACAATTAGAAAAGAATGTCTCTTAATTTTCAAATTTGGTGTTAAATGCTCGGCAGGAATCATCAACATTCACTTCTACCATGGATTTATGTCTCCTGTAGTATTATCTTCTTAATATTACGACAACACACATACGCCTCTGATGTAGGCTATTCTATCACAATGGTGAAGAATACTTTATATCTTGAAATTAATATCTGTTTCTACAAGTGGTAGAAAAACAAGCCTCGCTGAAAAAGCACATCATAGTATTAAGACTTTGGCATGAAATGGGTGCATTGCCCCATGACTCTTTAGAGTAGCCTAATATATGATCGTTTCACCTCTTGGTGCTTAAATTGGGGGTAGTTAATTATGGCGATTGCTTCCATAGACCCCCAAGCCAACAATTCATAACCGTACCATTATGCATGTGCTCCTTCCGCCGGCGCTAGCGGGTCGGGTTAGGTTAGCCTTCGAAGATCCATATCGATTGTACCCTTGTATTGTACTCGTTGAAAGGGTATACGGTGTACCCTTGTACTCGTTGAAAGGGTATAGGCTGTATGTACATTTCGGTGTATGTACGTCATCGGTGTATACGTCCGATGGATCGATGTGGTGGTCCTCGTCGGTTGTCACTTTCCGTTCTCATGTACCTTGATCAGCTCGTCGCAGCCGCCAGCCCGGCGATCTCCGATCTCGACCTGCTCCGGTGAATACTGCTTGTCCGCCGATCGCGGCAAGGATCCGGCGTCCAACCTTGGCCCGACTCCACCCCTACCACGGCCGCCATTCATACCTAGGGTTTTGATCCCTCCGTCTTGTTGTAGCCGGTCGATCCCTCACCACCGCCATTTCCACATACCCCGGTTAATCGTAGCAGGCGTGGCTGGTTACCTCGGCGATCTCCTATCCTTCCCGCATCCGGTGGATCGTTGGTAGTCACCGCGGTGCGCACGACAACGATACAGCGGCGAACGTCTGGGTCATTCACCCTCCGCGTCCCCACGATCGACATATAGGTCGTTCCATTTCAAGGCAGAGCACCGCCGAGCCCAACTTCCCGTGGCTGCCCAGATTGCCACCGACGCCCAGAAGAGGTTAGCCCCCCGTGCCACACTGTTATTCTCTTCTTATTCCATGTATAATTTCAAGGATGTATCATCACATTTGTGCTTAGTGTTTAATTTGTTTTTCAATTTTTTACCAATTTTTTGGTATATTTTTTATTAATCTGCATCACACAATGAATTCCAAGCCGAGTTTTTATGTTGATTAGGTCAGTGATGTTGTCGAGGGTGCTCCTCGGCAATGCCCTCCGATAGGGGCTTAGGGTTGATGGAATCCTGCAAGCTGACACGAGACATCGGTTCACAGACAAGCGGGGAGAGCGATTTACCCAGGTTCGGGGCCCTCGATGAGGTAAAACCCTTACGTCATGCCTGTATGTTCTTGATTATGATGATAATAGGTTACAATGGGGTGTCAAATAGTTCAGCTAAGATCTCGTCGAGATGCTAAGCTCTATGGTGACCTAGCTCTAAGCTTCTGGTGGCTTAGATTGCTCAGATTGATCGTCCTCCTCGACAGCCCCTCTCCTGGCCTTTATATAGGAGGCCAGGTCTCAAGAGGTCTAACCGAGTGCGACTAGGTTTACAGTAGTTTTAGATCTAATCTTTCCTTGTTCGGCTGCTTCTTTGTCTTGCTTGTCAAGGAATCATCTGGTGCACCACCCGGATGGGCCGCCTTGCCTCCAAGTGCCCTCATGGGCCGCCTTGCCTCCAAGTGCCCTCATGGGCCTCCAACCAGGAAATATAGGATAGGGCAACGTCGGTTACCCGAAGGGTAGTGCCCACGTCAGTAGCCCCCGAGTGTCTAGCCGAAGATAGTTCGGGTAGAGACTAAAGCATGGCTTCTTCTGATGTCCTTCTCCTTGATTGTTCTTGTTCTTCTTCTATCGGGTGCGCGTCAGCGCTCCTGATGGGAGTAGCCCCCGAGTCTAAGTACGGATGCTTGCAATTCGTGCGTAGACTCAAGTTGTACCACGAACATTTTGCTCTGCCGAAGTTTTTCTGCAAGTCTTCATAAGTCATCCGATACATTTCCTCATGCAAGGGATAACGAGTAACGTGCCTAAATTTTGTTGGTTAACTGCCGATGGCAAAACAACACTACCCTACAGAATCAAGTCCCCGGGCATGATCCGAGTACAAAAAGTTCTGTCGGGTGCGCATCCAGCGCTCCCGATAGGAGCCCCCGAGTCGGCACGAGCGCTTTACGATCGGGTGCAGACTCGAGCTGAACATACCATCCTTCTCCCTCTAAATATATCTTCGAGTCCTCATTCTTTTGAGTGCGCGTCTTCTTTTTATCGGGTGCGCGGCCAGCGCTCCCGATGGGAGTAGCCCCCGAGTCTGGACACGAGCGCCTTACGATCGGGTGCAGACTCAAGCCTGAATATCCGAAGATTATCTATTTCTTTCAATTGCTTTCGATTTCCTCCATGATGTCATTGATGATGTATTGCTGCTGTGACGTGACTGACAAGACTTGACCTGACGGGCCCATCCTAGTTCTGCGCAAGCAGTTTTTAGGGAGCGACCAACGCACGCACACCGACCGAGGCGTCTCCTCGGTTTTCGCGCGTCGTGGGAATAATGGGCCGCCGTTCCGTTCTCCTTTTAGACACCACGTGTACAGCCAGATCTAATCCACTTCCCACGATGCGCATGAAGTTATGACCACGATCTTGCGTCAATTTTTACGATATAAATAAGGGGTCTTCCTGCTTTTACTTTTTATGCCTCCCACTGCTCATCTCCTTCAGCCGTCCTTTCCTGTTTCCTCTGCTCTTCCTTCAAGAACCTCAGGCGCCATGGGCAAGAAGAAGGGTGCCAGCGCCTCGGACACAACCAAGATCAGCCGCGACTGGAGCGCCTCCGCCATTTCCAACCGAGATGTCAACAAGCTGCGAGCCCTTGGCTTCATCTCCTCATCTGAGGACAACATCCGTCTTCCAGGTGCCATTTCTCGCCCAAGGCCTCCGAAAGGCTTCACTGTTATGTTCTCCGCTTTCTTATTCCGCGGCCTCTCTCTCCCCGCTCACGAATTCCTCCGTTCACTTCTTTTCTTCTACGGGATTCAGCTCTGGCAGCTGACCCCTAATTCCATCCTCCATCTTTCCATTTTTATCACTGTTTGTGAAGCCTTCCTTGGCATTGACCCCCACTGGGGTCTTTGGAGGAAGATTTTCTATGTGAAGCGCCACAACGACAGCAATGCCCCCCCCCCCGTCTTCGGTGGCGTTGGCTTTGTTGTCAGGAAGGATGTCGATTATCTCGACTACCCGATGAAGGAATCAGTTCAAGGGTGGCGCAACAAATGGTTTTACTTGTGAGACCCTGTGATATCTGGGCAGCGCTCGAACCTTCCCCCTTTCGAGGATAAACTGATAGCCAAGCCGAAGAAGTCCTGGCAAAACGCCCTTTCTCCCGAATAAAGAGTGATAGCCGACAAATTATTTGACCAGGTTGTCGTACTAAAGAACACGGGAGGCTTGACGATGTGCGGCACTGAGCTAGTCTCAGTGTTCCTACAACGTCGAGTGCAACCGCTGATGTCTCGCCCCCAGCTGTGGCTTTACACAGGCAAGGACGATAGGTCTAGGGTCAGCTCTACCGACCTTTCGGCTGAAGACCTACGAGACGAAGTTCGCCGCCTGACATGCCTTAGTGCAAAGGACAATATTGTCTTGATGTCGGCTCGTCCTTCTTACGATTCTCAACATCTTCCGACTGAGGTAAACCTTCGTTGTTTCTTACTTGCTATAGATACCCCTTCCTTGTTGTTGCTTTACAAATTTTCACTCGACAGGTCCCCGCCGTTGCTCAATGCTATCCTTCTACACCCGAAAGCGGTGTGGAACCAGAGGATGACGATGACAACTCCGAGGAGACCGAGGACCCCCAGCATGCCCTCGAGGACAGCGATGTCCAAGAGGAAGAGGCTACCGAGGATGATGCTTTCCTCAGGAGCAGGCGACGCAAGCAGATACACGAAGAATTTATTACCACGGGTGAATCAAGTCCTAGCGGACAGGATAATGATGCCGCTGGAGCTGCTTCGCCTTCTCCCGCCAAGAAAGGTCCGACGAGCTTTTTCGCCGTTGAAGACGACCTGGACCCGTAAGCATTCATATCCCTTTGTGACTTGTTCTTTGTAGTTCTGCATGCTAACTGTTTATTCTTCTTATGTAGCTCTGATGACGACGACGAAGTCCCTCTCGCAAAGAGGCCCAAATTATCCTTTGGGAGAAAAGCATCAGTCCAAGAGCCGAAGCCTTCTCCCGCCAAATCGACGCCGCCTTCTCGAACGACCGTAGAAAATATCCCAATGTCAAGGGTTATTCCTTCTGGCGACGCCCCTGCTTCATCTGCTGCTCGCGACCACGTAAGTGTTTCATGTTGTCTT
The DNA here is from genome assembly GCA_030979885.1 of Lolium multiflorum. Lineage (NCBI taxonomy): Eukaryota > Viridiplantae > Streptophyta > Magnoliopsida > Poales > Poaceae > Lolium > Lolium multiflorum. Next base: position 197,533,087 of record CM061748.1, on the reverse strand, counting down.
GGTTTCTTTCTTGCCTCTCATCCAATTAATTCTTCTTGGTTTCTCTGCTGCAGCCGATTTACGCCACAGTCGATGCTATGGTGGATTTCGCCGAGCAATTCACCCGATTGGAATCTGAAAACGCTCAGCTTCGAAAGACCGTCAAATCTTTGGCTGATCAAGTGCTGGAAGCCAACAGGCTTGCCGCCAACGCCAACAATGAAAATATCTTGCTGAAGGGTGACTTGAAGAAGCTGAAGCAACAACTGAAGGATGAACAAGATGCTAGGCGCGAAGCTGCAGCTGCAATTGACAAGAAGGAAGGCGTCCTCCGTGAATCCATCACGAATTTACTAAGTAAAGTTCTTTTGACACAACTCATTTTGCAGCATTTCCTTTCCGGTTACTGATGTGACCTCTTACAGAGGCTGCCGATACAACCTTTACTCGGGCACGCATGCTTCGGGAAGACTCTACAGCTGACGCCCTCTCACTCGCCACTGAATCCAACGTCCAAGTTCTTGGGCTTCTGCAGAAGGCTAAAGGAGCATTGTCGAGGCTATACTCGATGATCTTCCCAAAGGCGAAGCAAGTCAAGACTCTTGGCGAATTGGCGGATGTTTTTCTCGTCGACCCTTCTGAGCCTGTTGAGGTACTGAAACGCTGTAACCGTTTGTTTGGGGCGGTTCTTACTTTCCAGCTGCTTATGGGCCATGGAATGGGGTCTGAATTAGAGGAGTTGTCTAAGGCATTGCCTGTGGATGACGACAATCATTTAGTCGACCTTTAGCCCTTCAAACGGTCGGCAGTGACATGTGCCAATCAGCTCCTGAAGTTGGTAGATGAAGCACAAGCCAAGTCTACAACTGATGCTGGTCCTGAATCGTCGTCAGCTCTTTAGTGATTGTAATTAAGATCTGATGCTATTTGACTTTGGCTCTTTTTATTTTGGCTCTGTAATCAGTTTGAATCAATCTTTTGGATGTAGCTCGTGTACTCCCGCGCTCCCGATGGGAGTTTTATGTTAATATCATTCTGATCTGGAAGTTGTACTGCAGATTCTTTCAACTTCTTCCCGTGCCGAACTTTTTCCAAATTCTTCGACTAGTGACGAGTCTGGCCTTGTTCGTTCTTTACGCGACCAAATGTCTCGTCTGAATAAAGATATCACTTCCCTTCACGCGATGGCAGCGTTGTTGAAGAAAAAGAGTGAGATAGCGACTGCTATTGAACAACATGCCCTCGATCGCCTTCGTGTTGCTACCGAAAGTCTAGGCTGTAAGTGCTAACCTTTCTTGTGATTTCTGACATATCCTGGATGCTTCCCCAACTAATATTTGTTCCTTTTCAGTCGCATCTCACGATAAATCTGAAGAGGACAGGAGGATCCACGAAAAAGTCGAGGCAATGACTGACGTTGCTCATCCGAAACATGATTTATGGTCGCATCGTCCGAAGGCTGTCATCGTGGCGAAATTCGAGCATCGGGCAGAGAAGGTGCATTACTATTTTGATAAATTCCATGCTCATCTCACGATGGTTTGGAAGACTTTGTTTCCTCTGGACCAAGCACCCGAAACTTTATCTGCCCTGTTCACCCGATTCAAGTCTCCCGAAAGGATTCGACAGTTGGTACGGAAAGAACTTTTGGCTGGTGCTGAACTTGCTTTTGCTTCGGTGGCGTGCCACCCATCTTTGGACTTGAGAGCCATAGCAAACACTGAGAGGAGTTTAGGCCAATATTATGATATTGCTAGAGGTCCTGCATATACCATTGTTTCCAGGATGGAGTCAGGTCTTGAAAGGGATCTGAGGACCCAAGGGAACCAAGGAGCCCAATCATAAATGTAATAACCTTGTATCTGCATAAGATTGTTTTGTACAAATTTACTGCGTGCGTTGCACGCTATGTTAGTTTGATTGATATTCTATTGTCGAGGGCGGCTGAGTGATCAGTTCAACCTGCTCTCTCGACGACTTCGTTGAATTTTGCAATGTTATTGCGAAGTCGATATGTATGTTTTATGAAAGCGAGACCCGTCGACTTAGTCGAAGGAATTAGACGCTTGGCTTCGTCACACGGTGCACCGGTTTGAGCCTTATTTTGTGATAATGTAACCATCGACTGCAGCACTCGCGTATTTTCTCGAGGCTTGGACTGGTTGTTTTTGTGTGTCATTAATCTTAGCTCCCGTTGAGAGTATTTAATTAATGACACTGTGTAAGCGTATTTTGTTAGGCCAGCGCTCCCGATGGGAGTAAGAGCCAAGTGTAGGGGCCGCAGACGACCTATTCGGGTGGTAGGGTCTGTGTTGAGAAAAGGTAGAAAACCTGATTAAAATTTTATTCATAATTCAAAAGCAACCTTAAGGGCTGTTGAACAATAAAAAGCAGTAGTATCCTATGTATAGAACCGTCGCAGGTGTGCGATATTCCACGGATTCCCAACATCTTTTCCCAAAGTTGGGTTTTTGAGCCGGTATGCTCCTCCTGGTATCACTTCAGTGACGATGTAAGGTCCTTCCCATGGAGACTCGAGTTTCGAGGGTCTCTCTTGCTTCAGCCGAAGTACCATATCTCCGACGTTAAAGCTTCGGTTGCGTATTCGTCGGCTGTGATAATTCCTTAACGCCTGCTGGTACACCGTGGTTCTGGCCAAAGCAATGTCTCGGGCTTCGTCAAGGAGGTCTACAGCGTCTTGTAGTGCGATGTTGGAAGAAGATTCTGTGTATGCTGTTACTCGAGGGGCTTCGAACCGAACGTCGGCTGGCAGAACTGCTTCGGCTCCATGTACCAAGAAGAACGGGGTGTATTGAGTCGACCTGTTAGGTGTGGTACGCAAGCTCCAAAGTACAGATGGTAACTCCTCGACCCAGGCTCCGGCCGCGCCCGTAAGGCGTTTCTTGATGCCATCCCCTATTAGACCGTTGATCCTTTCCACCTGGCCGTTTGTCTGTGGGTGAGCCACTGATGCAAACTTCAGTTTGATTCCTCCATCATCACAAAATTTCCGAAACTCTTTGGAGTCGAAGTTAGTCCCGTTGTCTGTGACGATACGTGAGGCATGCCGAATCGACAAGTTATTCCCCTGAAGAATTGAACTGCTGTTTTTGCTGTCTGGTCTCGTACCGGTACTGCCTCGATCCACTTTGTGAATTTGTCGACTGCAACCAATAAGTACGTGTCCTCAGGCAACGATCTTGGTAGTGGTCCAACTTGATCGAGCCCCCATTGAGCGAAAGGCCACGAGGTATTGTCATCGGTCTCGCACGGGCATGCGGTTTTGGGGAAAACCGCTGACAAGGGTCGCACTTCATGACCAGATCTCGAGCATCCGATGCCGCTGTTGGCCAGTAAAATCCCGCCCTAAAGGCTTTTGCCACAAGGGCCCTGCTTCCTGCGTGATGTCCGCAAGTTCCTTCGTGTATCTCGCGCAACAGTGCTTTTCCATCGTCAATGGCTATGCATCTTTGGAAAATGCCGGAAATGCTGCGCTTGTATAGTTCACCGTTTACTATGGTGAAGGCTTTCGATCTTCTGACGATTCGTTTCGCTTCTATTGGATCCTCTGGTAACTCCTGCCTTGTTAGATACGCTAGGAACGGCTTGGTCCATAGTGGTTCAAGGAGGAGGACTTGTTCAACAGGAGAAGTTGGAGATTCTTCGGCAGCTCGATGCGGGCTCGCCTCGATTCGCCACCGACGGTTTTGGCGGTGCCGACGCATTCTCTTTTATCGATCGCTGAGTGATCACTTCGTAAAACACTCCGTCTGGGATGGGGGAGCACATGGATCCGATGTTTGCCAAAGTGTCGGCTTCCTCATTACTGGCTCAGCCGATATGTTTAAGCTCACAGCCTTCAAATTTGGCTTCCATGTTCTGGTATAACTGTCGGTAGGCGATCATGTTGTCGCTGACCGCGTCACACAGGTTCATCGACTGTTGTACTACCAAATTCAAATCTCCGTAGATTTCAGAGTTGCCCCGCATGCCTTGGCCATCTTCATCCCATGTAACAGGCCTCATATTCTGCTTCGTTATTCGTCGGGGGAAATTCATACGTAGTATGTACTTCATCTTATCTCCCTGTGGTGATATTAGTACCACCCCAGCTCCTGCTCATGTGCTTCGTTTTGACCCGTCGAAGTACATTGTCCATGACCCCGACATGTCGGGTGCTGCCGGTGTTTGCGATTGGATCCAATCTGCCACGAAGTCTGGGAGGATTTGGGATTTTATCACCGTCCGATTGACGTAAGTTATGTCGTGTGGTGCTATCTCGATCGCCCATTGAGACACTCGACCCGTGGCTTCTGGGTTAGTCATTATGTTCTTCAATGGTGCTTCGCTTACGACGACAATCGGGTGCTCTGGAAGTAGTGCCGCAACTTGCGAGCTGACCTCCACACTGCGTATGCCAGCTTCGATGATGGGGGTACCTCGTCGGCAGGTGTGAGTACTTCACCGAGGTAGTAAACAGGCCTCTGCACACCGTGAACTCTCCCTGCTTCCTCTCGTTCAACTACCAACACGCTGCTAAAGACTTGGGTCGTTGCAGCTATATACATAAGCGATGTTTCCTTCTCGCGGGGGTTACGAGGACCGGGGATGTCGACAAGATTTTCTTCAGATTGTCGAAAGACTCTGCGCCTCATCTGTCCATTCGAATTTTCGACTTTTTCATCAAGTTGTAGAAGGGCAAAGCTTTTTCTCCCAGCTTGGCGATGAATCTCTGAGCGCCGCCAACCTGCCACTGCTGCACTTGGTGCAGATTCTTTGGCGGCTCCATGTCGAGGATAGCTTTGATCTTCAAAGGGTTAGCTTATATTCCTCTTGCTGAGATGAAGTAGCCGAGTACTTGTCCCCCTGGCATCCCAAAGAAACATTTCTTCGGGTTCAGCTTGATCTTGTACTTGTCTAGGTTGTCGAAGGTTTCTCGTAAATCGTCAATGAGAGTGGCGGTGTGCTTTGTTTTTACCACAATATCGTCGATGTAATCTTTGATGTTCCTCCCGATCTGTTCTCCAAGGCAAGCTTGCATGCACCGTTGATATGTTGCCCCCGCATTCTTTAACCCGAACGTCATGACGTTGTAACAGAAAACACCGTGTGGGGTGATGAACGCAGTTAATTCCTGATCCTCCTTTTTGAGCTTGATCTGGTTATACCGAGTATGCATCCAAGAAGGAGAGACGATCGCACCCAGCTGTGGAGTCGACTATCTGGTCTATACGAGGCGTGGGAAGTGGTCCTTCGAGCGGTGCTTATTAAGGCCGGTGTAGTCGATGCACATGCGGAGAGCGGTCGTGTCTTTTTCGGCACCATAACGGGGTTGGCCACCCACTCAAATTCCTTGAGCTCTCGAATGAATCCTTTGCGGAGTCGACTAACTTCTTCGCCAATTGCTCTTCTCTTCGGTTCAAAATCGGCGCATCGATTGCTGCACTGGTTTAGCTGTCGGGTCAACATTGAGGGCGTGCTCAGCGAGTTCCCTGGGGATACCTGGCATGCACTACAAGAAAAGTTCTGATAGACAACGTCTCAAAATCGTCCGCTAAGGGGTATTTTTCGTCGCCTATGGGCCTAACCCGACGATATGGGTTCTGTTGTGGAAACTGCGTCAGGCAAAGTCCAACGACGATTTTTTCGGTCCGTCGCGCTTGGGCGCCCTTCCGCCACGGAAAATCGGACCGTTGCGCAAGTGTTTCCGGGAGCCCGTTGACTGCTGACGTCATGCAAACGACACGTGGCGACGCCGTTAACTGCCAGTTAACGGCGTTAACGGCTGAAACCCCGTGGTAGATGGTAGGCCCACACGAGGCCTGCCACGTCTTAAGCGGGCCGGGCCAGATGACATAGTTTGACCGGTCAACTATATAGCTGGGCTGGTCCATTAGTTACGTGGGCCGGGCCTAACCTCTAATGTTGACTGGTCAAAGGTAAATGGGCGGCCCATTTAACAAGTGGGGTCCCCCTTACAGCAACTGGGGCGGCCCAAGAAGCAAGTGGGCCGGGCCAAAAACACAGGTGGGTCCCACTATCCTGTTAAAAGGCGGCCCATTTAGTGTGTGGGTCCACCATATAGCAAGTGGGCCGGCCCAACAAGCTAGTGGGCCGGGCCAAAAACACATGGTGGGTCCCACTATCCTGTTAAAGGGCCGGCCCATTTAGTATGTGGGGTCCACCATATAGCAAGTGGCCGGCCCAACAAGATAGTGGGCCGGGCCAAAAACACAGGTGGGTCCCACCTTCCTGTTAAAGGGCCGGCCCATTTAGTATGTGGGGTCCACCATATAGCAAGTGGGCCGGCCCACCAAGATAGTGGGCCGGGCCAAAAACACAGGTGGGTCCCACATTCCTGTTAATGGGCCGGGCCATTTGTTATGTGGGGTCCACCATACAGAAAGTGGGCGGCCCAACAAGATAGTGGGCCGGGCCAAAAACACAGGTGGGTCCCACCTTCCTATTAAAGGGCCGGCCCATTTACCATGTGGGACCACCATATAGCAAGTGGGCTGGCCCAACAAGATAGTGGGTGGGCCAAAAGCACGGTGGTCCCACCTTCTGTTAAAAGGCCGGCCCAATTAGTATGTGGGGTCCACCATATAGCAAGTGGGCCGGCCCAACAAGATAGTGGGCCGGGCCAAAACACAGGTGGGTCCCACTTTCCTCTTGAAAGCCGGCCCGTTTAGTATGTGGGGTCCACCACAAAAGCAAATGGGCTGGCCCAACTAATTAGTGGGCCGGCCCAGTAGTGGGTGGGGACCACCTTAAAGCAAGTGGGCCAGGCCAATTAGAGTGTGGGGTCCACCGTAACTCACATGGGCTGGCCCAAGAAGTAAGTGGGCCAGCCCGTTTAGTTGCTGTTTATATGCCGGCATAATATGCGCTTTAGGATTTTGCGGGCAGGCACATATGTGATTTCGATTAATTGGGCCGTTTAAGGGATGGGAATTCGTGATTTAGATACTGAGAATATTTACGCAGCATTGATTTCTGTCGGATAGCCTCACTTACCACAAGCACCAAAGAAAAAATGCGCGAAAGAACTATAAAAACTAACTAAATATTACATCAGCTGCAAGGCATTGAAAAAATATATTACAGAACCCAGAGAAATTGAATGGTAATTAAACCTAGCAATACAATGAAGCGATCCGGCAATCTTTTAAGTTGTCCATGCAGCACCTATATCTGAAACAAAGACATTACAAGTTAAGACAACAACAATGGAAAGGCAAAGACACTACAATATTGTTTGCCAAAGAATTTGGAGCTCATCATTTCGTCGTTATAACAAGATCATTGTAATGCGCACAATAAGCAAACAAAGAGTGCATGCCGCATACCAACACCAATATAACAGAGCATGTTAGAATGAAACAGCAGACTTACTACTGTCGAGTCCCATGCAAACCAACATGTTCAGGGAGTACAAAATTGGCATGAACAACATAGTAGCAGGCTATAAATTTTGTAACAACGACTGAGCAAGATGAAGTTATGATGGCTACATCTACAGAGCAGGGAATGTAAACCAAAAATAGAAGTTACGATGGCAAAAGCTAAAGAGGAGGGAATGTGAACCAACATGTGCCAAGTGCAATTACTTCATTTTGGCCGTGAACTAAATAATACTCCTGAACTTATAGTGAAGGGGATGCAAATCAAGATGTTTCGGGATATAAACTTGTAATGAGCAACACATAGAGGATAGTTAATGCTGGAGCTTAGGATGGACCAGATACAGAATATAGTGGGATCACCTGTGAACTTGTATAAGAGGGAATGCAAACCAATATGTTCAGCTTTCCATATGTGAGCGTCATGCCAAGTCAGAGAAACAAGTCAATAATGCAGCTTTTGAAGAACAAGATGGCACGCAAAATTATTATCTAGTAGTATGACAAGTTTATTTGTACTACAGGCTAGATAGCAGAGTGATAGCATGCCAAACTAAGTCCTTACTTTGTTAGCTTACAATGAACTAGATACAAAACAATGGCATCATCTGTAGTACAGGGAATGCAAGCCAACATGTTCATGGAGTAAAAAATTGGCACAAACAACATAGTAGCAGGCCATAATTTTTATAACAACGACTGAGCAAGATAAAGTTATGATGGCTAGATCTACAGAGCAGGGAATGTAAACCAAATATAGAAGTTACGATGCCAAAAGCTATAGAGCAGGGAATGCGAACCAACATGTGCAATTACTTAAAATTGGCCATGAACTAAATAATAGCAGGATGTTACTATAATACCTATAATTTTTGTAACAACGACTGAGCAAGATAGAAGTTATGATGGCTACATCTACAGAGCAGGGAATGCAAACCAAAATGTTCAATCGCTTAAAGTTAGCAATGAAGTAGAAAATAGCAACGTGTTACGGTCATAGCTAGGAATGAACTAAAAGAGCTTCAGACAAACAAGAATCTGAACCCAGAACATGGCGCTAAAACAAGGGACTTACATTAGGAGAAGCACTCTGTGGGAGTCACAGCAGATCTTCCTGGGGTTGATAGATCCGGTGATGAAGTACGCTACATGTGCTACTTGGGGTTGGAGAGACGGCCATTACACTTCATGGTTACTCATCTCATCTGCAAAAACGTAACGGCGCGTCGTTAGCACAAACAGGTTCCCCCAAGATTAAACAAGAACTTGCAGGCAAGCAATAGAAAAGCGACAGTAGAAGAGTTTAGATCATGCACTGCGCCGGTGAAGCAGATCCGGTTCATGCACAGCGGTGTCGGTGAGCAAGATCCGATGCGGTGGACGACGGATCCGGCGAAGCGGCTCCGGTGGGGTGGACGATACCGCAGCTGAAGCGACTGCGGTAGACTGCTGGATGAGCATATGGTTTCGAGGTTCGGCGGGGATGATCCGGTCCGGTTGATGACGGCGTCGATGAAGCGGCTCCGGCAGGCAGCCGGATGACGAGGATCGCGAGGGCTCGGGTAGGCCAGGGAAGTCCGGCGGGGATGTTCCGGTGCGGTGGTCGTGGAGGTGGGAGAGAGGGACTTGGGAAGTTCCGGTGGGTGGTCTGAGGGAAATGAATTTTTTTTGGGAGGGTTTCCGGGCTAGGGAGGTGGTGATCCAAAAAATGACGGGCAGACCCCCCCACCAACCGACTTTGCTGCCATCTCCACAGGGGTAGAATGGGAATTTGGAAGCGTGTGAAATTTTTGTATTTTGTGGGCGGGAAGTTTTGCCGCTATGAGATTTTGAATTTGGCCACCGTCCAAGTATAATGATAAAAAATTGTGAGACCGTACTAGTACCTCTGTTCAAGGCCGAGTGCAAAATCAAATCATCATCACCTTGAAAATTTGTTACCAACTTACCATGATCATGATCTACCTCTGAAAATGGGCGCATCCACTAAAACTTGCAAAGTATAATGATACAAATTTGTGAGACCGTACTAGTACTTATGTTCAAGGTCGAGTGCAACATCAAATCATCATTATATTGAAAATTGTGTTACCATGATCATGATATTTCTCTGAATTTGGCGCAACCGCTAAATCTCGCAAAGGATAATGATAAAAAAAGGTGAGATTGTACTAGTTCTTATGTTCAAGGCCGAGTACAAGATCAAATCATCATCACGTTGAAATTTGTTACAATGATCATGACATATCTCTAAAATTAGTGCATCCGCTAAATCTTGCACGTGGCGCATCTCGGTGCGGAGCAACAAGTCGGTGCTATCAAGGTTGAGGCGTCGGTAGCGTCATCGGGCTCTCATCTCTTGATAGATCTTCTACATGGCGCGGCGCACCACCCGCCGATAAGCAGTCACATGTGAGACCGAGGTGGAGACGTCCCCGGCATCCTCGAGGCGCGTCCGCCCTTCTACGAGCCAGCGTCGACTCAAGGTATGAATCCATGTGGTGTCTTAGATTTATTGTTCTTCTCTTATGATTATTTTGAGCCGAACATGTGTGCTCTTTCTCTGAATATATTGCTTGAAAAGCTTACCAAGTTACTTAAATTCACTTTGTTCTTAATCTTGCGAGCTAATATTGTTATTTTTAATGAACGGTGGTGTGCGCAAGCAGAGTTATTTGTGGATGTGTTGAGCTGTTAGGCATAAGTCGAAATCCTCATCTAAACGAGGCCTCAGATTAACACATAAAAAAGGTGTTCAATCTCGCCCACAATACCCTCTTCTTTCCTCTCCCTTTATTGGAACTTGTTTTGCAGACAAGGAAAGTGGCACGTGTAATGTGAGTAAAACCCTCTTAGCCAAAATCATCTACGAGCAAGATTTTCTATATTGTAGATGCCCCAATTGACTCTCATCCCCAAAGTAGTTTTTTTATGTCAGTATAGACTTCTTTACTGGATGTATACTATCGTACATGGCATGCATTTGCCTAATGAGCAACATTGTATTGCTATTCTAGCCAACCTGATCGATATGTCAAGCTTCATGCACGAGATGCCATGTTTAATTTACTCCCTCGCTCTGATCCATATTTCTTGATGTGAAATGAATGTGAATCGGAGGGAGTACTTTTCTTAGATAGTACTATATCATTTCAAAAAAAGTACTACTACATCACAAATGCATCAAAAGAGTACTACATCACAAGACCACCACGGTTGTACTAGTAGAGTTTAATGCTGAACTTCCAAAGGGATTAAGATTACACATATGAACTTTAAACATGACCAGGAGCATGAGGGCCAGCAGCAGGGGCGTTGACGTGGAGCAAGCTAGGCAAGACGTAATTCTGGAGGAAGAGGCCATATGATGCGTACTTGGCCTTGGTTGCAGGGCGGTGTTTCCCCCTATGTACTTAGGCCTACACCCATCGCATGTTGGATCAGGCTGTGGATGTCCTTCTAGAGAAATTTGCCACATAATGGGCAAAATAGCTCCCCGCGCATGCAGAAACGAATTTCACCACCCTTCAGCCGCTTGAGAACATAGCGGCTTTTCCGGTCCCTGCGCACCTTGTTGTTGTCCATGTCATCAGAATACTCCTATGAATTATTAAGTACTACATAATCAGGTTTTTTATGACAGATCGAATAAATACTCCACTAACATAATCAAACCTTAGAAACCCTAAAATTAAATGTGTAGAACAAGTAAATGGCAGAAGAAATCGTAATAAATCATGAGAAACCCTATGAACAACCATGAACATTAGCCACAACAATTGCAAGTCCACTAAGTATGAACACATAAATTGATTATATGACTACATGGCAGATTAGTCGAAATTAAACTAGAATCTGATCTTACGAATCGTAGAATCAATTACATCTACAAGAACAAGGTAGGATATCAAATCAATCAAGAACCAGGCTCGTGCAAACCATGTGAACAGCAATATGACACAAAGAGGGTTGGGACAGTTTCGGTAAAAGAGAAGTACCTCCTCGTCATCACCCTCAACATCCTCCTGGAACTGAACGTTTGGGCCGAAATCGTCGAAGGGGTCGAGGTTCGCGTCCAGCATCGGGCCTAGGAAGACCTCGCCGTGGTGGCCTGCAACGCCGTGCACATCTTCGGCGGGATAAACAACGTTGGTATCCACCTTCTGCTCGACGGCCAGGACGCCCGTTTCGACCGAGGTCGAAGAACCAGACAAGCAGAGGAGACGAGCGGCATGGGTGCCCGGTGAAGCCTCACCCGTCGTGACGGCCAGGATGCCCATTTCGACCGAGGTCGAAGAATCCGACAAGCAGAGGAGACGAGCGGCTTGGGTGCCCGGTGAAGCCTCACCCACCACGACGGCCACTACCGTAGAGGCATCCTCTGCGTGGGCGGTCGCCTATTGCTCCGCCTCGTATGCAATACCTATCTTCATGCTGTTGTGGTTGGAAACGGGAAAGTCGATGCCTCAGAGGTGCGGTGAGTGGATGGGGGTTTTCACAGTGTGGGGGAGGCAAGTTGGGGGAGTGGAGAGGACGAGCTCGCGAGAGATGATGAGGCCGATTATGTTATAGCCTCCGACTCCCTGTATCCAGTAGTGGACGCGTGAAGTCATGCATGTACTCGACTTTCCACTTTCTGGGAGACGTGTACGAAACTTTTTTTTGGACCATTTAACTTCATGTGGGACTCATGTATACCAATACTTCCAAACGTCATAAGTAATTCAAAATCATTCAGAATAATATGAGACCTTAACATTTTATTTTTTGTGTCAGATATTGTCTATGAAAAATAACATCCTTCAAAAAATAAATCGCCTATGCCAATCCGATCATGCCCGTCTACTCCAACTAGCTTCCTCGAGTAATTTGTCACCTTACATTCTTAAAATGAACCAAAATTTGGCACAGGGGTGCATCATCACATGGAAAATGATGTTACCATTCTGTCTTCCCATTTTTTTTTGAATTTTTCAAAATTGTCATGCCCTAACGGAAAAAATGTACTCCTTCTAAGAAGCATGTATCAGAATGGCATTACCAAAACCTAGGGGTGGGGTGGGGGGAGGGGGGCACATGGTGGTGTGATGATACATCACATTTGGACCACACAACACCATTTGGACCAACCAAAAAAAAACACCCTACACAAACCCTGGTCAAAACTAGTTTGACCAATATTACAAAAGTTGTACGGAGTACATAATTCAGAAACCGTCAGAAATATACGAAGCATTCACGAGTCCCCAAAGTCAGTGACTTTGAGTCACTTACAACTGTGGTCCACATATCAGTCACCCAAAGTCATGGCAAAGTCAGCTTGGCAAAGTCACCGACAGACAAAGCAAGCAGTGAACAGACAACTCCGTAGCACTGAAAAGACATCTCACAGAAAAGGCTAGTACTACCTTTTCTTCCCGGATAAGCAAAAATAGCTGATCGGTACTGACGAAATGCACCAGGTCCGCAATGTACTCCAGCTATAAGTGAAGCATGCCTACCACTGAAGAGGAAATTCAAGATTCCACCAGATCCCCATATCACTCTTTTGCATAAAACACGGACATATCTTTTGCACAATTCACCACTTGTTGGTCTAATCTATCGCAGCTTCCATCAGTTGGTCATCCAATTAACGATTTAACGGATTAGAAAAATAAGCGGTGGAATTAGAAGTACTAGTAGCGAAATGTGCAAAATATACCGCCCTTCCCGAGGGGGTTTGTCCAGAAGAGGGCCGGATGACAATGTCCCGGGTGCATCCAGAAACGAGAGGGGTAGTTTCTAATACATGTAAGAAATTATTTTACAAAAAGGTACATATTAAGTAGTACAACTATTAGTACAGTACTACTATTTCGAGGGAAAATGCCATGTCGTGCGACCTCTAATCAATGAGTAGAAGTTGTAGGTGCGCCTAACATGCATTGCTGAAAGCTGGTTCCGCTGGAATTTGAGCTCAGCCGGGGCGGATTCTGCGAAGTTCGCCCGACGTCACTCATGTATCCCACCAAACTGCTCACTTCTTTCAATGTCTCTTCTCTTTCACTGCAGCTCTCCAACATCAGGTGCATCAACTTATCTTGTGCCTTCTGCCTCTCGAGAAGGGCAAGGATGGCGATGTCAGCATATTCAAGGTTCAACTTTTGGAGCTGTACTTTATCCTGAAGAAGGATTTTGTACTCTATATCAGACTTGTCTCTGTCGAGGCACACAGTCTTGAGTATGCTGCTGGCTTTCTCCGCTGATGCTTTCTGCTTAATCAGCTCGTTCTTCAACATATCGCGCTCATTTCGAAGGCTGCAAATGAGCTCCACAAGAGTTTTCGAATTCTTCTTCTTGGCAGCCAAATCGTCTCGGAGGCGATCACACTCTAAGCTGAGCTCCTCGTTTTTTTCCATCAAGATGGCGACAGTGGTGTCGATAGTCGGCGCCGCTTCCTTCAGGGCGAAATCATCGGTAGCAAGTAAGCGCAAAGGAAGAAGAAGAAGAAGAAGAAGAAGAAGATAACTACACAGTGCTTGGTGCTACCTCATTTCGCCGGGGTAGGGCCGGGTTGAAATCATCGGACGACGATGATTCCTTGGTCGTGGAAGTTGGTGCAGTAGGGGCGTCGTTGGAACTTCCAACCCTTTAAGATGTATAACCATAGAGACTCTTAAAGAGCTTGAGCCCGGGCAAGAAGAAACGAAAGTACATGGCGAAGGAAACTAACCCGGTGAGCACAGCACGGACGCGTTTCGGCGGCGGCGGCAGCGGCGGCGACGGCGAGCCCACTTGGTTTCTGGAACCGTCTCTCGAAATTTCGAGCCGGCGTTTTTTATCCGCGTACTTGACCGCCGGCGACCTGAAGTTTGAACACATTAATTGCTGGAGGAGAGAGCGACGAAAGAAACGAAAGTACATGGCGAAGGAAACTAACCCGGTGAGCACAGCACGGACGCGTTTCGGCGGCGGCGGCGGCGACGGCGAGCCCACTTGGTTTCTGGAAGCGTCTCTCGAAATTTCGAGCCGGCGTTTTTTCTCCGCGTACTTGACCGCCGACGACCTGAATTTTGAAGACATTGCTGGAGGAGAGAGCGACGAACAAATGTTTGTTAGGTGGAGAGAGGAAGAAAGTGAATGGAACGAGAGAGTTTAGCGTTTTGCCCTTATAGTCATAGTCGCTAACCGTGACGCGGGAAGGTTGGTCGTCGGCGTTTAATGGTCTCCCGCGTGGAAACCGAGGCGGCCACGAGGCAGCGGCTGGCCACGCGGCGTCCAGTCGCCTACGCCGCCGTAAATGAGGGTAGTTGCCTACCACCACCAGGTGACATGCACCTTTTGCATGTCACCGTGTGACATGCGGCCTAAATTCAAATTTAAAACATTGCGAAAAAAATCATGCATCCGGTGACATGCCCATGGCATGCCACCGATGAAGAGTTCCGTGCCATGCACTCTGGCACTCTGCGCCGTCTTGGATCAGAAAATGAGCGAAGAACGAGGACGAGGCACTAGTTCAAATTTAGGATGAAGTTTAAGATTTATTTTGGTTTAAATTAGATTAGAGGGAGTAGTACTCTTACTTTATTACTCGTACTTGTGTTAATGTAGTAGTATTATTATGGTGGTGTACTTGCGTTCGTGTACTTGTTTCAGCTGTTTTGGTGAAGGAGACATGCATCACCTTTTTTGGTGATATATCTAGTCGTCATGTAGCCCTCTACCATGTACTATTTTTGCTATGAATATATGTGGTATTGATTGTCAAAAAAAAACCCCAAGATCCTGAAAAACTGTTGGTCTATCCCGAGAAACGAGGAGGTTTAAGGAAACGAGGAGTCCAGCGCGTGCGGAAGGAGCTTTAATCGTGCGAGCATGCAGGGGCAAAATGAGGAAACTAGCGATTACTTTCTCTCCTGCCAGTCTTATACCTTAATAAATGGGCAAACTGAGCACGTTGTAGCTAATCCTTTTATTAATTAAACAGCTATATTAGTCAATAAGATTGCCTTATGTTTTTCCTCAGTTTTCGCCAAGCCCTTATTTGTAACCCGCAGAAGGAGCTCAGACGGGAGGATTCCAGTTTAGTTGACCGTTCCGTGCTGACGTGTGGGGCTAGTAGAAAGGGACCGCGTGGGACAGGACGAGACCGCGTTTGGTTGTACGTGAGCAGGAGCTGGGTTCTGTCTCTCTCGGCGCGAATTGGCATTTTTAAGAGCACCTTTTCCCCCTCTGTCTCTTTGTCTTTATTAACCAAATTAGTATCAAATCTAGAGAAGCTTGCATTTCTGTCTTTCTTCAATTATTTGTGCCTTTTGGCCCTCGTTGTTTGCCCAATATGGCAGCAAATCTAGTACTCCCTCTGGTCCATATGTATGTAGTTAAATCTAGAAGCAAATCTCCAGGGTAATGTACTCCGTACGACAAATTCGCAGTAATAGTAAATCGAGAAAACAAAGTAGGGCCAACAAAATATACTCCAGTAGAATAGGGATAGATAATAGGGATCCCTCCCTAGATAATAAGCTGCATACACAGCAGCCAACAGGTTCGAGGTTCTTCACAACACCATCATACTAACAACATAACAACAAGGGATCCCTAGCTAACAACAAAATAGAAGCTGCTTTGCAGCAGCAGCAGCACACGTCCGGGACTCCGCCTACCCCATCTGCCTCCACTTGTTGCTCCCCTTGGGAGCCTTGGGCTTGAGCGGAGGCATGCGCCCGGCGGAGATCTCCACCCGCTGGATGCTGCGGAGGTGCATGCCGAGCGCCATGTGCTTGGCGCGGAAGGAGTGGGGGTTCACCGACGCGCCGACCTTGGGGTTGGTGTTGCCGATGTTCTCGGCATGCGTGAGGAGGCAGTTGAAGTCAGTGCGGCCGAGCCTCCTAGTGCAGAAGGGGCACCTGTAGACACCCTTGGCGAAGTAGGAGACGTACTGGCCGACCTGCAGCCTCCGCAGCACCTGGCGAGTCTTGACGTCATGGTGCTCGTCGTCGCTGCCGACGTCGCTGCCAGACAGCTGATCCATATCAAACGGGAACTATTAGTGAATGAGATGCAACGATGACTAACGTGCATGATAACAAAGTAAGGAAAAACAGAGCCAGCCTCAGTTAGAGTGGACACGATTATATGTCTACAGGGATGGTGTTAGCGAACCATAGCTCATGCACAACAGATTTGTACACAGCAATGGTTCGCTGAACCCACTCTGTAAAAATTTGTGCCCAACGATTCATCATAGGCAAAGAAACAGATTCCAGATCTGATTTTGAACAGATTCCAGAATATTTGCAAAATTAAACGGTTGATATCTTTTGATTCCTGCATAAAATAACTGACTGAGATCCCATAAATTAACTGATTGAGATCCCATTATTACTTGCATAAATTAACCGAACGGCCGAACTCCAAATCTTAAACGAAATCAAGAAGGGATCAAAGCAAAATGGAATAAAATCGGCGCAAATATTAACCCAATACTCAACCATCTACAGATCGGCACTAATAGTTACTAGGGAACCAGCAAAAATAGGGTTCAAAAAGGAATGGGCGAAGAAAAAAGGGAGCAAACCATAGTTACCTCGTTCCATGGGTCGTCCATGAAGGTGTCGTAGGGGTTCGGAGGCGAGATGTACGGCACCGGCTCATAGGGGTCCCATCCCGGCGGGATACGACCGCCACCGGCGGCGGCGACGGCCTTTGAGGGGACGACGTCGAAGAGGGAGGCGTCGCGCTTGGAGCCGACGGCGTCATGGACGATGGGATTCGCATTCTCCATGTCCATCTCGCCTGCAGAGAGGGAGAGGGTTTTTGCTTTGGAGAAGATGATGGGACGTGAGAGGCGGCGTTGCATGAGCGAGTGAGAGTGACAGAGATAGTGCGAGGAGGCGTCTATAAAGGCGAGGGGTGGTTAATGCGACCCGCGTCCTACGCGTCCACCATTTAACGTCTGCACGTCTTGGGCTTCTGCAACGCGACACGCGTCCACAATTGCACGTCTTCGACTTCTGCACCGCGACTCGCGTCAGTACCCGTCAACAATTGCACGTCTTCCACTTCTGCACCGCAACACGCGTACTCGAGTCTAACCCTGGAAATTTAGATATACTCTCGAGTCTTATACTGTAGCATTTTTTGTGTGCTCGGTTTTCCCCTTGAGTACTAATACTGGCTAGTGCAATATACTCAGTTTTACCTCAAGTGCCTGGTCAACAGAGAGTCAACAAATGGGATTAACTAGTTAAATGAGTCAACAAATGGGATTATCAGTTCGTTTTCACGTGTTAAACTTGTCTAAATATTGGTCAAACCAAGGATTTGACCAAGATTCAAATGGGCAGAAAATTAAAAAAAATCAGAAAAATGAAAAACCAAAGCACATAGTCTTCTTATGTCATATAGTAAGCATTAAAGGTGATAAACAAGGTCTACACATATTCAAACCATACAAATCATGTATCTACTCCCTAACCCCTAAACTCTGTCTTATGAAGTCAAGCATGAAGAGAAGTGGTTTTGGGTTTCAAACATGGAAATTTCAAAAACCTCCCAAAAACTTCATTTTAGAGTGACTAAGAAGGATACATGCTTCCCTTTTCATTTTCATGTTTTAAACTTGTTTAAATCTTGGTCAAACCTAGGATTTGACCAAGATTCAAATGGGCATTAAAATTTAAAAATCAGAAAAATGAAAAACCAAAGCACATAGTGTTCTTATGTCATATAGTAAGCATTAAAGTTGATAAACAAGGTCTAGACATATTCAAACCATACAAATTATGTATCTACCCCCTAACCCCTAAACTCTGTCTTATGAAGTCAAGCATGAAGAGAACTGGTTTTGGGTTTCAAACATGGAAATTTCAAAAACCTCCCAAAAAATTCATTTTAGAGTGACTAAGAAGGATACATGCTTCCCTGGTCATTTTCATGTTTTAAACTTGTTTAAATCTTGGTCAAACCTAGGATTTGACCAAGATTCGATGGGCATCAAAATTTAAAAAAATCAGAAAAATGAAAAACCAAAGCACATAGTTTTCTTATGCCATATAGTAAGCATTCAAGTTGATAAACAAGGTCTATACATATTTAAACCAGACAAATCATGTATCTATAACCCTAAACCTTAAACTCTGTCTTATGAAGTCTAGCATGAAGAGAAGTCGTTTTGGGTTTCAAACATGGAAATTTCAAGAACATCCCAAAAGCTTCATTTTAGTGTGACTAAGAAGGATCAAGGCTTACCTTTTCATTTTCATGTTTTAAACTTGTTTAAATCCTGGTCAAATATAGGTTTGACCAAGATTCAAATGGGCATAAAATAAAAATATAGAAAAATGAAAAACCAAAGCACATAGTCTTCTTATGTCATATAGTAAGCATTAAAGTTGATAAACAAGGTCTAGTCTTATTCAAACTAGACAAGTCATGTATCTACCCGCTAACCCCTAAACTCTGTCTTATGAAGTCTAGCATGAAGAGAAGTCGTTTTGGGTTCAAACATGGAAATTTCAAGAACATCCCAAAAGCTTCATTTTAGTGTGACTAAGAAGGATCAAGGCTTACCTTTTCATTTTCATGTTTTAAACTTGTTTAAATCCTGGTTAAATCTAGGATTTGACCAAGATTCAAATGGGCATAAAATAAAAAAATAGAAAAATGAAAAACGAAAGCACATAGTCTTCTTATGTCATATAGTAAGCATTAAAGTTGATAAACAAGGTCTAGACTTATTCAAACTAGACAAATCATGTATCTATCCGCAAACCCCTAAACTCTATCTTATGAAGTCAAGCATGAAGAGAAGTGCATGGTTTTGGGTTTCAAACATGGAAATTTCAAAAAACTCCCAAAAAATTCATTTTAGAGTGACTAAGAAGGATACATGCTTCCCTTTTCATTTTCATGTTATATACTTGTTTAAATCTTGGTCAAACCTAGGATTTTACCAAGATTCAAATGTGCATCAAAATTCCAAAAAAATAAAAAAATGAAAAAACAAAGCACATAGTTTTCTTATGTCATATAGTAAGCATTAAAGTTGATAAACAAGGTCTAGACATATTCAAACAAGAAAAATCATGTGTCTACCCCCTAACCCTAAACTCTGTCTTATGTAGTCAAGCATGAAGAGAAGTGCTTTTGGGTTTCAAACATGGAAATTTCAAAAACCACCCAAAAGCTTTATTTTAGAGTGACTAAGAAGGATCCATGCTTATCTTTTCATTTTCATATTTTAAACTTGTTTAAATCATTGTCAAACCTAGGATTTGACCAAGATTCAAATGGGCATAAAATTAAAAAATCAGAAAATTGAAAAACTAAAGCACATAGTCTTCTTATGTCATATATATAGTAAGCATTTAAAAGATGATAAATAAGGTCAAGACAAGCTTCATTTTAGAGCGACTAATAAGGATCGATGCTTACCTTTTCATTTTCATGTTTTTACTTATTTGAATCTTGGTCAAATCCTAGGTTTGACCAAGATTTAAACAAGTTTAAAACATGAAAATGAAATGGGAAGTGTGTATCCTTCTTAGTCAGTCTAAAATGAAGCTTTTGGGATGTTCTTGAAATTTCCATGTTTGAAACCCAAAACCACTTAAGACAGAGTTTTTGGTTAGGCGTAGATACATGATTTTTCTTGTTTGAATATGTCTAGACCTTGTTTATCAACTTGAATGTTTATGACATAAGAAGGCTATATATGTGCTTTGGTTTTCCATTTTTTTCATTTTTTCGAAGTTTTTATGCCCATTTAAATATTGGTCAAATCCTAGGTTTGACCAAGGTTTAATCAAGTTTAAAACATGACAATGAAAAGGTAAGCATGAATCCTTTCTCAGTCACTCTAAAATGAAGGTACTTGAAATTTTTATGTTTGAAACACAAAACCCCAGTTCTCTTCATATGTTTGACTTCATAAGACAAAGTTTAGGGTTAGGGGTAGATATGATACATGATATTTCTGGTTTGAATATGTCTAGACCTTGTTTATCAACTTGAATGCTTACTATATGACATAAGAAGGCTATATATGTGCTTTGGTTTTTCATTTTTTTATTTTTTTTGAATTTTACGCCCGTTTGAATCTTGGTCAAATCCTAGGTTTGACCAAGGTTAAAACAAGTTTAAAAAATGGCAATGAAAAGGTAAGCATGGATCCTTCTTAGTCACTCTAAAATGAAGCTTTTGGGAGGTTTGTGAAATTTCCATGTTTGAAACCCAAAATCACTTCTCCTCATACTTAACTTCATAAGACAGAGTTTAGGGTTAGGGGGTAGATACATGTTTTGTGTGTTTTGAATATGTCTAGACCTTGTTTATCAACTTGAATGCTTACTATATGACATAAGAATACTATGTGCTTTGGTTTTTCATTTTTCTGATTTTTTTAATTGTTAAACCCATTTGAATCTTGGTCAAATCCTAGGTTTGAGCAAGATTTAAACAAGTTTAAAACATGAAAATGGAAAGCTAAGCATGAATCATTCTTAGTCACTCTAAAAATCTTTCGGTCTGCAGAAGAGTCGAATCTGCAATCAGTAGTTACAAAAGCGACCCACCTTAGGGATGGATAATAAGACTTGGGCAATATAAACGTTGATACTTACTTTGTGATACTAAAATATATGTATCTAGACATATTTCAGTTGTAGATACATCCATTTTAACATCAAGTAATATGGATCGGAGGACTAGCTAAAGAACAATGAGAGGCAGTGTTTCTCTCCCCCAGCCTACTTGGCGGAGTGGCCCTCCATCAGGACAGGTGGTGATTCCGCTTCTCTCGTTGGAATTCCTTATCCCCCAGCCTACTCGGCGACGTGCGCTCCTCAGTGACCTGCGCGAGGGCGCCTCGGCGACCTACGCAAAGGTGGCTGGACTCGGAGCGCATCGACTTCCTTCTGCGGTGCCTGGATTGGATCGACCATCCCGCGCGTGTCCTCCACCATATTGTTTTTCTTCAAGATGCTGTCATCCATCATCTTCTTCACCGCATCATGTTGGGTGTTGAGGCTCCCGTTGAGAGCTTGAACGCACCTGTTTGATAGCTCGACGTTTTCTTCGCGAAGAAAGCCGCACTCGATCTTAAGCATCAAATTCTCGCCCTTGAGCTTCTTGATGACAGAGTTCGTTTCCTCACTTGATGGAACCCTCACATCATGCAGCTTGCCCCGGCCGGTGACCTCGTCCTTCAAAGTATCGACATCATCGCGAAAGTTGGAGGCGAGTTCCACGAGAGTTTTAAGCTCATCTCTGAAACACGCCGATGCTTCCTGCATGGCAATATCATCAGTACCGAAACAAAGTGACGAGAGGAAGACGAAAATGTCCAATCAGTGGTAACCTCTAAGCGCAGGAGACAGGGGTTGAAGTCGTCATGAGAAGATGTCAGGGTGCGTCGTGGGGCACTGAGATATGTATAAAAAGGATTAATACGGAATAAAGAGTTGGGACCTCCGGGCCAGGAAGAATCAAGAAACATGGCGATGGAAACCAACCAGGAATCTTCGACCGCACGACTGACGCCGTTCCGAGACGAGCGCGAAGCAGGGCCTTCGTTTTCTGGCGGGCCCTTTCTCGCGGCCAGCATCTGGATAGACCGCCGGCGGGAACTCTCCGCGTCCTTGGTCAACACTAGATGGTGCTTCTTCAAGCGAGATGGTGGCCTTGACTTCGGAGGCATCGCTGGAAGTGGAAGGAGACTGGAAGTGAAGCAAGAAGGGGATGGAAGAAGTACTCCCCCCTATTAAAACCAGACAACCGTCTCCTGCCCTCGCTTCGAGCAACCTGGTCCGCCCATCCTAAATCAACGGCCGAGAGGGGGCTCCCTTGCGAACTGAGATCCAGTGACTTTACCCAACAGAAGTTACCATGAACTTTACCTATACGAGCCATCAGGTTAAGATCCAACGAACATGGTCGATCTAAAATTTGAAATTAAAATTTTGTAGCTCAGAAAAAAACAGAAAAACTTTACATTAAGACGTATTCTCGGAAAGTTCCAGTCCATTTAAAATATTAGTTTAGTTTAAGTTCGAAATTTGGATCAACCGCGAGCGTTGGATCTTGATCGAGTGGCTCACGTGTGTAAAGTCGCATGGTGACTTCTCTTAGTGAAGTCACTGGATCTCAGTCCGCGAAGGGTCAGGACGCGGGAGCAGAAGCAAATGAATCGAGAGCGGTCCGGAGTATCCTGTCCGTCCACCGTAAATCAACGGGACAGAGCGGCTACCTTCTCTTCGAAGGCTCTGGCGCGCAACCCGAGGAATGGACATCTGTCGGCTAGTATAGAATTTTATAGCACGCCATTAATCGAGCTAGCAGTACTGTACTACTGACTACAACTCTGATGGACGTCCAAAGCTCTGAATAGTCAGGGGAAACAATGAATGCGAGCCAGGGTAGTACTACTGTAGTAGTGAAGCAATGGGGATTATCTGGAGCAAGTACGGAGTACCGAGTACAGTACTACAAAAGTGTTGTTCGTTGTTTTCGCAGTTCATTTTAGCGTAACGTCCAGGTTGTTGTCGAACCAGCTGTTAGATTTTGGGTAATTATTGTTAAGTTGCTGCTTCTTAATTAAAATTTATCAAAGTCATGTAGACTAGATCGATTTGTGAGAACATCCCAAAAGCTTCATTCATTTTAGAATGACTAAGAAGGATCCATTCTTACCTTTTCTTTTCATGTTTTAAACTTGTTTAAACCTTGGTCAAACCTAGGATTTGACCAAGATTTAAATGGGCATAAAAATTCGGAAAAAATCAACAAATGAAAAACCAAAGCACATATATAGCCTTCTTATATCATATATTAAGCACTCGAGTTGATAAAAACTCTGTCTTATGAAGTCAAACATATGAAGAGAACTGGTTTTGGGTTTCAAACATGGAAATTTCACAAACCTCCCAAAAGCTTCATTCTACAGTGACTAAGAAGGATCCAGGCTTACCTTTTTCATTTTCAATTTCTTAACTTGTTTAAATCTTGGTCAAACCTAGGATTTGACCAAGATTCAAATGGGTATAACAATTCAAAAAAAACGGAAAAAAACCAAAGAACATAGTCTTTTGATGTCATATAGTAAGCATTCAAGTTGATAAACAAGGTCTAGACATATTCAAACCAAACAAATCATGTATCTACCCCCTAACCCTAAACTCTGCCTTATGAAGTCAAGCATGAAGAGAAGTGATTTTGGGTTTCAAACATGGAAATTTCAAAAACCTCCCAAAAGCTTCATTTTAGAGTGACTAAGAAGGATCCATGCTTACCTTTTCATTGCCATGTTTTAAACTTGTTTTAACCTTGGTCAAACCTAGGAATTGACCAAGATTCAAATGGGAGTAAAAATTCAAAAAAATTCAAAAAAAATGGAAAACCAAAACACATATATAGCCTTCTTATGTCATATAGTAAGCATTCAAGTTGATAAACAAGGTCTAGACATATTCAAAGCAGAAATATCATGTATCATATCTACCCCTAACCCTAAACTCTGTCTTATGAAGTCAAACATATGAAGAGAACTGGGGTTTTGGGTTTCAAACATAAAATTTTCAAGTACCTTCATTTTAGAGTGAGTAAGGAAGGATTCATGCTTACCGTTTCATTTTCATGTTTTAAACTTGTTTAAACCTAGGATTTGACCAAGATTTAAATAGGCATAAAAAATTCGAAAGAAATCAAAAAATGAAAAACCAAAGCACATATATAGCCTTCTTATATCATATAGTAAAAAATTCAAGTTGATAAACAAGGTCTAGACATATTCAAACAAGAAAAATCATGTATCTACACCTAACCATAAACTCTGTCTTAAGTGGTTTTGAGTTTCAAACATGGAAATTTCACAAACCTCCCAAAAGCTTCATTTTACAGTGACTGAGGAGGATCCATGCTTACCTTTTGGCTTAAACGTTTGAAACCAAAAACCACTTCTCTTCATGCATGCTTGACTTCATAACACAGAGTTTAGCTAGGGTTAGGGGGTAGATACATGATTTTCCTGGTTTGAATATGTCTAGACCTTGTTTATCAACTTAATTGATTGCTTACTATATGACATAAGAAGACTACGTGCCTTGGTTTTCAATTTTTTGTTTTTTTTTTGAATTTTATGCTCATATATTTGAATCTTGGTCAAATCTTAGGTTTGACCAAGATTTAAACAAGTTTAAAACATGAAAATGAAAAGGGAAGCATGTATCCTTCTTAGTCACTCTAAAATGAAGCTTTTGGGATGTTCTTGAAATTTCCATGTTTGAAACCCAAAACGACTTCTCTTCATGCTAGACTTCATAAGATCAACAGGGGGTAGATACATGATTTTTCTGGTTTGGATATACCTAGACCTCGTTTAACTTGAATGCATACGATATGACATAAGAAGACTACGTGCTTTTGTTTTTCATTATTCTGTTTTTTTTGAATTTTGTGCCCACCCATTTGTATCTTGGTCAAATCCTAGGTCTGATAATGATTTAAACAAGATTAAAATATGAAAATGCAAAGGTAAGCATGGATCCTTCTTAGTCACTCTAAAATGAAGCTTTTGGGAGCAAAACCACTTCTCTTCATATGCTTGACTTCATAAGACGGAGTTTAGGGGTTAGGGGGTATAGATACATTATTTGTCTAGTTTGAATATGTCTAGACCTTGTTTATCAACTTAATTGGCTTACTATATGACATAAGAAAACTATTTGCTTTGGTTTTTATTTTTCCTGATTTTTTTCAATTTTGATGCCCATTTGAATCTTGTCAAATCCTAGGTTTGACCGAGATAATTTAAACAAGCTTAAAACATGAATATGAAAAGGGAAGCATGTATCCTTCTTTGTCACTCTAAAATGAAGTTTTTGGGAGGTTTTTCAAATTTCCACGTTTGAAACCCAAAACCACTTCTCTTCATATGCTTGACTTCATAAGACAGAGGGCAGGGGTTAGGGGGTATAGATACATGATTTGTCTAGTTTGAATATGTCTAGACCTTGTTTATCAACTTTAATGCTTACTATATGACATAAGAAAACTATTTGCTTTGGTTTTCTTTTTTTTTTTTTCAATTTTGATGCCCATTTGAATCTTGTCAAATCCTAGGTTTGACCAAGATAATTTAAACAAGCTTAAAACATGAATATGAAAAGAGGAGCATGTATCCTTCTTAGTCACTCTAAAATGTAGTTTTTGGGAGTTTTTTGAAATTTCCATGTTTGAAACCCAAAACCACTTCTCTTCACATGCTTGACTTCATAAGACAGAGTTTAGGGGTTAGGGGTATAGATACATGATTTGTCTGGTTTAATATGTCTAGACCTTGTTTATCAACTTTAATGCTTACTATATGACATAAGAAGACTATGTGATTTGGTTTTTCATTTTTCTGTTTTTATTTTTCTGCCCATTTGAATCTTGGTCAAATCCTAGGTTTGACCAAGATATAGACAAGTTTAACACGTAAATGAGTTAACTTGGATTTCCTACCCTTGAATCCATAGGAAACTTTGTTCTAATGCACTATTATAATCAACCGAGTTTTTACACCAACAGGTCTGTCACTTACGTGTGGTGCCCACGCTTGAGGTCCCACACTTCAGTGAGCACAAGTCACGTGCAATAGGTACGCAAACTCCCAGCCATTTTCTTTGTCAAGAGAAGACGCATCAGGATGCGTATTGGAAGTCTGTGGGTCCTTCTGGTTCCTTCGGTCGTCCCTCTCACAAAAAAAACAAATCTCTCTCATTCTCGGCCTCGCTCGACTCGCTCGCTCGCTCGCTCGCTCGCACCTCCTGCTCACTGACAAACCCTGCACAAAAGTCAACATCATCACCCGAAAAAGGGGAGACACCATAATTCTCTCCCTTCTTCTCTCCTTCCGAGTGATCCCTCTTCCTCCGAGTTTCACTCGACGGGCAAACACCCATGTGCTGCATAGTAATAATAAAAAGGTAGTACTCGTAGAAAAATCGATATACGAATCTGTAATTAAATAGGTTAAACTAGGGTTTTGCCCAGTTCTACAGATCAAGGGTTCAAAAAATCCAACTACGGGGTTCGAACAACACGATTCTAATCCAAGAATTTTTTCGACCTAGGTCACCCAAATGGCCTCAAACTATAGGGTTAGCATCTAGTGCAGTATGTGTGAAAATGTATGCACTATGTGTGCTATAACTTGTATGTCTTTCATATTTGAACCAAATTTGAATAAGTTTGAAATATTTGAAAAGGGGCTTTTGGCTTAAACGTTTGAAACCAAAAACCACTTCTCTTCATTCATGCTTGACTTCATAAGACAGAGTTTAGCTAGGGTTAGGGGATAGATGCATGATTTTCCTGGTTTGAATATGTCTAGACCTACTTTATCAACTTAATTGAATGCTTACTATATGACATAATAATACTATGTGCATTGTTTTTTATTTTTTTGATTTTTTTAAAATTGTATGCCCATTTGAATCTTGGTCAAATCCTAGGTTTGAACATGGTTTAAACAAGTTTAAATCATGAATATGAAAAATTAAGCATCTATATATCCTTCTTAGTCACTCCAAAATGTAGCTCTTGGGAGGTTTTTTCGAAATTTCCATGTTTGAAACCAAAACCACTTCTCTTCATGCATGCTTGACTTCATAAGACATAGTTTAGCTAGGGCGTTAGGGGGTAGATACATGATTTTCCTGGTTTGAATATGTCTAGACCTGGTTTATCAACTTAATTAATTGATTGTTTACTATATGACATAAGAAGACTATGTGCCTTGGTTTTAAATTTTTCTGTTTTTTTTAATTTTACGCCCATATATTTGAATCTTGGACAAATCCTAGGTTTGACCAAGATTTAAACAAGTTTAAACATAAAAATAAAAAGGGAAGCATGTATCCTTCTTAGTCACTCTAAAATGAAGCTTTTTGGATGTTCTTGAAATTTCCATTTTTGAAACCAAAAACGACTTCTCTCTTCATGCTAGACTTCATAAGATCGACAGGGGGCAGATACATGATTTGTCTGGTTTGGATATGTCCAAACCTTGCTTGTTTATCAACTTGAATGCTTACTATATGACATAAGAATGCTTACCATATGTTTGAATTTTAAAAGCATATAGTCTTCTTATGTCATATAGTAAGCATTCAAAAGTTTTTCTTTGAGAGAGTAGCATGCATTCAAAAGTTGATAAATAAGATTTGTACATATTCAAACCAGACAAATCATGTCGTATCTACACCCCCTAACCCTAAACTCTGTCTTATGAAGTCAAGCATGAAGAGAAGTGCTTTTGGGTTTCAAACATGGAAATTTCACAAACCTCCCAAAAGCTTCATTTTACAGTGACTAAGGGCTCCTTTGATTCATAGGATTTGCATAGGAATTGTGTAGGATTTGGTTCCTATGGGAAAATTTCCTATACATGTTGTTTGATTCATAGAAACATATCCTATAGGAAAAATTCCTATAGGAATCTTGTAGCGTAATTCCTATAGGAAAAAACATTGGCTCATACCTCATGAAAAAATTCCTTTGCTACAATCAAACACACTTCATCTTTCTATAGGATTCAAGTAGACATGTGTCATTCCAATCCTATGCCTTTCCTATTCCTATACTTTTCCTATCCTTTAAATCAAAGGAGCCCTAAGAAGGATCCAGGCTTACCTTTTCATTTTCATTTTTAAACTGCTTGTTTAAATCTTGATCAAACCTAGGATTTGACCAAGATTCAAATGGGCATAAAAAATCAGGAAAAAATGAAAAATGAAAAAACAAAACACATATATAGCCTTCTTATATATGTCATATATATAGTAAGCATTCAATTAAGTTGATAATTTTAAACAAGGTCTATACATATTAAAACCAGAAAAAAGCATGTATCTACCCATGCATATATATATATAACCCTATACTTTTGTCTTATGAAGACGTCAAGGATGAAGAGAAGTGGATTTGGGTTTCAAACATGGAAATTTCAAAAACCTCCCAAAACATGTATATATCTACCCCTAAACCCTAATCTTTGTCTTATGAAGCCAAGCATATGAAGAGAAGTGATTTTGGGTTTCAAACATGGAAACTTCAAAAACCTCCCAAAAGCTTCATTTTAGAGAGACTAAGAATGATCCATATGCTTACCTTTTCATTGCCATGTTTTAAACTTGTTTTAACCTTGGTCAAACCTAGGATTTGACCAAGATTCAAATGGGAGTAAAAATTCAGAAAAATTCAAAAAAAATGAAAAACCAAACACACATATATATATATAGCCTTCTTATGTCATATAGTAAGCATTCAAGTTGATAAACAAGGTCTAGACATATTCAAAGCAGAAATATCATGTATCATATCTACCCCTAACCCTAAACTCTGTCTTATGAAGTCAAACATATGAAGAGAACTGGGGTTTTGGGTTTCAAACATAAAATTTTCAAGTACACCTTCATTTTAGAGTGAGTAAGGAAGGGATTCATGCTTACCGTTTCATTTTCATGTTTTAAACTTGTTTAAACCTAGGATTTGACCAAGATTTAAACAAGTTTAAACATGAAAATGAAAAAAGCATGTATCCTTCTTAGTCACTCTAAAATGAAGCTTTTGGGATGTTCTTGAAATTTCCATGTTTGAAACCCAAAACAACTTCTCTTCATGCTAGACTTCATAAGATCAACATGGGGTAGATACATGATTTGTCTGGTTTGGATATACCTAGACCTCGTTTAACTTGAATGCATACGATATGACATAAGAAGACTACGTGCTTTTGTTTTTCATTATTCTGTTTTTTTGAATTTTGTGCCCACCCATTTGTATCTTGGTCAAATCCTAGGCTTGATAATGATTTAACAAGATTAAAATATGAAAATGCAAAAGGTAAGCATGGATCCTTCTTAGTCACTCTAAAATGAAGCTTTTGGGAGCAAAACCACTTCTCTTCATATGCTTGACTTCATAAGACGGAGTTTAGGGGTTAGGGGGTATAGATACACGATTTGTCTAGTTTGAATATGTCTAGACCTTGTTTATCAACTTAATTGGCTTACTATATGACATAAGAAAACTATTTGCTTTGGTTTTTCTTTTTCCTGATTTTTTTCAATTTTGATGCCCATTTGAATCTTGTCAAATCCTAGGTTTGACCGAGATAATTTAAACAAGCTTAAAACATGAATATGAAAAGGGAAGCATGTATCCTTCTTTGTCACTCTAAAATGAAGTTTTTGGGAGGTTTTTCAAATTTCCATGTTTGAAACCCAAAACCACTTCTCTTCATATGCTTGACTTCATAAGACAGAGTTCAGGGGTTAGGGGGTATAGATACATGATTTGTCTAGTTTGAATATTTCTAGACCTTGTTTATCAACTTTAATGCTTACTATATGACATAAGAAAACTATTTGCTTTGGTTTTCTTTTTTCTGACTTTTTTTTTCAATTTCGATGCCCATTTGAATCTTGTCAAATCCTAGGTTTGACCAAGATAATTTAAACAAGCTTAAAACATGAATATGAAAAGGGGAGCATGTATCCTTCTTAGTCACTCTAAAATGTAGTTTTTGGGAGTTTTTTGAAATTTCCATGTTTGAAACCCAAAACCACTTCTCTTCACATGCTTGACTTCATAAGACAGAGTTTAGGGGTTAGGGGTATAGATACATGATTTGTCTGGTTTAATATGTCTAGACCTTGTTTATCAACTTTAATGCTTACTATATGACATAAGAAGACTATGTGATTTGGTTTTTCATTTTTCTGTTTTTATTTTTCTGCCCATTTGAATCTTGGTCAAATCCTAGGTTTGACCAATATATAGACAAGTTTAACACGTAAATGAGTTAACTTGGATTTCCTACCCTTGAATCCATAGGAAACTTTGTTCTAATGCACTATTATAATCAACCGAGTTTTTACACCAACAGGTCTGTCACTTACGTGTGGTGCCCACGCTTGAGGTCCCACACTTCAGTGAGCACAAGTCACGTGCAATAGGTACGCAAACTCCCAGCCATTTTCTTTGTCAAGAGAAGACGCATCAGGATGCGTATTGGAAGTCTGTGGGTCCTTCTGGTTCCTTCGGTCGTCCCTCTCACAAAAAAAAACAAATCTCTCTCATTCTCGGCCTCGCTCGACTCGCTCGCTCGCTCGCTCGCACCTCCTGCTCACTGACAAACCCTGCACAAAAGTCAACATCATCACCCGAAAAAGGGGAGACACCATAATTCTCTCCCTTCTTCTCTCCTTCCGAGTGATCCCTCTTCCTCCGAGTTTCACTCGACGGGCAAACACCCATGTGCTGCATAGTAATAATAATAATAAAAAGGTAGTACTCGTAGAAAAATCGATATACGAATCTGTAATTAAATAGGTTAAACTAGGGTTTTGCCCAGTTCTACAGATCAAGGGTTCAAAAAAATCCAACTACGGGGTTCGAACAACACGATTCTAATCCAAGAATTTTTTCGACCTAGGTCACCCAAATGGCCTCAAACTATAGGGTTAGCATCTAGTGCAGTATGTGTGAAAATGTATGCACTATGTGTGCTATAACTTGTATGTCTTTCATATTTGAACCAAATTTGAATAAGTTTGAAATATTTGAAAAGGGGCTTTTGGCTTAAACGTTTGAAACCAAAAACCACTTCTCTTCATGCATGCTTGACTTCATAAGACAGAGTTTAGCTAGGGTTAGGGGATAGATGCATGATTTTCCTGGTTTGAATATGTCTAGACCTACTTTATCAACTTAATTGAATGCTTACTATATGACATAATAATACTATGTGCATTGTTTTTTATTTTTTTGATTTTTTTAAAATTGTATGCCCATTTGAATCTTGGTCAAATCCTAGGTTTGAACATGGTTTAAACAAGTTTAAATCATGAATATGAAAAATTAAGCATCTATATATCCTTCTTAGTCACTCCAAAATGTAGCTCTTGGGAGGTTTTTTCGAAATTTCCATGTTTGAAACCAAAACCACTTCTCTTCATGCATGCTTGACTTCATAAGACATAGTTTAGCTAGGGCGTTAGGGGGTAGATACATGATTTTCCTGGTTTGAATATGTCTAGACCTGGTTTATCAACTTAATTAATTGATTGTTTACTATATGACATAAGAAGACTATGTGCCTTGGTTTTAAATTTTTCTGTTTTTTTTGAATTTTACGCCCATATATTTGAATCTTGGACAAATCCTAGGTTTGACCAAGATTTAAACAAGTTTAAACATAAAAATAAAAAGGGAAGCATGTATCCTTCTTAGTCACTCTAAAATGAAGCTTTTTGGATGTTCTTGAAATTTCCATTTTTGAAACCAAAAACGACTTCTCTCTTCATGCTAGACTTCATAAGATCGACAGGGGGCAGATACATGATTTGTCTGGTTTGGATATGTCCAAACCTTGCTTGTTTATCAACTTGAATGCTTACTATATGACATAAGAATGCTTACCATATGTTTGAATTTTAAAAGCATATAGTCTTCTTATGTCATATAGTAAGCATTCAAAAGTTTTTCTTTGAGAGAGTAGCATGCATTCAAAAGTTGATAAATAAGATTTGTACATATTCAAACCAGACAAATCATGTATCTACCCATATGCATATATATATAACCCTATACTTTTGTCTTATGAAGACGTCAAGGATGAAGAGAAGTGGATTTGGGTTTCAAACATGGAAATTTCAAAAACCTCCCAAAACATGTATATATCTACCCCTAAACCCTAATCTTTGTCTTATGAAGCCAAGCATATGAAGAGAAGTGATTTTGGGTTTCAAACATGGAAACTTCAAAAACCTCCCAAAAGCTTCATTTTAGAGAGACTAAGAATGATCCATATGCTTACCTTTTCATTGCCATGTTTTAAACTTGTTTTAACCTTGGTCAAACCTAGGATTTGACCAAGATTCAAATGGGAGTAAAAATTCAGAAAAATTCAAAAAAAATGAAAAACCAAAGCACACACATATATATAGCCTTCTTATGTATATATAGTAAGCATTCAAGTTGATAAACAAGGTCTAGACATATTCAAAGCAGAAATATCATGTATCTACCCCTAACCCTAGCTAAACTCTGTCTTATGAAGTCAAACATATGAAGAGAACTGGGGTTTTGGGTTTCAAACATAAAATTTTCAAGTACCTTCATTTTAGAGTGAGTAAGGAAGGATTCATGCTTACCGTTTCATTTTCATGTTTTAAACTTGTTTAAACCTAGGATTTGACCAAGATTTAAATAGGCATAAAAAATCGAAAGAAATCAAAAATTGAAAAACCAAAGCACATATATATAGCCTTCTTATATCATATAGTAAAAAATTCAAGTTGATAAACAAGGTCTAGACATAATCAAACAAGAAAAATCATGTATCTACACACCTAACCATAAACTCTGTCTTAAGAGGTTTTGGGTTTCAAACATGGAAATTTCACAAACCTCCCAAAAGTTTCATTTTACAGTGACTATATAAGGAGGATCCATGCTTACCTTTTGGCTTAAACGTTTGAAACCAAAAACCACTTCTCTTCATGCATGCTTGACTTCATAAGACAGATCGAGTTTAGCTAGGGTACGTTAGGGGGTGTAGATACATGATTTCCTGGTTTGAATATGTCTAGACCTTGTTTATCAACTTAATTGATTGCTTACTATATGACATAAGACGACTACGTGCCTTGGTTTTCATTTTTGGTTTTTTTTTGAATTTTATGCTCATATATTTGAATCTTGGTCAAATCCTAGGTTTGACCAAGATTTAAACAAGTTTAAAACATGAAAATGAAAAGGGAAGCATGTATCCTTCTTAGTCACTCTAAAATGAAGCTTTTGGGATGTTCTTGAAATTTCCATGTTTGAAACCCAAAACGACTTCTCTTCATGCTAGACTTCATAAGATCAACATGGGGTAGATACATGATTTGTCTGGTTTGGATATACCTAGACCTCGTTTAACTTGAATGCATACGATATGACATAAGAAGACTACGTGCTTTTGTTTTTCATTATTCTGTTTTTTTGAATTTTGTGCCCACCCATTTGTATCTTGGTCAAATCCTAGGCTTGATAATGATTTAACAAGATTAAAATATGAAAATGCAAAAGGTAAGCATGGATCCTTCTTAGTCACTCTAAAATGAAGCTTTTGGGAGCAAAACCACTTCTCTTCATATGCTTGACTTCATAAGACGGAGTTTAGGGGTTAGGGGGTATAGATACACGATTTGTCTAGTTTGAATATGTCTAGACCTTGTTTATCAACTTAATTGGCTTACTATATGACATAAGAAAACTATTTGCTTTGGTTTTTCTTTTTCCTGATTTTTTTCAATTTTGATGCCCATTTGAATCTTGTCAAATCCTAGGTTTGACCGAGATAATTTAAACAAGCTTAAAACATGAATATGAAAAGGGAAGCATGTATCCTTCTTTGTCACTCTAAAATGAAGTTTTTGGGAGGTTTTTCAAATTTCCATGTTTGAAACCCAAAACCACTTCTCTTCATATGCTTGACTTCATAAGACAGAGTTCAGGGGTTAGGGGGTATAGATACATGATTTGTCTAGTTTGAATATTTCTAGACCTTGTTTATCAACTTTAATGCTTACTATATGACATAAGAAAACTATTTGCTTTGGTTTTCTTTTTTCTGTTTTTTTCAATTTCGATGCCCATTTGAATCTTGTCAAATCCTAGGTTTGACCAAGATAATTTAAACAAGCTTAAAACATGAATATGAAAAGGGGAGCATGTATCCTTCTTAGTCACTCTAAAATGTAGTTTTTGGGAGTTTTTTGAAATTTCCATGTTTGAAACCCAAAACCACTTCTCTTCACATGCTTGACTTCATAAGACAGAGTTTAGGGGTTAGGGGTATAGATACATGATTTGTCTGGTTTAATATGTCTAGACCTTGTTTATCAACTTTAATGCTTACTATATGACATAAGAAGACTATGTGATTTGGTTTTTCATTTTTCTGTTTTTATTTTTCTGCCCATTTGAATCTTGGTCAAATCCTAGGTTTGACCAAGATATAGACAAGTTTAACACGTAAATGAGTTAACTTGGATTTCCTACCCTTGAATCCATAGGAAACTTTGTTCTAATGCACTATTATAATCAACCGAGTTTTTACACCAACAGGTCTGTCACTTACGTGTGGTGCCCACGCTTGAGGTCCCACACTTCAGTGAGCACAAGTCACGTGCAATAGGTACGCAAACTCCCAGCCATTTTCTTTGTCAAGAGAAGACGCATCAGGATGCGTATTGGAAGTCTGTGGGTCCTTCTGGTTCCTTCGGTCGTCCCTCTCACAAAAAAAAACAAATCTCTCTCATTCTCGGCCTCGCTCGACTCGCTCGCTCGCTGCTCACTGACAAACCCTGCACAAAAGTCAACATCATCACCCGAAAAAGGGGAGACACCAGAATTCTCTCCCTTCTTCTCTCCTTCCGAGTGATCCCTCTTCCTCCGAGTTTCACTCGACGGGCAAACACCCATGTGCTGCATAGTAATAGTAATAATAAAAAGGTAGTACTCGTAGAAAAATCGATATACGAATCTGTAATTAAATAGGTTAAACTAGGGTTTTGCCCAGTTCTACAGATCAAGGGTTCAAAAAATCCAACTACGGGGTTCGAACAACACGATTCTAATCCAAGAATTTTTTCGACCTAGGTCACCCAAATGGCCTCAAACTATAGGGTTAGCATCTAGTGCAGTATGTGTGAAAATGTATGCACTATGTGTGCTATAACTTGTATGTCTTTCATATTTGAACCAAATTTGAATAAGTTTGAAATATTTGAAAAGGGGCTTTTGGCTTAAACGTTTGAAACCAAAAACCACTTCTCTTCATGCATGCTTGACTTCATAAGACAGAGTTTAGCTAGGGTTAGGGGATAGATGCATGATTTTCCTGGTTTGAATATGTCTAGACCTACTTTATCAACTTAATTGAATGCTTACTATATGACATAATAATACTATGTGCATTGTTTTTTATTTTTTTGATTTTTTTAAAATTGTATGCCCATTTGAATCTTGGTCAAATCCTAGGTTTGAACATGGTTTAAACAAGTTTAAATCATGAATATGAAAAATTAAGCATCTATATATCCTTCTTAGTCACTCCAAAATGTAGCTCTTGGGAGGTTTTTTCGAAATTTCCATGTTTGAAACCAAAACCACTTCTCTTCATGCATGCTTGACTTCATAAGACATAGTTTAGCTAGGGCGTTAGGGGGTAGATACATGATTTTCCTGGTTTGAATATGTCTAGACCTGGTTTATCAACTTAATTAATTGATTGTTTACTATATGACATAAGAAGACTATGTGCCTTGGTTTTAAATTTTTCTGTTTTTTTTGAATTTTACGCCCATATATTTGAATCTTGGACAAATCCTAGGTTTGACCAAGATTTAAACAAGTTTAAACATAAAAATAAAAAGGGAAGCATGTATCCTTCTTAGTCACTCTAAAATGAAGCTTTTTGGATGTTCTTGAAATTTCCATTTTTGAAACCAAAAACGACTTCTCTCTTCATGCTAGACTTCATAAGATCGACAGGGGGCAGATACATGATTTGTCTGGTTTGGATATGTCCAAACCTTGCTTGTGTATCAACTTGAATGCTTACTATATGACATAAGAATGCTTACCATATGTTTGAATTTTAAAAGCATATAGTCTTCTTATGTCATATAGTAAGCATTCAAAAGTTTTTCTTTGAGAGAGTAGCATGCATTCAAAAGTTGATAAATAAGATTTGTACATATTCAAACCAGACAAATCATGTATCTACCCATATGCATATATATATAACCCTATACTTTT
The DNA here is from genome assembly GCA_030979885.1 of Lolium multiflorum. Lineage (NCBI taxonomy): Eukaryota > Viridiplantae > Streptophyta > Magnoliopsida > Poales > Poaceae > Lolium > Lolium multiflorum. The sequence continues at coordinate 197,496,860 of CM061748.1, read as the reverse complement.
GTCTTATGAAGACGTCAAGGATGAAGAGAAGTGGATTTGGGTTTCAAACATGGAAATTTCAAAAACCTCCCAAAACATGTATATATCTACCCCTAAACCCTAATCTTTGTCTTATGAAGCCAAGCATATGAAGAGAAGTGATTTTGGGTTTCAAACATGGAAACTTCAAAAACCTCCCAAAAGCTTCATTTTAGAGAGACTAAGAATGATCCATATGCTTACCTTTTCATTGCCATGTTTTAAACTTGTTTTAACCTTGGTCAAACCTAGGATTTGACCAAGATTCAAATGGGAGTAAAAATTCAGAAAAATTCAAAAAAAATGAAAAACCAAAGCACATATATATATCTTCTTATGTCATATATATAGTAAGCATTCAAGTTGATAAACAAGGTCTAGACATATTCAAAGCAGAAATATCATGTATCATATCTACCCCTAACCCTAGCTAAACTCTGTCTTATGAAGTCAAACATATGAAGAGAACTGGGGTTTTGGGTTTCAAACATAAAATTTTCAAGTACCTTCATTTTAGAGTGAGTAAGGAAGGATTCATGCTTACCGTTTCATTTTCATGTTTTAAACTTGTTTAAACCTAGGATTTGACCAAGATTTAAATAGGCATAAAAAATCGAAAGAAATCAAAAATTGAAAAACCAAAGCACATATATATAGCCTTCTTATATCATATAGTAAAAAATTCAAGTTGATAAACAAGGTCTAGACATATTCAAACAAGAAAAATCATGTATCTACACACCTAACCATAAACTCTGTCTTAAGAGGTTTTGGGTTTCAAACATGGAAATTTCACAAACCTCCCAAAAGCTTCATTTTACAGTGACTATATAAGGAGGATCCATGCTTACCTTTTGGCTTAAACGTTTGAAACCAAAAACCACTTCTCTTCATGCATGCTTGACTTCATAAGACAGATCGAGTTTAGCTAGGGTACGTTAGGGGGTGTAGATACATGATTTCCTGGTTTGAATATGTCTAGACCTTGTTTATCAACTTAATTGATTGCTTACTATATGACATAAGACGACTACGTGCCTTGGTTTTCATTTTTGGTTTTTTTTTGAATTTTATGCTCATATATTTGAATCTTGGTCAAATCCTAGGTTTGACCAAGATTTAAACAAGTTTAAAACATGAAAATGAAAAGGGAAGCATGTATCCTTCTTAGTCACTCTAAAATGAAGCTTTTGGGATGTTCTTGAAATTTCCATGTTTGAAACCCAAAACGACTTCTCTTCATGCTAGACTTCATAAGATCAACATGGGGTAGATACATGATTTGTCTGGTTTGGATATACCTAGACCTCGTTTAACTTGAATGCATACGATATGACATAAAAAGACTACATGCTTTTGTTTTTCATTATTCTGATTTTTTTGAATTTTGTGCCCACCCATTTGTATCTTGGTCAAATCCTAGGCTTGATAATGATTTAACAAGATTAAAATATGAAAATGCAAAGGTAAGCATGGATCCTTATTATTAGTCACTCTAAAATGAAGCTTTTGGGAGCAAAACCACTTCTCTTCATATGCTTGACTTCATAAGACGGAGTTTAGGGGTTAGGGGGTATAGATGCATGCATGATTTGTCTAGTTTGAATATGTCTAGACCTTGTTTATCAACTTAATTGGCTTACTATATATGACATAAGAAAACTATTTGCTTTGGTTTTTCTTTTTCCTGATTTTTTTCAATTTTGATGCCCATTTGAATCTTGTCAAATCCTAGGTTTGACTGAGATAATTTAAACAAGCTTAAAACCTGAATATGAAAAGGGAAGCATGTATCCTTCTTTGTCACTCTAAAATGAAGTTTTTGGGAGGTTTTTCAAATTTCCATGTTTGAAACGACCCAAAACCACTTCTCTTCATATGCTTGACTTCATAAGACAGAGTTCAGGGGTTAGGGGGTATAGATACATGATTTGTCTAGTTTGAATATGTCTAGACCTTGTTTATCAACTTAATTAATTGGCTTACTATATGACATAAGAAAACTATTTGCTTTGGTTTTTCTTTTTCCTGATTTTTTCGATGCCCATTTGAATCTTTGTCAAATCCTAGGTTTGACTGAGATAATTTAAACAAGCTTAAAACATGAATATGAAAAGGGAAGCATGCATCCTTCTTAGTCACTCTAAAATGTAGTTTTTGGGAGGTTTTTGAAATTTCCATGTTTGAAACCCAAAACCACATCTCTTCATGCTTGACTTAATTTATAAGACATAGTTTAGGGGTTAGGGGTAGATACATGATTTGTATGGTTTGATATTTCTAGTCCTTGTTTATCAACTTTAATGCTTACTATATGACATAAGATGACTATGTGATTTGGTTTTTCATTTTTCTGTTTTTTATTTTATTTTTCTGCCCATTTGAATCTTGGTCAAATCCTAGGTTTGACCAAGATTTAGACAAGTTTAACACGTGAAAACGAATAAGTAAGCCTGGATCCTTCTTAGTCACTCAAAAATGTACCAATCGATAGATGTGTTAACTTTGCTTCATGGAAATAATAATGTCATGTAAATGAGTTAACTTGGATTTCCTACCCCTGAATCCATAGGAAACTTTGTTCTAATGCACTATTATAATCAACCGAGTTTTTACACCAACAGGTCCGTCACTTACGTGTGGTGCCCACGCTTGAGGTCCCACACTTCAGTGAGCACAAGTCACGTGCAATAGGTACGCAAACTCCCAGCCATCTTCTTTGTCAAGAGAAGACGCATCAGGATGCGTTTTGGAAGTCTGTGGGTCCTTCTAGATCCTTCGGTTGTCCCTCTCACAAAAAAAAACAAATCTCTCTCATTCTCGGCCTCGCTCGACTCGCTCGCTCGCTCGCTCGCACCTCCTGCTCACTGACAAACCCTGCACAAAAGTCAACATCATCACCCGAAAAAGGGGAGACACCATAATTCTCTCCCTTCTTCTCTCCTTCCGAGTGATCCCTCTTCCTCCGAGTTTCACTCGACGGGCAAACACCCATGTGCTGCATAGTAATAATAATAATAAAAAGGTAGTACTCGTAGAAAAATCGATATACGAATCTGTAATTAAATAGGTTAAACTAGGGTTTTGGCCAGTTCTACAGATCAAGGGTTCAAAAAAATCCAACTACGGGGTTCGAACAACACGATTCTAATCCAAGAATTTTTTCGACCTAGGTCACCCAAATGGCCTCAAACTATAGGGTTAGCATCTAGTGCAGTATGTGTGAAAATGTATGCACTATGTGTGCTATAACTTGTATGTCTTTCAAATTTGAACCAAATTTGAATAAGTTTGAAATATTTGAAAATGGGCTTTTGGCTTAAACGTTGGAAACCAAAAACCACTTCTCTTCGTGCATGCTTGACTTCATAAGACAGAGTTTAGCTAGGGTTAGGGGGTAGATGCATGATTTTCCTGGTTTGATTATGTCTAGACCTTGTTTATCAACTTAATTGAATGCTTACTATATGACATAAGAATACTATGTGCCTTGTTTTTTTATTTTTTATTTTTTTAAAATTTTATGCCCATTTGAATCTTGGTCAAATCCTAGGTTTGAACATGGTTTAAACAAGTTTAAATCATGAATATGAAAAATTAAGCATCTATATATCCTTCTTAGTCACTCCAAAATGTAGCTCGGTCTTGGGAGGGTTTTCGAAATTTCCATGTTTGAAACCAAAAACCACTTCCCTTCATGCATGCTTGACTTCATAAGACGGAGTTTAGGGTTAGGGGTAGATATATACATTATTTTCTTGTTTGAATATGTCTAGACCTTGTTTATCAACTTGAATGCTTAATTACTATATATATATGACATAAGAATGTTATGTCCTTTGGTTTTTCATTCTTTTGATTTTTTATGAATTTCTATGCCCATTTGAATCTTTTGGTCAAATCCTAGAGGTTTGACCAAGATTTAAACAAGTTTAAAACATGAAAATGAAAAGGGAAGCTTGTATATCCTTCTTAGTCACTCTAAAATGAAGTTTTTGGGAGGTTTTTGAAATTTCCATGTTTGAAACCCAAAACCACTTCTCTTCATGCTAGACTGCTTCATAAGACAATTTAATTAGGGGTTAGGGGGTAGATACATGATTTGTCTGGTTTGAATATGTCCAAACCTTGCTTGTGTATCAACTTGAATGCTTACTATATGACATAAGAATGCTTACCATATGTTTGAATTTTAAAAGCATATAGTCTTCTTATGTCATATATATAGTAAGCATTCAAAAGTTTTTCTTTGAGAGAGTAGCATGCATTCAAAAGTTGATAAATAAGATTTGGACATATTCAAACCAGACAAATCATGTATCGATCTACACCCCCTAACCCTAAACTCTGTCTTATGAAGTCAAGCATGAAGAGAAGTGCTTTTAGGTTTCAAACATGGAAATTTCACAAACCTCCCAAAAGCTTCATTTTACAGTGACTAATTAAGGAGGATCCATGCTTACCTTTTGGCTTAAACGTTTGAAACCAAAAACCACTTCTCTTCATGCATGCTTGACTTCATATATAATTAAGACAGAGCTAGGGCGTTAGGGGGTAGATACATGATTTTCCTGGTTTGAATATGTCTAGAACTGGTTTATCAACTTAATTAATTGATTGTTTACTATATGACATAAGAAGACTATGTGCCTTGGTTTTAAATTTTTCTGTTTTTTTTTGAATTTTATGCCCATATATTTGAATCTTGGTCAAATCCTAGGTTTGACCAAGATTTAAACAAGTTTAAACATAAAAATGAAAAGGGAAGCATGTATCCTTCTTAGTCACTCTAAAATGAAGCTTTTGGGATGTTCTTGAAATTTCCATTTTTGAAACCAAAAACGACTTCTCTCTTCATGCTAGACTTCATAAGATCGACAGGGGGTATAGATACATGATTTGTCTGGTTTGGATATACCTAGACCTCGTTTATCAACTTGAATTCATACGATATGACATATGAAGACTATGTGCTTTAATTTGTTTTCATTTTTCTGATTTTTTTGAATTTTGTGCCCACCCATTTGTATATTGGTCAAATGCTAGGCTTGATAATGATTTAAACAAGTTTAAAATATGAATATGCAAAGTTAAGCATGGATCCTTCTTAGAAACTCTAAAATGAAGTTTTTCGGAGGTTTTTGAAATTTCCATGTTTGCAACCCAAAACAACTTCCTCTTCACATGCTTGACTTCATAAGACAGAGTTTAGGGGTTAGGGGGTATATATAGATACATGATTTGTCTAGTTTGAATATGTCTAGACCTTGTTTATCAACTTTAATGCTTACTATAAGACATAAGAAAACTATTTCCTTTGTTTTTTCTTTTTTTTTGATTTTTTTCAATATTGATGCCCATTTGAATCTTGTCAAATCCTAGGTTTGACCAAGATAATTTAAACAAGCTTAGAACATGAATATGAAAAGGGAAGCGTGTATCCTTCTTAGTCACACTAAAATGAAGTTTTTGGGAGGTTTTTGATATTTCCATGTTTGAAACCCAAAACCACATCTCTTCATGCTTGACTTAATTTATAAGACATAGTTTAGGGGTTAGGGGGTAGATACATGATTTGTATGGTTTGATATTTCTAGACCTTGTTTATCAACTTTAATGCTTACTATATGACATAAGATGACTATGTGATTTGGTTTTTCATTTTTCTGTTTTTTATTTTTCTGCCCATTTGAATCTTGGTCAAATCCTAGGTTTGACCAAGATTTAGACAAGTTTAACACGTGAAAACGAATAAGTAAGCATGGATCCTTCTTAGTCACTCAAAAATGTACCAATCGATAGATGTGTTAACTTTGCTTCATGGAAATAATAATGTCACGTAAATGAGTTAACTTGGATTTCCTACCCTTGAATCCATAGGAAACTTTGTTCTAATGCAGTATAATAATCAATCGAGTTTTTACACCAACATGTCTGTCACTTACGTGTGGTGCCCACGCGTGAGGTCCCACACTTCAGTGAGCACAAGTCACGTGCAATAGGTACGCAAACTCCCAGCCATCTTCTTTGTCAAGAGAAGACGCATCAGGATGCGTATTGGAAGTCTGTGGGTCCTTCTGGATCCTTCTTAGTCACTCTAAAATGAAGCTTTTGGGAGGTTCTTGAAATTTCCATGTTTGAAACCCAAAACCACTTCTCTTCATGATTTACTTCATAAAACATAGTTTAATTAGAGTTTTAGGGGTAGATATATACATGATTTTTCTGGTTTGAATATATATGTCTCTAGACCTTTGTTTATCAACTTGAATGCTTAATATACATATGACATAAGAATGCTATGTGCTTTGGTTTTTCATTCTTTTGATTTTTTTTTCTGAATTTTTAGGGCCATTTGAATCTTGGTCAAATCCTTGGTTTGACCAAGATTTAAACAAGTTTAAAACATAAAAATGAAAAGGGAAGTCTGTATCCTTCTTAGTCACTCTAAAATGAAGCTTTTGGGAGGTTTTTAAAATTTCAATGTTTGAAACCCAAAACCACTTCTCTTCACATGCTTGACTTCATAAGACAGAGTTAATTAATTTAGGGGTTAATTAGGGGGTATAGATACATGATTTGTGTGGTTTGAATATGTATGGACCTTATTTATCAACAACTTTAATGCTTACTATATGACATAAGAAAACTATTTGCTTTGGTTTTTCTTTTTTCAATTTTTTTCAATTTTGATGCCCATTTGAATCTTGTCAAATCCTAGGTTTGACCAAGATAATTTAAACAAGTTTAAAACATGAAAATGAAAAGGGAAGCATGGATCCTTCTTAGTCACTCTAAAATGAAGCTTTTGGGAGGTTTTTGAAATTTCCATGTTTGAAACCCAAAACCACTTCTCTTCACATGCATGCTTGACTTCATAAGACAGAGTTTAGGGGTTAGGGGTATAGCTACATGATTTGTCTGGTTTGAATATGTCTACACCTTGTTTATCAACTTTAATGCTTACTATATGACATAAGAAAACTATGTGATTTGGTTTTTCATTTTTCTGTTTTTATTTTTCTGCCCATTTGAATCTTGGTCAAATCCTAGGTTTGACCAATATATAGACAAGTTTAACACGTAAATGAGTTAACTTGGATTTCCTACCCTTGAATCCATAGGAAACTTTGTTCTAATGCACTATTATAATCAACCGAGTTTTTACACCAACAGGTCTGTCACTTACGTGTGGTGCCCCTGAGGTCCCACACTTCAGTGAGCACAAGTCACGTGCAATAGGTACGCAAACTCCCAGCCATTTTCTTTGTCAAGAGAAGACGCATCAGGATGCGTATTGGAAGTCTGTGGGTCCTTCTGGTTCCTTCGGTCGTCCCTCTCACGAAAAAAAACAAATCTCTCTCATTCTCGGCTCGCTCGCGCTCGCTCGCTCGCTCGCACCTCCTGCTCACTGACAAACCCTGCACAAAAGTCAACATCATCACCCGAAAAAGGGGAGACACCATAATTCTCTCCCTTCTTCTCTCCTTCCGAGTGATCCCTCTTCCTCCGAGTTTCACTCGACGGGCAAACACCCATGTGCTGCATAGTAATAATAAAAAGGTAGTACTCGTAGAAAAATCGATATACGAATCTGTAATTAAATAGGTTAAACTAGGGTTTTGCCCAGTTCTACAGATCAAGGGTTCAAAAAAATCCAACTACGGGGTTCGAACAACACGATTCTAATCCAAGAATTTTTTCGACCTAGGTCACCCAAATGGCCTCAAACTATAGGGTTAGCATCTAGTGCAGTATGTGTGAAAATGTATGCACTATGTGTGCTATAACTTGTATGTCTTTCATATTTGAACCAAATTTGAATAAGTTTGAAATATTTGAAAAGGGGCTTTTGGCTTAAACGTTTGAAACCAAAAACCACTTCTCTTCATGCATGCTTGACTTCATAAGACAGAGTTTAGCTAGGGTTAGGGGATATATGCATGATTTTCCTGGTTTGAATATGTCTAGACCTTGTTTATCAACTTAATTGAATGCTTACTATATGACATAAGAATACTATGTGACTTGTTTTTTATTTTTTGATTTTTTTAAAATTTTATGCCCATTTTAATCTTGGTCAAATCCTAGGTTTGAACATGGTTTAAACAAGTTTAAATCATGAATATGAAAAATTAAGCATCTATATATCCTTCTTACTCACTCCAAAATGTAGCTCTTGGGAGGGTTTTTCGAAATTTCCATGTTTGAAACCAAAACCACTTCTCTTCATGCATGCTTGACTTCATAAGACAGAGTTTAGGGTTAGGGGTAGATATATACATGATTTTCTGGTTTGAATATGTCTAGACCTTGTTTATCAACTTGAATGCTTACTATATATATATGACATAATAATGTTATGTCCTTTGGTTTTTCATTCTTTTGTTTTTTTATGAATTTCCATGCCCATTTGAATCTTTTGGTCAAATCCTAGAGGTTTGACCAAGATTTAAACAAGTTTAAAACATGAAAATGAAAAGGGAAGCTTGTATATCCTTCTTAGTCACTCTAAAATGAAGTTTTTGGGAGGTTTTTGAAATTTCCATGTTTGAAACCCAAAACCACTTCTCTTCATGCTAGACTTCATAAGACAATTTAATTAGGGGTTAGGGGTAGATACATGATTTGTCTGGTTTGAATATGTCCAAACCTTGCTTGTTTATCAACTTGAATGCTTACTATATGTCATAAGAATGCTTACCATATGTTTGAATTTTAAAAGCATATAGTCTTCTTATGTCATATAGTAAGCATTCAAAAGGTTTTCTTTGAGAGAGTAGCATGCATTCAGAAGTTGATAAATAAGATTTGGACATATTCAAACCAGACAAATCATGTATCTACACCCCCTAACCCTAAACTCTGTCTTATGAAGTCAAGCATGAAGAGAAGTGCTTTTGGGTTTCAAACATGGAAATTTCACAAACCTCCCAAAAGCTTCATTTTACAGTGACTAAGAAGGATCCAGGCTTACCTTTTCATTTTCATGTTTTAAACTTGTTTAACTCTTGGTCAAACCTAGGATTTGACCAAGATTTAAATGGGCATAAAAAATCAGAAAAAAACAGAAAAAATGAAAAACCAAATAACATAGCCTTCTTATGTCATATAGTAAGCATTCAAGTTGATAAACAAGGTCTAGACATATTCAAACCAAAAGCATGTATCTACCCCTAACCCTAAATGAAGTCAAGCATGAAGAGAAGTGGTTTTGGGTTTCAAACATGGAAATTTCAAAAACCTCGCGAAAGCTTCATTTTAGAGTGACTAAGAAGGATCCATGCTTACCTATTCATTTTCATGTTTTAAACTTGTTTAAACCTTGATAAAACCCAGGATTTTACCTATTTAATCATAGATTCATAGGTCGATTTTTTACTTTTTTATTTTTACTATGCAGCACATGTGTGTTTGCCCGTCCAGTGAAACTCGGAGGAAGAGGGATCACACGGAAGGAGAAGAAGGGATAGCAGTCACGGGGCCCCTCTTATTATTTATGGTGTATATCTTTTTTCTGGTGATGTTGACTGTTGTGCAGCGTTTGTCAGTGCGCAGGAGGTGCGAGGCTGCGAGCGAGCGAGTCGAGCGAGGCCGAGAATGAGAGAGATGTTTTTTTCTTTTTCTTTTCCGTGAGAGGGACAACAGAAGGATCCAGAGACGACTTCCACTACGCATCCTGGTGCGCGTCTTCTCTTGACAAAGAAGATGGATGGGAGTTTGCGTACCTACTAATCTACTATAGTACTACTACTACACAAGAACCATATACATGTCAAACTTTTCAATCATGACCCACATGCATTTTATGTATATATTCACAACTTTTAATGCATGCATGAAAACTCAGCAAAATATGTGCATTTTGGGTTGTCGCACATAAATGTGCTTTTACTTGTCTGCCACCAATCCAATTTTCATGTGAGGGGGAAACATGACACACGATGGACATTTCCAATGTTTCACGAATTAATTATCTCAATTTGCATCCATATATATATGCGCCTGGTTACTGAAAGATCGAACCAAAGGTGAACTTGAAACGTTTTCATTTTCATGTTTTAAACTTGTTTAAATCTTGGTCAACCCTTGGATTTGACCAAGATTCATAAAAAATTCAAAAACATAGTCTTCTTATGTCATACAGTCAACATTCAACTTGATAAAACAAGATCTAAACATATTAAAAGAAGAATCATGTATCTACCCCCTAACCCTAAACTCTGTCTTTTGAAGTCAAACATGAAGATACGTGGTTTTGGGTTTACAAAATGGAAATTTCAAAAACCTCCGAAAAGCTTAATTTTGGAGTGACTAAGAAGGATACATGCTTACTTTTTCATTTTCATGTTTTAAACTTGTTTAAAGCTTGGTCAAACCTAGCTAGCTTGGATTTGACCAAGATTCAAGTGCGCATAAAAAATTCGAAAAAACCCCCAAAAATGAAAAACCATAACACATAGTCTTCTTGCGTCACATATATTGTAAGCATTCAAGTGTTGATAAACAATATCTAGACATATCAAACAAGAAAAATCATGTATCTATACCCCTAACCCTAAATTTGTCTTATGAAGTCAAGCATGAAGAGAAGTGGTTTGGGTTTTCAAACATGGAAATTTCGAAAACCGCCCAAAAGCTTCATTTCGGACTGACTAAGAAGGATCCATGCTTACCTTTTCATTTTCATGTTTTAAACTTGTTTAAATTCTTGTTCAAACCTAGGATTTGGCCAAGATTCAAATGGGCATAAAAACAATCGAAAAAATCAAAAATGAAAAACCAAAGCACATAGTCTTCTTATGTCACATAGTAAGCCATTCAACTTGATAACAAGGTCTAGACCTATTCAAACCAGAAAAATCATGTATCTACCCCTAACCCTAAACTCATCTGTCTTATGAAGTCAAGCATGAAGAGAAGTGGTTTTGGGTTTCAAACATAGACATTTCAAAAGCCTCCCAAAAGCTTCATTTTGGAGTGATTGAGAAGGATCCATGCTTAATTTTTCATTTTAATGTTTTAAACTTGTTTAAATCTTGGTTAAACCTATGATTTGACCAAAATTTGATTCGGCATGAAAATTCAAAACAAATCAAATAAATAAAAAACCAATGCACATAGTACATCTTCTTATGTCATATACTAAGCTTTCAAGTTGATAAGCCAGGTCTAGACATATTCAAACTAGAAAAATCATGTATCTACCCCTAACCCTAAACTCGATTTGTCTTATGAAGTCAATCATGAAGAGGTGTTTTGGGTTTCAGACATGGAAATTTCAAAAACCTTCCAAAAGCTTCATTTTGAAGTTACTAATTAAGAAGGATCACTACAAGAAAAGTTTGGCAACTTTTCTTGTAGTGGATCCAGGCTTAATTTTTCATCTTCATGTTTTAAATTTTGGTCAAACCTAGGATTTGTCCAAGATACAAATGGGCATAAAAATTCAGGGTAGCATCATACCCCCCTCCTTCCCGCGTAGAAAAAGTGTTAGGCGAGTAGTAGAATGGCATGACCAACAAGTTTCAAGTAAAATTTTGAATATGACCAAAATATACCAATTGATAGATGTGTGTGACCCAAGATTGAGCCATGGTACATTTTGCCAACAAAGTAGCAATTGAGTTGGCTTTCTACCTTAGTAGGCGTGCATTGGAAGGATGCATTATGCCGGCAAAGTTTTCAAACGTTCAAACTTTTCCGGTTTCTCATACAGTATTTGGCTCCTTGAGAAGCATTGATGTGATCATATAAGGTTATCCAAAACTTCGCCTTTCCCGTATTTGCCCGAGCACTCGACACCCCTCGTCCCATGGCGACTCCTCCAGCCATAGCCCCGTGCACCCAGGCTCCACGACTCAGCCTCGGAGGGGTGTGCGCTAAAAGCTCGCAAATGTCTGTGTGCCATTGGTGTGCGATGAAGCAGGCGGCTCTGTGTCTTGCTGTGGCTAGACTCCTGGCGCCCTTTGATCTAGGAGAGGGAGAGGAGGGAGGGGGTCCCATGAAGCGGCGGTGGCCCAGGTATCGGCGGCAGCCCAGGCAGCAGCGGCAAAGTGGGCTGGTCGGAGCATAGGCATGCGCCGGGGGCGAACCTCGCCGGGTGAGGATGCTTCCATTGTGAAGAAGCACTTGCCATCCAGGGCTTCGGGTTCGCCAACAAACTCAGCGCCTCGGTCCATGGCGTTGCCGTCGTGGGGACGTCGGGGGCGGCGGCGACGTGCTGCAGCCCCAGCCTTTAGTGGGGACCAAAGTGCGACCGACCACATCACGGCGTCGGCAGCATTGGGGATGCCGATGGGCATCCACTGCCACACACAGATTTGGGAGGTTCTGGCCGGGCCGAGTTCCAAACTTCCATCATCGGAGCCGAGGGCTTGGTACTTCAAATTCCGAATCAGGCAATCCTTCGACCCCAATCAGCTTCTGCCTGTGGTCCAAATCCGAGATATCTTGGCGGCAGCTATGCTGGTTAAGCTTAGCCGGACAGCGGCAATCGACGATCTGCAAAACCTAGATGCCTTCCGAGGATTTGCAGCAGCCGTCAATGCACTCGTGGAGGCATCGCATGCTGGTAGCAGCGGCGAATGCGGGTATGTTGTTTTACTCCCTTTGTATGCTTTTGTCATAAAAATCAATTTGCTAATTCTCATTCGATTGAAAATCAGACCCATTCACCATCAACTCTCAAACAGTGGACACTAGTAATATGTAGAACTAGAAATTACACAAGATTTCTGTACTGCTAGTACTATTACTTCGACGCTACATGTTGTTTACACGAGGAAATTGCACAAACTACCGCTTATTGCTGCCTTCGTTGCTTAAAACACTTTTTAAAACTGTAATTTTTTTCCGCACAAACCACCAACTATCGTGTTCTGTTGCAGGGAATTTCAAATTTAGGATTGAGCTGTTTAAGAGCAAATCAGATGATCGGGGACCACCAACTACTATAGTTTTAATTGCAAATAGAATAGATTTTGCAAAATTATGAAACGCACATAACGTTTGAATTACTACAATTTTTTTGAAGGTTTGATATTTTCATCATTTTTGTGTGAATCTTACACCAAGTAACACAACTTTCAGACGGAATACAAAATATTTTCAAACTTCCTAGATTTGATAGCTCAAATATTTTTAATTACTAGTTTTTCAGTATTTTAAAAAGTCGAAACAATATATTTTGGCTGAATGTTAGAAAATATATTTCATGATTATCCCATATTAGTTAAGAAGTACATAAACTAGTAGTAGTAATAAAGAACAGAGGGAGTTTATGGAGATACATCCATTAAGGGCATGTTAGTGTGTGTTGGTGTATTACTTATGCCTTCTTTGGTTAATACACTTCTCAAGTGATCCCCGCAAACCCTCTATTCTTGCCTAGAATACAAAAACTCCCCATCAAAGTATTAGTGCATTTTTTGGATGAGTATTCGAGAGGATTGGGTGAACACCAAGGATTTGCATAGGGAATTGGTACAATTGAATCCTTGGCTGTTTGATTTGTAGGATTGTTTCCGATAGGAATTTTTCCTAAGGATTTCTTTGCACAGATTCCATAGAAAATTAAACATCTACTCATACCTCTTTTTAAGAATGCTTTACTTTTCCTATGGTGGAATCAAACAAAGTTTGGATTCTATGAATTCCTATAGGATTGGAGTGGACATGACATTGCAATCCTACATTTCCCTATTCCTACATCTTTCGGTAGGCATTTGCCTAGAATAAATAACCATGTGTATTACGGAGTAGCAATAAAATATAGGTTTATTTCTCTAAAGCATCTTGCACTGTACTAGTACATGGCTTAAGAGACAATATTTTTACCATTTTTTTGCGAGAAGACAATATTATTACCATAGTTACTAAGTACATTTTATTGGATGATGAAGTGATAGCCCTCATCAATGCATTGTGAATTATTAGGGCATGGGTCACACGTGATTTACGAGTACACCGCACGATCGAGAGCCGCCGTCCCTCTTTGCTTTTTACCGATGCGGCGGAGCTCCTCCCCACACCCACGAATAACTGAAAGCCACAACTGCTGGGGAAAAGTCTTGCGCCGAGAAAATCTACAACCGTGGTTGAGTACATGTGTTTCTTAAGATACGAGTGCTCCAATGCATTTTTTCTTTCCTTTTACTAATTTACCTTGAAAATCCTGCACGTCCACTTATTTGTGGACGGAGGGAGTATCACGCCAAGAGGAAGTAGGACAATAGTGGGCGCTTATAGCCCGCCTACGTGGTACTTTTGCCAGCTGTTGGCTCTTCTATTGTTCTTGCTCTAAAGAAACCCCGATTGTGAAAGGCCAAGGCGTACTTCTTTTGGTCACGCAAAATTCAAAATACTGCCATGGACATTGAATTGACATGACAACACATAGCTTGGGATGTCCAAATTTGCACGTTAGACCAGTGACTTGTTCTTCACCTTTTCAGAGGGAACAGTGACTTTTTATTATGGGTCTATACACTTTCCAAGAAACAGGAGGAGATGCTGTAGAGTGTAGAGGAGCGAAGTCAAGCGCCCCGCCCCCACCTGCCCTATTTCTGTTCACCTCCATCGTCTACCTCCGCCCCCGCCCGCACCAATCGACCACCTTCCATAGCACGCGCCAGTGCCGCCGCCATGCAGCTTTAGAATCAATTCCACCGCCCAGTTTGAGAGCCTCCGTTCTTCATCTTCCCCGCCACCTGCCGCCATCGAACCCAAATTAAACTCCAATCAGTTGAACCCAAACCTCATAGACCCACCCCCTGCCCTGCGATGGCGGCATCGAACAAGGAAAATGATGACTCTGAACTGTTTCAGAAGGTCTTTTCCGAAGGTCCCCTTGAAGAACTCGTAACAAGATGCGACGTCATCACCGCCGCGAGCCTCGTCGGTTCGTCCAAACTATTTTTCGACTCTGCAAATGATAGTGCAACTCTATCTTTTTCTCTCCCGTTTGGCCTCCCATGTGTTCTTCATTCTCACCCGACGAAGGTAGCACGGGATTGCAAGCTGACGCCGCTGGACAGGTTCTCCTCCGACGCTGTGATGCCAGACGGTACGGGTAAGCAGTGGGTAGGTGCCAATGGAGATTGGGTTGCCATGGTTGACACTGGCTTTCCTGCTTGCAAATGGAAACTTGTCAACGTCTACACTCGCCGTGAAATTCCTCTCCCTGTGCCGTTTGAAACCACCCACATTCCAAATATATACCACCACAACCTTCGTGCTATTATATTTCACAAGATATATATTTGCCAAGTTCCCACAGCTGCTGGGGGGTACAAAAATTTCTCTCTTGTTGCTGTTTTTGACATCAGAGTTGCCCTCCTTTGCGGCGAAGATTCTGGATGGACAGTTCTTACAGAGCCCAAGTCCCACATCTTTTACAATTACAGCGATGCAATTCTCCACAATGGGCTTGTGTTTGCCACAACTCATACTGGCACTGTTCACGCATGGAATCCTCAGCAAGCTGGTAATTTTCCTCCGGACGTAAGTAGTGTATGATGAGCTTCATTATTCATGGCTGTAAAGATAATTTTAATGCACAAACTTATTAATTTTCGAACCTGACTGATCTGACTTGGAGGCTTGGGGCATATTTGCTTCGGATGAAATTTCATTGGTATTTAGACTTTTTATTCGAGATGATTACCATAGAAAAATTTGAGGATTGTATAATTAGGAGTTTTATTCTCAGATTGAATTATGTTGGATTTTGACCTCTACTTGAACTTCTTGAAATGAATCCTTTGGTTTCCCATGTGATGTACTGAAATACACCAATATGCTGTATTATTGAATGGAAATGCCATTATATCATCCCATCTGAATCCTAATGCGTTTTCCCAATTCTTACGTTTTCAGATTTGTGCAAACCAAACATACCCTTCTTAACAGTAATTTCGTTTTCAAGCAGGTCCTCCGCTGATCGTAGAGCCACCGCCCATTGTGTTTGAATGGCGGTGTGCACTTGATGATGCTCTTGGCCATGATCACGAGGTCGATTATGGCATGTGGTGGTTAGCAAGATCTATAGATGGTTCTAGACTTCTTCTGATCCATACACTGGGCATTGCTGATGAAAGGGAATATTCCTGTAAAGTTTGCCATACTGCTTCTGATCGTCGTGTTCATCATGGTCGCACTGTTGGCAACTATGCTTCTGGGTTTGGTTGCCTGGTGTTCACGAAGGACACTAGTAAGTTAAATGAAGGTATTCCATGGGAAAAGATTGATGACCTTGGAGAATATTCTCTTTTCCTTGGAGTGAACTATCCGATTATGCTGCCATTAGGCGGTGCAGATGTTGTCCCAGGATGTCTGACGAGAAGAAATTGTGTGTACACCTTGCCGAATGAAGCATGGCTTCGCAATTCGCAGCTGCCTGAAATATGCCGATTCAGTCTGAATCGTGAAGATTGCGCCGTTGGTTTCCAAACCAACGCCTTGGAGAAAACATGCAAAACAAAAAAAGATAGGTACCTGGTAAAGACACCGCTTTGGTTCATCCCAAACTTCGCCAACGCCCCGGATTGGAACAAGTGTGATGTTTAATTCTGAAACAGGGCCTGCAGCCATTGTAGCTACTGATAGTATGTAATTTCATAGCTAATGAACGAGGCAATTGTGGTCTACTAGTTACAACTGTTTTGTAAAGAGGTGGTCTATAAGTATACCCCTCTCTTCATTGATGCATTTGTGGTCTACATGATGGTACTCTTAAATATATGGGTGTGGCTCCTCAACACATAATGTGGGGGTATTATTGTGTTAAAGTTGAAGGCTTGATCAACTATAGGTTCACTTCTCTAGTTACATTACTAGGTACTCCGGTTGGCTATGTTGTGATGAAATTGTGTTCTGTTGTTCGGTGAAGACAAAAGTAGAACTATGGTATGCTTATGTTTAAGAGCAAGCGAGGGTTTAGCTTGAGATGTTAAAATTCAGATTTGAACTATTTTTTGATATGGAAATTTGAAATATATATGGTACTGTATATGATTATGTGTAACAACAAGCGACGAAAGGGCTGATGCTCCTATTCCTTGTCGGCGGGAGGACTATGTGTGCGGCGACTTGAGCCAAATTAGAAGGCCATAGCTATGTTGATTGGTCCTTGAAGTTGGAGGGGCTAGGATTTCGGATGAGCGGAGTGGGGGAAGTTGTTGCTCATGGAACATAAGTCCTTAAAATAGTAATGTTAGTATATAGGAGTACAAGGTATATACTTGTACTATTTTAGTACTATAATAAGTATATCGGGTTCATCAAAAAGAATTATCTCGGGTTCACAACCACGTGGGGTCAAGGTGAGGGAAAGTTGGTCAATACCTCTTACCGCTATATCCCCGCCCCAAGTTCTAATGCGCAAGTGCTGTTATTTTTTTTAAGGGAAATAGTGGTTCCTCTCCCCCGGAAACATGCCCCGCATCTCCACCTCCTAGTATCGTAGTACTACTACTGCATCTTCTCCAAAAAAAACCCTCTTCTGTCTCTTTCTCCCGTTCACCCCTCTCTCCCTTGCATTGGATTACCGACTCCAATGAAGCAGAAGCGTAAGATTGAGGAGATTCCTGATTGCTACCACCAGTCCATGGGGTGGGGCAACCTCCACTACCCACTGGTGGAGAACATAGCCGAGCGGGCGGATATCCTCAGCACTGGTCGCCTCGCTCGAGGCATGATCGGCATGCGGCATGCCATCCGCGGAGCGCATAAGGTTCCGTTCGGTTTACCGAGCCTGCTCCACTGCGACCCCGAGACATGGCCAGACGACCGCGACAATACTGTAAGAGTATTTATTTATTTACTCATCTCGTTTCAGCTTGTGTTTTTTCAATCAACTTTTCTTATTGCCAAACATCATGCATGAATTTAGACTCAACATAATCACCTGATTTGGGAGTACTGTAAGGTTTGCTGCCTTCACTATGCACATGTACTCTTCGGAATTGCTTTATTTATCCATTACATCTGTGCTTCAGTTCTGCACAATCCGCTCTTCATTCTGTCGAATACCTTGCATGCATAGACAATTTTGAAACAAATCCTATTTGCAGGGCATTCACGCGTTGCTGATGCCATTAGACAAGCCGACAGTTCCAGCATTTATCCATACCAAGGAGGAACTGGATGGACATGGACCCATGCACTGGGTGGGTTGTAACGGCGACTGGGTGGCATTTGTCCAGCAGGACGGGCACTTGACGATCCGCAACATATACATATCAGATACTATTATACCTCTTCCATCTCTGCAAGATGCAGGAATTTCTTTGGGCCCTACTAGTGAATGGTGGCATGGCAGCCCACCATTCCTGTTCAAATACAAAATAGATAAAAGTTTGGAACTGCTCAAAGTACGGATCGTCAAGAGGCCGTACAAAGATGATCTAGCAGGGCCATGGCATTACGAGGTAATCGTTGTATTTGACGAATTGATCGCTATCCTACAAGCGCCCCTAGAAAAGGAGTGGAATATCCTGAGAAACCCTGAATTCTTTGATAGAAACAGCTATGTCGATGCCATGGGCATTCCTGGATATGGTACAAGTTCACACCTACATCGTGTATACGCAGTTACATATCCGTATGGAGATGTTCTGGTTTGGGAACCATATACCTGTGGTGAGTCTTTGTTTTATGTCTTAACTAGTAAATGGCATGCTGCACATGTTGGACCAATTACGATTCGCAATACTGATGTATAAAAGTTGCGTTCTAAATGTTGTTCAAACTTTCAATACAACTAATAATTTGGTTATACCATCAAAATAAGTGTGAGCATACAGTTTATAAATATGAACAAAAATTTGGAACCTTTCTTAATCACTATCAAGTGGGACGTGTGATATCGGTGTGAGACTGCTCTGATTTTTCTTCATAATGGAAACATGACGGTTCTAGAAACACGTGGACACTGGTGTGGTATTTTTTTCACGCGAATACCTCTAATCCCAACCGTTAGATTTTGGACACCAACAGTTGGAATTGCTGCTACATGTCTTGTTAAAAACTGGTGCCTTATAGTAGTAGAAAATAGAAGATAGAAGAGAAGAGATAATTTTCAGTGTAGTTCCTACTTGCTGCATTGTGGTTGATCTTTGTGCATTGCAGGGACACATGCAGCCCCGCGTCTCATTGACGCCCCTGTCATTGAAGATGAAGAAGCAGAAGTGGCTGCAATTTTCGCTCAAATCGAGGGAGATGCTGTCATGGAAGATGATGAAGCAAATGTGGCTCAAGGCGATGGAGGTGCCGATGAAGATAATGATGCTGATGAAGAAGAATTAGAAGAAGAAGAATTAGAAGAAGACGAATTTGATGATGAAGAATTAGATGATGAAGAATTAGATGATGATGGTGATAATCATAATTATGAAGATGAAGATGTATTTCTTGGATTTTCTGACCAGCGCACTTGGTTCCTGGCACCAATGAGAGCAGAGTCCATTACTGGTGAATCTGATCTCGCGTGGATTCAGGTTAAAGGTTATCGGCCCATCCTCGGTCCTCCAATATTACATATGGGTAACAAGCTGAGGTCTTATCCTTTGGTACGGTGCTACGTTTTCTTGAGATCTGCCCATACCTTGGACCCTGTAGAAGAGGCAAGGTGGGAAAGATTGAACAATTTGAAGGGGCGTTCTTTATTTCTTGGACTCAATCACCCAATTTTCATGCTACCCCCGCCAGTCGACGCAGAGGCTGCAGAACCAGATTTCCAATTGTTCAAACCTGACTGTGTCTTTGCTACCCACAATCGCGCCCGTGATACATGGATACGTCCAAGGCCAAATTGGTGCAGAATGCACGTCAATGGAGGTCCTGCCATAGGCTCAAGATTGCAGTACAAAAAAGAGAAGACTGAACATAGAGCCGAAGCACCCATGTGGTTCGTCCCAACACTTCCACCTGTTTTTCCTTGAGAAATAAGAGACAGATGGTGACCTTATTTTATAGAGAAAACATAGTGTTCGTGAACTTAACCTCATGAACATTCGCTGTTCGGTTTTTGCTGAAATCAAAATTTTGCAGAGATGAAGATCTTTGTTTGAATCCCGTGCTGAACATATTTTTCACAAATTAGCTACCCGTATTGTGATGAATACATGCTGGTTTGTTGTTTGGTGCAGTAGCAGACATGAAGATCTTTGTCCTGAATACCACAATGGACATCTTTTTTTTCTTCAAAAATTAGCTAAGCTCACGCTATTAGGCGCAAATGCCTATTAAGAGATTTGGTGCTCTTGGGCACCATTGCTCCTGCTATTTTAGAAAAAAATAAAAAATATATTTATTTGTTCAAAAAATTAGAAAACAAATCATGGAGTAGCTAATGAATTGTCCCATAAACGTGCAAAATTTCAGTTTCAAATACAAAAAATTCTGGGCTACACAAAAGTAACAAACGTGTGGATCTGGGTATGCATATTTCAAATCTCCAAATTTCAACAGATTTTGTCTTTTTTGTGTAGTCTACAATATAAAGAATATCATATTAAAATTTTACACGCTTGTAGGTTACTTTATTTATTATGTCTACATTCATTTTCAGATTTTTTTGAAACAAATATGTATGCTATTTGATTTTTTTTAAACAGCAGAGCACTGGTGCCCATTAGCCAAAGACACTTTTCGCAAATGCCTACAATAAAGGAACGGATGGTGACCTTATTTTATAGAGAAACCATAGTGTTTGTGAAGTTAAAGTCATGAACACACGCTGTTCGGTTTTTGGTGAAATCAAAATTTAGCAGAGATGAAGATCTTTGTTTGAATCCCGTGATGAACACATTTTTCCTAAATTAGCTACCAGTATTGTGATGAATACATGCCGGTCTGTTTTTCGGTGGAGTAGCAGACATGCAGGGGATCGAAAGAAACGGCAAAGTAGCCAGAAATCAGGGGTCAAATATAAATTCGAGAAAGGAAACGTTTATTCAACAGTCAGGCTGACATGTGGGACGTATCTTGCAGCCGCGGCCCCAACATTTATCATTCAGAGAGGATGACATGTGGGACCCACGAACCAGTATCGTTCTCGGCGTTTCTCAAAGGGGGCAGGAGATCGAAAGAAAAAGGCAAGTAGCTCGAAATCAGGTGTCCAAAAAATCCAAGAAAGGAAAGGTTTATCGCACAAAGAGGCTGACATATTGTACCCAGTTTGCAGCAGCGTCATCAACGTTTCAAAGGCGGTGGAGTTCGAAAGAAAAAAGGCAAATAGCCAGAAATTAGGGGTCAAAAATAAATCCAGCAAAGGAAACTTTTATCGTACAAAGAGGCTGACATGTGGGACCCAGCCAGCAGCGTCCTCAACGTTTCTAAGGTGGCAGGCAATGGAAAAAAGGCAAATAGCCAGAAATTAGGGGTCAAAAATAAATGCAACAATAGAAACTCTTATTGTTCATAGAGGCTGACATGTTGGACCCATGAGCCAGCAGGGCCCTCAACGTTTCAAAGGTGTCACGGGATCAAAAGAAAAGAACCAAGTAGTCATTAATTAGGTGTCAAAAATAAATCCAAGAAAGTAAATGTTTTACTTTTCATAGAGGCTGTCATATGGGACCCATGAGCCAGCAGCGTCCTCAACGTTTCTAAGGCGGCTGGGGATCGAAAAAAAAGCGAAGTAGCCATTAATTAGGGGTCAACTATAAATCCAAGAAAAGAAATGTTTATTGTTCTTAGAGGCTGACATGTGGGAGCTATGCGCCAGCAGCGTCCTCATCGTTTCAAAGGCGGTCGGGGATCCAAAGAAAAAGGCAAATAGCCAGAAATCAGGGGTAAAAAAAATCCAAGAAAAGAAATATTATTGTTCATAGAGGCTGGCATGTGGGACCCATGAGCCAGCAGCGTCCACAATTTCAAAGGCGGCACAGGATCGAAAGAAAAAGGCAAGTGACCAAAAATCAGGGGGTAAAAAATCCAAGAAAAAAACTTTATTGTACATAGAGGATGACATGCGGGTCCCATGAGCCAACAACTTACTCGTCGTTTCAGAGGGCCGAGGCGGCATGAGATCGAAAGAAAAAGGAAAGTGACCAAATATCAGGAGCAAAAAATAATCCATGAAAAGAAACTTTCATTGTACATAGAGGATGACATAGGGTCCCATGTTGTAGCAGCGGTCTGAACGTTTCAAGGACGGCATGAGATCGAAAGAAAAAGGCAAGTGACCAAATATCAGGAGCCAAAAATAATCCAAGAAAAGAAACTTTTATTGTACCTTTGAGAGTCGGCATGAGATTGAAAGAAAAAGGCAAGTGACCAAATATCAGGAGCCAAAAACCTAGAAAAGAAACTTTTATTGTACATAGAGTATGACATGCGGGTCCCATGACGCTGCAGCATCCTCAACGTTTCCAAGGCGGCAGGGGATCAAATGAAAAGGAAATAGCCAAAAAGCAGAGGGTGAAAAAAATCGAAGAAAAGAAACTTTTATTGTTCATAGTGGATGACATGTGGGACCCATGAGGCAGCAGCATCCTCAACGTTTCCAAGCAGCAGGGGATCGAAAGAAAAAGGAAATAGCCAAAAATCAGAGCGTGAAAAATAATCCAAGAAAAGAAACTTTTATTTTACATAGAGGATGACATGTGGGTCCCATTTTGCAGCAGCGGTCTCAATGTTTCATATGCGGCTTGAGATCAAAAGAAAACGAAAGTAGCCCGAAATTAGGGGGAATAAAACTCCAAGAAAAGAAAGTTTTTTGTACATAGAGGATGACATACGGGTCCCAAGGCGGCAGGGGAACAAAAGAAAAAGGAAATAGCCAAAAATCAGAGGGGTGAAAAAAAATCCAAGAAAAAAGAAACTTTTAGAGTTCATAGTTCATAGAGGATGACATGCGGGTCCCATGAGGCAGCAGCGTCCACAACGTTTCCAAGGCGGCACACAGGACCAAAAGAAAAAGGATGTACCCCTGCTGGGCCTTTTGATCAAAAAATAATCCAAGATAAGGAAGATATAAATTGGGGCTGCCTGGCCATCTGGGCCTTCTAACCTGCTGGACGTCTTTTGACTCGTACAATTTCAGCCCACTCCAAAACAAGAAAGTCCTATGCTTCGCAAAAACAAAACAAAAACAAGGAGATTCATATTAGTTCGTTTATGTAAAAATAAAGATTTAATTTATCCGTTTGCAATAGCTCAGAGCGAAATACACTTTTTATTGTCTGCAAAATAATCAAGATATCACATGTTTCTTGTACGGGGAGGCTGACATCGGGACCCATGAGCCAGCAGCGTCGTCAAAGTTTTAAAGGCGGCAGGGGATCGAAAGAAAAAATAAATCAAAAATCAGTTGGTAAAAAAATCGAAGAAAAGAAACATTTATCGTTCTGAGAGGATGACATGCGGGACCCATGTGGCAGCAGCATCCTCAACGTTTCCAAGGCAGCACGGGATCCAAAAAAAAGGCAAAATAGCCAGAAATTAGGGGTCAAAATAACTCCAAGAAAAGAAAGGTTTATCGTCCATAGAGTCTGACATGTGGGACCCATTAGCGAGCAGATTCTTCAACGTTCAAAGGCGGCAGGGGATCAAAAGAAAAAGGAAGTAGCCAGAAATTAGGGGTAAAAAATAACTCCAACAATGGAAACTTTTATTGTTCATAGAGGATGACATGCGGGACCCATGAGCCAGCAGCTTCCTCAACGTTTCAAAGGCGGCATGGGATCGAAAGAAAAAGGCAAGTGACCAAATATCAGGAGCCAAAAATAATCCAAGAAAAGAAACTTTATTGTACATAGAGGATGACATGCGGGTCCCATTTAGCAGCAGCGGTATCACCGTTTGAGATGCGGCAGGAGGTCTCGAAAGAAAAAGGCAAGTGACCAAATATCAAAAAAAAATCCAAGAAAAGAAAGTTTTATAGTACATAGAGGATGACATGCGGGTCCCATTTAGCATCAGCGGTATCACCGTTTGGGAGGCGGCAGGGGATCGAAAGAAAAAGGCAAGTGACAAAATATGAGGTGCCAAAAATAATCAAAGAAAAGAAAGTTTTCAACGTTTCAAAGGCGGCAGGGGATCAAAAGAAAAAGGAAGTAGCCAGAAATTAGGGGGCAAAAATAACTCCAAGAAAGGAAACTTTTATTGTTCGTAGAGGATGACATGGGGGACCCATGAGCCAGCAGCTTACTCAACGTTTCAAAGGTGGCATGAGATCGAAAGAAAAAAACGCAAGTGACCAAATATGAGGTGCCAAAAATAATCAAAGATTTATTGTACATAGAGGATGACATGCGGGTCCCATTTTGCAGCAGCGGTCTCAATGTTTGAAATGCGGCTTGAGATCAAAAGAAAAAGAAAGTAGCTAGAAAGTAGGGGGTCAAAAAAAATCCAAGAAAAGAAAGTTTTATAGTACATAGAGGATGACATGCGGGTCCCATGTGCCAGCAGCTTACTCAACGTTTCAAAGGGGCCAGGGGATCAAAAGTAAAAGGCAAGTGACGAAATATCAGGAGCCAAAAATCAGAGGGTGAAAAAAATCCAAGAAAACAAACTTTTATAGCACATAGAGGATGACATGTGGGTCCCATGAGCCAGCAGGTTCCTCAACGTTTCAAACGTGGCATGAGATCGAAAGAAAAAGGCAAGTGACGAAATATCAGGAGCCAAAAATAATTCAAGAAAAGAAACTTGATTGTACATAGAGGATGACATGCGGGTCCCATGTGTAAGCAGCTTACTCAACGTTTCCAAGGCGGCAGGGCATCAAAAGAAAAAAGGAAATAGACAAAAATCAGAGAGTGAAAAAAACCATAGAAAATAAACTTTTATAGCACATAGAGGATGACATGCGGGTCCCAGCCAGCAGGTTCCTCAAAGTTTCAAACATGGCATGAGATCGAAAGAAAAAAAGGCAAGTGACCAAATATCAGGAGCCAAAAATAATCCAAGAAAAGAAAGTTTATTGTACGTAGAGGATGACATGCGGGTCCCATTTTGCAGCGGTATCACCGTTTGAGAGGCTGCACGGGATCGAAAGAAAAAGGCAAGTGACCAAATATCAGGAGCCAAAAATAATCCAAGAAAAGAAATTTTATTGTACGTAGAGGATGACATGCGGGTCCCATTTTGCAGCAGCGGTCTCAACGTTTCCAAGGCGGCACAGGACCAAAAGAAAAATGAAGTAGCCAGAAATCAGGGGGTGAAAAAAATCCAAGAAGAAAGATTTCAATTGGGCTGCATCTGGACATCTGGGCTTTCGAACTATCCTGCTTGGCCTTTTGACTCGTACAATTTCAGCCCACTCCAAAACAGGAAAGTTCCGAATTTTCTAAAAAAACAGGAAAGTCCTATGCTTCGCAAAGACAAAAAAACAAGGAGATTCAACATATAAGTTTGTTTATGTAAAAATAAAGATTTAATTATCCGTTTGAAATAGCTCAGAGCGCAATACATTGTTTATTGTCTGCAAAATAATCAAGATATCATATGTTTCTTGTACGGGGAGGCTGACATCGGGGACCCATGAGCCAACAGCGTCGTCAACGTTTTAAAGGCGGCAGGGGATGGAAAGAAAAAATAAACCAAAAATCTGTTGGTAAAAAATCCAAGAAAAGAAACATTTTCGTTCTGAGAGGATGACATGCGGGACCCATGAGGCAGCAGCATCCTCAGCGTTTATTGTTCATAGAGGTTGACATGTGGGACCCGTGAGCCAGCGGCGTCCTCAACGTTTTAAAGGCTGCAGGTGATCGAAAGAAAAAATAAGCCAAAAATCGTTTGGTCAACAAAATCCAAGAAAATAAACATTTACCGTTCTGAGAGGATGACATGCGGGACCCATGAGGCAGCAGCATCCTCAACGATTCCAAGGCGGCAGGGGAAATATCCAGAAATTAATGAGGGGTTCAAAATAAATCCATCAAAGGAAACTTTTATTGTTCATAGAGGATGACATGTGGGACCGACCTGCCAACAGCGTCCTCATCGTTTCGAGGGGGCAGGAGATCAAAAGAAAAAGGCAAATAGCCAGAAATTAGGGGTAAAAAGTAACTCCAAGAAAGGAAACTTTTATTGTTCGTAGAGGATGACATGCGGGACCCATGAGCCAGCAGCTTACTCAACGTTTCAAAGGCGGCATGAGATCGAAAGAAAAAGGCAAGTGACAAAATATCAGGAGCCAAAGATAATCCAAGAAAAGAAACTTTATTGTACGTAGAGGATGACATGCGGGTCCCATTTAGCAGCAGCGGTCTCAACGTTTCAAATGCGGCTTGAGATCAAAAGAAAAAGAAAGTTGATTGTACATAGAGGATGACATGCGGGTCCCATGAGTCAGCAGCTTACCATACGTTTCCAAGGCGGCAGGGGATCAAAAGAAAAAGGAAATAGCCAAAAATCAGAGGGTGAAAAAAAATAAAGAAAATAAACTTTTATAGTACATAGAGGATGACATGCGGGTCCCATGAGCCAGCAGGTTCCTCAACGTTTCAAACTTGGCATGAGATCGAAAGAAAAAGGCAAGTGACCAAATATGAGGAGCCAAAAATAATTCAAGAAAAGAAAGTTTTATAGTACATAGAGGATGACATGCGGGTCCCATTTAGCAGCAGCGGTATCAGCGTTTGAGAGGTGGCAGGGGATCAAAAGAAAAAAAGAAATTGCCAAAAATCAGATGGTGAAAAAAAACCAAGAAAATGAACTTTTATAGCACACAGAGGATGACATGCGGGTCCATGAGCCAGCAGGTACCTCAACGTTTCAAACGTGGCATGAGATCGAAAGAAAAAGTCAAGTTACCAAATATGAGGTGCCAAAAAAACTCCAAGAAAAGAAAGTTGATTGCTCATAGAGGATGACATGCGGGTCCCATTTAGCTGCAGCGGTCTCACCGTTTGAGAGGCGGCAGGGGATCGAAAGAAAAAGTCAAGTGACCAAATATGAGGTGCCAAAAATAATCCAAAAAATGAAAGTTTTATAGTACATAGAGGATGACATGCGGGTCCCATTTAGCAGCAGCGGTATCACTGTTTGAGAGGCAGCAGGGGATCGAAAGAAAAAGTCAAGTTACCAAATATGAGGTGCCAAAAAAATCCAAGAAAAGAAAGTTTTAAGTACATAGTGGATGACATGCGGGTCCCATTTAGCAGCAGCGGTATCACTGTTTGAGAGGCAGCAGGGGATCGAAAGAAAAAGTCAAGTGACCAAATATGAGGTGCCAAAAAAATCCAAGAAAAGAAAGTTTTATAGTACATAGAGGATGACATGCGGGTCCCATTTAGCAGCAGCGGTATCACCGTTTGAGAGGCAGCAGGTGATCGAAAGAAAAAGTCAAGTGACCAAATATGAGGTGCCAAAAAAATCCAAGAAAAGAAAGTTTTATAGTACATAGAGGATGACATGCGGGTCCCATTTAGCAGCAGCGGTATCACCGTTTGAGAGGCAGGGGGAAAGAAAAAGGTAAGTGACCAAATATGAGGTGCCAAAAATAATTCAAGAAAAGAAAGTTTTATAGTACATAGAGGATGACATGCGGGTCCCATTAGCAGCAGTATCACCGTTTGAGAGGCGGCAGGGGATCGAAAGAAAAAGGCAAGTGACCAAATTTGAGGTGCCAAAAAAAAACTCCAAGAAAAGAAAGTTGATTGCACATAGAGGATGACATGCGGGTCCCATTTAGCAGCAGCGGTCTCAACGTTTCCAAGGCGGCAAGGGATCAAAAGAAAAAGGAAGTAGCCAGAAATCAGGGGGTCAAAAAAATCCAAGAATAGAAAGAATTTTGGTTCATAGAGGATGACATGCGGGACCCATGATCCTGCATCGTAAACGGCTCGATCGGAGAACGTTGAACGAGATGGCGCGATCTAGAAAAAAACAATGCCAGAGAGGCTGCCATCTGGGCCCTACATCCCTCGGCGGTGCGGATTTGCGTTGACTCGGCCGGCGAACCCGAGATTTCGAGATGCACCACGTCCCGGGCCACCATACGCCACGTTTTGGCCGCTTTCGTCGGGCTAGGTGGCCTCAAAAACGAGAAAAAAAAAGTTTTGACATGCACCACGGAGGGACCAAAATCGTCGGCCATGGTACACCAGCAACCACGGCGCGACTTCAACTTTGTCGGCCATGGCAACTTTTCTTGTAGTGATGTCGGATGGTTCCCATGCAAATATCTCCCAGCGCTCACGGAGGAACTCGATGAGCGCGCCTTCCTATGCGTCAGTAAGGTCTGCCGACGTGTTGACCGTCTTCTTCGGGTCAGTGGGATGCACCTGCAGCTTCTTTGTCTCTTTTGCAGCGTCGAATTCGTCGGCCCTTACGTTTCGATTGTCGGCTGGTGGCTATGCATGATCCGTGACGGCGTCGACAGTGTTGAGCTCTTCCTTCGCTCCGAACCTTGAGGCAATCTTCAGGAATTCTCTATCGCAATTGTCTGAACGAGTGAAGCTTCCATGAACGGTTATCGGAGTCCCATTGTTGCCAGACATCTTCAACTTCAAATACGCGTAATGAGGTACGGCCATAAATTTGGCAAAGGCGGTCCTGCCGAGGATGACGTGGTGCTGAGATTCCCAGTCGACTACTTCAAACTCGATTTTCTCCTTCCTGAAATTGTTGGGTGTGCCAAAAACAACATCTAGTGATGTTTTGCCCAGGGAGTAAGCGGGCCGAGTCGGTATGATGCCATGGAATCCTGTATCGGACTCTCTCAGCATGTCGACTGTTAATACCATCGCTTTCATCGTGTTAGCGAATAAAAGTTCAAGCCACTTCCTCCGTCCATGAATACTTTGCTCATATTGTACCCCCTGATCTGCGCCTCAAGGACAATGGCTGCATGACCTGGTCTAGGGACGGCCTTCGGATGGTCTGTCCTGTCGAAGGAGATGCTTTGCTCCAACCAGTCGATGAATTCGGGTGTATCAACCATAGCAACTTCTACATACTTTACTTCTCGTGAGAATTTCTTGATTTCCCTTTTAGAAAGGCTAGTTTTATGGATCATGTTGACCTGCCCACACGGCTCTGGGAATGTTTCGGCTGGTACATACTTTTCCATTGGATCGTATGGCTCTGGTACATATGGCTCTGGTGAATAACTTTAAGACCTTGCCCTTTTCTCCATTACGTGGACTCTTGACATAGCTTCGGTTCTAAGATCATCACAGAACTGTCGAATCTCCAGGAAGTGTCGGCAGTTCCTTAGCAGATGACTGGATTTCTCTTGACCATCCTTCGGATCAATATAAGAGTGGAGGTAGCATGGTGCCTTGAGTTGCTCCGTAGCCGATAGATACGGCGAACGGGTGCGACCATGGATCGGTTGCATGTCTTGTTGTCCTTGCTCGGACTGGCGAGGGTGGGTCGCTGCACGTTCTTCCTTCTTGCTGTGCGAGTCCCTTCGTCTCTTCCTTCGTCCCGTTGTGAGGTCGAAACTTCCACGGCTGCCTCCTTGCGCGTTTTTGGGCGGGATTTCCAAGGTTGCTGCCGGAACGCCATCTACCGAGACTGAGGTCCTTGAGTCCGATGTACTTGTCCTGGGGAGGCGAAGAAAGCCTCCGGAGTCGATGATGAAGTGAACTCCTCCGAAAGTTGCGGTCATGCCGTCGCACGATTCTGCAGGGATCGAGCGTGGCGGCTCGAGATGTGGTACGAACTCAAAGGATCCACAGCGAATCAGGTCTTTTGCATCTGATGGTGTTGGTGACTCGAGTACCAACGCTGCAGACGTGACTGGTATCGCTGATGACCTGCCTTGTACCGACAGGGTTCCCACAGACGACGCCAATTGTCGAGGGTGCTCCTCGGAAATGCCCTCCGATAGGGGCTTAGGGTTGATGGAATCCTGCAAGCTGACACGAGACATCGGTTCACAGACAAGCGGGGAGAGCGATTTACCCAGGTTCGGGGCCCTCGATGAGGTAAAAACCTTACGTCCTGCCTGTCTGTTCTTGATTATGATGATAATAGGTTACAATGGGGTGCCGAATAGTTCGGCTAAGATCTCGTCGAGATGCTAAGCTCTATGGTGACCTAGCTCTAAGCTTCTGGTGGCTTAGATTGCTAAGATTGATCGTCCTCCTCGGCAGCCCCTCTCCTGGCCTTTATATAGGAGGCCAGGTCTCAAGAGGTCTAACCGAGTGCCACTAGGTTTATAGTAGTTTTAGATCTAATCTTTCCTTGTTCGGCTGGTTCTTTGTCTTGCTTGTGAAAGAATCATCTGGTGCACCACCCGGATGGGCCGCCTTGCCTCCAAGTGCCCTCATGGGCCTCCAACCAGGAAATATAGGATAGTGCAACGTCGGTTACCCGAAGGGTAGTGCCCACGTCAGATGTTGTTTTATTTGGACAGATGGACGGCTCTATGGCTTCTCGGATTGACAATGAGAAAGCAAGTACAGACGTTGATGACTCTAGATGGGAGGGTTATGATATTTCATCTTCAGAAGATGAATATGAAGTACCTTCGTCTGATGATGATGATAGCATTTTTGGTGATCCTGTATCTGAGTCTGATAATGTGAGTCACTCACATTTTCATATTTTATCAGTGCAGTATGCATGGGAATATCTTGTCCTTGATATTTGCCTCCTTGTTGCAAATTTTGTAGATGGACATCGATGATGAAGACAGCATAAGTGATACACATGATGAACCCACTTCTGAAAATACGAGTGATGTATGTTTTCTTTTATCTTACTTGCCTTCTTCCAGGTGAAGATGAATATACATGTAATTTGCTATTTTCCTACAAATTGCGCAGGTTGTTGTAATCAGAAACAGTGAGCTTACCTACTATGGGGATTCTGATTTGGAAGACTTTGCTTATGAAGAGGATGTTCCTGAGCAGTCAAAATCATTAGAAGGGGGGGTTTCACAGCTGTCAAAATCTGAATGCAAAAGCGAAGTAAGATTTTCTTTTGATGCATTGCAATGCATAATAGAACAAATCAAAGTGTTAGTAACAATAACGCCATGTTTGTCATATTTGTTTAGGTGACAGGAAGTTCCCAGCTGGACCATACTAAGCACGAAGATGACAAGGATCCATATGATATTGATGCTGAAATGAACAGACAGCGAAAGTATGAGGCTGTAAGGGCCATGATCTTTCTTTCCGAAGAGGCTGCCTATTATTTCTACAACAAGTATGCCAAAGAACATGGTTTTAGCATTCGACGCGAGAAGAAAAAGGAACGCCTTGATGAATTAGGGACATCCACCATTCGGTATAGGCGGTTTCTTTGCTCCAGGGCTGGGCAACGTGAAAGCAAGTACTTAGAAATGGAAGACCGAATGTATAGGCAACGACCTGAGTCTCGCTGCAACTTTGGTGCCCATTTCAGTGTGTCGTATAACAGAAAAAGGGTGTTTGGACTGTTCTGAGATTTGACGATAATCACAACCATAAGCCTGCTACAGCTGATCAAATCGCTTTTCTTCGGTCTCATAGAAAGATCAAGGATCATCAGAAATCTAGGATCATGTCACTGGGAGCTGCTGGGATGAGATTATTCAACATTATGAGGACATTTATCAGTGACACTAGAAAATACAGCACGGTAGGATTTGTAAGAAAGGATCTTTACAACATGTCTTGCCGTGCAAAGAGGAAGATGATTGCAAAGGGTGACGCCAACACAACCATTGGCATTATGGAGAAGAGGAAGAGAGATGATCCTGAATTCTATTTTGATTACAAGCTTGGTAAAGGTGGAAAATTGTTACACCTGTTCTGGTGTGATTCTCAGTCTCGGCAGGACTATGCCGACTTCGGTGACGTGCTGGTGTTTGACAGCACGTACAAAACAAATCGGTATGCTATGCCGTTCATACCTTTTGTGGGAATGAACAATCACCGCCAGACTACTGTTTTTGCATGCGCCATTGTCTCGGACGAGAAGGAAAAACATATAAGTGGTTGTTAGAAACATTCCTGAAGGCCATGTATCAGCAGAAGCCTAAAGGGATCATCACTGATGGGGACGCTCCAATGATCGCCGCTGTTGGTAAAGTCTTTCCAGGCGTGTGGTACCGTGTTTGTACGTGGCATATTGAGAAGAACATGAAGAAGCACCTTGAACCCCTGGCTCACAATGAATTCTGGTCGTTGCTGTACTACAGCACTTCGGAACAAGTATTCGAGGAGAGATGGAGGGCATTCGTCGAGAAGCACCAGACGACATTAACCAAAGAATGGATGAAGAGGATGTATGCTAGGAAGAAGTTGTGGTCAGCCGCTTATCTAGCGAATGGATATTTCCTTGGAATGAAAAGCAACCAGAGGAGCGAGAGTTTGAACTCCACCCTACACACCCACCTTGACTTTGGACTGACAATGGTGGATATGGTTGTGCACTACGAGAATAATACTAGCCGTGTCCGGGAGGGAGAGGCCCGCCATGACACCATAGACTCTCAGACACTACCGGTTGCAGTTACCGGGCACGATGCATCTGCGGGAGGCTTCGTCCGGCTTCTACCTGTGGATTGTCGATGTGATCTACGACGCGCGCGGCAAGATGTACCTCCACATCGGCTGGGAGAAGTTCGCGCGCCACCACAGCCTCGAAGCCGGCTTCATCCTCCTGTTCTCCTACTTTGGCGACAGGGACATGAGCGTCAAGGTCTTCGACGAGACGCGCTGCCGCCGGGACTACCACGGCCACCACGGCGACAGCACCGACGAGGAGGACGACTGAAGAAGAGTGTTGTTTCTTTGCAGCGAATACGTGCATCGAGGTTTCTGTCTGTTCTCCCTCGCAAGAACCAACAGGGGCATCGTCGCCAGCTGGATTTTCCAGTTTAGGTGACTGGGTGTGCCCTCGAGTGTTCTTTCTTGGCAACGAACACATGAAACCTTCTATGCACGGCCTAGTTAGGTTTAGTTTTTTTGCAATATTTTTTATTTGTGTCAACCATGGTTCAAACTATGTATTAGTTTGTGGAAAACCATGTTCATAATTATGTCTTCGTGTAAACCACGTTCCCAATTATGTATTATTTTGTGGAAATTGAATAAAATGGCAAAAAAAGTTGGAATGTACATGAATAATCTAGGGTAGAGCATGATGAGTTGCACCCACACACCCCAAGTATATGGTTTTAGGCCAAAGCATGCGCTTTTGGGGCAAATCAAGTGGGTGGGGATGCCAGGGTGAGGCCACACTTGGCACATGGGTGCACCATTGCATACCCCACACTCCTACCCTTGGAACGTACATGAATAATATGGGGTAGACCATGGTGAGTTGCACCCAGACACCCCAACTATAGGGTTTTAGGCCAAAACATGCAATTTTGAGGCAAATCAAGTGGCTGAGATGCCAGGGTGAGGCCACACTTGGCACATGGGTGCACTAATATTGCATGCCCCACAATCCTACCCTTGTACTCTACATGTATAATATGGGGTAGACTGATGTCTACGGGTGCTTCTATTCTTGTAGACAGTGTTGGGCCTCCAAGAGCAGAGGTTTGTAGAACAGCAGCAAGTTTCCCTTAAGTGGATTACCCAAGGTTTATCGAACTCAGGGAGGAAGAGGTCAAAGATATCCCTCTCAAGCAACCCTGCAACCACAAAGCAAGAAGTCTCTTGTGTCCCCAACACACCTAATACACTTGTCAGATGTATAGGTGCACTAGTTCGGCGAAGAGATAGTAAAACACAGGTGATATAGATGGTGGTAATATTGCAGAAAGTAAAGATGCAGTAAAACAGTAAACAAGCGGCGCCAGAAAATAGCTTGCTAGCGTAGGAAGCAATTCTTTGTGATGGAAACAAGGCCTAGGGATCATACTTTCACTAGTGGACACTCTCAACATTGATCACATAATAAATAAGTTCTCTTTCCTTTGTGCTACATATACTCTTGTTGGATGATGAACACCACTAATTGTGTAGGGCTACAAGAGCCCTCAATGCCGGAGTTAACAAGCTCCACAACATTCGATATTCATGTTTAAGTAACCTTAGATTATAATAGATCTTTGCAAAATAAACCGAGTACTAACATAGCATACACACTGTCACCTTTACACTATGAAGGAGGCATAGATCACATCAATACTATCATAGCAATAATCAACTCCATAACCTACAAGAGATTATGATCATAATCTATGACAAGAACCACACGATGTGTCACCATTACACCATGCAGGAGGAATAGACTACTTTAATAACATCACATGAGTAGCACATAGACTAGTAGCGATACAAAGCTCATATGAATCTCAATCATGTAAGGCAGCTCATGAGATCATTGTATTGAAGTACATAGGAGAGAGATGAACCACATAGCTACCGGTACAGCCCCGAGCCTCGATGGAGAACTACTCCCTCCTCATGGGAGACAGCAGCGTTGATGGAGATGGCGGTGGTGTCGATGGAGGAGCCTTCCGGGGGCACGGCGTGCCGGAACAGAGACTTCTGTCCCCAGATTTTGGCTTCGCGATGGCGGCGGCTCTGGAAGGTTTCGCGTACCGTGGCTTATTCGTCTCGGGGTTTTAGGTCAGGGAGCTTATATAGGCGAAAGGGCGGAGTCGGAAGGGCTACGGGGGCGGACACCGGTGGCGCCCCCCCTCTCCGCGCCTTAGTGTGTGGGGCCCGTGGCCCCCTCTGGTCCCTCTCGGGTGGAAGCTTCGGTGAAAATAGGGTCTGGGCGTTGATTTCGTCCGATTCCGAGAATATTTCCTTACTAGGATTTCTGAAACCAAAAACAGAAAACAGGAACGGCACTTGGCATCTCGTCAATAGGTTAGTTCGGAAAACGCATCAAAACGATATAAAGTGTGAACAAAACATGTAGGTATTGTCATAAAACAAGCATGGAACATCAGAAATTATAGATACGTTGGAGACGTATCAGCATCCCCAAGCTTAGTTCCTACTCGTCCTCGAGTAGGTAAACGATAACAAGAATAATTTCTGAGGTGACATGCTACCATCATAATCTTGATCAACATTATTGTAAAGCATATGACATGAATGGAGTGATTCAAAGCAATAGATTGCTAACAAATAGATAACATATAGCAAAACTTTTCATGGATAGTACTTTCAAGACAAGCATCAAAAAGTCTTGCATAAGAGTTAACTCATAAAGCAATAAATTCAAAGTAAAGGCATCGAAGCAACACAAAGGAAGATATAAGTTTCAGCAGTTGCTTTCAACTTTCAACATGCATATCTCATGGATAATGGTCAACATAGAGTAATATGATGAATGCAAATAAGAAAGTATGTAAGAATCAATGCACAGTTGACACAAGTGTTTGCTTCTAAGATGGAAGGAAATGGGTAAACTGACTCAACATAAAGTAAAAGATAGGCCCTTCGCAGAGGGAAGCAGGGATTAAATCATGTGCTAGAGCTTTTCAAGTTTTGAAATCATATAGAGAGCATAAAAGTAAAATTTTGAGAGGTGTTTGTTGTTGTCAACGAATGGTAATGGGTACTCTAACTACCTTATCAACCAGACTTTCAAGAGCGGCTCCCATGAAGGACGTTATCTCTACCAGCAAGGTAGATCATCCCTCTTCTCTTTTGTTTACACATGTACTTTAGTTTTATTTATTAGATGACACTCCCCCAACCTTTTGCTTACACAAGCCATGGCTAACCGAATCCTCGGGTGCCTTCCAACATTCACATACCATGGAGGAGTGTCTATTTGCAAATTTAAGTTGCTTACTGATAGATCAGAGCAAAACATGTGAAGAGAATTATTAATGCAAGTTAATTAATTGAGGCTGGGAACCTCATTGCCAGCTCTTTTTGCAAAATTATTGGATAAGCGGATGAAGCCACTAGTCCATTGTGAAAGTCTGTCAAAAGTAAATGACAAGATCGAAAGATAAAACACCACATACTTCCTCATGAGCTATAAAACATTGACACAAATAAGAGATAATAGCTTTTGAATTGTTTAAAGGTAGCACATGAAGTATTTACTTGGAATGGCAGGAAATACCACATAGTAGGTAGATATGGTGGACACAAATGGCATGGGTTTTGGCTCAAGGTGTTTGGATGCACGAGAAGCATTTCCTCTCAGTACAAGGCTTTGGCTAGCAAGGTTGTTTGAAGCAAACACAAGTATAAACCGGTACAACAAAACTTACATAAGAACATATTGCAAGCATTATAAGACTCTACACTGTCTTCCTTGTTGCTCAAACACTCTTACCAGAAAATATCTAGACCTTAGAGAGACCAATCATGCAAACCAAATTTCAACAAGCTCTACGGTAGTTCTCCACTACTAGATTTAACTACATGATGCAAGAGCTTAAACATGATTTATAAGAGCTCAAAACAATTGCCAAGTATCAAATTATTCAAGACCATATGAAGCATTTTCTGATTCCAACCAAATAGCAACAAGTGAAGCGATCAACTTTCGCCCTTGAACATTAAAAGCAAAAATGAAGAACACTAGTGTTCATATGAAAAAGCGGAGCGTGTCTCTCTCCCACACAAGGATGAACTTATGAAAATAACAAAACGAAAATAAAAGCACACAGACGCTCCAAGTAAAGTACATAAGATGTGACTGAACAAAAATATAGTTTCACTAGAAGAAACCGATAAGTTGTCGATGAAGAAGGGGATGCCTTGGGCATCCCCAAGCTTAGATGCTTGAGTCTTCTTAAAATATGCAGGGATGAACCACCGGGGCATCCCCAAGCTTAGACCTTTCACTCTTCTTGATCATAGTATATCATCCTCTTCTATTGACCCTTGAAAACTTCTGCCACACCAAACTTCAAGCAAACTCATTAGAGGGTTAGTGCACAATCAAAAATTCACATTTTCAGAGGTGACACAATCATTCTTAACACTTCTGGACATTGCACAAAACTTCTGAAAGTTAATGGAACAAAGAAACTCATTCAACTTAACAAAAGCGGCAATGCGAAATAAAAGGCAGAATCTGTCAAAAACAGAACAGTCCGTAAAGACGAACCTGAAAGGGGCACTTAACTTGCTCAAACGGAAAAACTCAAATCTAATGAAAGTTGCGTACATATCTGAGGATCACACACGTAAATTTTCAGATTTTTTGATTTTTTTACAGAGACTTCTGCTCAAATTCGTGACAGACAGCAAATCTGTTTCTGCGCAGCAATCCAAATCTAGCATCAACTTTACCATAGAGACTTTACTTGGCACAAAAACATGATAAGGAGAGGTTGCTACAGTAGTAAACAACTTCCAAGACTCAACAAAACAAAAATTGCTGTAGTAAAATAAACACATGGGTTATCTCCCAAGAAGTTCTTTCGTTATAGCCATTAAGATGGGCTCAGCAATTTTAATGATACTCTCGCAAGAAATAAGAGTTGAAGCAAAAGAGAGCATAAAGAAGCAAATTCAAAACACATTTAAGCCTAACCCACTTCCTATGAAAAGGAATCTTGTACATAAATAAATTCATGAAGAACAAAGTGGCAAGCATAGAAAAGCAACACAAGCGCAATTTCAAGATTCTCAACATAAAGAGGGGAAACTTAATATTATTAAGATGCATATAACCATGTTTCCCTCTCTCATAATAACTTTCAGTAGCATCATGAACAAACTCAACAATATAACTATCACATACAACATTCTTGTCATGAGCCACATGCATAAAATTATTACTCTCCACATAAGCATAATAAATTTTATTAGTTGTAGTGGGAGCAAATTCAACAAAGTAGCTATCATTATTATTCTCATCAAGTGTAGGAGGCATAGTATAATCATAATAAAATTTACTCTCCATAGTAGGCGGCACCAAAAGACCACTATCATTATAATCATCATAAATAGGAGGCAAAGTATCATCAAAGAAAATTTTCTCCTCAATGCTTGGGGGACTAAAAATATCATGCTCATCAAAACCAGCTTCCCCAAGCTTAGAATTTTCCATATCATTAACAACAATGGTGTTCAAAGCGTTCATACTAATATCATTGCTACTAGCATGCAAATAAGATTCCATAGGTTTTTTAATTTTCGCAGCAAACAATCCATGTCTTAACTCAGGAAATAGAATAAGAAGCTCATTGTTACTTTCCATTATGCCTAACTAGTGTAAACAAGAAACCAAAAGATGCAATTGCAGGATCTAAAGGAAATAGCTTCGAGTACTTACAACGGCACCGGAAAATAGCTTAGTAGCCGAGATCCGGAGTGTGAGTACCTTTTACCTTTCCTCCCGGCAACGGCGCCAGAAAATAGCTTGATGTCTACGCGTGCTTCTATTCTTGTAGACAGTGTTGGGCCTCCAAGAGCAGAGGTTTGTAGAACAGCAGCAAGTTTCCCTTAAGTGGATTACCCAAGTTTTATCGAACTCAGGGAGGAAGAGGTCAAAGATATCCCTCTCAAGCAAACCTGCAACCACAAAGCAAGAAGTCTCTTGTGTCCCCAACACACCTAATACACTTGTCAGATGTATAGGTGCACTAGTTCGGCGAAGAGATAGTAAAACACAGGTGGTATAGATGGTGGTAATATTGCAGAAAGTAAAGATGCAGTAAAACAGTAAACAAGCGGCGCCAGAAAATAGCTTGCTAGCGTAGGAAGCAATTCTTTGTGATGGAAACAAGGCCTACGGATCATACTTTCACTAGTGGACACTCTCAACATTGATCACATAATAAATAAGTTCTCTTTCCTTTGTGCTACATATACTCTTGTTGGATGATGAACACCACTAATTGTGTAGGGCTACAAGAGCCCTCAATGCCGGAGTTAACAAGCTCCACAACATTCGATATTCATGTTTAAGTAACCTTAGAGTATAATAGATCTTTGCAAAATAAACTGAGTACTAACATAGCATACACACTGTCACCTTTACACTATGAAGGAGGCATAGATCACATCAATACTATCATAGCGATAATCAACTCCATAACCTACAAGAGATTATGATCATAA
The DNA here is from genome assembly GCA_030979885.1 of Lolium multiflorum. Classification (NCBI taxonomy): domain Eukaryota; kingdom Viridiplantae; phylum Streptophyta; class Magnoliopsida; order Poales; family Poaceae; genus Lolium; species Lolium multiflorum. The sequence continues at coordinate 197,457,942 of CM061748.1, read as the reverse complement.
TCTACGACAAGAACACACGATGCACACACTGTCACCATTACACCATGCAGGAGGAATAGACTACTTTAATAACATCACATGAGTAGCACATAGACTAGTAGCGATACAAAGCTCATATGAATCTCAATCATGTAAGGCAGCTCATGAGATCATTGTATTGTAGTACATAGGAGAGAGATGAACCATATAGCTACCGGTACATCCCCGAGCCTCGATGGAGAACTACTCCCTCCTCATGGGAGACAGCAGCGTTGATGGAGATGGCGGTGGTGTCGATGGAGGAGCCTTCCGGGGGCACTTCTCCGTCCCGCGGCGTGCCGCAGAGAACTGTCCCCAGATCTTGGCTTCGCGATGGCGGCGGCTCTGGAAGGTTTCGCGTACCGTGGCTTATTCGTCTCGGGGTTTTAGGTCAGGGAGCTTATATAGGCGAAAGGGCGGAGTCGGAAGGGCTACGGGGGGCCCAGACACCAGGCCGGCGCGCCCCCCCTCTGGCCGCGCCGCCTTAGTGTGTGGGGCCCCTGTGGCCCCCCTCTGGTCCCTCTCGGGTGTTGGAAGCTTCCGGTGAAAATAGGGTGGGCGTTGATTTCGTCCGATTCGAGAATATTTCCTTACTAGGATTTCGAAACCAAAAACAGCAACAGGAACTGGCACTTCGGCATCTCGTCAATAGGTTAGTTCCGGAAAACGCATCAAAACGATATAAAGTGTGAACAAAACATGTAGGTATTGTCATAAAACAAGCATGGAACATCAGAAATTATAGATACGTTGGAGACGTATCATAGACCATAGTGAGTTGCACCCAGACACCCCAAATATAGGGTTTTAGTCCAATACATGCAGTTTTGGGGCAAATCAAGTGTCTGGGGATGCCTGGGTGAGTCCACACTTGGCACATGGGTGCACCGTTGCATGCCCCACACGTACTCCTACCCTTGGCATCTACATGAATAATTAATATGGGGTTTGGGGGCGGTGTTTGGGGGACGCCGCTGGGGAGCGACGTCCTCCAAACGCCTAATCCGGCGCGCTTTGGGGGACGGTTTGGGGGACGCGACTGGAGATGCTCTAATGTGCTCCAAAGAACTATCAAGAACGAGGTAGTTCTTGGATGGTACAACCCAATGTGGTCAGTTTATAGACTAGTTCCAACTGAGTGAATGGTTATTTCATGTGAGAACCCTAGGAGACTTAACACGGAATGGTGCATGGTCTATTTAGTCAACATCGAAATAATCACAAGTACACAAATATGTGACTATTTTTTACCTCAAGCTCATATGTGACTATTTGTTAAGGGTTCGCAACTCTACCAATATGTGACTATTTTTTACTCATTTCTTACCCGTAGCTTCTATGGTAACCAAACTTGGTTGATTTTAGCTAACATTTCTACGTGGCAATGACTTTGTTATCTAGGGATTGAACAAGTTTGCCTACGGAGACTGAGCAGTCTATGTGAAAAACAATCTATGCATGAGAATAACAAACAAGGCATTCATGCATAACCACACTGGAGATATAAGTTCTTATTACTAAGACGTACATTCCATAAGTAGAACTTAAGGTTCTACATGAACACATTAAACCTAAAAGTTCTTAGTTATCCATTACAACCAGACAGAAATAAGTTCCAAGGGACATAACATATATACGGCGGCGAGGCATGAGGCTGAGGCATGCATGGCAGGTTCAGATGTTGCGACGCCTCTTGAGGATCCTGCCGGAACGGGGAAGGCGAGGACCCAGCAGAAACCTTGCAAGTGCCTCGTGGTCAGCCTTGCCCTGCCACTCGCGGGCGCTGTGGCGAGTGTCCATAGCATGCATCTCAAGGGAAGCCAGCAAGCCATCCTTCACCTTGCAGGGACAGAAGGGGCAAGCATGCCTTCCCCTACGCACTGTCTTCAGTTTCCGAGACTCGAAGCCCTGGACCTGCCTCTGCACGTAGGACTCATAGTTGTCCTCGTCGACGTCGTCATCTGTGTTGTACTGCAAATATAATTAGTTAGTCATGTGCTTCATATATACATGGAAGGACAGTAAACCAATACAAGGACAGTATTCATTTCATTGAACAAAACAGACAACACATGAGGAATAATCCTACAAGAAAATAAGAACCGATGAGACATTGGATATGCCTCACCTGGAACATACTTCATCTGGAACATAAAACTATTACAATTGGTCGCCAAGAATGAGAGGTAGCTAACAATAATGAGAGGTAGCTAACAATTCATATCATAGTACTACAGATCGACAAATGTGTGTTCCTTATTAGCTTTGCAGGATCAGGGGCACAGCACCGAATTGGCTCTGCCCATAGATTCCAATTTTTCCCCATGATTCGTTGTTGTAAATTTTGTTTTTCCAAAGTTCATTTATACATACATTTCGTGCCGTGACAATTTCTACAAAACATTGTTAGAAAAAGAAACCTTTCACTTTTGAACCGCTTTAACCAATCAACAGCTTGTTTTGATTTTTTTCCTTTAAATGCCTCTATTAAAGAGGGCAAGTGGATCGTCATTTTAGCTCACTGCATGTGAAGAAAGCATTTCACCCAACCTAAAAAATAGGAGAGAGTCATGCATTGGGGCAAGTAGTAATTATAGGATGTGATTAAATAGCAAATTAAATGAAAGCATGCCTTATTTCTTATGTGTTTTGGAACAAATAGTTCTTCACTGGAGCCCAGAATAAGTAGCCTTATTTGTTATGTGGTTTATTAATGTTGTTTATTGGTTACTAGCATGCACAACATTTATAAGCACCTAAATCAAAGCATGTTCTTCTTGATTAATGAGCAATTTTTTTGACAGAATACACACTTTATTGATTAACTCATATCAATACAAAGGGTCTTCCGGATGCAAGCCGGAGCATATAATTGGAAATAAAACCTAAAGACGCTAGATTACAGGATCTAGCTAAAATGTGTGCCGATTCATTCATAATTGGAGCGTTTAACATGCTAAAAGATGCAACAGAAAGTCTGCAGCCATTAGGTTGATGCCCTTTACCAACACTCCCACCTGAGACCGATCATGCACAGTGGAGTTAGTCGCTGGATCAAGGACAAGCAATCAGTGACGAACACGCATTTGAAAAACCCCTATCTCTAGTTATCAGCACCGCTTGTCGAACAACCAAAGCTTCAGCAATCTCCGGAGAGGTAAATGATTGAACTTTTTTACAAAAAGTTTAAGGTCTCTTCAAAACCACGCGTATCCGCTTATTTGTGCCCGGAGGGAATAGATCTATCTCGCAGGGCTCGACGAACTCGCGGACACAGCAGCGGTTACCAGATCGACATAGCATCCACTCGCATCTAATACATCGATATAGCAGCGGTTACCAGATCTGAGAGGGGAGACAGAGCTTTACCTCGCAGGGCTCGACGTACTGGCTGGCTTCGTACAAGGCGTCGATTTCCTTGTACGCCGCCTCCCTCGCAGCAGCAGCCACCGCATCAGCGCCGCCGCCCAGATCAACACCAGCCGGTCCCGCTCTGCCATCCACCATAGCAGCAGCCGCTCCCGCAACCGCTCCCGCAACCGCAACCGCAACCGCAGCCGCAACCGCTCCCTCTCCGCCGTCCAAACCAGCAGCAGCCGCGGCCAAGTTCATGTCCATGGCCGAATCTGTGCTTTGACTAAGAAATAGGAGTGGAAAGAGAGGCTTTGGTCGAACTAGGGTTAGGGTTTTCTCTCCTCTGCTTTTTGCCAGAAATGGGGATGGTGGGGAGGGGATGAGGCCGAGTGGGGTTAAAATAGGCGACTCTTTTGGGTTGTGCGCGTGGGCGTGGACCCTTGTGTGGACCCGTGTGTACGCGGAAGAGAAACGGACGGTATTGTACGCGGAAGAGGTACGGGCGTGTACGCGGAAGAGGTACGGGCGTGTACGTATTCTCGCGGTGATACGCGTACCCCTTGGCTAACGGGTCCTGCGGGTTTTGGAGCGGGCATTTCTATACCCAAATCGAATTTGAAAAGACGATCCTGCCCCTCGCCGCGGATTAATCTGGGTCGTCCTTATGTTCCGCTCAACATAACCGTTCGACGTTGGGGGTCTATGGAAGCACGGCCGTTAATTATATCTTATTTCTTATTTGTAGTTTTGCCTGAAATCAGCAAAAGTGTACAATTATGCCAGCTTTCCTTTATTGAATCGAGAATTTCATAGATCATCCTAGAACTGTTTTGATAACTGAAGATGAAACCCCCACGGGCTTTCATCTCCTCAAATGGTAGAATCCTTGCAACAGCGATGCATCTGAAAGATGAAAAGGTAAAAATCCAGCGAGCCTACCGCACGATGCCCGAACACATTTTAGGCGGCGCGACGAAGCGCACTTGCCTCTCTAGTTGTATATTGTTATCTGCGCCGATCTCGGTCTAGAATTGTCCACAAAAAATCTATTGGGGCTCTAATTTGGTGCATCTTAATCCTCCTCCGATTTACATAACGGTGCTTCGATTTGAGATTATCTCTACATGGAAAAGATGTGTCTTGATGTTGCGAATTCATTCCCACCACCAGTTTAGAGTTTCGTCGAGTTTTTGAATGTCAATTTCGTGTTCCCTTTAGAGATTTTCTGATCGAATTTTGTCAAATTCGTGGGACTCCTTCGACTGTTTGAAATTTTCTTGGAGGAGTAAGATCATCTCGCTGTTTTACACAACTTTAGTGTCTGTAGTTTTTTGTTTTGACAATGATAGATGAAAACTATTAAACTATCAAGTGAATGGAACCATAGCGCTTCTTTTTTTTTTTTCATTTACACTTTATCTCGAATCTAAACATGGTTATGCAGATTAGAGTAGATTAAGATAAACTAGTTTGCTAAATCACAATACACTCAAAATCTCATGCTATGTACTATCAACCAAGCCTCACGTGTTTCTTCTCCCACGATAGGTAACTTGTTAGAGCATCTCCAGTCGCGTCCCCTAAAGCGTTCCCTAAAGGGATTTGGGGCGCGCCGGACAAAAATGCGTTTCAGCCGCGTCCCCCAAAGCCCATTTTTGTCCGGCGCGGTCCGATACGGTGTCCGGCGCCCCGAGCCCGTCCCCGTCCCACAGGGGACGCTCCGGACACGCCGGGTACAACGAGCGAGGCGAACCGACGCGGGGCCGACCCGTCAGCGGCTCGGACGCTCAGCCGCCGCCTACGTAGCGACGGTGCAGTTGCCGGGAAGCGGAACCGTCGTATTGGCAACCGTGTCGACGACGCGGCAACCGCCGGAATGGAGTCGGGACTCCTCGGAATAGCAACCGCTTCTCTTTTCGACTTCTGCGCCGCCGTTCATCCGCGTTCAATAAGACCGGTACGTCGGCGCTTTTGGATCTTCACCGGCCGCATCCGACACCTCCAGCAACGATGAGCTACATCTCCGAGCTCCCGTCCGACACCTCCAGCGAGGGAAAGCCTGCTGGATGGCGCCATTGGTGGGAGAGAGCTCGGACGCCCAGCAGCGGCGACGATTCCCTCCCGCCACCTGACAGCGCGGAGGAATGGCTGGGCGTGGAGGAGGACACGGAGGAAGAAGGGTCAGATGAGGCGGCGGTGGCGCGTGCGAAGGCGGAGGCGGACGCGAAGGCCAATACCGCCAAGGCCAAGGCCAAGGCCAAGGCGCAGCCGGCGAGCACCGGCGACAACGAGGAGGACTCGGACGCGTCGGCCGACACCGCCTCTTCGGAAGAGGTGACGAGCAGGAAGCGCCACCGTGATGATGACGACGAGGCGGGGCCATCATCGAAGAAGAAGAAGTTGTTTAAAATAATTTATATGTAATTTAATTATGTTTTTTCGAAGTTTTATATGTAATTTGTTTATGTTGAACCGATTTAAATATTAGTAAATAGTTTTATTCTATCTATAAGAAGTATTTTAAATGTTTGGGGGCGGCCTTTGGGGGACGCGACTGGGGAGCGACGTCCCCCAAACACGGCACCAACGAAACACGTCCCTCAAACGCTCAATCCAGCGCGGTTTGGGGGACGGTTTGAGGGACGCGGCTGGAGATGCTCTTATCATCTAAATTAGATATAAAATATGATTTTAGACCCAGTTCATCACTATCGTGGCTCTAAGAAGAAGTCTTCACCTGTACACAGAAAACGGCCGATGAACTAACAGGCTAAACAGTGACAACATCACATCAACGACTGCATTTATTTGTGCCACGGACATGGGCCACTGGTACTGTGCATAAAAGACAGAAAGGTGCTGGGAGAAATACAACCGCTATCGTCGATCTGGCTAAGAGTGTCTCCATCGGCGCCTCCAAATAAGCGTCGGCAGGGACGCCGGTACTATTATATAAGGGGTGTCGGCACTGCATCCTTTATTTGAAGAATGTGTTCTCACACCAGCGCCCTCCATACGGCAGCCTTCAATAGAATTCAAATGTAAACAAAAGTATTTACAAAATGAAATTCATACGAATTTAGACTACTTTTATACAAAAGTACCTCGAATTCGAACTAAAAACTAAAAAAAACTAGCGGCGCCCCGAGAAGGCGCAGTAGTCGAGATTGTCCGCGTCGTCGCCGTCGTCGTCGCCGGACAAGTCGAAGGACCAATCGTCGTCCTCATCCTTTGGCGCCGACAGCTCAGAAGGACCGGCGAGGTCGATGAAGTTCTCACCGTGGTCCATGGCGTACCACACCGCCGCCTGCCGCGGGTCGAGCGTGATCTACCAGTAGTTCTCCTTGACGGAGCGGCCAACGATGAAGTGCTTCCCGGGGAAGTCCTCCAGGTCGTCACCACAACGGAGGGCCCCCCGCGCCTCCGCCTCCATCACCAACCATTGCCTCTTCACCGGCGGAGGCGGCGCTGAGGGAGCAGCGTTCTCCTCCTTGACGCGCTAGCGTGGAAGCGTCCCCGGTGTCCTCCGAGTCGGGACGGAAGCCGTGCGCCGTGGTTGTCGTGGACGGCAACGCCGGTAGAAGGAGGCGCGTTCGCGGCCGAGAGCGTGTGACCACCGGCGCCTGACGAGCCGGAGCGTGAGTGGGCCGATGTGATCCTTGCCGCTGGCCTCTGTAGAGGCTGCGCCTCCGGTGCCATGCATTCCGCCTAGGGGTAGTAGAGCGGGACGCGCAGGGGGTCGACGTCGTACTCCGCCAACGTCGCGTCGACGTCGCGGCTTTGCAAACAGGCCCGGCGGCCAATGCGGTTGAAACGGCCAGCGTTGCGGCCGGACGAATGCGCGAGCTCGATGTCGTGCTCGTCTTGGAAGCGCTGCGGCCACGCCGGGCTGTTCTACGCGTTCGCCGGCTAGCTTCGGTCGGCCGGCGACATGTGCGCCCGCTACTCGGCGATGAGGGCGCGCGTCTCCGATCTAGGGGGTAGCAACGGCAGCACGGCGTAGCCGACGTTGGAGAGATACCATCCGTGCGGCAGCTTAAACTGTAGCGGCACGGGGATGCTCTATAGGTACAGGATGTCGGCCTCATCGTAGGTCAGTTGCGGCGACCGGAGTCCACCGCCTCCGCTGCTGCCGCCAGCCTCGGCATTGTGCGCCATCGCGAGGTGTTTGCGCTGGTGGGTTTGTCGCGTGGCGTCTGCGAGATTGGTTGTGGCGGCGGCTAGGATTGGAAGACGAGGGAGAAGAGAAGTGCGCCGGTGTGGTTTTAAGGGCGGCGGCGGCGGCCGTGCATTGAAGGCGCGTGGGGGAGATGGGTGGACGCCGTGTGGCCAATTGCCGTCCTCGTCGCCATACTGAGCGGAGCTATTGACGCTGACGGCTGTCCGGTGATACGTCTCCAACGTATCGATAATTTCTTATGTTCCATGCTACTTTATTGATGATACCTACATGTTTTATGCACATTATATGTCGTATTTACGCATTTTCTGGAACTAACCTATTAACAAGATGCCGAAGCCGGTTCTGTTTTCTGCTGTTTTTGGTTTCAGAAATCCTAGTAACGAAATATTCTCGGAATTGGACGAAATCAACGCCCGGGTCCTATTTTTGCACGAAGCTTCGAGAAGACCGAAGGGATAACGAGTGGGGCGACGAGGCGCCGCCACCATAGGGCCGCGCGGCGGAGGGGGCCCGTGCCGCCCTATGGTGTGGGCCCTCGCGTCGCCTCCTGACCTACCCTTCCGCCTACAAATAGCCTCCGTCGCGAAACCCCAGTACCGAGAGCCACGATACGGAAAACCTTCCAGAGACGCCGCCGCGAATCCCATCTCGGGGGATTCAGGAGATCGCCTCCGGCACCCTGCGGAGAGGGGATTCATCTCCCGGAGGACTCTTCATCGCCATGATCGCCTCCGGAGTGATGAGTGAGTAGTTCACCCCTGGACTATGGGTCCATAGCAGTAGCTAGATGGTCGTCTTCTCCTAATTGTGCTTCATTGTTGGATCTTGTGAGCTGCCTAACATGATCAAGATCATCTATCTGTAATACTATATGTTGTGTTTGTCGGGATCCGATGGATAGAGAATACTATGTTATGGTGATTATCAATCTATTGTTTATGTGTTGTTTATGATCTTGCATGCTCTCCGTTATTAGTAGAGGCTCTGGCCAAGTTTTTTACTCTTAACTCCAAGAGGGAGTATTTATGCTCGATAGTGGGTTCATGCCTTCATTGATACCTGGGACAGTGACAGAAAGTTCTAAGGTTGTGATGTCTGTTGCCACTAGGGATAAAACATTGATTCTATGTCTAAGGATGTAGTTGTCGATTACATTACACACCATACTTAATGCAATTGTCTGTTGCTTTGCAACTTAATACTGAATGGGGTTCGGATGATAACCTGAAGGTGGACTTTTTAGGCATAGATGCGTTGGATGGCGGTCTATGTACTTTGTCGTAATGCCCGGATTAAATCTCACTATATTTATCATATCATGTATATGCATTGTTATGCCCTTCTCTATTTGTCAATTGCCCGACTGTAATTTGTTCACCCAACATGCTTTTATCTTATGGGAGAGACACCTCTAGTGAACTGTGGACCCCGGTCCTATTCTTTACATCGCATACAATCTACTGCAATACTTGTTTTACTTTTCTTGCAAACAATCATCTTCCACACAATACGGTTAATCCTTTGTTACAGCAAGCCGGTGAGATTGACAACCTCACTGTTTCGTTGGGGCAAAGTACTTGGGTTTGTGCAGGTTCCACGTTGGCGCCGGAATCCCTGTTGTTGCGCATCACATTTCGCCACCATCAACCTTCAACGTGCTTCTTGACTCCTACTGGTCCGATTAAACCTTGGTTTCTTACTGAGGGAAACTTGCCACTGTGCGCATCATACCTTCCTCTTGGGGTTCCCAACGGACGTGTACATCTACGCGCATCATCCGGCACATGTCGTTTCTAATGCAACCCGTCGCCTCCTTCCACTGAAGCCCCCATGTGTTGTTTTGGTAATTTATGACAATTCCTATGGACTAATATTTGCATCGAGTTATATATTTGTAGGAATTGTCCATAGGAAATGCTTGAACCATATGTTAGCTTCAAGGTTGCAATAAGAAGAAATTGATAAAGAATATAAAGTGTCATGTATGTCTTGAATACGAAGATGAAGTGAGCCCTCAAAGTTAACTTCAAGACATCAACATGATGAAGAATGAAGAAATGAAGTGCAAATTCAAGATGAGCCAACTCGAAGAGATCATATGCTTGAAGCTTGCCATCCATATGGTGATCATGGATATGTGAAGATGCATCGAAGAAGAAGCTCTCACATGGTGGATTATGGGAGAGAAATCCACAAGACTTCGTCAATCAAGCACAATCAAAAAAGGTGTTTCATCTTGTTGCGGTCAAGATCGTCATCATCGAGCTCAAGAGAAACGCGCAAGGTTAAGATTTGCTTTTGATAGGGTTTCTTTCTTACAGGTCTCATGGTGTAGTTGGAGACCGGTTTATTGTTTAGTTGACGTACTATCAAGAGGGCTCTCGAGTGAGTAACTTTTTTTTTGAAGGTGAAACAGTGGGGTAAAACCCCACTGCAATTTTTTTTTTGAAGGTGAAACTCGAGTGAGTAACTCCATCATATCCTTCGGAGAACTCAAACCCTTGCATCCTTGTCTCATCTTTCTTGGTTGTTATCTGGTTCTTATCCATGTGATTTTTAGAGCTTGTGCTTATTCTCATAACAAGCTCTAGTTCATTAAAAGCGGATTTTTTACGGGAAACTTGTTGCGTTTTAAAGGTTGGAGGTTTTACCGGTTTGTATTTTATAGATAGGTCAAATCTTTTATCATTTGTTTCTACCTTCCCCTGCTGGAATATGATGGTTCCTCACATGATCTTGTAGAGATTGTTATAGCTTCGAAACGAGTCCAAGATCATCAAAATCGGAGTCCAGATGGTCAAGTTATGGTCTTTTTCGTTTTGTTGTTGCTGCTAGTTTTCTCTGGGCCGGAAATTCCGGCTCGGATACAAAATTTCCAGCCAAATTTCTGGCTCCCTTACTGTGAGAAGTTCCTTTAAGTCCTTAGCCGTTTTTCAAAGCCCGAGGGGGAAATTCCCCGGGAGGTCTCAAACGGTCATATTCCATTGGGAGGGGGTATATAACACCCCCTTCTTCCTCCTTATAGGCTGGTGGCTTCTTCTACTCTCTCTCTACTCTATTGTTGACCTTGAGAATCTTCCTCTCCCGCTAATCCCTCCATGATTCTTGCACCTATTCGGCATCGACGCCATACCCCATCATAAGCTGGAAGGCAAGAAGCGCTCCATAGAGACGTGAAGTGCGCTTCAGTACCTCGATTGGGCCATCGTTGTCGATGAACAAAGCCTCCGCCATCTCCCCCAAGGACTTCTCCTTGCTCAGCTTCAGGAAGACGAGGGCCTGTACAGCTTCGACAGAACTGCCTTCGACTTCTTCAGCAGCTTTTGGACCTACTCGCTGGAATCCACAGCAAATGAGATGGCATCGGTCATGGAATCAACCTGAAGCTTGTTCGAGCGATCCACGGGAGTGTCAGCAGCACCTCAACAAGATTTGAAAAGAAACAATGAGACATAAAACCCTAAGGGAAAAGAGCAGCTGATGAAATAACAAAGTGATTTACCTACCAGAGTCTCGATGGATTTTCGAAGTCGATCCTCCTCTTCTCCGCTTGGGACAGGGCCTCTTCTTTCAGCCTCTGCTCCTCTCCAGCGTCGCCTTCACTTGGGAGAGCTCCTTCTCCAGATCTTCTACTTTCTGCCAGCCATTGGTTGCCAACTTGTTTGCCGTTTCGATCTGTTCGACTAAAAACCTAGGGGCGGCAAGCTCTTCGCGGAGCTAAGCGTTCTCGACCTCCATCTTGACGAATTTGGCGGCGAAGTACGTCACCATGGTCACCGTGGTGAATATGGGCTAGCACATAGAAACGAAATAGCATTTAAAACACCCGAACGTTCATCAAGCCAACGCTTGGCTGCAAGCATCCAACTATAGGCTCGGGGGCTACTCTGGTAAGTATTATCACAAAGGAAAACAAAACTGCAACGACACTTACGTGTACTTGGGAAGCCAAAGTCGTCGGAGCGGCTGTCGAGATAGTGTCCCTCTTCTTCAGCATCCTTTTCGGGGGAAGAGGGACAACAAGAGCATCTTCTGGTGGAACCGATGCTTCCTTCACTGACTCATCGGTTCCCGTGGTCACCGTCTATTCAGAGCTAACCCGCAGTTTCTTCGGAGGTGGAGGAGGTACCTCTCCTTCATCACTGGTCAAATGATTTCGAATGTATCAGCAAAACGGATGAAACTATCGAGTGATTCAATGGTGTAAAACAGAAAAGACACACTTTCAATACAAACATCATCTCATCTTCATCAGCGAAAACGCCCAGCGTCTGCTTCGAAGCTGGAGGAGCCAACGCCTCGGGATCTGCATCAAAAATCACAACATGATCAACATAATCGTTGTATTGGCCACTAGGACTCGACTCCGTTGTATCAGTCAATTCTTCAGCAGCGTGCTTCCAACGTTTGACAGTGAAAGCTTCGACATCTTCGGTGTCGTCTTCTTCTTCATCTTCTGTAGCGTCGCTGTCGGCTACCTCCTTGATGTTCTCCTCCGACTTGTCATCTTCAGGCTCTACCCCACTTTCGGGTGGAGGAGGATAGTACCTCGCAACAGTGAGGCCCTGCCAAGACACAAGAATTCTGAAGTTAAAATAATGCATTGGGTAAACTATATCCAATATGGAACGAGAAGGCAATGGAATTACCTCGGCTGACAAGTGGTGAGAATCGTAGGGATCCGCAAGGGATTCCAAGGGGATGGTGTCTTCTTGACTAAAATGGGTCAAGCGCCTGACCTCATCCTGAAGCTCATTGTCAGAAAGATCTGCGGCGTTGATTCGGGTCGATTCCTTGGAACCGGTGCCGAGCATCATCTTTCCGCCATAGTTCTTCATCTCTAGAACTCCTTCATACAATTCATCGGCTACTACTTTCTCTTCGGCAGTCAGGATGTTCCTCCAAAATTTCTTCGGCTTCGCCTCTAGAACATCTGAAAACTTCGGCAGGTCGGAGCGGTGGCTCAAAGCTTGTTGGTCACAGAGATAGAACCACTTCTTCCTCCAACCTTGGACAGATTCCGTCATCGAGAAGTTGAAGTACTTCTCCTCCTTTCAGACGACGATGCTGACCCCTCCCATGACATAGGGGCCATTGTTCCCGCAATGACGCTTGACGAAGAAAATCTTCTTCCACAAGCCGCAGTGCGGGTCAATGCCGAGGAAACACTCACAGATGGTGATGAAAATGGCGAGGTGGAGAATTGAGTTTGGCGTCAGCTGCTAGAGCTGGATGCCGTAGGTAAAAAGGAGGCAACGGAGAAACTCTTGGGATGGGAGAGATAACCCACGGTACAAAAAGGCAGCAAACATCACTACGAACCCAGCAGGAGGCTTGGGGCGAGATTCCGAACCTGGAAAGCAAATGTCCTTCTTGTTGCTGGAGATCAGCCCCAAGCGATGCATCTTGTTTTCCTCACGCTTCGTTATGGAGGACGTCGTCCAGTAACACTGGAGGGCCTTGGCGGCGGCATCCACGGTGTTGGAGGATCTTGGCGTGGCGTTGGACGGATTTGGGCCAGTGGCGCTGGCGGCAGCGCTGGACAACACGTCGGCCTTCTTCTTCCCCATGGCACCAGAATTTCTTCTCGTTGCTTTGGAAGCTCCGGTGTGGTGGCAATGGCGAGTAGAGGATGAAGGAACAAGATGAACAAGTGAGCGGTGAAGGGGCGAATTAACCCCCATCTCTGTTTATAAAGAGCTTTGGCCCTCGATTTTGGCCGTTAGATCCATGGCACTAAAAATTAGGATAGATCTGGTCCTACACGTATCACAAGGGGAGAGAAAACGGCGGCCCATTACCCCCACTACGCACGAGGATCAAGGAAATGCCAACGTCCAGTCTTTTCCAAACTAACCACCTAGACATGGGTCGGGCCCACTAGGTCACGTCTCCTCAGTTGCCGCAGCAGTTGCCACGCTGCTGATGACATCATCAAAACTATTGGCTCCCCCCCATGGTGGAGCACCCAAATATAATTCAGAACCCCCGAAGAAATCTACGGTATTCGACTCAGCTGTTTACAACCTATACATGACTACTGCACAGGCATCCACATGCTCGGGGGCTACTCCCATCGGGAGCGCTAGCCGTGCACCCGATAAAAAAGATTGAAGCCTCGTCGACAGTAACAAACTTAGCAGTTTCAACCCTACAAACAAGGGAGAAATGGACCTGGAGGTTCTTCGAGTGGCTCAAATGTTTCTTCTTAATTACAGACCCAAAGGTTCCAGTGATCCAGGTTCGAGCCCAGGGACTCGAATCTGTGTAGGGTAACACAGTTTTGCTCCGGCAGATAACCAGTCTCAATATATCGAGTAAATCTGGGATCGTTATTCCGTCTCTTACACATGCTCAACTCTTCGAAGATTACCAAGTTTGCATCTTTTGATGACCCGATGGATTGAAAAGTATCGGCTATTTGGCAACTTTAGTCCCTGCCCGAAGCTTCGCTTCAACCAGTCACTCGGGGGCTACTGATGTGGGAATTATCCTTCGGGTACCCGACATTGCCCTACCTCCTTTGGCCGAACAAGGGGACCATCTGGAGCGCCACAGCCCAAGAAGGTCCAAGACGTTTGTTGTGCGGTGGTAAGATTGAAGGTGACGGTTTATTTAAGTACAAGGCAAGGAAAGATTCACATATCGAAAGATTAGATAGACTCTTATGTATTGTAACCAAATTCGGGCAGGACTCTCGGGACATAGCCTCCAATATAAAGGCTAGGAGAGGGCCTGCCGGAGCTCTCTCTCAACTCTCACGCACGCACCTAACCCTAGAAACCTTGCCTCTAGGCGAGATCACCATCAGGTAGTCCTTCGGCTGTCCCATTCTAATGGATATCACCCATAATCAAGATTAGACAGGCATGACGTAAGGGTATTACCTCTACGATGGCCCCGAACCTGGGTAAATCTCGCTCCCCGCTTGTCTGGTATCCGACGCCTCGTGCTAACATGTAGGCTTCCGCTAACCCTAAGCCCCTCATGGTGGGCATTGCCGAGGATCCACCTCGTCAGTTGTCCTAGGGTTCCTCCTGTGTGAAGATAGAGACCTTCCTAAGGCCGGTCCTTGTTGATCTGGCTGGCGTGATGAGTTCCGGAAAGCTCCGCCGGCAAATGTAGCAGTGCAACTTATGCCTAGAGTTTGCTGGATCGAGTCGTATTCGGTCGTGCGCACCCATTCTTTTATTGCGACCTTTTGGTTTCGGAAGGAGCGGCGAGAAGCTCTGTTCTTTCTTGCCATTAAGTGACATTTTGATCTATGGTGAAGTTAGAGATGGATAATATAATGAAGGCCGGATTTGACGAATAACAATGGAGGTTCGACTCTCTACGTGGCTGACGAACTTGCTTGGTGTTTTAGGTTTCGCAACAGTAGTATGTAAGTGGGGGTGGCAGCATAAGTGAAGTTCAGAGTCTTACCTTTCAGGGTGAAAATCCAAGGTCTGGCCTTAATTGGTTATGCATGGCAATGGCCTTGTTGAAGGCATTGTTTTAACAGCGGAGACTATCTGCAGGGTGAAAACCTAAGATCTTTAATCGTGCGACAACAGTGCTTGTACACGGTTATGGAGGCGTCGCTTTTGAAGAGTCCAGGTGTTGCCTTGTTGGTGGTTGTAGTGTTGCTGCTAGGGCTGAAATACCATAGAAAATTTTATTATTTTAGTTTTTTCTTTGGCTGGGTGCATCCGTACCGCCATTAGGGTATTAGGTTTACAGAGGCTGAATTTATTTGATATCTCTCGATGTTAATATATTCCCTTTATCAAAAAAGAGAAAAAAGATTAAAAAAAGTATACTTCCTCCAATCCAAATTAAGTATCTAGATTCGAATGAATCTTATTAAGTTTTTAATGAATCTTATTAAGTTTTTAAACTAAATGCGTGCGTATGGAGATAAAATGAAGTCAATTAATTTGAATCGGATGGTGTGGGAAAATCGTCGACAGCCCGACTATCTAGTGAAATATTTGAGAATATGTTGTTTTGCTCTAGTCTCTATTTACGGGATCTGCTTTCCACGACCTATTTTGAGTCATTATGCGTTTGCCCGTGGCCTGTATACAGAAATTGAGATATGCGGGGTCCGCTGCAGGTGCTCTAAATCTCTAATAAAACGGGTGCTCCCCATTGCCAGCTTGAGGCACCGCCCCATTCTACGCCAGATCCACAGCGTTCTCTTCTTCCAGGAGAGGGGAACGGCGGTGGATGCTGAGTAGTAGATGGACGACGACTACCGCGGGCGCGGGGCCTTAAGGAGGCCGATCTTAGAGGACGGTGATGTAGTGCAAGTAAGCTGTCGTATCGATAAGAGATCGAGGAGGCTTGCGTTTTGCGTGCTCGCTGACAACGCCCGATTCAAAGGCCAATTTCGTCTTGCGTCTAATTTTGAGCTATTACTTGTCACGCCAGGCGTCTTGTGAGAATCGGGGCTCGGAAGCGCGGGAGCACGAGCTGGCCAGTCACTGCTCTGATAAGGCACTTAAAGTCATCTTGTGTGAGTGCCTATGAATTGCATAATTCGTCAGTCTTATAGAGTTCCAAACTTACAATTACCATTAGTACTGGAGTAGCATTTCGATTTTTTTCCTATGTTTATGAAATGAATTGTTGAATAAACCAGACGCAACATAGGGTTTTAGTTTACTGCTTTCTGAATTTTCCTGTTTTCGTCAGTTTCGACAGTAGACACGCTCCTCGTTTTGCTTAACAAACTCGGAGCGCTTCTTACGCATGACTTGGTCCGTTCGTGGGATGGCACGGACGTAGTGGATCACAGATCGTGTGCGTTGTAATCAGAATAAGAGAAAGGAAATACAATCAGAAAAGTCGCAAGTTGTTGAGCGCGACGCAAACTCTCTCTCTCGTTCGAGCTTTGCCTTCTCTGTTCTTGAGCTTCTCCAGTGAGATCTTGAGGTTAGGGACCACAATTGGTATCAGAGCGGGACTGGAAGATGTCAGGTGACCGGCGCACGGCTCCGACTCCACCTCCACTGAATCAGCAGCGCACGTCGCAGACCCCTCCTCCGGCAGATCAGCGACGGCGATCGCTGAGCCGGGGACGGAGCCGGGCTCGGCATGGCGGCGGGGAGGTCGTCGTCCAACGGGAGGTGATCCGGGAGGTGGGTGGCGGCGGCGGCAGCGGCGCGGGCCTCGTCTTCCCGATGCTCAAGCGCGGCGGCTACACCAACTGGGCCATGGTCATGGAGGTAAACATGCAGGCAGCCTCACTCTGGGACGCGATCGAGGACGTCGCCATCTCGCGCCGGGAGGACAAGCAGGCCCTGGCGGCGCTGCTGCGCTCCACCCCGGAGGAGATGCACCCAATGCTGATAAGCAAAGGCTCCGCGAGGGCCGCGTGGGAGGCCATACGGGTGCAGCACCAAGGAACCGACCGCGTGCGTGACACGCGCGTGCGGCGGTTGAGGACGGAGTTCGAGACGATCTCCTTCAACCAAGGGGAACGCGTCGAGGACTTCGGCCTCCGCATCTCCAATCTCGCCGCCACCATGCGGTCACTTGGCGATGCCTGCGACGAGGAGAAGGTAGTCAGAAAGTTTCTGTCTGTCGTTCCCAAAAACTTCGTGCAGATTGCCTTCAGCATGGAGACGCTCATGGATCCAGCGACCCTCACTGTCGAGGAGGTCGTTGGCCACCTGCGCGCCGTAGAGGAACGTCTGGAAGGAGACCAGACCGACTCCGGCGGGCAACTCCTGCTCACTGAACAACAGTGGGAGGAGAAGAGGAAGCAGAATCGGAGCGGCGGCTCCGGTTCGAGCGGATCGGGCGGTGGCCGTGATCGCGGCGTGAACAACGCGCCTCGCAAGACCGGGTCGCCGCAGACCAAAACCCCAGTCCAGGGCGGGGAAGCCGCCGATGAGGATCGGGACAAGTGTCGCTACTGCAAGAAGAAGGGGCATTGGGCTCGTGATTGCCGGAAGAAAAAGCGTGATGAGGCCGCCAAGGCCGCCCACCTCGTGCAGGAAGACGACGGCGATCATAGCGTCTTCATGGCCACTGTGATCGAGCTCGACTCTGCCGTCACCGAGGTCGTGGCGTCAGGAAAGGCTGTGGTGCCCGCGGCAACAGCCGTGGCCGCCGCGCCCATGGGGGAGCAAGTCTTCCTCAATGAGGAGCGGGCGCGAGTCGAACTTCGCCGCGATTCGGGCGACCTCGACGCCTCGTGGTACCTCGATACGGGAGCTTCGAATCACATGACAGGCGAAGAGGATGTCTTCTCCGAGCTGGACAAGCGCATCACTGGCAAGGTGCGTTTTGGCGACGGTTCCGTCGTCGACATCCACGGGCGCGGCACAGTGCTCTTTGCCATCGATGACGAGCGACACCGGGCGCTCACCGCGGTCTACTGGATTCCCAAGCTGAAGTCCAATATCGTGAGCATTGGGCAGCTTGACGAGATCGGCTGTCCCACGCACGTTGAGCATGGCTTCATGACCATCTGTGACACGGAACGCAAGCTCATTGCAAAGGTGCCAAGGGCACGGAACAGGCTGTACATTGTGCAGTTGCAGATCGTGAAGCCGATATGCCTAGCAGCTCACGTCGACGACATAGCCTGGCTCTGGCACGCTCGTTTCGGGCACCAGAGTTTCGAGGCTCTGCAGAAGTTGTCCAAGAGGGACATGGTCCGTGGCATGCCCACAATCTCCCACGTCGAGCAGATGTGCGAGGCATGCCTGGTGGGCAAGCATCGTCGTGCACCCTTCCCTTCCGTGGCCAAGTTTCGTGCCACCGAGCCTCTGGAGCTAGTACACGCCGATCTATGCGGGCCAATATCGCCAACGACGGAGGGAGGCAACCGCTATTTCCTTCTCCTCGTGGACGATTTCAGTAGGCTCATGTGGCTATACCTGCTGAAGACCAAGGACGAGGCCTCAACGGCGATACGGCGGTTCAAGGCACAAGCGGAGCTGGAGTCACGGCGCCCCCTGCGGGTTCTGCGGACAGACCGCGGAGGGGAGTTCACGGCGACGGAGCTCGCTGAATGGTGCGCCGATCTAGGGATCAAGCGCCATCTCACCGCTCCATACTCCCCGCAACAGAATGGAGTGGTCGAGCGTCGCAACCAGACAGTGGTGGGCGCGATAAGGTGCATGCTCAAGGCGATGGGTGTTCCGGCCAAATTCTGGGGGGAAGCTGCGCACACGGCCGTGTTCGTGTTGAACAGGTCTGTGACACGCAGTCTCGATGGACGAACACCTCATGAGGCCTGGTATGGGGTGAAGCCAAGCGTGCATTTCCTGCGTGTGTTTGGCTGCAGGGCATTCGCGAAGGAGACGAGGCCGGGCCTCAAGAAACTGGACGATCGGAGCAGACCTATGGTCATGCTAGGCTACGAGCCTGGCGGCAAATCGTATCGGCTCTACGACCCTGCCAAGAAGAGGGTTCATGTGTCTCGGGACGTGGTGTTCGATGAGACCAGAGCTTGGGACTGGGGGGAGCATGACGGCAGCACTCTCGCCGTTGACAGTTGGGTGCTACCGCAACCACCATCCTCGGCTGCCGGAGAGGCTGCTGAACCTCCACCGTCCGTGACTCCTTCGCCCTCAACCGCGGCGACTCAGCCAAGAACACCAACGATGGCTCCTACACCTGCAACGCCGCCGTCATCGTATGCATCAACCTCCGCTGTCCCGCAGCCACAGCGGACAGTGGAGTTCGTATCGCCACCACCAGCAAATGAGGATGACCTGGACGCTGAGGACGATGATGACGTGGTGCACCGCTACCGCCGCGTCCTGGACTTGTATGATCCCGACGCGGACAATCCTGGAAGGACGGAGCGACTACTGCTCACGCCATCTGGTGAGCCTGTCACTCTTGCTGAAGCTGAGGCTGAAGAAGCGTGGAGGCAGGCGATGCGCGACGAGCTCGCGTCCATTGAGGAGAATGAAACATGGACGATGATGGACCTCCCTCCAGGTCAGAAACCCATAGGTCTGAAGTGGGTATACAAGCTGAAGCGAGACGCCGACGGTCGTGTTCTGAAGCACAAGGCCAGGCTTGTGGCAAAAGGGTACGTGCAGCGCCCGGGAATTGATTTCGATGAGGTTTTTGCCCCAGTTGCGCGACTAGATTCTGTACGCCTCCTTCTCGCCATGGCTGCACAATTTCAGTGGGAGGTACATCACATGGATGTAAAGACTGCGTTTCTGAACGGGGAGCTGGGCGAGGAAGTATATGTGTGCCAGCCGCCGGGTTTCATCGACGGAGCAAACTCTAGCAAGGTGATGCGTCTGCACAGAGCTTTATATGGCCTCCGTCAAGCACCTAGAGCCTGGAACAAGAAACTTCACTCTGTTCTGGTGGCTCTTGGATTCAAGCGAAGTGCTTCAGAGAATGCTGTTTACACCCGAGGTGAGAAGGATGATCGGCTTCTCCTCGGGGTGTACGTGGATGATCTGATCATAACTGGTGCAAGCAAGGCAGCGATCAGTCAGTTCAAACAAGAGATGTGCAGCAGATTCAAAATGAGTGACCTCGGGCTGCTTGCGTTGTACCTCGGCATTGAGGTGAGCCAGGCACCAGGACTCATCACTCTGAAGCAAACAGCTTTTGCAAGCAAGCTCCTTGAAAAGGCTGGAATGGGCGACTGCAACAGCGTCCAGTACCCTATGGAGCCTCGACTAAAACTGTCCAAGTACAGCTCAAATCCACCGGTCGACGCCACCATGTACCGGAGCATAGTGGGCAGTCTCCGCTACCTTGTCCATACGCGACCTGACATCAGTTTCAGCGTCGGCATGGCGAGCAGGTTTATGGAGGCTCCCACGACGGAGCATCTGAGCATGGTGAAGCATCTTCTCCGCTATATAGCGGGGACCCTGAACATTGGCTGTCGCTACTCCACCTCCGCTGGCGTCGCAGAATTGGTGGGATACAGTGACGCAGACCTGGCCGGTGATTTGGATGATCGGAAGAGTACCAGCGGGACTCTCTTCTTCTTCGGCAACTGTCCAGTATCGTGGCAGTGTCGGAAGCAGCGAGGAGTTTCGCTGTCATCATGTGAGTCGGAATATGTCGCCGCAGCCACTGCGGCATGCCAAGGAGTTTGGCTTGGGCGATTGCTGGGCGATCTGCTAGGAGTTGATCCTCTCGTCGCCAACCTGAACGTGGACAACAAAGCCGCGATTCAGCTCTGCAATAACCCAGTTCATCACGACAGGAGCAAGCACATCGATACAAGGTACCATTACATTCGGGACTGCGTGGAAAATGAAACTGTGACTGTCTCTTACATCAGCACGGTTGGTCAGCTCGCCGACATTTTCACCAAGGCACTTGGGCGTGTCAGGTTTCAGCTGCTGCGTGAGAAGATCAACATCGTGGAGGTGTAGTAATCGTGCTGCATCTGGCTTAGGGGGAGTTTGTTGAATAAACCAGACGCAACATAGGGTTTTAGTTTACTGCTTTCTGAATTTTCCTGTTTTCGTCAGTTTCGACAGTAGACACGCTCCTCGTTTTGCTTAACAAACTCGGAGCGCTTCTTACGCATGACTTGGTCCGTTCGTGGGATGGCACGGACGTAGTGGATCACAGATCGTGTGCGTTGTAATCAGAATAAGAGAAAGGAAATACAATCAGAAAAGTCGCAAGTTGTTGAGCGCGACGCAAACTCTCTCTCTCGTTCGAGCTTTGCCTTCTCTGTTCTTGAGCTTCTCCAGTGAGATCTTGAGGTTAGGGACCACATGAATTGGTCCATTCGAGATGTTGCTCCTGCCAGTCCTGGAGTTCCTGGAGGTCACTGCATTCTACGGGGTGTACCTCAGCTTGATCGTGTATCTCCAAGACGTTCTCCATGGCGACAGTGCTTCCAATGTGGCGAGCGTGAACCTCTGGGCTGGAGTCAGCTTCATCATGCCTCTGCTCGGCGCCACCGTGGCCGACTCCTGCTGGGGAAAGTACACGACGGTGCTGATCGGCTACTCCATTGCTGGCGTGGTAAGTGATCATCTGCACTAAAATCAGCCGACTCCACTCTGCTTCTCTGACGAGCTACTGGAAGGAAATTAACAGGGAATGGCCATGGTCACAACGTCAGCTACACTGCCGTCTCTGAGTCCGTCGCTGTGTGCGTACTGTGCACCGGCCACTCTCATCCAGAAGCTGCTCTTCTTTTCCGGCATATACATGTGCGGCGTCGGACTCGGCGGGGCCAAGGCTGTTTTCATGTCATTCGGGGCGGAGCAGTTCGAGGATAAGGACGATGACGACAAGAAAGCTCAGTCATCCTACTTCGGCTGGTACTACGCGGTGGGCAACATGGGCATGCTCACCGCTGGGACACTGGTGGTTTGGGTCCAGGACAAGGTGAGCTGGGCGATCGGCTATGGCATCTGCGGGTTGATCGTGGCGGTCGCTGTCGTCGGCCTCGCCGCCACGGCGCCCATGTACCGGATGCTGCCTTCCATGGGCAGCCCGTGGAAAGGAGTGCTCCAAGTGCTCTGCGCGCTATCTCGCAAGGTAAAACTGAAGGTACCCGATGATGCCACCCAACTGTACGAGGAGGAGGATGTCAAGAACCCGCTTCTGCATCCTGTGCACGAACGACTGCAGCACACCGACCAGTTCAGGTACAATTTTACGAGTGGCATGAAACGAATCTAGTGAATTTCTTCAGACTAACAAACGTGCTGTCCGAGCGACTGTACGTGCACCAGGTTTTTGGACAAGGCTGCCATTATCACGGATGAGGACCTGGATCAGGACGGCAAGCGGCCATGGAGGCTGTGCACGGTGACGCGGGTGGAAGAGCTTAAGACCCTGCTGCGGCTGATCCCGATATGGCTTACCTCAGCCGTGTACTTCGTCGCCAACACACAGGCGCAGACCACGTTCGTGCAGCAGGGCACCAAGACGGACTCCCAGATCCCGGCCGCGTCGCTGACGTCCATTGAAACGGTTTGTGCCGTCGCCTTCGTCGCGCTCTACAACAGTAAGTTGACGAAGCCGGCCTGGCGCCTCACGGCGCTTCAGCTCATGGGGCTCGGGCACGCGACAGCGGTCGTCGCGGTGGCTGTGGCTGCGTGCACCGAGGCGCGCAGGCTGCGGATGGCCGAGGATCATCAGATTATGGGGATAGCGTTGCTGCTGCCGCAGTACGTGGTGATGGCGGTCTCGGATGCGTCCCTCACCGTGGGGCAGCTGGACTTCTTCTACGACCAGTCGCCGGAGACGATGAAGGGCGTGTCGACGGCGTTTTACTTCGTGTCCCTGTCGCTGGGAAATCTGATCAACTCGCAACTAGTGACTCTTGTCGCGTCCGTCACAGCGGCAGGAGGCAGGACCGGCTGGTTTCCACCGGAACTGGATGATGGGCACCTAGATTACTACTTCGTGCTTGTTGTCGCCCTTACTGTGGTGAACTTTGCTGTTTTTTTGGCCCTCGCCAAGAACTACACGCCCAGGAGAGTCTATTCGTCATAAGTGGATTTTTCTTCCAATCACAAATGACACATGTATACTCGATTGTTGCCTATTTCATCAGAAGTCGAATTCTTACATTAATTTATACTGTATATACATGTCTTTTATATGCAATTTACAATGTGTATCCATGTAATTTACTTGTATATATATTAAGGTAGCTAGAGTCGGGATTCTGAGTCGGATCGATTTTTCTCCCACATAATCAATTCATATAATCCAGCATCCTACCATACTTACTCGTTGAATATCATTTTTACCGCACTTAAAATTTGTGCAATGGTATAATGGAGATAAAGATACGAATTCATATTTTCTAGCAATAACCATGTAGCAACAAATAATTTAGGCACTGGGAGGTAAATAAAGGGTAATGAAGCATGTGACAAAGGCTTGGAATGTTTAGGTAGTATAATGTAGTATCCTTCTATGGTTAAGTCGATGGGAAATATAAATATAATCAGTTAGTAGAATCGAAAAAATACATAAAAGGATTGGAATTCTACACATCGCATAGGAGTATGTGATTTGGATTGGGACTCAACATGGATTCTACCCGATTGAGATTCATAGCGGGATTTGGATCGCCATGGTGTGGTATGATTCGTCAAATCGTAGGATTTCAGGAGTAGGATCGAGAATCTGACTATCTTGATATATGTACATGTCAAAAATATATGTACAGCGTAAACAGGTTGTGATTTGTACAAAATATGGAATTAACACTGAAAAATCAAGTGGCCCAATAGAAAAAAAAATCGATTGTTAAGGAATAAAAACACCCGATTGACAAATAGCAAAAGCGTAGATAATCGGTTGATTAAACTTCCTTTGTTTCAAACTGCACATGTTGTATATATGAACTAGTAGGTGACCACACATTTGGGCGACTAGATTTAGTATATTATGTATAATGTTATATTTTTCTTAAGTGCTTTTTAAAACTATGAGATGAAGTGTGTTATATGTGGAATTTCTTAATTACAGTTTTTTTTTTAAAGGGAAAACCCGGCTTCTACATCGTGGTGATGCACACAGCCTTTTATTGAGAAACAGTAATCTTTGTTCAGTACTTATTACATCTCAAGGATCGCGTAAAGCCGATACAAAAATCAACCAGCGAAAAAAGGAGAACAGCATGAACTAAGCATCCTCTAGTCGACTAATATGCTGCCAGCCAGCCCGGCACAAGATATCCTGAGCGACCATCTGGAGCCGTGTGCATCCAGAAGCCATGACATCCCGCTGCTCTGGTGGTGATAGGAGAGCCCAAAGTTGGATCCAATGCACCATGGAGAAGATAACCTGTAAAAAATTGAAATTTTTCTTGTTGTTAAAGATTATATCACTGCGGCATCTCCATATTGACGAACATAAGGCTGATACACCAATGCGAATTAAAGCCTTGGATTGTTTGTCAACTCCATTTAACCAATTTCCAAACATATTTGTAATATTGGTTGGCGGAGGGAGATTATGAGTAAAATTAACAGTTCGCCAAATTAATTTAGCAAAAGGGCATGTTAAGAATAAGTGTTCTACCGTCTCTTGCTCTCCACAAAAAACACATTTAGTACACCCAATCCATTGTCTCTTTGCTAAATTATCTTTTGTCAAAAGCACCTTATTACTCAGGAACCACATAAAATTTCTGATTTTTAGGGGGATTTTCATTTTCCAAAGATATTTCCGCAAGTATGGTGTATGATCATTCATAAGATCCTCATACATAGATTTGACTGTAAACAACCCACTAGTTGTTAGTTTCCACATAAAACAGTCCGGTTCATCATTTAAATTTACCATCATTAATCTTTGGCGTAAGTGTAACCATGATGTCCATTTATTACCAGATAGCACCCATCTGAAGCCAATGTTCAGCGGTGTTTGTGCCAATACATGAGCCACTAACACATTTTTATGGTTCACGATATTATATAAGGATGGGTATTGAGTAGCTAAAGAGGATTCTCCTAACCAAATATCTTCCCAAAATCTTATCGTTGCATCGTTTCCAATTTTAAAATATCCTTTTTGAAAAAAATCATCTTTTACCCGCATGAGTCCCTTCCAAAAGGGGGAATCAGTTGGTTTTGCCTGCACCTCAGCAAGGGTTTTTTGACTTAGGTATTTATTCTGTAGCAACTCTTGCCACACCCCTTCCTCATTTAGTATTTTAAAGAGCCACTTACTCAATAAACATCTATTTTTGAGCTCAAGAACCTCAATACCTAAACCTCCTTGATCTTTTGGTCGGCAAATTATGTTCCATTTTGAGAGTCTATATTTTCTCTTAGCTTCATCTGATTGCTAGAAGAATCTAGACCTATAAAAATCCAGACGCTTCCTGACTCCAACGGGTATTTCCAGGAACGATAACATGAACATTGGAAGACTTGTTAAAACAGAATTGATAAGTACTAATCTATCGCCATACGATAGCAATT
Source organism: Lolium multiflorum (assembly GCA_030979885.1). Taxonomy (NCBI): domain Eukaryota; kingdom Viridiplantae; phylum Streptophyta; class Magnoliopsida; order Poales; family Poaceae; genus Lolium; species Lolium multiflorum. The sequence goes on along the minus strand of CM061748.1, from coordinate 197,432,490 downwards.
TTCCTTTCCAGCATCCCAATTTACCTTCAAACCGGGTCTCCACTGGATACCAATCTGAATTTTAAGCTTCCTAAAATGAATAGGAATTCCTAAATATCTAAAAGGTAGTTCCCCTATATCTCATCCAAAAATTTGTTTGTACTGTTGCTCTTCCTCCTTAGCCTTTCCGAAACAGAATAACTCACTCTTATGAAAATTAATCTTGAGGCCCGATAATTCTTCAAACAAACATAAGATTAGTTTCATGTTTACCACCTTTTGCAAGTTATGTTCTAAAAACAAAATTGTATCATCAGCATATTGTAGGATAGAGAGTCCTCCCTCGACAAGATGAGGAATAAGACCACCCACTTGACCATCCTCCTTTGCTCTTTCGATTAGAATAGCAAGCATGTCTGCTATAATATTAAACAACATTGGAGATAATGGGTCACCCTGTCTGACCCCTTTTTTTGTTTGAAAATAACGACCAATGTCGTCATTCACTTTAACACCAACACTTCCTCCTTGCATAAAAAATTCAATTAACTTACACCATCCACTAGCAAAACCTTTCGTTCGCATGGACTGTTGCAAGAAAGACCACTTGACCTTGTCATATGCCTTCTCAAAATCAATTTTTAAAAGAACACCATCCATTTTCTTATTATGTAATTCATGGATTGTTTCATGCAAAATCACCACCCCCTCTAGGATGTTACGACCCGGCATAAATACCGAATGAGTAGGTTTTATCACTTTTGGGGCAATCCCCGTAATGCGATTCGTCGCTACCTTTGTGAAAATTTTGAGACAAACATTTAGAAGACAAATAGGCCTATATTGCTGAATCTGGAATGCGTCCTGTATTTTTGGAAGTAAAGTGATAACACCAAAATTCAGTTTGTACAGGGGCAAATCCCCTGAAACGAGCTGATCAAATAGTGCCATAATATCACTTTTAATTACTCCCCAGAACATTTGATAAAACTCGGCCGGAAAACCATCCGGCCCAGGAGCTTTATTGTGTTCCATCTGTGAAATTGCATCACATACCTCCTTCTCAGTGAAAGGGGATGTTAGGATCACATTTTCCTCAGCAGATAATTATGGAATATCATGTACAAAATCCTCCCTCAAGGATACATTAGTCGATTCCGGAGGTCCGAATAATCTTTTGTAAAACTCAGTAATATATAATTTTAGGTTTTCCTGACCAACAATGGTTCCTTCTTGTTGGTCCAATTGAAATTTTTTCTTTTTCCTATGCTTTCCATTAGCAATTAGGTGAAAATATCTAGTATTGTTCCCCCCTTCTTGAATATGTTTTACTTTAGCTCTCTGGGCCCATTTTGTTTCCTCATCTCTTCGTAATTTCCTAATACTGTCATCAGCCTTGTTAAGAGCCTCTCGTTCAACAACATTAAGAGGTTGATTTTCAACTTTTAAATCTAGACTATCAATTATAGAGAGCAACCTCTCTTTTTCCTTTTTATATTTTCCGCTCAAGTTTTTTGCCCACCCTTTCAAGAATCGCCTAATATGACGCAATTTATTTAGCCATCTATCCATTGGAGAGATTCCAGTCATTACCGAGTTCCATTCTTTCTCGATCATCTCATAGAAACCTTCTTGTCGTAACCAATACAACTCAAAGGAAAACTGAGCCTGATTTCCCAAATGTGCTTCACACCCGAGTCAATAAGGATCGGAGTATGATCAGATTCAGCTCAAGATAGGGCTCTAACCGTAACCAAGGGAAACTTTTCTTCCCAAGAAGTACTCGCAAGAACTCTATCTAGTTTCTCATATGTAGGCGTATCTCTACGATTAGCCCAAGTGAATTGTTTCCCCGAGAGATCAATCTCTCTCAAATTGAGATGCTCAATGATAGCATTAAAAACAAAGGGCCAGCATGCATTGAAATTATCATTAATTTTTCCTCTTTTTTCCTAATAATATTGAAATCCCCCTACCAACATAGGGAGTGGTTCATGTTCACATGTTCGAATCAATTCAGCCATAAAATCCGACTTGTGCATCTCTTGGGCAGCCCCATAAACAGGCACAAAAATCCATTCGAAACCATCATTCTTACATTTAATATGCAATTGGACACAATAGTCACCATTGCTCCCTTTCAGCACCTGCAATGTATCTGAATTTACACCCACTAGTATACCTCCAGATCGACCATGGGGTGGTAAACAGAACCAATTAAAATTAAATCCAGCGGCTAACTGGTTTAAAAAGGGTATAGAGAAATTGGATCTCCCTGTCTCCAATAAGGCAATAAAATCCAATTTGTGTTCTCGAATAGCCTCTTTAACAAATAAGTGTTTAGCTGTGTCTTTAAAACCCTCACTATTCCAATTTAAACCTTTTAAATTTTGTATTATGAGTATTGTTTTTTGATAATTTTCCTTGTACTTTTGCGGACATTGGAGAGATCATAAACCTTCCTTCTCCTCTGTTTCTTTACTTTTTCAATCGGTACTGTGTGTTTGAAGTGATCTACCAAGTCTGCATGAATATCTTTATTATGTAGAAGATCCTCACACAAATTGGATGCTCTTGAAACAATGAGGGAGGCGGAACCTTCATTTGGAATTTCATCAGCATTTTTTTGCATTATTAGCAAAGTTCGTTCACCCTCTCGGTTTTTTATCCCATTTATACTACTCGCAACTTCATCAAACGATTTTCCTAAAGAGATTCCCATGCGGTTCGCTCTGTCCTTAATTTCTGTATCAGGGATAGATAAAATAGAGAATTTAGGTATATGATTACCTGAGTTGACAGAGTTACGCAATTGAGTATTCTTCATTGCACACTCCATCTGTGTCAAATCCGCATCCGATTGGGCACCAATTCGCTTGCTGATCCGCACCTCGTTCGCAACAGGACACGGTATTCCTCCAAAGGCTACCACATCCTCGACAGAGGGCTTTGGAGAAACTGACAGAGGCAAGTTATTTGTTACGTCAACAGTAACAGTAGTAACAGTAGTATTGATGGGGTTCGTTGCATAGAAAACAAAAATTTTCCTACCGCAAAGCGAATAAAACCAACAGATCTAATCTATAGAACACCCAAGATCCAATCTACTAGATCTAAGCAACGAGATGGAGATGAGACTAACCCTCGAAGATTCCAAAGCCTACGAGATTAATCTCGTTGTTGGTGTAGACGATCGTCCCCGGTGCTGCAATCCGGCAGCACTTCCGTACTCGGTCGCACGTACGGTGTCGATGAAGCTCCTTCCTCTCCCGTTCCAGCGGGCAGCGAAGGTGTGGTAGATCTCCTCCAACGTCCAGCAGCATGACGGCGTGGTAGTGGTGGTGGAGGAAGAAAACTGCAGGGCTTCGCCTAAACCCGGACAGCGTATGGTGGAGGGAGAGGCGGCCAGAGGAGGAGGCAATGGTGGGGTAGTGTGGCCGGCCACCCCTCCCCTCTTTATATAGGGGCTGGCCGGACAAGGTGGCCCCCTTCCCATCTAGGGTTGAGGGGGCGGCGGCCAAGGGGGAGAGGGCTCCTCCCCCCAAGTTGATCCCCCGGGAAACCCTAGGGGTTGGCCGGCCTGGGCCTTGGGGCCAAGTGCCCCTGGCCCATTAGGCCAGGGAGCATCCCTCGGCCCACGGTGGGCCTCCTAGGTCGTGGGCCCCATGGTGGACCCTTCAGAACCTTCTAGAACCTTCCCAACACCGGAAACATTTCCGAAAACCCAGAAATCAACTTCCCATACATGAATCTTATTCTCCGGACTATTCCGGACCTCCTCGTGACATCCAGGATCACATCCGAGACTCCGAACAAACTTTGTCTCCATACCATATTCAAATCTACTTATGCGACATCGAACCTTAAGCGCGTCACCCTACGGTTCGCGAACTATGCACATGGTCGAGACTCCTCTCCGAGCAATAACCAATAGCGGGATCTGGAGATCCATAATGGCTCCCACATATTCAACGATGACTTAGTGATCGATTGAACCATTTACATACGATGCCAATTCCCTTTGTCTCGCGATATTTTACTTGTCCGAGGTTTGATCATCGGTATTTCCATACCTTGTTCAACCTCGTTACCGACAAGTACTCTTTACTCGTACAGTGGTATGTGATCTCTTATGAACTATTCATATGCTTGCAAGCTAATCGATGACATTCCACCGAGAGGGCCAGAGTATATCTATCCGTCATCAGGATGGACAAATCCCACTGTTGATCCATATGCCTCAACTCACACTTTCCAAATACTTAATCCCACCTTTATTGTCACCCATTTACGCAATGACGTTTGATGTAATCAAATTTGATGTAATCAAAGTACCCTTTCGGTGTAAGTGATTTACATGATCTCATGGTCGAAGGATTAAGACAACTATGTATTGAAAGCTTATAGCAAATGAACTTAATGACTTGATCTTATGCTACACTCATTTGGGTGTGTGTCCATTATATCATTCAACTAATGACATAACCTTGTTATTAATAACATCCAATGTTCATGATCACGAAACCATGATCATCTATTAATCAACAAGCTAGTTATACAAGAGGCTTACTAGGGACTCCTTGTTGTTTACATAACACACATGTATCAATGTTTCGGTTAATACAATTATAGCATGGTATATAAACATTTATCATAAACACAAAGATATTATAATAACCACTTTATTATTGCCTCTTGGGCATATCTCCAACAGTCTCCCACTTGCACTAGAGTCAATAATCTAGATTACATTGTAAGGTACCTAACACCCATGGCATTCTGGTGTTGGTCATGCTTTGCCCTTGGGAGAGCTTTAGTCAACGGATCTGCAACATTCAGATCCGTGTGTACTTTGCAAATCTCTACTTCACCATCTTCGATGTACTCGCGAATTCAAATGAAAACGCAGCTTGATATGCTTCAGCTTCTTGTGTGACCTTGGTTCCTTTGCATTGGCGATGGCACCGGTGTTGTCACAATAAATGACTAGCGGGTCCAATGCACTAGGAACCACACCAAGCTCAACAATGAACCTCTTCATCCATACCTCTTCCGATGAAGCCTCTGAAGCCGCTATATATTCAGATTCTGTTGAAGATTTCGCCACCGTGCACTGCTTGGAACTGCTCCAGCTTACTGCCGCACCATTCAATATAAACACGTACCTAGACTGAGACTTAGAGTCATCAGGATCGGTGTTCCAACTTGCATCGGTGTAACTGGTTACAACGAGCTCTTGGTCACCGCCATAACAAAGAAACATATCCTTAGTCTTTTTCAAGTACTTCAGGATATTCTTGACCGCTGTCCAGTGTTCCATTCCTGGATCACTTTGATATCTGCTGGTCAAACTAACAGCATGTGCGATATCCGGTCTAGTACACAGCATGGCGTACATGATAGAGCCTACTGCCGAAGCATAGGGGATCTTGCTCATCCTCTCTCTTTCATCTGCCGTAGCCGGACCTTGAGTCTTACTCAAGACCTTACCTGGCAACATAGGCAAGAACCCTTTCTTGCTTTCATCCATTCTAAACTTCTTTAGAATCTTGTCCAGATATGTACTTTGTGAAAGGCCTATTAGGCGTCTTGATCTATCTCTATAAATCTTGATGCCTAAAATGTATGCTGCTTCACCAAGGTCTTTCATTGAAAAAGACTTATTCAAATAACCTTTAACGCTGCTTAATAGTTCTATATCATTCCCAATCAATAATATATCATCTACATATAATATCAGGAATGCTACAGAGCTCCCACTCACTTTCTTGTAAATACAGGCCTCACCATGAGTCCGTATAAAACCGAAGTCTTTGATCACTCTATCAAAGCGTAGGTTCCAACTCCGGGATGCTTGCTTCAGTCCATAAATGGAACGCTGAAGTTTGCATACCTTGTTAGCATTTTCAGGATCGACAAAACCTTTGGGTTGTACCATATACAACTCTTCCTCAATATCTCCATTAAGGAACGCCGTTTTTGTAGGATAACGTAGCATAGAAAACAAAAATTTTCCTACGGCGAACACGCAATCCAAGCCAAGATGCAATCTAGAAGACGGTAGCAACGAGGGGATTGTCGAGACTCACCCTTGAAGAGATTCCAAAGCCTACAAGAGGAGGCTCTTGTTGCTGCGGTAGACGTTCACTTGCCGCTTGCAAAAGCGCGTAGAAGATCTTGATCACGATCGGTTCCGGCGCCACGAACGGGCAGCACCTCCGTACTCGGTCACACGTTCGGTTGTTGATGAAGACGACGTCCACCTCCCCGGGCGGGCAGGAAGTAGTAGCTCCTCTTGAATCCGACAGCACGACGGCGTGGTGTCGGTGGCGTGTAGAAGTCCGGCGGAGCTTCGCTAAGCTATGCGGGCAATATGAAGTGGAGGAGCAAAGCTAGGGTTTGGGAGGGTGGCCGGCCACTCTATGGGGGCGGCCAGCTTGTGGTCTTGGGGTGGCCGGCCCCCTCCCTTGGCCCTTGTTTATATAGGTGGATCCCAAGTGTTGGTGTCCAAGTCTTCGAATAAGACCCGAAACCAAAACCTTCCATATGGTGGGAAACTTTCCCTCCCACTAGAGGTGGGAATTCCACCTTCCATGGGGGTTGGCCCCCTAAGGGGGAGTCCACTTGGGACTCCTCCCCACTAGGGTTGGCCGGCCATGGAGGTGGAGTCCCATGTGGACTCCACCTTCCTTGGTGGTTTCTTCCGGACTTTTCTAGAACCTTCTAGAACCTTCCATAGAACCTTCCGCATCATTTTATTCACATAAAATGACATCCTATATATGAATCTTATTCTCCGGACCATTCCGGAACTCCTCGTGATGTCCGGGATCCCATCCGGGACTCCGAACAAATATTCCAACTTCATTCCATATTCAAGTACTACCATTTCAACATCCAACTTTAAGTGTGTCACCCTACGGTTCGTGAACTATGCGGACATGGTTGAGTACTCACTCCGACCAATAACCAATAGCGGGATCTGGAGATCCATAATGGCTCCCACATATTCAACGATGACTTTAGTGATCGAATGAACCATACACATACGATACCAATTCCCTTTGTCACGCGATATTTTACTTGTCCGAGGTTTGATCATCGGTATCACTCTATACCTTGTTCAACCTCGTCTCCTGACAAGTACTCGTACCGTGGTATGTGGTCTCTTATGAACTTATTCATATGCTTGCAAGACATTAGACGACATTCCACCGAGAGGGAGAGTATATCTATCCGTCATCGGGATGGACAAATCCCACCGTTGATCCATATGCCTCAACTCATACTTTCCGGATACTTAATCCCACCTTTATAACCACCCATTTACGCAGTGGCGTTTGATGTAATCAAAGTACCTTTCCGATATAAGTGATTTACATGATCTCATGGTCATAAGGACTAGGTAACTATGTATCGAAAGCTTATAGCAAATAACTTAATGACGTGATCTTATGCTACGCTTAATTGGGTGTGTCCATTACATCATTCATACAATGATATAACCTTGTTATTAATAACATCCAATGTTCATGATTATGAAACTAATCATCTATTAATCAACAAGCTAGTTAAGAGGCTTACTAGGGACTCTTTGTTGTTTACATATCACACATGTATCAATGTTTCGTTAATACAATTATAGCATGGTATATAAACATTTATCATAAACATAAAGATATATAATAACCACTTTTATTATTGCCTCTTGGGCATATCTCCAACAGTCTCCCACTTGCACTAGAGTCAATAATCTAGATTACATTGTAATATACCTAACACCCATGGCATTCTGGTGTTGGTCATGCTTTGCCCTAGGGAGAGCTTTAGTCAACGGATCTGCTACATTCAGATCAGTGTGTACTTTGCAAATCTTTACTTCTCCATCTTCGATGTACTCGCGAATCGAGTGGTAACGCAGCTTGATATGCTTCAGCCTCTTGTGTGACCTTGGCTCTTGTGCATTGGCGATGGCACCCATGTTATCACAGTAGATGACAAATGGGTCCAATGCACTAGGAACCACACCGAGCTCTACAATGAACCTCTTCATCCATACCGCTTCTCATGAAGCCTCTGAAGCCGCTATGTACTCCGATTCTGTTGAGGATTTCGCCACCGTGCACTGCTTCGAGCTTGCCCAGCTTACTGCAGCACCATTCAATATAAACACGTACCCAGATTGTGACTTAGAGTCATCAGGATCAGTGTTCCAACTTGCATCGGTGTAACTTGTTACAACGAGCTCTTGGTCACCTCCATAACAAAGAAACATATCCTTAGTTCTTTTCAAGTACTTCAGGATATTCTTGACCGCTGTCCAGTGTTCCATTCCTGGATCACTTTGATATCTGCTAGTTAAACTAACAGCATGTGCTATATCCGGTCTTGTACATAGCATGGCATACATGATAGAGCCTACTGCCGAGGCATAGGGGATCTGACTCATCCTTTCTCTTTCTTCTGCCGTAGCCGGTCCTTGAGTCTTACTCAAGACCTTGCCTGGTAACATAGGTAAGAATCCTTTCTTACTTTCGTCCATTCTAAACTTCTTCAGAATCTTGTCCAGGTATGTACTCTGTGATAGCCCTATTAGACGTCTTGATCTATCTCTATAAATCTTGATGCCTAATATGTATGATGCTTCACCAAGGTCTTTCATTGAAAAACTATTATTCAAATAACCCTTTACACTGCTTAATAGTTCTATATCATTCCCAATCAATAATATGTCATCTACATATAATATCAGGAATGCTACAGAGCTCCCACTCACTTTCTTGTAAATACAGGCCTCTCCATGACACTGTATAAACCCGAAGTCTTTGATCACCTTATCAAAACGTCGGTTCCAACTTCTCGATGCTTGCTTCAGTCCATAGATTGAACGCTGAAGTTTGCATACTTTGTCAGCATTTTTAGGATCGACAAAACCTTTGGGTTGTACCATATACAACTCTTCCTCAATGTCTCCATTAAGGAACGCCGTTTTGACATCCATCTGCCAAATCTCATAATCGAAAAATGCAGCTATTGCTAACAAAATCCTCACATTTTAGCTTCGCTACAGGTGGGAAAGTCTCATCGTAGTCAACACCTTGAATTTGTCGGAAACCCTTTGCGACAAGTCGAGCTTTATAGACAGTAATATTACCATCAGCATCTGTTTTTCTTTTGAAGATCCATTTATTCTCGACAGCCTTGCGGCTATCAGGTAAGTCTACCAAAGTCCATACTTTGTTATCATACATGGATCCCATTTCGGATTTCATGGCTTCTTGCCATTTGTTGGAATCTGGGCTCATCATCGCTTCTTCATACGTCGCAGGGTCCTCATCATTGTTATCCACAATCATGACATTTAGACAAGGATCATACCAATCTGGAGTGGCACGATCCCTTGTCGATCTGCGAGGTTCAGTAGCTGTCTCATTTGAAGTTTCATGATCATTATCATTAGCTTCCTCTGTTTCGGTGTAGGTGGTACAGGAACATTTTCCGGACTGCGCTACTCTGATCAACGAGTAGAGATTCTTCAATCTCATCGAGTTCTACTTTTCTTCCAGTCACTTCTTTAGTGAGAAATTCTTTCTCAAGAAAGGTTCCGTTCTTAGCAACAAATATCTTGCCTTCGGATCTGTGATAGAAAGTGTACCCTATAGTTTCCTTAGGGTATCCTATGAAGACGCATTTCTCCGCTTTGGGTTCTAGCTTATCCGGTTGTAACTTTTTTACATAGGCTTCGCAACCCCAAACTTTTAGGAACGACAGCTTAGGTTTCTTATTAAACCATAATTCATACGGCGTCGTTTCAACGGATTTTGATGGTGCTCTATTTAAAGTGAATGCGGCTGTCTCTAATGCATAACTCCAAAATGATAACGGCAAATCAGTAAGAGACATCATAGAACGAACCATATCTAAGAGAGTTCGATTACGACGTTCGGACACACCGTTTCGTTGTGGTGTTCCCGGCGGTGTCAATTGTGAAAGTATTCCGCATTTCTTTAAATGCATGCTAAACTCATAACTCAGATATTCACCTCCGCGATCAGATCGTAGAAATTTAATCTTCTTGTTACGTTGATTTTCTACTTCACTTTGGAATTCCTTAAACTTCTCGAAAGTTTCGGATTTATGTTTCATTAAATAGATATACCCATATCTACTCAAATCATCTGTGAAGGTTAGAACATAACGATAACCACCGCGCGATGCTACACTCATTGGTCCACATACATCTGTGTGTATGATTTCCAATAAGTCAGTAGCTCGCTCCATCATACCCGAAATGGAGTCTTAGTCATTTTTCCCATCAGACATGCTTCGCATCTATCAAGTGACTCAAAGTCAAGTGATTCAAGTAATCCATCGTATGGAGTTTCTTCATGCGTTTCACTCCAATATGACCAAGACGACAGTGCCACATATAAGTAGAATTATCATTCAATTTAATTCGCTTAGCATCAATGTTATGTATATGCGTATTACTACTATCGAGATCTAACAGAAATAAGCCATTCTTTTGTGGTGCTTGACCATAAAAGATATTATTCATAAAAATAGAACAACCATTATTCTCAGACTTGAATGAATAACCGTCTTGCATTAAACAAGATCCTGATATAATGTTCATGCTCAACGCGGGTACATAATAACAATTATTTAGGCTTAAAACTAATCCCGAAGGTAGATGTAGAGGAAGTGTCCCGACTGCGATCACATTGACCTTGGATCCGTTTCCAACGCGCATCGTCACTTCATCTTTCAGCAGTTGTCGTTTATTCTTTAGTTCCTGTTTCGAGTTACAAATATGAGCAACCGAACCAGTATCAAATACCCAGGTACTAGAACGAGAACTAGTGAGATAAACATCTATAACATGTATATCGATATACCTTCTTTCTTCTTCTTGACAAGGCCGCTCTTCAGATCCGCCAAATACTTGGAGCAATTACGCTTCCAGTGTCCCTTCTCCTTGCAGAATAGCACTCAGCATCAGGCTTAGGGCAGACTTAGGTTTCACAGAGGCGTGGCAGCTTTCTTGCCACTCTTCTTGTTCTTGCCTTTAGACTTGCCCTTTCTTGAAGCTGGTGGTCTTGTTGACCATCAACACTTGGTGCTCTTTCTTGATCTCAATCTCAGCAGCTTTTAGCATGCCAAAGAGTTCAGGAAACTCCTTGTTCATGTTCTGCATATTGTAGTTCATCACAAAGTTCTTATAACTTGGTGGCAGTGATTGAAGGCCACGATTAATCCCCAGTCTGTTAGGAATCACTATTCCCAAGTCACTGAGTTTCTTCGCATGTCCGGTCATAACGAGCATGTGCTCACTGATGGAGCTGCCTTCTTCCATCATACAGCTGAAAAAGTGTTTCGATGCTTCATAGCATTCCACGGCCGCATGAGTCTCAAAAATAGTCTTCAACTCTTTTATCAACTCATGAGGATCGTGGTGCTCAAAACGTTTTTGAAGATCGGATTCAGACTGCATAAGATGGCACACTGAACTTGAGAGTACCGAGTTTTCCGAGTCATGTAAACATTCTTTACTTCATCGGTTTCAGTTTCTGCAGGAGGGTCACCTAGCGGTGCATCAAGCACATATTGCAGATTTCCGCCATTGAGGAAGATCCTCACATGACGGAACCAGTCGGTGAAGTTGCTACCGTTGCTCTTAAGCTTTTCTTTCTCTAGGAACTGGTTAAAATTGATTGAGGACGCCATATCTACAACATATTTGCAATAGTTTAGACTAAGTTTATGACAAATTGAGTTCAAATTTTAATTCTACATAATTAAAAATCTAGGTGAACTCCCACTCAAAACAATATCCCTCGCATTGTCTTAGTGATCACACGAACCAAATCCATCACACCTATGCCCGATCATCACGAGACAAGATGTAATTTCAATGGCGAACACTCAAAGTGTTCATCATATCAATCATATGATTCATGCTCTACCTTTCGGTATCACGTGTTCCGAGACCATGTCTTTACATGCTAGGCTCGTCAAGGCCACCTTAGTATCCGCATGTGCAAAACTGTCTTGCACCCGTTATATGTACTTATCGAATCTATCACACCCGATCATCACGAGATGCTTCGAAACGATAAGACTTGATAACGGTGCTACTAAGGATGAACACTTTATTATCTTGAGATTTTAGTGAGAGGGATCATCTTATAATGCTACCGTCGCGATCTAAGCAAAATAAGATGCATAAAAGGATTAACATCACATGCAGTTCATATGTGATATGATATGCCCTTTTGTCTTTGCGCCTTTGATCTTGATCTCCAAAGCGTGGACATGATCTCCATCATCAACGGGCATGATCTCCATCATCGTCAAGAAGCACCAAGGTCAATGGCGCCGTCTTCATGATCGTCCTCCAAGTAGCAACTATTACAACTACTTTGAAATACTACTCAACATGAAATTTAAAGACAACCATAAGGCTCCTGCCGGTTGCCACAATACAATAATGATCATCTCATACATATTCATCATCACATTATGGCCATATCACATCACCAAACCCTGCAAAAACAAGTTAGACGTTCTCTAATTTGGTTTGCATATTTTACGTGGTTTAGGGTTTTCGAGCAAGATCCAATCTACCTACGAACATGAACCACAACGGTGATACTAGTGTTGTCAATAGAAGAGTAAATTGAATCTTCACTATAGTAGGAGAGACAGACACCCGCAAAGCCACTTATGCAATACAAGTTGCATGTCAAGCGTGGAGCAAATCTCATGAACGCGGTCATGTAAAGTTAGCCCGAGCCGCTTCATCCCACTATGCCACAAAGATGCAAAGTACTCAACTAAAGATAACAAGAGCATCAACGCCCACAAACCATTGTGTTCTACTCGTGCATAGACACGGCTCTGATACCACTGTAGGATAACGTAGCATAGAAAAAAAATTTTCCTACGGCGAACACGCAATCCAAGCCAAGATGCAATCTAGAAGACGGTAGCAACGAGGGGATTGTCGAGACTCACCCTTGAAGAGATTCCAAAGCCTACAAGAGGAGGCTCTTGTTGCTGCGGTAGACGTTCACTTGCCGCTTGCAAAGCGCGTAGAAGATCTTGATCACGATCGGTTCCGGCGCCACGAACGGGCAGCACCTCCGTACTCGGTCACACGTTCGGTTGTTGATGAAGACGACGTCCACCTCCCCGTTCCAGCGGGCAGCGGAAGTAGTAGCTCCTCTTGAATCCGACAGCACGACGGCGTGGTGTCGGTGGCGGTGTAGAAGTCCGGCGGAGCTTCGCTAAGCTATGCGGGCAATATGAAGTGGAGGAGCAAAGCTAGGGTTTGGGAGGGTGGTGGCCACTCTATGGGGCGGCCAGCTTGTGGTCTTGGGGTGGCCGGCCCCCTCCCTTGGCCCTTGTTTATATAGGTGGATCCCAAGTGTTGGTGTCCAAGTCTTCGAATAAGACCCGAAACCAAAACCTTCCATATGGTGGGAAACTTTCCCTCCCACTAGAGGTGGGAATTCCACCTTCCATGGGGGGCCGGCCCCCTAAGGGGGAGTCCACTTGGGACTCCTCCCCCACTAGGGTTGGGGCCATGGAGGTGGAGTCCCATGTGGACTCCACCTTCCTTGGTGGTTTCTTCCGGACTTTTCTAGAACCTTCTAGAACCTTCCATAGAACCTTCCGCATCATTTTATTCACATAAAATGACATCCTATATATGAATCTTATTCTCCGGACCATTCCGGAACTCCTCGTGATGTCCGGGATCCCATCCGGGACTCCGAACAAATATTCCAACTTCATTCCATATTCAAGTACTACCATTTCAACATCCAACTTTAAGTGTGTCACCCTACGGTTCGTGAACTATGCGGACATGGTTGAGTACTCACTCCGACCAATAACCAATAGCGGGATCTGGAGATCCATAATGGCTCCCACATATTCAACGATGACTTTAGTGATCGAATGAACCATACACATACGATACCAATTCCCTTTGTCACGAGATATTTTACTTGTCCGAGGTTTGATCATCGGTATCACTCTATACCTTGTTCAACCTCGTCTCCTGACAAGTACTCTTTACTCGTACCGTGGTATGTGGTCTCTTATGAACTTATTCATATGCTTGCAAGACATTAGACGACATTCCACCGAGAGGGCCCAGAGTATATCTATCCGTCATCGGGATGGACAAATCCCACTGTTGATCCATATGCCTCAACTCATACTTTCCGGATACTTAATCCCACCTTTATAACCACCCATTTACGCAGTGGCGTTTGATGTAATCAAAGTACCTTTCCGATATAAGTGATTTACATGATCTCATGGTCATAAGGACTAGGTAACTATGTATCGAAAGCTTATAGCAAATAACTTAATGACGTGATCTTATGCTACGCTTAATTGGGTGTGTCCATTACATCATTCATACAATGATATAACCTTGTTATTAATAACATCCAATGTTCATGATTATGAAACTAATCATCTATTAATCAACAAGCTAGTTAAGAGGCTTACTAGGGACTCTTTGTTGTTTACATATCACACATGTATCAATGTTTCAGTTAATACAATTATAGCATGGTATATAAACATTTATCATAAACATAAAGATATATAATAACCACTTTTATTATTGCCTCTTGGGCATATCTCTTTGACATCCATCTGCCAAATCTCATAATCGAAAAATGCAGCTATTGCTAACAAAATCCTCACAGACTTTAGCTTCGCTACAGGTGAGAAAGTCTCATCGTAGTCAACTCCTTGAATTTGTCGGAAACCCTTTGCGACAAGTCGAGCTTTATAGACAGTAATATTACCATCAGCATCTGTTTTTCTCTTGAAGATCCATTTATTCTCGACAGCCTTGCGGCTATCAGGTAAGTCTACCAAAGTCCATACTTTGTTATCATACATGGATCCCATTTCGGATTTCATGGCTTCTTGCCATTTGTTGGAATCTGGGCTCATCATCGCTTCTTCATACGTCGCAGGGTCCTCATCATTGTCGTCCACAATCATGACATTTAGATAGGGATCATACCAATCAGGAGTGGTACGTTCCCTCGTCGATCTGCGAGGTTCAGTAGCTTCCTCGTTCGAAGTTTCATGATCATCATCATTTGCTTCCTCTCCTATCGGTGCAGGCTGCACATGAACTTCTTCCGGCGCGCTACTCGATCTATGAGAGAAGGTTCATCAACCTCGTCGAGTTCTACTTTTCTTCCAGTCACTTATTTAGTGAGAAACTCCTTCTCAAGAAAGGATCCGTTCTTGGCAACAAAGATTTTGCCTTCGGATCTGTGATAGAAAGTATACCCAATTGTTTCTTTAGGGTATCCTATGAAGACGCATTTCTCCGCTTTGGGTTCTAGCTTGTCAGGTTGTAACTTCTTTACATAAGCATCGCAACCCCAAACTTTAAGGAACGACAGCTTAGGTTTCTTCCCAAACCATAATTCATACGGTGTCGTTTCAACGGATTTAGATGGTGCCCTATTTAAAGTGAATGCGGCTGTCTCTAAAGCATAACCCCAAAACGATAGTGGCAAATCGGTAAGAGACATCATAGAACGAACCATATCTAAGAGAGTTCGATTACGACGTTCGGACACACCATTGCGCTGTGGTGTTCCGGCGGTGTCAACTGTGAAAGTATTCCGCATTTCTTTAAATGCATGCCAAACTCATAACTCAGATATTCGCCTCCGCGATCAGAACGCAGAAACTTAATCTTCTTGTTTCGTTGATTTTCTACTTCACTTTGGAATTTCTTGAACTTCTCAAAAGTCTCGGACTTGTGTTTCATAAAGTAAATATACCCATATCTACTCAGATCATCCGTGAAGGTTAGAACATAATGATAACCACCGCGCGATGCTACACTCATTGGTCCACACACATCAGTATGTATGATTTCCAATAAGTCTGTAGCTCGCTCCATTGTGCCAGAAAATGGAGTCTTAGTCATTTTTCCCATTAGACATGCTTCGCATCTGTCAAGTGACTCAAAGTCAAGTGACTCAAGAAGTCCATCGGAATGGAGTTTCTTCATGCGCTTCACTCCAATATGACCAAGACGACAGTGCCACATATAAGTAGAATTATCATTCAATTTAATTCGCTTAGCATCAATGTTATGAACATGTGTATCACTACTATCGAGATTTAACAAGAATAAACCATTCATCTCAGGTGCATGGCCATAAAAGACATTACTCATATAAATCGAACAACCATTATTCTCAGACTTAAACGAATAACCGTCTTGCATCAAACAAGATCCAGATATAATGTTCATGCTCAACGCAGGTACCAAATAACAATTATTAAGGTTTAAAACTAATCCCGTAGGTAGATGTAGGGGGAGCGTGCCGACGGCGATCACATCGACCTTGGATCCATTTCCAACGCGCATCGTCACCTCGTCCCTGGCAAGGCTTCGTTTATTCCGCAGTTCCTGTTTCGAGTTACAAATGTGAGCAACCGAACCAGTATCAAATACCCAGCACTACTACGAGAACCAGTAAGATAGACATCTATAACATGTATATCAAATATACCTTTCTTCTTGACGTGGCCGCTCTTCAGATCGGCCAAGTATTTGGTGCAATTCCGCTTCCAGTGCCCCTTCCCCTGGCAGTAGTAGCACACAGTCTCAGGCTTAGGACCAGCCTTAGGCTTCTCAGGAGGCGCTGCAACTTTCTTGCAGCCCTTCTTGAAGTTGCCCTTGTTAGGCTTGCCCTGCTTCTTGAAACTGGTGGTCTTGTTGACCATCAACACTTGGTTCTCCTTCTTTATTTCTACTTCAGCAGACTTCAGCATGGAGAAGAATTCAGGTAACTCTTTGTTCATGTTCTGCATGTTGTAGTTCATCACGAAGTTCTTGTAACTTGGTGGCAGTGATTGGAGGACACGATGAATACCCAGCTGGTTAGGGATCACAATCCCCAAGTCATTGAGCTTCTTCGCATGTCCGGACATTGCGAACATGTGCTCACTAACGGAGCTGCCCTCTTCCATCATGCAGTTAAAGAACTGTTTCGAGGCCTCATAGCTCTCCAAGGCCGCATTAGTTTCAAAGATAAGTTTGAGCTCACGCATCATATCACAAGGGTCGTGGTGCTCAAAACGCTTTTGGAGCTCTGCCTCTAAACTGCACAGGATGGCACACTGAACTTCGGAGTACCGAGTTACCCGAGTCTCATAAACATTCTTTATGTCCTCGGATACCGGAGGTGGTGGGGGACCTAGCGGTGCTTCGAGCACATATTGCATGCTTACGCCAGTGAGGAAAATCCTCACATGACGGAACCAGTCAGTGAAGTTGCTACCATTGCCCTTAAGCTTTTCTTTCTCTAGGAACTGATTAAAATTGATGGAGGGGGGGCGCCATGATCTACAACATATTTGCAAAGAGTTTAGACTAAGTTTATGATAAATAGAGTTCAATTTTAATTTTTAAATTAACTAAGTGAACTCCCACTCAAAACAACATCCCTCGCATTGTCTTAGTGATTACACGAACCAAATCCACTACACCAAGTCCGATCTTCACGAGAAAAGATGTAGCTTCAAAGGCGAACACTCAAAGTGTTCATCATATCATTCATATGACTCATGCTCTACCTTTCGGTATCCCGTGTTCCGAGACCATGTCTGTACATGCTAGGCTCGTCAAGGCAACCTTAGTATCCGCGTGTGCAAATCTGGCTTGCACCCGTTGTATGCACATGTAGAGTCTATCACACCCGATCATCACGAGATGCTTCGAAACGACAAGTCTTAGCAACGGTGCATACTAAGGATGAACACTTTATTATCTTGATATTTAGTGAGAGGGATCATCTTATAATGCTACCGTCGCGATCTAAGCAAAATAAGATGCATAAAAGGATTAACATCACATGCAATTCAAAATGTGTGATATGATATGGCCTTTCTTCTTGTGCCTTTGATCTCCATCTCCAAAGCACAGACATGATCTCCATCATCACCAGCATTGCAAGGTCAGTGGCGCCGCTTCATGGTTGTCCATCACTTATAGCTACTATAACAACTACTTGAAATAAAGCTATTACATGATGAATAGACACGCAGGTCTTTAACAAAAATTAAAGACAACCATTAGGCTCCTGCCGGTTGCCATAATACAACAATGAACCTCTCATACATCAAATATAATCATCATCACATTATGGCCATATCACATCACCAAACCCTGCAAAAACAAGTTAGACGCCTCTAATTTGGTTTGCATCTTTTACGTGGTTTAGGGTTTTCGAGTAAGATCCAATCTACCTATGAACATGAACCACAACGGTGATACTAGTGTTGACAATAGAAGTGCAAATTACAATCTTCACTATGGTGGGAGAGACAGACACCCGCAAAGTCACTTATGCAATACAAGTTGCATGTCAAGCGTGGAGCAAGTCTCATGAGACGCGGTCATGTAAAGTTAGCCCGGGCCGCTTCATCCCACCATCCCGCAAGAAGCAAAGTACACAAACTAAAGCAACAAAAGCATCACCGCCCACAAACCATTGTGTTCTACTCGTGCAACAGATCTATGCATAGACGTGGCTCTGATACCACTGATGGGGTTCGTTGCATAGAAAACAAAAATTTTCCTACCGCAAAGCGAATAAAACCAACAGATCTAATCTATGGAACACCCAAGATCCAATCTACTAGATCTAAGCAACGAGATGGAGATGAGACTAACCCTCGAAGATTCCAAAGCCTACGAGATTAATCTCGTTGTTGGTGTAGACGATCGTCCCCGGTGCTGCAATCCGGCAGCACTTCCGTACTCGGTCGCGCGTACGGTGTCGATGAAGCTCCTTCCTCTCCCGTTCCAGCGGTCAGCGGAGGTGTGGTAGATATCCTCCAACGTCCCAGCAGCACGACGGCGTGGTGGTGGTGGTGGAGGAAGAAAACTGCAGGGCTTCGCCTAAGCCCGGACAGCGTATGGTGGAGGGAGAGGCGGCCAGAGGAGGAGGCAATGGTGGGGTGGTGTGGCCGGCCACCCCTCCCCTCTTTATATAGGGGGCTGGCCGGCCAACGTGGCCCCCCTTCCCATCTAGGGTTGGGGCGGCGGCCAAGGGGAGAGGGCTTTCCTCCCCAAGTTGATCCCCCAGGGAAACCCTAGGGGTTGGCCGGCCTGGGCCTTGGGGCCAAGTGCCCCTGGCCCATTAGGCCAGGGACCATCCCCTCGGCCCACGGTGGGCCTCCTAGGTCGTGGGCCCCATGGTGGACCCTTCCGGAACCTTCGAACCTTCCAGTCAACACCGGAATAATCCCGAACATTTCCGAAAACCCAGAAATCAACTTCCCTTATATGAATCTTATTCTCCGGACTATTCCGGACCTCCTAGTGACATCCTGGATCACATCCGAGACTCCGAACAAACTTTGTATCCATACCATATTCAAATCTACTTATGCGACATCGAACCTTAAGCGCGTCACCCTACGGTTCGCGAACTATGCAGACATGGTCGAGACTCCTCTCCGAGCAATAACCAATAGCGGGATCTGGAGATCCATAATGGCTCCCACATATTCAACGATGACTTAGTGATCGATTGAACCATTTACATACAATGCCAATTCCCTTTGTCTCGCGATATTTTACTTGTCCGAGGTTTGATCATCGGTATCTCCATACCTTGTTCAACCTCGTTACCGACAAGTACTCTTTACTCGTACCGTGGTATGTGATCTCTTATGAACTATTCATATGCTTGCAATCTAATCGGATGACATTCCACCGAGAGGGCCCAGAGTATATCTATCCGTCATCAGGATGGACAAATCCCACTGTTGATCCATATGCCTCAACTCACACTTTCCAAATACTTAATCCCACCTTTATTGTCACCCATTTACGCAATGACGTTTGATGTAATCAAAGTACCCTTTCGGTGTAAGTGATTTACATGATCTCATGGTCGAAGGATTAAGACAACTATGTATTGAAAGCTTATAGCAAATGAACTTAATGACTTGATCTTATGCTACGCTCATTTGGGTGTGTGTCCATTATATCATTCAACTAATGACATAACCTTGTTATTAATAACATCCAATGTTCATGATCACGAAACCATGATCATCTATTAATCAACAAGCTAGTTATACAAGAGGCTTACTAGGGACTCCTTGTTGTTTACATAACACACATGTATCAATGTTTCGGTTAATACAATTATAGCATGGTATATAAACATTTATCATAAACACAAAGATATTATAATAACCACTTTATTATTGACTCTTGGGCATATCTCCAACAATGATTACCTGAGTTGATAGAGTTACGCAATTGAGTATTCTTCATTGCACGCTCCATCTGTGTCAAATCCGCATCCGATTGGACACCAATTCGCTTGCTGATCCGCACCTCATTCGCAACAGGACACGGTATTCCTCCAAAGGCTACCACGTCCTCGACAGAGGGCTTTGGAGAAACTGACAGAGGCAAGTTATTTGTTACGTCAACAGTAACAGTAGTATTGTTTGGCACCATATCAGATAAACCAAAAAAATGTGACGTACCAGATTGTACGTTTTTGTGAACATCATTCTCATTCTCCGGACTCTTGGCTACAAACTTCACATTTGTTTTTGCCACATCTGAAGTATGCACAGTAGTGGTATTAGACTGCCCAGTCTTTATTTGTTCATCAAGCGATATATGTCCATCCTCTGTTTGCTGCACCACATTTTGAAGCAAAAGGAAGGGGCTCGTTATTTCATTCGATGATTGCATCACACTATGCATATTACAATTATTTCTTACCTTATCCCGAGTCACATGCAATGACGACGCAGAGTCAGACAACGTATGCAGTGACTCTTCATCGATCCTCATGCATTTGACACTCTCCGCGGCTGCCCTCGGCGATGAAGGAGCTGTGGTAGCCCTTGGCATCGGCGATAACTTCGCAGCCAAAAATTCAGTTTGGGCCGTGTCCTTCCCTGTGTACCCCGTTTCAGTCAATAGGGACAGTAGGTGCTCCTCTTGAGCAACATCAGACTTCTCCGAAATCTTCTTCTCCTCACCACCAAAATATTTGGGTAGTACCAAAATAGTATCCAAATCTGCATCGGAAAACATCATAGATTTCTCACCAAGAATATCGTTTTGTACAGGCAGTATAGGTATTTCATTAGTATTTTTACGTAGATCATCAGAGGTGGATAATTTAGTACCTGAGAGTTTTACTTGAGACACAAAAGCCCCAAATTTAAACTCCATTTCAGACCGGTGCAGAGCAACTTGTTCCCCTTATGACCTTCGTTTTCATTAATTTCCATATTACTAGAATCCTCCTTATCTGTGTGCCCATTTGCTCCATCCATGTCCATCTCATTACCCTTCCCATCAGTGTCGTCCTCTCTGTCCTTGTTCGCCTCATCAGAACCATCATCATCTTTCCGACCCCCATTAAATTCAATCATATCCGCATCATGTTCTCCCACCCCCTCTCTACCTCAAAATGCAATTTAAAGAAACCTCTCTTTATAAATAGATCCGAGTCTAGAGGAATAAGGGACGGATTAATACAACCGATCTTGATTCTCAACACCTTGTTCTTCCGAGTAAAAGCCATGTCCACTTCTACTGTCTTGCCAAACATAGATCCCACACCCCATAGTGTTAGAAAATCAGTCGTAATATCAGATGGGATTCCAGAAACCCTCATCCAAACCTCTGGCCACATATAAAGTGGCTCTTCCAAAGCTGACCAGTAATCAAAAGTCATCTCGGAAGGTCTACCAGGACATATATAAATACCGAAATTTTTCAATCTTTGGACTTCATTTCTGTTTGGGAGTTTAACTCTGTATATGTTGTTCTGAAAATGATACACTTCCCAATTGAAATTATTATGGCACAATTCGCTTCAGATTTTCAATGATCTCCGGTATTGTCATCGTTTCACCCTCGACTGTAACCTTTGCAAGTTAACTATCTAACAAAAATATATCATGAATAAACATAGCTTGGGCCCGCATTGCTACAAACGTATCTTAGAAAATTTAGCAGGTTCTCATCTCCCTATAAAGTTAGCCCACTACAAGATTGCAACCTAATAGATGAATAAGCACGATTCGTCGCGCCGCCTACATTGGTTCAGTCACATATCATGGCTGGTGCAGAGTATTCATGTGTGCTTTGATCTGCGATACAGCCTGCCATAACACAAATTTTTTTAGTGCTTCGTCTTAATGGCATATATAGATGTAAATGGGTACTAAGAAGTTACTGTGTGAGAAATGTTTACAGAAATGCTAAAAGTTCAGATACATGTCCATTGTTCTTTACTGGGACTTGGGAGAACGCTGAGTTTTTTTATTGACAAAATAAGTTCATTCAAAACAACTAAAAGTTAGCTGCGACTTGCAAGCATATAAGCAAGAATGTGCAGAAATACACCAACAATATACATTAAGATACCATAAGTACATGTATCACAAAATCTCAGCTTGTTTTACATTAATAACCCTTGTCTCCTAGATTCCCCTGAATTTTTTGCAGAAAAGGTGACATTTTGATGATCTGAAAATGGTCAAACAATTTCATCTATTAAATCTAGTAAGAGAGGATGTTTCTTACGTATAGTAGAACAATCTATGGACCAGACCCGCGGACCTATAAATGTTTAATCTATCATCATCAGAATTACAATAAAAATAACTCATTCATAATCAAGAAATGAACATAAAAAGAATTTATTCATAAGAAGGGAAACTGACTTGTCACTGACTCATATGAATAATTGTCTAGCAAGATGCAATGCATGCTAATAAGGTTCACACCCATAACGATTACAAATATTGATTCAAATACATATAACTAATCTAAATGATAGATGTAGAGGGAGATTGTCGTCGGCCAGCAACAATCTTGATTTTCTTCGAGATGCAACGTGATAAGGGGTGGCCCGATCTTCTCAGTAAGCAACGGTGGTGATGATGATCACGGGGCGAACACAGCGGAGATACACGATGATGAAGTGGATGATAACTTGTATGACGTTGTTGAGTCTCTCGATCGGTCCCTGTCGTCTATGCAAGAGCTCTCAACCCTGCAAGATATTCGCAACTCCACACACTTGCGCACGTAGCCGCCGACCACGAAGCGGTAAGTTGCAACCGTCTAATTCCCAATGGAACAGCAGATCGCACAAGACTTTCAGGGGTTCAACACCAAATCGATGCAATATGGTGTAGAGATTCAATAGAGTTGCGTAGCAAACAACTATGAACTAGGGTTTATCTTAAACATGGTCTAATCCTAATTTGGGGGCGTCCTGGGCACTTATATAGGGGTTCAGGACGACCTCAGGTCGAAAAGATACAAAAATAACCGACCCAGAATAGATCTGGTCGAGACAGATTCAGACTCGGCCGGTCTAGGATCCGGTCGACCGGGCCTGGGACCGGGCCATCCGGTCGAAACCGGGTGTGGCGCCGGGTGGTGACCGGGCCTGGATATCATCCGGTTGGCACAAGCATGGGGTCCGGTCAGCGCGGCTGCGGTCCGGCGCCCGGTTGAACCGGGCTGGTACCGGCGCGCCGCTTGGCCGGTTTGGCCGGGCCTGGACCGGCCTGGACTTCTTCCTCTTCTCGCGCATTCCTCCCGCTCCTCCTCGCGCGTCCATGGGATGTCTTCATGTCCAGCTCCATGTCCAGCTTCATGTCCATCTTCTTGTCCAGTTGCTCCTATTCTCCTCGTGCGATGCTTGGTTCCTCTTCATACCTGATCATACATAAGTGATAGGACTTAGGCAGTATAAAGTTCTCATTGATCAAAGTATCACATAGGAACAAGTTCACCTGTTGTTTAAGTAGCTTCGCACGAGCTCGTGTCATTGGTCTAATCCTGACTTCATTGGACTTGAGCTTCACATCTGCTTCGTCTTTATCTTGCAATGACGGAGGTAGTAGCGTAGTAGTAGGGATGTCCTCATCATCTCCCCCCTTCAAAAGGCGTCGACCCCGACGCTCCAAGGTCTTCTCCGTCATATGGTGTCAAATCAGCCACATTGAAAGAATTGCTGACACCAAACTCATCAATTGGAAGATCTATCGAGTATGCATTATCATTGATCTTGGCAAGAACTTTGTAAGGACCAGCACCACGCGGAAGCAACTTGGACCTCCGCAGCTTTGGGAACCTATCCTTGCGAAAATGTACCCAAACCATATCACCATGCTTGAACAACATCTCTTTGCGCTTCTTTTTCATCCTTGCAGCATTGCTCTTGCCTTTCTTCTCTATCAACTCCTTAGTCTTCACATGTATCTTCCAGACAAAATATGTCCTATTTGATGCCTCCATATTGACTCTCTCATGTATGGGCAAAGGTAACAAATCAAGTGGAGTAATGGGTTTGAAACCATACACCACCTCAAAAGGACACACCTCTGTGGTAGAATGTACCGCCCTGTTGTAAGCAAACTCCACATGTGGCAAACAATCTTCCCACTCCTTCAGGTTCTTCTTGATCATGGATCTCAACAGTTGTGACAATGTTCTATTCACCACTTCAGTTTGACCATCAGTTTGTGGATGACAAGTAGTACTGAAAAGTAGCTTTGTCCCTAGCTTTCTCCACAACGACTTCCAGAAGTAGCTCATAAACTTCATGTCACGATCAGAAACAATAGTCTTCGGGACTCCATGTAGACGTACAATCTCCCTGAAAAACAGGTTAGCGATATGCGACGCATCGTCGCTCTTGTGGCAGGCAATAAAGTGTGACATCTTAGAGAATCTATCCACTACCACAAATATAGAATCATGGCCTCTCTTAGTACACGGCAAACCCAACACAAAATCCATACTAATATCTTCCCATGGTGTAGTAGGTGCCGGTAAAGGAGTATACAAACCGTGAGGCTTCAGCTTGGACTTGGACTTGTTGCAAGTAATACATCTCTTCACATACCTGTCCACATCCCGCCTCATCTTTGGCCAATAAAAGTGGTCAGCTAGCATGAGTAGCGTCTTCTCACGCCCAAAGTGACCCATCAAACCTCCAGCATGAGATTCCTGCAGTAAGAGCAAACGCACAAACGATTCTGGAACACATAGTTTGTTAGCCCTAAACAAGAATCCATCATGTATGTGATATTTTTCCCATGCTTTACCAATAGCACACAAGCGATATGGTTCAGCAAAATCATGATCAGTAGCATACAAATCACATAATATCTCTAATCTAGGAATTTTAACATCAATTTGAGTTAATAGCATATTCTTCCTAGATAAAGCATCAGCAACAACATTATCTTTTCCCTTCTTATGCTTAATAATATATGGAAAAGACTCAATGAACTCAACCCACTTAGCAAGACGCCTATGCAAGTTAAGCCTTTCAGATATTTCAAAGCTTCATGATCAGAATGTATGATAAATTCTTTTGGCCACAAGTAATGTTGTCAAACCTCAAGAACTCTAATTAAAGCATATAATTCTTTATCATATATTGGATAGTTCAACTTAGCACCAGAAAGTTTCTCAGAACAATATACAATTGGGCGACCCTCTTGCATCAACACACCACCAATTCCAATACCATTAGCATCACATTCAATCTCACATTTCTTATTGAAATCAGGGAGTGCAAGCAACGGTGCAGAAGTTAACAATCGTTTCAGTTCATCAAAAGCATGATTTTGGGCTGCGCCCCACTCAAAGACAACACCCTTTTTAGTTAATTCATTCAAAGGTGCAGCAATAGTACTAAAATTGGGCACAAATCTTCTATAAAACCCAGCTAGACCATGAGAAATTCTTACTTGACTCACATTCATGGGAGTAGGCCAATTTTGAATAGCTTCAATTTTAGATACATCTACTTCTACTCCATGCTTAGAGACAACATAACCCAGAAATATGACCTTATCTTTGCAAAATGTGCACTTCTCAAGATTACCATAGAGTTTATTATCACGCAACACTTGCAAAACATGTCGAATATGAATAGTATGATCAGATTCATTGCGGCTGTAGATTAATATATCACCAAAGTACACAACCACAAACTTGCCAATAAAATCACGCAAAACATGGTTCATCAGTCTCATGAAAGTGCTAGGTGCATTAGTTAAATCAAAAGGCATTACTAACCACTCATATAAACCAAATTTTGTTTTAAAGGTTGTTTTCCATTCATCCCCCTCTTTCATCCTAATTTGATGATAACCACTACGCAAATCAATTTTAGAGAAAACAGCAGCACCACTCAATTCATCTAGCATATCCTCTAAACGGGGAATAGGATGACGATATCGAATAGTAATGTTGTTTATCGCTCTACAATCTACACACATGCGCCATGTACCATCTTTCTTAGAACTAAAATAACAGGAACAACACAAGGACTAAGGCTTATGCGGATATAACCTTTGTCGAGTAGCGCTTGTACTTGCTTCTGTATCTCCTTTGTATCTTCGGGGTTCATCCTATATGGAGCCCTATTGGGCAGCGAAGCTCCGGGGATCAAATCAATTTGATGCTCAATACCACGCAATGGTGGCAATTCTGCGGGTACCTCCTCTGGAAACACGTCGCTGAATTCCTACAAAACACTAGAAACACCAAGAGAAATAGGGGTCATGACACACCGTCATAGGAACCACATCAAAGTCAATGCAATCCTTATACGGTCCAATCGCAAACTCAACATGAACCATGTGGTTTACCTTCATCTCACCATTGTCGCTCAACCACTGAATATAGTATGGATGCGGGTGTGGTAGATACTTCAATTTCAGCTTGGCACACAACTCCTTGCTTGCTAGATTGCGACAACTTCCGCCATCAATAATGACCTTGCAAGCTTTATCAGGACCAACTAGTGCCTTTGTTTGGAACAAATTGCAGCGTTGAGTAGATGCACTCGGCTGCACATTAAGCGCATGTTGTGACACAAAAATAGTGCGAGCTTCAGACGGATAATCATCTACACCATCACTGTCATAGTCATCATGTTCTGGAGCATTTGGATCAACATCATCTCCAGTCTCATACTCATTGTCCTCATTAATAATCATGACCTTGCGGTTAGGACAATCTCTCTTGAAGTGACCCTTGCCTCCACATGTATGGAAATTCATATCGCGGTTGCGCGTAGTAGACATGCTAGAACCACTCATACTTGCAGCAGATTCAGACTTCTTTGTATTGGATATATTAGAGACCGGCTTGCTAGACGGACTAGAGTAGGGTCCAGAGCGCGAAGATGGCGCCGGCGCCGAAGGTTGGGGCGCCCTAGGCGTGTAGCGCCCAGCTCCCGTAGCACGACCTTTGATTTGAGCTTCTTCAGCCAACTGTGCTTCAGCTTCTCTAGCATGATGTAGCAACTCATTCATAGTGGTGTAACTGTGATGACGAACAATGCCTTTGACTTTAAACCATGTAGAAAACGCTGCATTGTCATCTCAAGTGACTCACGGACATGGCCACGCTGCATAAGCATCTCCATCTCCATGAAATAAACATCAACAGTCTTCACACCTTGTCTCAATAGGGTCAACTTGTCATATATTGTACGCAAATAATTGGTGGTGACAAAACGAGCTTGCATAATGGCCTTCATCTCGCGCCATGTAAGAACTGGCACCTCGTTGTCTTCTTAACGAGCACGTCTAACTCCATCCCACCAACGCAATGCATAACCATCAAATTCTGAGGAAGCGAGTTTCACCTTCCTGTCTTTAGTATAGTCATGTAAGCGCCATAGCTTCTCAATCTTCAGCTCCCAAGTGAGGTATTCTTCTACATCAGCTCCTCCTTCAAACTTGGGTATGGAAAACTTGGGCTTACCCAACCCATCGTCATGTTGTTGTGGAGGGACACGGCGAGCTCCTAGCTCAAAAAAGCCACGACCACGGTTACCACGTCCAACACCACGACCAACAATATACATTAAGATACCATAAGTACATGTATCATAAAATCTCAGCTTGTTTTACATTAATAACCCTTGTCTCCTAGATTCCCCTGAATTTTTTGCAGAAAAGTTGACATTTTGATGATCTGAAAATGGTCAAACAATTTCATCTATTAAATCTAGTAAGAGAGGATGTTTCTTACGTATAGTAGAACAATCTATGGACCAGACCCGCGGACCTATAAATGTTTAATCTATCATCATCAGAATTACAATAAAAATAACTCATTCATAATCAAGAAATGAACATAAAAAGAATTTATTCATAAGAAGGGAAACCGACTTGTCACTGACTCATATGAATAGCAAGATGCAATGCATGCTAATAAGGTTCACACCCATAACGATTACAAATATTGATTCAAATACATATAACTAATCTAAATGATAGATGTAGAGGGAGATTGTCGTCGGCCAGCAACAATCTTGATTTTCTTCGAGATGCAACGTGATAAGGGGTGGCCCGATCTTCTCAGTAAGCAACGGTGGTGATGATGATCACGGGCGAACACAGCGGAGATACACGATGATGAAGTGGATGATAACTTGTATGACGTTGTTGAGTCTCTCGATCGGTCCCTGTCGTCAATGCAACAGCTCTCAACCCTGCAAGATATTCGCAACTCCACACACTTGCGCATGTAGCCGCCGACCACGAAGCGGTAAGTTGCAACCGTCTAGTTCCCAATGGAACAGCAGATCGCACAAGACTTTCAGGGGTTCAGCACCAAATCGATGCAATGTGGTGTAGAGATTCAATAGAGTTGCGTAGCAAACAACTATGAACTAGGGTTTATCTTAAACGTGGTCTAAACCTAATTTGGGGGCGTCCTGGGCACCTATATAGGGGTTCAGGATGACCTCAGGTCGAAAAGATACAAAAATAACCGACCCAGAATAGATCTGGTCGAGACAGATTTAGACTCGGCCGGTCTAGGATCCGGTCGACCGGGCCTGGGACCGGGCCATCCGGTCGAAACCAAGTGTGGCGCCGGTTGGTGACCGGGCTTACTGGATATCATCCGGTTGGCACAAGCATGGGGTCCGGTCGGCGCCGGGCTCGGCCGGTCTGGCGCCCGGTTGAACCAGGCCTGGTACCGGGCGCACCGGCTTGGCCGGTTTGGCCGGGCCTGGGACCGGCCTGGACTTCTTCCTCTTCTCTCGCGCATTCCTCCCGCTCCTCCCTCGCGCGTCCATGGGATGTCTTCATGTCCAGCTCCATGTCCAGCTTCATGTCCATCTTCTTGTCCAGTTGCTCCTATTCTCCTCGTGCGATGCCTGGTTCCTCTTCATACCTGATCACACATAAGTGATAGGACTTAGGCAGTATAAAGTTCTCATTGATCAAAGTATCACATAGGAACAAGTTCACCTGTTGTTTAAGTAGCTTCGCACGAACTCGTGTCATTGGTCCAATCCTGACTTCATTGGACTTGAGCAGCATCGTCTTTATCTTGCAATGACGGAGGTAGTAGCGTAGTAGTAGGGATGTCCTCATCATCTCCCCTTCAAAAGGCGTCGACCCCGACGCTCCAAGGTCTTCTCCGTCATATGGTGTCAAATCAGCCACATTGAAAGAATTGCTGACACCAAACTCATCAATTGTAAGATCTATCGAGTATGCATTATCATTGATCTTGGCAAGCACTTTGTAAGGACCAGCACCACGCAGAAGCAACTTGGACCTCCGCAGCTTTTGGAACCTATCCTTGCGAAAATGTACCCAGACCATATCACCATGCTTGAACAACATCTCTTTGCGCTTCTTTTTCATCCTTGCAGCATTGCTCTTGCCTTTCTTCTCTATCAACTCCTTAGTCTTCACATGTATCTTCCGTAAAAATCTGCCCTCTTTTATGCCTCCATATTGACTCTCTCATGTATGGGCAAAGGTAACAAATCAAGTGGAGTAATGGGTTTGAAACCATACACCACACACTGTGTGGTAGAATGTACCGCCCTGTTGTAAGCAAACTCCACATGTGGCAAACAATCTTCCCACTCCTTCAGGTTCTTCTTGATCATGGATCTCAACAGTTGTGACAATGTTCTATTAACCACTTCAGTTTGACCATCAATTTGTGGATGACTGATGTCTACGGGTGCTTCTATTCTTGTAGACAGTGTTGGGCCTCCAAGAGCAGAGGTTTGTAGAACAGCATCAAGTTTTCCCTTAAGTGGATCACCCAAGGTTTATCGAGCTCAGGGAGGAAGAGGTCAAAGATATCCCTCTCAAGCAACCCCGCAACCACAAAGCAAGAAGTCTCTTGTGTCCCCAACACACCTAATAGGTGCACTAGTTCGGCGAAGAGATAGTGAAATACAAGTGGTATGAATGAATATGAGCAGTAGTACGGCGCCAAAATAGCTTGCTGGCGTGCTTGATGGTAGTAATATTGCAGAAAGTAAACATGCAGTAGAACAAGTAAACAAGCGATAACAGTATTTAGGAACAAGGCCTAGGGATTATACTTTCACTAGTGGACACTCTCAACATTGATCACATAATAAATAAGTTCTCTTCCTTTGTGCTACATATACTCTTGTTGGATGATGAACACCACTAATTGTGTAGGGCTACAAGAGCTCCCTCAAGCCGGAGTTAACAAGCGCCACAACATTCAGCATTCATATTTAAGTAACCTTAGAGCATAATAGATATTTGCAAAATAAACCAAGTACTAACATAGCATGCACACTGTCACCATCACACTACGAAGGAGGCATAGATCACATCAATACTATCATAATGACAATTAACTCCACAATCTACAAGAGATCATGATCATAATCTACGACAAGAACTACACGATGCACACACTGTCACCATTACACCATGCAGGAGGAATAGACTACTTTAATAACATCACATGAGTAGCACATAGATAAATAGTGCTACAAAACACATTGCAATCATAAAGGGATATAAATAAGCACTTCACTACGCCATTCATAACAGTGAATAAGTATTCTGTGAAATATAGCCTAAGAGACCCACACGGTGCACACACTGTCACCTTTACACACGTGGGACAAGGAGTCTCCGGAGATCACATAAGTAAAACCTACTTGACTAGCATAATGACATCTAGATTACAAGCATCATCATATGAATCTCAATCATGTAAGGCAGCTCATGAGATTATTGTATTGAAGTACATAGGAGAGAGATGAACCACATAGCTACCGGTACAGCCCGAGCCTCGATGGAGAACTACTCCTCCTCATGGGAGCAGCAGCGGTGATGAAGATGGCGGTGGAGATGGCAGCGGTGGAGATGGAGAAGCCTTCCGGGGCACTTCCCCGTCCCGGCGGTGTGCCGGAACAGACTCCTGTCCCCGGATCTTGGCTTCGCGATGGCGGCGGCTGGAAGGTTTCGCATACCGTGGCTTATTCGTTCGTGTTTTAGGTCGGGACCTTTTTATAGGCGAAGAGGCGGAGTCGGAGGCGACGAGGCGGCGACACACTAGGGGGCGCGGCCCAGCCTGGCCGCGCCGCCCTATCATCTGGGCCCACCAGGGCTCCCCTCTGGTGGCTCTCGGGTGTTCTGGAAGCTTCGTCGAAAAATAGGATGCTGGGCATTGATTTCGTCCGATTCGAGAATATTTCCTTACTAGGATTTCGAACCAAAAAAGCAAAACAGAACTGCCCTTCGGCATCTCGTCAATAGGTTAGTTCCGGAAAACGCATAATAATGACATATAATGTGCATAAAACATGTAGATATCATCAATAAAGTAGCATGGAACATAAGAAATTATAGATACGTTGGAGACGTATCAGCATCCCCAAGCTTAGTTCCTACTCGTCCTCGAGTAGGTAAACAATAACAATGATAATTTCTTAAGTGACATGCTATCATAACCTTGATCATACTATTGTAAGCATATGTAATGAATGCAGCGGTAATGACATGAGTAAACAAATGAATCATAAAGCGAAGACTTTTCATGAATAGTACTTCAAGACAAGCATCAATAAGTCTTGCATAAGAGTTAACTCATAAAGCAATAAATCAAAGTAAAGGTATTGAAGCAACACAAAGGAAGATTAAGTTTCAGCGGTTGCTTTCAACTTATAACATGTATATCTCATGGATAGTGTCAATGTAAAGTAATATAACAAGTGCAATATGCAAGTATGTAGGAATCAATGCACAGTTCACACAAGTGTTTGCTTCTTAAGGTGGAGAGAGATAGGTAAACTGACTCAACATAAAAGTAGAAGAATGGCCCTTCGACGAGGGAAGCATCGATTGCTATATTTGTGCTAGAGCTTTTATTTTGAAAACATAAAGAGAGCATAAAAATAAAGTTTTGAGAGGTGTTTGTTGTTGTCAACGAATGGTAGCGGGTACTCTAACCCCCTTGCCAGACAAACCTTCAAAGAGCGGCTCCCATTTTATTTTATTTTTGGGTGGCACTCCTTCCAACCTTTCTTTCACAAACCATGGCTAACCGAATCCTCGGGTGCCTGCCAACAATCTCATACCATGAAGGAGTGCCTTTTTATTTTAGTTTTATTTAGATGACACTCCTCCCCACCTTTGCTTTCTCAAGCCATGGCTAACCGAATCCTTCGGGTGCCGTCCAACAATCACATACCATGGAGGAGTGTCTATTTTTGTTAATTAATTTGGGACTAGGAATCCCATTGCCAGCTCTTTTTGCAAAATTATTGGATAAGCGGATGAAGCCACTAGTCCATTGGTGAAAGTTGCCCAACAAGATTGAAAGATAAACACCACATACTTCCTCATGAGCTATAAAACATTGACACAAATAAGAGGTAATAACTTTTGAATTGTTTAAAGGTAGCACTCAAGCAATTTACTTTGGAATGGCGGAGAAATACCATGTAGTAGGTAGGTATGGTGGACACAAATGGCATAGTGGTTGGCTCAAGGATTTGGATGCATGAGAAGTATTCCCTCTCGATACAAGGTTTAGGCTAGCAAGGTTATTTGAAACAAACACAAGGATGAACCGGTGCAGCAAAACTCACATAAAAGACATATTGTAAACATTATAAGACTTTACACCGTTTTCCTTGTTGTTCAAAACTCAATACTAGAAATTATCTAGACTTTAGAGAGATCAATTATGCAAACCAAATTTTAGCAAGCTCTATGTATTTCTTCATTAATGGGTGCAAAGTATATGATGCAAGAGCTTAAACATGAGCACAACAATTGCCAAGTATCACATTATCCAAGACATTCTACCAATTACTACATGTAGCATTTTTTGTTTCCAACCATATAACAACAAGTGAAGCGATCAACTTTCGCCCTTGAACATTAAAAGCTAAGAACACATGTGTTCATATGAACCAGCGGAGCGTGTCTCTCTCCCACACAAGGATGAACTTATTCAGAGAATGAAAATAACAAAACAAAAATAAAAGCACACAGACGCTCCAAGTAAAGTACATAAGATGTGATGAATAAAAATATAGTTTCACTAGAAGAAACCTGATAAGTTGTCGATGAAGAAGGGGATGCCTTGGGCATCCCCAAGCTTAGATGCTTGAGTCTTCTTAAAATATGGATGAACCACCGGGGCATCCCCAAGCTTAGACCTTTCACTCTTCTCGATCACATTATATCATCCTCTTATATTGACCCTTGAAAACTTCTGCCACACCAAACTTCGAGCAAACTCATTAGAGGGTTAGTGCATAATCAAAATTCACATCTTCAGAGGTGACACAATCATTCTTTACACTTCTGGACATTGCACAAAACTTCTGAAAGTTAATGGAACAAAAAAACTCATTCAACTTAACAAAAGCGGCAATGCGAAATAAAAGACAGAATCTGTCAAAACAGAACAGTCCGTAAAGATGAACCTGAAAGGGGCACTTAACTTGCTCAAATGGAAAAACTCAAAACTAATGAAAGTTGCGTACATATCTGAGGATCACGCTCGTAATTTTGCAGATTTTTTTGATTTTTTTACAGAAACTTGTGCCAGAATTCGTGACAGACAGCAATGCTGTTTCTGCAGCGATCCCAAATATAACATCAACTTTAGCATAGAAACTTTACTTGGCACAAAAACTTGATAAGGAGAGGTTGCTACAGTAGTAAACAACTTCCAAGACTCAACAAAACAAAAATTGCTGTAGTAAAATAAACACATGGGTTATCTCCCAAGAAGTTCTTTCTTTATAGCCATTAAGATGGGCTCAGCAATTTTAATGATGCTCTCGCGAGAAAGAAGAGTTGAAGCAAAAGAGAACATCAAGAAGAAAATTCAAAACACATTTAAGCCTAACCCACTTCCTATGAAAAGGAATCTTGTACACAAATAAATTCATGAAGAACAAAGTGGCAAGCATAGGAAGGCAAAACAAGTGTAGCTTAAAAAATTTCAGCACATAGAGAGGCATTTTAGTAACATGAAAATTTCTATAACCATATTTTCCTCTCTCATAATAACTTTCAGTAGCATCATGAGCAAACTCAACAATATAACTATCACTTAAAGCATTCTTATCATGAGTCTCATGCATAAAATAATTTCTACTCCCAACATAAGCATAGTCATTCTTATTAATTGTAGTGGGAGCAAATTCAACAAAGTAGCTATCAAATATAGGAGGTATATTATAATCATAATCAAATTTATCCTCCATAACAGGTGGTAACAAAAGACTACTATCATTATAATCATCATAAATGGGAGGCAAAGTATCATCAAAGTAAATTTTCTCCTCAATGCTTGGGGGACTAAAAATATCATGCTCATCAAAACCAGCTTCCCCAAGCTTAGAATTTTCCATATCATTAATAACAATGGTGTTCAAAGCGTTCATACTAATATCATTGCTACCAGCATGCAAGTAAGATTCCATAGGTTTTTTAATTTTCGCAGCAAACAATCCATGTCTTAACTCAGGAAATAGAATAAGAAGCTCATTGTTGTCCATTATGCCTAACTAGTGTAAACAAGAAACCAAAAGATGCAATTGCAGGATCTAAAGAAAAATAGCTTCGAGTACTTACAACGGCGCCGGAAAATAGCTTAGTAGCCGAGATCCGGTGTGAGTACCTTTTACCTTTCCTCCGGCAACGGCGCCAGAAAATAGCTTGATGTCTACGGGTGTTTCTATTCTTGTAGACAGTGTTGGGCCTCCAAGAGCAGAGGTTTGTAGAACAGCAGCAAGTTTTCCCTTAAGTGGATCACCCAAGGTTTATCGAACTCGGGAGGAAGAGGTCAAAGATATCCCTCTCAAGCAACCCCGCAACCACAAAGCAAGAAGTCTCTTGTGTCCCCAACACACCTAATAGGTGCACTAGTTCGGCGAAGAGATAGTGAAATACAAGTGGTATGAATGAATATGAGCAGTAGTACGGCGCCAGAAAATAGCTTGCTGGCGTGCAGTTGATGGTAGTAATATTGCAGAAAGTAAACATGCAGTAGAACAGTAAACAAGCAGCGATAACAGTATTTGGGAACAAGGCCTAAGGATTATACTTTCACTAGTGGACACTCTCAACATTGATCACATAATAAATAAGTTCTCTTCCTTTGTGCTACATATACTCTTGTTGGATGATGAACACCACTAATTGTGTAGGGCTACAAGAGCTCCCTCAAGCCGGAGTTAACAAGCGCCACAACATTCAGCATTCATATTTAAGTAACCTTAGAGCATAATAGATCTTTGCAAAATAAACCAAGTACTAACATAGCATGCACACTGTCACCATCACACTACGAAGGAGGCATAGATCACATCAATACTATCATAATGACAATTAACTCCACAATC
The DNA here is from genome assembly GCA_030979885.1 of Lolium multiflorum. Classification (NCBI taxonomy): domain Eukaryota; kingdom Viridiplantae; phylum Streptophyta; class Magnoliopsida; order Poales; family Poaceae; genus Lolium; species Lolium multiflorum. Next base: position 197,396,746 of record CM061748.1, on the reverse strand, counting down.
TACAAGAGATCATGATCATAATCTACGACAAGAACTACACGATGCACACACTGTCACCATTACACCATGCAGGAGGAATAGACTACTTTAATAACATCACATGAGTAGCACATAGATAAATAGTGATACAAAATACATTGCAATCATAAAGGGATATAAATAAGCACTTCACTACGCCATTCATAATAAATAAGTATTCTGTGAAATATAGCCTAAGAGACCCACACGGTGCACACACTGTCACCTTTACACACGTGGGACAAGGAGTCTCCGGAGATCACATAAGTAAAACCCACTTGACTAGCATAATGACATCTAGATTACAAGCATCATCATATGAATCTCAATCATGTAAGGCAGCTCATGAGATTATTGTATTGAAGTACATAGGAGAGAGATGAACCACATAGCTATCGGTACAGCCCCGAGCCTCGATGGAGAACTACTCCCTCCTCATGGGAGCAGCAGCGGTGATAAAGATGGCGGTGGAGATGGCAGCGGTGTCGATGGAGAAGCCTTCCGGGGCACTTCCCCGTCCGGCGGCGTGCCGGAACAGACTCTGTCCCCAGATCTTGGCTTCGCGATGGCGGCGGCTCTGGAATGTTTCGCGTACCGTGGCTTATTCGTTCGTGTTTTAGGTCAGGGACCTTTTTATAGGCGAAGAGGCGGAGTCGGAGGGCTGACGAGGTGGCGACACACTAGGGGGGCACGGGCCCAGCCCTGGCCGCGCCGCCCTATCATCTGGGCCCACCGGGCCCTCCGGTGGCTCGGGTGTTGGAAGCTTCGTGGAAAAATAGGATGTGGGCATTGATTTCGTCCGATTCCGAGAATATTTCCTTACTAGGATTTTGGAACCAAAAACAGCAGAAAACAGAACTACTTCGGCATCTCGTCAATAGGTTAGTTCCGGAAAACGAATAATAATGACATATAATGTGCATAAAACATGTAGATATCATCAATAAAGTAGCATGGAACATAAGAAATTATAGATACGTTGGAGACGTATCAATGACAAGTAGTACTGAAAAGTAGCTTTGTCCCCAGCTTTCTCCACAACGACTTCCAGAAGTAGCTCATAAACTTCATGTCACAATCAGAAACAATAGTCTTCGGGACTCCATGTAGACGTACAATCTCCCTGAAAAACAGGTTAGCGATATGCGACGCATCGTCGCTCTTGTGGCAGGCAATAAAGTGTGACATCTTAGAGAATCTATCCACTACCACAAATATAGAATCATGGCCTCTCTTAGTGTAACATCTCAAGTTTCAACAATAATAAATAAAGAAGAGGGACAATTCAATTACTCAAATTTCACAACAAACAAAAACTTTTCTCATGCATATAGTGCTACATATAGATTCATGCATAGAGTGATTTTCTTTTGTGAAATTGCCATGATGAGTGCTTAGTAGTGAGCAAGTGTGCTTAAACCCTCACATAAGATCACCTCACCCTAATTTGAGAAGAATAAAAGAAATAGCAATTCCCTCAATTCTCACTCACATACAACTTTACTCAAATATGCAAATCACCCCCAAAGGCCACCATTGCTTGATCCCTTGCTTCTAAAACTCTTATATATCAAAAACAAACACAAATGCATAGAAGAAACCAAATTCAAATCAAAGAATTTTTCAAATTCAACATACATATGATAATGGTCATTTGACACATTTATAAAATCTTCACCACTTTGCACCCCTGCAATTGAATATTCTTAAACCAAACTTGGTCAACCCTTGACACCTCATCCAAGACCATGTCAAAGTCAACAACTTTGATGTTGACCACCATGGCTAACTTTGACCAGGTTGACCAGTAGAGATTTGACAAGTGGAGACTTTGAAACAAAGAGAAGATGACCCCCATTTTGAATTCTTGCAAACATTCACCAAAATGGACACCACCACCATCATTCCATCACATTGAATATAAGAATGAAGTGCACCAAAAAGATTTCCAAAATTCAAATAAAATGTTCTTGCGGGCATTATGCCGAACACCTTGCAGGCAGTTTCTGGATTGGGCAATGCATGCTATTATCCGATGGTTTCTTGCCTAAACCACTTTTAACTTGTGATCATTAGCTCCTCCTGCATCCCCTGCATCGATCTTAGTCCTTGATCTCTTCGTTTAAAGTGGAAAAATGGAGAGAAAAGCCCCACACCGTACCATGCCGGCCACCTTTGGTCACTCTCTCTCTCTCTGGTCTCAGCACCCCCATGTCCCAGAGCATCTACTCATCACCACGATCGTGCCAGTACCCGACCCGAGCTCACCAAGCCATGGCATTGGCCAGAACACGCGCGTCCAGAACAATGCCAGTGCACGCCCGTGCACGCGGTGATCGCGCTCTGGACGCGCCAGTGCATCGAGCGCTCGAGCACCCTCGCGCACCTCTGCACCAGCTAGCACTGCGTCGAGCATCTACTCGACACCCTCTACCGCCTAGACATACTCAAAGAGCTGCGGCCGCCTCGTCACCGTCGTCCTCGTCGGAGAAGTACCGCGGGTACCGTGGCATGATGAGCACGCGCCCGATCGCTCCCATCCTCTTTTCTCTGCGCTCGCACCCCGAGCCTCGCCAGGACGACGCCTACGCATAGCCGTCCTCGCCTTGCCCCTTCGATCACCGTAGACGCCGCGCCATGGCCGCCCCTTCACAGCACCCACGGCACCCCTTCATCCGCTATAAATAGAGGAGCTCTGAGCTCCATTTCTTCACACCATCTGCTCTCCTCTCATCCCTGCCTCTTCTCCACCCATCAATTCGACACCACCTCGCCGGAGACGCTCCAATTGCAAGCTCGTAGCCGCCGGAGCTCGCAGACCATCGCAGTGATCCACGCCTCCCCAAGCTCCGCCACTGCACCAGGGACTTCTTCACCCTCGCCATCGACGCCTCGCACCTCGCCACTGATCGCCGGCGGCCTGTAGCGCTCTCCGACCCCCTAGGTACGCCGCCAGCACGTCGGGATCTCGTCGGAGACGACGACGATCCTCGACCGCTTGATCCTTTTCTGATCCTACGGTGCACATCACGCGTACCGTTTCGCACGGCTAAGAGCCACTGACGGGTAGCCCCCACCTCGTTAGGGCAGCCCAGTGGCACCAGATGCTTATTGGGCTGCGCCGTGTCCGTTTAATTTGTTTCGGCTCATTCTATTTTCCCGCGTGGCCCAATAATTCAAATATGATTTAATCCATTTAGTTCAAATCCAATTCTGTTGCCCACTTCAAACTTGAATAGTTTGAAATCTACTACACCAAATTTAGCAAATTTTATATATTCAGAAAGCTAATGAAATTATCTACACAATGCCACTGGCCTCATTCCCAAATTCGTAATTAAATTTAAATGATAAAAATAACAAGGCATGGCCTTTTCTAACTTCAAATAATTATTAAAAATGATTTACAAATAATTTTGAGTTGATTCCAACTCTCATAAATCACATTTGACATGCTCTAATTGATTATGCAAAAATATGGTATAGTTGTTTTGCATGATCATGCACTAGGCTTAAATAATGGCTATGGAACCATTCCTAGTCCATTCAACACATACACATAAATTATTGAAATAGTATGAGAGCTATCCTCTCATTTAAATCTTGATCTTAAGTAATTCAATACGAGGCAATGACCCTAGTTTAATGAACCTCCTATTTTATTACTTAGAGATATTAAATCATTACCCTGCTAGAATTAGTAGGCATGAGGTATAACACCTCATCTAAGTTCCACTCTCAAATAATAGATATGAAGTGTTGACCTTGGTCAACCACTATTCATACCTTATTATTATTTGAAGAGATTAAATTTTAATAAGATTCAATGAGAGGAAATTATTTCCTCCAACACATTAAAACACTATACTATTAAATGATAATGAGAGGAAATTATTTTTCCTTCACATAAACAAAGTAAATCACCCTGTTAATAGGATGTGATGCTAGCATAGGTTTGTGTGCATCTTTGGTGTGTTTAGCTTAGCAATTAAGTTTGTGTGGTGATGGTATACCTCGTATTCGTGTATAGACGCTAGTAACGAGGAGTATCAAGAGGAGGAAGGCTACTCTCAAGAGGAGGAGGAGGAGGAAAACTTTGATTCCTATCCCAACCAAGGCAAGCTAACACTCTTGCAACCCACCCTAATGCAAAGCTCTTCATGAGCAAGGCACACTTACATTTTACTTATGCTTAAAGAATCCTATCCTATGTTTTTACCTTACAATTTATTTTGCTTTATATTGCAAAGCTTACTTTTTGATTCATGATTCACTGGGTCGAGAATAGCGCAAGAGTATCTGAAGCGACCCAACATATTACAAGATAGTAACATGCAAGTCTTCGACATATTGCAAGGGAAGTGAAGTATCTCGAACAGAGTAGCACAACATAAGCATTGGAGCGTCCACTGTACGAAATTATATTACAAATTTTGAAGAAGATCCAAACTGAAACATATTACAAGGTTCTGCTACCAAGTAGAACAACAACTCCAAAAGAACAAGGAAATTATAACCGAGTTCATACTCAACAACACTCTCAACTAATATCTTGCCACAACCCATACTACCAACTCTACCGATCAACACTAGGTTGCCATTGAAGTCCATGTAATAGTTGACTCCTCCTTCGGTGGTTGCCTGCTCCTCGGTCTTCTCCTCCTGGAGGTCCGATTATTCTACTCCCGCATCGACCAGCTCACAATCTAAGAAGGGGGATTTTGTAGGAGGGGATGAGTACACGAAGTACTCAACAAGTCCAGGATATATAACAAAACAGTTTTCATGCACTATCAACTACTAGGACCAATGGTCCATCAACTCACAAATTTTCGAAAACATTTCTGAGGAAAGAGTTCAAGTTTTATTCTGAAATCTATGATCTTCTTGCCTCACGAGCTGTTAGAATCCCCTGTGGATTCCTTTCTCGCCACGTTCGCAGCTCCTTCCCGGAACAGGGAGTGACAATGCCACAATTTTATACACTCTGCAGAGGTACGTTACTTTACCCACAGACGCCCATGGTTGTGTTTCCGAGGTAGCTAGCCCCATTCACACACCCGTGGACACGAAGCCTTTTCACCCAACTTCTTTGACATATCTCACATCGTAGCTGGCAAAACCAGCTACCTGCCCGGTCAGTTTAATACCTTCAGTAGAGGCCTTTAGTTTGTTTAGACAGTTGGTCGCCTACAGTAGAGGTCACACCCCAACTGCCATCCCTGGGAGATATGCCGTAAGATGGAATTACTTTAGCTCAGCCCTTCCCACTCAGGGTCATGTGGTCAACGCGGTCACTACGGCGCTTGAGCTCAAGAAGGCAATTGTTGATTAAAGCCTAATGGTGATATCCCTTGTAGTCGAACCCGCCTTCCAATGGCTTCACAGCCTCCACACAGGGTTCGACTACCAGCCATAATAGTTTACCGACTGCTCCATCAGCCGGTCAACATGCATGTCATATTATTTATAAGATAATTTTTCTTTTATGCAAGTGATATACAATAGTAGATTGGCAAATACTTTGATAAAATTAATCAACGATATGCAAGAATGGACTTGCCTGAGATACTCGGGAGAGCAATCAAAATCATTGAAGGTCAATGTTGAAGATTCAATTCAACCATAAGAACTCCAAAGAAGATTCAACTGTAAAAATGTGAATGAAGTCCAATCAAGAATGACACCAAAGTGCACACAACAAAGGTGATGCAGATGTATGTTACAAGTACACTAATCCATACTGAAGCGTCGAGGATTAACATATTAGTCTTGGTTGTTCATTAACTTGCATAGTATATTACATCAAGCAATGAACACAGTCCATGTAAAACATGCTAACAGAATGAGACACATTCAGTTCACCAACCAGCATATTTTAATTCACATGATAGTAAAGGTAATACTAAGTTGAGTTTCAGGTTTCGACTTTGGTTTATTCGAAATAATTGGATAGCAGAGAATTGGTTATTTTAGGTCCAGCTAACTGAATTCGATTGAGATGGCTGTGGATTTACTTGGTCACAGGAGATGCTAATTATGGCCAAAAGGAACTAGACCAGATATTTAATTCTTAGTGTCAAAAGCTAGACACTAGAATCCTATTGATCGCCTAGTGGTACTGCTGGTAACATGCGGACCTGTAAATAGAACAACAATCAGATTCTTGAAAGGATTCCTGGTACTATCATTGCTACAACGTGATGAAGTTAGTCACCCAGGTCCTGAGTCAAAGAGATCAAAACTGAACCCTTTGGTTTATCTTGGTTCTAAATATATACGACTAAAGGTCTGCATCGCTACTTGGTCACTGCTTAAAGAACTACTCTGAACCTGGGTAGTCTGAAGATTTCAGGCAACCAAGTTTTGTTGTCCAAAACTGAATATATATTCTACAGTAGCGGTGTTACTACTCTGAAGCTAAATGGCAAGTGCATGGCTGGTTCCTGCTAAATAATAACTTCTAATTTTTGTTCCCAGGGGTTTTCTTTCTCATGATTATATGTATTGGCAGACATTACTAGAGAAGAATTCTATCCTAAAACAGAGCAACACTACTAGCATATTATAACATGAATGTAATAACTAAGTTTCAAACATCAGCCAAGCTAGCTTATCTCCTGATGGTTTACTGAGCTAGTTCATCTACTGGAACCTGAGGATATACTATTTATTTGGTAATGGTCATGTGGAGTCCTAGTGCGGGCATGAAAAATATTCTCACTGGGCACAGCTAAATGCTACTGCAAGGAAGAGGAAATTAACATGCCAGTTAACTCTTGAGACTAAGTCAAACATATATGTATTACTGATCATGGCGGAGTATTAATTTGATGTTCCAGAATTATAGGTTACAGTAAAGTGATGCTAGGTTATGAACCTGAAGTTAAAAGTGCAAGTGTAAAAGACATGACTAGCATAGTTTTGATGCCACACTGTAGTTTCTAAGTTCAGGGAAGTGTGATGTAAATACGTAATAAGCCACTACCAAACCTACACCTTTAGATTAAACAAGCCAACAGGCAAGCATGAATTTACTAGACAGTAGCACACAGTTCTGACATTCAGGGGTATGGTTTCATGTATTTTCGAAGATGAATATAACTACTTCGTTTAGTTTCAGAACAGGCCGCTGTATACGTATCTTTCAGATCTAATATGCATGTATAGCTTGGACATCTCCTTATTTAAATGCATGTGTACTAGATGGCATGAGCAAGCTGCTGAACCTATTTCCATTTGCATCACAAGCTGATGCATACGTATTTACCACTACTGGCCATGACTAGAACAGAAGTGCATGTGTGTGCGTGTGTTCATTCCTATGCCCACATATAATCTGGGAAGATCTCTAAAAATGTCTCATAAATACAAAACGAAAATAGAAGTTGGACAATCCCTTGCTCCAATTAAAATATTCTCCAACTCACATGGCTTGCATTCATTTATGTATTACTTTTGCACCTCTAATAGCAATCTTCTTATCAGCTTCTAGTTCTTTTCTTCTTAATATAGAAAAGATGAATCTCATCTGGTGTTTCATCCTAAGCATATAATTGACGTAAACATACATAACCCCTGTTTATGGTCATATGGTTGTACTGGAATTCTGAAGTGTGTTTGCTTATACATGTACGTTTATTTATATAGGATGTCAGCCTTTAAATAAGAAAAAATTCATACGAAATGCTGTGCTACACCACGATGATTAATCCAGATCAATGATCCCCTATTCTATCTATATCCATATTTTATATTCTCACATCCGCGAGTCAGATCAACACTCAGGTAAACCGGAAATCAATTTTATTTAGATTCTTGATGCCCAAAAGTGTAAAGTATTACCTGACAGATTGGGGATTTGGAACATCTCGAATTAGTTGGGGATGGACTTGGTCTCCTACGCAATTTCTCATCTCCAGCGTCGGTATGGACAGCGGGTGCCGACAGGCTCGGTGTGCTCCAGAGGCGATGGAGATGATGCAGCGCCAGGGACGTGTCTCTTCGGACTCAAGTTGTCCACCATGGCCTCACGTTGTTTGCCGCTTGCCACCACTGACGATGTCCACCGGATCGGCCACCAGCGAACTCAAGAGCAGTAGTTCCCCTCCAGGTAATCGATCTGCTTCCTCTGCTTGGGTTCCGGTGGTCTCCATCCCTCCCTAATCTTACTACCTGGTGCTTGGTCAGCCTTCTCAGCACTGGCCATGGCTTCTAGGTTTTGGTCTCTGGTGGGGGAAGATGCTAAAGAGAGGAGAGGAAAAAGACTGAAGAGGTACCCATAGTGGAGAGGGCTTCAATCGATGTCACAGTGGAGGATGTTCTACAGGACTATGAGGTGTCATATTTTGCTTCGGTGGCTTCTCCTTTGTGTGCCAGCTCCTGCTAGTCACTTTCCTGGAACGGTGAGGATAGACATTGGTTGAAAGACAAAGAGACTAGCATTTTGACTGCTACGGCCTAAGTTACATGGTTAAGTGGAAGATATTTTGTCCCATTGATGGATTATGTACGTGCACATAAAAGACATTGTGGCTGCTAGCTTTTCCATCGATGGTATATACACTATACTCACTTCTGGAATATGTATTGATAACAAAATAACTTTACTAGGAATGTTCAATTATTTCTTACGAAATAATCATTTTACATAATTCTGCAAAATTAAATTATATCGGTTCCGCGTTCTATGTATGTTTGCCCTCGCGACTATTTTTGCGAGTTAGGCAGGAGTTTACATAGGGAATCATTTATACTGGAAATAGCTTTTCTCAAAAGTATTATTCTGAAGAAAATAAAAAATTCGGAACCTCAAGCTCTCGAATGCACACTCCGCTATGATGACCGAACTAACATTTTCTCTGCCCGAATGACTCGAACATTGTAATAGACATGTATCAGACAACTTTAATTAACTAGTGGCATTTTCTTATTACTCTTGTACCCTGTTTATTTTTTTCTTATCAAATTGTTTCCGGAATACTTGACCTCAATTTCTTTCACATTATGAAATTCATGCAAGCATGACACTCAATAGTTAACACATATATGGTTATCACCATAGCTGTGGTTCGATCCATACTGCTCCCCAGCCACAGTGATCTCACCAGTAGTATGGTTAAACCAAGCAAAATATAAATCTCTCTTAAGTAGAAACAAAGTTTCCTGGTCTGTATTGTTTTTCTAAGCTAGTTTTATCCAGAGTACTTAACGTTCTAAATATTCGGGGTTTTACATCCTATCACCCTTAAGAAAAATTTCGTCCTCGAAATTTGAGGTAAGAGAGTGATGTACGCAAATTGAAAGAGCAGACTAAACTCAACCAATAAAGAGAGAGATAGAAGAATTAGAATTATAGAGTGAATATGATATGTGATGTATGGAAAATGACTAGGATGGAAATCCAAAAGAACTTGTTGATAGAACCTCATAATTTGGAGGTTTTTTTTTTTTTTACCAATCTGGTAGCTGGCTTTTGACACTTGAGGCATGAGCAATCATCTTAAAATGAAACTACCAAATTGCTATTAAACTTGTCTATGTATAATGGTATTTAGCTTAACTAACAATTCATAACAGATCTCATTGTGAATTTAATTTCTCCTGTTATACAGTTTATAAACAAACAAGTGATCAGGCATAACATCATCAGTTCGATGTCTTTTTAACACAGCAGTTTGTCCAACTAAAGAAATCTATTATTTACTGTTGAAATGTGGATGCACTGTGTACACTTGATTATAAGTTGTACTACTCAGGGTTTAACAGTTGAGATATTACATGGTAACCATAACATACTATGTTCCAAATCTAGCAAGGATTATCAACACAAAAATACTACAAGTCATCGATACTAAACGGAAGTTACAATTCATCTATTATCATTAGCATGAGTTTGAAAAATTATAATACAACATCAAGTTCGAGGTTATCTCTGCCCCTGGATATATGAACTAGGCAGGGTTCTAATTCTTATCATATTTGATTTGGGAGGAAAATTATATTTATACATTTGAATATAAAATGCTAGTTCAATAAACAGATGAGCGAACATATACTACGACTAGTTAAAACACATGTTCTTAGCTAAATGGAAACTTAAACCTAAATTCAAAATTTCATCATGTATATGTTCCAGCAAACTTCTTTGGAAAAAGATATGTATATCCCAAATTTGTTATAATAGCTCCAAAGATATTTTTAGTGTTACCCATGCTAAGGTGATGATAAAACATGTCTTCGCACTTTTTAGATATGCTAGATAATCTATCTTAGAAATTCTGTTTCTACAGTTCTGCTAGCATTTTACTCATACGATTTATATCATAAGCAAAGCATGGCCAATTTGTATGTTTTCAAGTACTACTGTAACACGTAATGGTCATGAAAACAGGGTACACCAATTGATTTGGACAAGTTCTAATATTACCTTGTACATCAGGTTTAAATATATGAAGGCATGTGATTTCACAAATACAAAATTAAAATATTTAAGTTATTATGTTACGATTTTTTTCCATTATCAAACAAGTGCATATTAACATTTTACATGTCAGATATTATACATCTAAGGATCTGGTTATCAAAGAAAAATAAATTTGTAAGAATTTCTGTGATCATCTTATGTAAACCACTTCCTGAATACTTAATGATGCAAGCAATTACCTTATCATGACAATTGGTAAACCTTATGACCAAGGAACTATAATTTAGCGTATGATGTTTTAGAAAAGCATTTTCATGATCAGTAGGTGTGATTTATACCTTAGTTCTAAGTTAACCCACTTGACATATATCTGCAGACACAAGAAGGGTTCTTGGCTTGGAGTTCAGACGAGAGTGGAAACAGTACATAGGAAAGGTTAGTAGAATAGAATTATATAAGGTGCATTTCTTGGATATTTCTTCAACTTTGGCCCCAACTAGTGATGTCGAAGTTGATCTTCTCCAGAGCATGCTCTTCCCCTTTCTCCTGAGAGCAATGCTCAAGTTGATATCTCCACCTATGGCTTTCCTCACTTTGGCTAGATAATCTCCTAGATTGTGATATGAAAAGAACTCAATAATTAGTCTAAGTGACAATATTAAGTTTTCTCTCCATAATCACTTCTAAAGCACTCAACCAAAGAGCCAAAAAAATCCATAAATCCAATGAAACACTCACATTCTAACTTATAGTGATTATATAATGTGCTCGTGTGTCCAAATAAAAATCAGAAGAATGCGTAGAAATCAGGTTTTATATCCTTAGCTAGTACCGACACTAATTAGAATGATCTACCCAAGCTTACTACCCACTCTGAAACCTCTCATATCTTGTTCGACCAACTATTGCCATAGCATCACGGCGCCCCATAGGCCTTAGAGATATGAGGTAAGTGATAGCATCAAGCTTTGTCATCCTCTTCCCAAAAGGATCAATCTAGTAATGTGGATAGCTCTATAGGTATAAAGAACAAAAATTGTAAGCCAGGAGTAGAAAAGATGACTCAATTCTAGCAGAAATTTTATCAAAATAAAACTATAGTTGAATAGAAATCCTAATTATTGGCCAAATTTCCATCCTATGGTTCACAGGTCTCCTAACTAGACTTTTATGCCTAGAGGTCTCAACCATTGCTCTGATACCATCTGAAGCGACCCGACATATTACAAGATAGTAACATGCAAGTCTTCGACATATTGCAAGGGAAGTGAAGTATCTCGAACAATATGCCGATCAGAGTAGCACAACATAAGCATTGGAGCGTCCACTGTACGAAATTATATTACAAATTTTGAAGAAGATCCAAACTGAAACATATTACAAGGTTCTGCTACCAAGTAGAACAACAACTCCAAAAGAACAAGGAAATTATAACCGAGTTCATACTCAACAACACTCTCAACTAATATCTTGCCACAACCCATACTACCAACTCTACCGATCAACACTAGGTTGCCATTGAAGTCCATGTAATAGTTGACTCCTCCTTCGGTGGTTGCCTGCTCCTCGGTCTTCTCCTCCTGGAGGTCCGATTATTCTACTCCCGCATCGACCAGCTCACAATCTAAGAAGGGGGATTTTGTAGGAGGGGATGAGTACACGAAGTACTCAACAAGTCCAGGATATATAACAAAACAGTTTTCATGCACTATCAACTACTAGGACCAATGGTCCATCAACTCACAAATTTTCGAAAACATTTCTGAGGAAAGAGTTCAAGTTTTATTCTGAAATCTATGATCTTCTTGCCTCACGAGCTGTTAGAATCCCCTGTGGATTCCTTTCTCGCCACGTTCGCAGCTCCTTCCCGGAACAGGGAGTGACAATGCCACAATTTTATACACTCTGCAGAGGTGCGTTACTTTACCCACAGACGCCCATGGTTGTGTTTCCGAGGTAGCTAGCCCCATTCACACACCCGTGGACACGAAGCCTTTTCACCCAACTTCTTTGACATATCTCACATCGTAGCTGGCAAAACCAGCTACCTGCCCGGTCAGTTTAATACCTTCAGTAGAGGCCTTTAGTTTGTTTAGACAGTTGGTCGCCTACAGTAGAGGTCACACCCCAACTGCCATCCCTGGGAGATATGCCGTAAGATGGAATTACTTTAGCTCAGCCCTTCCCACTCAGGGTCATGTGGTCAACGCGGTCACTACGGCGCTTGAGCTCAAGAAGGCAATTGTTGATTAAAGCCTAATGGTGATATCCCTTGTAGTCGAACCCGCCTTCCAATGGCTTCACAGCCTCCACACAGGGTTCGACTACCAGCCATAATAGTTTACCGACTGCTCCATCAGCCGGTCAACATGCATGTCATATTATTTATAAGATAATTTTTCTTTTATGCAAGTGATATACAATAGTAGATTGGCAAATACTTTGATAAAATTAATCAACGATATGCAAGAATGGACTTGCCTGAGATACTCGGGAGAGCAATCAAAATCATTGAAGGTCAATGTTGAAGATTCAATTCAACCATAAGAACTCCAAAGAAGATTCAACTGTAAAAATGTGAATGAAGTCCAATCAAGAATGACACCAAAGTGCACACAACAAAGGTGATGCAGATGTATGTTACAAGTACACTAATCCATACTGAAGCGTCGAGGATTAACATATTAGTCTTGGTTGTTCATTAACTTGCATAGTATATTACATCAAGCAATGAACACAGTCCATGTAAAACATGCTAACAGAATGAGACACATTCAGTTCACCAACCAACATATTTTAATTCACATGATAGTAAAGGTAATACTAAGTTGAGTTTCAGGTTTCGACTTTGGTTTATTCGAAATAATTGGATAGCAGAGAATTGGTTATTTTAGGTCCAGCTAACTGAATTCGATTGAGATGGCTGTGGATTTACTTGGTCACAGGAGATGCTAATTATGGCCAAAAGGAACTAGACCAGATATTTAATTCTTAGTGTCAAAAGCTAGACACTAGAATCCTATTGATCGCCTAGTGGTACTGCTGGTAACATGCGGACCTGTAAATAGAACAACAATCAGATTCTTGAAAGGATTCCTGGTACTATCATTGCTACAACGTGATGAAGTTAGTCACCCAGGTCCTGAGTCAAAGAGATCAAAACTGAACCCTTTGGTTTATCTTGGTTCTAAATATATACGACTAAAGGTCTGCATCGCTACTTGGTCACTGCTTAAAGAACTACTCTGAACCTGGGTAGTCTGAAGATTTCAGGCAACCAAGTTTTGTTGTCCAAAACTGAATATATATTCTACAGTAGCGGTGTTACTACTCTGAAGCTAAATGGCAAGTGCATGGCTGGTTCCTGCTAAATAATAACTTCTAATTTTTGTTCCCAGGGGTTTGCTTTCTCATGATTATATGTATTGGCAGACATTACTAGAGAAGAATTCTATCCTAAAACAGAGCAACACTACTAGCATATTATAACATGAATGTAATAACTAAGTTTCAAACATCAGCCAAGCTAGCTTATCTCCTGATGGTTTACTGAGCTAGTTCATCTACTGGAACCTGAGGATATACTATTTATTTGGTAATGGTCATGTGGAGTCCTAGTGCGGGCATGAAAAATATTCTCACTGGGCACAGCTAAATGCTACTGCAAGGAAGAGGAAATTAACATGCCAGTTAACTCTTGAGACTAAGTCAAACATATATGTATTACTGATCATGGCGGAGTATTAATTTGATGTTCCAGAATTATAGGTTACAGTAAAGTGATGCTAGGTTATGAACCTGAAGTTAAAAGTGCAAGTGTAAAAGACATGACTAGCATAGTTTTGATGCCACACTGTAGTTTCTAAGTTCAGGGAAGTGTGATGTAAATACGTAATAAGCCACTACCAAACCTACACCTTTAGATTAAACAAGCCAACAGGCAAGCATGAATTTACTAGACAGTAGCACACAGTTCTGACATTCAGGGGTATGGTTTCATGTATTTTCGAAGATGAATATAACTACTTCGTTTAGTTTCAGAACAGGCCGCTGTATACGTATCTTTCAGATCTAATATGCATGTATAGCTTGGTCATCTCCTTATTTAAATGCATGTGTACTAGATGGCATGAGCAAGCTGCTGAACCTATTTCCATTTGCATCACAAGCTGATGCATACGTATTTACCACTACTGGCCATGACTAGAACAGAAGTGCATGTGTGTGCGTGTGTTCATTCCTATGCCCACATATAATCTGGGAAGATCTCTAAAAATGTCTCATAAATACAAAACGAAAATAGAAGTTGGACAATCCCTTGCTCCAATTAAAATATTCTCCAACTCACATGGCTTGCATTCATTTATGTATTACTTTTGCACCTCTAATAGCAATCTTCTTATCAGCTTCTAGTTCTTTTCTTCTTAATATAGAAAAGATGAATCTCATCTGGTGTTTCATCCTAAGCATATAATTGACGTAAACATACATAACCCCTGTTTATGGTCATATGGTTGTACTGGAATTCTGAAGTGTGTTTGCTTATACATGTACGTTTATTTATATAGGATGTCAGCCTTTAAATAAGAAAAAATTCATACGAAATGCTGTGCTACACCACGATGATTAATCCAGATCAATGATCCCCTATTCTATCTATATCCATATTTTATATTCTCACATCCGCGAGTCAGATCAACACTCAGGTAAACCGGAAATCAATTTTATTTAGATTCTTGATGCCCAAAAGTGTAAAGTATTACCTGACAGATTGGGGATTTGGAACATCTCGAATTAGTTGGGGATGGACTTGGTCTCCTACGCAATTTCTCATCTCCAGCGTCGGTATGGACAGCGGGTGCCGACAGGCTCGGTGTGCTCCAGAGGCGATGGAGATGATGCAGCGCCAGGGACGTGTCTCTTCGGACTCAAGTTGTCCACCATGGCCTCACGTTGTTTGCCGCTTGCCACCACTGACGATGTCCACCGGATCGGCCACCAGCGAACTCAAGAGCAGTAGTTCCCCTCCAGGTAATCGATCTGCTTCCTCTGCTTGGGTTCCGGTGGTCTCCATCCCTCCCTAATCTTACTACCTGGTGCTTGGTCAGCCTTCTCAGCACTGGCCATGGCTTCTAGGTTTTGGTCTCTGGTGGGGGAAGATGCTAAAGAGAGGAGAGGAAAAAGACTGAAGAGGTACCCATAGTGGAGAGGGCTTCAATCGATGTCACAGTGGAGGATGTTCTACAGGACTATGAGGTGTCATATTTTGCTTCGGTGGCTTCTCCTTTGTGTGCCAGCTCCTGCTAGTCACTTTCCTGGAACGGTGAGGATAGACATTGGTTGAAAGACAAAGAGACTAGCATTTTGACTGCTACGGCCTAAGTTACATGGTTAAGTGGAAGATATTTTGTCCCATTGATGGATTATGTACGTGCACATAAAAGACATTGTGGCTGCTAGCTTTTCCATCGATGGTATATACACTATACTCACTTCTGGAATATGTATTGATAACAAAATAACTTTACTAGGAATGTTCAATTATTTCTTACGAAATAATCATTTTACATAATTCTGCAAAATTAAATTATATCGGTTCCGCGTTCTATGTATGTTTGCCCTCGCGACTATTTTTGCGAGTTAGGCAGGAGTTTACATAGGGAATCATTTATACTGGAAATAGCTTTTCTCAAAAGTATTATTCTGAAGAAAATAAAAAATTCGGAAC
Organism: Lolium multiflorum; assembly: GCA_030979885.1. Classification (NCBI taxonomy): domain Eukaryota; kingdom Viridiplantae; phylum Streptophyta; class Magnoliopsida; order Poales; family Poaceae; genus Lolium; species Lolium multiflorum. Next base: position 197,380,574 of record CM061748.1, on the reverse strand, counting down.
CTCAAGCTCTCGAATGCACACTCCGCTATGATGACCGAACTAACATTTTCTCTGCCCGAATGACTCGAACATTGTAATAGACATGTATCAGACAACTTTAATTAACTAGTGGCATTTTCTTATTACTCTTGTACCCTGTTTATTTTTTTCTTATCAAATTGTTTCCGGAATACTTGACCTCAATTTCTTTCACATTATGAAATTCATGCAAGCATGACACTCAATAGTTAACACATATATGGTTATCACCATAGCTGTGGTTCGATCCATACTGCTCCCCAGCCACAGTGATCTCACCAGTAGTATGGTTAAACCAAGCAAAATATAAATCTCTCTTAAGTAGAAACAAAGTTTCCTGGTCTGTATTGTTTTTCTAAGCTAGTTTTATCCAGAGTACTTAACGTTCTAAATATTCGGGGTTTTACAGTATCAAAGTTAGTATAAACAAATAAAGCTAGATAGCACCCCCTCATGACTAGTGGCTATTGCTAAATAAATAAAATTGACTACTTTAGATGGGAACAAGGTGAAATGAAATGACTATGAAGGAGTTTGAAGGGAATGTGACTTGAATGACTTGGTGAAGATTTGTGAAAACTGATGATTGGGTTCCGATGCGATACCCTTCCAATTATACAAGTACCCCCACAATACCTGATTATGGGTAGGGCGTAACTAGAAACTTAAGTAGTTTAGTATGGGTTCCCTCTAAACAAGCATCATAGAGGTTATGCCGAGGCTGCCTCCGTTACAGGTGATATGATGTGAATATGAGGTGAATGTACGACCCAAGCCTGTTCCCGGGTTGACAGTTGGTTTTCACCGGGAGGCCAAGCTCATGGGGAGAGGTGCCTATACTAGGTTATTTAAGTGAAAAGTTATGGTTGATGATCCGCACTGAGTTACGATGATTCGGGATATTCCGACGGATGTAATCAAAAGTTGTGGCACAAGAGTACAACCTCTGCAGAGTGTTAAAACTATTCGAATAGCCGTGTCCACGGTTACGGACAATTGGAAAGGCCATACTGTTCCGTTGTTAGAGTTTATCCTAAAAAGGAATGGTGAATTTGAATGGTGAATTGAGCTTTGAAAACACAACTAAGGTTGTGGGAATGACACTAATGTTCCCACCTGAGTTAGTCCAGTGATTCAAGCATCTTTACTAAATGTTTATGAACTAAACTTGGCTTTACGCAAATAAACCTAGAGCTTAGCAAACCATTAAAATTGGTAAATACTTACATTAGTATTAGTTTGCGAGTACTTAAAGTACTCATGGCTGTGTCCCTGGCTATTCCAATGCCAGCCTATGAAGAGGAGCAACACTACGAGGATGACGGTCAGCAGGGCATCTACCAGAACTAGGATGCTTCTAACGTCAAGCGTTGGCCTGTGGATAGATAGTTCCACCTACTACGACGCTTCCGCTACTTATTATGTGTGTTGATCATGTAGATCAACTATTTGTGTAATATTGGATCATGTAATCCATGGATGTAAGACTCTATGTGTTGTAATAAATGATGACTCTATGATATTCAACTATTATGTCTCGCAACAACATTATTCTTGGGATTGCGATGTACGACATAATAGGCACCGGGACTTAAAAATCCGGGTGTTGACACTTAGTACGCGGCAAACCCAACACAAAATCCATACTAATATCTTCCCATGGTGTAGTAGGTGCCGGTAAAGGAGTATACAAACCGTGAGGCTTCAGCTTGGACTTGGACTTGTTGCAAGTAATACATCTCTTCACATACCTGTCCACATCCCGCCTCATCTTTGGCCAATAAAAGTGGTCAGCTAGCATGAGTAGCGTCTTCTCACGCCCAAAGTGACCCATCAAACCTCCATCATGAGATTCCTGCAGTAAGAGCAAACGCACTGATGATTCTGGAACACATAGTTTGTTAGCCCTAAACAAGAATCCATCATGTATGTGATATTTTTCCCATGCTTTACCAATAGCACACAAGCGATATGGTTCAACAAAATCATGATCAGTAGCATACAAATCACATAATATCTTTAATCCAGGAATTTTAACATCAAGTTGAGTTAACAGCATATTCTTCCTAGATAAAGCATCAGCAACAACATTATCTTTTCCCTTCTTATGCTTAATAATGTATGGAAAAGAATCAATGAACTCAACCCACTTAGCAAGACGCCTATGCAAGTTAGATTGACCTTTCAGATATTTCAAAGCTTCATGATCAGAATGTATGATAAATTCTTTTGGCCACAAGTATTGTTGCCAAACCTCAAGAACTCTAATTAAAGCATATAATTCTTTATCATATATTGGATAGTTCAACTTAGCACCAGAAAGTTTCTCAGAAAAATATGCAATTGCGCGACCCTCTTGCATCAACACACCACCAATTCCAATACCACTAGCATCACATTCAATCTCAAATTACTTATTGAAATCAGAGAGTGCAAGCAATGGTGCAGAAGTTAACAATCGTTTCAGTTCATCAAAAGCATGATTTTGGGCTGCGCCCCACTCAAAGACAACACCCTTTTTAGTTAATTCATTCAAAGGTGCAGCAATAGTACTAAAATTTGGCACAAATCTTCTATAAACCCAGCTAGACCATGAAAACTTCTTACTTGACTCACATTCATGGGAGTAGGCCAATTTTGAATAGCTTCAATTTTAGATACATCTACTTCTACTCCATGCTTAGAGACAACATAACCCAGAAATATGACCTTATCTTTGCAAAATGTGCACTTCTCAAGATTACCATAGAGTTTATTATCACGCAACACTTGCAAACATGTCGAATATGAATAGTATGATCAGATTCATTGCGGCTGTAGATTAATATATCTTCAAAGTACACAACCACAAACTTGCCAATAAAATCACGCAAAACATGGTTCATCAGTCTCATGAAAGTGCTAGGTGCATTAGTTAAATCAAAAGGCATTACTAACCACTCATATAAACCAAATTTTGTTTTAAAGGTTGTTTTCCATTCATCCCCCTCTTTCATCCTAATTTGATGATAACCACTACGCAAATCAATTTTAGAGAAAACAGCAGCACCACTCAATTCATCTAGCATATCCTCTAAACGGGGAATAGGATGACGATATCGAATAGTAATGTTGTTTATCGCTCTACAATCTACACACATGCGCCATGTACCATCTTTCTTAGGAACTAAAATAACAGGAACAGCACAAGGACTAAGGCTTATGCGGATATAACCTTTGTCGAGTAGCGCTTGTACTTGCTTCTGTATCTCCTTCGTATCTTCGGGGTTCGTCCTATATGGAGCCCTATTGGGCAGCGAAGCTCCGGGGATCAAATCAATTTGATGCTCAATACCACGCAATGGTGGCAATCATGCGGGTACATCCTCTGGAAACACGTCGCTGAATTCCAACAAAACACTAAAAACACCAAGAGAAATAGGGGTCATGTCACTAGAAACCAAAACCTCACCCTTGTACATGAGCACAAGAGGCATGGCTGTAGGATCCTCACTAAATTCTCTCATGTCTTCTTTGGTGGCTAATAAGACTAATGAATTCACTCTCTCACTTTTTGTTATATCAGTCACGGTATTTCAATTCTCTAACCTATCTAGAGGTGCATCCTCCAAGTTTACTTCAATTTTCTGACGAGATTCATTGACAATTTGTTGTGGTGACATAGGCCGCAAGTTGATTTTCTTGCCCTGGAACTCCAAGTGATATGTATTGGCGCAGCCATTATGTTGCACAGAACGGTCATAGAGCCATGGCCGACCCAATAGTAGATGACACACCGTCATAGGAACCACATCAAAATCAATGCAATCCTTATACGGTCCAATCGCAAACTCAACCTGAACCATGTGGTTTACCTTTATCTTACCATTGTCGCTCAACCACTGAATATAGTATGGATGCGGGTGCGGTAGATACTTCAATTTCAGCTTGGCACACAACTCCTTGCTTGCTAGATTGCGACAACTTCCGCCATCAATAATGACCTTGCAAGCTTTATCAGGACCAACTAGTGCCTTTGTTTAGAACAAATTGCAGCGTTGAGTAGATGCACTCGGCTGCACATTAAGCGCATGCTGTGACACAACAATAGTGCGAGCTTCAGACGGATAATCATCTACACCATCACTGTCATAGTCATCATCTTCTGGAGCATTTGGATCAACATCATCTCCAGTCTCATACTCATTGTCCTCATTAATAATCATGACCTTGCGGTTAGGACAATCTCTCTTGAAGTGACACTTGCCTCTAGGGCGCCCCAATCTTCAGCGCCGGCGCCATCTTCGCGCTCCGGACCCTACTCTACTCCGTCTAGCAAGCCGGTCTCTAATATTTCCAATACAAAGAAGTCTGAATCTGCTACAAGTACGAGTGGTTCTAGCATGTCTAGTGCGCGCAACCGTGTAGCGCCTAGCTCCCGTAGCACGACCTTTGATTTGAGCTTCTTCAGCCAACTGTGCTTTAGCTTCTCTAGCATGATGTAGCAACTCATTCATATTAGTGTAACTGTGATGACGAACAATGCCTTTGACTTCAAACCATGTAGAAAACGCTACATTGTCATCTCAAGTGACTCACGGACACGGCCACGATGCATAAGCATCTCCATCTCCATGAAATAAACATCAACAGTCTTCACACCTTGTCTCAATAGGGTCAACTTGTCATATATTGTATGCAAATAATTGGTGGTGACAAAACGAGCTTGCATAATGGCCTTCATCTCGCGCCATGTAAGAACTGGCACCTCATTGTCTTCTTAACGAGCACGTGTAACTCCATACCACCAACGCAATACATAACCATCAAATTCTGAGGAAGCGAGTTTCACCTTCCTGTCTTCAGTATAGTCATGTAAGCGCCATAGCTTCTCAATCTTCAGCTCCCAAGTGAGGTATTCTTCTACATCAGCTCCTCCTTCAAACTTGGGTATGGAAAACTTGGGCTTACCCAACCCATCGTCATGTTGTTGTGGAGGGACACGGCGAGCTCCTAGCTCAACAAAGCCACGACCACGGTAACCACGTCCAACACCACGACCAACACCACGAGCTTCATCCTGAATCTCAGGGTCGTCATCTTCTTGTTGCTGTTGTTGAGTGAGATTTTCAACAGCCAGTTGCAAAGCTTGAAGACTGCGCTGGATATCCATCATTTGATCGGTCATTGTAGTGACGGTCTCATTAGTAGCATCTAGCTTCTAGGAGATCTCCTGAACAGACCCCCTAAGCTCATCATCCTGAGAGCGGAATTCACGTCGCATCTCATTGCGAAGAGCTTCATACTCCCTCCATGTCATAATATCCGCGGAATTCTTGTTTTCCTGGTTAACAATTTTGGCATCACTAGCGGACATGGTTAGTAGGTTAGTGCACTAAATCAAAAATATATGTGGTGGTATGATGTCTACGGGTGCTTCTATTCTTGTAGACAGTGTTGGGCCTCCAAGAGCAGAGGTTTGTAGAACAGCAGCAAGTTTCCCTTAAGTGGATTACCCAAGGTTTATCGAACTGGGAGGAAGAGGTCAAAGATATCCCTCTCATGCAACCCGCAACCACAAAGCAAGAAGTCTCTTGTGTCCCCAACACACCTAATAGGTGCACTAGTTCGGCGAAGAGATAGTGAAATACAAGTGGTATGAATGAATATGAGCATGTACGGCGCCAGAAAATAGCTCTGGCGTGCTGATGGTAGTAATATTGTAGGAAGTAAACAGCAGTAGTAACGCAGTAGTAACGCAGTAAAAAGTAAACAAGCAGCGATAGCGTATTTAGGAACAAGGCCTAGGGATTAGACTTTCACTAGTGGACACTCTCAACTTTGATCACATAAGAATAGATAAATGCATACTCTACACTCTCTTGTTGGATGATGAACACATTGCGTAGGATTACACGAACCCTCAATGCCGGAGTTAACAAGCTCCACAATTAAATGTTCATATTTAAATAACCTTAGAGTGCATGAAAGATCGACACGACTAAACCAAGTACTAACATAGCATGCACACTGTCACCTTCACGCCATGTAGGAGGAATAGATCACATCAATACCATCATAGTAATAGTTAACTTCATAATCTACAAGAGATCATAATCATAGCCTACGCCAAGTACTAACACGAGTGCACACCTGTCACCATTACACCGTGTAGGAGGAATAAAACTACTTTAATAACATCACTAGAGTAGCACATAGATAAATTGTGATACAAAACACATTGCAATCATAAAGAGATATAAATAAGCACTTCACTACGCCATTCATAACAGTGAATAAGTATTCTGTGAAATATAGCCTAAGAGACCCACACGGTGCACACACTGTCACCTTTACACACGTGGGACAAGGAGTCTCCGGAGATCACATAAGTAAAACTCACTTGACTAGCACAATGACATCTAGATTACAAGCATCATCATATGAATCTCAATCATGTAAGGCAGCTCATGAGATTATTGTATTGAAGTACATAGGAGAGAGATGAACCACATAGCTACCGGTACAGCCCCGAGCCTCGATGGAGAACTACTCCCTCCTCATGGGAGCAGAGCGGTGATGAAGATGGCGGTGGAGATGGCAGCGGTGTCGATGGAGGAGCCTTCCGGGGCACTTCCCCGTCCAGGTGCCGGAAGAGACTCGTCCCCGCATCTTGGCTTCGCGATGGCGGCGGCTCTGGAAGGTTTCGCGTACCGTGGCTTATTCGTATCGAGGTTTTAGGTCAGGGACCTTTAAATAGGCGAAGAGGCGGAGTCGGAGGGTCGAAGGGGCGCCCACACCATAGGGTGGCGCGGGCCCCCTGGCCGCGCCGGCCTGTGGTTTGGTGGGCCTGTGCCCCCTCTCTGGCGGTTCTCGTGTGTTCTCGATGCTTCCGGGCAAAATAGGAACCTGGGCGTTGATTTCGTCCGATTCCGAGAATATTTCGTTACTAGGATTTCGAAACCAAAAATAGGAAAACAGAACTGCACTTCGCATCTTGTTAATAGGTTAGTTCCGAAAATGCACGAATATGACATAAAGTGTGCATAAAACATGTAGATATCATCAATAAAGTAGCATGGAACATAAGAAATTATCGATACGTTGGAGACGTATCATCCCAGCTTAGTTCTGCTCGTCCCGAGCAGGTAAAACGATAACAAAGATAATTTCTTAAGTGACATGCCATCATAACCTTGATCATACTATTGTAAGCATATGAGATGAATGCAGCGATCAAAACAATGGTAATGACATGAGTAAACAACCGAATCATAAAGCAAAGACTTTTCATGAATAGTACTTTCAAGACAAGCATCAATAAGTCTTGCATAAGAGTTAGCTCGTAAAGCAATAATTCAAAGTAGAGGTATTGAAGCAACACAAAGGAAGATTAAGTTTCAGCGGTTGCTTTCAACTTATAACATGTATATCTCATGGATAGTGTCAATGCAAAGTAATATAATAAGTGCAATATGCAAGTATGTAGGAATCAATGCACAGTTCACACAAGTGTTTGCTTCTTGGGGTGGAGAGAAATAGGTGAACTGACTCAACATAAAGGTAAAAGAATGGTCCTTCAAAGAGGAAAGCATCGATTGCTATATTTGTGCTGGAGCTTTGGTTTTGAAAACATAAAGAGAGCATAAAAGTAAAATTTTGGGAGGTGTTTGTTGTTGTCAACGAATGGTAGTGGGCACTCTAACTACCTCATCAACCAGACTTTCAAGAGCGGCTCCCATGAAGGACGTTATCTCTACCAGCAAGGTAGATCATCCCTCTTCTCTTTTGTTTACACATGTACTTTAGTTTAGTTTTTCTTTATTTATGGATGACACTCCTCCCAACCTTTTGCTTACACAAGCCATGGCTAACCGAATCCTCGGGTGCCTTCCATCATTCACATACCATGGAGGAGTGTCTATTTGCAAAATTAAGTTGCTTACTGATGAATCAGCAAAACATGTGAAGAGAATTATTAATGAAAGTTAATTAATTGGGGCTGGGAACCCCATTGCCAGCTCTTTTTGCAAAATTATTGGATAAGCGGATGTAGCCACTAGTCCATTGTGAAAGTCTGTCAAAAGTAAATGACAAGATCGAAAGATAAAACACCACATACTTCCTCATGAGCTATAAAATATTGACACAAATAAGAGGTAATAACTTTTGAATTATTTAAAGGTAGAACTCAAGCAATTTACTTTGGAATGGCGGAGAAATACCATGTAGTAGGTAGGTATGGTGGACACAAATGGCATAGTGGTTGGCTCAAGGATTTGGATGCATGAGAAGTATTCCCTCTCGATACAAGGTTTAGGCTAGAAAGGTTATTTGAAGCAAACTCAAGGATGAACCGGTGCAGCAAGACTCACATAAAAGACATATTGTAAACATTATAAGACTTTACACCGTCTTCCTTGTTGTTCAAACTCAATACTAGAAATTATCTAGACCTTAGAGAGACCAATTATGCAAACCAAATTTTAGCATGCTCTATGTATTTCTTCACTAATAGGTGCAAAGTATATGATGCAAGAGCTTAAACATGAGCACAACAATTGCCAAGTATCACATTATCCAAGACATTTTACCAATTACTACATGTAGCATTTTTCCAATTCCAACCATATAACAATATAACGAAGAGGAAACTTCGCCATGAATATTATGAGCTAAGAACACATGTGTTCATACGAAACAACGGAGCGTGTCTCTCTCGCACACAAGGATGAACTTATTCAGAGAACTAAGATAACAAAACAAAAATAAAAGCACACACAGACGCTCCAAGTAAAGTACATAAGATGTGACCGAATAAAAATATAGTTTCAAGAGAAGGAACCTGATACTTTGTCGATGAAGAAGGGGATGCCTTGGGCATCCCCAAGCTTAGATGCTTGAGTCTTCTTGAAATATGCAGGGATGAACCACGGGGCATCACCAAGCTTAGAGCTTTCACTCCTCTTGATCATAGTATATCATACTCCTCTCTTGACCCTTCAAAACTTCCTTCACACCAAACTTCAAGCAAACTCATTAGAGGGTTAGTGCACAATTAATAATTCACATGTTCAGAGGTGACACAATCATTCTTAACACTTCTGGACATTGCACAAAACTTCTGAAAGTTAATGGAACAAAGAAACTCATTCAACTTAACAAAAGCGGCAACGCGAAATAAAAGGCAGAATCTGTCAAAAACAAAACAGTCCTTAAAGACGAATTTTAAAATGGCACCAGACTTTCTCAAACGGAAAAACTCAAAACTAATGAAAGTTGCGTACTTATCTGAGGATCACGCTCGTAAATTGGCAGATTTTTTCGAATTTTCTACAGAGACTTGTGCCCAGATTCGTGACAGACAGCAATGCTGTTTCTGCGCAGCGATCCCAAATATAACATCAACTTTAACATAGAAACTTTACTTGGCACAAAAACATGATAAGGAGAGGTTGCTACAGTAGTAAACAACTTCCAAGACACAAATATAAAACAAAGTACTGTAGTAAAAAAACACATGGGTTATCTCCCAAGAAGTTCTTTCTTTATAGCCATTAAGATGGGCTCAGCAGTTTTAATGATGCACTCGTAAGAAATAAGAGTTGAAGCAAAAGAGAGCATCAAGAGGCAAATTCAAAACACATTTAAGTCTAACATGCTTCCTATGCATAGGAATCTTGTAAATAAACAAGTTTATGAAGAGCAAAGTAACAAGCATAGGAAGATAAAACAAGTGTAGCTTCAAAAATTTCAGCACATAGAGAGGTGTTTTAGTAACATGAAAATTTTTACAACCATATTTTCCTCTCTCATAATAACTTTCAAGCAACATGAGCAAACTCAACAATATAACTATCACATAAAGCATTCTTATCATGAGTCTCATGCATAAAATAATTACTACTCCCAACATAAGCATAGTCAATTTTATTAGTTGTAGTGGGAGCAAATTCAACAAAGTAGCTATCATTATTATTCTCATCATCAAATATAGGAGGCAAAGTATCATCAAAGCAAATTTTCTCCTCAATGCTTGGGGGATTAAAAATATCATGCTCATCAAAGCCAGCTTCCCCAAGCTTAGAATTTTCCATAGCATTAGCAACAATAGTGTTCAAAGCATTTATATTAATATGTTCCATGGGTTTTTTAATTTTCGCATCAATCCATCCATGTCTTAAATCAGGAAATAGAATAAGAAGCTCATTGTTGTCCATTATGCCTAACTTGTGTAAACAAGAAACCAAATGTCGCAATTGCAGAGTCTAAAGGAAATAGCTTCGAGTACTTACAACGGCCGGAGAATAGCTTAGTAGCCGAGATCCGAGTGTGAGTACCTTTTACCTTTCCTCCCGGCAACGGCGCCATAAAAGTGCTTGATGTCTACGGGTGCTTCTATTCTTGTAGACAGTGTTGGGCCTCCAAGAGCAGAGGTTTGTAGAACAGCAACAAGTTTCCCTTAAGTGGATTACCCAAGGTTTATCGAAGGGAGGAAGAGGTCAAAGATATCCCTCTCATGCAACCCTGCAACCACAAAGCAAGAAGTCTCTTGTGTCCCCAACACACCTAATAGGTGCACTAGTTCGGCGAAGAGATAGTGAAATACAAGTGGTATGAATGAATATGAGCAGAGTACGGCGCCAGAAAATAGCTCGCTGGCGTGCATTGATGGTAGTAATATTGTAGGAAGTAAACAGCAGAGTAACGCAGCAGTAGTAACGCAAAAAACAAGAACAAGCAGCGATAGCGTATTTAGGAACAAGGCCTAGGGATTAGACTTTCACTAGTGGACACTCTCAACTTTGATCACATAACAGAATAGATAAATGCATACTCTACACTCTCTTGTTGGATGATGAACACATTGCGTAGGATTACACGAACCCTCAATGCCGGAGTTAACAAGCTCCACAATTAAATGTTCATATTTAAATAACCTTAGAGTGCATGAAAGATCGACACGACTAAACCAAGTACTAACATAGCATGCACACTATCACCTTCACGCCAGGTAGGAGGAATAGATCACATCAATACCATCATAGTAATAGTTAACTTCATAATCTACAAGGGATCATAATCATAGCCTACGCCAAGTACTAACACGAGTGCACACACTGTCACCATTACACCGTGTAGGAGGAATAAAACTACTTTAATAACATCACTAGAGTAGCACATAGATAAATTGTGATACAAAACACATTGCAATCATAAAGAGATATAAATAAGCACTTCACTACGCCATTCATAACAGTGAATAAGTATTCTGTGAAATATAGCCTAAGAGACCCACACGGTGCACACACTGTCACCTTTACACACGTGGGACAAGGAGTCTCCGGAGATCACATAAGTAAAACTCACTTGACTAGCACAATGACATCTAGATTACAAGCATCATCATATGAATCTCAATCATGTAAGGCAGCTCATGAGATTATTGTATTGAAGTACATAGGAGAGAGATGAACCACATAGCTACGGTACCCCGAGCCTCGATGGAGAACTACTCCTCCTCATGGGAGCAGCAGCAGAATGGATGGCGTGGAGATGGCAGCGGTGTCGATGGAGGAGCCTTCCGGGCACTTCCCTTCCGGCAGGTGCCGAACGAGACTCCGTCCCCGCATCTTGGCTTCGCGATGGCGGCGGCTCTGGAAGGTTTCGCGTACCGTGGCTTATTCGTATCGAGGTTTTAGGTCGGGACCTTTAAATAGGCGAAGAGGCGGAGTCGGAGGGTCGGGGGCGCCACACCATAGGGTGGCGCGGCCCCCCGGCCGCGCCGCCTGTGGTTGGGGGCCTGTGCCCCCTCTCCGCGTTCTCGTGTGTTCTGGATGCTTCCGGCAAAATAGGAACCCGGGCGTTGATTTCGTCCGATTCGAGAATATTTCGTTACTAGGATTTCTGAAACCAAAAACAGCAGAAAACAGGAACGCACTTCGGCATCTTGTTAATAGGTTAGTTCCAAATGCACGAATATGACATAAAGTGTGCATAAAACATGTAGATATCATCAATAAAGTAGCATGGAACATAAGAAATTATCGATACGTTGGAGACGTATCATGGTACTCTCACAACTCACTCAAAACTGATAAGAAAAAGAAATCTTACCGTTCCAAAGTAAATTAGTGTTGCTTACCACTTTTAGTAACAACTAGTGCACGGATGTAGCGAAGCGAATATCAAGGGTATAATAACAATCACACGACAAAGCAGGATATATGTGGGGCTGTAGGTAGGCTACCTATTTGCACCAATAACAAGCTCTAGCGCTGACCGTAGACAACCAATGATACTCACACAAGGCGATAAATGTGGCAATGCAACTATATGGATGAAAGGTTGCAATACACTCGAGAGACACTAGCAAAACTCAACGAAACAGGCACAAGATTGATCAACTACAGGTGCAGAAAAGTAAACTAGGCCTTCACTTCAATCTTTCTAGTACTTCACTTTTTCTTTTTGGATTTTCTTTTTGTAACACACGCAGCTATTTAGCTCTTTTTTCTTCTTTTCTCTCTTTTTTTTGGACTCAACTCCTTGATAACACGGCCAACAGAAATTACAAAGCACCAAAACCCTAACGAGCAGCCTGTCGAGCGGTAAAACTAGTCTCTTCTGGGGAAGTTCCTAGTTACTTTATATCGAAAGGTTGTGGCTATGGTTGGGGACAAGCACACTGTACGCTATGTGGACTCGGAGAAAACAAAAACTAATACTAGATGATAGCGGAGACTCAAATCCTAACAATACTAGATGGAAGAAAAAGATACGCAAAAACAACTACGAAAAACAACTAAAACTCGAAATTAGTGCAATCTAAGGCTATGGCAAACCCTAACCCTAACTTTTTATGGATTTTTCTGGATAGGAAACACTCACAACTCAACTATGGGGTGGATTGTGGATGGCTTACCGAGGAAACCCGAGAATCTGATACCAAGATGATAAGGGGTGGCCCGATATTCTCAGTAAGCAACGGTGGTGATGATGATCACGGGGCGAACACAGCGGAGATACACGGTGATGAATTGGATGATAACTTGTATGACGTTGTCGAGTCTCTCGATCGGTCCCTGTCGCCAATGCAACAGCTCTCAACCCTGCAAGATATTCACAACTCCACACACTTCCGCACGTAGCCGCCGACCACGAAGCGGTAAGTTGCGACCGTCTAATTCCCAATGGAACAACAGATCACACAAGACTTTCAGGGGTTCAACACCAAATCGATGCAATATGGTGTAGAGATTCAATAGAGTTGCGTAGCAAACACCTATGAATTAGGGTTTATCTTAAACGTGGTCTAAACCTAATTTGGGGGCATCCTGGGCACTTATATAGGGGTTCAGGATGACCTCAGGTCGAAAAGATACAAAAATAACCGACCTGAATAGATTCAGTCGCACCTGACTCCGGTTCGGGATCCGGCGACCGGCCTGGACCGGGCCATCCACGAAACCGGTGTGGTGCCGGGTGGTGACCGGGCGATGGTGCTGGGCTTACTGGATATCATCCGATTGGCACAAGCGTGGGGTCCGCCGGCGCGGCTCGCCTGGGCGCCCGTTGAACGGGTCAGTACCGGCGCCGGCGTGGTGGCTTTTGGCCGGCTGGGACCGGCCTGGACTTCTTCCTCTTCTCTCGCGCATTCCTCCCGCTCCTCCCTCGCGCGTCCATGGGACGTCTTCATGTCCAGCTCCATGTCCTTCACGTCCATCTTCTTGTCCAGCTGCTCCTCTTCTCCTCGTGCGATGCTTGGTTCCTCTTCATACCTGATCATAGATAAGTGATAGGACTTAGGCAGTATAAAGTTCTCATTGATCAAAGTATCACATAGGAACAAGTTCACCTGTTGTTTAAGTAGCTTCGCACGAGCTCGTGTCATTGGTCCAATCCTGACTTCATTGGACTTGAGCTTCACAGCAGCTTCGTCTTCATCTTGCAATGACGGAGGTAGTAGCGCAGTAGTAGGGATGTCCTCATCACAACGTAACCTCATCTCCTCTGAACAACTCTCAAGCAGTAGCCTCAGTTTTCATTAAAATAGACAAAGCACTGCAATAAAGGTGTATTTGGTAGATTGGGTGAACTCAGATTGTCTCATCTCATCCCAGCTTTTTTGAGTTTTATTTGTTTGGTAGGCTCGGGCCAAGTGGCACTGCCCGACTCATACAAAAATCCTTCTCACCCATGCCCACTTGCGAAGCTGAAATAGAGCTTCTCAGGCCATTTGCGGGCGTATACCAAAAACTGATGGCCTCGGCGTTCGAGACGATCCAAAGCCGGCCCAAATCTGGGCCTGATTTGCGGGGCTGCGGACCCGAGGGCTGCGTCCTCCCCTTGTCCTCCCCTGCAGTCCCGCGTGTCTGCCTCCCAAACCACAGCCACTCCACTCTAGTCCCAAACCTAGAGGATGGCCGACGAAGTTGCCGCCTCCGCCACAATCGGAGACGAGGCCGAGCTCGCCGCTGCTATCGCTCCTGCCGCCAAGGAGGTCCGGCCTTTCCGGTGGTCACGTAGCCCGCAACGGCGACGAAGAAGGCGAAGCCCGAGCTCACCGCGGAGCAGAGGCAAGTGGAGAACAAGAAGCGAGGGGGCCGCCACCACGGACAAGCAGCAGAGGGCAGCCGAGCAGCTCCAACTCCTCCAAACGGAGGTGAAGGCGAAGGCCATACAAGAGCATGCCATGCTCTTTTACGGCCACAACGCGCTCACGCAGCTGGCCGTGACGGGCGCTGGCACAGCCTCGGCGGGAAGCTCCGGCTCCTCCGTGACCGGTTGCTTCCTCCCCGTTCAACAGCCCCACCACCGACTACCCCGTTTGGGTACCCGCTCGGCGCTTACGAAATGATGGCGCCGTCGGGGCAGTTCTTGTACCCGCCACGGGATGGGTCACCGGAGGTGGGCGAGTCCAAGACGGGCCCGCCTCCTTCGTCTATTGACCTCAACCGTGCACTGGCGATGCTCTCCAAGGCCCCGAGGCCAATGCCCACAGCAGCGATGGCTGGTGCCCGCACCCTGTTCGACGAATTGTCGGGTGAGTGTGCGCAATTATCTTTGCAGACAGTGGACATGGTGCAGGCCCCTCCGTCTTACGCGCCGACGATGCCGACCACCATGGCATCTCCGTCGACTGAGCAGGCTCCCCCGACATTCACATAGAGGACGAAAACATTGGCAACGTCGGCACCATGAACATCGACGAGGAGTTGTTTTTCATTGACGAACTCACACAAGCCCCAGCTGCACAATCTCAAGGTCGCCGGGTTAGCAAAAGAACCAGCAACTATACGGAGCTGGAGGACAAAATGATCGTCGAGGCGTGGTTAGCCATTGAGCAAGATCCACTGAAAGGTGTCGAGCAGAAGGGGGCGCATTCTGGCGCCGGATCCATGAATACTTCCATGAGCACCGCCGGTATAGGAAGAACCGATTTGACAGCGACCACAATGAGTGCTCCGTCCAAAAGACGTGGGAAACAATTCAAGCGGGATGCAACAAGTTCCAGGCAGCGTATGATCACGTGAAGCGGATGACCGTTAGCGGCATCAGCGTCAAGGACTTGGTATGATTCTCTACCTAAACTTGTTCTTTGGTTGTTTGCACTTCAAAATAGTGAATGAAGGCAGGACCTTTGCCTTCCCTTATTGTTGGAAGGATCTCCGGGGCAACCCCAAGTTCGACGAGGGGTACTAGATGTACATGTCGAGCTTGATTGGAAGCAAGACTGCCAAAGATGCCACCGTCATTGACGTTGATGGCGGCCAGCCTTACGCAAGCTCCACTACTCGTGCAAGCCGTCCAAGAGGCCACAAGGCAACGAAGGCCGACATAAAGCGTGATGCTTCGGCCATGCATTTGGCCGACATCTTGAAGGACTTGTATGCTGAAAAAGAGGTGTCCACGGACAAGAGGGAAGTGAGGATGCGCTGGGAGTAGGAAGAGGCCATGAAGAACTACTATGATGTTCAAAAGAGGAAGCTTGACATTGATGAGGTTAATGCCAAGACAAGGGCTAGGGAATTGGAGCTCAAAAAGAAAGAATTCGAGCTCATTGCATTGTCAAGGGCCAAAGAGGTGGAGCTGAAACGGAAAGAAGTTGAGCTGAAACGCCAAGCCGAGAACCACATAATCATGACCGCCGACTTGACCTCTATGAACAAGATGAAGAGAGCTTGGTTCGAGAACAGGCAGAAGAAGATCCTAGACCGCACAAGTTGAGTTGACAATCTCAATTTGTAATTTTTATTTTTTGTTTCCTTGTTCAAACTATGTCGCATTTTCGTTTCCATGCTACATTTTATTTGATATTTATTATATGTTTTTAGATGTTATTTATAAATTTTTGTGGCAAAATAGCCTATTTCCTAAAGAAATAGACCATATCTAAGCCGCATTGGCAAAATGGGTGGCCGCAGCGTTGGGTAGCACGCAACCCAAACGTCCGCCGGACGCCGGCCTCTATCCGCGCACCCACCCAAATGAACACAAACGAATGGGCCAGCGCGCCGATTTGGATCTCCCCCGTTGGAGATGGCCTCAACTCACCTCGGTTGAGTGCATCCCGACCCACCACTGGCCCCGTGTGCGATGTGGCGCTCACCCCGCGTGCCTGACCAAACCATTTCACGCCATCCCTATCTCTGTGGTCGCTAGCTCTCTGCCGTGCGAGGACCCGCCTCCGCCTCTCCCTCGCCGGCGACGACTCCATCGAGCAGCTCCTTCGTCGGCGGGCACCCTCCTCTGCCGCCTCTCCCAGCCTCGTTCGACAACCGAGCATTAGGAGGAGCTCAGCCCCACCGGCAACCGAGCAGGAGGAGCAGCTCCACCGGCAATCGAGCAGGACTGCAGGAGAGGAGACACAGCTCAACCTCACCGCGTGCAGAGCAACTAGGATGGGCTCGACCTTCTGGCGGTGAACCCTCTCTTCGGCGGAGGCTCCTCTTGCTGCCATGGCCCACGGCCGCGAGCCACGACGCCCTCACACCACCACGGCCGCGAACCACACCGCCTCGATGCGGTTGCACAGCGCCTCCTCGAGCTCGCGCCACCGCCCAGCGCCTCCTCACGCCACTTCCCAGCGCCGCCGCCCAGCTCCTCATCATATCGCCGCCCAGTGCCGCAAGAGCAGACGACCGAGCGCCGCCGACCCGCTGCTTCATGGAGAGGACCGCCAGGGACCTAATTGCTTTTTATCTTTATGTTCAAGGTTCTTTTTATAAAATTACGGACCTCTTTGCAAATTAGTCAATTTCTGTAAAACGGTGAATGTGGGTGAGCTCAACTTGGCAATCGGCATGGGTGAACACACCCGAGGTACCAAACATGTGTTAAAATCTCAGCTCAGCTTGTGTAAGGTCGGCTTGTTTCACTTGGAAATGTCTTTCTATAGTGGCACGGAGCCCCCCCCCCCCCGGGTCAGGCTGCGAAGCTTGGAGACGACTCTGAAACAACAAGGTGGGGAACGTATTGAACACAGAACTGTCTCCTGAATGATGGACAATGAGGTGTTGCGACTGATCACGTGAAGCAAGCTAGCCGACATGGATCTCGTCAGTGAAGCAATGAAACAAATTCGATCCGACAAGAACAGATCGATCCTGCATCTATCTCTTTCATCCCCGAGAAGAGATGAGTATATTTGCAGTGCGTTGCTGCCATCCATTCATGCGTATGCCCTGCCCACACAGTAGTAACCGACAGACTGGAGTGCTAGTAGTATGGCAGCAATGTCGTCGGGCTCACGTGCTCTAATTGTGCGAAACACGTTCCATCCATCCTGGCAATTACACAGGTTTGGGCAGGCAGGCAAATACGGCTCCTCGTCTTGCATCATATTCAAGTTCAACAACAGATGCACCATCAAACAAAAGGCAAACGGTTCGCATACTAGGTCGATGAAGCATTGCAGGCCGATGAGGGACACTTCAAGGTGCAACATACACCAACAAAATCAATCAGTTTTACGCGAAGAAGCCGATCGAGCTCCAGCCACAACAACGTCTCCTTCAGGATGACAGGTCAGTCCCTTTCTCCAGCCATCTGGGCTCAGACGATCGGCATCCACGGTCTCTTACATGGGTCATCAGGGTCGATGTGGCGACCTGCCACGCTGCATTGCAGAGAAATGCAAGCTCCTCAGATACTAGCTGCAAACAGACATTGACACCCCCCCCCCCCCCCCCCCAGTTCCTTGTACTTTTTCAGGTGTGTGATTACTGATGGTACTTCCTAAAAAACAGAAGAGCCAGCAAATACAAGCTCAATGTCCCTTACAGCTAGGACAATTAAGTGATCATACCTGGCCTGCCGACTAGGTTGCTTCCTCATTGCTAATGTGACAATCGATACCTTCCCATCCTTGAAGCATATTGATAACCTTCGCTATCTGAGGCCTTCTCGTGCGGTCAGGATTTACGCAGATTAGACCTACCTCAACGCATCGTTTTATTTGTTCACAATTTTTTTTCAGGGATCCATATCGTGGTGATCTCTTCAACTCGTTTTTCCATTTTCCAAGTACCTGTGCAATCAGAAAGATTTAAAATGCCAGAATGCAAATGTAAAGTGTTGCATTGTCTCGGGACCTCCATCCTTAAACGTGAAAGGAAATTTCCTTACAAGCTTGACAAAATCATCTGAAGATGTTCCAGCAACATATGGGTAGTCCCTGTGCCCTGTTATTATCTCCATCATTATTACACCCAAACTGAATATGTCTGACTTGGGTGTAATTGTGCCTCCACGCAGAAACTCTGGTGCCATGTAACCACTGAATCACAGCATGAGTAGAATTCTAAGTGTTAAAGAGAGAGTGAAGAAAACACAGTCTTGATCATGGCTAACAAGTAAGGGAGGAAGATGGGCATTAACTCACAATGTTCCATCACGAGATGTAGTACAAATAGTTTGCTGTTGATCAAGTAGTCTTGACAGACCGAAGTCTGTGATTTTTGGTACCATACCATCATCGAGCAATATGTTAGCGGGCTTAAGGTCCAAGTGAATTATAGGTTTACCATTTTCCTCGTGAAGGTGACGCAAACCATAGCAGATCCCCTCGATTATTTTATAGCGTGTGCTCCAATCAAGTCCAGAAGATTCATCTGCATTTCCAACCAAAAGTAGAACATTAGAGAGATGTTAGCTGCAAATGTGTTGGTGTGCTCTAGATAAGGCACGAAGGGGCTACAAAATGGCGTATGCTCTCATTTCCCCTTTATACACTCATCATTATATCACATTATAAGATATTGATCAGTTGTAGGAATTAGTAGCATATGTGATTGAAAAATAGTGTTTACGAGCGATGTTCCAATTGCAAAAACTAAAACTCAAATAAAGATTAAAATTGAGAAACAACGTGTCGTATTGAATGTTATACCTGATATATACCTATCTAGACTTCCATTGGGCAGATACTCCAAGCAAAGTAACCGTTCAGCCATCTCTGCAAAGACGTATTTCCCATTGTACTCTAAACACTCATTCTTTATTTCGTAGCAGTAGCCTACACATCGCACTATATTGGTGTGATTAAGCATCATAAGATGGTACACCTCGCTCTCAAATTGCTTCTGTAGGCCTGGCATTAACGACGAGACGATCTTCTTCACAGCAATTATTTCTCCATTTTGCAACACTCCCTGTTCAATTAAAGTCTCTGTCTTAGTATTTTGGATATGGCTTTTCGAATCCTGTGTACCAAAAATAACGACAGCATACGGGAAATGATTAATTACCTTGTATACCACGCCAGAACCACCTTTGCCGAGTATTCGTTCGTCGGAGAAGTTACTTGTGATGTCTTTTAGATGTTGCAATGGTATGTCGTGTGGTCTTGAGCTCTGATTAGGCAGTATGCTTTCAAGATGATTTGGAGAGCATATCACACTATGGGTCAGCGTAAAAGGGTTTGCACTGGTGCTGGAGGTGCCCTCATCTACGGTGCCCTCTTCAACATTGATCTGTGACCCCGCTGGCGCAGCTAAGGGAGCCGTAGTCGGGAGGCCCGGGTGGTTAGCATCGACAAAGCTCCGAATGATTGACTGATATATCTGACCCCGACGTGGCTTGGCCATGAGACCAACGGCCTACAGCTCCTGGATCAGTAAAAAATCAGACACTGTGTCTGAATCATCAGTGCGACAGCTCGTCAAGTCACAAAACGTAACAATAAAGCGAGTTAGATTTGCTCACCAACAATGAATCGATCCAATGTCCGGATGCTCAAGGTCCAGTAGAGATGGCCGAGTGACGACTGTGACCGGATCTGGGTGGTCTAGAGGAGAGTAGGAGCAGAGGAGACAGTTCAGTCGTTGACCCGCCAACCCTATCACAGCGGATGGCAGGGTGTTTGCCCTAAACGGATTTGCTGACGGGCTGCACAAATTAAAGGGTCCCAAAATTAAACGTCCTTTACGGACACAGCCCGCTAGGTCCGCGTATCCTGCGACTGTAGTTGGGCCACCCAGCACCAAGAAACCGAGCACGATAGGCCACGCTGTGATCATCCTTATGTTGGAAAAAAACGGATCGGGTTAGATTGGGTCTTTCCTATATTCGTTTTTATATTTTCAAAACGAATATAAATGTTGTCGAATGTGAATGTGAGGCGTATGTTACGCGAATATGGATACGAATTGGATGTTTCTCAATTCAAAACGGATATGAATAAGGAAATAATAGATTTGTGTCTTATTGAACCATTAGGGATAAATTATTTATATGATACACAATAATATCAAGTTCCATCATAGAATTTTTTTTACCACCTTCTTAGTTTTTTGTATGTTAAGATAGTTGGCATATCTGGTTAGAATTAGTAAAATATACAAACATAATTTTATTTAGATATGGATATATACAGTTTCATATCCATATTTGCTTCAAAACTCATACCACATTTGTATTTGTGAAAAGGAATCTGGATATTTGCCACATCTATTTTTATTTCGTACAGATGTGGACATTATCATGACCATTTTCAATTTCTCGTATACAAAATGTAGGATAAAATGGACTATCCACTACGCTGACTGTCATGCACCTCGCTCGTCACTGCTCATCGGCTTTCCCTCTAGCTCTATGCATGCGCCACCCCGCCACCCTTGCCTCAGATCCCGCGAGTGGATCTGAACGAATGCTCCCAATACAGAGACCCTGCAATGAACCTGTTATTTTTTTCTACAGGGAGTAAATAAGATAGCTGAACGAACCAGTGGTTTTAAGGTTTAACTTCCTTATTACCAAATCACGCGGTAAAATAAATTAAAAGTTACATGTAATAAAACAATAATTAAGTTGACGATAAGTGTTGTTGCCACGTCCGCTGTCTCCCCCTATTTTGATAGAAAATGAACATTGTGGTTATATGATATAATTTAGGTTGATGAATATTGTGCCTTTTTTTTCCTTTACATAGATGATACGGCACCGTGCTGAGTTTGTAAGAATGAACATGCTCATGGCCCTGTGGAGTCCCGAATCTATATCATGACAACACTTAGACATTTTGAGAATTCAGTGATAGATAAACCAGTATATTTTCCATACATCCGTGTAATTCTAACATGCTCGTACCGTTTTTATAGCATTATTAACATACTACTACCTCCATCCCAAAGATTAAGCTCTATATTTTTTTCAGAAAGTCAAACTATGTCAAGTTTGACCAAGTTTTTGTCAAAAAAATATTAACATGAAAAGTACAAAATCAATATCATTAGATAAATAATTAAATATATTTTCATATGATATCTACAAAATATCATATTTGTTCATAGATTCTTCTAAAAATTTGGTCAAACTTTTGTTTAACTTTTTTAAAAAAAAAGCCTTAAGCCTTGAGATGGAGGTAGTATCATTTATGTAATGATTATTTTTAGTGGAGGCGTGGCGCATGGCACGCCGCGGATGTTGCACTTATCAGCGGCGTGGTGGCTGGCGCACCGTCGATAACCGTTACCAGTGGCGTGACGAATACACGCGGCTAAGCCACATTTTCCTACCTGCCGCCAGACATTTTTCCACTAGTGAGAGGATAACTAGCTTAGTTACTGAACCAATACCGCTCAAGAGAAAGTGACGGAGATGTTATGAGTGATCACGTGAAGCAAGCTAGGCGACATGGATCTCGTCCGTGAAGCAATGGAACGAATTCGATCCGACAAGAACACATCGATGATGCATCTCTCTCTCTGTCATCCCGGGGAGGAGAGGGAAGCTGTATATACAGTGCATCGTTGCCATCCATTCATGCGTATGCCCTGCACACACACGTACAGTGGTGACTGACAGAGACTCGGAGAGTTACAGTATGGCAGCAATGGCGTCGGGCTCACCTGCTCTACTAGTACTTGTACTGCTCCTTCTTCTCCCGCTACTCCTATCCGTCGACGTCTGTGCTGCAGGCACAGCAACACCAACGATACGATCTCAGCGCGGCAAGCCCAACACCAACAGCAAGCAGAAGCAGGGAGCGCCGCCACCGGCACCGGCAGTGCGCGCTCTGGTGCAGTCCACCTGCAACGCCACCACATACTACGACCTCTGCGTAGCCGCCCTCCTGTCGGACCCGTCCAGCTCCACCGCCGACCTCCGCGGCCTCTGCGCCATCGCCGTCTCCGCAGCTGCTACCAACGCCTCCGCCACGGCAGCCGACCTCGCCAACACCACCTCCACCGCAGGCCCAATCTCAACAGGGTCGACGGCCGAGCCGGGTAGTGATGGGCGCGTGCGAGTGCCGGCGCCCCTCCTCCAGGTGTGCGCGACCAAGTACGGCGAGGCACGGGAGGCGCTGCTGGAGGCACGGGAGTCCGTCGGCGAGGAGGCGTACGACTACGCGTTCGTCCACGTGAGCGCCGCCGCGGAGTACCCGGCGGTGTGCCGGACCCTGTTCAGGAGGAAGCGGGTGGCGTACCCCGTGGAGCTGGCCAAGAGGGAGGAGGGGCTGGAGCACCTCTGCACCGTCGCCATCGACATCATCACGCTCCTCGCCTAGCCTTAGCCCTTAGCTCTCGCGTGATATTCATGTCATAATCTGATGCTTATCGATGTATTGTGTTCCTTGTGTATCAGTGTATGTTATTCTAGCACACATGGGATCAGTATGCATGCACCACCATGTTAAATGAATGATAATCCAATGCGGCTGGTTTGGTATATATGAATTGAAAAGTTTTTTGCCTTCCGAAAATTCATCAGATCGATGCAATCATGCACGATCGAGAGTAGAGACAACCAAGTCCTGTATGTGTTAAATCAGCGACAGGAATTTAGATCGGAGGGTTTTGAGTGAAAACCTGAAAATCCATAAGGAGGAAGGGAGACAACGTAATTAATGAAAATAAAAGGCTGGTCACGGACTCTTCTTGCTTGTTTGTGTCCTGTTTTTTTGTCTCTGCTGCTTGGACGGGAATCATCACACGGAATTGAATCGATTGCATGCATGCATGGTCCCTGGAACTTCAAACAAGGACGAAGCCGACATTGCACTGGTCAGTGTTAATGGTTACTGGGAGGGTGAGAATCACAAATACTTGTCAGCAGAGTATATCTAATGCATGGTCCGGAGCTTGAGTGGATTGCGCAACATCAAAAAATGCTGGTACAAAAAATGCTGATAAAAGTTAATATAATGCAAAGTTAGCCGGTCTGCTGCGAGAGGAGAAACTCAAATGACATCAATGGTCTAAAGCTCAGTTCCTGGTGGAGGGAGATTCGAATACGACCGAGATACTTTCATAGTGTCGTCAATGATAGACATAGGAAGAAACTCGCTCATTCTATTGTTTATGTTGTGAATGGGCAACTAGTATTCACTGTGGACCAAATGCCAGTACATGTACATGTGATACAATATGCAGAGAAGCCCCTCATACAGTGAGAATATACAGTAAGGGGTCTATACATCACTAACACCCCACACCCCCCCCCTCCAACTCACGGTGGATCAACAACACTGAGTTTGGAGAGCAAGAACCTATGTTGTCCTCTAGTATGGGTCTTCGTGAAGAAGTCAGCAAGCTGTAGCTCGAAAGTCACATAATGAAGAGCCATAATCTGATCCTGCACAACATTACGCATATAGAAGGCAGCACCGATGTGGTTGGTGAGCTCGTGCTTCACCGGATCACGTGCAATGCTGATGGCACCAGTACTGTCCGATAAGAGAGGAGTCGGGGTGTCAGCAGGAACACCAAGTCCTCAAGTAACCAGCGTAACCAAGTCACCTCAGCCGTCAAGAGAGCCATCGCTCTAACTCAGCCTCGACACTCGAACGAGAGACTGCAACCTGCTTCTTGGTCTTCCAAGCAATGAGAGAACCACCAAGAAAGACACAGTAGGCAGAAAGGGACTTGCGATCCGATGGATCACTAGCCCAGGTAGCATCTGAATAGGCCTTGAGCTGTAAGGAGCTGGAGCTAGGAAAGAAAAGACGACGGGAGATAGTGCCACGAAGATAGCGAAGGACACGAAGGAGATGACTATAGTGGATACTAGTGGGAGCAGACATGAACTGACTCAGAATGTGGACCGGGTAGGAGATGTCAGGGCGAGTGACAGCAAGGTAGACAAGGCTCCCAACCAAGTGACGATAGCGAGTCGGGTCCGGAAGAGGATCACCATCAGTGGCACGGAGACGGACATTGAGCTCCATAGGAGTCTCGACAGTGCGCTCATCACCAAGAGCGGCAGGAGTGAGAAGGTCCTTGATACATCTCCAACGTATCTATAATTTCTGATGTTCCATGCTTGTTTTATGACAATACCTACATGTTTTGTTCACACTTTATATCGTTTTGATGCATTTTCCGGAACTAACCTATTAACAAGATGCCACAGTGCCTGACATAGGCATCCCCAATGGGCCTGCCAAAGATGGTACCCGGGATTTACTAAAGGCCCAGGACTCGAAGGATAAGAAGACTTGGAAGCCCATTTAGTGTTAAGGAAAGATAGTTTGTATTAGGAAAGATAGAGATTTGTAATCTTACGGGTTGGGTACGAAACCCTCCCGAACTCTGTAACTTGTGTATTACGAAACCCTCGGCTCCGCCTCCTATATAAGGAGGAGTCGAGGGACGAAGAAAGGATCGAATCTGTCAACATAACCCTAGTTTTCATAATCGTCGAGTACTTTTCGGCTGAAACCTTCGAGATCTACTTGCCCTCTACTTCTAGCAAAACCCTAGTCTACAATCCGTAGGCATTGACAAGTTAATCCTTTGTCAATTGGCGCCGTCTGTGGGAATTAGAGGTTGCAAGGAGCTGATCTCGATGGCACGTTCAAGATCGTCGACTTCGTCGGTGGCAAGCAATGCGATGGATCGAGGTAACCAGGAAAAACTAGTCGATTTTATTCCTCACCCGCCCTCCCGTATGGATGCATGTGCCTATCTGAGGAGCCCATCGTCATGACGTTCGGAGAATTCCGATTTAGCGTCAACAAGGAAGGATCCTACCGTCTCAAAGTTCCGATCTCGTCGGAATTTTCAGCGGTCGATTCTAGCTTTTCGTCGAGTGACGGGGAGTTTTCATCGCCACGCTTCGTCGACAGCAAGGCAAGCGGAAAGCTCGCCAAGATCTTTCAACACATCCTTCGAGTCGTCTGCGGACTCCTTTATAAGCAGCGACTCCGACAGCGTCGACTTCAACTTCATCGACAAATCTGCGCCATAGGAAAGGTCTTCACCACTCTATATGATGGTGTCACCAATCCCGACAAAAATCAATACACAAAATATCATCAAATCTGTGCAGTAGAAGAAGCTGATCGAACCGAAACATCGAGGCTTTCGACGATTTGGGAAATCCATACGTCGATCCCGCTGATCTCGAATGGTCTAGGCACTAAATATGCCGGATCTTCAACTCGCGCAAAAGTCCAACTCCCGCAAGCAGCGTGGGATAGGGCTGCAAGAGCCATGGATGGTTCAGAACCAATGAATACCACTGCTACCGTACAAGAACTACAAGCATATCAATATAGACTGGCTCGGGTAAGTAGAGAATTAGAAAAACAGACAAAGATCCCCGAATAGGAGAAGAGAAGCAGCTTCGGCAGCAGACGTCGAGCATAGCTAAGTCGACAATCAGAACTTCGGAGATAACACAGAGAAGCTCTGAGGAGAGCAATGTCTCGATTGCAAAACATACCCAGAGAGAGGAAACATAATTCAAAATCTCGACATGTCCTTTATGTCGATTGATGAAAGGGGAAATATCATCCCAAAAACGCCAGAAGCAGGTTACATGGCAACGCAAGCTTACATCCTGGCGTCCAGACCACCCCCTGGGGACCCGAGAGAACCATTTTTCAATATGGCGATGGCTAGAGTAGGAGTCATGGGAACAGCATTTGCAGCAACGCCTCCCGAAGAAAATCCTAGGCAAAATAGTCCACGACCCACCACAGCAGTTCAAGACCCACCAAGAACAAGTGGAGCAAGAGACACAGCAGTCCAAGTAAGGGTGGACAGAGCGCGACAAGAAAGAAGAGAGCGTCAGCACTCACCAGAAGTTGCCGACGAAGATATGTGTGGGCTCCCATGCTTTACGAGAAGGGTTCGAAAAACTCGAGTCCCAAAAGGATTCAAGTTACCCGAAAATTTCAAGAAATTCGACGGTTTGCAGGATCCCGAGGATTGGCTTGTTGATTATCTAGAGATGGTAAAGCTGGTAGGAGGAACCAGAGCAACAGCCATGCAAAGTATCCAAGTTCACTTGAGCGGTGCCGCGAGATCTTGGATAAAGAAACTCCCCCAAGTTCCATCGACAGCTGGGATAACTTTGAGGATATCTTCGTGAAAAATTTCCGATCCACCTGCAAGAAACCTGCGTCATTGGAAGAGTTGAGGGCGTGTCGACAAAAACATGACGAGTCGATGAGAAAATATATACAGCGGTGGAACATTATAAAAAACTCTGCAGAAGATATATCCGACGAGAGAGCAATAGATGCGTTCGTGGCAGAATTCGGCGAGGAGACTTCGTCGAGGACTTAGGAAGAACTAACCCTAAGACCATATCAGCACTCATGGAGATAGCCAATAAGTGGGCATGGAGAAGACGCAATATACAACAAGCGACACAGGTCGCCAGAAGATCGTAGTCGAAATTATCAAAATAGAAGGCGATTTTCTCGCCAGCTCTACAACAACGATGCTCCTGGCCATATATCGGCTGGCTTTCGAGGAAATCCTGGAGGGAACAGTCGAGATGACTATCAAAGGAGTAACGAGCATCAAGGCGACAATAGAGGCGATTCTCGCGGCAACAGACAAAACAGTGGACCAAGGTTTCAAAGACCTTATGTGTCCCCCAAAGAGATGATGAACGGTCCATGTCAAATGCATTTTTATCTTGACAATAATGGGAAGAGGCAGTCAGGGCATCTCCAGAAAGACTGCCGGAGTTTCCAGGCAATGTTGCGAGCCGCAGGAATTGCAAATGCTCAAGCCACGAACAGAAACCCCCAAGGGCCAAGGAGCGAGATCCACCTTCCACCTCCTCCCGCAATTACGGACGAAAATCGGCAGCAGCTCAGAATAGCGGCAGCACCACACCCACCTCCATATGTTGATCCTAACTCCAATGGTGCGGTCTCGATGATTCAAAGGCTAGGCCATCCAACAGGGCGCAGAAGGTAATCTCACGACAAGTGTTCATGCAGAGAAGATGCCTCCACCAACAGTCGAGTACTTAAATTGGTCGGGGCAAGACATCGGCTTCACAATCGCGGATCATCCGCAGCAAGTTCCTCGACCAGGACAATCGGCACTCATCTTACCCGCAGTAATTGCGGTTTCGACGTGTCGAGAGTCTTCATAGACGGCGGGCAGCTTAAACCTTATGTATGCAGATACATTGAGGAAAATGAACATATCCCCGGCAAACTTGAAACCAATCGATACACGTTTCACGGATCACACCAGAGAAGCCAAGTTATCCGCTAGGCAAGATCAATCTCGACGTTCAGTTCGGAACCCGAGAAAATTACAGGATAGAGAATTTGGAGTTTGAAGTTGTGGACTTCCCGTCGCAATATCACGCTCTGTTGGGATGACCAGCATATGCCAGGTTCATGGCAGTGCCGCATTATACATATCTATTGTGGAGGTTGCCTGGGCCCAAGGGACCTATCACAATCAAAGGAAGTTTTGCATTATCCGATAAATGCGACAAGGATTTTCATCGACTGTCGAAACTTTCGGGATGCAAGAGTATGCGGCACCAAGGTTCACTGATTATGATGTGCTACCAGAGGTAGGGAGATCTTCTAAGGAGCCAACTTTCAACACAACCAAGGATTCAAAAGAGGTACAGATCCACCCGACAGACCCAAAGAAAATGACATCCATTGCAGCAAACATGGATGTCGCATAGGAAAGCGCGCTCGTCGAGTTCCTCCGTGAGCACTGGAAAATCTTCGCATGGTGTCCAGCTGACATGCCAGGAGTACCAAGGGAACTCGCCGAGCACCACCTCAATTTGGATCCTCTCGCAAGACCAGTCAAGCAACCTTGCGGCGTTTTTCGGAACCTAGCCGCAAAGCCATGTTATCGAAATAGATCGACTTAAAGATGCTGGTTTCATCAAAGAAATATCTACAAGCCACATGGGTAGCTAACCCAGTAATGGTGCCGAAACACACAATAGTCCTTCGCATGTGCGCGACTTCACGTGTCTCAACAAACATTGTCCCAAGGATCACTTTCCCCTCCCAAGGATCGATCAAATCATCGACTCCACGCAGGATGTGAACGTCTTTCCTTTTGGACGCATATTCTGGTTATAACCAGATCAGATTAAAAGAAGAAGATGAAGCCAAGACAGCGTTCATCACACCTTACGGCGTGTTTTGCTACAAAACAATGCCCTTTGGTTTGAAAAACGCGGGAGCAACATATCAGCGGATGATGCAGATTGGAAAAAATGTACAAGTCTACATTGACGATGTCGTAATAACATCAAAGAAGGGGTCGACTCTGATCGAAGATTTGAAGGAAACCTTCGACAACCTCGACAAGTTCTGCCTCAAGCTGAACCCGACAAAGTGCTCTTTTGGAGTTCCGCAGAGAACTCGGGTTCTTAGTATCGCAAGGGGGATTGAAGCCAACCCTGAAAAAATCCAGGCCATCGTTACTATGAGAAAGCCAACAAAGTTGAAAGAAATACAACAGCTAACGGGGCGAGTCGCAGCTTTAAGCAGATTCGTCGCCAGGCTAGGAGAAAAGGCGTTGCCGTTCTATGCATTGATCAAGCAGGGGGAAAAATTTCAATGGAACGAGGAAGCAGATAGGGCTTTCGAGAACCTCAAGCGGACAATCTCGACACCACCGATATTGGTGGCGCCTAAAGAAAAAGAACCTCTCCTCTTATACATTGCAGCCACACTTCTGGTGGTCAGCACAGCCCTAGTAGTCGAAGGAGAAGAAAAAGGCAAGCTTCATGGAGTTCAGAGGCCAGTATATTTCATCAGCGAAGTACTGTCGTTTCAAAACAGCGTACCCGCAATATCGAAACTAGCATATGGAGTATTCACGACAAGAAGAAAATTGCGACACTATTTTTCGGCGCACCCGATAATAGTGGTCAATGAAGCTCCCTTGTCAAATATATTGAACAATCCAGAAGCTACGGGGTGTCTCCCTTTGGGGAATAGAACTTTCTCCCTGGACATCACGTATGAAAAGAAAAGCAATAAAATCGCAGGTTTTACCAGATTTCATTGCAGAGTGGATGGAGCTACAAAACACGGGCCTCCAGATTTATCGAGAACTTGGACCATGAACTTCGACGGGTCCAAAAGGTTGGAAGGTGCTGGAGCAGGCGTGATATTGGTATCACCTGAAGGCGACAAGTTGAAATATGTCTTAAGGATGACGTTTCCAAATGTGTCTAACAACGAAGCATATGAAGCTCTCATACACGGGATGAAGATGGCGAAAGCTTGTGGTGCAAAAAAAATTCGGTGACTCACAATTGGTAGCACAGCAAGTTATGAACCAATGCGATGCAGTCAACGAAAGTATGATAGCATACAAAGAAGTGTACAATGAGCTGGAGAAATTGTTTGATGGATGCGAGGTAAACCACATCAGCAGGCTGAGTAACGATGAAGCCGATGTTCTCGCAAACATCGGGTCACAATGTCTCGCGATTCCTCCAGGCGTATTTTGGGAAGAGATAAGCGAGAGATCCACAAAGCCGAAAATAAAGAAGGAGAAAAAAGAGAAATCCTCGAGTACCACCAAAGACCCAGAGAAGAAGAAGAGGAGCAGGAGCTAGTCATGATGGTGCACACTCCATGGATGCAGGCTTATATCATACATCCTAAGGAAAACAATACCCGACGATCCAGTTGAAGCAAGGCGAATAATTAGGAGATCAAAAGCTTTTACCGTGATAAAGGGGAGTTGTACAAACGAAGCATTTCGCGTGTTACGTAGATGTGTTACACCCGAAGAAGGAAGAATCATCCTGAAAGATGTGCACGAAGGAATATGCGGGCACCACGCGAGCAGCCGAGCTATTGCGGCTAAAGTTTTCAGAGCAGGATTCTACTGGTTAACAAAGAATCGAGGACGCGAAGGAAATAGTGAGAACTTGCGACGCGTGCCAAAGGTTTGCCGCCAAACCTCACTCTCCCGCAGCAGAACTTATGCCAATCCCATTGTCTTGGCCCTTTGCTCAATGGGGCCTCGACATGGTGGGAAAATTACACAAAGCTTCGCCAGGAGGTTATGAGTATATGCTTGTCGGTCGACAAATTTACAAAGTGGATAGAAGCAAAGCCGATAAATTCACCGGACGGCGCGAGCGATTAAGTTCGTGAAAAGTATCGTCTTTAGATTTGGAGTCCCTCATAGCATTGTCACGACAACGGCAGTAATTTTACGTCCAAGGAGTTCAAAGCATACTGCGCAGAAGTGGGCATCAAATTGAGTTTTGCGTCTGTTGCACATCCACACCAACGGTCAAGTCGAGAAGGCCAATGGCATCATCTGCAATGGTATCAAGAAGCGCCTGCTAGGACCATTGGAAAAAGCTCGGCATACTTGGCCAGATGAGCTGCCAAGTGTGTTGTGGAGTATCCGAACAACACCAAATACGGCGACGCAGAAACGCCGTTTTTCTGGTCCATGGAGCCGAAGCAGTCTGCCGATAGAAATAGAGCATGATTCTCCAAGAGTCACAGAATATGATGAAGAAACCTCGAGAAAAGCTTTGGAGGAAGACGTCGATGCACTTGATGAAGCTCGAGACGAAGTCCTATCACGAGTCGCTAAATATCAACAGGACCTGAAGAATTACCACAGTCGACGATTGCGGCCAAGATCTTTTCAAGTTGGTGATTTAGTTTTGCGACTCAACCAAAAAAGTCATGAAAAACTCGAGTCACCATGGCTTGGACCCTACATCGTCACAGAAGTAATCGAAGGAGGAGCATACATAATCAAGGACAAGAAGACGGGGAATGTTGAGCCAAATCCTTGGAACGTGGCGCAGCTCAGGCGTTTTTACGCTTAGATGCCGAAATATAGTCTCCTCTGTAAACATACAATGTACTGAAACGCCCGCGAGTTTTCAGACGCACTCTTTCCTTTTTCGGGGCACCGAGTGGGGCCGGGAAAGGTTTTTAATGAGGCGGGCTCGCGGTGCTGCAATATAATAAAAATAGTAAAGATATACTTCTTATTCGTCGACACACTCGGGGGCTCTACACCTTCAAGCTTCAATATACGTACAAAACAGACAAACTCGACTTACCGAAATATTTCGCCTTGGTACAATAATACCTCGCCAAATACATAAATCGGAAGCTGATAATGTTAAATATAGTATACACGTCAAAAATCTCATTGCTTTGGTCCAAGAACCTGGCAACAGAAATATAGAACTTCGACACTAAGATACTCGAGGGCCTGCAGTCCATCAAGATGTTTTATTACAACAAAAGGAGAAATCGTTGAAAGGGAAAAATAGTACAAATCCTAGCCAAAAGGCTCGGGGGCTCCAACAATATAGAGCACTTTACAATATACAACAAATTTCTCTGACAAGGTTTTGCCATATGGAACAAATCAGTCAAAACCTAAAATACTGTCTATTGATAAGCCTCTGCTTGTCTTATGTTCAGCGTAAGATCCCTTGACGAAGAATTCTGAGTCCATCCGAAGAAGCTCATCTATCATCGACTCGGCCACAGGAGACACCATTTCATTGATCGTGTCAATATCATTCTTCCACCGCGATTTTTTCGCCATGCAATCAACAACAATCTTCGTCAGGTCTAATTTTGGATGGCAAATATTTATCATAATCATGGCGAATCTTGCTCCAGCAGTCAATTGGGCTCGTACAAAATTATGAATACGAGGAGCATCTCTGAAGGTCTCTAGCAATTCAGGAAGAGTCGCAGGAACCTCATTCCGAGGAAACAAAGTCTTGAAAACAAGGGTCAACGTTGTCGTGCAAAAATTGAGAAATTCGCGCACTTGGCAAGCACGATCTTGGAACCTGACAATCTGCTGGGTTCGTTCAGGAGTGGCCCAAAATAAACAGCCATGGTTAAGGGAAAGGTTGACAAGAAGATTCGTTCTCTCATTCACTCTTCGATCTTCGGCGGCAGCATCAAGAACCGAGCCTATTTGACAACAAGGCAAGAAACTTGGAAGAAGGCACAGCAAAATAAAGAGAAGGCATCATGAGGTTGGAGATACATACCTAACATATCCGTGCTAGCTTCCAACATTAGCTCGAGCATGCTATTTTCTCGGGTAGTAGCTCCTTTTGCTTCCAATACAGCAGCATCCTTGGCAACCATAGCCTCTTCGGCTTGTCGAAGAGCAAGTTGTTCTTGTTCAGACGCTTTCCGAGATTGTTCCATCATTGCCAGAGTTTGTTTCTTCATGGATTGAAGTTGTTGTCGAAGTTCTTGTAAATCTTCCGACAAAGGTTTGCTTGAAGAACCTTCAAGGAGATTGTCATCGGCTTTTACTTTCTTCGAGAAGGAAGACGCAGGCGCAGCATCGGGAGAGCAAGGATTGGTCGAATAATTATCAAATATTAACTGGAAAAGAAAATCCCTGGATCAATGATAGTACCAAGAGGAATTTCATTGCTTTCTAGAAAGTTTACACGGATATTACAAAAGAAGTTCTCTAAAGGGATTGACAGGATAATTGTCGCCAAGGCTAGAACGGCGACAACAGCAAAAGGAATAAAGAAAGCAAAATATAGAAAAGGCAAAGGCATTCAATTAGACCTCCGGCCTTGATGAGCTAGGAGTTGAAGATGGCTTGATCCCGAGATAGGCCAGGATTTTCTTCGTATTCAGCTTTGCCGCCTTGATCAATGATCGCCATTTTGCTTGCTCTATCTGCTCCGTGTTGCCCACTTTCGCCAGTCAATGGTCTCGTTGACTATCGCAACCAAGGCAACAGTGCTTTCAACGGCAACCTTCATGTTTTCATGACGCATCTTCAGCCAAGATCTTCGGGAGGGTTAAAGCACTTGGCAAGAGCAAGGAAAGTCGCGGGTTCCTCTTTCTTCGGGAAGAAATAGGGGAAAAGCCGCGCCTGCTGGCTTCATCAATGCCCTCACGCGCTTCTGTCCCATGAAATTCAAGGAATGAAACGGCGTCAAGAAGAGGATCATTGTCGGGATCTTCAAGTTCAAATTCTTGAGAAGTCTTATCTGTCAAAATAAAAAAAATCCGATCAGCAAATGAGTGCAGAAAAGAAAAATCCAAAAGATATGAAGTGGTTCAGATACTTACTGACAAAGCGACGATTTTGTGTTCTTATACGTTTAGTAATCGCTTCTTCACGAGCGATTTGTGCAGCTATGTGATCGCTTAACGAAGTCTCGGCATCGTGCAGACGTTTCCGAAGATCTTCGACACCAGCAGCATCAGCCTTGGCTTTGTCAGCTTCTCGCCTAGCTTCAACGGCATCCGACTCGGCCTTCTTACGAGCCTCTTCACATTGCTCTAATTTTTGAGCAAGTGTATCGGCACGCTCGTTAACCTCTGCCAGTTTTGCTGCAAAGAAAGTTAAAGTTAGTTAAAAACGTCGACAACAAAGGATCAAGAAAAGCAAAAGAAAAAGAAGCAACAAGGCACTACCTTCAGCTTTACTGGCATAATCACGGTACCCAATGAATTGGGCACCAATGCGAAGAAGTTCTTTGATCATAGGCTGTCAAGGAAGAACAAAGAAAGGATATGTCGGTAAAATGATGACATACAGAAGTAAAATAGAGGATATATCAACAATGACAAGAAAGTTATGAACTTACATCATCCAAGAGAGGGTTAGAGGAGCTACCCAATTGGAGAGTAGGTTCTGGGATCGTGTCAATCCTTGCCCTTTTTGGTGAAGGGACAAGGGGGCTTAAACATGCTCGTCCGAGCCGCCACATTGGAAGCTGGTACTACTTCCTCATCATCACTGCGAATTAAATGTCGGCAATATAAAAAGCAATATAGACAAAATCTTCAAGTAAAAAAAAACGAGAGAGAGAAGAGGGACTTACGAACTGATGAGGGTCTCGAGATATGGATCATAAGCTGCCTTCTGGCGTGAAGGAACAGCTTCTTCGGGCTTGGAGGTGCCGGAATCTTCGACATCATTCCTTTTCCTTTTGTTCTTTGGAGAAACAGCAGGAGGAGGAGATTGTGCCGACGCAAGGCTTCGAGGCACCCTCCTTTTCATCAGATCCCGCAGATTTTCGAGATTATGCGGGTTCATTCACAAAAGAGGGGCATCCTGGTTATCGTCGGAGATAACGGCCCTTTCTTCGACTTCTCCACCTTCAGGAAGGGGAGGAAGTGAAACAAAACTTGGATGGTTCTATATAAAAAAAAGGGAGAAGATGTCAAAAAAGGAGTAACAACAATAAATAGCAAGGCAATAGCAAATTAAGCGACAATGTTTACCTCAGGAAGCGCATTGGTGGCGCTGTATGGTTTTACACGACAAGAGGAAGGGATAGGATCTTTTTTGTTGAGAGAGGAGATTTTTCGGACAAGCCTCTCCAAATCCTTGACTTCCAGATTCGTCGACAAACGATCGGCATCTTCATCACCAGCATAATTCCAGAGAGGGTTTTTTCGAGCCTGAAGAGGCTGCACTCTAGTTCTAAGGAAATACGCCGTAATTTGGATGCCTGACAATTCTTTGCCACGAGTATTCTGCAACTCATGGATGCGAGTCATCAAGGCCTCTGTCGAAGCTCTTTCTTCCTCGGTAGCCTCTGCGTCCCAAGAACGGCGGCGAAGGATTTTTTCGGCACCGTCAAAAGGAGGGATATTGTCTTCAGCACATCCATGGTTCTCCTCCCGAATATACAACCACTTCTTGCGCCATCCTTGAACTGAATCAGGGAGTTTGACGTCGAAGTAATTGACTGAAGAGCGAACGGAAATAACAACGCCGCCTATATTATAGGCGACATTGGAAGAGCCATTCGGCGACAGAAGAAAATGCGCTTCCATAATGCCCAGTTAGGCTGGACACCAAGGAAGGCTTCGCAGAGGGTGATGAAGATGGAAATATGAAGGATTGAGTTGGGCGTGAGGTGGTGAAGTTGGAGACCGTAAACAAAAAGCAATCCTCGAAGAAAAGGATGAATGGGGGCGGAAAGACCGCGGATGAGATGATCAACAAAACTTACCCGATACCCCATTGGAGGGGTTGGGTAGCTTTCCTGGGGAAGCACACCGCTTTGGGTTTCTTGCTAATCCCCAGCTTTTTCAAGAGGTTCATGTCCTGGTTTGTGATCTTGGACCTTTCCCACTCCGCGGTTCCTAGATCCGCGGCAGCCATTGATGATTCTGGCGTGGTATGCCTGGTCAAGCGACGCGGTGGCATCAACAATGGCGGAGGAATGTAGTTGCGAGGAGATGAGCTCTGAGAGTTTTGGGGCGCAGGAGGAAGTTTTGCAAGTGAAGGCAGGGGAACGGCGCGAGCGGAAGTGCTCGAGGTAGAAGAAGGAGATCTTATATAGAGGTGAAGCGGCGGACCGTTGGATGGAAAAGAAGTGTGGTAGATGATGACCACGTGGATACAAGGGTAGAAAAGTATTTTAACATTGACGAGGTTACGGAACGTGTGCCAGAAAAAGTGGAGAACATGTGTCCCCCACTTGCACGACGTGTCCATCAGATAAGGAATTTGGACCCACAAGGCAGTGAAAGAAACGGTCATCGCATATTTCCAAAATAGAAATCGTGGCTATCATCAGCAACGACGTCATCAAGGTAGAAGAAAAGCTCGACTATGAAGCTTGGAAAGTTTATCGACAACGCAAGATTATCTCGGGAGCCTTTGATCAAATACAAGTTTTTGCCCAAACGCTCGGGGGCTACTTTGGAAAAGAGAAAATTTCGAGTATGACAAGATAGAATTGAAGAGAGCCTATGACCAAATGCAAGCATTTGTTCATAGCCTCGGGGCTACTCCCATCGGAGCTGGTCGCGCACCCGATAAATAGAAAAATATCGAGAAGGATTATAAAAACATAGCGGCAAAGGATACTAATCTGTGGAGCCTATACCCAAGCACAAGTCCTTGGCTGTAGCCTCGGGGGCTACTCCCATCGGGAACGCTGTTCGCGTGCCCGATGAATTTTCATTAAAAGAAAGGAAGTAGAAGTGAGTATATTTCGAGTTACATAGATAACTCTACATATACTCCCATCGGGAGGACAAAATAAGTCATCAAATATGAATCGATAAAATGTGCTATTCCAGCAGCCGAAAAGCACTCGACAAAATATTCTCAGAGCGCTAAAAGTCGCGAATAAATCTCTGAATGCCGCAAAATTTTGCGAAGGTAAGACCCGATCCGTTCTGAGCGTGGCACCGTCTCTGACGGCGGATTGCTACTATTTTCCGTATCAACAGATACGAAGAAAATCCTAACGGACGCGTTAGGTACCCGATAAAATATGACCGGGACTCGACAGAATGGTAAGACCTTAAGCGGCACCTGTCGAAGTTTACACCAGTATCCCGAGATCATGTCCAGGGACGTGATCTTGAAGTAGGTTTTTGCGGATTGCCACTAGAGCAGTTAACTAGTACCTGATCCGTCGATGAACTAGCCCCAACTACCGTTATCCCCGTACAAAATAGTGTTTGCATATCGAAAGATTATGTAATGATTAAAATTGGAGATTTTCCCTGATTCTTCGATTCAAGAAATATCTCGGGGGCTACTGACATAGGCATCCCCAATGGGCCTGCCAAAGATGGTACCCGGGATTTACTAAAGGCCCAGGACTCGAAGGATAAGAAGACTTGGAAGCCCATTTAGTGTTAAGGAAAGATAGTTTGTATTAGGAAAGATAGAGATTTGTAATCTTACGGGTTGGGTACGAAACCCTCCCGAACTCTGTAACTTGTGTATTACGAAACCCTCGGCTCCGCCTCCTATATAAGGAGGAGTCGAGGGACGAAGAAAGGATCGAATCTAGTGTCAACATAACCCTAGTTTTCATAATCGTCGAGTACTTTTCGGCTGAAACCTTCGAGATCTACTTGCCCTCTACTTCTAGCAAAACCCTAGTCTACAATCTGTAGGCATTGACAAGTTAATCCTTTGTCATGCGCTCTGTTTTCTTTTTTGGTTTTAAATCTAGTAAGGACATATTCTCTGATTGGACGAAATAAACGCCCAACATCTTAGAATTCCACGAAGCTTCCAACACCCGAGAGGAACCGAGGGGGCCACAGTGGCCCCACACAACATGGCGGCGCGCGCAGGGGGCGCGCGCCATCGTGTGGGCCCCGTAGCCCTTCCGACTCCGCCTCTTCGCCTATAAGAAGCTCCCTGGCCTAAATCTTCGATACGAATAAGCCACGGTACGAGAAACCTTCCAGAGCCGCCGCCATCGCGAAGCCCGCCGGGACGGGGAAGTGCCCCCGGAAGGCTTCTCCATCGACACCACCGCCATCTCCATCAACGCTGCTACTCCCATGATGAGGAGGGAGTAGTTCTCCCCCGGGGCTGAGGGCTGTACCGGTAGCTATGTGGTTAATCTCTCTCTCTGTACTCCAATACAATGATCTCATGAATTGCTTTGCATGAGTTGAGATCCATATGATGAGCTTTGTATCACTATTAATCTATGTGCTACTCTAGTGATGTTATTAAAGTAGTCTATTCCTCCTTCATGATGTAATGTGGACAGTGTGTGCATCATGTAGTACTTGGCGTAGGTTATGATCGTGATCTCTTGTAGATTGTGAAGTTAACTATTACTATGCACTCTAGAGTTACTTTATATGAACTCCGGAATTACTCTCTAGGTTATGATCGTGATCTCTTGTAGATTGTGAAGTTAACTATTACTATGCACTCTAGAGTTACTTTATATGAACTCCGGAATTACTCTCTATGTGATTCATTTATGACGTTGTGGAGCTTGTTAACTCCGGCATTGAGGTGCTCTCGTAGCCCTACACAATGAATGGTGTTTGTTATTTAAAAATAGAGTCTTTGAAAGTAGTACAAAGGAAGAGAACTTATTTATTATGCAATCAATGTTGAGAGTGTCCACTAGTGAAAGTATGATCCCTAGGCCTTGTTTCCAAACATAGAATCTCCGTTTATTTACTGTTCTGTTGCATGTTTACTCGCTGCCATATTTTATTCAGATTGCTATTACCACTCATATACATCCACACTACTTGTATTTCACTATCTCTTCGCCGAACTAGTGCATCTATACATCTGACAAGTGTATTAGGTGTGTTGGGGACACAAGAGACTTCTTGTATCGTGATTGCAGGGTTGCTTGAGAGGGATATCTTTGACCTCTTCCTCCCCGAGTTCGATAAACCTTGGGTGATCCACTTAAGGGAAAACTTGCTGCTGTTCTACAAACCTCTGCTCTTGGAGGCCCAACACTGTCTACAGGAAAAGAAGCGTGAGTAGACATCAAGCTATTTTCTCGCGCCGTTGCCGGGGGAGGAAAGGTAAAAGGCACTCATACTCCGGTCCTAGGTAACTAAGTTATTTTCTGCGTTGTAAGTGCTCGAAGCTATTTCCTTTAGATCCTTCAATTGCATCTTTGGTTTCTTGTTTACACTAGTTAGGCATAATGGAAAGCAACAGTGAACTTCTTATTCTATTTCCTGAGTTAAGACATGGATTGTTTGCTTCGAAAATTGAAAAACCTATGGAATCTTATTTGCATGCTAGTAGCAATGATATTAGTATGAACGCTTTGAACACCATTGTTGCTAATGATATGGAAAATTCTAAGCTTGGGGAAGCTGGTTTTGATGAGCATGATATTTTTAGTCCCCCAAGCATTGAGGAGAAAATTTTCTTTGATGATACTTTGCCTCCTATTTATGATGATTATAATGATAGTGGTCTTTTGGTGCCGCTTACTATGGAGAGTGAATTTTATTATGATTATACTATGCCTCCTACACTTGATGAGAATAATAATGATAGCTACTTTGTTGAATTTGCTCCCACTACAACTAATAAAATTGATTATGCTTATGTGGAGAGTAATAATTTTATGCATGTGGCTCATGACAAGAATGCTTTATGTGATAGTTATATTGTTGAGTTTGTTCATGATGCTACTGAAAGTTATTATGAGAGAGGGAAACATGGTTATATGCATCTTAATAATATTAAGTTTCCCTCTTTATGTTGAGAATCTTGAAATTGCGCTTGTGTTGCCTTCCTATGCTTGTCACTTTGTTCTTCATGAATTTATTTGTGTACAAGATTCCTTTTCATAGGAAGTGGGTGAGGCTTAAATGTGTTTTAAATTTTCTTTTTGATGTTCTCTTTTGCTTCAACTCTTCTTTCTTGCGAGAGTATCATTAAAATTACTGAGCCCATCTTAATGGCTATAAAGAAAGAACTTCTTGGGAGATAACCCATATGTTTATTTTACTACAGCAATTTTTGTTTTGTTGAGTCTTGGAAGTTGTTTACTACTGTAGCAACCTCTCCTTATCATGTTTTTGTGCCAAGTAAAATCTCTATGGTAAAGTTGATACTAGATTTGGATTACTGCGCAGAAACAGATTTGCTGTCTGTCATGAATTTGCGCAGATTCTCTGTAGGTAACTCAGAAAAATCTGAAAATTTACGTGTGTGATCCTCAGATATGTACGCAACTTTCATTAGTTTTGAGTTTTTCCGTTTGAGCAAGTTAAGTGCCCCTGCAAAATTCGTCTTTACGGACTGTTCTGTTTTTGACAGATTCTGCCTTTTATTTCGCATTGCCGTTTTTGCTATGTTGAATGAGTTTCTTTGTTCCATTAACTTTCAGAAGCTTTGTGCAATGTACAGAACTGTTAAGAATGATTGTGTCACCTCTGAACATGTGAATTTTTATTATGCACTAACCCTCTAATGAGTTTGCTTGAAGTTTGGTGTGGAGGAAGATTTCAAGGGTCAATAGAAGAGGATGATATACTATGATCAAGAAGAGTGAAAGGTCTAAGCTTGGGGATGCCCCGGTGGTTCATCCCTGCATATTTTAAGAAGACTCAAGCATCTAAGCTTGGGGATGCCCAAGGCATCCCTTCTTCATCGACAACTTATCGGTCACTTCTAGTGAAACTATATTTTTATTCCGTCACATCTTATGTACTTTACTTGGAGCGTCTGTGTGCTTTTATTTTCGTTTTGTTATTTTCATTCTCTGAATAAATCCATGCTCATGTGGGAGAGAGACACGCTCCGCTTTTTCATATGGAACACTTGTGTTCTTAGTTGTGCTTTTAATGTTCAGTGGCGAAAGTTGATCGTTTCACTTGTTGTTATTTTGTTGGAATCAGAAAATGATTCATATGGTTTGGAATAACTTGATACTTGGCAATTGTTTTGAGCTCTCATAGATCATGTTTAAGCTCTTGCATCATGTAGTTTAATCTATTAATGAAGAACTACTGTAGAGCTTGTTAAAATTTGGTTTGCATGATTGGTCTCTCTAAGTCTAGATATTTTCTGGTAAAGTGTTTGAGCAACAAGGAAGACAGTGTAGAGTCTTATAATGCTTGCAATATGTTCTTATGTAAGTTTTGCTGTACCGGTTTATACTTGTGTTTGCTTCAAACAACCTTGCTAGCCAAAGCCTTGTACTGAGAGGAAATGCTTCTCGTGCATCCAAAACCTTGAGCCAAAACCCATGCCATTTGTGTCCACCATATCTACCTACTATGTGGTATTTTCCTGCCATTCCAAGTAAATACTTCATGTGCTACCTTTAAACAATTCAAAAGCTATTATCTCTTATTTGTGTCAATGTTTTATAGCTCATGAGGAAGTATGTGGTGTTTTATCTTTCGATCTTGTCATTTACTTCTGACAGACTTTCACAATGGACTAGTGGCTCATCCGCTTATCCAATAATTTTGCAAAAAGAGCTGGCAATGGGGTTCCCAGCCCCAATTAATTAACTTGCATTAATAATTCTCTTCACATGTTTTTCTCTGATCTATCAGTAAGCAACTTAAATTTGCAAATATACACTTCTCCATGGTATGTGAATGTTGGAAGGCACCCGAGGATTCGGTTAGCCAAGGTTGGGGGGAGTGTCATCTAATAAATAAAATTAAAGTACATGTGTAAACAAAAGAGAAGAGGGATGATCTACCTTGCTGGTAGAGATAACGTCCTTCATGGGAGCCGCTCTTGAAAGTCTGGTTGATAAGGTATTTAGAGTACCCATTACCATTCGTTGACAACAACAAACACCTCTCAAAATTTTACTTTTATGCTCTCTATATGATTTCAAAACTTGAAAAGCTCTAGCACATGATTTAATCCCTGCTTCCCTCTGTGAAGGGCCTATCTTTTACTTTATGTTGAGTCAGTTTACCCATTTCCTTCCATCTTAGAAGCAAACACTTGTGTCAACTGTGCATTGATTCTTACATACTTGCTTATTTGCATTCATCATATTACTCTATGTTGACAATTATCCATGAGATATACATGTTACAAGTTGAAAGCAATTGCTGAAACTTAATCATCCTTTGTGTTGCTTCAATGCATTCTACTTTGAATTTATTGCTTATGAGTTAGCTCTTATGCAAGTCTTGTTGATGCTTGTCTTGAAAGTACTATTCATGAAAGTTTTGCTATATGATTCATTTGTTTAGTCATCATCTTTTGTTAGCAATCTTTTGCTTCAGATCACTCTATCCATCTCATATGCTTTACAATAATGTTGATCAAGATTATGATGGTAGCATGTCACCTCAGAAATTATTTATGTTATCGTTTACCTACTCGAGGGCGATTAGGAACTAAGCTTGGGGATGCTGATACGTCTCCAACGTATCTATAATTTCTGATGTTCCATGCTTGTTTTATGACGATACCTACATGTTTTGTTCACACTTTATATCGTTTTGATGCATTTTCCGGAACTAACCTATTAACAAGATGCCACAGTGACAGTTCCTGTTTTCTGCTGTTTTTGGTTTCAGAAATCCTAGTAAGGAAATATTCTTAATTGGACGAAATCAACGCCCAAAGATCTTAGAATTCCACGAAGCTTCCAACACCC
The DNA here is from genome assembly GCA_030979885.1 of Lolium multiflorum. Lineage (NCBI taxonomy): Eukaryota > Viridiplantae > Streptophyta > Magnoliopsida > Poales > Poaceae > Lolium > Lolium multiflorum. The sequence goes on along the minus strand of CM061748.1, from coordinate 197,338,004 downwards.
GAGAGGAACCAGAGGGCCAGGGCCCCACACAACATGGCGGCGGCAGGGGGGGCGCCGCCTACTGTGTGGGCCCCCGTAGCCCTTCCGACTCCGCCTCTTCGCCTATAAGAAGCTCCCTGACCTAAATCTTCGATACGAATAAGCCACGGTACGAGAAACCTTCCGCCGCCGCCATCGCGAAGCCAAGATCTGGGGGACAGGAGTCTCTGTTCGCACGCCGCCGGACGGGGAAGTGCCCCGGAAGGCTTCTCCATCGTCACCACCGCCATCTCCATCAACGCCGCTGCTCCCATGATGAGGAGGGAGTAGTTCTCCCCCGGGCCGAGGTGTACGTAGCTATGTGGTTAATCTCTCTCGTACTCAATACAATGATCTCATGAATTGCTTTGCATGATTGAGATCCATATGATGAGCTTTGTATCACTATTAATCTATGTGCTACTCTAGTGATGTTATTAAAGTAGTCTATTCCTCCTTCATGATGTAATGTGGACAGTGTGTGCATCATGTAGTACTTGGCGTAGGTTATGATCGTGATCTCTTGTAGATTGTGAAGTTAACTATTACTATGCACTCTAGAGTTACTTTATATGAACTCCGGAATTACTCTCTATGTGATTCCTTTATGACGTTGTGGAGCTTGTTAACTCCGGCATTGAGGTGCTCTCGTAGCCCTACACAATGAATGGTGTTTGTTATTTAACAATAGAGTCTTTGAAAGTAGTACAAAGGAAGAGAACTTATTTATTATGCGATCAATGTTGAGAGTGTCCACTGGTGAAAGTATGATCCCTAGGCCTTGTTTCCAAACATCGAATCTCCATTTATTTACTATTCTGTTGCATGTTTACTCGCTGCCATATTTTATTCAGATTGCTATTACCACTCATATACATCCATACTACTTGTATTTCACTATCTCTTCGCCGAACTAGTGCACCTATACATCTGACAAGTGTATTAGGTGTGTTGGGGACACAAGAGACTTCTTGTATCGTGATTGCAGGGTTGCTTGAGAGGGATATCTTTGACCTCTTCCTCCCCGAGTTCGATAAACCTTGGGTGATCCACTTAAGGGAAAACTTGCTGCTGTTCTACAAACCTCTGCTCTTGGAGGCCCAACACTGTCTACAGGAAAAGAAGCGTGAGTAGACATCAGTCCTGAATATACGTCTCCTGGAAGATATAGAAGCCATCGGAGGTAGAAAAAACCTCAAGCCCAAGAAAGTAGCAAAGAGCACCAAGATCAGTCATGAGAAACTGATCACGAAGACGGGCCTTGACAAAGGCAATGTACTCAGGATCGTCCCCTGTGATGATCATGTCATCGACATAAAGAAGAAGGAGAGTCCGACCACGAGAAGATGTGTGGACAAAGAGCGCAGGATCATGTGCGCAAGGGACAAAAGCATCAGAGGTCACCACAGAGGCAAAACGCTGAAACCAGGCGCGAGGGGCTTGCTTAAGGCCATAGAGAGAGCGCCGGAGACGACAAACCATGCCATCGGGAATAGAGTAGCCATGAGGTGGCTGCATGTATACCTCCTCACGTAACTCACCATTAAGAAAAGCATTATGCACATCAAGCTGAGAGACAGACCAGTAACAAACATAAGCAACGGCAAAAAGACTACGAACAGTGATCATGTGAGCCACTGAAGTAAATGTCTCATCATAGTCACGGCCATGCTCCTGCTGAAGCCGCGAGCGACAAGACGAGCCTTGTAGCGCTCAAGAGAACCATCTGAGCGAGTCTTGATCTTGTAGACCCACTTGCAGGTGATGGGACGAACATATGAAGGAGGAGGGACAACATCCCAGGTGCCAGTACGCTCGAGAGCAGCAATCTCCTCAGCCATCGCTAGCTTCCATTCGGGATGAGCAAGAGCATCCCGATAAGAGGTCGGCTCAAGAACATCAGAGAGACCGTAGTGAGTGGTAGAATAGCGATCAGCAGGAGGACGAGGACGAGCACGAAGATGATGAGTCGGCTTCGACGAAGAGGGCATCACGCCAGATGATGTGTGTCAACACCCGGATTTTGAAGTCCAGATGCCTATTATGCCATACATCGCAATCCCAGGAATATTGTTTTTGCGAGACATAATAGATTGATATCACAACATATCATTCATTACAAACCATAATCGTCTTAAAATAAAGGATCACATGATCCAGTCTTAATACAACAACAGTTGATCTAATGATCAATTATAAAACACAGCGGAAGCGAAGTTGCGGTTGCGGTCCATCTGTTCCACAGGCAACTGTTGACGTTAGGAGCAGTCCTAGTTGCCGTAGACGTCCTGCTGTCCATCTTCCTGGTTCTGGTACTCCTCTTCATAGTCTGGCCATTTGAATAGCCAGGGACAAAGCCATGAGTACTTTTAAAGTACTCGCAAACTAATACTAGTGTAAGCACTATCAACTATAGTAAGGGTTTCTAAGCTCTAGGTTCATTTGCATAATGCCAATTTTATTTCATAAGCATTTAGTAGTAAAAGACTCTGGATTTGCCTAACTAACTCAAGTAGGAACATTAGTGTCATTCCCACAACTCTGTTGTGATTCAAGTCAAAGTCACCATTCAAGTTCAAGTCACAAGTCACATGTCACATTTTTGAAATAGTTTCAGCCGCCCAGGTATGTCTTCGATTGGGGTATTGTGATTAAGCTCCTGCTGAATGAACGAGGCGTTCTTCTTCTCCGATTGTCAGCGGTCGTCCAATGGTCTGATGACGGAACAGTATGGCCTTTCCAACCGTCCATAACCGTGGACACGGCTATTCGAATAGTTTTACACTCTGCAGAGGTCGCACACTTTTGCCACAACATTTGCAATAGTCCGTCAGGGTTAACTGGCCCTGATTTATCACACTCCGTGTGCGGACTACCAACCATAACCTTTCACTTACATACCCTAGTATAGGCACCTCTCCCCATGAGCTTGGCCTCCCAAAGACAAACCACACTGAACTGCACAGGGGCCGGACATTCACCTCATTTCACGTCATTTCACATCATTTCACATTTCAATGGAGGCAACCTCGGCATAACCCCTATGACGCTTGTTTAGAGGGAACCCATACTAAGGCACATAAATTTCCAGTTAAGCCCTTACCCATAATCAGGTATTGTGGGGGTACTTGTAAAATTGGAATGGTATCGCATCCGAACCCAACCATCAGTTTTTGTAAAATTCACCATGTCATTCACAAGTCATATTCACCTTCAAAACTTTCAATATAATGACTCATCATTCCAAGGTTTTCAAAGTCATTTCATTTCACATGTTCCCATCTAGAGTAGTCAAGTTTATTTAGTTAGCACTACCAACTAGTCATGAGGGGTGCTAACTAGCTTGTAGCTTTCTAGCTAAGTGTGATGCTCTTGTAATACTCCATATCTAGACCAAGGTGAATCATGAATCAAAAATAAACTTTGATAATCTAAAGTAAAAGCTTTGCAAGAGTAAAACTTGGGATTGGATACAAAATAAAAGTGTAATGGTGCCTTGCTCTAGTAGAGCTTTGCATGATGGTAGCTTGGTAATAGCTTACAATAATATAGCTTGCCTTGATTGGTGTAGTGATCAACGTGGTCTTCTTCTTCCTGGAAGTAGACCTCCTCCTCCTGGTACTCTTCGGTACTAGCGTCTAAAAAGGGATACGAGGTGTACAATCACCAAACAAATCTTAAGAGCTAAACTAAGCTTTTATTTTGGGATGACCCACACTTATATAAAGAAGGAGTGGATGGTATTATGCGAAGATGTGTTCCTGAATATGAACAACAGGAGATATTGAATAAATGTCATGGAAGTGTTTATGGAGGACATCATGCTGGAGATAGAACCGCGCAAAAGGTTCTACAATCAGGTTTTTATTGGCCAACACTCTTCAAAGATGCAAGGAAATTTATTTTATCTTGTGATGAATGTCAAAGAGTTGGTAATATCTCTAGACGCAATGAAATGCCTATGAATTATACTCTTGTTATTGAACCATTCGATTGTTGGGGATTCGACTTCATGGGTCCTTTCCCTTCTTCAGATGGTAACACTCATATACTTGTCGCTGTTGATTATGTTACTAAATGGGTAGAAGCTATACCTACAAAAAGTGTTGATGGTGAAACCTCTATAAAAATGCTTGTAGATGTTATATTTCCTAGATTTGGAGTACCTAGATATATTATGACTGATGGAGGTTCTCATTTTATTCATGGAGGTTTTAGAAAAACTCTTGCTAAGTATGGTATTAATCATAGAATTGCTTCTGCTTATCACCCTCAAACTAGTGGTCAAGTAGAATTATCAAATAGAGAGATTAAAGCTATCTTGGGTAAGACTGTTAATAAATCTAGAAAGAATTGGGCTAGTAAATTGAAAGAAGCACTATGGGCTTATAGAACTGCTTATAAAAATCCTATGGGAATGTCACCTTATAAAATGGTTTATGGAAAAGCTTGTCATTTACCTTTAGAACTAGAGCACAAAGCTTATTGGGCTGTTAGAGAACTAAATAAAGATCCTAAATTAGCCGGTAATAAAAGGTTGCTGCAATTAAGTTCTCTAGATGAATGGAGAAGTGAAGCTTATGAAAATGCTAAACTCTTTAAAGAAAAAGTTAAGAAGTGGCATGATAGAAGGATTATTAAAAGAGAATTTAATGTTGGAGATAAAGTCCTATTGTATCGGTCTCGTCTCAGATTCTTTGCAGGGAAATTACTCTCGAAGTGGGAAGGACCATATGTTGTTGAGGAGGTGTATCGTTCAGGAGCAATTAAAATTAGCTCTCTCCAAGGCAATGCCACACAAGTGGTGAATGGACAAAGACTCAAGCATTATATCTCGGGTGATTCTTATAATGTTGATGTTGATATTATTCAAGTGGAAACACCGGAGGCTTTCATTAAAGGACAAATTGACAGTCCGCCAGAACTCGACTTTGAATAGGTAACAGTACAGGTAATAAAAAGTCCACGTTTACCTTTCCGAACATTATTTCTGCTGTTTTTAGAAAATATGAAAAATTACGGAATCGAAACGGAGTGGAAAAGACGCGCGAGGGCCCGTCACCACAGGCCGGCGCGGGCCCCACCCTGGCCGCGCCGACCTATGGTGACGGCGCCTCGTTGCCCCTTTCCGACTCGTTTTCGACCTGGAACCTTCCTTTTGTCGTAAAAATATTTGCTATATAATCCCCCGGACCCCTGGAGGTCCGTAATATCGTTTTCTCGTCGTGTTTTGTTTCAAGCTGTTTTCTGCCAGATCTGCTTCGGATCTAGATCCACCATGTCCTCGTCGGGAACTCAGAAGGACAGCTTCTTTGAGGACGTCGTCAACCCGTACATGAACGAGCTGAAGATGCACCCCAAAGAGTTGCTGCTCGTGGATGGAGAGTTGCAGATCAAAGATGTCCAGGGTCCTAAGGGAGAAGGGAGTTTGGAAGATAGGATGGAGAAACTGGAACAAGAGGTTTTCAACTACAAGAAGATGGCTGAGCGTGAAGTGGATATCTTTCACAAGATTGTGTCTGAACTCATTGATGGGCACAAGAAGGAGACTGCAAAGCTGTGGGACGATATCTTCTCACTTCACGACACCACCAACAAACTCCAAGCTCAACTCTATGATGTTCATAATCAAAATTGTGAGTATGAAAACAGGTTTAAGCGCATAAGTCATGCTGCTAGTTTCAGGTTTCCGGAGACCAAGATGTCTTTTGTTGATGGAGGGCCTCTTCCATGGAAGTCTGATGACGACAAAGATTCACCATCATCACCGAAGGAGTAATTCATCATCGGTATTGGCATCCCCTTGGTTTGTTCCAAGCTTGGGGAGTGCCGCGGTATCACATCATCACTACCTTTATCTTTTACTATCAAGTAGTGTCATATCATGAGTAGGGAAGTTATCATATGGAATAGTATGCAATGTGGAAGTATCTCTCTTAGTTGGTTATCTATGTATCCGTTGGTGTGAGTTATCGTTATGGAATATTAATGAGAAGTCTTATCATTTACTTTTTGCACATCTTATTTTAGTTTGCAATCTCCATTATATGATTACTCTTGACATTAGTATTGATATCACTTTGGGAGCATCAAGTAAATCTATTTGGTTTTGGCAAACTTAGCATTGGTCAATAGCAACAACATCTTGATGTTTAATAAAGAGAGAAATACACTTAGATACATTACTCTATTATCTCTATGCTTAGTATTCTAAAGTTAAAATTGCTTGCTTATGAGAAAGATGCATGATTGTTTCTATCATATGTATATTTGTTTGTTTCCCTCAACCTTTATGCTTGCTATCAAACCTTGCTAGCCAAAGACCTGTATCGAGAGGAGATGCTTCTCATACATCCATAACCTTAGACCAAACCTATGCCATTTGTGTCCACCATACCTACCTACTACATGGTATTTTCTGCCATTCCAAGTAAATACTTCATGTGCTACCTTTAAATAATTCAAACTACTACTCCTTATTTGTGTCAATGTTTTATAGCTCATGAGGAAGTATGTGGTGTTTTATCTTTCAATCTTGTTGGGCGGACTTTCACCAATGGACTAGTGGCACATCCGCTTATCCAATAATTTTGCAATAAGAGCTGGCAATGGGATTCCCAGTCCCAAATTAATTAACCAAAATAGACACTCCTCCATGGTATGTGAAAGGTTGGACGGCACCCGAAGGATTCGGTTAGCCATGGCTTGAGAAAGCAAAGGTGGGGAGGAGTGTCATCATAATAAAATTAAAATAAAAAGGCACTCCTTCATGGTATGAGATTGTTGGCAGGCACCCGATGGAATCGGTTAGCCATGGTTTGTGAAAGAAAGGTTGGAAGGAGTGCCACCCCATTAAAATACATGTGTAAACAAAAGAGAAGAGGGATGATCTACCACGGTGGTAGAAATAACGTCCTTCATGGGAGCCACTCTTGAAAGTCTGGTTGATAAGGTAGTTAGAGTACCCATTACCAGTCGTTGACAACAACAAACACCCCTCAAAACTTTACTTTTATGCTCTTTATATGATTTCAAAACTGAAAAGCTCTAGCACATGATTTAATCCCTGCTTCCCTCTGCGAAGGGCCTATCTTTTACTTTTATGTTGAGTCAGTAAACCTATTTCCCTCTATCTTAAGCAAGCAATTGAGTTGTTGTGAAATAATCATTTATGCTATGATTCAGTTGATCATGTCTTTTATACTTTCTTGTTTAGTACCAATTTTATCTGAATGAATATGACTTCGAAGTTATCAATGATTATGAGGAGATTGTCATGCTTGAATATGAAAGCTCAGCTATAAAATCTAATATGAAAGCTTTGCTTAGAAGTACAATCCGTTAGTAGTTCTCTGACCAAGAACAAAGTTTGCCATCACCAATTATGATTTCTTATGCACCTTTACTTGTGATTTCTCTTTACTTATTTCAAGATGAGTTATATGAGGAAGTTGTTTACTAGAATGTCTTGTGTGAATGAGTATGATGCTTCTTGTCCGTATTTTATTTATCGACTCTTCACTCCATAAACATGTGGTCTTGTTTATCGAGCTCAGTTTCGCTTGGGGACAAGCGAGGTCTAAGCTTGGGGGAGTTGATACGTCCAATTTGCATCACTATTTTGTATCATAATTTGTTGTTATTCATTGATATATTTCATATTGGGACACAATACTTATGTTATTTCATCTATTTTGCATGTTTCATCATCATTGGAGGATCAAGCACCGGAGCCAGGATTCTGCTGGAAAAAGCACCGTAAGAACGCAATATTTCGGAAGATCAACTGTGGAAGGGAATTTCACGTAAATTCCTATTTTTCCAGATGACGGAGGGAGCCGAAGGGGAAGAAGAGAGGAGCCACTGTGGGCCCAGACCATAGGGCGGCGCGCCCATGGCCGGCCGCGCCACCCGTGCCTGGGGGCCCCACAGCCCCTTTCGCTCCTTTTCTTCGCGTACTTCTTCGTCCGAAAACCTAAGCCACGAGAGGACCTCACGAAGGGTTACAGCCGCCTCGCGGGGCGGAGAACACCAGAGAGAAAAGAGCTCTCCGGCGGGCAGGAAGGGAAATTCCCTCCCGGAGGGGGAAATCGACGCCATCGCCATCGTCATCGAGCGGGACATCATCTCCATCATCATCATCATCATCTCCACCATCTACACCGCCATCACCACCGCTGCACCTCGTCACCGCTGTAACAATTCGGGTTAAATCTTGATTGTTTGATAGGGGAAACTCTCCCGGTGTTATTCTATACTTGTTGTAGATGCTATTGAGTGAAACCATTGAACCAAGGTTTATGTTCAGATTGTTATTTATCATCATATCACCTCTGATTGTATTCCATATGATGTCTCGTGAGTAGTTCGTTTAGTTCTTGAGGACATGGGTGAAGTCTAAATGCTAGTAGTGAATTATGGTTGAGTAATATTCAATGTTATGATATTTAAGTTGTGGTGTCATTCTTCTAGTGGTGTCATGTGAACGTCGACTACACGACACTTCACCATTTATGGGCCTAGGGAGTGCATCTTGTATTCGGTTGCTAATTGCGGAGTTGCCGGAGTGACAGAAACCTGAGCTCCCGTTAGTATATCGATGCAAGAGGGATCGCAGGATCTCAGAGTTTAAGGCTGTGGTTAGATTTATCTTAATTACTTTCTTGTAGTTGCGGATGCTTGCAAGGGGTATAATCACAAGTATGTATTAGTCCTAGGAAGGGCGATGCATTAGCATAGGTTCACCCACACAACACTTATCAAAACAATGAAGATTATTTAGCTACATGAAGCGAAAGCACTAGACTAAAATCCCCGTGTGTCCTCAGAACGTTTGGTCATTATAAGTAAACAAACCGGCTTGTCCTTTGTGCTAAAAAGGATTGGGCCACTCGCTGCAATTATTTCTCTCGCATTTTATTTACTTGTACTTTATTTATCTGCAATATCAAAACCCCCTGAATACTTGTCTGTGAGCATTTACAGTGAATCCTTCATCGAAACTGCTGCAACACCTTCTACTCCTCGTTGGGATCGACATTCTTACTTATCGAAGATACTACGATACATCCCCTATACTTGTGGGTCATCAAGACTATTTTCTGGCGCCGTTGCCGGGGAGTGAAGCGCTATTGGTAAGCGGAATTGGTAAGGAAAACCTTTACTGTTTGTGCTGATTTTATTTCTGCCTGCTGCTATAAATCATTATGGAGAGATCTTCTCTTCAATTTCTATTTGGGAAATCTACTACTACTGCAACGGTAGTGGATGAAGCGCCAGGTGAGGAAGTAGTACCATATAAAATACCTATGAAAATTATTGAACGTGTTATGGATAACCGCTATGAAGGGGATGGAACTGTCCATCCTGGTGATCATTTATTGTTTTTGCATGAATTATGCGGGTTATTCAAATGTGCAGGTATTTCTATGAATGAAGTTAGGAAGAAACTATTCACTATATCGCTGTCTGGTAAAGCGGCGCACTGGTATAAATTGCTGAAGAATGGTGATTCTATTGATTGGGAGGACATTGTGCCTTTATTCTATTCCAAATTTTATCCTCCAAGTGAAATTCACAAAGATCGGAACCGCATATATAATTTCTGGCCTCATGATGGAGAGAGTATTGCCCAAGCTTGGGGGAGATTGAAGTCTTTAATGCTCAAATGCCCCATTCATGAGCTTCCTGGTAATGTTATTATTGATAATTTCTATGCAAGACTTTCTTTTCAAGACAAGACCTTGCTGGATACTTCTTGTTCTGGATCATTTACACGCAAGAATGAAGAGTTTAAAAAGGACCTTCTTGATCGGATCCAAGAAAATACTGAAGGATGGGAGAACGACAAAGATAGAGAATCAGGTATAATTTATGATTATAAATGCATTGAAGCTTTTATGGATACTGATAAATTTCGTAATATGAGTGCTACATATGGTCTTGATTCCCAAGTTGTTGCAAATCTTTATAAAGATTTTGCCTCTCATTATGAACTGCCTAAGAAGAATTTTGATAAGTATCATGAACTGTATAAAGATAAAGTTGATTCATCTGTAAACAAATGTGTAGTGATTGAAACTGCTGATAATGTTATTCCTGAAGCTTATATTGAAAAAACTCCTTTCCCTGCTAAAATGAAGGAGTACTCTGTCATATCTAGTGCGGTTAATAAAAGTGAAAAGAAACCTAAAGAACCCGAAGAACAAATTAAAATTGAACCTGCTGTTGCAATAGTTAAAGATCTTGTGACTGAAAATGTGGAGGATGGTCATATTATTTTCTGTGAAGATGCTTCTAATATTGTTTCACATCCTAATAAATCCAAACAAGTTAGTGTTCCTATGCTATCTGTTAGAATTGGTGATCATTGCTATTATGGTTTATGTGATATTGGTGCAAGTGTTAGTGCTATTCCTTATGAGCTTTACACGGAGATTATGCACGAAATTGGTTCTTGTGAACTTGAAGATATTGATGTGGTTATTCATCTGGCTAATAGAGAAACTATTTCTCCAATTGGTATTGTTCGAGATGTGGAAGTTCTATGTGGTAAGATTAAATATCCTGCTGACTTTTTGGTACTTGGTTCTGCTGCTAGTGATCATTGTCCTATCATTTTTGGTAGACCTTTTCTAAATACTTGTGGAGCTATTATAGATTGTAAGAAAGAGAAAATTTTGACTAGATTTGCTGGTGAACCTTATGAATTTAACTTTTCTAAATTTACCAAAACTCCTTATAAAGTTGACTTGCCTAGTAATGATTTTAAAATGGAGCAGTGTGCATCTATTGTTCTTGTTCCTAATAATCCTTTGCAGCAACATTTGGAGAATAGTGAAAGTGAAGCTTTTAGGAAAGAAAGAGATGAGCTTGAGGAAATTTTTCTTCGCCAACCTATTCTCAAGCATGATTTACCGGTGGAAGATTTGGGTACAACACCGCCACCAAAGGAAGATCCTGTTTTTGATTTAAAGCCTTTACCTGATAATCTTAAATATGCTCATATTGATGATAAGAAAATATATCCTGTTATTATTAGTTCTAAGATTTCAGAGATTGAGGAAGAAAGGTTATTGGAAATATTGAAGAAACACCGAGGAGCTATTGGCTATACTCTTGATGATTTGAAAGGGATTTCTCCTTCTATTTGCCAACATGCTATTAATATGTAAGAAGATGCAAAGCCTGTTGTTGAACATCAACGTCGTCTAATTCCGAAGATGAAGGAAGTGGTAAGGAACGAGGTATTAAAACTCCTTGAAGCTGGTATTATATATCCTATTGCTGATAGTAGATGGGTTAGTCCTGTGCATTGTGTTCCTAAGAAAGGAGGAATGACTGTTGTGCCTAATGATAATGATGAGCTTATCCTCAAAGAATAGTTGTAGGTTATAGAATGTGCATTGATTTTCGAAAAGTTAATAAAGTTACTAAGAAAGATCATTATCCTTTACCCTTTATTGATCAAATGCTAGAAAGGTTATCTAAAAATACTCATTTTTGCTTTCTTGATGGTTATTCTGGGTTTTCACAAATTGCTGTTAAAGCTAAAGATCAAGAGAAAACCACGTTTACTTGTCCTTATGGAACTTATGCTTATAGGCGTATGCCTTTTGGTTTATGTAATGCTCCTGCTACTTTTCAAAGATGCATGTCTGCTATTTTTCATGGTTTTTGCGAAAGTATTGTAGAGGTGTTCATGGATGATTTTTCTGTCTATGGGAATTCTTTTGATAATTGCTTGCGAAACCTCGATAAAGTTTTGCAGAGATGTGAAGAAACTAACCTTGTTCTTAATTGGGAGAAATGCCACTTTATGGTTAATGAAGGAATTGTATTGGGACATAAAATTTCCGAGAGAGGTATTGAAGTTGATAGAGCTAAAGTTGAAGCAATTGAGAAGATGCCTTATCCGAGGGATGTTAAAGGTATTCGTAGTGTTCTTGGTCATGCTGGGTTTTATAGGAGATTTATTAAAGATTTCTCTAAAATTTCAAAGCCTCTTACTAATCTTCTTCAAAAAGATGTACCTTTTGTTTTTGATGATGATTGTAAGGAAGCTTTTGAAACTCTAAAGAAAGCCTTAACAACTGCTCCTGTAGTCGAACCTCCCGATTGGAATTTGCCTTTTGAAATTATGTGTGATGCTAGTGATTTTGCTGTAGGCGCTGTTCTTGGACAGCGGGTAGATAAAAAATTAAATGTTATTCATTATGCTAGTAAGACTCTTGATGCTGCTCAAAGAAATTATGCTACAACTGAAAAGGAATTGTTAGCTGTAGTCTTTGCTTGTGATAAGTTTAGACCTTATATTGTTGATTCGAAAGTTACAATTCATACTGATCATGCTGCAATTAGATACCTTATGACAAAGAAAGATGCTAAGCCAAGGCTTATTAGATGGGTACTTCTGTTGCAAGAATTTGATTTACATATTATAGATAGGAAAGGTGCTGATAATCCTGTTGCTGATAATTTGTCTAGATTGGAGAATATTGCTTATGATCATGTTCCTGTTAATGATAGTTTTCCAAATGAACAATTGGCTGTAATAAAGGTGAGCTCGCGAGAGAGCCCTTGGTATGCAGATTATGCTAACTTTATTGTTTCGAAGTATTTGCCTCCAACCTTTTCAGCTCAGCAAAGGAGGAAATTCTTTTATGACTTGAGGCATTATTTTTGGGATGACCCACACTTATATAAAGAAGGAGTGGATGGTATTATGCGAAGATGTGTTCCTGAATATGAACAACAGGAGATATTGAATAAATGTCATGGAAGTGTTTATGGAGGACATCATGCTGGAGATAGAACCGCGCAAAAGGTTCTACAATCAGGTTTTTATTGGCCAACACTCTTCAAAGATGCAAGGAAATTTATTTTATCTTGTGATGAATGTCAAAGAGTTGGTAATATCTCTAGACGCAATGAAATGCCTATGAATTATACTCTTGTTATTGAACCATTCGATTGTTGGGGTTCGACTTCATGGGTCCTTTCCCTTCTTCAGATGGTAACACTCATATACTTGTCGCTGTTGATTATGTTACTAAATGGGTAGAAGCTATACCTACAAAAAGTGCTGATGGTGAAACCTCTATAAAAATGCTTGTAGATGTTATATTTCCTAGATTTGGAGTACCTAGATATATTATGACTGATGGAGGTTCTCATTTTATTCATGGAGGTTTTAGAAAAACTCTTGCTAAGTATGGTATTAATCATAGAATTGCTTCTGCTTATCACCCTCAAACTAGTGGTCAAGTAGAATTATCAAATAGAGAGATTAAAGCTATCTTGGGTAAGACTGTTAATAAATCTAGAAAGAATTGGGCTAGTAAATTGAAAGAAGCACTATGGGCTTATAGAACTGCTTATAAAAATCCTATGGGAATGTCACCTTATAAAATGGTTTATGGAAAAGCTTGTCATTTACCTTTAGAACTAGAGCACAAAGCTTATTGGGCTGTTAGAGAACTAAATAAAGATCCTAAATTAGCCGGTAATAAGAGGTTGTTGCAATTAAGTTCTCTAGATGAATGGAGAAGTGAAGCTTATGAAAATGCTAAACTCTTTAAAGAAAAAGTTAAGAAGTGGCATGATAGAAGGATTATTAAAAGAGAATTTAATGTTGGAGATAAAGTCCTATTGTATCGGTCTCGTCTCAGATTCTTTGCAGGGAAATTACTCTCGAAGTGGGAAGGACCATATGTTGTTGAGGAGGTGTATCGTTCAGGAGCAATTAAAATTAGCTCTCTCCAAGGCAATGCCACACAAGTGGTGAATGGACAAAGACTCAAGCATTATATCTCGGGTGATTCTTATAATGTTGATGTTGATATTATTCAAGTGGAAACACCGGAGGCTTTCATTAAAGGACAAATTGACAATCCGCCAGAACTCGACTTTGAATAGGTAACAGTACAGGTAATAAAAAGTACGCGTTTACCTTTCCGAACATTATTTCTGCTGTTTTTAGAAAATATGAAAAATTACGGAATCGAAACGGAGTGGAAAAGACGCGCGAGGGCCCGTCACCACAGGCCGGCGCGGGCCCCACCTGGCCGCGCCGACCTATGGTGACGGCGCCGTTGCCCCTTTCCGACTCGTTTTCGCCTGGAACCTTCCTTTTGTCGTAAAAATATTTGCTATATAATCCCCCGGACCCCTGGAGGTCCGTAATATCGTTTTCTCGTCGTGTTTTGTTTCAAGCTGTTTTCTGCCAGGATCTGCTTCGGATCTAGATCCACCATGTCCTCGTCGGGAACTCAGAAGGACAGCTTCTTTGAGGACGTCGTCAACCCGTACATGAACGAGCTGAAGATGCACCCCAAAGAGTTGCTGCTCGTGGATGGAGAGTTGCAGATCAAAGATGTCCAGGGTCCTAAGGGAGAAGGGAGTTTGGAAGATAGGATGGAGAAACTGGAACAAGAGGTTTTCAACTACAAGAAGATGGCTGAGCGTGAAGTGGATATCTTTCACAAGATTGTGTCTGAACTCATTGATGGGCACAAGAAGGAGACTGCAAAGCTGTGGGACGATATCTTCTCACTTCACGACACCACCAACAAACTCCAAGCTCAACTCTATGATGTTCATAATCAAAATTGTGAGTATGAAAACAGGTTTAAGCGCATAAGTCATGCTGCTAGTTTCAGGTTTCCGGAGACCAAGATGTCTTTTGTTGATGGAGGGCCTCTTCCATGGAAGTCTGATGACGACAAAGATTCACCATCATCACCGAAGGAGTAATTCATCATCGGTATTGGCATCCCCTTGGTTTGTTCCAAGCTTGGGGAGTGCCGCGGTATCACATCATCACTACCTTTATCTTTTACTATCAAGTAGTGTCATATCATGAGTAGGGAAGTTATCATATGGAATAGTATGCAATGTGGAAGTATCTCTCTTAGTTGGTTATCTATGTATCCGTTGGTGTGAGTTATCGTTATGGAATATTAATGAGAAGTCTTATCATTTACTTTTTGCACATCTTATTTTAGTTTGCAATCTCCATTATATGATTACTCTTGACATTAGTATTGATATCACTTTGGGAGCATCAAGTAAATCTATTTGGTTTTGGCAAACTTAGCATTGGTCAATAGCAACAACATCTTGATGTTTAATAAAGAGAGAAATACACTTAGATACATTACTCTATTATCTCTATGCTTAGTATTCTAAAGTTAAAATTGCTTGTGCTTATGAGAAAGATGCATGATTGTTTCTATCATATGTATATTTGTTTGTTTCCCTCAACCTTTATGCTTGCTATCAAACCTTGCTAGCCAAAGACCTGTATCGAGAGGAGATGCTTCTCATACATCCATAACCTTAGACCAAACCTATGCCATTTGTGTCCACCATACCTACCTACTACATGGTATTTTCTGCCATTCCAAGTAAATACTTCATGTGCTACCTTTAAATAATTCAAACTACTACTCCTTATTTGTGTCAATGTTTTATAGCTCATGAGGAAGTATGTGGTGTTTTATCTTTCAATCTTGTTGGGCGGACTTTCACCAATGGACTAGTGGCATCCGCTTATCCAATAATTTTGCAATAAGAGCTGGCAATGGGATTCCCAGTCCCAAATTAATTAACCAAAATAGACACTCCTCCATGGTATGTGAAAGGTTGGACGGCACCCGAAGGATTCGGTTAGCCATGGCTTGAGAAAGCAAAGGTGGGGAGGAGTGTCATCATAATAAAATTAAAATAAAAAGGCACTCCTTCATGGTATGAGATTGTTGGCAGGCACCCGATGGAATCGGTTAGCCATGGTTTGTGAAAGAAAGGTTGGAAGGAGTGCCACCCCATTAAAATACATGTGTAAACAAAAGAGAAGAGGGATGATCTACCAC
This sequence comes from Lolium multiflorum, assembly GCA_030979885.1. NCBI lineage: Eukaryota > Viridiplantae > Streptophyta > Magnoliopsida > Poales > Poaceae > Lolium > Lolium multiflorum. Next base: position 197,322,114 of record CM061748.1, on the reverse strand, counting down.
GGTGGTAGAAATAACGTCCTTCATGGGAGCCGCTCTTGAAAGTCTGGTTGATAAGGTAGTTAGAGTACCCATTACCATTCGTTGACAACAACAAACACCCCTCAAAACTTTACTTTTATGCTCTTTATATGATTTCAAACCTGAAAAGCTCTAGCACATGATTTAATCCCTGCTTCCCTCTGCGAAGGGCCTATCTTTTACTTTTATGTTGAGTCAGTAAACCTATTTCCCTCTATCTTAAGCAAGCAATTGAGTTGTTGTGAAATAATCATTTATGCTATGATTAAGTTGATCATGTCTTTTATACTTTCTTGTTTAGTACCAATTTTATCTGAATGAATATGACTTCGAAGTTATCAATGATTATGAGGAGATTGTCATGCTTGAATATGAAAGCTCAGCTATAAAATCTAATATGAAAGCTTTGCTTAGAAGTACAATCCGTTAGTAGTTCTCTGACCAAGAACAAAGTTTGCCATCACCAATTATGATTTCTTATGCACCTTTACTTGTGACTTCTCTTTACTTATTTCAAGATGAGTTATATGAGGAAGTTGTTTACTAGAATGTCTTGTGTGAATGAGTATGATGCTTCTTGTCCGTATTTTATTGATCGACTCTTCACTCCATAAACATGTGGTCTTGTTTATCGAGCTCAGTTTCGCTTGGGGACAAGCGAGGTCTAAGCTTGGGGGAGTTGATACGTCCAATTTGCATCACTATTTTGTATCATAATTTGCTGTTATTCATTGATATATTTCATATTGGGACACAATACTTATGTTATTTCATCTATTTTGCATGTTTCATCATCATTGGAGGATCAAGCACCGGAGCCAGGATTCTGCTGGAAAAAGCACCGTCGAACGCAATATTTCGGAAGATCAACTGTGGAAGGGAATTTCACGTAAATTCCTATTTTTCCAGATGACGGAGGGAGCCAGAAGGGGAAGAAGAGAGGAGCCACTGTGGGCCCAGACCATAGGGCGGCACGGCCCATGGCCTGGCCGCGCCACCCTGTGCTCTGGGGGCCCCACAGCCCCTTTCGCCTCCTTTTCTTCGCGCACTCCTTCGTCCCGAAACCTAAGCCAGAGAGGACCTCACGAAGGGTTACAGCCGCCTCTGCGGGGCGGAGAACACCAGAGAGAAAAGAGCTCTCCGGCGGGCAGGAATCCTCCCGGAGGGGGAAATCGACGCCATCGCCATCGTCATCGAGCGGGACATCATCTCCATCATCATCATCATCATCTCCACCATCTACACCGCCATCACCACCGCTGCACCTCGTCACCGCTGTAACAATTCGGGTTAAATCTTGATTGTTTGATAGGGGAAACTCTCCCGGTGTTATTCTATACTTGTTGTAGATGCTATTGAGTGAAACCATTGAACCAAGGTTTATGTTCAGATTGTTATTTATCATCATATCACCTCTGATTGTATTCCATATGATGTCTCGTGAGTAGTTCGTTTAGTTCTTGAGGACATGGGTGAAGTCTAAATGCTAGTAGTGAATTATGGTTGAGTAATATTCAATGTTATGATATTTAAGTTGTGGTGTCATTCTTCTAGTGGTGTCGTGTGAACGTCGACTACACGACACTTCACCATTTATGGGCCTAGGGGAGTGCATCTTGTATTCGGTTGCTAATTGCGGAGTTGCCGGAGTGACAGAAACCTGAGCCCCCGTTAGTATATCGATGCAAGAGGGATCGCAGGATCTCAGAGTTTAAGGCTGTGGTTAGATTTATCTTAATTACTTTCTTGTAGTTGCGGATGCTTGCAAGGGGTATAATCACAAGTATGTATTAGTCCTAGGAAGGGCGATGCATTAGCATAGGTTCACCCACACAACACTTGTCAAAACAATGAAGATTATTTAGCTACATGAAGCGAAAGCACTAGACTAAAATCCCCGTGTGTCCTCGAGAACGTTTGGTCATTATAAGTAAACAAACCGGCTTGTCCTTTGTGCTAAAAAGGATTGGGCCACTCGCTGCAATTATTTCTCTCGCATTTTATTTACTTGTACTTTATTTATCTGCAATATCAAAACCCCCCGAATACTTGTCTGTGAGCATTTACAGTGAATCCTTCATCGAAACTGCGCCAACACCTTCTGCTCCTCGTTGGGATCGACATTCTTACTTATCGAAGATACTACGATACACCCCCTATACTTGTGGGTCATCATAGATCAACGACTGCTCGTCTACACCTTCTGCTCCTCGTTGGGATAGACATTCTTACTTATCGAAGATACTACGATACACCCCCTATACTTGTGGGTCATCATAGATCAACGACGCACAGTCTTCGTCTACGTCGACGAGAGCTAGGGTTACTGCGGCGAGGCTAGGGGGTCGGAGGGTCACCTGGACTCCGGCGAGGCTCGGCGACGAGGTAGGATGAGGTTGTCGACAATGGCGAAGTCAGCGGTGGTCGTGGGAGCGACGGAGGTTGACGAAATCGATGGTGGCTTCTGCTACTAGCTCCGGCGGACTCCGGCTAAATTCCCGCGAGAAGGAGCTTAATCGAGGAGGGGGAGTAGTCAGGGAGGCTCAGGAGAAGGAGGGAGGCGACTGGTGTGGAGGATGGAGGCGAGAGCGTCCTCTTTTTATAGGGGCGAGAGGTGGCCGAGGGGTGAGGGTGAGGTCGATCATGGCGATGTCATCTGGAGCTGCGAAGGGGCAAGGTCAGGGGCGCGTAAGCTTGCTGGCATCATGGCGGTCCTGGTGAGCGTGATGGCACGGTGAAAGGGGGTCTGAGGCGTGCGGTCGACGTCGCCGTCCTTGCAGTACGGGCGCGGCAGAGGTTGATGGTGTCATCGTCTACAGGGCGCTGGCGAGCCAATGGGGTTGTCTAGGAGCTAGCTGACGTCGAGGGGAGGCTGTAGGTGCAAGGAAGGGTCGAAGGGAGGACGACAGCGACAAGGGCAGGAGGTGTCCTGGCGCGTCCAGAGATGTGTCAGTGCACGCTCTGGCGCGTCTGGCCATGGTGACCACGTGCTGTCCAGGGCATGTCGTGTTCCTCTTGACTTGGGATCATGTCTGGCGTGTTCAGCAGCGTGTGGTGAGGCTAGATGACATGGTCAGAGGGAGAGGAGAGGTCCAGGAGCAGGTGGTGTCATAGTGGTGATCATATGGATGGCATGGGTTGGAAATGGTCCTTGCAAGGCTCCTCTTGGGTCAACTCTGGCATGGTGAGGTTCAATAGTCTAAGGTGAGTCTATTTGACAAGGTGAGGTGACCAGAGAGGGAGGAGGACAAGGGTTGACATGATAATGTCAATGGCAATGGCATGGGCTTGGCATGGTCCTTTGTGCAATATTTTTCTTGGTCTTGGAGTGCTGCAAGCTCAAGTGGGGTGAGACCAAGGTATGTGGTATGGTGAGCATGGTTGGAGAGGGCTATGGTGTGCACATTGGATCAAATCAAAAATGTGTATGTGGCACATGCAATGATGGTGGCATGCTTGGCATGGTGATCATGGTAATGTTGGGTCACTTCATTGGTGCACTTTAGGGTACAAGGTGTACTATCAAGAAGGACAAGGGAGAGAGGGTGGAAAAGTGAAAAGTGGTTGAAAAAGTGATTTGTACTTCTAAATTAAACTATGTGTACTTCATATGTGACAAGCAAAGGTCTCTCTGGTGTGTAATTTTGGCCAAAATTCTTCATGAATGTGCTCTATATAATGTTGGGTAACAATGGGTGTCATTAGTTTGAATTTTGGAAAGGTTTGATGAAATTTCTAAAAAGTGGGGGAATCTAGAATCTGTTTCAAAGTGGCATCTTGGCTTGACTAATTTGAGCAATAGAAAAAGATTTGGTCAAAGTGGTCAACATCAAAAGTGTTCACCTTGATGAGGTCTTGGATGAGGAGCAAAGATTTGGGAGGGTTTGGTTTAGAAAACTCTTAATCCAGGGGCTCAAAGTGGGCATCATGAGATAAGTGGCAGATTTGACCATTATCTCATGTGAGTGAGTTTTGCATTTGGATTTGATTTTATTTGAGTTTCTTTGATTCCAAAGTGTTTCCTAAGTGTTTAGTAACATTACCCAACCATTGGCACAAGTCAAATTGGCCTAGGTTAAATATATTAAAAAATGGCCATAAGCCATATGTGAGGGTTTTTGCAATTTTCTATTTTTCTTCTTTGCTTCCCTTTGATCTCAAAGAGCATGGTTTTGGGTTTCTTGAGTGTGAGGTTGAGTTGTTCAAGGGTTTCAAACAATGTTGGTAAGGTAAATAGGGCATAGACCTATATTTGCAAGTATAGCTATATGCCCACATATGCCTCTCTTTTTATTTTATTTTAATTTCTTGATTTCTCCTTGGTTTTGAAAAGGGGTAGGGTTTAGGGTTTTGGCACATTGTCAATGATTGTAAACACACAACATGGAAATAACACAAATATTAAGTATGGGCACTATGCATAGCACATGATGTAATAAAAGTTTTTGTTGGTTCTCATTTTTGGAAAAAGGAAATTCATTTTTTTGTTTGAAAATTTGGGATGTTACAATGTGGGCATAACCCTTCGGGTACCCGACGTTGCTATACCCGATACAGATTATCAAGATGGACCAGCACAAGGACTCGACAAGCTGGACCTGCACGCGTTAACAACTTGGACTACAAGGAAAGAAGACTCCAATACGAATCTTACTAGGACTCTTGTAAACCCTAGCTTGGCTGATATATAAAGCCAGGTTGGGGCACCCTTTAGGACACTGATGTCTACGGGTGCTTCTATTCTTGTAGACAGTGTTGGGCCTCCAAGAGCAGAGGTTTGTAGAACAGCAGCAAGTTTCCCTTAAGTGGATTACCCAAGGTTTATCGAACTCGGGGAGGAAGAGGTCAAAGATATCCCTCTCATGCAACCCTGCAACCACAAAGCAAGAAGTCTCTTGTGTCCCCAACACACCTAATAGGTGTACTAGTTCGGCGAAGAGATAGTGAAATACAAGTGGTATGAATGAATATGAGCAGTAGTATGGCGCCAGAAAATAGCTCGCTGGCGTGCAGTTGATGGTAGTAATATTGCGGGAAGTAAACAAGCAGTAGTAACGCAGCAGTAGTAACTCAGTAAAACAGTAACAAGCAGCGATAGCAGTATTTAGGAACAAGGCCTAGGGAATAGACTTTCACTAGTGGACACTCTCAACTTTGATCACATAACAGAATAGATAAATGCATACTCTACACTCTCTTGTTGGATGATGAACACATTGCGTAGGATTACACGAACCCTCAATGCCGGAGTTAACAAGCTCCACAATTCAATGTTCATATTTAAATAACCTTAGAGTGCATGAAAGATCGAAACGACTAAACCAAGTACTAACATAGCATGCACACTGTCACCTTCATGCTTATGTAGGAGGAATAATACACATCAATACTATCATAGCAATAGTTAACTTCGCAATCTACAAGAGATCATGATCATAGCATAAACCAAGTACTAACACGGATGCACACACTGTCACCATTACATCGTGCAGGAGGAATAAAACTACTTTAATAACATTGCTAGAGTAGCACATGGATAAATTGTGATACAAAACACATTGTAATCATAAAGAGATATAAATAAGCACCTCACTATGCCATTCATAACAGTGAATAAGTATTCTGTGAAATATAGCCTAAGAGACCCACACGGTGCACACACTGTCACCTTTACACACGTGGGACAAGGAGTCTCCGGAGATCACATAAGTAAAACTCACTTGACTAGCACAATGACATCTAGATTACAAGCATCATCATATGAATCTCAATCATGTAAGGCAGCTCATGAGATTATTGTATTGAAGTACATAGGAGAGAGATGAACCACATAGCTACCGGTACAGCCCCGAGCCTCGATGGAGAACTACTCCCTCTTCATGGGAGCAGCAGCGGTGATGAAGATGGCGGTGGAGATGGCAGCGGTGTCGATGGAGGAGCCTTCCGGGGCACTTCCGTCCGGCAGGGTGCCGGAACAGAGACTCCGTCCCCGATCTTGGTCGCGATGGCGGCGGCTCGGATGGTTTCGCGTATCGTGGCTTCCTCCGTAAGGGTTTTCGATGCAGGGGCTTTATATAGGCGAAGAGGCGGCGCAGGAGGGGGGGCGCCCACCCATAGGCTGGCGCGGCCAGGGCCGGCCGCGCCACCTATCATCTGGGGCCCACAGGGCCCCCTCTGGCGGCTCTCTGTCCGGATGCTTCCGGGCAAAATAGGAACCCGGGCGTTGATTTCGTCCAATTCCGAGAATATTTCGTTACTAGGATTTCTGAAACCAAAAACAGCAGAAAACAGAACTGGCACTTCGGCATCTTGTTAATAGGTTAGTTCCGAAAATGCACGAATATGACATAAAGTGTGCATAAAACATGTAGGTATCATCAATAAAGTAGCATGGAACATAAGAAATTATCGATACGTTGGAGACGTATCAGCATCCCCCTTAGTTCTGCTCGTCCCGAGCAGGTAAAACGATAACAAAGATAATTTCTGAAGTGACATGCCATCATAATCTTGATCATACTACTTGTAAACATATGTAATGAATGCAGCGATCAAAACAATGGTAATGACATGAGTAAACAACTGAATCATAAAGCAAAGACTTTTCATGAATAGTACTTCAAGACAAGCATCAATAAGTCTTGCATAAGAGTTAACTCATAAAGCAATAAATCAAAGTAAAGGTGTTGAAGCAACACAAAGGAAGATTAAGTTTCAGCGGTTGCTTTCAACTTATAACATGTATATCTCATGAATATTGTCAACATAAAGTAATATAACAAGTGCAATATGCAAGTATGTAGGAATCAATGCACAGTTCACACAAGTGTTTGCTTCTTAAGGTGGAGGTAGATAGGTAAACTGACTTAACAATAAAAGTAAAAGAAAGGTCCTTCAAAGAGGAAAGCATCGATTGCTGTATTTGTGCTAGAGCTTTTATTTTGAAAATATGAAACAATTTTGTCAACGGTAGTAATAAAGCATATGAGTTATGTAAATTATATCTTACAAGTTGCAAGCCTCATGCATAGTATACTAATAGTGCCCGCACCTTGTCCTACTTAGCTTGGACTACCGGATCTTTGCAATGCCATGTTTCAACCAAGTGTCACAAAGGGGTACCTCCATGCCGCCTGTACAAAGGTCTAAGGAGAATGCTCGCATTTTGGATTTCTCGCTTTTGATTATTCTCAACTTAGACATCCATACCGGGACAACATGGACAACAGATAATGGACTCCTCTTAAATGCATAAGCATGTAGCAACAATTATTATTCTCATATGAGATTGAGGATATATGTCCAAAACTGAAACTTCAACCATGATTCATGGCTTTAGTTAGCGGCCCAATGTTCTTCTCTAACAATTTGCATGCTCCAACCATTAAGGTGGTAGATCCTTCAGACAAGACGGACATGCATAGGAACTCACATGATATTCAATAAAGAGTAATTGATGGCGTTCCCCAGAAGCATGGTTATCGCACAACAAGCAACTTAATAAGAGATAAAGTGCATAAGTACATATTCAATACTACGATAGTTTTTAAGGCTATTTTGTCCCATGAGCTATATATTGCAAAGGTGAATGATGGAATTTTAAAGGTAGCACTCAAGCAATTTACTATGGAATGGCGGAGAAATACCATGTAGTAGGTAGGTATGGTGGACACAATTGGCATAGTGGTTGGCTCAAGGATTTTGGATGCATGAGAAGTATTCCCTCTCGATACAAGGTTTAGGCTAGCAAGGTTTATTTGAAACAAACTCAAGGATGAACCGGTGCAGCAAAACTCACATAAAAGACATATTGTAAACATTATAAGACTCTACACCGTCTTCCTTGTTGTTCAAAACTCAATATACTAGATATTATCTAGACCTTAGAGAGACCAAATATGCAAATCAAATTTTAGCAAGCTCTATGTATTTCTTCATTAATGGGTGCAAAGCATATGATGCAAGAGCTTAAACATGAGCACAACAATTTCCAAGTATCACATTATCCAAGACATTTTAGAATTACTACATGTAGCATTTTCCAATTCCAACCATATAACAATTTAACGAAGAAGAAACTTCGCCTTGAACATTATGAGTAAAGCCTAAGGACATATTTGTCCATATGCAACAGCGGAGCGTGTCTCTCTCCCACAAAGTGAATGCTAGGATCCATTTTATTCAAACAAAACAAAAACTAAAGCAAACCGACGCTCCAAGTAAAGAACACAAGATGTGACTGAATAAAAATATAGTTTCAGGGGAGGAACCTGATGATGTTGTCGATGAAGAAGGGGATGCCTTGGGCATCCCCAAGCTTAGACGCTTGAGTATTCTTAGAATATGCAGGGGTGAACCACGGGGGCATCCCCAAGCTTAGAGCTTTCACTCCTCTTGATCATAGTATATCATTCTCCTCTCTTGACCCTTGAAAACTTCCTTCACACCAAACTTCAAGCAAACTCATTAGAGGGTTAGTGCACAATTAATAATTCACACATTCAGAGGTGACACAAACATTCTTTACACTTCTGGACATTGCATAAAGCTACTGGACATTAATGGATCAAAGAAATGAATCCAACGTAGCAAAAGAGGCAATGCGAAATAAAAGGCAGAATCTGTCAAAACAGAACAGTCCGTAAAGACGAATTTTAAGATGGAACCAGACTTGCTCAAATGGAAAAACTCAAAACTAATGAAAGTTGCGTACATATCTGAGGATCACGCTCGTAAATTGGCAGATTTTTTAGAATTTTCTACAGAGACTTAGGCCCAGATTCGTGACAGACAGCAATGCTGTTTCTGCGCAGCGATCCCAAATATAACATCAACTTTAACATAGAAACTTTACTTGGCACAAAAACATGATAAGGAGAGGTTGCTACAGTAGTAAAAAACTTCCAAGACACAAATATAAAACAAAGTACTGTAGTAAAAAACACATGGGTTATCTCCCAAGAAGTTCTTTCTTTATAGCCATTAAGATGGGCTCAGCAGTTTTAATGATGCACTCGCAAGAAATAGAAGTTGAAGCAAAAGGGGAGTATCAAGAGGTAATTAAAAACACATTTAAGCCTAACATGCTTCCTATACAGAAGAATCTTATACACAAATGAATTCATGAAGAGCAAAGTGACAAGCATAAGAGGATAAAACACGAGTAACTTCAAGATTCTCAACATAAAGAGGGGAAACTTAATATTATTAAGATGCATATAACCATATTTCCCTCTCTCATAATAACTTTCAGTAGCAACATGAGCAAACTCAACAATATAACTATCACATAAAGCATTCTTATCATGAGTATCATGCATAAAATTATTACTCTCCACATAGGCATAATCAATTTTATTAGTTGTAGTGGGAGCAAATTCAACAAAGTAGCTATCATTATTATTCTCATCATCAAATATAGGAGGCATAGTATCATCAAAGTAAATTTTCTCCTCAATGCTTGGGGGACTAAAAATATCATGCTCATCAAAACCAGCTTCCCCAAGCTTAGAATTTTCCATAGCATTAGCAACAATAGTGTTCAAAGCATTCATATTAATATGTTCCATGGGTTTTTAATTTTCGCATCAAACCATTCATGTCTTAAATCAGGAAATAGAATAAGAAGGTCATTGTTGTCCATTATGCCTAACTAGTGTAAAAAGAAACCAAATGTCGCAATTGCAGAGTCTAAAGGAAATAGCTTCGAGCACACACACAATGGCGCCAGAAAAGTACTGTTACCTGGAACCGGAGTATGAGTGCCTTTTACCTTTCCTCCCCGGCAACGGCGCCAGAAAAGTGCTTGATGTCTACGGTGCTTCTATTCTAGACAGTGTTGGGCCTCCAAGAGAGGTTTGTAGAAGAAGCAGGTTTCCTTAAGTGGATTACCCAAGGTTTATCGAACTCAGGGAGGAAGAGGTCAAAGATATCCCTCTCATGCAACCCTGCAACCACAAAGCAAGAAGTCTCTTGTGTCCCCAACACACCTAATAGGTGTACTAGTTCGGAAGAGATAGTGAAATACAAGTGGTATGAATGAATATGAGCAGTAGTATGGCGCCAAAATAGCTCGCTGGCGTGCAGTTGATGGTAGTAATATTGCGGGAAGTAAACAAGTAGTAACGCAGCAGTAGTAACTCAGAAAAAGTAACAAGCAGCGATAGCAGTATTTAGGAACAAGGCCTAGGGAATAGACTTTCACTAGTGGACACTCTCAACTTTGATCACATAACAGAATAGATAAATGCATACTCTACACTCTCTTGTTGGATGATGAACACATTGCGTAGGATTACACGAACCCTCAATGCCGGAGTTAACAAGCTCCACAATTCAATGTTCATATTTAAATAACCTTAGAGTGCATGAAAGATCGAAACGACTAAACCAAGTACTAACATAGCATGCACAATGTCACCTTCATGCTTATGTAGGAGGAACAATACACATCAATACTATCATAGCAATAGTTAACTTCGCAATCTACAAGAGATCATGATCATAGCATAAACCAAGTACTAACACGGATGCACACACTGTCACCATTACATCGTGCAGGAGGAATAAAACTACTTTAATAACATTTCTAGAGTAGCACATGGATAAATTGTGATACAAAACACATTGTAATCATAAAGAGATATAAATAAGCACCTCACTATGCCATTCATAACAGTGAATAAGTATTCTGTGAAATATAGCCTAAGAGACCCACACGGTGCACACACTGTCACCTTTACACACGTGGGACAAGGAGTCTCCGGAGATCACATAAGTAAAACTCACTTGACTAGCACAATGACATCTAGATTACAAGCATCATCATATGAATCTCAATCATGTAAGGCAGCTCATGAGATTATTGTATTGAAGTACAGGGAGAGAGATGAACCACATAGCTACCGGTACAGCCCCGAGCCTCGATGGAGAACTACTCCTCTTCATGGGAGCAGCGGTGATGAAGATGGCGGTGGAGATGGTAGCGGTGTCGATGGAGGAGCCTTCCGGGGCACTTCGTCCGGCAGGGTGCCGGAACAGAGACTCCTGTCCCCCGATCTTGGCTTCGCGATGGCGGGCTGGATGGTTTCGCGTATCGTGGCTTCCTCCGTAAGGGTTTCGATGCAGGGGCTTTATATAGGCGAAGAGGCGGCGCAGAGGGTCGAAGGGGCGCCACACCATAGGCTGGCGCGGCCAGGGCCCAGCCGCGCCACCCTATCATCTGGGGCCCACAGGGCCCCCTTGGCGGCTCTCGGTGTTCTGGATGCTTCCGGGCAAAATAGGGCGTTGATTTCGTCCAATTCCGAGAATATTTCGTTACTAGGATTTCTGAAACCAAAAAAAGCAGAAAACAGGAACTGCACTTCGGCATCTTGTTAATAGGTTAGTTCCAAAATGCACGAATATGACATAAAGTGTGCATAAAACATGTAGGTATCATCAATAAAGTAGCATGGAACATAAGAAATTATCGATACGTTGGAGACGTATCAGACACGCATACACAGAAACAGAAATACATAGAGGCGATACGTCTAGACATCGCAACCCGTAAGTTAGAACTAGACTAGATATAACAACTCCGCCTATGGCGGCCCCTGTACATATATATTCATATAGTGGATTGCTAGCAGGACGTAGCGATCCTGCACCGCGGGGACATGAACCTGGGTACGTCGTGTCTTCCCTCGCTCCCGGAACTTCCATCGTCACCTTTCTCTAAAACCCAAGCCCCTCATGGTGGGCATTGCCGAGGAACCTCCTCTCTCAATTGGCGCCGTCTGTGGGAAACGGGTTGACTGGATTTTGTCATCTGGGCGGAATCCTTCATTATCAACGTCATCAAGATCGTATCTCGCGGATCCAGTCTGGCGGATCCTCTTCGTCGCGCGCAGTCGAAGAATATATCTTTGCTTCTCTACTTTCGAATCTCCGTCATGCGTTTGGTTCTAATATATATGGCGCAAGCAGCAGCGATCGGGTCAAGCTCCCAAGGCAAAAAGAACGACAAGTCAAGACAGCAGCAGGCGTCACGACGCGCACTCGATTAATTCCAAGGAGTTCTAATTCAGCCCAACCTCCAGGCTAAGAAGCACAAGGTGTCTCTAATTTGGTTTCTTGCACATGCTATTTGGAGCAAGGATTAAATAATAGAAGATCAAATCGGTTACAGCACCCAAGCTGCATTCACATAGCACGGAACAAATCCAGAAAAAGTAACGGCTAGGAGTCTCAATACAATTTCTATCGGGTGCACGTGAACCAGTCCATTCGACAAATACCCAGTTTTATGCAGCAAATATTCCAGTCATCCGATACAAAAAAAATACCAGGTGCTATATTTCCAATTAATTACTATTTGTAGAATTTATTTGGCCAAATATTTGTTGGCTCGGATTATTATTTGCGCGCAGTTTTGCGCCATAATATAACTGCAGATTGAAACAAAGCTTCGATTACTTTGCTTGGATGGCCGCGCCCGTTGTCGCGCACTCGTCATACTGGGGGCTCGTCTGCCACGGACCCGATACCACGGACCCGATATATTCGGGCGCCCACCCGTCTTCTTCATCGACTATTCCTGGCCGCGCCAACTGTTTGGACTACGTCTTCTTCATCAGCCGCGCCGGCCAGGCGTCGCGCGGCTACATCGACTATTTCTGGCTATGTGACTACTTTAAATTGCGCTCGTCACATCAAATATTGATTACTTCAACTGCGTTCGCAATGCGACCTGCTTCCATATTGGCCTCACCGCAGCCGAGCTAATGGCTTCATCATCTATGATTACTCGATGGACTTATCTTCTTCAGCTCTGGATATATCTTCTCCCGATGAACTCCCGGTCAATGGCTTCATCATCTATGATTACTCGGTGGATCTATTTTTTTTAGCTCTGGATATATCTTCTCCCGATGAACTCTCGGGTCAATGGCTTCATTATCTATGATTACTCGGTGGATCAATTTTCTCCGACTCTGGATATATCTTCTCCCAATGTACTCCTGGATCAATGACTTCATCATCTATGGTTATCAATGGATACCATTTTATGTAAATGGTCCGATGTACTCCCGGATCGGTGGCTTCATCATCTATGGTTCTCAATGGATTTATCTTTTATGGCTATGTAAATATGGACCCGATACACTTTCAGCAGCGCTGGAATTACTCAGGGGCTCCTGGAAGATCTTCAACCATTATGTCTACTCCCATCGGGAGCGCTGGTTCGCTGGAATTCAAGCAAACATGAAGACTCTTTATACTATCAATGATTTCATCAAGGCCTTAATCCCGTCGGGAGCGCTGGAATTCAAGAAGACGATAGACTTATTAATAAAGACCTAAGTTTCAAATATTCAAGTATTGAATTAATTCGGGACAACCGAACAAGTTCATCAAGACCTTTTCGCATACTACCGCAAACATTGATTTTGACTCATAAGATCGAGGGTTGTTTTCAATGACTATACCCGAAATTACCATCTAAAGCCTTTGAAAATACGAGTGCTGCAATAGAGGGTAAAATATAACGGGACATATAACAATACACAATTATCCTTTGCTAAAGCCTCAAGACTACGTGAGTGCTGCAGACGACAAGGATAAAAAACTATATACTTACAAACAAAACCCATGCCGGTACTTTAAACTACAGAAGTACTAAAGAGCGTCGGAGTCGACGACAGGCATAGTTCATTCGATTCATTCAGGGACTATCGCCAAAACATGCTTCATCGGTTGAAGCAAAGTTGCAAATACGACAGGTTCATCAAACCTGCAACGTGAGCTGATCACTCAAAGAAATTGCTCCCGATAACTTTCATACAAAAGCATCATAATACCGATGCCAAAAAGAAGAGCATCAAGGTTTGCTCAACAAATATTTGCCACCGGCATCTGAAGAAAACTATAACATCGGGTTGCTCGACTTGAGTCTACACACGGTTGCAAGCATCCGTGCCTAGACTTGGTGGCTACTCCCATCGGGAGCGCTGTACGCACCCGATAAAAATTATCGACTCCTTCGGGACATCATCAAATCATCGATTCCTCTGTGACATCGTCAAAATCATCAACTCCTCTATCTATGATATCTTCAAAATCATCAATTCCTCTATCTATGACATCATCAAAATCATCGGCATCATCAAAAGCATCCAAATGTTCTCGGAACTCGAAGGAGTCTACGGTATTCAACTCAGCATTTTTTACACCATATACATAACTATTTCATATTCATCTACAGGCTCGGGTGCTACTCCCATCGGGAGCGCTGTCCGCGCATCCGATAAAAAGATAGAAGTCTCGTCAATAAAGAAGAATGAACTCGAAGACGTCGACATGAACATCAAGATCTTCGAGTAGTACAACTTGAGTCTATGCGCGGCTGTAAGCACCCGCTCATAGACTCGGGGGATACTCCCATCGGGAGTGCTTCGCGCATCCGACAAAAAGCAACTTTGACTCTACATCTAGCACAAGATTCAACATTCAACAGATGATCAAGATATTCGGACGATGACAACTTTAGTCCCTGCCCGAAGCTTCACTTCGGCCAGACACTCGAGGGCTACTGATGTGGGCATAACCATTCGGGTACCCAACGTTGCTATACCCGATACAGATTATCAAGATGGACCAGCACAAGGACTCGACAAGCTGGACCTGCACGCGTTAACAACTTGGACTACAAGGAAAGAAGACTCCAATATGAATCTTACTAGGACTCTTGTAAATCTTAGCTTGGCCGATATATAAAGCCACACCCCTTAGGACACGCATACACAGAAACAGAAATACATAGAGGCGATACGCCTAGACATCGCAAACCGCAAGTTAGAACTAGACTAGATATAACAACTCCGGCTATGGCGCCCCCCTGTACACATATATTCATATAGTGGATTGCTAGCAGGACGTAGCGATCCTCCACCACGGGGTCGTGAACCTGGGTACGTCGTGTCTTCCCTCGCTCCCGAAACTTCCATCGTCGCCTTTATATAAAACCCAAGCCCCTCATGGTGGGCATTGCCGAGGAACCGCCTCATCGAGGGCATGTCAGGAGGAGCATCATCGTCCTCACGGGGACAACGGGAGTAGTGAAAAGGGTTGGGAGGGACCACCGTAGGTGAGGAAGGTGACATGGGAGAGGAAGGTGTGGAGAGTGGGGAAGGCGGCGAGGGAGGAGAGGGAGGTCTGGTGGGTGAAGAAGGATTAGAAGGTGGCGAGAGAATCGGCGGAGCAGGAACCTGCGGCACGGGAGGAGGTGAGTCAGGAAACAGGAGAAAAGAGATATCATCCACCAACAAGAAAGAGGAGGATGGACGCGGGTAGAAAGGATGGGACTCATCAACAGTGACGTCCCGAGATATGCGCATCCGACGACCAATAGGATCCCAACACTTATATCCCTTGTGCTCAAGACTGTAGCCAAGGAAGACACACTCAACAGGTTGAGCAGTCAGCTTGGTGCGTTCACGTGGAGCAAGAAGAACATAGCAAACACAACCAAAAAAACGAAGGGTCAAATAATCAGGAGCGCCGCCAGTGAGACGGTCAAGAGGAATACCACCTTGCAGGGCCGTGGAGGGCTGAAGGTTGATGAGATAGTGTAAATAGACACAGCCTCAGCCCAGAAGTGAGGATGAAGAGAGGCAGCGATCATCATCGCACGAGCCGTCTCAAGCAGGTGGCGATGCTTGCGCTCGGCCACGCCATTTTGGGCATGGGCACCAGGGCAGGAGAACTGGACAAGAGTGCCCTGCTGACATAGCCATCCCCAATGGGCCTGCCAAAGGTGGTACCCGGGGTTTATTGAAGGCCCAGAACTCGAAGAGTAAGAAGATTCGGAAGCCCATTTAGTGTTAAGGAAAGATAGATTGTATTAGGAAATATAGAGACTTGTAATCTTACGGGGTGGGTAAGAAACCCTCCCGAACTCTGTAACTTGTGTATTACGAAAACCCTCGGCTCCACCTCCTATATAAAGGGAGTCGAGGGACAAAGAAAGAATCGAACTTATTGTCAATAACCCTAGTTTTCATAATCACGAGTACTTTTCGGCTGAAACCTTCGAGATCTACTTGCCCTCTACTTCCAGCAAAACCCTAGTCTACGATCTGTAGGCATTGACAAATTAATCCTTTGTCATCTGGTCAGCAAGAAAACCACGCAACAGCCAAGGTAGTCAGAATCCCGATCCTACTAACGAAATCCTATGATTTGACGATCTTACATCACCGTATCGATCCAAATCCCACTATGAATCCCAATTAGGTAGAATCCATGTTGAGTCCCAATCCGAATCATAGGCTTGGGTATGGATTTGTGATATATTGAATTACTCAATTAACTCATTTGTAAATTGAATAGTTCGATATAAGCCAACAAGATTTAGTGGGCATATTGTTGAATATGTATGAATGATATTTAGAATATGATGGTAGCTACTTAGACTCAAGATTTTCTTGGACAAGGGATTAACTTGGAGCAGGGTTGGATTTGGAAGATATGGTCATGTCAATGTTTTAAAAAATTTCTTTGAAGCATTCAACTAGTTTCTAATGCAATTTGACATAATGTGAAAACACTTATTCAAAGTAGCACAAGATCACACCTAGCATTTGGTATGAACTAATGATATATGAAATTATTCAAATTACTCATTTGTAAGTTGAATAGTTCTAAACTAAGTCAAAGAGTGATTCAGAATGAATTTGGATAGACACGATATTGGTTCAAGGTATGTGCTATGTAGTAGAGGGTCTCCACATAACATTTGCACAAGGGAGGAATCTATAGTTAAGATTGTCACTATTTACTCAAATAACTCAATTGTTATTTGAATAATATGAACTAGACAACCAGGGGTAAGCTATGCATTATCTGTGAACATGATAAAAAATTATAACTGGTCCTGGAAGATGGGTATGATCATAACAATCATTTTAGCTAAAAGAACTATGTCGAAGCCAGCCATAGGACTACACTTTTCGCGAAAAGTCATTAGAAGAAGTTTTCCGGATGGAAGACCTTTCTACACGGAAGTTGTAGAGAATTCCATTACAAGCGTATCGCCAAAAGAATCTCTCAGAAAAAGTTTGTAGTATTTATTTTATAGACGATGTTGCGGATCAAAGGGGTACCGCGAAAATAAAGTGGGCGAAACTACCACACAAAATGTCTAAAATGATCTACATGATTTGCTAATTCCAACGGTATAGGGTTTGTCGAAATCAACATTTAGAACTTAAGATATGAATTTTACAAAACTAGTCAGAAGCGGTTACATGGTGCACGAAAAGTTATCCGAACAAGTTGCTCGGATGGAAAAACGTCCTGCACGAAAGTTGTAGAGAATCTAACTACAAAATTAACGGAAGAACCACTATTCTAAACGGAGGTGTAGATCTAAGGAAATAAAATTGCGAAGTTACGTACGACAATCTACTTAAGCGGAAATAGAATTATTACCAGAGACCTCGAGTCGCGGTATTTTTCCAAATAGCGTTGCGGATGCGTCGCGAACAGCTGCGTCGGTCGCTCCAGAGAGAGCAGCAGGGGTGCCCCTATTCCCCGCCCTCAGCGATGCCTACCTGGGGCTCCGCTCAAGATATCTAAAGATGGGCCTGGCCCATTTATGCTAGCGTGGCTTCTTTGGTCGCACGTTCTAGTCTATCCCTGGCAGGTAACTGTACTGGTTTTGCTCCGGTTTTCTGGAGTTTTTTTTAATATTCGGATTTTGAATAAATTTTAAATTTACAAATTTGAAAATTAAAAACTGTTCAAATCCGAAAAATGTTCAAACATGAAAATTGTTCGGATATTAAAAACGTTTAAAATGTTAAAAAAATCAATTTTGTAAAATGTTCAAATATGAAAAGGTTCAAATTATGAAATTGTTCAAATTATAAAATTGTTCAAACCCAAAAATGTTCAAATATAAAATTCGTTCAAATTTGAAATTAGTTTACATTTAAATTTTTCCATATTTTGAAATTGTTCATATTAGATAAAAGAAAGTAAACAAAAAACAAAAAAAACAGAAACAGAACAAATCGAAAATGAAAAACCGGAGAACAATCAGAAGAAAAACCAAGGAAAAGCAAAACAGAAAATGGAAAAAACCGGAGAGGTATCAGGAAGGCAGGAAGCCAGGAACACATCGTTCGACTTGATCCAGAAACGCGAATAAACGGAAACAAATCTCCATCGCTGGTAATGGGCCGGCCCGGAATAGGAACGCCCCTGTGCAGTGAGCCAGATACAGCCCGCAATAGGCGGAGAATAGGGTTTGCCGAGCAGCAGCAGCGCGCGGCTGCGAGAGAGAAGAGAGAGCTGCGCGCCTCGTGTGTGTTTTGGAATGCCCATTGAAGTCTTTATATAGGCTATGGGCTGGAGAAAATTTTCCCAAAAAGGCGAGTAAAGAAAAAGAAAACGGGGGTGGGCGCGAGCAGGAGTTGCGAAATCGTTAAAAAAAGGCCGACCTTCGCGAAGGGAAGGCAACTCGCTCCGCACGCGACAAGTGGCGCGTGGGTGCCGTAAAATCCTCGAGTGGCTCCCGCCGCCACGTGTCGCAAGGGGAAGCAAGGTGGGGATTGGGAAGGAGAGAGAAGACTGGGTTGTCTCAGTTTTTCCCTTTTTTCTTCTAGATTCGTTTTTTCAAAATGATATATCTTGAGAACCGTAAGTCCAAATTGCGAACCGTTTTCATTTTTGAGATCCTCGCGTCGAGATCTTTAAAACTAGATCCCATGTTGATAGGTTTGGAGATACTTTTTTCGTACTTCCAATAATATTATGATTGTACTTGTGGTGTGTACCTAACTGTACTCGTGTTTCGACTGATAAGTACTTCTGTTTTTAGTGCATTTGGTGCAATTTTTCCCTTTGCTCGCCCGTGTGCGAGACTGTACTGCACTTACGCGCGATCGTACTGCGCGCCATCGTATTTCGTACATGTACTTGCTCATCTTCACGATCGTACCTCGTTTGCGCGTTTGTACTGCCGTCGTCTGCTGATCGTACTTGTATTCGCTGTGTTCAATCGATTCAGTGTTGTGCGTGATCAGTATCGCCGTGCACTGCAAGTTGATCAGATTAGATTCGCCCGATTCAATCAGATTTGGGTGCGCGATCAGACCTGTGCACAACAGACTGCCGCCGCGCACAGATTGCTCATGTGCTGTTTGTACGTGTACTCACCGTGTATCCACTGTACTCGTGTGTTGTATCAACTGTACGTGCGTTGTATGTAATGTACTCGTGTGTTGTATATAACTGTACTCGTATATTGTTGTACGTTATTTGTACTCGTGTTTTATACGTAGTGGTGTGTATCCTTGATCAATCAGGCTAAGCATGTATGAGGGAAACTAGTAATGGATGCGTGTGTGTGTGGCTTTGCACGCACGTACATGCTACTCAATGATGCAGCTGGCCTCGTTTCGCTAGTATAGCTAGCTGTGCATGCGCGGGCGTAGTTGGATCGAGGCGGGCGCGCGGAGGTACCAGTGCCGGGTGCGTGGACGTACGCTCTCGGCTCGGTCACGCGGCGCGCGGGCGTGGGCGCGCGGACGTACCTTCGCGTGAGGTAGGACACGTGTCGTTCTGTCGTACGAAGTTCGGGATGATTTTTCCCTTTACAGAGGTCGGTCTTTAGGTAGTGGTACCCGCAGGAGTTGCCGTGCGGCTGGGCCGCGGCAGGGTGGCCGGGTGGAGTGGGCTGGTGCGACCGGGTAGGCTGTGGCGCGCGGGGCTGGGCGAGCTGGCCTTGGTGCTGGGGCGGGCGTGTGCTGGGCCGGGACGGCCTGGCCACGCCACCTTTTCCTTTTTTAAAAAAAATTGAATATATATTTTTGGAGGGTCAAATATAATCAGAAAAAGGCAAATAAAATATTGTTGGATTCATCGTGAAAAATACTTTAATATGAGACAAAAATTGGGACAAAATTATAAACTCTACAAAATCAAAATTTGACATACATGTCTATGGGGTTATAGTGCCCTTTTAGGGTTTAATGTTTTCTCAAATAAAATATTTTATAAGTTTTAAAACCTCCGAACAAAATAGAGTACTGTTAGAAAATATTTTGAAACTAAGGTTTATGAAAACTCCATTTTGGAAAATTAATTTTAAATAACTTTAAAAGTTTTAAATCTTTGTGAATTTTCAATCAATTTCAAACAATCAAGCATTAAATTTATTTTTATTTTACATTCCAAAATTTAGAAATTTCAGGATGTGACACTGAAGTGGCCCGCCGGCAGGAGAGAGGATCCCAGAATCTTCTTGTCCAACACACGCAGTAGCAGCAGGCGATAAGCCGGTGATGGCCGGTGATGGCCAGGGCTCCAAATTCTTTCTCGCGAACGCGCTATCTTTACGGGAGTGAAACCAAGACAATGAATCCGAATAAATCTCCAGCAAGCTGACCGAGAAGCCAAGAAATTTGAAAGAAATCGGGTGGCTTTGAGGTATCAGCAGCCATAACCGATCGAATAAAATCTGATATGGGGCTAAACATGGAGGGGATAACCATCCGGAGCTCAACCTACCAGATTAGGAAGACATATTGAGGGATTGGAAAAACAATGAAGAATATGGCAGCATGACCTGCCTTTTAAGCTGTAGGCGGCGATGGATGAGTTCCATCAAGCGGTTTAGTCGTGATTGCTAGGATTTATGAGGCGTTTTCGCATTTGTGAGATGAGGACGAATGGTTGCGGCTCCTAGGAAGACGAACATGCTTTTCGTTTTTTTCTTGCCGAGGATAGACCGCTTCTTTTTCCTAGGATGAATGTTGACTCGAGGTTGCGGGAATGGGCTGCCAACCCACATCGGTAAAGCCCAGGACTAAGGAATCACTAGTAGGAAAAGCTTTATCAGTGGCGCACGAAAAAATGATTCTGTGGCACATGGGCGGTGCGTCACAGAAACTTCGTCACAAAAATAAGGTTTCTGTGGCGCACCGGACCATGCGCCACAGAAATTAGGTGTTCCGTGGCGCATATGAACTAGCTGCGTCACAGAATTAGGTGCGCCACTGAATTCTATTTTGGTGCGCCACTGAACAATGTACAGGTATACTCGATTTTGTGCTCCCTGGTGTATTATACAGGTTTTACACAGGTTTTGTACACAGTATACAGGTATAATATAGACAGATAGACAGATATAATACGGACACATATAACATAGCAACATTATACATCATCATCACAGTACTTAGAGCCCGATCGAGATACATATATAGTGGCAAGTGTCAAATGTTTTGCATACAACTCTTAATTCATACAAATTTCACAATTTCGAGATACAAAGTAGTCTTCATCCGGTTCCTCCTTTGCTCCCTCCTCTCTACCCACCAGGCTCGCTTGCATCGGGGTCTTCATCCGGTTCCTACTATGATTAAAATGGAAGAAAGTGAGACCAACAAGTCCGATGCACAAGACAAAATGGAATAAATGCCTCGTACATTGTTGGTCAACACAAATACTATGGTCAGAAACCATAGTTGCAGTATATGCCGCAGTATACTTTGCAGAAGGGCCCCCCTTTCCCCGGCCGTCATTCCGTGAGCGGGTCCTTGACGAGAAAACAACGCCGATCTTCCTCTCCGACGCAGAACCACGGCAGTCCCAGCCGCTCTTGTGGCCGCGCTCTTGTCCATGGCCGGACCTCGATTGGACTCACTGGGAATAATCGCCATCACCACTATCATCGACTCCACAGTGCATAGATTGCAGCAGATGCCACTTTTCTTCCTCGCCGTCTAGTGAACGAGTCCTTGATGCAAAGACCGTGCCCAGCACATGCCGTGTTGCGTCAGTCAGTTCACGTCGCATTTTCGCTTTGCCGGTGAACCAATAGACGGATCGTTGGAATAAGGAAACCGATGATGGCCGGTCGCAAATTAGATTGCGATCAGCCGTCATCGGTTTCCTTATTCCAACGATCAGTCTATTGGTTCACCGGGCAAGAAGGCGAAGAGTGCAGGGCGCGGGAGACACGGCCTGAAGCGCGGCAACAGGGGTCGGCATGATGCTGGGCAGGCCGGCACGGTCTTTGCATCAAGGACTCGTTCATTGGACGGCGAGAGAAGAAAAGTGGCATCTGCTGCAAAGTACTCTGCACCTGTGGAGTCTGACGATAGTGGTGATGGCGATTATCATTATTCCCTCGGTGTGTCCAATCGTGGTCCGGCCATGGAGAAAAGTGCAGGAGACGCGGCCACAAGGGAGGCGGCTGGGACTGGCGTGGTTCTGCGCCGGAGAGGCGGGTCGACGTTGTTGTCTCGTCAAGGACTCATTCACGGAACGGCGGTCGGGGAAAGGGGGGCCCGTCTACAAAGTATATTGCGGCGTATAGGTGACCAAACATTCTAATCATCGGCACTAAAATGGAAGAAAGAGCCAAGTGGTATCTCAACTAGATATCATATGCCTCATACTTTGTTGGTCGAAACAAATATTAACATTCAGGGATGGGGTCAGCGAGGCCAGGTAGGATGCACAAGAGATTGATATTTGTGTCATCGCACCAGGCTCACTGGCCCCACCCCAGAGTGTACAAGTGACCAAACAATTTAATCATCGGCACTAAAATGGAAGAAAGGCCAATGCAATTAAGAAGTAGCTAGTATGAACTAAATGGAATGCCTCATACTTTGTCGGTCAAAACAAATATTAACATCCAGATGGAGTAAGTAGGTAGGATGCACAAGATATTGATATTTGTGCCATCACACCAGGCTCACTTGCTCCACCCCCGAGTGTACAAGTGACCAAACATTCTAATCATCGGCCAATCCAATTAAGAAGTGCCAACTCAAATAATAGACAACTGAATAGTATGAACTAAATGGAATGCCTCATACTTTGTTGGTCGAAACAAATATTAACATTTAGGGATGGAGTAAGTGAGGCCAGGTAGGATGCACAAGATATTGATATTTGTGCCATCACACCAGGCTCACTTTCCACCCGAGTGTACGAGTGATCGACCAACCATCTAATCATCGGCAAGTACAAAAACACCACCAAACCAGCAACCATGGTGACATAAGTCAAGATGCTCAAACACACATAGCATGCATGGAGCAGATGCTCCAAAGGGATTATTCATCACTTGGTATATAGACCAGGGACGGAGAAAGCAGGGGCGAGCTGGGGCCATGGCCCTCCCCATGCTGTATTTTTTTCATAAACCACCCTTGGCATTAGGTGAAATAAGTGGAGTTGAGCCCCAAATTCATATAGATGGCCCCCTCCAACGTAGATAATGTTGAGTTGGCCCCCCTTATAGCCAATTTCTGGCTCCGTCCCTGATATAGACCAAGTGATGCTGGCAAAAGAGAGGCCAATCAAGAACCAGTAAATCTAGTAAGTGATAGATATGGCTAAACAAGCAACAACACATAGCATATCCCAGCTAACTAGATGAGACAAGTCTTGGTAGCCAACTGAATCACCTAGCACCACCTAGCCTTATAAAACCATCAGAAACATTCCATTTTCTTCAAAGGATACCACAGTGGCATTCATTTACATGATCCCCTACTGTGGATATCTCTATTTTCATCAAAGCCAACAAGAAATAGAAATTTATCATTACTCAGTTGAGTTCAAAACAAAGCTGGGGTACCATAAGGGATTACTCATCACTTGGTAGTAACCAAGTGATGCTGGCAAGAGAGAGGCCAAGCCTGAGCTAGTCAATCCAGTAGAGATGGATATGCATAAGTAAGCAAGAACACATAGCCTATCCAATTTAACCAGATAAAACCAACCTTGACAGCCAACTTAATAACCTAGCATCACCTAGTCTTTTAAATCATCAAAAACTTCCCATTTTCTTCAAAGGATACCACAGTGGCATTCATTTACATGATCCCCTACTGTGGATATCTCTATTTTCATCAAAGCCAATAAGAAATAGAAATTTATTATTACTCAGTTGAGTTCAAAACAAAGCTGGGGTACCATAAGGGATTACTCATCACTTGGTAGTAACCAAGTGATGCTGGCAAGAGAGAGGCCAAGCCTGAGCTAGTCAATCCAGTAGAGATGGATATGCATAAGTAAGCAAGAACATATAGCCTATCCAAGTTAACCAGATAAAACCAACCTTGACAGCCAACTTAATAACCTAGCATCACCTAGTCTTTTAAACCATCAGAAACTTCCCATTTTCTTCAAAGGATACCACAGTGGCATTCATTTACATGATTCCCTACTGTGAATATCTCTATTTTCACCAAAACGAACCAATTATCCAACTATGAGATGCAACCAGTGGCAGCAGCAAGAGCCAATTAATCAAGCAATATAGCAGCAGTAACAAGCATAGCACCAATTAATCAACTATAGCTCCATCATTAACAAGCATAGCACCAATTAATCAAGCAATAACAGCATGACCTGCACATGACACTTTACTAAAGCCAAAGCTTCACTAAAGCAATTAATCAAGGCTTTCATGCAGGCAACAACTGCAAGCAATTAACATCGTGCTAGCAACTAGAAACACAGCAGCAACCCTGTGCACATACCAGATACTCCCTCTGGTCTTCTTTAATCCCTGTGCACATACAAGATACTCCCTCTGGTCGTCTTTAATCGACGCGGCAACTGTACCTACACAAGCTACTCCCTCTGGACTCTCGGCGTCGATTTAATCCGAACGGAGGAGTAAATGGCATCAATTAACATCGTGCTAGCAACTAGCAACACAACAACATCAACATCCAGAGCACAACAGCAGCACAACAGCATTTCATCGAACACTTTGTGCTCGCGCGGGAGAGGAAGAGGGAGGGGAGGGCAGAGGTGGACCTCACCGACAACAGGGGTGGAGGAGGAGGTTGACGACGAGGGCAGGGGTGGAGGAGGAGGAGGACGCGGCGGCTCCTCCTCCTGATGCGGCGCCGACCTCCTCCCGCACGCCGCTCCTCTCCTCCACGCCGCAGCGGCATGTGCCGCCGGTGGCGGGGATGGGTGGAGCGTGGCGGCATGCGGCCCTCGCGGAGGAAGGCGGCGGCGGCGCTCACCATGGAAGGCGGCGACGCGCGGTAGGGATCGAGAGGGGAGAGAGGAGGGTACGGGCGAGGGAGGGGGTACGGCAGTGATATAACAGGCACTATTTCTGTGGTGCACCAGAACAAGTGGGCCACAGAAACACTTATTTCTGTGGCGCACGGGACATGGTGCGCCACAGAAATAACTACACTAATTATTGGTGGTGGCAGGATGTGGGCCCCACCTCATTTTTGTGGCGCATAGTTTAGTAGTGCGCCATAAAAATAAGCTATTTTTGTGGCGCACCCTGCCTGGTGCGCCACAAAAAAGCTTTCTGTGGCGCATATTTGGCTGGTGCGCCACAAAAATAAGCTATTTTTGTGGCGCACCCTGCCTGGTGCGCCACAAAAAAACATATTTAGCTGGTGCGCCACAAAACTAAGATCTCACCTATAAGGCTTTTCCTACTAATGAATCGTGGGACGAAGCGAGGCTAGAAGCGACACGGATGACGGCTCGTCTCTACGCGAGCGCACAGGTTGGGATAAAAGCATGTGACGGCTTCATGAGAAGGCAGCAAAATCACTTAGTGGGGATTGCTATTTAGAGATAAAAGCAGAACATATAAACTAGTAAATAGTGAGATAGATATGATTTTTTGGTAGAGGGAGCATACGCACCCGGGAGCCAAATTGAATTTCCGGATAGATACAATTAAAATATACATGGGGACACTTAGCCAACTTTTATATGGCAACCCGATGTAAAATGACATACATATGATGTTGGGAGAGAAATCATGTAAATCTTTCTACAAAAGGATTCTATAAATTTGGAAAATTCTAGTTTCATTCTCTTAATAATTCTATAACATGTGTCTGCGAAGGGCTCAATTTTTTTTGGCACTATAGCGCCGAGAGAGGAGGTGCCGACCAAACCTTCGCGCATTGGAAGTAAAGAAATAATCTTACATAAAACCTGTTTCTAACTTGATCTTGATTCATGTGGTATCTGCTGCTCCAGTGGTTGGGCCGCGCATGAAGTTGGGCTCACGGGATTTAGTAGCTGCCACTAGAAAGCAGTGTTTGACTAGTCTAATCACATCTGATTGTGTAGACATGTGGCTACTGTTTAAGACAACGTAAAGCCCCCGCACAAAATAGATTTTGGGTTAAGAAAAAGGTGAAGAATTACTAATTGGCAGGCCTGCCTACTCTTTTTTTTTTTTGGTAGTGACGCCGATCCATTGACTAGTAGTGACTCTGGACAAACACAACAGGCCTGCATAATTGTGTAGTTAAGTAGATGAGTGCAGTAATATTACCAAGTGCAGCTATTTTATGGATCCAGTTGAACAAACGAATCGACTGGCAGACTTCTGTTTTCTTTTATATTTTGCGATGGACTTGGTCAAGTAACGTGCACACATGGTATACATCTCACATTTTACTATTACAGAAAACTTTGACTTGGAGCACGTACAAGTACATTATTATGAATTCATGATCAAAATAGATGGTAGAATCATAGAAATGAGGGCAAAAGAGACTAGAGAAAGTTCTGTCTGTCAGTGTGACACCCATTGAGCGAAGAAAGTTCTGTACGCAGTGACGCTACCCGACGGCTAAAACCGATGATGGCATGAGAGAGCTCCTTTCAGTTATAATATCCTACTGCGACTTCATGACGCCTCTCCACCGTATGCGTGTCAGTACTGCGTGTATTTGACTATTTTTATAGCGTTGTACTCCGCCACTACCTCACTACAAATAGCACTTGGGCGATGCACTGAACACACACAAATCATTATCATCAGTCATCACAGACGCCATGGCTACTCCTGCTCCGGTGGTTGTGCCTCGCATGAAGCTGGGCTCGCAGGGGCTGGAGGTCTCGGCGCAGGGCCTCGGCTGCATGGGCATGTCAGTCGCCTACGGCGAGCTCAAGCCCGAGCAGGACTTGATCGCGCTCCTTCAACACGCGGTCGCCACCGGCGTCACCTTGCTCGACACAGCCGACGTCTACGGGCCTCACACCAACGAGATCCTAATCGGCAAGGTCGGTCGGTTCTCGATTGGATTCTTTTTTGGGTATATGAATGTGCGCTCAAGGGGGTTCCATGTAATGGCAGGCGCTGCAAGACGGCGTGAGGAAGAAGGTGGAGCTGGCCACCAAGTTCGGCGCTCTCGTCTTAGCCGACGGCAGCTGGGATGTCCGCGGGGACCCGGCGTACGTGCGGGCGGCATGCGAGGCCAGCCTCGCCCGGCTTGGCGTCGACTGCATCGACCTCTACTATCAGATCCGTATTGACAAGAATGTCCCCGTCGAGATCACGGTTAGAACCTAATATGTTCACTTCATACGTACTTCATTTAAACATCCCACTGAGAAGTTCAACGTCCAAGATACTGACGACCCTGATTTCTTGACTTCCGTCGGCAGATGGGTGAGATCAAGAAACTAGTCGAAGAAGGAAAGGTAAAATATGTTGGGCTATCCGAAGCCTCGGCGTCCACGATCAGGAGGGCACACGCAGTTCATCCTATTACTGCCATTCAGCTCGAGTGGTCCCTCTGGTCAAGAGACGTTGAAGAAGATATAATCCCCACTTGCAGGTATTTGCAACAATGTCAACTTACACTTTGTCCGGATTTTCTTTCAAAAAATAATTTCATAATAGTAGTGCATATCAACTGTGTAATTCTTCAAAGAACTTCCTAATTGTTTTCCAATTTCAGAGAACTTGGCATTGGAATTGTAGCATACAGTCCACTGGGTAGAGGGTTCCTATCCACTGGACCTAAACTGGTGGACACATTAACAGATAACGACTTTCGCAAGGTGAATGAGGAGCTCTACCCATGATCATCCTACATGCCGCTAGCTAGCTTACTTCTTGTCTAACAAACATCTCAATGCATTCTCAGTACCTCCCACGATTCCAACCCGAGAACATGGAGAAGAACGCCGCCATATTCGAGCATGTGAGCGAGATGGCTGCTAGGAAAGGATGCACGCCCTCGCAGCTCGCACTGGCCTGGGTTCACCACCAGGGAGACGATGTGTGCCCCATACCTGGCACCACAAAAATTCAGAATTTCAACCAGAACGTTGGTGCTTTGTCTGTGAAGCTCACACCCGAGGAGATGGCTGAGCTTGAGTCCTTTGCCGCCATGGATGTTGTGCACGGTGATCGCTACCTCAACATTCACCCCAACACCTGGAAGGACTCTGAGACCCCTCCCTTGTCATCATGGAAAGCTACTTAGATATTCCTTATGGGATTTGATATGTGGACGGTTTGTGCCCATGGTTCAGAACAGTTGCACATGATTAAAATGATTCAATAAGAAGTCTGTTAATCATATAATATGAAGCATTGAGCTAATGGAAGTGGAGGACAATACACTTGGTGTAATTAACATGAAGATCCTACTTATAAAATGATGACATGCACTACAATAAAACCACCGCATACCATGGTATGTTACATGGTAGAAGGGCATTTTTTTCATCCCCAAAACGGGTTCTACCACATGCACGAACTGTACGCAGTTTAGTTTCATAATCCATTATACTTACTGATTATTTTGTCTCCTTGAGTAGCTTCTTCATTGTTTAATACTATAAAAGACGTGCTTTAAATCCTCTGCATTCAGAAAATCTTAAATCAGTAGCAATGTTGTCAGCCATGAGGATTCAACGACACTACCAATTTTATCCATGCAAAAGAATCACTTGGCTATC
Organism: Lolium multiflorum; assembly: GCA_030979885.1. NCBI lineage: Eukaryota > Viridiplantae > Streptophyta > Magnoliopsida > Poales > Poaceae > Lolium > Lolium multiflorum. The sequence goes on along the minus strand of CM061748.1, from coordinate 197,293,329 downwards.
CAAATTGGTTCACACATATGCACGAACACAAATCCTCACCATAACCTATCGAGTTTTTTCATCAACCAAGGGGGAGTAACAATTCAGGCTCATCAGGTTCAGAGAGCAAGGATATGTTAGAAACTAAATCTTCTAGCATCAAGTATATGTCATCTCTCTCTGGATGATTCCGGTCTTCCACGAGGAATACATGAACTATATCTTTAAGCTCAATCCAACTGCACCCTGGTTCCTTCTTCACATCGAGATTCCTCAATCTTGTTCTTACCTTCACAACATCATCCCACTTCCCTAATTTAGCATAGATATTAGACATAGCAACATAAGCAGATACATGCTTTGTGCCCATGCAAAGCAACTTTTCAGTAACTTTTTCACCCATCTCCAAGTCCATTGAATACCAGCAGGCAGTGAGTAGGGCTCCCCATACCACCCCATCTGCTGGTACAGGCATTTCAAAGATGAACTTCTCAGCTTCTCTGATACGTCCGGTTCGACCAAGAAGATCGACAACACAGGTATAGTGCTCCACAGTCGGAACTAGTCCATAGCTTTCCATAGAGTGGAAGAATCTCATCCCCTTGTTAACTAAACAAGCACGAGCGCTGGCCATAAGGAGGCCCAAAAAAGTGATCTCATTGGGATTGATATCCTGCTTCAGCATCCTCCCAAATTCAACTATAGCTTCCAGCCATTGACCATTCTGTGCAAGCCCATTAATGAGTGATGTCCAAGAAGCAACATTTGGCGACGTGATGCGACAAAATGCGCTTCGTGCATCACCGACACACCCACATTTCATGTACATATCAACAAGAGCTGTCCCAACATAGCCATTGGACTCGAATGGGGTCTTGCAGAGGTGAGCATGAACCATTTTCCCTTGCTCAATGGTTCCAACAGTAGCACAGGCCTGCAATAGAGCAGGGAATGTTGACGAGCTGCATGTAATGGATAATCGGCACATGACCACAAATAGTTTTAGAGCTTCTGAAGAATGATCATTTTGAATGTAACCAGAAATCATTGAATTCCATGTTATCGTGTTTCTTTCGTCCTTTATCTGCTCAAACAGCTTCAGCCCCTCCTCCAACTTTCCATTCTGGAGAAGAACTGACATCATGGAGTTTAAGGTCACGATATTTCTGCGAGGCATCTTCTCAAACATCCTCTGGCAATGCTCAAGCCTCCCTTCAATACCATATACTTTAATCATCAGATTGTAGGAACCTGAATCATGCTCTGGCATCTGCGCGAAAACTATCTTTGCTTCCTCCGTCCTGCGCATTGCTATAAGCCCGGCAATTAATGTATTGGACGTGATCAAGGATGGCATTTCCAGGTCACTGTATACCAGCAAGGCATCACCCACAGCATCAGAACTGCAGTATAGATCCACAAGAGCACTGGTGATTAACTTCTCGGATTCAAACCCACTTCGAATCAAACAGCCATGAACAGATCTCCCGAAATCCAACGCTCCCATCTTCACACAGGCCCTCAAAACACTGTCGAAAGTGAACTCATTCGGCATCACGCCATCCTCCCCCAACATCCGCACAAACAACCAGATCGCTTTGCGACAGAGCTCACCTGCTCCCCGCGCATGGCCCGATATAACAGCGGTCCACGCAAACACATCGCGGGGTGCAGGCATCCGCTCAAGAAGGTCCAGCGCGTCACTCGGCAGGTTGAACCTCACGAGCGCGACGACCATCGGGCTCCACAGTAGCCCGTTCCTCGGATGAAGCGAGTCAAAGAGCGTGCGTGACGCACGCAGGTCGAAACACGAGGAGTAGAAGTCGAGAAGGGAGGCCCCAACGACCTCCAGGTCCTCAGACCCGGACTTCACCACCTGGCAGTGCACCTGCGCCCCGAAGCGAAGGTGGCGACCGCGGGCACAGGCGCCAAGCACCGACGCGTAGGTGGCCTCGCTGGGGCTCAGGCCCGAGCGGTGCATCAGCGTGGTTACCTCCAGCGCGTCGAGTGTGTTCCCGCGCCTCGCGTGGCCCGCGACCATCGCGTTCCAGGTGACCACGGTCCGGCGCGGCATATCGTCGAACAGCCTGCGGGCGGCCGCGGTGTCGCCGCTGCTGAGCAGAGCAGTGAGCCGCATGTTTTGCGCCGGGATGGATGCATCTTCGTGGGGCTGCGTCGACGAGTGCCGCGGCGAGAGCCTTCTTGCGTGGGTAGCTGGTGGTCTTGGTTTCCAGACGGCGAAAGGTCTGGACCTGGAGAGCATGCAGTAGTCCCGCGGAGGCCGGAAGGGGGCTGCGTGGCGGCGAGGCGGCGAGACGGCGTGGTGCTGGTGGCTAAGGAGTGGCGGAAGAGGGTGCCGCGACGGGTCGACGGGGTGGCCGCAAGTAGCCGAGGAATCTGTCGAGCGGCCGGCCGGCGCCGCTCAGGGCGGACGTGGGTTGTTTGACTAACTTCTCGTGAACACGATGCTTGCCTTTTTTTTTTCTTTTCTTAAAGAGCTAATTACACTTCAGGTCCACGAAATTGTACAGTATGTGCTCGTTGGCGCTCCCCACGCCCAAATCCGGACGAAATAACCGTCGGATTGAACGAAATTAAGTCGTGGGGAGTACCGTATTTCCAGTCGTCCACCCGGAGTTCGGCGGATAGAGTTTAAATTCAAACAAATCGCCGTCCCGCGCTACAAGTACGGCCAGTTGATCGGCAAAAGGAGCAAAAGGATCAGCCACAGATCGGCGATCGGAGGGAAATTACACGGAGACAGGCTCTTCGGCAGTCCCGGCCGGCACGGCGGTGTCCGACGGACCAGTTTCCTCACACGTGGGCGAAGCGGCTGCGGCGGCCGACGAGGAAGCAGCGGCAGTGGACGTCGAAGCAGACGCAGTCGACGAGGTAGATGGTGAGGTAGACGAGGTAGGAGCCGGTGGAGACGACGAAGGACTGGCCGGAGGGGCTCGGAGGATGTCGCTGCGGTGGCCCTGGTACCAATTCCTCGTCTCCTCGTCCATCAGTTCCATGTCGCCGCCGCCCATCAGGAACGCCAAGTCTGTGTTCCTCTTCTTCGCCGCCGCCGTCGTCTTCAGCATGGCGATCCGGACGCCTTGGTTGGCGAGCATCTCCCGCCACCTGCCGTCGAACTTGTCGTTCCTCCCGTCGGCGTGCGACCTCAAGTCGGCCCAGCACTTGTCGATCGACGCCGCATCCTGTCGGCGGGACTGTCCGTCCGTTTGAGCTCTTTCAGCTTCTTCTGGCCGAGTTCAGGGCGCCCTTCCGCCGCGCAAGCCGCCGGAGCGTCGGGGTTGTACTGCTCGGTCTTGCTCTTCGAGAGGGTCGTGCGAGTTTCCTTCCACTTCTCGCAGTTCTCGAGGCGGGCGTAGACGTTGAGGAACTTGAACTGCAGGCCGGTGTCGTCCGTGTACATGTCCAAAGCTCGGCGCAGCTGGGGAAAAAGAGCACGGCGAAACGGGTCAGCTAACGACGATGTACCTCGGTGATGCAGGGTCGACGGAGCATACCTTTTGCTCCAAGTCATGGCCGCTGATCGGCCGTTTCTCGACCTCCTCCTGTATGCCGTGCCATTTGCTGCACGCCGTCTACATGATCCCCCAATGGGTGGCCATTGCCTTCTCTCCCCGGTACACGTTCATGTTCGTCTTGTTGAAGTAGGGATCGACGAGTTTGCGTTCCTCGTACGCCTGCTTCACTCGAAGCCAATACGTGTCGAACGACTGATTGGCTCCGATTATGCCGTTCATGGACACGGTCATCCAAGCTTCGGCGAGGCACTCCTCTTCCTTCGGCGTCCATTTGATACGCGGTTCGGCAGGCGGCGAGTCCTTCTTCCTCTTCTTCTTCCCCTTCGACAGGTTGACGGCGGCTTGAGTTGTCTCTCCTTCTTCTTCGTCTTCTTCTTCGACGGCTTGGCTTCCGTCGGCAACATCCTCCACATGATCCTTGCGCGCTGCCACAGCTGCCGTCGCCCTCGCCTCCTCTTGCGTGAAGAACCCCGGGCTCGCGGCGGCGGCGGCCATGAAGAACCTCGGGCTCGCAGCGGCGGCCATGGAGCCGGAGGTGATCATCTCGTGGATCGCCTCTTCGTTCGGCGCCGCCGTCGCACCGAACGGGAGCGGCCCTCGTCGCATGACCGGCGAGGTGCCCTCGAACTGGCCGCCGCTGCCGCCGATGTCAAGCTCGGGCGGCGACGGCGTGAACCTGGACGGTTGGACGTAGGCGCCCTCTTGGAACATGGCAGTCGGCGACGGCGAGTACATCGTAGGGGAGAAGGACGACGGGGAACTGCTTGTACCTTGCGCCGGCCATTGGCCGGGGAACATGGAGCCGCCGCCGCCGCTGAAGGCCATGCTCATCTTCCTCGCTTGCTCCTCCTGGGCCGCCGCCGACCTCTTAGCGGCGGCTTTTTTCACCCTCTCCGCCCTGCAGCTTGTTTCCACCTCGTGTCGTTTCTCGTCCGCCGCCCACTCTGCGTTCGTCATGCCCGGCGGCTGCTCCTTCTTCGCCCGCGGCTTCCTCGTCGTCCCCTTCGACGGCATTGTGGTGGACGAGAAGATGAGGAGGAGAGCGGTGGTGGACGAGAAGACGCCGCCGGGAACTGGAACTGGAAGACAAGGAGAATGGACAAATTCGGCGGGAGAGAATGGGGATATGCAAGCAAATTGGAGGGAATGGAGGATTTGGTTTTCCTTTCGCCGACTACGCGGGTCCACACGGCGTTTCGCGCCAAAAGTTTCATCCGGTGTCCCGAGCGCGCCCGGGGACCGGGGATGGCGTGGGCTCGCCGGATGGATGAAGGGCCAAATCCGGACGAAAACGAGGAACCGGAGGCGCTACTGGGCCGATTTACGCCGTCCGGATGAAAAAACCGTCGCTCGGGGGCCTCGTCGGGGAGACGAGTGGAGATGCTCTGATAACCTAGTCCAAGAACTTGCAATTCGGGTTCAGAAATGGTCTTCGCCGATCAGAAGCCGCCAAGTGTCATCCACATTGGCAGTTTGGACGCGCTGGTCTGTGTAGTTTTTGCCGAGAGTGAAATACATTGGCAGTCCCAGAAGTTGCAGACAATGTCTGAAATGATCCTAAAATTTAGGAAATGCATCAAAACAGTCCCGGAACTTGTCCTCGATGTCTATATATGGTCCTAGATACGTATATAGGTGATGTAGCAATGTAAGTGAACCCACTAAGACGGTCCTCCATGGCCCATGATGGCCGCGCGGCGATGCTATCTCTGTTCATCCCGCCACCACCATCGCGTGTGGTCGGACACCGCCCAGCAAAGGTTGTGCCATTGTGGGAAGCTAGCTCGGTCACCGTCTGGATGATTCACCTCCATGCCTGGTGTTGTCATCGCGTCGGCGGTCAGGGCATCTCCAACGGGCCAACGTATTTCGGACGTCCAAAATGTCCGATTGTGTCCATTTGCGTCGGCCCGCGGACGCCATGCGGTCCAGGGCGACCGTTTGCGTCGAGGTACCTCCAGCGATGCGGACGCATTTTTTTAGCGGAGACAGCGTCAAGATCGTTAATGGTGTTTTACGTCCCGTCGAGAAGCATCAAGGTTCGTGCAAGAACGCGAAGGACTCCAGGGAACTGAACGACCTGTTTTTCTTTCAAATTCACGCAAAAAAAGAGGTCCTTTGGCTACCAAGCAGATCCAAATTCATTCTAGCACTAGTGGAAAACAGGGCTTTCGTGGGAGCCTTTTGTCGCGGGCGCGCCTGCACCCGCGACAAATGGCCTGGCCACGTCGCCCAGAAACCGTGTGGAGCGGGCAGGGCTTTTTGTCGCGCCCTTTTGTCGCGGGCCGTATCTCGACCCGCGACAAAAGGTGTCTGAGTGCTGGGGCTTCCTGTCGGCACCCCTTTTGTCGCGGGTCGTAATACGGCCCGCGACCAAAGGGCCATGGCTATATATAGACACGCAGCCAGCCCCCCCCCCCCCCTTAAGGTGTATGCTAGCTCATTTTTTCTACATGTGCACAAGAGGTGTTTGATGGAATGCTTGTAAGAGGGATGCCACTTGATTTTAGTTGATAAGATTTCTCCTATTTTCGATCCTAAAAGGTTAGCCACTATTTTCTCGTATATATATATATATATATATACATAGTCCATACAATACTAATTTTAGAAAGGTGATTGCATCTGATATATATATAATTGTACTTATGATGCAGATGAGTCATCCATGGATGTACGGTAACCGATGTGCTCCCGCTTTCAGAGAGGGCGTGAATTCTTTCCTGCTTGTGGCCGAGGCCAACAAGTCGAAGCAAGGTTTTATGTGCTGTCCATGTCTAAAATGTAAGAACGAGAAGGATTACTCTTGCTCAAGAGACATTAAGAGCCACCTGCTTCGGTTTGGATTCATGTCCAGCTATAATGTTTGGACCAAGCACGGAGAAGAAGGGGTTATGATGGAAGACGGCGATGAAGAAGAAGATAATGATGACCAGTACCGATCTATGTTCTCTGAATGCGATGATACCGCAATGGACGACAATGAAGAAGAAGGAGGTGAAGAACAGGCATCAGATGATCCTGTTGATGATGATCTTCGTCGGGCCATTTCTGATGCAAGAAGAGACTGTGGCACGGATAAGGAGAGGTTGCAGTTCGACAAGATGTTAGAGGACCACCACAAATTGTTGTACCCAGGTTGTGAAGATGGGCATAGAAAGCTGGGTAGCATATTGGAATTGCTGAAATGGAAGGCAGAGGTCGGTGTGACTGACTCGGGATTTGAGAAATTGATGATAATATTAAAGAAGCTGTTTCCAAGAAATAATGAATTGCCCGTCAGTACATATGAAGCAAAGAAGCTTGTCTGCCCTCTAGGATTAGATGTGCAGAAGATACATGCATGCATTAATGATTGTATCCTCTACCGCGGTGAGAAGTACGAGAATTTGAATAAATGTCCGATATGTGGTGCATTGCGGTATAAGATCAGAAAAGATGACCATGGTGATGTTGAGGGCGAGCCACGCAGGAAGAGGGTTCCTGCGAAGGTGATGTGGTATGCTCCAATAATACCACGGTTGAAACGTTTGTTCAGAAACAAAGAGCATGCCCAGTTGTTGCGATGGCACATGGAAGAACGTAAGAAAGACGCGATGTTGAGGCACCCCGCTGATGGTCGGCAGTGGAGAAACATCGGGAGAGAGTTCCCGGATTTTGCAGGTGAGGCAAGGAACTTATACTTTGGTCTAAGTACAGATGGCATGAATCCTTTTGGGGAGCAGAGCTGCAGTCACAGCACCTGGCCCGTGACTCTATGTATCTACAACCTTCCTCCTTGGTTGTGCATGAAGCGGAAGTTCATTATGATGCCAGTGCTTATCCAAGGCCCAAAGCAACCGGGCAACGACATTGACGTGTACCTAAGGCCATTAGTCGATGAACTTTTGGAGTTGTGGGCCAAACCAGGTGTACGTGTGTGGGATGAGCACACCGAGCAAGAATTTGACCTACGAGCGTTGCTATTCGTAACCATCAATGATTGGCCTGCTCTCAGTAACATTTCAGGACAGACGAACAAAGGATACAATGCATGCACACACTGTTTAGATGAGACTGAAAGTAAATATTTGGAAAAAGCAGAAAAGTTGTGTACCCGTTCAATCGTCGTTTCCTTCCGCGCAAGCATCCCTTAAGGAAAAAAGGCAAGCATTTCGATGGCGAGGCAGACCGCCGTCCGAAGCCTGTCCCCCGTAGTGGTGCTGATATATTTGACATGGTCAAGGATTTAAATGTTATCTTTGGAAAGGGTCCAGGCAGTCAACCTGTTCCGAAAGACTCCGACGGACACGCGCCCATGTGGAAGAAGAAATCTATATTTTGGGAGCTAGAATATTGGAAAGCCCTGGAAGTCCGCTCTGCAATCGACGTGATGCACCTGACCAAGAATCTTTGTGTGAATATTCTAGGTTTTCTGGGCGTGTATGGGAAGTCAAAAGATACAACAGAAGCACGTGAGGACCAGAAACATCATAAAGGACGAGACGGCAAGCATCCAGGGAAGTTTGAAGGGCCTGCCAGCTACGCTCTTACCAAACAAGAGAAGGAGATCTTTTTTGAAGCCCTATTCAGTATCAAGGTTCCGTCTGGTTTCTCGTCGAATATAAAGGGGATAGTAAATATGAAGGAGAAAAAATTCCAGAACCTGAAGTCCCATGACTGTCACGTGCTTATGACACAATTGCTTCCGGTTGCATTGAGGGGACTTCTATCAGAAAATGTTCGACTAGCCATTGTGAAGATATGTGCATTCCTCAACGCAATTTCTCAGAAGGTAATGGATCCAGAAACTTTGTCAGGATTACAGGAAGATGTGGTCGAATGTCTTGTCAGCTTCGAGTTGTTGTTCCCACCATTCTTCTTCAATATTATGACGCACCTCCTCGTTCACCTAGTTGAAGAGATTAGAATTCTCGGTCCTGTATTTCTACACAATATGTTCCCATTCGAGAGGTTCATGGGAGTCTTAAAGAAATATGTTCATAACCGAGCTAGGCCGGAAGGAAGTATCTCAAAGGGCTATGGAACTGAGGAGGTCATTGAGTTTTGTGTTGACTTTCTTCCCGACCTTAAGCCGATTGGTGTTCCTGAATCTCGGTATGAGGGGAGGCTGACTGGAAAAGGCACACTAGGAAGGAAATCAAGGGTGTGCAGGGACAAGATTTCTTTCAATCAAGCACACTACACAGTTCTATACAATTCCATCTTGGTGGCTCCGTACATCGAGAAACATAAGAATGCTTTACGAGAAATAAACCCGGGCCAGCCCGAGTCCTTGATTACACGTGAACACATGAATACCTTCGGCAGTTGGTTGCAAAGACATCTCATTAATGACCCATCTGTTGTGGAGCAGCTGTACTTGTTGTCTAGGTTACCATCTTCAAACATATGTACATTCCAAGGGTACGAGATAAATGGGAATACATTTTACACGATGGACCAAGATAAAAAGAGCACCAACCAAAACAGCGGTGTCCGCTTCGATGCAAAAGACGAGAATGGGCAGACCACCACATATTATGGATACATAGAGGAGATATGGGAACTTGACTATGGTCCCACTTTTAAGGTCCCTTTGTTTCGGTGCAAATGGGTGAGGCTCAGCGGTATACATATTGACGATAAGTACGGTATGATAACAGTGGATCCCAACAATCTTGCGTACCTGGACGAGCCATTTGTCCTAGCCAGCGAGGTGGCTCAAGTTTTCTACGTGAAGGACATGTCTAGCAAATCAAGAAAAAGAAATCAACAAAAGAATACATCAACCGAGGAGCCAAAGCGCCACATAGTTCTTTCGGGGAAAAGAAACATCGTGGGAGTGGATGAGAAGACAGACATGTCAGAAGATTATAATAAGTTTAAAGAAATTCCGCCCTTCACGGTGAAAATTGACCCAAGCATCTTACTAAATGATGAAGATTCTCCATGGCTACGGCGTAGAAGATCACAACACTAGATGGCGATGTAATAATGTATTCTTCATATATAGTTCCCAAGACAATCTCTACATTTATGTAATAATGAGAACCCTTTCCCCAACACTGTTAGAGGGAAAAAGAAATTTTTCCGAGGAGCAGCTTCCGAAGATGTCGTAGGGCGTGTGCACCAACGACATCTTCGAGAAGCTGCGCCACGGGAGATTTCCCAACCCTTTCCTTCATCCATGGGAATGAAACTGTGCTTGGCTTGTTGATCTGCTTGGCAAGGCGTATTGATGCTCCTTTTATAGGCACGGCACCGCTTCTACTTTGTCTTGTTCCTTCGACAGGGCGTGGTGTGCTACATGCTTTATCTCATCGAGCATTGCGTCCACCCACGCATCCTTATCCTGCCGACAGCTTTAGTCCCGGTTGCAACCACCAACCGTGACAAAAGGTTACCGACACATCCTTATCCTGCCGACAGCTTTAGTCCCGGTTGCAGCCACCAACCGTGACAAAAGGTTACCGACACATCCTTATCCTGCCGATAGCTTTAGTCCCGGTTGCAGCCACGAACCGTGACAAAAGGTTACCCGCACATCATCCCCCCAGATAAGGCCCTCCTAGATAAGCCTCCCCCAGTCTTTTGTCCCGGTTTGAGCCTCCACCCGGGATGAAAGTTTCGCGCGCCTCTTCGTTCCCGCCTATTTTCTTCCCGCATTCCCGCCATTTTTTCACTATATATATGTAGGCCTTGGACTCATATCTGCAAACCTCATCACTCTCTCCCATATATGGCTTCCATCGTATGTCTAACACCCCGGGAGGCGGAGGCGCTTTGCGCCTCGAACTACCCCTGCCCGCCCGGCTACCGCGTCCCGACCGGCTGGTTGCTGAGCGTCGGAGGCGTACCGGTCCCTCCTATCCCTGTAGGTGTGCCACGCGAGATGGCCATCACAAACCACTACTATTTCGAGCTCACGCCTGAGCAGCGGAGGAATCCCCAGTGGCATCCCGACTACAGCCCGACTTGGGACAGCTTCTTCATCAATCGGCGTGAGAGGGCGGTTGCCAGGTACGAGGAGGACGGCCCGCCTCCTTCGAACTTGAACGAGGCCGGCCGTCGGATGTGGTGGCGCGGCCGGACTCTCCAGAGCGTCATGGCCTATCGTGGCCCCCGCCTGCGCTACCCTCAATCCCAGCCCACGCGTGGTCATCCGCCGAGGTTCGACAACCGCGACCCCGATGCTAGCGACGATGACGTCGGCGACTTTGATGACTACAGTGGCGAATATTATAGGACTAGGCAAGACTATGATTGAATGGCTCCAACATTCGAATCTGGCCATGTATCTTATTTTTCAGTTGAGGTCTGTACTTTAATTTCAGTTGAGGTCTGTACTTTAATTTCAGTTCAACCACTTTATTGAACAAAAACAACCGACAACGACTTTATAAACTAAATTTAAACTAATAGAACCGACAACGAATTTATTGAAATTACAATAAAATAGATAAATTACTAGTCTACTCTACTCGTCGTCGGAGGTTGTCTCCGTCCAAATGTCATCCCACCGAGGGTCGTTTTCGGTCCAAGTTGTATTCGGGTTCTCGAGCTCGAAGGCGGCGACGGCCCGACGGTGGCGCCTGTTGGACCTGCGTTGTGCCCTAAGGTTAGCAAAGAACGGTCGGGGACGCGCCCTCCACTGGCGCATCAACTGCTCGTCGCGCTCGGCGATGGCGATCCTGCGCTGCACCTGGCGATGCCGGCGACGGTCCTCGTCGTCGACGAGGCACGGCGGTGGCGCGAGGAACTCCGCCTCCTCTAGCGATTCAACATCCGGGAAGTTCATGTCGTGCCCTGGCCGCCGAAAGCGCCACGCCGCCGCGTCGTAAGCGCGCGCCGCCTCCTCCGGCGTGTTGTACGTGCCGAGGGTGAGGCGGAAGCCACCGGCGCGTATCTCGGCGGTGAACCTACCGCTCGGACGCACTCGAACGCCACGGAAACCGGACGCCCCTCGACGACGTGGAGGCATCCCGGAGATGAATGAGCGGAGGCGGTGGTGACGTGTGGTTGCGCCCGCACTCGTCGCTCTATATAGCGCACGCGGGGCATGGCACGTGTAAGCGGTGGCTACACGTCGCACGCCGGCGTCGGCTGGGCGAGGCACGTGGTAGCGGTGGCTACACGTCGCACGCCGGCGTCGGCGGGGCGAGGCACGTGGAAGCGGTGAAACATTTGATATGATGCGAGATGCAAATAGTTATATGCATGTCATATTCATGTTCATTGGATTTTTCTGATCAATTTTCATATATAAAACTTTTGTATTTGAGGTACCATTCAAAAGTTATTGAAATAATAGTTTTATTAAGTTAAAATAGAAAAAAAAGGGGTGAAGAGGGGGAGATGGCTGATCCGTGGCACAACCCATCCAACGGCTCTAGGCCGTTGGATTCAAACGGCCAGAGCCGTTGGATGGGCTGTGCCACGGATCAGCCTCCCCTTTGTCGCGGGTCGTGCCATGGCCCGCGATAAAGGCCCCCTTTTATCGCGGGTGGTGGCACGCCGATGAGTGCCTTTTATCGCGGGTCGTGCCACCACCCGCGATAAAAGGGGTAGGTATATAAGGTGGGCGCCGCGGGCGGTGCCTCCACCCGCGATACCCGGAGGCCAGCACTTAGCGAAATCACGCCGCCAGGCTGCCCGATTTCGCCGCCGCCGCCGGCCATCTTCCTCGCCTCCGGCCGCCGCCCGCCACTTCTGAGCCGCCTCTTCGCCACCCCCGCCCTCTGCGCCGCCTCTGCGCGCGCCGGCCGCGCCGTCTGCGCGCCATCTCCGATCGCGCGCGCGGCCTCTACGCGGCAACTCCGCGCCGCCGCCTCCTGGGCACCCCGGCCGCCGTCGCCACCTCGATCTCGCCAGGTAGCCGCCACCCTCCGCCGTCCCGCGCGGCCGCCGGTGCCGGCCGGCCATGCCCCGGCATTTTTTTTGTTAAGTTTTTTCATTAAGTTTTTTATTAAGTTAGTTAGTTAGTTAGTTTAGTTTAGTTAGTATTAGTATTTAGTTTTAATTAGTATTAGTTAGTTAGTATTAGTATTAGTATTTAGATTAAATTTAGTATTAGTTAGTTAGTTTAAATTTTTGTAGATAGTTAATTCAAATTTTGTAGTTAGTTAGTTTAAATTTTGTATTAATTCAAATCTTGTAGTTAGTTAGATTAAATTTTGTATTAATTTAAATTTTATATTAGTTTAAATTTTGTATTAGTTAGCTTGTAAACAACCGACGAAACACTCTCGCGAATAACACTCGCCGACACCGCTCGATCTCCCTCTCGCGAACAACACTCGCCGACACCCCTCTCCCTCTCGCGAACACTCGCCGACACCCCTCTCCCTCTCGCGAACAACACTCGCCGACACCCCTCTTCTCTCCCTGTCACGAACAACCGACGCCGACACCGGCCCTCTCCCTCTCGCAAACACATCTCTCTCCCTCTCGCGAAAATCACCGACGCCGCAACTCCCCTCTTCTCTCCCTCTCGCGAAAACCATCGACGCCGCAACTCCCCTCTTCTCTCCCTCTCGCGAACAACCGACACCGACACCAGCCCTCTCCCTCTCGCAAACACCTCTCTCTCCCTCTCGCGAAACCACCGACGCCGCAACTCCCCTCTTCTCTCCCTCTCGTGAACAACCGACGCCGACACCGGCCCTCTCCCTCTCACGAACAACCGACGCCGATTAGGGTTAGGGCTAGGTTAGTTTTTGGGTAGCTAGGGTTAGGGTTTGGTTTGGGTTAGAACATGTACTTATCGATTTAATTTTTTGCAGAAACAATGGATCCATTCGAACGGGACTTGGAACAGGAAGACATTTTCGCGAACATAATCCGCGATGGTGATGGAGAAGCCGGCGGCTCCGGTGATCATGGAGAAGCCGGCGGCTACGGTGATCATGGAGAAGCCGGCGGCTCCGGTGATCATGGAGAAGCCGGCGGCTCCGGTGCTGGAGAAGCCGACGGCTCCGGTGATGGAGAAGCCGACGGCTCCGGTGATGACGAGGTATACGATTAGTATAGATGCATTAATGGAATTCTATATGTACATATGTATATAAATTAATTAATTTTTATTCTCTTAGGCCTCCGAAGATAAGTTGGACAAACGAGGCCCGGCAAAGAAGTTGACCAAAAAAGACCACTTCACAATTGAAGCTATATCACCGGAAGGCCAACCTGTGGCACCCTCACTTGTCAGAACGAAATTTAAAAATCAGTGCGGAGTTCTGGTTAGGGATTCTCTCCCGATCACTATTAGAGAATGGAACAAGACCAAGAAGGTGTCCGAAAATCAGGTTGCCGATAGGTACAAAAACACACTTTTTGACGACCTCATGGCACATTTCACTTTGCCAGATCTGGGATCGGAGTCTGAGAATGCTAAGCAGAGGGCGCTAGTGAAGAAATGGGCTCTTAAGAAGATGGGGGAACTTTTCCGGGCGTATAAGAACCGGTTATGGGCAACTTATAAGGCCGAGAAGAAGCCTCCAGTATTCGAGAACTATCTATCGAAGCAGGAGCATAATTGGGAAGAATTTGTGAAGTACAAAGAATCAGAGGAGGCTGTGAACCTGTCGAAGAAAAACCAGAAGAATGCAAGCGAGAAGAAATATCACCATCATACGGGGCGAGGGGGCTACGAAGTAGCCATGCCTAAGTGGGATGCACAAGAGGCTGAGATGGAGCGGAATGGGATCACTCCAGAACCCACGCGAGAAGGATGGGACATTAGGGCTCGAAATTGGTTCCTCGCGCATGGCTGTGAGTATGACATGAAGACAGGGAACATTGTTGAAAGTGACAGCAGGGTTAGGGTACCCAGGGAAAAATGGATTGAAGTGACGGCAGAAATAAAGGCGGGAAAACTAAAGTTTGCTCCCGATAGAGAGAAAGACTTGCTGACGCTTGTCCTCGGTAATCCCGAGAAGGGAGGACGAACAAGAGGCTTCGGCCCTAGTGTTCCGTGGTCGCTTGGGTTTCCGGCCGACGCGGAGACTTATAGAAGCCGAGCGAGAGCTAAACAACGCGAGCTGCAGGTGCAGAATGACCGGATGGCCGAGTTTCAACACCGACTTGACCAGCAGCGGGAGATTCAGCAGCAACAGCTGGAGATAAATGAACTAAAAGGACAGCGCCAGCCAGATAATACCGCCGGCATATCTCAGCAGCGAGACAGCAGCGTTGCCGACTCGGAGGTGGCACCGCCTTTGAAGATGATAGATGGCGGTCCTGGCGACCCCATTGATGGAATCAAGGAGCAAACACCTTGTGATCTCCATGACGTGTTCAGGAACGTATCTGTTAAGGTGGCGGTCGGCTTTGTCTTACCTGCATTTGGAGCTGAAGGTGAGCCGGCAACATGGCATGGCAATGAGATTCCAGCTGGCTATTCTCGTGTCGGGGTGGATTCAGTTGTACCGTCGTGGGAGACATTGCAGCTCGATATCCCTGGAGGTGATGGGGGGTTACACTCCGAGAGGTGCTGGGAGAAATCATTCTCTGGGAAAAGAAGAACATAAAGCTGCCAGGCTGGGTAGCCCCTAGTACCAGTCGTCCCAGGTCACCATCACCTCCTCCAGGTGATCGCAGGCCACCATCACCATCACCTCCTCCAGGTGATCGCAAGCCACCATCACCTCCTCCTACTGATCACATGTCGACACCATCACCCCATGGGTACGACGTCGACCACGACATCCGTAGTCCATCTCCATCTCCAGCGCCGCCGCCTCCGCCCACTAAGACTCGGTATGCACCCGGCCGGAAGCGTTTCAAGAGTCCTACCCGCAAGTTGTCGCCCCTCCCAAGAGTACCAAAGGTTCCTCCCCCCCACAAGTATAGGGGATCGCAACAGTCTTCGAGGGAAGTATTACCCAATTTATTGATTCGACACAAGGGGAGACAAAGAATACTTGTAAGCCAACCGGAGTTGTCAAGCCATCAGCAGAGTTTAGTAGTAACAGTTTTATGGCGGTGGAAATAGCGAAATAACAGCAGCGGTGAAATAAAGACAGCAGTAGTGATTATAGTAAACAGCGGGATTAAAATACTGTAGGCACGGGGACGGATTAACGGGCGTTGCATGGATGAGAGAAACTCATGTAACAATCAAAGCAGGGCATTTGCAGATAATAATAAAACGGTATCCAAGTACTAATCAATCAATAGGCATGTGTTCCATATTTAGTCGTACGTGCTCGCAATGAGAAACTTGCACAACATCTTTTGTCCTACCAGCCGGTGGCAGCCGGGCCTCTAGGGAAACTACTGGATATTAAGGTACTCCTTTTAATAGAGTACCGGAGCAAAGCATTAACACTCCATGAACACATGTGATCCTCACATCGCTACCATCCCCTCCGGTTGTCCCGATTTCTGTCACTTCGGGGCCATTGGTTCCGGACAGCGACATGTGTATACAACTTGCAGGTAAGATCATAAACAACGAATATCTTCATGAATAAATAACATGTTCAGATCTGAGATCATGGCACTCGGGCCCTAGTGACAAGCATTAAGCATAACAAGTTGCAACAATATCATAAAAGTGACATCTACGGATACTAGGCACTATGCCCTAACAATCTTATGACTATTACATGACCAATCTCATCCAATCCCTACCATCCCCTTCAGCCTACAGCGGGGGAATTACTCACACATGGATGGGGGAAACATTGCTGGTTGATGGAGAGGCGTTGGCGGTGATGGCGGTGAAGATCTCCTCCAATTCCCGTCGGCGGAGTGCCGGAACGGAGACTTCGGCTCCCGCGACGGAGTTTGCGATGTGGCGGCTCTCGGAGGGTTTGGCGATGTCGACTTCTCCCGTGCGTTTTAGGTCGAACCCGATAAGTAGTCCAAAGGGGGCGTCGGAGGCGGAGGGGGCCAGACCATAGGGCCGCGCGGGCCCCCCCTGGGCCGCGCCGCCCTATGGTGTGGGGCCCCGGGCCTCCTCCTCGCCCTTCTGGCTCCGTCAATATTTTGGTAAAATAGGGCCATCTGAAGAAATTCCGAGGATTTTCCCGAAAGTTGGATTTGCACAAAAACGAGACACGAGCGATTCTGCTGAAAGCGTTAGTCCGTGTTAGTTGTATCCAAAATACACAAATTAGAGGCAAAACAATAGCAAAAGTGTTCGGGAAAGTAGATACGTTTTGGACGTATCAACTCCCCCAAGCTTAGCTTATTGCTTGTCCTCAAGCAATTCAGTTAACAACTGAGCGATAAAAGAACTTTCACGAACACATTTGCTCATATGATGTATATATTCTCATGCTATGGCTAATACTTAAGCAGTTCATAATAAGATACATGCAAATAAGATCATCCAACAGCTATGTCAATCATGGAGAGGTACCAACAATTAATAATAAGCACCATGAATCATGTATATAAGCAGGATTGCAATGTTCATAAGAGAATATGATAAAGTGGTATCTCGCTTGCCTGTATTTGATCGGCAAAACATAAATGCCGAGGCACCTCTTGAGTTCATAGAAGGACTAGAAGTAGTGATTGTCAAAGATAAAAGCATCAAAGTTATACCACAATTAATCATATTTTGAGACAAGCATATTATACTAAGAATGACAGTTGTGCTCTCAAGATAGTGCTCAAAGAAAGAATGGAGACACAACATAAAAGTAAAAGATTGACCCTTCGCAGAGGGAAGCAGGGATTAACATGCGCTAGAGCTTTTCATTTGTAAAGCAGGAGTAAAATTATTTTGAGAGGTGTTTGTTGTTGTCAACGAATGGTAATGGGTACACTAACTACCTCATCAACCGGACTCACAAGAGCGGCTCCCATTTATTTATTTTTGGGTGGCACTCCTTCCAACCTTTCTTTCACAAACCATGGCTAACCGAATCCTCGGGTGCCTGCCAATAATCACATACCATGAAGGAGTGCCTTTTTATTTAAGTTTTATTATGATGATGACACTCCCCCAACCTTTGCTTACACAAGCCATGGCTAACCGAATCCTTCGGGTGCCGTCCAACAATCACAAACCATGGAGGAGTGTCTATTTAAGTTAATTAATTCGGGACTGGGAATCCCATTGCCAGCTCTTTTTGCAAAATTATTGGATAAGCGGATGTGCCACTAGTCCATATGAGAGTCCGTCAAAAGTAAATGACAAGGTTGAAAGCTAAACACCACATACTTCTTCATGAGCTATGAAACATTAACACAAATTGAGAAGCATTTTGAAAGTTTTAAAGGTAGCGCATGAGAATTTACTTGGAATGGTTTGAAATGCCATGCATAGGTATTTATGGTGGACACTTTGGAACAACTTGGTTTTCAGGTGTTTGGAAGCACGAGCGGCGCTCAGTACAAGTGAAGGCTAGCAAAAGACTAGGGAGCGACAAATCAAGAGAGCAGTAACTGTCATAATCATGCTTGCGGCAAAATAAATTAACGGAGGCATAAAAGTGATACAATAACTCTGAAGCAATATAAATCATCGAGGCTTAATTGACTTTTTGTTCAGTCATATGCATGCGTGAGCATGTGCCAAGTCGATATAAATGAATTATTCAGAGGAGGATACCACAATGCCATACTTACTTATGAATAAAACAATGCAAGCAAACATCCATGACATGCTACTCATATTAATAAATTGGAACTAAACATGAGAGATCATGAACTACTAGACTTTCTCAAATAACATATACCTCACATGAACCAACTAAGCATGCTCATATGGATGAGTATATGTACAAAAATGAAAGCAAATAGAGTTCATACCAGCCTCTCACCACAATCAGATTGTCGTAGATCGTCATTATTGCCTTTTCACTTGTGTAGCTTGGATAATATGAAATGAAAACCACGCTCCAGCCACCGAAGACCATTGAACTCATGATGAACTTTACAAACCAAAGAAGAACAGCAAATATTTTTGGTGTTTTTGAATTAGAAACAAGCACGAAAGAAAACAAGCAAACAAAGCAAAATCTTTTTGGGTTTTTCTTATAGCAAACCAACGATAGCAAATAAAGTAAACTAAGAGCAAGGAACCAAATAAACAAATGGTGAAGAGAAACAACAGAATTATTTTTGGTCTTTTTGTGTTTTAGTAAAGAAACAAAGTGAAAACAAAAGAATGCAAACTAACAGAAACACAGAAAAGCAGGATGACAGAAATCTGCCAAATCCTGACAGCAGTACAGAAATCGAATTTAACAAAAATCTTCCAATGCTCAGACCAAAAAGTGTTCAACTAATGAAAGTTAGATAACAACCTGGGGAACATGCTCAAAAATTGGCAACTCAAAATAACGTTCTGGCTGTGCGTACGAATTTTTTTCGGTAACAGCACAGAATCTGTTTTTGGACAGCACTTCCCCAAATATCATCTCCCTCTCATTAGAAAACCACTCTAGAGACTAAACAAATATGTACAAGTATCCAGCAACCATAATATGCAAAGAATGAGTGATGCCGGTATACCTCCCCCAAGCTTAGGCTTTTGGCCTAAGTGGAGTTCATTCCCAACGAGGGTCGGGGTTCCACGCCGGTGGATCATACATGGAGTGGTAATAAGGCCCCTGTGCAGAAGAATATCGTGGAGGCTCCACGTGACCATGATGTTGATATGAGGAGCTTGCTGCATCGGATGAAGAGTCGGGATGCTCCTCGGTCTCCTCCACATTTTCCCTCGCACGACGGCTTTCTCTTTCTATGTATGCATTTAGCTCATTTTCTGTGATCGACCACCCGTTCCTGGCATCAAGTTTAAACAAAGCAGGTGCAGGCAATCGTACTAGTTTTTCAATTTTCTTAGTTACACTCCAACTTTTCTTATACAAAGTTATCCTATAATGCAGGTTGTTCAAACTAGATGCATCTGAGATAAACTCATGTCTAATCATGGAAACCACATCAAGCTTCTCTATAGAAAGCGGAATATCTAAATGGTGAGGTTCTACACCATGCATAGCTAATAAGCGAGAGGCGATAAGACCTCCACAAATTCCTCCTTTCTCACGGTTAGTAGCAAGTCTACAAGCTATTAAAGCACCCAAATTATAAGTCCTATCCTGTTGCAAAGCAGCAGCTAAGAAAGCCAAGTCTGGGACAGATAATTTACCTCCGGTCCTTCTTGCAAGGACGCACTTTGTAATGAAATAGGCAAAGTAGCGGATGGCTGGATGTTGAATGCTACTAATCTTACCATCATCCTTGGAGAGACTCCTCCCATTACAAATCCTTGTATAAAGATCTGAGAGCTCCCGCGGTGTTCCCCTGATCTTCTCGCAGGATCCCCATTGCGGTACTCCAATTGCTGCACAAAAAACACTAAATGGCAAGTTGACAGCTTTATTGTAAATTTTATACTGGACCATGGGGTCAGACCGCGACCAATTGAACTTGAAGTCCTGCACAAAAGACATAGTTAATTTTACATATTGTCTTGGCTCTCCTTCAACAAAACCACTCAGCCCTGCACGAGAGATTAGAGTTTGCACATCTTGTAAAATCCCCGCACTTCTCATAAAGTCCACACATGGGTAGTAAGAGGGGTATACTCCCTCCTCACGATTGACTCTTGAAACTTGCTGGACTTCCAATTCTTCTTGATTCAATTGGGGCACACCTTCTTCCATTTTCTGAAATTTTCAACAATCATTATAAAATTTGATTTCAAGGTGTGTAATTGAAGGGAACCACTATAGGAACTTGCTAGAGTGCTAAACATGCATCAAAACTAATTTCTACCACTTAGAACAAGCATGCAAGCTCACTAAACATGTTATCTACAGCAGCAAAATATTCAAGATATACTCAACCAAATGAAATTCTAATTGGACAATCAAAGGAGTCACATACCAAGGAGTAAATGTGCCAAATTTCAGACAGAAATCTGGGCTGAGCAAGGAGATCGAAAAATCGCGAGTTCTTGAGCAGAAACACGAGTGAGAGAAACTTGGTACGAGTTTTTCGGGAGAGAGAAGGTGCTGGGAGGAAGAGATGGTGTAGTGGGGCAAGGGGTGGCCCACACCACATGGTGGCGCGGCCCCCTTGCTGGCCGCGCCAGCCTATGGTGTGGCACCCCCTGGTGCCCCACAGGTCATCCTCTGGTGCTCCCAGGTGCCTCGTCGAAAAATAGGACCAACGGTATAATTTTTGTAATTTTTAGAGAACTTTGAAAAATGCACATTTCTGGGTATTAAATTAATGATTACTGCGCAGGAAAATGATTTCTAAAATCTTAAATGACTAAAGCATATTGCAAAACAAAAGTGCTACAGCAAATAAAATAGGTGAAGGGAGAAAGAAAGAAAGAAATGTTGTTTAGCTCCTTTATGCAATAAAATATACTTGTTAACAAGGTTGATCAAGTCTTGCTACCAAATAAATTTTATATGACATAAGAAGAAATAAACCTCAAATCAATCATGTTACCTTATATTGAATTGATATGGATCCAATCACAAGAGTTTGATATTCTTCTTTAGGCTCATATATAGGACAATCAATGGATCCCACTTTGATAGTTTTCACATTAAAAATTGTATTGACTCCACATACTTTATCAATCCTCTTGGGAAAATAGACAGTGTGTTCCTTATTATCAACATTGAAAGTAACCATGCCTTTATTGCAATCAATAACAGCCCCTGCAGTATTAAGAAAGGGTCTTCCAAGAATAATGGACATATTATCATCTTCAGGCATTTCCAACACAACGAAATCAGTTAATATCAAGCAATGTTGAGTAACTTGAACAGGAACATTTTCACATAAACCAACAGGAATAGCAGTAGATTTATCAGCCATTTGCAAAGATATATCAGTAGGTATCAATTTATCTAAATCAAGTCTCTTATAAAGAGAAAAAGGCATCACACTCACACCTGCTCCCAAATCACATAGAGCAGTTCTAACATAATTATTCTTGATAGAACAAGGAATAGTCGGTATACCTGGGTCGCCCAACTTCTTTGGAATCTTACCATTGAAGGAGTAATTAGCAAGCATAGTAGAAATTTCCTCATTGGGGACTTTCCTTTTGTTAGTAACAATATCTTTCATATACTTTGAATAAGGAGGCAATTTAATAGCATCAGTCAAAGGAATTTGCAAAAATAAAGGTTTCATCCAATCACAAAATTTATTATAATGTTCCTCCTCCTTTGATTTTAGTTTCAGGAAAAGGCATTTGCTTTTGAACCCAAGGTTCTCTTTCATTACCATGCTTCTCAGTAATAAAGTCTTCTTTAGTGTACTTTTTATTTTTAGCATGCTTTTCAGGTTCTTTTTCAATTTCTTCTTTATCAGGAGTATCATTCTTATCATTATCTTCCTCATGTTCATTACCACTTTCAGTTTCAGCATCAGAAATAGAAATACTATTAGGATCATTAACAGGTTCAGAGGATTCTACAACATTCTTATGTTTCTTTTTCTTTTTCTTAGATGGAGTACTAGTTTTAATTAGTTGAGAATCTTGTTCAACTCTTTTGGGATGCCCTTCAGGATATAGAGGATCCTGGGTAGAAGCACCACCTCTAGTTGTTACTTCACAAGCATGTTTTTCTTTAGAATTATTTCCCAACAAGTCATTTTGCACTTTAGTAAGTTGATCAATTTGAGTTTGAACCATTTGAAAATGTTTAACAAGTATTTTAACATCATTGGAGGTTCTCTCCACAATACCATGCAATTCACTAATAGCTCGGGAATTTTCCATTAAATGATTCTCTACTCGCATATAAAAGTTTTCTTGCTTAACAATATAATTATCAAATTCATCTAAGCATTGAGCAGGAGATTTTGAATACGGAATATCTTCCCTAGTAAAGCGTTGAAGCGAGTGTACCTCAATCATGGATGAAGGGGGAATTGTCTCACATATATCTTCTATAGGAGGTAAATTCTTCACATCTTCAGGTTTAATACCTTTCTCCTTAAGAGACTTCTTGGCTTCCCTCATATCTTCATCATTCAATTTAATCATACCCCTCTTCTTCACTATCGGTGTCGGGGTTGGTTCAGGTGTAGACCAATCATCATGATTCCGGCCTATTTTAGCCAATAATTCTTCAGCGTCTTCTGGAGTTCTTTTCCTGAAAACACAACCAGCACAACTATCCAGGTATGCCCTAGACTCAATAGTTAGTCCACTATAAAATATATCAAGTAAATCATGCTTTTCCAAATCATGGTCAGGCTGAGCTCTAATAAGAGAACAAAATCTAGCCCAAGCCTCAGGCAATTTCTCTCCATCTTCCTGGTCAAAATTATAAATTCTCTGCAAAGCAGCATGTTGAGCACTAGCAGGAAAGTATTTACGGAAGAAAACATCAAGCAATTCTTTTGGACTTTTAATAGAACCAGGAGACAAATTATTATACCAAGTTTTAGCATCATCCTTTAATGAGAAAGGAAAAATTTTAGCGACAAAATAAGTACGCATCTTAATATCATCAGAAAACAAGCCACTAAGAGTAGATAACTCAGTCATGTGTTCAACAGCACTTTCTTTTTCAGTACCACAAAAGGGGGTTTTCTCAACAATAGCTATATGAGATAGATCAAGAGAAAAATCATAATCTTTATCCCTAATGTTTATAGGAGATGTGGCAAACTTAGGATCAGGAGATAGTTTATATCTAACAGCATGTTCTGCAAGCAACTTTTTAATTTTTCTTGCATCAGTAGTAGCATTGCATTTTTCAATAAAATCATCATCAAGCTCTACATAATCTTCATCAAGATCATCACTAGAATATTCAACAGACTCAGGTGAATTAACAGGTGTAGCAACATTAGGAGTTTCAGTATTTTCAATTTGTCTAGACTTAGCAATTGTAGCATCTAGAAAAGATCCCAACGAACCATCATTATCAAGCACAGCAGAGGCATCATCACAATTATGAGAGGAATTTTCAGATTCAGCAGAAGTACCAGCATTTGAAGCTTGTGGTGGTGAAACAAGTTTACTTATCACAGATGGTGAATCAAGAGCAGCAGAGGTACTAAGAGTTGTACCTTTTCTTGTAGTGGATGGTAATATGGCGATCTTAGTATCGCGAGGTTTACCCATGATGGAGAATTTGCAGCGAACAATATCAATCCAAGTGAACTTCCAAATAAAGCTATGCTCCCGGCAACGGCGCCAGAAAATAGTCTTGATGACCCACAAGTATAGGGGATCTCGAGGGAAGTATTACCCAATTTATTGATTCGACACAAGGGGAGACAAAGAATACTTGTAAGCCTTAACAGCGGAGTTGTCAATTCAGCTGCACCTGGAAACAGACTTGCTCGCAAGAGTTTATCGGTAGTAACAGTTTTATGGCGTGGAAATAGCGAAATAACGAGCGGTGAAATAAAGACAGCATAGTGATTATAGTAAACACAGGATTAAAATACTGTAGGCACAGGGACGGATTAACGGGCGTTGCATGGATGAGAGAAACTCATGTAACAATCAAAGCGGGGCATTTGCAGATAATAATAAAACGGTATCCAAGTACTAATCAATCAATAGGCATGTGTTCCATATTTAGTCGTACGTGCTCGCAATGAGAAACTTGCACAACATCTTTTGTCCTACCAGCCGGTGGCAGCCGGGCCTCTAGGGAAACTACTGGATATTAAGGTACTCCTTTTAATAGAGTACCGGAGCAAAGCATTAACACTCCGTGAACACATGTGATCCTCACATCGCTACCATCCCCTCCGGTTGTCCCGATTTCTGTCACTTCGGGGCCATTGGTTCCGGACACAACTTGCAGGTAAGATCATAAACAACGAATATCTTCATGAATAAATAACATGTTCAGATCTGAGATCATGGCACTCGGGCCCTAGTGACAAGCATTAAGCATAACAAGTTGCAACAATATCATAAAAGTGACATCTACGGATACTAGGCACTATGCCCTAACAATCTTATGACTATTACATGACCAATCTCATCCAATCCCTACCATCCCCTTCAGCCTACGGGGGAATTACTCACACATGGATGGGGGAAACATTGCTGGTTGATGAGAGGCGTTGGCGGTGATGGCGGTGAAGATCTCCTCCAATTCCCGTCCGCGGAGTGCCAACGGAGACTTCTGGCTCCCGCGACGGAGTTTCGCGATGTGGCGGCTCTCGGAGGGTTTCTGGCGATGTCGACTTCTCCCGTGCGTTTTAGGTCGAACCCGATAAGTAGTCCAAAGGGGGCGTCGGAGGCCGGCGAGGGGGCGGACCATAGGGCCGCGCGGGCCCCCGGCCGCGCCGCCTATGGTGTGGGGCCCTCGGGCCTCCACCTCCTCCGCCCTTGGCTCCGTCAATATTTTGGTAAAATAGGGCCATCTGAAGAAATTCCGAGGATTTTCCCGAAAGTTGGATTTCTGCACAAAAACGAGACACCAGAGCTTCTGCTGAAAACAGCGTTAGTCCGTGTTAGTTGTATCCAAAATACACAAATTAGAGGCAAAACAATAGCAAAAGTGTTCGGGAAAGTAGATACGTTTTGGACGTATCACTCCCCCCCGTCCTTGGGATCTTACTGTCGAGCAAAATGCGGCCGCTGTTGCGAAACACAACTATGATCATTTCCATAAGCCAAAACCTCCAGCGCCAGAGCCATTCACCGAGAAGCAAATAGCATATGCTACTTCTTTTCTGAACACACCATCGCAATATGACTTGCACGAGAAAAAGGATGACTATACACGCCACCTTGCGAAGGTAATTGATGACAAGGCTAAAAAGAAGAAGGAGGATGACGAGGCTAAGAAGAAGAAGGAGGATGACGAGGCTAAGAAGAAGGAGGATGGCAAGGCTAAGGAGAAGGATAGTGCTAGCACGAGCAAATCATCAGCCGGGAAGAAGACAAGTGCACCCCTCAAGGCGCCCAAGCAAACGACAAAAGGCAAAAAAAGAAAGGAAGTTTCCCAGCTCGGAGAACGGGCCAAACAATCGATCCCAGCACTCAAAGTGTTTGATGTTCCCAAGCTGTACCGGCAACATGGTGAAGGTTTCAATCTGGAAGAAGCTGAGGCGCTAGCGGCTTCGATGTCCTGTACCGTGGAGGAATTGCTGAGTGCCGCAGATGTTGCACTACCCTTTGCTAACATAGCTCCTACATTTGTCTACGGGGCCGACTTGGTCAGTAGAGAGCGGCTGGATAAAATTCCAACGCATATGCGGAATTTGCATCAGTGGTACCTTGATGCGTGCAAGGAGAACCAAAAGTACATCGTGGCGAAGATCCCACGTGAATATTACTACCGAAAGGAGGAGATCCATATTGAGATGAATGAACTCTGGCAGTTATTCAATTTAGAAGCCCTCGACAAATCTCTCATGAGCTGCTATTGCTTGTAAGTTGTTAACTACATCTAAATTCATTTTCATTCAGTTCATGTTCGTTTTCATTGCATATACTCATTATATCTTATGTGTTCTCTTATGCAGACTGAAGATCAGTGAATGCAAAAGTAATAATATTATCAATATTGGGTTTGTTGACCCCGATAAAGTACATGTTCAAACGGTAAAGCATAGCGCGTTTGATACGGGGGGAAACCTACTAAGGTTTTTGGGGGAGCAAAATTTCTGTGATTCAATACTGTTTCCTTACAACTACGAGTGAGAGTCTTAATGATCTTTTATGCACATTCAGTTTTGCTTACTCGATGTTAAGTGTAATTCCTGACGTATATACATAAACATGTGCAGCTTCCACTGGATTCTACTAGACATTCAACTTGATAAGGGAATAGTTGAAGTAAGGGACCCAATGAGTAGAGGCCTGGACGGGTTCCGCGACCTGCAGAAGTTGCTCCAAGTGTAATTTCCTTCATCGCCGCGCTATATCTTTCGTGAGATATCAATTAATTATCCACTCATTCAATCATTCTTTTGCCTGGCAGGACTTGGAAAGCTTTCAAGAAAAACATTAAGGGTACCTGGGCAGAGAAGCTAACATTTACTACTGTACCGTGCGCCCAGCAGCCACAAGGGACGAATCTATGTGGATACTACGTTTGCGAGTTCATTCGCATGTTAACCACTGAGAAGCAGAACAATAATAAATTCAACGTAAGCAATAACATTCACAACTTTATTTATTTTCATCAATATTTCGTTATCACATTGATATAGTCATACTCATCATCTCATTTTCCTATATAGGTCGACTACATGCGGGACACACTCGAACCAAAGGAACACCTACTAGGAATTGCGGAGGAAGTAGCGGGAGTTTTGCTTAGAGAAGTAATAGACAACAACGGCTTGTTTAGTCCTAATAGGCGCTCTCCCTCTCCCCAAGTTTAATTAGTCCCGGTAGTCGTGAGCTCATGTATATATATATGTAAGGGGAATCGACTTTTGTTTCCAATATTTGGTTGATCAATCTATATATAAATGAACGTGTGTACAACTTCTAGTAGCGTATAAATATATGCAACTTTTATTTCGAATAAAAGGGGGCGGTGGCGGCGGGGCGGGGTGGGGGGCTGCATCCCTCAAACCCTAAAGCAGCAGGTTTCTGGGAGCGCCACGTCGAGGACCTTTTGCCGCGGGTGGTAATACCGCCCGCGACAAAAGGGTCTGTCCACTGCGCGCCCCGCGTCCGCCACGTGGTCGACCATATGTCGCGGGTGGTAAGTGACCCGCGACAAAAGGTGGACCTTTTATCGCGCCTCCGTTGTCGCGGCTGGCCGCCCGCGACAAAAGGGGCTTACCACCCGCGGCAAAAGGCCTCTTCTCCACTAGTGTAGAATCCACATGTGCATGCACATGCCTACACAAAAAGTAGTTGCCCTGAATTTTAGGAGTATGAAAGATAAGTGGAATCGTCGCGCGGCTGCCCGGGGCGCCTCTCTGCGGCCACTTTTATTGCCACGTCACCTCTTACACGTATCCAGGACCGTATGTGAACATTGAGGACAACTTTTCGGACTGTTTTGAGGCGTTTTTCTGAGTTTTAGGATCATTTTGGATATCGTCTGTAACTTCTGGGACTGCCAATGCATTTCACTCTTTTGCTGATAACCCCCTGCTTTTTTCGTTTTCTCTGTTTCTTGTTTGTCTGAACTGCCCGTTGGATCGTTACAGGTGTCCTCGGTCGCGCGTCGGCTGCACGAATCTCCAACCCTAGTCGAGAGAGGTAAGCTGAGCAGCGGCGGGCGGCGAGAGAGGAGCGGCGGAGCTGGTCGACGAGAGAGGAGCGAGGGAGCCCCACGGACAGGAGCCCCGCGGAGATGAGAGGAGCGAGGGAGGTGCCCCGCGGACAGGAGTTGCTCGGGCTCAATGGCGTCGACGGTGGGCCGTCAGCTCAATGGCGGCGGTGGCGGAAGCAGATGGGCAGAGGAGGAATGGAAGGAGACGTCGGTCGTCTACTACCCCACGTCGACGAGAGGTGCGGCCACGCCAACAAAGGTAATTGCTTCTTCCTCGTCTTCGGCTGTTTCCCCTTTTGTGCTTCCCCTGTTCCTAAATTCTTCTTGAACCAAAATTTTGTACACAATTTTGAACCAATTTTTTTTTTCAAATTTGTAGGAAACAATGGAATTGGAGTTTGATGGTGTGATTAGAAGCAGGAATTCCAGAGACATTGAGGATGAAAATAAAAATAAACACCTAGTGCAAAAGCTTAATGAAATGGAAAATGAGATAAAGAGAAGGAAAGCTAGGAAGAAAGAAATGCAGAGGGCACACCAGCAAGATCTTAGAAATAGAGATAGGAGAGAATTTATGATGTTGACAGTTGTAGCTTGTTGCTTGATCTTGTACTGTGTTTGTGCTTTGTTCATCAGAGGCTTTGTGTGAGGCATTTTTGTATCAATGTACATGTTTTTCGTGAAATAAAAAATTGTGCTATGAGAATAAATGTGTGGCAAACAATGGCAACAATTGGATGCACATCAGAAGATATTAAGCTTTATTTGCTAGTACAATCCCTCCATGGCAGTACTTGATAGCACAATGGTCATAAATCCAAATTACATAAGTTCCAGAGTGAACATGTTTAATTGATAGCACAATCTAAAGTAAATAGGGACAAAAAATGATGCTTCTCTTTGAATTGTCACACACCATATTATGACAATATGAATCACGTCTAGATGTCATCTAGTAATGGTGCATTCTGGCTAAGTTGCATCTCCTGTACATTCATCTCTGGAATGTATTCCTCATTTAAATCTGGGAAAGCATTGTCATCTCCAAACATCAGGTAGTAGAAACTGCCGGCCCTGTTCTGTATCCTCTATGTCTCCTCTCTCTGCCTTCAGGTGCATCATCATTAACTTGTGCTTGTGCTAGCATCTCCAGGTATGTATCATGTACTCCACTTGTGCTAGCATCTCCAGTTCTTTTCTTGCCAGCTGGTGCTTCATGAGGTTGGTCTGCAGTTCCACTTGTGCTGGCATCTCCACTTCTTTTCTTGCTAGCTCTTGTACTAGATCTTCCCCTTGCTCTTCCTCTTGCTAATCTCCATCTGTGCTAGCTGTTGCCCTGTTCCTTCCTCTGCCTCTCCCTCTCTATGAATTTGCTCTTGCTCTTCCTCTTCCTCTAGTAGTTGGAGTAGTCTTCCTTCTTGTTGGTAATGGCATGCTTTCCCTGGCATTAACAACAAACTCACTTTCTGGCAGTGGTTCATGTGCTCTAGCAATTGGTACATGAGTTGCTTCCTGGACAGTTAATTTTAGTTAGTCCAATATATCATATGAGCATGGATTAATAGCAGTAGTAGAAGGAGTGTAATGTATTACCTCTTGTCCCATCATATCAACCATATGATCTTGTCTGTGGCTTGGGTCCAGGGTTGGATCAGGATTTTGAGGGAATAGATTCTGCATAAAAAACAGATAAAGCATGTCATGACAAGCAAGTGAATGACTATTCTTTGGAGTCTGAGTGACATGGAGTGACAGTGCATATACAATGAATTGATTCTGATTCCACTATCTCTATCTAGTAACTTGTAAAGTTTTCTGTTAACTTGTGATTTTCAGTTGTTGTCTAGCTGTCTTGTGCTATATAAATAACAGCTACTTGCAATGTGCTCAGCATGCACACCATGGAGTATAGTCGCAGGTCCACTGGTTCAAGGTCACAAGAAAATCCTGGTGCCCATCCTCTAGTGTACCATAGAAGAAGTGCAAGGGAGAGGCAGCTGGCAGAGGAGAGAAATAGAGAGTTCATAGAGCAAGAAGCTATTACTGGTTTGGAGCAGCTAGGTGAATGTGTTGGTAGAAGGTTGTTTATGGCATTGCCTACTCCTAATGCTCCACCAAACATTAGAAGGTCTTGTCAACCTACTATGCCATCCATGGATGAGCTGCCAAGAAGAGTTGATGCGCTACATCCTAGGGAGGCAAGGAATCAAAGGCTTTGTTCAGGGGATTGCCCTCCCTTGGATCAGTTGGAGAGAGCTCTTGAGGGACAATACCTTCATGCATTGGTCCCTCCACAAATAGAAAAGTAAGTGACACCATCCATTTTGCTATGCAAGGTGAAGAGAGCAATGCAGAAATGGGTGGCTAGGATTAGGAACAAATTAAAGAACCAGTAGTTTGTGTGTGTTTCAGTGACAGGCAATGTAGTAGTGTGTGTGTGTTTGTGTCAGTGACAAGCAATGTAGTGTTGTTACTAGAATAAAATGTCTTGTGCCAATTACTTACCAGCATTATGTCAGGAATATCATATTTTTCATCTTCTTCAATAATTCCAGCAAGCTATTGAGCCATTTGCTTTTGCACAAATTTAATGTGACCCTTTTTGTTGTGCCCAGATTTGCCACATGTAGAGCAGTGGATGTGCACTCCAGCCCTGGTAAACACCTTCACTCCCTTCTTCATTTTCTCTTCTGGTGCTTTTCTTCTATTTTTCTTAGGCCTCCCCATTACCTTTGTGAAGAGAGGTGGATGCACTTCTGCTGCATCCACTTTGTCCCAGAAAATTCTGCCTCTTAGTGGAGCCAAATTAAATCCATATGTTCTGTTATATGTATCAACTGTGTAGCAAGAATGCACTAGATTTTCTGGATTAAGCATGTATGTCCTACAACAAGCAATTGCATGGTGGCATGGTATGCCTGTTAGTTGCCACCTCTTGCAGTCACAGGTTTTTCCCTTCAAGTCAACACAGTAAGATCTTTCTAGCTCATGTGATTGCACAGAGAATTCATAATTTCCTCCTGCTTGGACAATGCAATTCATACTCCACTTAGTCAGCTTGTCTAGTTTCTTCTTTATTTTTGGACAAATCCTTCCATACCATTTTGCAGCATCCCTTTGTTTTGACAAATTCTTTTGCATCTGCTTGTAAAATAGCATCTCAAGCAATGACAACACTAGATTCTCCCTAGCTGCGAATATGTAACTGTTGAAAACCTCTGAATGATTGTTCAGTACCATGTCACACTTGGAAAAATCAGAGAAGAATGCCTTGATCCATGTTTTTGGTACTAATTCTTCCACCCACTCATATGCTTGCTCACTGTCTACCTTCATCTTGTCCATGTTTTTATGCCATTTGGGAATATTTGTTGATCTTGCTATGGCCCACAAGTCATTCTTCAGTGTCTCTCCTCTATGGCCTACTTTTTGAAAATTCTGAATCAAATGCCTCACACAAAACCTGTGCTCTACATCTAGGAAGACCTTTTCCACTGCATTTTATCAGGCCTTTTTGTTTGTCACTCATAATTGTCCAAGGAGATGTGTTGGTAATGTTGAGATCATCTCTGAGTGTTGTGAGGAACCACTCCCAAGAACTTGTGCACTCCACCTCCACCATGCTCATGGCAATGGGAATATGCAGTCATTGGGGTCTATGCCAACAGCAGTAAGAAACACTCCCTTGTACCTTGTTTTAATATGACATCCATCAACACAAATTAATGGCCTGCATCCAGTGAGAAATCCTCTTTTGCAGGCATCATATGACCAGTACATTGTTGCCAAGTGTTCCTTCACAATGTCACTCTCTGTTTCTTTCACAGAATTGGTGGACAGGAAGAAAGTTGATCCAGGGTTTGCCCTCTTTAGTTCTTCACCATAATCCCTTAGTAGAGAAAATTGTGCTTCTTCATTGCCATGGATTTCTAACTGTGCAGCCTTCCTTGATCTCCCCAACTTCCACCTGTCAGGGCACATGTTGTATTTTCTCTGAACCTTTGCTGCAAATGACTGCAGGTCCATTTTTTGATTATCTCTGAATTCCTTAATGAATTGTGTGCATATGAATTTAGCTGTAAGAGTTCTCATTTCATAAACTCTCTCACATCTGTGTTCTCCTTCATAAGATGTCACCACATATCCACCTGACCTCTGCAAATCAAAACCTATCTTGAGCCTCCATGGACTACCTTCCTCACACCTAGCATGGAGCATGGTTCTATCATTCTGTGTTTTCCTTGTCTTCACCCTCTCTCTGATGATGTATGCATTCACTGCTTGCCTTGCCTCTTCAATGCTAGCAAATTTCATGCCAATTTTGAATACTAGAGATTCCATGTCCACTACTGGATTAAATGCTGCAAATTTATACTCTAGTTGCAGTCTTTCTCCTTCTTCTAAACTAAGGTCTCTGTCTTCTAGTTGTGAATCATCTTCCAGGCCAACAACAAGCACAATCTCATTGTTGTCATGCAATTCAGTGTCAACATTGTCCAAAAATAGATCATCATCTCCATATTCTGCATCATAGTCACTGTCAAAAAATTTAGAGTCTGACTCCTGGCCAACATCTTGTCCTACAACAATTCATGTTGATGCTGCTTCTTCAGAGAGTTCAACATCATTTCCCACTCTAGCAATTGCTGCTCTAGCCCTCACAAGGTCAGCCCTGATCAACCTGATAAAATTTGTGTGATCAACAAATATTACCAGGGTTTTATGAACTTTTGCTTCCCTTCTCATGTCAATCAAATCATCATCAGTAAGCAGAGGCACCAAACCATCAAACAGGTCTTTACCTGGGCAAAGCATGTAAACATGAACCTTCTCATCCCTCAGACAATCAAGCACACACAAAATGTGATCAAGGGTTGAGTTGTTCCAACTGTCAAGTAGCAGATTGTCAAATACAGAGACAGTGTCATCCACATACTGCAACTTTTCAGTAAGGCCACAAAAAAGCCATTGTGGCACACCTCCAGAGAAAACAGCTTTGGAGCAAGCTTTGGATTAGTAACTGCAAAAAAAAGAACAAGACAAAGTATCATTCAACATGGGTGCCTCCTGCCAGATACATGAGTCACAATACAAAAACAATGATATGCCAAGTTGATTTGAATTGTCAATGCTTGTCTCATTACAAGTACTGTTGGCTTGTGTGCATTGTCATCTTCCTGCCACATCCACCTTAAATATGGGTGCCACATCCACTGCCTGGCCAAATTAAGCTCAACCATGGAACACATTGTGCGGAGTGACAAAAAAGGAAGAAGCACTGGTTCCAGAAGAAGCTCTATTCCAAGGTTGAGCTCAAGTGCTAGTGCAAGAGAATATAGAACAAGGGAGAAAGAAGTGCTAGTCTACCACAGAAGAAGTGCTGAGGAGAGGGAGGCAGCAGCTGAGAGGAATAGGCTACATAGGCTAGCTGTAGAAGTGGATGTTGCAGCTGGCCTAGAAGAGCTAGGTCATGGCATGGTGTACTCTCCTGCAAATAGGCATGTCATGGCTGAGATAACACCCTCAGTTCAGACAACCCAACCAAACCAACCTAGAGTGTATGGCTCTACTGCAGTTGAAGCTATTACATACCCTGGAAGACTACCATTTGATCCTGTCTTTGTGCCTAAAAAAAAGAGGATTCCATGATAGATGTTGTCATGTTGTGCAAGATCAAGAAAGGCATCCAATGGTTTGCAAAGAAGGTGTCCAACAGCATGCAAGAAATAGTAATTTCCTATCTGTTCCTAGAACTATCTGTGTGTCTAGTTTCGGAGTTAATTTCCTAGCATTTCCTATCACTTGTGCTTGTTACTACTGCACTTGTATCTCCATTTGCCAATGTCATATGACTGTTGTAATGTTCCTGTTGTAATATGAGTGTTAGCATTGTACTTCATCTCTATCTCCATTTTGCTGTCAGAGATAATACTTAACTGAATTAACTGAACTTAACTGAAAAACAGAAACCATGAACAACAAATTTCAGAGTTAACACTTGCACAATTCTGCCTAAATTTGAATTTTTTGCTCCTATTCCACGACAAGGAATCAAACTAACATATGTATCACAGAAAATTAACCAAAACAACTGATGATTCTTGGATTGAACGAGATTACTGTCCGCTTTTCCGCCTAACTGCAACAACAAGAAATAGCCTCAATACACCTCAGCTATGAACGATAATGGCCTCAAACGACATTGTCGTTCATTACTGATCGATTCATCGCAAAAAATCTGCTTCCCTCGATTTCTATCTTACCCTCACCAAGAACAGCTTCGCGGGCCGAGAAGCAGAGGAGTAGAACCCGAGGGAGAAGACGAGATCGAGGACGGCGAGGCGTACCGTAGGGTGGCGGATCATCCTTCCAGAGCCTCTCCTGAATCTCCGGCGCGTCCATCGGCTGCAGCGGCGGAGCAGCGGTGGGAGCAGCGGCAGGAGGAGCAGCGCGTGCGCGACAACGAACACGAGCAGCGCCGATAATTTTGCTCCAAAAAAAAGAAATAACTAGTTAACCACCACGCCATCCCGCGCGGGAGGACTTAACTGAGGAAGAATTCTTTCCAGGGGGATTTGCAAATTCACCAACGCGACAAAAAACACCTGGCGCCCGATTCGGACTCCACCGTGTCTCAGTCCGACTTCGAGGTGTAGGATAACGTAGCATAGAAAACAAAAATTTTCCTACGGCGAACACGCAATCCAAGCCAAGATGCAATCTAGAAGACGGTAGCAACGAGGGGATTGTCGAGACTAACCCTTGAAGAGATTCCAAAGCCTACAAGAGGAGGCTCTTGTTGCTGCGGTAGACGTTCACTTGCCGCTTGCAAAGCGCGTAGAAGATCTTGATCACGATCGGTTCCGGCGCCACGAACGGGCAGCACCTCCGTACTCGGTCACACGTTCGGTTGTTGATGAAGACGACGTCCACCTCCCCGTTCCAGCGGGCAGCGGAAGTAGTAGCTCCTCTTGAATCCGACAGCACGACGGCGTGGTGTCGGTGGCGGTGGAGAAATCCGGCGGAGCTTCGCTAAGCGTGCGGGATATGGTGGAGGAGGGCGCTAGGGTTTGGGGAGAGGGGTGGCCGGCCACTATGGGGGCGGCCAAGCTTGTGGCTTTGGTGTGGCCGGCCCCCCCTTGGCCCTCTATATATAGGTGGATCCCAAGTGTTGGTGTCCAAGTCTTCGAATAAGACCCGAAACCAAAACCTTCCATAGGAGGGGGAAACCTAGCCCAACTAGGACTCCCACCCAAAGGTGGGATTCCCACCTCCCATGTGGGGTGGCCGGCCCCCTATGGTGGAGTCCACTTGGGACTCCACCCCCACTAGGGCTGGCCGGCCATGGAGGTGGAGTCCCTTGTGGACTCCACCTTCCTTGGTGGTTTCTTCCGGACTTTTCTAGAACCTTCTAGAACCTTCCATAGAACCTTCCGCATCATTTTATTCACATAAAATGACATCCTATATATGAATCTTATTCTCCGGACCATTCCGGAACTCCTCGTGATGTCCGGGATCACATCCGGGACTCCGAACAAATATTCGAACTCCATTCCATATTCAAGTTCTACCATTTCAACATCCAACTTTAAGTGTGTCACCCTACGGTTCGCGAACTATGCGGACATGGTTGAGTACTCACTCCGACCAATAACCAATAGCGGGATCTGGAGATCCATAATGGCTCCCACATATTCAACGATGACTTTAGTGATCGAATGAACCATTCACATACGATACCAATTCCCTTTGTCACGCGATATTTTACTTGTCCGAGGTTTGATCATCGGTATCACACTATACCTTGTTCAACCTCGTCTCCTGACAAGTACTCTTTACTCGTACCGTGGTATGTGGTCTCTTATGAACTTATTCATATGCTTGCAAGACATTAGACGACATTCCACCGAGAGGGCCCAGAGTATATCTATCCGTCATCGGGATGGACAAATCCCACTGTTGATCCATATGCCTCAACTCATACTTTCCGGATACTTAATCCCACCTTTATAACCACCCATTTACGCAGTGGCGTTTGATGTAATCAAAGTACCTTTCCGGTATAAGTGATTTACATGATCTCATGGTCATAAGGACTAGGTAACTATGTATTGAAAGCTTATAGCAAATAACTTAATGACGTGATCTTATGCTACGCTTAATTGGGTGTGTCCATTACATCATTCATACAATGATATAACCTTGTTATTAATAACATCCAATGTTCATGATTATGAAACTAATCATCTATTAATCAACAAGCTAGTTAAGAGGCTTACTAGGGACTCTTTGTTGTTTATATATCACACATGTATCAATGTTTCAGTTAATACAATTATAGCATGGTATATAAACATTTATCATAAACATAAAGATATATAATAACCACTTTTATTATTGCCTCTTGGGCATATCTCCAACAGTCTCCCACTTGCACTAGAGTCAATAATCTAGATTACATTGTAATATACCTAACACCCATGGCATTCTGGTGTTGGTCATGCTTTGCCCTAGGGAGAGCTTTAGTCAACGGATCTGCTACATTCAGATCAGTGTGTACTTTGCAAATCTTTACTTCTCCATCTTCGATGTATTCGCGAATCGAGTGGTAACGCAGCTTGATATGCTTCAGCCTCTTGTGTGACCTTGGCTCTTGTGCATTGGCGATGGCACCCATATTATCACAGTAGATGACAAATGGGTCCAATGCACTAGGAACCACACCGAGCTCTACAATGAACCTCTTCATCCATACCGCTTCGATGAAGCCTCTGAAGCCGCTATGTACTCCGATTCTGTTGAGGATTTCGCCACCGTGCACTGCTTCGAGCTTGCCCAGCTTACTGCAGCACCATTCAATATAAACACGTACCCAGATTGTGACTTAGAGTCATCGGGATCAGTGTTCCAACTTGCATCGGTGTAACTTGTTACAACGAGCTCTTGGTCACCTCCATAACAAAGAAACATATCCTTAGTTCTTTTCAAGTACTTCAGGATATTCTTGACCGCTGTCCAGTGTTCCATTCCTGGATCACTTTGATATCTGCTAGTCAAACTAACGGCATGTGCTATATCCGGTCTTGTACATAGCATGGCATACATGATAGAGCCTCTGCCGAGGCATAGGGGATCTGACTCATCCTTTCTCTTTCTTCTGCCGTAGCCGGTCCTTGAGTCTTACTCAAGACCTTGCCTGGTAACATAGGTAAGAATCCTTTCTTACTTTCGTCCATTCTAAATTTCTTTAGAATCTTGTCCAGGTATGTACTCTGTGATAGCCCTATTAGACGTCTTGATCTATCTCTATAAATCTTGATGCCTAATATGTATGATGCTTCACCAAGGTCTTTCATTGAAAAACTATTATTCAAATAACCCTTTACACTGCTTAATAGTTCTATATCATTCCCAATCAATAATATGTCATCTACATATAATATCGGGAATGCTACAGAGCTCCCACTCACTTTCTTGTAAATACAGGCCTCTCCATGACACTGTATAAACCCGAAGTCTTTGATCACCTTATCAAACGTCGGTTCCAACTTCTCGATGCTTGCTTCAGTCCATAGATTGAACGCTGAAGTTTGCATACTTTGTCAGCATTTTTAGGATCGACAAAACCTTTGGGTTGTACCATATACAACTCTTCCTCAATGTCTCCATTAAGGAACGCTGTTTTGACATCCATCTGCCAAATCTCATAATCGAAAAATGCAGCTATTGCTAACAAAATCCTCACAGATTTTAGCTTCGCTACAGGTGAGAAAGTCTCATCGTAGTCAACACCTTGAATTTGTCGGAAACCCTTTGCGACAAGTCGAGCTTTATAGACAGTAATATTACCATCAGCATCTGTTTTTCTTTTGAAGATCCATTTATTCTCGACAGCCTTGCGGCTATCAGGTAAGTCTACCAAAGTCCATACTTTGTTATCATACATGGATCCCATTTCGGATTTCATGGCTTCTTGCCATTTGTTGGAATCTGGGCTCATCATCGCTTCTTCATACGTCGCAGGGTCTTCATCATTGTTATCCACAATCATGACATTTAGACAAGGATCATACCAATCTGGAGTGGCACGATCCCTTGTCGATCTGCGAGGTTCAGTAGCTGTCTCATATGAAGTTTCATGATCATTATCATTAGCTTCCTCTGTTGTCGGTGTAGGTGGTACAGGAACATTTTCCGGTACTGCGCTACTCTGATCAACGAGTAGAGATTCTTCAATCTCATCGAGTTCTACTTTTCTTCCAGTCACTTCTTTAGTGAGAAATTCTTTCTCAAGAAAGGTTCCGTTCTTAGCAACAAAGATCTTGCCTTCGGATCTGTGATAGAAAGTGTACCCTATAGTTTCCTTAGGGTATCCTATGAAGACGCATTTCTCCGCTTTGGGTTCTAGCTTGTCCGGTTGTAACTTTTTTACATAGGCTTCGCAACCCCAAACTTTTAGGAACGACAGCTTAGGTTTCTTATTAAACCATAATTCATACGGTGTCGTTTCAACGGATTTTGATGGTGCTCTATTTAAAGTGAATGCGCTGTCTCTAATGCATAACTCCAAAATGATAACGGCAAATCAGTAAGAGACATCATAGAACGAACCATATCTAAGAGAGTTCGATTACGACGTTCGGACACACCGTTTCGTTGTGGTGTTCCCGGCGGTGTCAATTGTGAAAGTATTCCGCATTTCTTTAAATGCATGCTAAACTCATAACTCAGATATTCACCGATCAGATCGTAGAAATTTAATCTTCTTGTTACGTTGATTTTCTACTTCACTTTGGAATTCCTTAAACTTCTCGAAAGTTTCGGATTTATGTTTCATTAAATAGATATACCCATATCTACTCAAATCATCTGTGAAGGTTAGAACATAACGATAACCACCGCGCGATGCTACACTCATTGGTCCACATACATCTGTGTGTATGATTTCCAATAAGTCAGTAGCTCGCTCCATCATACCCGAGAATGGAGTCTTAGTCATTTTTCCCATCAGACATGCTTCGCATCTATCAAGTGATTCAAAGTCAAGTGATTCAAGTAATCCATCGGTATGGAGTTTCTTCATGCGTTTCACTCCAATATGACCAAGACGACAGTGCCACATATAAGTA
This sequence comes from Lolium multiflorum, assembly GCA_030979885.1. Lineage (NCBI taxonomy): Eukaryota > Viridiplantae > Streptophyta > Magnoliopsida > Poales > Poaceae > Lolium > Lolium multiflorum. Next base: position 197,254,548 of record CM061748.1, on the reverse strand, counting down.
GAATTATCATTCAATTTAATTCGCTTAGCATCAATGTTATGTATATGCGTATTACTACTATCGAGATCTAACAGAAATAAGCCATTCTTTTGTGGTGCTCGACCATAAAAGATATTATTCATAAAAATAGAACAACCATTATTCTCAGACTTGAATGAATAACCGTCTTGCATTAAACAAGATCCTGATATAATGTTCATGCTCAACGCGGGTACATAATAACAATTATTTAGGCTTAAAACTAATCCCGAAGGTAGATGTAGAGGAAGTGTCCCGACTGCGATCACATTGACCTTGGATCCGTTTCCAACGCGCATCGTCACTTCATCTTTCAGCAGTTGTCGTTTATTCTTTAGTTCCTGTTTCGAGTTACAAATATGAGCAACCGAACCAGTATCAAATACCCAGGTACTAGAACGAGAACTAGTGAGATAAACATCTATAACATGTATATCAGATATACCTTCTTTCTTTTTCTTGATAAGGCCGCTCTTCAGATCCGCCAAATACTTGGAGCAATTACGCTTCCAGTGTCCCTTCTCCTTGCAGTAATAGCACTCAGCATCGGGCTTAGGGCCGACTTAGGTTTCACAGGAGGCGTGGCAGCTTTCTTGCCACTCTTCTTGTTCTTGCCTTTAGACTTGCCCTGTTTCTTGAAGCTGGTGGTCTTGTTGACCATCAACACTTGGTGCTCTTTCTTGATCTCAATCTCAGCAGCTTTTAGCATGCCAAAGAGTTCAGGAAACTCCTTGTTCATGTTCTGCATATTGTAGTTCATCACAAAGTTCTTATAACTTGGTGGCGTGATTGAAGGACACGATTAATCCCAGTCTGTTAGGAATCACTATTCCCAAGTCTGAGTTTCTTCGCATGCCCGGTCATAACGAGCATGTGCTCACTGATGGAGCTGCCTTCTTCCATCATACAAGAAAAAGTGTTTCGATGCTTCATAGCATTCCACGGCCGCATGAGTCTCAAAAATAGTCTTCAACTCTTTTATCAACTCATGAGGATCGTGGTGCTCAAAACGTTTTTGAAGATCGGATTCCAGACTGCATAAGATGGCACACTGAACTTGAGAGTACCGAGTTTTCCGAGTCATGTAAACATTCTTTACTTCATCGGTTTCAGTTTCTGCAGGAGGGTCACCTAGCGGTGCATCAAGCACATATTGCAGATTTCCGCCATTGAGGAAGATCCTCACATGACGGAACCAGTCGGTGAAGTTGCTACCGTTGCTCTTAAGCTTTTCTTTCTCTAGGAACTGGTTAAAATTGATTGAGGACGCCATATCTACAACATATTTGCAATAGTTTAGACTAAGTTTATGACAAATTGAGTTCAAATTTTAATTCTACATAATTAAAAATCTAGGTGAACTCCCACTCAAAACAATATCCCTCGCATTGTCTTAGTGATCACACGAACCAAATCCATCATACCTATGCCCGATCATCACGAGACAAGATGTAATTTCAATGGCGAACACTCAAAGTGTTCATCATATCAATCATATGATTCATGCTCTACCTTTCGGTATCACGTGTTCCGAGACCATGTCTTTACATGCTAGGCTCGTCAAGGCCACCTTAGTATCCGCATGTGCAAACTGTCTTGCACCCGTCATATGTACTTATCGAATCTATCACACCCGATCATCACGAGATGCTTCGAAACGATAAGACTTGATAACGGTGCTACTAAGGATGAACACTTTATTATCTTGAGATTTTAGTGAGAGGGATCATCTTATAATGCTACCGTCGCGATCTAAGCAAAATAAGATGCATAAAAGGATTAACATCACATGCGGTTCATATGTGATATGATATGGCCCTTTTGTCTTTGCGCCTTTGATCTTGATCTCCAAAGCGTGGACATGATCTCCATCATCAACGGGCATGATCTCCATCATCGTCGGCGAAGCACCAAGGTCAATGGCGCCGTCTTCATGATCGTCCTCCAAGTAGCAACTATTACAACTACTTTGAAATACTACTCAACATGAAATTTAAAGACAACCATAAGGCTCCTGCCGGTTGCCACAATACAATAATGATCATCTCATACATATTCATCATCACATTATGGCCATATCACATCACCAAACCCTGCAAAAACAAGTTAGACGTTCTCTAATTTGGTTTGCATATTTTACGTGGTTTAGGGTTTTCGAGCAAGATCCAATCTACCTACGAACATGAACCACAACGGTGATACTAGTGTTGTCAATAGAAGAGTAAATTGAATCTTCACTATAGTAGGAGAGACAGACACCCGCAAAGCCACTTATGCAATACAAGTTGCATGTCAAGCGTGGAGCAAATCTCATGAACGCGGTCATGTAAAGTTAGCCCGAGCCGCTTCATCCCACTATGCCACAAAGATGCAAAGTACTCAACTAAAGATAACAAGAGCATCAACGCCCACAAACCATTGTGTTCTACTCGTGCAACCATCTATGCATAGACACGGCTCTGATACCACTGTAGGATAACGTAGCATAGAAAACAAAAATTTTCCTACGGCGAACACGCAATCCAAGCCAAGATGCAATCTAGAAGACGGTAGCAACGAGGGGATTGTCGAGACTAACCCTTGAAGAGATTCCAAAGCCTACAAGAGGAGGCTCTTGTTGCTGCGGTAGACGTTCACTTGCCGCTTGCAAAGCGCGTAGAAGATCTTGATCACGATCGGTTCCGGCGACACGAACGGGCAGCACCTCCGTACTCGGTCACACGTTCGGTTGTTGATGAAGACGACGTCCACCTCCCCGTTCCAGCGGGCAGCGGAAGTAGTAGCTCCTCTTGAATCCGACAGCACGACGGCGTGGTGTCGGTGGCGGTGGAGAAATCCGGCGGAGCTTCGCTAAGCGTGCGGGATATGGTGGAGGAGCGGGGCGCTAGGGTTTGGGGAGAGGGGTGGCCGGCCACTATGGGGGCGGCCAAGCTTGTGGCTTTGGTGTGGCCGGCCCCCTCCCCTTGGCCCTCTATATATAGGTGGATCCCAAGTGTTGGTGTCCAAGTCTTCGAATAAGACCCGAAACCAAAACCTTCCATAGGAGGGGGAAACCTAGCCCAACTAGGACTCCCACCCAAAGGTGGGATTCCCACCTCCCATGTGGGGGTGGCCGGCCCCCTATGGTGGAGTCCACTTGGGACTCCACCCCCACTAGGCTGGCCGGCCATGGAGGTGGAGTCCCTTGTGGACTCCACCTTCCTTGGTGGTTTCTTCCGGACTTTTCTAGAACCTTCTAGAACCTTCCATAGAACCTTCCGCATCATTTTATTCACATAAAATGACATCCTATATATGAATCTTATTCTCCGGACCATTCCGGAACTCCTCGTGATGTCCGGGATCACATCCGGGACTCCGAACAAATATTCGAACTCCATTCCATATTCAAGTTCTACCATTTCAACATCCAACTTTAAGTGTGTCACCCTACGGTTCGCGAACTATGCGGACATGGTTGAGTACTCACTCCGACCAATAACCAATAGCGGGATCTGGAGATCCATAATGGCTCCCACATATTCAACGATGACTTTAGTGATCGAATGAACCATTCACATACGATACCAATTCCCTTTGTCACGCGATATTTTACTTGTCCGAGGTTTGATCATCGGTATCACACTATACCTTGTTCAACCTCGTCTCTGACAAGTACTCTTTACTCGTACCGTGGTATGTGGTCTCTTATGAACTTATTCATATGCTTGCAAGACATTAGACGACATTCCACCGAGAGGGCCCAGAGTATATCTATCCGTCATCGGGATGGACAAATCCCACTGTTGATCCATATGCCTCAACTCATACTTTCCGGATACTTAATCCCACCTTTATAACCACCCATTTACGCAGTGGCGTTTGATGTAATCAAAGTACCTTTCCGGTATAAGTGATTTACATGATCTCATGGTCATAAGGACTAGGTAACTATGTATTGAAAGCTTATAGCAAATAACTTAATGACGTGATCTTATGCTACGCTTAATTGGGTGTGTCCATTACATCATTCATACAATGATATAACCTTGTTATTAATAACATCCAATGTTCATGATTATGAAACTAATCATCTATTAATCAACAAGCTAGTTAAGAGGCTTACTAGGGACTCTTTGTTGTTTATATATCACACATGTATCAATGTTTCAGTTAATACAATTATAGCATGGTATATAAACATTTATCATAAACATAAAGATATATAATAACCACTTTTATTATTGCCTCTTGGGCATATCTCCAACACGAGGACCAAACCATCACATGCGATGCAAGTTCTTGGACTAGGTTTTCACCGTTTGCAAGTACTAGGACAAAACCATGCAAGCTCCTGGACCTGTAGTGTAATTAGCTCTTTCTTAAACATAGGGCTCAAAGCCCGGTTTTAAATTAATAAAGTTCCAACGGCAGCATCCAACAAAGTAACAAAATACGAACTGATACAACAAGAAGATGGAGGAGGCTCCATCAGAAAACAAGCAAGAGCACCTGAGTGGTGGCATGTAGAGCTCGAATCTTGCCAATCATCACCGCCCGGCGGTCCTGATTTCTAGCTAGAAGCTTCCACACCTGTAAAAGTACATGGTTATTTCGTAAAGTCCATCAATCGGTTGAACAGGAAATACACCCTCAATTGTGAACTTATTCCTAAGGTTCCACAGGGTCCACAAAAGGGTGGCACGCGCTAACCAGGAAACTCTCCTAGTTTGGCCAACGTGGACGTGCAAAATCCTAAAGATATCGGTAAAGCACGAATGGTTCCAGGAGCGGTGCAGAAGATCTCTGACAGCGCTCCACATGAATCTTGCTAGTGGGTAGCGGGAGAAAATGTGGTTGTTGTCTTTCACCTCCCCACACAAGGCACAACAACCATTGGAAGGGCCCCTACGCTTTTGAATGTTGTCATTGGATGGTAGCCTCTTCTTGGCCAATTGCCACAGAAAGATGCGCACTTTGAGTGGGTCTTTGATCTTCCACAGGACTTCGAAGTGTTTATGGGGGGTACCCTGGCACATCCTCTTATACAAGGAACACACCGAGAAACTCTCCAATGCTTGCGAATTTAGAATTTGGAAAAATCATAATCCATTCGGTGTATTATGTACTTCCCCTGTCTTAAAAAAAACTGCTCAATATTTCCCTCAAAGAAAAAACTGCTCAATATTTCCTTTAAAAAAGCTGCTCAATCTTTCGTAGATACGGATGGATGTATAACTAAAATTATCTATACCACCGCATCTACATAAATTGAGCAGATTTTGTAGAGACGGAGGAAGTGCGAGCAAAATTCAATATATGCATCTGTTTTTCACCCGGCCTTTAAATCAATTGATGCATATAGTCATTCTTTTAAATCAATTGATGCATATAATCATATAATATTATTGATTATTAAATTATGTCAAGAAACAAATCATACCATCAAAAACCTCAGTGTCGTACAATATCTCTACAAACATGCTACAAACCAGAGCAATAAAAAGTTCTCTACTCTTCGACAATGCTACAAACCCTGTAACATATCACATATGACCGAGCAACAAAAAGCTATTCCTAGACAAATCCGTCAAACTGTGGGAGCGAGAAGCGAGGTCTCCGTCCTCGAGGTCAAATAGTGGAAGTGAGACGACCACATCTTGGAGATTGGGTGAGAAAGCACGGCAACACCATCATATGGAGAAATCGCGCTAAATAGAACGGAAATGAATGAGGCAGGAGGCGTCGAGGATTGGGACAAGTAGTTCATGGCCGCCCCACACCTTTCGATTTTTCGATAAGGGGAGACCCCAGCCTCTGCATCAATTGATGCATACGGCCTTTTATTAAACTTATTTAAAAGGTGTGAGTTACAATCTTAAACCAATTCATGGATCACATAAAGTTTCCACATGGATCAGCCATCTAAAAATAAAGAGTAAAACAAGCCGCCACAGGATCTTCATGTGAGCCGCCTTTCAGTACGCCAACCGCACCGGCTGTATATATCCCGTGCTACCGTCGCCAAGCGGTTGCACCCAATATCCATGTCCAGGCGCGCATCCTCCGGCTGGAGATAAGACCACATATGGACCCAATGGGTAACTAGTGGAATAACCTGCAGAAAAGATGTGAAATTTTTTGTTGTTAAAGATAAAATTGTTGCGGACATTCCATATTGCCCAAAGTAAAGCGCGCACACCAACTCTAATGTGGCCTTTGTTTTTCTTAGTTACACCATTTAACCAATTTCCAAACAGATTAGTCACATTAGCCGGAGGTGAATATTGAAGGTCGTGTAAACAATAAGCCAAAGGATCTTTGCAAACGGACAAGTAAAAAATAAATGCTGAATTGTCTCATCTTGATCACAAAAACAACATTTAGAACACCCCTGCCACGCTTCTTGAGATTATCTTTTGTGAGAATGACCCTCTTGAGAAAGAACCACATAAAAATTCTGATTTTTAGTGGAACCTTGATTTTTTAAATATACTTCTTGAAATCACCAACAGGGCCATCAAGCAAATCAAGGTATATAGATTTTACCGAAAACTGACCTGACGCTGTAAGATTCCAATGAAAAACATCATCATTTTCTGAGATTTGAACTCCCATCAGACGTACAACAAGATGAACTCATCTATCCCACCTATTACCGGAGAGCGCTCGCCTAAATCCAATATTTATGGGGATCGAATTACGAACATGAGCTACCGTAACATTAGTCTGATTGACAATGCAATACAAAGATGGATATTGCTCCCAAAGAGGTCTATCCCCAAGCCAAACGTCTTCCCAAAATCTAGTTTTTTGACCATTCCCTACCTCCATCGACCCTCTCATAAAGAAATCATCTTTCACACCCATTAACCCTTTTCAGAACGGTGAGTCTGATGGTTTCGCAGCTACTTGAGATAAGGTTTTGTCTTTTAGATACTTATTCTGTAGCAATTCTTGCCAAACACCTTGCTCATTTATAAGTTTAAAAAGCCATTTGCTAAGGAGGCTCTTGTTCTTTAACTTGAGCACCTCCACGCCCAACCCCCCTGGTCCTTTGGCCTACATATAATCTCCCATTTTGTTAATCGATATTTTCTCTTATGTTCATCACTTTGCCAAAAAAAAAAACGGGATCGAAAGAAGTCTAATCTTTTCCTAACCCCAACCGAAATCTCAAGAAAAGACAGCATGAACATCGGTAGACTCGTGAGGACAGAATTGATAAGTGTTAAACGATCTCCGTAAGAGAGCATCTTGCCCGCCAAACAATTGAGTTTTTTTCTCAAAACGATCCTCTACAGGTTTCCACTCCCTATTTTTTAACTTTCGAAAGTGAATTGGAATTCCCAAGTATCTAAATGGCAGAGACCCAATGTTGCACCCAAATAAAGTCTTATAGTCAGATTCCATATTCTTGGCTTTCCCAAAACAAAAAATCTCACTCTTGTGAAAATTTATTTTGAGACCGGATAGCTGCTCGAAGAGGAATAAAATTAGTTTCATATTAAGGGCTTTGTCTAAATCGTGCTCCATAAAGAGGATTGTGTCATCAACGTACTGCAAAATAGAGATTCCACCATCAATTAGATGAGAAATAAGCCCACTAACCTGACCATCACTCTTCGCTCTCTCAATCATAATAGCGAGCATATCAGCGACTATATTGAAGAGGATAGGAGATAACGGGTCTCCCTGTGGCAGCCCCTTCTTGGTCTGAAAATAATGACCTATGTCATCATTCACCCTAATACCGACACTCCCCTTCTCAATATATCGCTGAACCCATTGACACCAAGTGGGATCGACACCCTTCATACACCCTTCATACGCATAGTTTGCTGTAAAAAATCCCAATTAACCTTATCATATGCCTCGAAGTTAATTTTAAAAAGCACCCCATCCATTTTCTTCCTATGAAGTTCATGAATAGTCTCATGAAGAATAACCACCCCTTCCAAAATATATCTACCTGGCATAAAGGCGGTTTGTGTTGGTTGTACAACACTCTCCGCGATGCCCGTCACACGGGTTGTCCCAACTTTCGTGAACACTTTAAAGCTAACATTGAGGAGGCATATTGGACGATATTGCTGGATTTGAGTAGCATTCTCTTTCTTAGGCAATAGAATAATCGTCCCAAAATTTAAGTGAAACAATGTCAACTCGTCATTTTGAAAAGCAGCAAACATCGCCATGAGGTCAACTTTAATCACCTCTCAAAATTGTTGATAGCTTTCGATGGAGTACTTACAATGTTTCCAACCCCCGAGCTGCCAAGCAAGACCTAGCTTATTCCTTTCGAGCTTGTTATGTATTGATGCTTGAAGGCTCCAAGGAGGAGAGATCCGACAGGCCGTCCTCACCACGGCATGCCTCGCCAGATCAAGATTTCTCATCTTACCTTTTCAAGTTCAAACTACATGTATTATTCATATTTTCTATTTAACCGTCCTCGTTGTTTCCTTGTAAGCTATCTTCCCTATACATTCTGGTTAAAAATGAAAATGGACCTTTATGAACTAATTTCACAAGATAGTGTGTTTTTGTGCAAGCTTGTTTTAGTCCAAAAACACACCCGTTTTGTTGCAAACTATCTTACAAAGCCACTCTTTTCGAACTTGCTACCACAAATTTGCGGTTCTCGGTCCAGTTGGACATCACATGGAAAGAATGAAAATGCAATTTCTTCAAACAAATTATGAGAATATGCATGAAGGCATATAACCATCAAGGAAACATCCAGCCTACACGGTCATATCACATGAGCAGCCAAACCATAATGCAGCTTGGGAGGAAAAGAAATACAAGCTACGCACAACATTCGGCAAATAAAAAGGCTAGAGAACAGTTTAAAAAAGGGCCACAGAACTGTAGAGCTCTCGGGTAAGAAAAATCAGGACAACATAAGCCACCCATTTATTACGAAGTGAACTGTTGACCTGATAACAAAAGTCCCATGTTAAGTGCAACTATAAGAACAGAAACTTGATCAGTAAAGCCTACTACTACTGTTAGCTGGTGCAAATTCCTAGATTCATCATTGCCTCATCGCCTATAAGCTTAAACTTATACGCCGGTGATGACAACGTGGTGACTGCTAGCTGCCATGATTGAACTGCTATCATCTGCTACATGCTAAAGATTCCGAAAGCAAAGGTTGATGAATAGAATCCTTGTTCCTACGCAAGTCAGTTAGTAAATGATCGAGATAAGTCCCACTCGACGACTCCATGTTTCTGTAGGTTTCGATATGCCGGTTGGTTTGCTCGATTTGCTGGAGGACATCGATGGCACTAGGCTGGAACACTTTTCTCAAGTATCTGAGAGCCAGCACCGGACCCATTCCCACGGTTACAATCAGCTGGGAAAAGATGGTTCCACAATGTGGTGGACATATAAAATGGTCAGTCCATGGTAAGAGTTATGAAGATTAGTATAGGAAACAGCATGAGACTTACAGCCATGGTGATCCAGTATGACGGTTGATTACACAAGCGCAGCATGACATTGTGCATCTGAAGACTTGGTACCACACTGAGTATTAAGTTGATCACGTAGAAGGCCACAAAGTTTCCCCATACGAGGATGATTTGCGGATAGGTGAATGAGCTAACGAAGCAAAAGATAGTGTCAGTGAAGCACAAGCCGGTGAGTTCGTAGCAACAAGAGAACTTACTTTGTATCCAGCGTCACAACAAAGGCCTGCAACCAAATGCATCCTGAGAGGGCAACCATGGATAGTTCCTCCATGTCACTTTTCTCATCAGCATATGCATGAACTGTAATTAGGAAAACAGCAAGTGCCTGAAATCACCAGAGATCATCATAAATTATTAAATTTTCAAGCGCATGTAAAGAATAATTATTAAACAGCAAGTAGAAACGATTTCATCCACTGCACTTCGAGATTCTTTCAAGAGGAACCCATATTGGTACAACATAAAAACAATAAAAGAATAATGTTACTTTACATGGTATAGCGATCGCCCAAACCATCCAGCAAATGTACTTGGGTTTAAGAGCCTGGAAACAAGATGAAACTAATCATACTAGTGATAACCACAAAACAGCTACATAGCACACTTACAAGAAACCATCAACAAATAAAAATGAAGAAGAAAAAGTTCTATTTGTACCTCCCAGCTTGAGAATAGAGTAAAATTTGCGGGTATTGCAGAACTGTTGTTTCAGAGATATCCTTGTCAAAAATTATAGTCATAACAGGAAGACTTGTGTAGAAGACATTATAGGCCATCAGGCTAATCGAGTTGAACAGACTAGTTCCAGAAACCCCTGACGAAAAGGAAAACCTAACACAGGACACATGTCAGCATTCCATGTGAAGTAGTAGTTGCTAGTAAATCAGAGATACTGCTAACGGAAAGAGCATATTGGAGCAAGACTCACAGAATCTGTATAAAGCAAATCAACAGTGACTTGTAGAAGGAGTACTGTGAAATAAATGCTGTGCGGTTGTATGAATATCGACCATGGACAAGTATCAACCTTTTGAGAAACTTGAACTCTGCAAAATGTTGAGATAGTAATACGTATTCAGATTAAATAAGAATATATGGAGTTTGGAGGTGAAGTGCAACAAAATGACACGGATTCTCAGTGCATCCATGCACATTTTTTCTCAGATGAGATACCAGTTCATATGGATAAATAAAGTCGAAAATATCACAAACTCTGGCTGCACTAGTTTGGAATCTGTTAACGTGCAGTATGCGGGGTACAGAAGGTGGATGGTCACAGCTACTATGTACAAAGTTTTTTGGGTGGCTCTTACTGCTGGTGACTGGGGAAAAGCCCATGGAACACATAGACAGCAGACAGAGATGGAGCTGGCACAGTGGCACCGAGATCAGCTGATACCAATGGAAGTTAGAGAAATTTCATTACTACTAGTACTGACTATTATGTATTTGTAGAAGATGATCCATAGGGACTTCTTGTAGCTAGGCCCATGATCCTAGAGTGGGTTTTCCCTCCCTAAAACAGTTTATAATCCTGGCTGTATGAGCACAAGTACTATAAGCATGCAAAATGTTATTTATTGTGTCTAGCTTTAAACAATGCAATTGTAAGAAAAGGACATACACACTGCACAACAACAGCGAAATCAGAAAGCTGCGCAAAATTTATAAAAGATGCATACTTCCAATGCTATAATCAGCAGCTCTTGCAGCTTGCAGACCCTCCCTACCACTAATCCCTACTCCAACATTAGCCTCTTGAATCATTCTTACATCATTACCACCGTCACCAATTGCTAGAGTTAGAGAACCAGAAGACTTCAGGATCCCAACAAGCTGCATGAATGCAAAAAAATATTACTAACTGACCAGCAGCTAATAGCGATAGCACATTTAGCTTTTAGTAGAATCACCATAACTACATCCAAATTCCAGGCTATCAGGATCAACATTCCAATTCATTAAGTTAGTTAGGAATAACAAGTCCAGTTGCATACAATGGATTCATTTGACATTGAGGTGGATTACGATGATCCTATTGGATTGAACTGCTTTTAGGAAAGTGATGTCAGTCACCTACTTACCATCATAACCAATCCGCAAATACACATATCTATACATTGCAGAACATACAAGATGAAATGTGAAAGTTTAACCACTAGTCAACTGGATTTATCTACGCTTAATTTTATTCATAAAGAAGAGCAACAGATTTTTGCGAATAGCTATCTGCAGTAGCTTAAAAATATGCACAGCGCGTCATAGTTCAACAATCGCAAACTGAGATGTAAGAAGAAACACAAACTAAGACTACATGTAGTCACATCCCTCATCCCAACATCATTATTTTAAGTCAAAGACGACATTAGCTTATCTCATTGAGTTTTCTTGAACATCAATTTACATGTCAAAAGGTAAAGATATTGGTAGAAACAGCAAAGGGGGGAAACATTAATTTATATTTCAAAAGGTAAGAAAGCTATTGGTACAAAATCAAAAGGGGAACCTGCGCTTTCTGCAGAGGTGTCATTCGGCAGCATATTGCTGTGGTTGACAGCATGGCCAGTCTAGTGAAAGACTCCAGAGAATGCTTTAGAATTATTTCGAGTGCACATCCGTCCAAAACAAATGCAAGATCCTGCATACAAATATTTGACATGATATACTCCAATGAAAGCCAACGATAAACTTATTCAGAAGGAACACATTATAAGTTTGTTAAATGTGCATGGAGTAGCACTCTAAAGAATATGACAGCAAATATAATCTGATAGTTCAAGTTGAATATACAAAATGGAACAAACCCTAAAGAGGTCACACATGTCAAATATGAAGTAAAGGCATTCCAAGTAATATATCGTATCGTTTGAACATCTGAAGAATTGGTGTAAAGAATAACTTCAGTTGCGTGCGTAAATTATTTATAAAATCTAATACACTCATATAAAGCTCACATGGAATCCAAAACAAGTACCTTTCTTTCTGGACTAGTCTTCATAACTACCAATGCCTTGTCTAAGCTCCGTAATATGTCATCTTCGGTTTTTCCATTGATAGACAACAATTGACCATTGGACTCTGATGGAAATGCGACAGTTGCAGCGATTATTTTGGCAGCAGGTTGATAAATAAAAGCAGCTTATATTGCTGTGATGATAGCTACAGTGAACTCCATGGTAAACCACATACTTATTTATAAAAAGGTGATCACCAAAGGGAACACAAGAATATACGCTTTCTTTATTACTAATTGTTATGCAGTCTGTAAGAACTGCAAACTTTGCATTCTTGTTTACCATAAATACATCATGGTCCAAAAAAATTTTATAGGAATAAAAAGGTAATGCCAGCAATATGGTTGTGCAAAGGTTATTAAAATTTTCGGCCCTTTTAACATTCATGTAGTTGAAGTCCTATGAAAACTACTTTGCATCTAATTTAATGTGTTGTTTTCAATTCTTGAGATGATTGCAGTAAGTTGCCATTTTTGTACCTACTTCTGCTTTGACTAAATAGAGCTTTTCAATTTGCAGGTACAAACAGGATGATGCACATGTATTCCTATCAAATCTTCTAGCCATAACTTACGAGTAATCACTACGATACCGTACTGGCAAGAATGAACTAAGATCACCTTATACTGAAAAGAGATTAAAATAGCAGACACTAGACAGACCACCCATGAAACTTTTGATACTTTAAGAGACAGTGAAGAACTGGTAAACGACAATAGTAACTCAACTGATAAAATCACCAAATCAAATAACAAAAGATGGAAGAGCCTTGGTGATTATCGATCCTGCTCTTGGACATGATCTTGATTTTGCTAAGGATAAGATTGTACTACGGAAAATAAGTCTTTTTTTTTCATTGCAATAGGACCAGTTTCACGGAACATTTGCATGGCCAAATTTACTGGATAATCAATTTCAGATGATAATACAGTACCAGGTGTTATTAGGTTACAAAGAAGTCCAATCTGAATTGCTGTATTTTGCTTATCACCAGTTAGCATCCACACACTTATTCCAGCATTCCTCAGCAATTTAATGGTTTCAGGAACACCATCCTGCCAAGCCACAACAATCTATAAGTCGGAGGAGGGCAAGCATTAACTTTTTTCTTGACAGGGCAAGCATTAACTTGCACAAGCAATTCCACTGATTGTTAGAAAAAACAATTAACAAATAATGTATACCTGGAGACGGTCCTCTATGGCAGTGATGCCAAGAATGTGAATGTCTTTCTCTAAGCTGTGACAGACTTCGGCGATTTTATTCTGTACATCAGGAAGCTTGTAATATAACTCAAAAGTAAAAAGTTACAAGCCTAGTTGAAACAGAAGTAGTTGTTAAGGCCAGGAACAACTTACCTCCCTGTTGTCCAGTGAGCAGCTGGCATCTTGAAATTTTTTAGACCACTCCTTGTATTCACCTTCTTCTAAGTCACGCCATCCCAAGCATAATGTTCGCAATCCCAAATGAGAGTACATTTCTACTGCCTCTTGATAGGTCTTTATTTCTTGTCCTGTCATTTATGTACTAGAAAAATTAACCTCAATTACTGTTTTTTATAACAAAACTCAGGTGTTTGATCATTTGCCACACTCCCTTAATATCATGCCCTATTGTTATGGAAACCCTTTTACTATTGATTGGTCCCCCAAGTCGTAAGCTGATTGAATGAGTCCACTAAAACAGGTGATTGCATATTGTTGTCATATCTAAAATAGTCTCGATACATGCAGTTACACCTAAAACAAGCACAGGCAAGGTAGAAGAGCCTGACCCCGCATGATTAATCGGGAAACACTGCACGCTTGCATCTTTGACGCTGAGATGCCTATCACCAACGTGAAGCTTCAGGCTATATTCCCAGGGGTGGACTAGTCATGCGCTTGTAACTATATACCATTTATTTCAATCAATGCAGACACAAAGTTTTGTTTATTCTGAAGAGAAGTAATTCTGACAGCCTTTTAGGCTGGGTCAGGGATAGCTTCTAGACCAGCTTATGGTCCAAATTAGCCCTAAGCTATCCCTAACCCAAAGGTTTTGAGGGGCTTAATTCCGCCGCACCTTGTTTTCTGAAGGTAACACGAAGCCTCCAAAGAGAATTTTCCCAAGCTTCTTCATGAACCCTTTCACCCTATTCCTAGCCTTACCCCTAAAGTTGGCAAAAATTACACAAACATGCCACAGCAAATATAATGCCCAGTTCCTTCACCAATTTCCTCACCTCCCCCAATCGTCTCCCCCATTCCCGTCTCATGTCTCAAGCGATGCGCAGACAGCGCGTCCACTCATGTTCCAGTGCCTCCCCTCCCTCCAGCGACTAGTCGGACCTCCGCACCTCCACACACGTGGCACCAGGATGCTACCTCTACCTTCCGCTCCCCTGAGGGACCTGCCGCTGCTTGGCCGACGCACACTGCTGTCGTACCGGACCAGACCCATCACGGAACCTGTAATGGAGATCACCATCCAGCTCCCCGTTCAAGCTCGCCTCGAACCCTCATCCGGCCCCAATTCACTGCTGAAGAGGTAGTTATGTTTGGTTGCTTGTGATGCAGATATCTTTTCTCCAAAATAAATGACTGCATGGATTTGTTGGGCATCTCAAATTCTGGATGCTAGAATTTTTTGTTGTGTTTAATTTGCTGTGGATGTTATAAGATTCTGGATGAACCAAATGAACACAAGTCAAAGGGTATTTTGGACTTCGCATTATTCACCATGCGGAACAAGCTGCTCTCTATAAGCCATTTCTAACCCACAACAAAAACTTCGCTAGATTATTCTTACCATAGCTTATGGTGAGCTTAACTCAACAGCCAGCTTATGCACAAACTCAAGCTGTTCCTAACCCGCCGTTAATATAGCAGGACAGGACTGGAAGTTGGAGCCCAAACTTAAGTTCTTGCCTCGCAACACTTAATAAATCAAAAAATAAAGGCATCCAAGAATCTATCCAATTTCAAGCATTAAAAGAGAGTACAGCATAAGGAGTATACATGCATAGTGAAAAAATGAGCTTCATATACTGCTAAACCATGTACCTGGACAGGAACGAGGAAAAATAGCTTCATCAGCACCTTTCGAGAGAAGAAGAAACTTCCCACTCCCGATCTCCTTTACCACAATAGACATTCTCTTGCGATCAGAAGTGAACTCAAGAACATCCAATAGCTCATAGTAAAATTTAGAGCCATTGAAACAAATCTCTGTAGAATTGTTAGACAGAACTCAATCAAGCAAATAAGTAAAGGAAAGCCTATATAGAGTAAATGATGATCCTCTTATCAGATTCAGTCAAGCAATTACTAACCAACACTGCTGCTGTCTTTATTTGTAAGCACCATATTCAGGTTTGATGCAGCATTGACCAAAGCTTCCTCATCTTGAGATTGCGCTTTGTATGAGATAGTGCCATCATTGCTGAAATTATGAAAGGTATAAGGAACAAATAAATCGCACATAGACACGACATTCATAATTGCCTTTTCCTCCAATAAATTGCCGTATACTTGCCTTTTGATAGGAACAACTGTATTGCAAAGAGCCATCACCATCAGAAATTTGACTACATTAGGATCATTACTTGAGACAGCATTTAGAAGTCCAACATCTAATAAGAGAAAAAAACATCATTCAGGATTAAAAAAGACAAGTAAAATCATGTTTTTAGAAAAAAAAAATCGATCATGGATGATAATACGATGTATTGGGAACGTTTACAACAAATCCATGAGAAGACTGTCCAGCATAGTGCCTAATGCCCAAAACTGTTGGCGTTCTCAGTCAAGTCCTACACCGTCCGATTGCATCGCGAATCGTGCTATATGAGTTCAAGTTGGATTGCGACTTAGTTTTTTCAGTTGCAAGTGGGGTTGCAATTGAGATTTTTCAGTTGCAAGTGGGGTTGCAACTAAGAAAAATAATCCGGACTGTTAATTTTGCCTTGTGATTCATGCTAGTCATGAGTTGCAACTAAGATTTGATGACATCATCTGACTGAGAAGTGAGTTAATTCTCAGACGACTGGGACCTAGACACAACCATAAAAGGTATGCATTAACCTCTTTGTTTCAGAAATGAAGCTATTCCACCTACATTTTACATAGGAAAATGGTATTCCATTTTGTTGTACCTAATAAACGATGGTTTTTTCACTTACTTCTTAGAAATATAAATTAACATAATTTATCTAACACTATATAAGGGAATATCTTCAAAGCCAGTGTGTAATCCTTGGCATATGCCCATGTGCAGCGACTAAAAACAGAAGAATAGTGGAAATTAGAAGTATTTAGAACTTCCAGAAATGGATGATATCGGTTTTGCAGTTTACAAGTTCAAGTTAAGACCTCATAGATGTAAACACATGAAAATGCACATACTTTGCATCTAGTTCAAAGAAGTGTTTGATACTTTGATATTCCAACGAAGAGCTTCAGGTACAGTACATGAGTACTTTGTAGTTTGTGCAAACAAATAACATGTTTCTAATCAAGCCCTACTAGATAAGAGAAAAACACGCCTACTAGGATGGGAAGAACATGACGAGCAAGAATAACCTTTTAAAGCATCTCCATTGTTATCTCCATATAGAGTATCACTTATGCAACATCTTCGGAAGATCATCTTATTCTCCGTCAATGTCCCAGTTTTGTCGCTTAATATATATTCAACCTGACCAAGATCTTCGCTAATAGCTGTGCTGGAAGAGACACATACATAAGCTCTAAGATATAAAATAACAAGGGTCGAACATCTAAATCTATATAACCAGATAAATCATATCACATACTTAGCTGAGTGAGCAGGTGTACTTGTTTCCCAATCAAACATTTGATCATCGCAATCAATAAACTTTGCATATACACTTTTAGCCAAATCAAGAGTAACCTACAAGCACTAACTAGATTAGGAAATGGAACTATTTACTATAACAATTAACCAGAGCACACTCAGAATAGTTAGTGGTCAACTCTTGACATGGAACTCTCTACTGTTGAAGAATCTGACAATTTAAAACCACTTGTAGTCATCAATGAACACAATATCAAAGACATAACAATGCAGAATGAAGTATTGGTATTATTAAAAAATGGTGGTATCTAATAAATGAGGTTTTTTTTCCTGTTTTTTTAGAATACCAGATGTCATTCATATAGCAACAAAGGGGGTACAACACACGCAGTACAGAAGATCCCAGAAACACACAGGTGTCCCAGACCAAATGCAAAACGGACACCAGAAAACACAATATAACACATAAGCCCTTCTAGGTCCCTGCACAGCATGCCTACGATGCTCGCTGAAGCCCAAAAGGAGAGGAGGAAAACGAGCACCCGTCACACCCAGAAAATCCGTCAAACACCATCACGGACCACGCCGCTTTGTGAGCGCATTGTGCAATTCGCCGTGGAATGGCAAAGCCGAGTCCTTGGGGCTCGTCAGCCAGGCTGTGACCATGCTCACCGGATCTCGGATCAGTAGTCTTCAGTCGACGAAGTCGATGGAGAGGAGCCGATCTACCAACCGCCATCCATAACCAAAGAACTGAAAGGCCTGGCCTTCTGAGAACTGCCGCTGCACGCTTGGCCTTCTGAGAACCGCCGCATACGCCGCCCCAGATGCAGGTGACAAGCGCTGGCCAAAGAGCTTCTGTACAGGTCCACTGGGTGACCCAGCAGCGCTAGAGGAGGAGCCACCGCGAAGCAGATGAGACCAGAGGATCAAAAATTCCAAGGGGGGTTGCCGCCGCTGCCAAACCGGCCACCCCAGGAAAACCTGATGCGCCCAGATCTGTCACCAACCACATTGGGAAAGGACCAGAAGAACACTTATTCACCGCCACCGGAGCAGAATCGCCGGATGGCCCAAACCCTAGACTACAGAGACCTAAATCTACTGCTGTACATGGTCCGCATGCCTGGTTCTGGTGATGTCAGGCAGCAAGAACCTGACGATCAGAGGCGAACATCCTTCGCGCCACAAGTCGCTCACAGGTGCCATAGATCTCCAGATGGACGGCTCAGATGGAGCTAACGGCTACTTTTGAATTGCTCTTCTTTTTCTTTCCGTCAGCTACATTCCTACCTGCTCCATCGCTTGGCACGACATGAGCTTGGCTATTTTAGCTCTGATCCAAGCCTGTAATCCCTAGCTTTTCCATAGGCCGTCAGGTGGGAGAGAGGCTACCAGAAACCAGAGCCGGAGAGCCCGGTACCTTGAGCATAGGTGAGGCCACCCCTCTCTGTGGAGAAACAGGGGAACCGGCTCACATCTCTGAAAGATTCTCTAGGCAGTAAGTTTTTTTTTCCTTCGAGAGCGGATCAATGGAGTTTGCAATTGAACATTAGTATTTACAAAAATAAGTATGTATAAAAATGAACAAGCCAATGGTTACCATGATGATGGCAGTGGGGGTTTGTTCCTTGGGAATCATTCAATTGGTCATAAAAATCTAGACTAGCGTATACTAGTATCATGTAATTTCGACTATTGGCTAATTTTTCCAGGCCGTGAGCCTGTGAGGTAAGGTTTTGCAAACTGGGCTTCCAGGCATGTGAGAGAAGTCATGGAACTAGAGAAAAAAATCCAATGTCAGGTGATGCGCTCAGGTCATCAGCTCTGTATCTCCAATCAAGAACGAAAAACCGGCAATTGCATAGAAACATCTTAGTCGTTATTATTTTACGTACACACTATCATGAACGTGAAGGATGGATGCAAACGAACTGTTGCTAAGTTCTACAAATAAAGTGGAAATCAGTAGAGACCTATGCACTGCAAATTTATTTACAAGATATATATGTTAGGCCTATAATCTTGTCATGGTGTGACCTGCACACATAGGTTGTGTGCAGGCTACAGTGTGAAAATCACACATAGCTTGTGTGCTGGTTGTGTGTGAACAGAACACATTAGTTGTGTCCTGTGTGTGAGTGAACACTGCACATAGGTTGTGTACTGATTGATAGGCATACTGCAGTGTGTTTGCAGCTGTGTCCAGGTTGGGCTTGCTAGGTTTGCAGGCTGTGAGCTGACAAGTAAAAGAACAAGTTGGTTTTGACTTGCTCCAGATTTCAGTGAACTTACCAAGTTGGTTCATGGAGCAAGCTAACTTGTGAATAAATAGTTCCTAGCATAGGTTTCTGTGGGCAAGAATTGGTTGCTAAGTCAAGTAGCCATTTTATGCTGAATAGCAAGGTTCAGGAAAGCGGAAAAGCGTCGCTTATGCGCGCTGAAGCGCAATGCGGAGGCCTTCCACGTCGATTGCATAAGCTCTTAAGCGGAAAAAAGCGGAAAAATGAGGAAAAAAATGCCGCTTATGCGCGCTGAAGCGCTAAGCGGAAGGCCACCGCACCAATTACGCTTAACGCTTTCTTGAACCTTGCTGAATAGTGTAGCATTCGTTGCTGCAAAAGCTAATAGAAGAAGGCATCTGTTGCCTGAGACTTTTGTGTGTTCTCCTCTGTAGTTCTACTCCTTCATTTTCTGCTTTTTACGAGAGAGAGAGAGAGAGAGAGAGAGAGAGAGAGAGAGAGAGAGAGTCTTCAAACAAGCAGCATGAGAAGGGAAATACCAATTAAACATGGAACCATACCTTTATCGAAATAGGAATCATTATCGAACACAATAGTTCAAAGCGCAACGGGATAACCAAGAACTCATACCATGGTCCTTCCGGAGGATACATGAGATACCATTGCTACATCAAGTAAGACGAGAAAACAATTAATCAGGTCAAAGGTAAAACTGGCATAAAAATTCATTTTACAGATCCAGATTAGAAAGCAGGAAAAAGTCTAAATATGTTTCATCAACTATTAGTTCACTTTAATTTATAACCTGAATGTCAATACTTTTTAATTTTAACCTTCTACCAAAACTATTTGAAATAGGCCATACATCCGCTTTCCTTGGCACTTTAGAATGTCAAGGCTGATATTTCCTAAGATCATCAATATTTGCCACTTCATCTTCACATGTCGTAGATAAGAAACTGTAAAAGTCCCTTTTCCCATGTCCTATCCTCTCCAATCTCTCTGTTTTCCTGCCTCCAGCCACCCAACTCCTGTCTCCCATGAACACTGGACGATGAGTTGTGTGCCCTATGGCATGCCTAGTTTGGCGCCCATGATGGTCGTACATATGGTTTTGAGAACCTGCCCTCTTTAGCTCCAAATAGACAACCGAACGGTCTCAAGAAGTTGGGTGCAGTCCGAGGGTATGAGGTTGGGAGCAGAAACTAGCTGTGTCGTGACCAAGAAACAAGCATCGCATACTAGGAAACTTCAGCCATAAGCAAGCTCAGCCACATTACCGCATCCAGGCCTCCTAGCCTGATCAAATGTTGATAACAATGCCCATTCATGAGAAGAGGCTACATGGCGGTGTAAGGTGGTGAACGCGATAGCTAGCTGGGCCATGAGGTTTGCCCCCTGAAGATAGACTTGGCCAGATGCCTGAAGGCAATGGGAGAGATAAGAGGAGAAAAGCAAAGGAAGAAAAGATAAAAAAGAACAGATGACAAGTAAGTTCAAACAGATTTTGTTTTGGTTTGTTTCTGTTTTTGGTGAAGATGAGACAGAAGGTTTTCTGGGCGTTTTTTTTTTGGTTTGCTCATGTGTGCCATAGCGGACATGCATGAGTCCAATGCCATATCGGCCAGAACCACCATGGTATTCAGCCAGGAAGGTATATGCACCAGTATAAAGCGTTAGGGGCAAACTTCCAAATTAATTGACTCAACTTTGTCTAGATATGCATGAATCTAGAGCTAAAACACGTCTAGATACATCCTTATCTAGACAAAGGCGAGTCAATTAATTTGGATCGGAAAGAGCACTGAAATTGGAGCTCCAAATTAAACCATGCAAAAAAAAGTTGCTTTGGAAGGAGCAAATGTTGAGTTTTAGCCACAAAAGTGTAACAACACGCATGAAAGTACTAGTGAATTTTTTGCTCAAGGGCACTGCTTGTCGGAGATAAATTATTACCTTGCGACCATGACTGTTCTTCCAGATGTTGCCAGCCAAACCCAGCACAAGAACGACAACAATTTGGAAAACAAATATTGCAACTGTCAGTTTGTCAATCATTGAATCGGCAGAAGTAAGCTTTGGCTCAGCAGTTCCTCTGCTCATTCCTGACTTGGTTTCATTGCCTGACACAAATGATTCAAACAGGAAAGAAGGTGCAACACAACATTTGTTTTATCAGCTAAGTGCAAAACAAAAAGTCTCGAAATATATTCTTTGGTGTAGTATAAATCAAGAACAGCCAAGTCAAAGCATGATACCATCACATGCTATCTTTACCTGTGTATACTGCAACTCCACATGCCCATTCTGAATACCGTAAGTAACATGACTGAAGAAGAGTATTACTGATAGTTAAGGGACATTTTTCATTATCAGTGGTAGGAGGGAACAAGCGCATGTTAGCATCGAATCTTCTTATGTCATTATCTGGGTTAGGGCACTCAACTACACCCTGCTCAATCCAGAGAGGTGCAATCAGAGAAGGCATGAAAAAAAAAACCAAGAATGTACAAGTACATGAAGGCTCACCTTGATTTTTCCCAATTGCTCTGGTGACAGGTTAGCACAAATTGAAGGAATAATTCGTGTTTTCAAATCAGTTTCACCATCTAAAGCAGCAGTCTGAAGTAAAAGTAGAAATATTGGCATGAGCTACAGTCACTACAACCAGAATAATTTTTCTATCTAGATTCTCGCAACAGTAGGTAACATGATAGATTTGGAGCTGCGCATTATATCTATAAATCATCGTCAACCAATCACCAAAGCAAAACAGATATTCCGGATATTGATCGAAGAGAAAGACTAATATATGTATCCTTCCAGTAATTATAGTTTAGGTCCAAAGGAGAGTACAAAAGGGGTCAAGATACTGAAACTGAACAGACTATTTTGTATACACATTAAAAGAGAGCACTCCAGCACAATTCTCTTAAGGTATATAGTCCATACCCAAAAAAAAAAAAAAAAAAAAAAACAGAAACGTAGGTTCGTCTATGCCATGCTTTGATATACTCGGAGTAATAAAGAGGGAATTCTGCATACAAATAGCAAGCGTGCACATGCAAAGCAGGTTCAGCTAACAAGATTAAAACATAAAAAAGATACAGTTCTCTTGACATCTTTTCTAACTTCCAATATTGCTAATGTGAAAGAAGGATGTAAGTAACATGTATTTTTTCGTACGCTAAAAAGGCTAGTATATCTTAAAACAAAACATCAAAAGTTTATACTAACTACTAATAAAAGTACAAGTTGTGTCAGAATACTGATCACCTTAATCATCCATCAAACTTGATAAGTGGCTGTAAAATAGGTGAAAATTTCTCAGGTTGCTATTATGTGGCTATCATGATTGGTGTTAATCAATCCAAGTGGTTAACATGAAAAATGGCAATCCTGAATAGGAATTGAAGGAAAAACAACCACATACTTAGTTTTTCGTTTTGAATTTTTCTTTGATTTAAAATAAAAATCTCTCAAAAACTGCCTCAGCGTCCTCCTTCATCTCTCTACAACGCCTCATAACCTTTCCTATGTTTCCTCATCAACACACTTCAGTGCTAATTTAAAGAATTTTTGGCAAGGATGGTTTTGGAGGAGAAATCTTTTCCAACACTGTAATATTCATTCAAGCATGGCCATGGCCATCCGAGTGGCTTCTATCATACATACCATGTAGCAGGAATAGCACATAAATACACTATCTAATGTTGGTTAATACACATACCTCAACATAACAGATGCCTTGAGGATCAGAAGTTCCAATAAGAACAAGATCACATGGAATCTCATCATTCTCATGGAGCCACACTATATTTCCGACATGTATCTCCTGTGCTTTTACCTGCGAGAACATAAATAACTCAGTATTACAGTCAGGTATTCCAAGTAAATCCCCAAGCAAAGAACAATTAAAAATAGGACAACGCAAAATCAACAATCCAATAAGGACACTACAGGAATCATGGTCATTAGCTACAAAAAGTGAGCACATTAAAATAATGTTAGTTTGAAATTTACGAAGAGAAGATTTGTGGAAGTCATATATTGAAGATCATTTTGACAATTAGCCAACCAAACCTGACCGTAAAATTATCCAATAATTGCTATTAAGCCTTCGATTGAAGTTTTTAGTTAACAGGGCATTTCTTCAACCTTGCTCTCTCCTAAATTTAAAAAAAAAAAAATCAAAGGACATAGCATGCTGTGCTAGATGACCATAATTATTGATTTCATGATGTTAATTAGAGAACCCTTGATTGTTTGTTGTCCTCAGCAAACGTCATATTTTTTAGTGTCCCAGAGCTAATTGTTTTCCTTAGAAGTATAACTTTGTGCATTTAGCCAAACATGAAAGATACAGTGACAAATCCTTCAATTTGACAACACTTACTGGTATCGATGATCCATACGGTACAAATAACCATGCCGGTCCTGATACTGCTAGGTCTTTACAATAGACTAATGGACATACAAAGTTCCAACACAAGCGAATAAGCAAATTATAAGTGAGTGCAACCTTAGGATTCATACTTTATAATGCAAAACTAAGAAAGTGAAGTCTTAAGTATGAGGATGGTGCCAAAGGGCTGATTATAAAACTGAGTCCCAGATTATTTTGGTTCTGCAAACTAGATGTGTCCAGAAAGAACAAAGTATGCCATTCATAATGAGTGTTCAAAAAAAAAAAAGCTATAGCATTTTAAGGAATTCTATAAGCTCATTTCTTGAACTAACAATTGCTACAAAACTAGAGCACCTTTAAGAAGTATATGGATTTTTGGTACAGAGTGCCGAATTAATAAAGATATCACATTATGGCTGACAAAGAAAATAATAATGAATTCAAAATATTGATCACAACAGAGTCTGGAGGACAATGTTCTCACTCCGCCGAAAGAAAAGCAAATGTTGGTGGAGGAAAGGAAGAAAAACCTGTCTACGGACGCCATCCTTTACCACCCAGATTCTCCTTTCATTTGCTTTCTTGTCTGAAAGATATCTATTGTAATCATCCCAAGCCTCTTTTGAAGCAGAAACAATGAAGATTATGGCAAGTGGACCCCATGTAGTTGCAGGACTTACAGGGGTAATAGTTGACCACAACTGAAGGCAAGCGATTAGCAGGAAATACTGATTCATGACACGCCTGGAATATTTATAGCAGTGAATATAAAAAGAAATATAAATTATGCACAAATATATATGGAATTAAAATTCATGAGAAAAAAAAAAGTATGGTTCTTTAGTGTTATTGACAAATAGCTAAAGAAGAGCACATGCGTCTTATTCCAGACCAGAGCACTATATCTTAACGGTGATGAGTGACTGAGATTACCAAACAGTATAAAATGAGTCAGAAAGCTGACCTGAATTGCTCACACAGGTTCTTGGGGATAAAATTCCAGAATGTGTATTTGGTATTGGAGATTCGATTGTCACGGTAGAAATCCCGGCTGGACTCATCGTTGAAATAGACAAAACGTTTCATATTTGCAGTGCACCTTGGTCACTCTGATGGAAAGGGACAGTTAAAACATATGAACAGATACTGACAACGATTGTAGAAGGACTAGTACAAATTCCTAAGGAAAAAAAATCCGTTTTAAATTTTCTTATATATTATAGATTTAAGGCTTCTGAAGAAAAAACAACAAGAATCTTGCGAATTCTTGCGGCACTGGCTAATCACTTCTCTACATGTTATTTCTTGGGCTCTTCTACCTAAACAAGGCAACAGAACGTACAGCTATGTATGGATTCTCCTATAGGAGCAAAGTATGCATAAGCATTATCCGCGGCTTCAGATTTTTACAGTACAACTTCCCCGCAAAAAAGAAAGATTTTTACAATAGAATTGAGCAGTCTGATAACGAGCTGTCTGATACCGAGCGGAACAAGTGAAAAAAAAGCCCCAATATTGTTAAGAACGGAATCACATTATCCCAATCCTGGAGAAGGGGAGTCGAATCGGCGAGAGAAACTCACCACACATCGCATTCCACTTCACGTGCCCGCGTACGCCGTCGTCCGGTCCTCGGCGGCGGCGGCGGCGGCGATGGGGGTTCCGTCTTCAAGCCGGCGTCCTAGGGGATCGCCGCACCTTAGTGAAGAGGACTTTGAGCGGTGGCCGAGATGAGGGGTGGTCAACGAGGAGGGTGAAGCTGCAGAGGAATCGGGTGCTTTGGCTCCCGGTGAGGTTGCCGTTGGTGCTCTAACCGGAGTCTCTAGAGTCTAGAGGAAGACGGCGACCGAAGGAAGAGTAAGGAAGGAGGAAAACAGCATATGCCGTTCCGCTTCCGCGCCACGCTGCCGTGTGTGCGTGGCGGATCGTCCACGTGCCCGTGTTCCACGTTTCAAAACACAATATCCTGACTTTGACTTTGGACTGCTTCCGGATTGGTACCTACTAGATTTAGATGTGCGACTTGGCGCACGATTCCGTGAAACTCGTGTTGATACACACTTTGTCTAACACCTATAGAAGTTAGGAGAGAAAATTGTAATCTGCTTCTTAGGTTTCAAAAAAAAAGTCGATAGGATGAAATTAAGATAAAATCACGCAAAATTACAAATAAAATAGAAAAAACATTTCTATACAATTAGTAAAACAAAGAAATATATTATAATAGCAAACACTCGATGGCTATGTCAAAAGCAACATAAGTAAGAATGGAACAACAGAAGCAACTTCTACATAAGTTCGACATTGTTGCAACACCAAGGAAACATAAACCTAACATGTATAGAGCAAATCCTGCAAAGGGCATTTTTCCATTCTCAACATCTGTGGCCACCCATTTTTATTTACAAAATTATGGCAGGAAGTTGACAACACGCCCCTAATACCAACTATCAAAGTATCGGTCTATAAGAAAACGCATTTGAAAAATTTAAGTAAGAAATCTTCACTCCCAACCATTTTGTGCAGGATACTGAGATAACATTCAGGGCACATATGCAACACATATCAAATACAAATAAAAGCATGGTCATAAACGAATAACTGTCAAACCCAAAACAGAGAATAGTTTTTGCCCTGAGCTGGGCAATCATTGGTAAAAGTCATAAATATGAAGCAGATAATGGAATCTTTTGGGAAAAAAAGAGAGTGGATAATGGTATCAACTTAGGACTGTACAACAGCCTCTATCCTGATCAAGTCGCGAAGGCATAGATCAGCATTGTTTTAGGAATTTACAATAGTCCTTTTCCTGAGCAAGGCATTACAGAATAGAACAAGCTACTTAAATAAAATTGATAGGATGAACCAAAAGCTTGCGCGCAGTGCAAGCATTAGAGGACGGAAAAACCAACACACACACACACACACACGAGGTGCACAAGGAAATTGTTGCACCAGGCACTGAGTTCATATTTGCTGCCCACTACAAAAGGGAGACTGCCATCCAAAATAACCTAAAGGGAACAACTACTGACGATCAATCACCAAAAGGGAAAAAAACCTGAAAAGGAAAAAACCATAAATCTATCAGTCATAAATTATAACACCAAACTAATAGACAATACAAAGCATAGAACTGACTTGTGGTTGCTATGAGAAAGAGAAACCTACTTAAAACTGCAAGAGTATGTAAAGGAAGATCCCACGATGCATGCACTTTTTCCGAGTACTAGAAGGTAGTCTATGGCAACCAATTATATCTTGGCATGAGGTTTAGAATGGTGTTTGAAACTGAAGAGTCTGGAACAAGAAAATACAGTTTCCATATGCTACCTAATTTTTGGATTGTAGTCATCTTTCTTAATGCAAGATCGCTTCAAAAAAATTGAGTTTGGTGTGTGTCTTCTATCTAAATACAGTTTGCTTCATTTGAACTTGGTGCATATACTCATGATTTTTGGCGTGTAAAGTTATATGCAAGAGTATTTAAAAAAGTTAAATTATCATATTTGCGTCCAGGTACATGGGTACGATAACTGGCATAAGTGATCTGGATCCTGCAAGGTGGAAAAGCTCTCAGTGGCGCACTATTCAGGTTTGGTATGATCCATAAAAATTAAAGCTGCCAAACTGAGAAGTCATGTCTTCTGGTCTTGTTGAAGTAAGTATATGCAAGTGTAGGTCGCATGGGATGAAACAGCACCAAGTGAAAGGCGTACCAGGGTTTCTTTCTGGGACATTGAGCCTGTCATCGCTCCATTCTTCATCTATAACACGACATTGTTCACAGCAAAGCGTGCAAGACAACCTGGGATGATAGGTAACAATTGATCCCATTCACCACTGGGAAACAGGGAAACTTTATAGCAGTGAAAGCAAATCTATATTTAATTGATATTTTTCATTACATGGATATCAAGGTGTACTCTCTTATCTCATTGCATTTCAACAACAATACCTACGCGAGATAATCACTTCAAGAAAAGGGAAATAACAAGTATGGGAAAGCAAATAAAATTAGGCAACATCTAGTGCTGCAGTGCTTAACCATTCTCCCTTGGTACACAACCAACAACATGGGAAAATGGTGGAAGTAGGCCAGAATTTATGTCCACAAAAAAAACATGGTAAGCTACACATTTGTTAAATGAATAGTTCCAATTCCTTGGAAGAAAAGAAAGAAAAGATCAAGCAATCCAAAGGTGGAACCAAATCCTTCACTATTTCCTGACCGCCACTAAACAATAATTGACCAAGTAAATAAATATGGGTTGTTTCCAGAGGATGTCAAGGACATGAAGCGGAACCATGGCATTATTGTTCTACTAAAGACAAGCTAATTGGTAACATCGCGTATGTTTTATTCAAGAAATTAAGTGCACACTGCACATTGAGATTCATGGTTACTTGTGTCTCAACAAGGGGTTTACGCTATGCAATATTGCTACTTAAGGCATAACCCTATCAAGATAAGGATGCTACTATGTATACAAGAAAACATTGGTGCAAATAAGACAGATAACAAGTTTAATAGACCCAATCAGCAGGCACCGATGTTTCTACCATTCAAATCATATTTTCAAATTAGAATCACTCCTCTCATATATTTACACATGAGAAAGAATAGGGGGTAACTTGTTCAGACTTCAGACCAAGCATATTGCATTAGACAACATATGTTTGGGACTACTGATCTTGCTCCAACAGGCTAACTCCTCTCCACCACCAAGGAGAAAAATGATGCTCTGAATTTTAGATATGCAATATACAATGTCCAATTTTACCTATCTTTCTAAATGATAAGCTATCACTGTAACGGATGTAACATTTTGTAAACTAACAAAAGAATGAAACAATTTCAAACATTTGATTGTTGCTGCCTTGAAAGAAATGCTAAGTGTGCTTCCATTAAGAACTAACCTTTAATTCTCGTCAGTAATGTTGATGCCCCATCATTGCCTTGCAACACTTCACCTGCTGGTTCGTAACTTGATTCTGAACTACAGACTGCAATATTCATTGATGACAGAAGTTGTGACTATTACCACAAAAAACAGAAAATAAGATATTTTTTCAATCGGAATGCTAATATGAAAGTTCCGCTGACACCGCGAGAAATTCATCCAACATATAGAATATATGACCAACAAAACATACCAAATAATGCCATACAATCAAACATGAAAAGTTCAGAAAGTTTTCAAAAGCTGGTTTTCCCTACATTAGAATGGACATAAGAAACCAGAAGCACAAATCATGGTCATAAGAGGCCAAAAAAACATGATTGGATTTTGTGAAAGAATTTTACTTTCTTGGAACCGAAAAAACCGATGAATAATTCCTGCATCCCATCTCAGAGTCGATCATCATCTTGCAACGACGTCCTAAAACCAAGAGAAGAGAAAATAAAGGATTATCAAAACATTAGAGGCGAAAATTGAATAACTCGGAAAAGTTCAAGATGTCCATCATTGATCATTCATTATTGCTTGCATCTGATCAGTCTATGTTGCACTTAATTTATCATATATAAGTAGTTCCCTGGCCACATGTCTAGTTAACATAGCAATATTCTTATTTCTAGCACAC
The DNA here is from genome assembly GCA_030979885.1 of Lolium multiflorum. Taxonomy (NCBI): domain Eukaryota; kingdom Viridiplantae; phylum Streptophyta; class Magnoliopsida; order Poales; family Poaceae; genus Lolium; species Lolium multiflorum. The sequence goes on along the minus strand of CM061748.1, from coordinate 197,225,018 downwards.
TACAAAACAGTAACACTTCCTTTTTGGTCTAGCTCAGTAATGTTTGAAAACTGTACACATATGTTAATTGGGTAATATATCTGAGATAAGAAGACACTTACCTGCAAGCCAACAGTGAGCTCCAAGGTGGCAGGATAGAGCCGATGCTCATAAGATGCTACGGGGGTACTCTGGTCAGGAAGAGGTCAATAAAGGGGGGACAATGTAGGAGATGAGTTGGGTTCTCACAAACGGAATGTGAAGCAGATCAACAACATCACCAAAATCATCATATTAATCACTAAGCAATCATGTGGAGTAGGGCGCGTTCGTGAACATATTGTAACCAATGAAACCCGACATAAATCATTTTTGTCCGGACGCAGAACAAGAACCTATAGAGAATATATCATAGAAAACAAGAACCTATAGGGAAATTCAAGAATGAATTACACAATTCTGATGATAAAACATATCACAGAATATGAACAACTATAGGCTTCCAAGGTCAGAAAACTCACCCTTTTAATAATATGCATGTCCCTGATAAATTGAAAGAGTCATCTTAAAATAGGTATTTGTCAGTAATATCCACAATGATCTTCATTTGCAAAATATTTTATATAATACAAGTGATGGCAGCGCATAAAATCCACAAAACTCAAACGCCCCCTACAACTGAAAATCAGGAAAAGTAATCAAACCGACACTCCAGGAACCATCAGCCTCTCCAACAAGTTAAAGAGTCAGGGGAAAAGCCAACGCCAAGGAGGATAGCACATACATCACGAAATCGCACACCACCACAAATGCCCACCTGCAGCACGCACAGGTACAAATTTATGCCATGTCTCACGTCGTGTAGGCTATGAAATAACAGCCCCAGAGCTCTCTCTATATATTGGTTGTACTAAGAAAGGACCATTTGATCTTACAAGTAATATTTGGAAAATTCCATATACCTGTAGTACAAGTTTTGCAGCGTATAGTCATATCCTACAAATGCTAAAACATCACCACAATATCCTTTTCTTCAGAACCTCAAAATAGCACGAGCCTGAGTTCTTGAGGCTTATGCACTGGGCAGGTATATTCCTTCAATGGAGCTACATCTCAGTCAACCAGTAAGGCTAAAGAGCATTCATGCATGGTCAGGCAATATTTTCATTTAATTACTTGCTAACTTTCTATTGATGTCATCGTGTCTGTCATATCACCCAGGCTACTACTGCACAGGTTCACAAAAGAAGATTTATTGCTGGGAGTGTAGTTTATCAAGCTAAATGTTGAGCACATCAACATTCTACAGGGAGATATGTTATGGAGCAACACCAGGTCAGTCTCTTCAGCTATTATGTGTAGTGTGTAACATGCACCATATCTGAAAATGATGACCATGGCACTAGCTTTCCAGATTTGAAACGGTTCCTATTTTAGACTGCAAGCAAAAGGCGCAAACAGGGAACTTATGTGTCTTATAATTTGGCTAGAGAGGCAGTGGTTGTATTCGAATTTATAGTTCTTTCTCTCGTCAGCCATCATTTTGATCACTTTCAGATAATAAGTTGTGCTTCCATTTACACAATAACTTTGACTTGATGTGGATGTGTGTGTGCTAGAGCTCCCATCTATACTCACAACTCAAGTATTATCTCACAAAGTTCTCATCCTTGGCTCACAGCACACGTGAACTGGAGAGGGGATATAAAATTGTAAGGAGAGGAGGAAGAGGAAAGAGGAGACCAGGAGCACCTCATCTCACGTTGCACGCACAGGTGGAGGCGGACGTACCGGCGAGGTGGCTGGCTGGTGGGGATGAAGTAGCCGGCACTGGGTGCAGGGTCAGCGGCGTGAGGGGCCGTCGTTGTCGACCCGCGCTCGTTGCTCCCCACGAAAAGGAGAGGAGGCGAGGGGCGGAGGAGCAGCGGCGGTGAGACGGACGGGAGATCGTGATGGCCGACGGCACCGGGTAATGAATCCGTCGACGGTGCTTCTCCATGCCCAAGGAGACCCAAAGCTTCCATGGTTTGCTGCATCTACAGAAGTGGCTTCTTCTACGGAGAAAGAGAAAAGAAAAGAAAAAGGGAAACAGAGAGATGCGAAGGAACTCACCGGCTGTCCTGCGGTGCAGCAGCACGCCGGCCGAGTCAGGGCCGTGTGCCATTCGTGTGAGGAAGACGGCGGCGGAGAGGAGGAGGCGAAGGGACGGGAGCAGGAGGGCGCGATGTTTCCAGGCGACGACGACATCAAGCTCAGGCCGCCGTTTCTCGGTGAGCTGAATGGCAGCTAGAGGTGGAGGAGGCACGGAGGGACGCAAGCGGCAGTGGCGGCGGCTGGAAGGAGGGGATTGAGGAGCAGATGAATGGGGAGGGGATAGGGTTGGTTCTCATCACGCGCAGTGGAGATGGATATTTTAGGCCGGGCCAATCACGTGGTGCCACGTGGATCAACCTGTGGCTGAGAATCTTGGCCGACGCCCTACCCTTGCGCGCCACTTGCCTTAACGTGGATAGCCTCAGATTGCTCCATGGGTATGCCTCTATTATACCTTTAGATTCAATATCTGATCCCTCTACCAATTCGACAAGTTGTTGTTAGGCCATTTTCAAGACGTCATCTAAATTGAACATCTTTTATATTCGATTTCTGTCATTTATTCTGCTTGCCGCCTTCCCTTGCTGCTATGATAGCTGGGTGTGCATCGGCTCACTGGTTGACGATAGCAATTATTTGGCCGAGTTTTGTCAGCTTTTCCCTTTGAAGCTTCTGCCATAAGGTACTTTTTCGTCCTAAGGTACTTTTTCGAAGTCCAGGAACAAATGCGTATATTGGCATCTCACCAGAGACACTTTTCATACCCGTTCTTCATGATCTATAGGGATAGGAAAGCCATGGAAAGCTAGTTCTTTAGCTGGATGTAGCGTTGAAGATCTATATTCATATGCGGGCGTTTGTATGTGCAGGCAAAATTTCTAGTGAAGGCTTCCTTCATGTCATTCCAGCTGTTTGTTAACTTTTTGGGCTGAGTGCCAGTCTAAGCCCTAGATATTCTCATGAGCATAATCGGGAGATATCTGACTGCGACTAAGCCGTTTCCATTAGCAAGTTCGATGGCGTTGGTATAGTCTTGGAACCATGTGTTTGTTTGGCTACATTGTTATAGGTCTGTATATATCTTAGTCAAACAGAACTTAGACAAGTATTCCTATCTGCAGACGGCCGGACCATGTGATACGTCGCAAACGTATCTATAATTTCTTATGTTCCATGCTACTTTTATTACAATACTTGAGTGTTTTACACATACTTTACAGCATTATTTTACATTTTCCGGCACTAACCTATTAACAAGATGCCGAAGTGCCATTCCTGTTTTCTGCTGTTTTTGGTTTCAGAAATCCTAGTAAGGAAATATTCTCGGAATTGGACGAAACCAACGCCCGGGTCCTATTTTTGCACGAAGCTTCCGAAGACCGAAGAGGAGGAAGTGGGGCCACGAGGTGGCCACACACCGAGCGCGCGGCCCAGGCCCTGGCCGCGCGGCCCTGTGGTGTGGGCCCCTCGTGACGCCCTCTGACCTACCCTTCCGCCTACTTAAATGTTGGAGATATGCCCAAGAGGCAATAATAAATTAGTTATTGTTATATCTTAGTGTTCATGATAAATGTTTACATCTCATGCTATAATTGTATTAACCGAAACATTGATACATGTGTGTTATGTAAACAACAAGGAGTCCCTAGTAAGCCTCTTGTATAACTAGCTTGTTGATTAATGGATGATCATGGTTTCGTGATCATGAACATTGGATGTTATTAATAACAAGGTTATGTCATTAGGTGAATGATATAATGGACACACACCCAAATGAGCGTAGCATAATATCAAGTCATTAAGTTCAATTTGCTATAAGCTTTCGATACATAGTTGCCTAAGTCCTTCGACCATGAGATCATGTAAATCACTTACACCGAAAGGGTACTTTGATTACATCAAACGCCATTGCGTAAATGGGTGGTTATAAAGATGGGATTAAGTATTCGGAAAGTGTGAGTTGAAGCATATGGATCAATAGTGGGATTTGTCCATCCTGATGACGGATAGATATACTCTGGGCCCTCTCGGTGGAATGTCGTCTGATTAGCTTGCAAGCATATGATTGGATCATAAGAGATGACATACCACGGTACGAGTAAAGAGTACTTGTCGGTAACGAGGTTGAACAAGGTATGGAGATACCGATGATCGAACCTCGGACAAGTAAAATATCGCGTGACAAAGGGAATTGGCATCGTATGTAAATGGTTCAATCGATCACTAAGTCATCGTTGAATATGTGGGAGCCATTATGGATCTCCAGATCCCGCTATTGGTTATTGCTCGGAGAGGAGTCTCGACCATGTCTGCATAGTTCGCGAACCGTAGGGTGACGCGCTTAAGGTTCGATGTCGCATAAGTAGATATGGAATATGGTATGGAGACGAAGTTTGTTCGGAGTCTCGGATGGGATCCAGGACATCACGAGGAGGTCCGGAATGGTCCGGAGAATAAGATTCATATATGGGAAGTCATTTTCAGGGTTACCGGAAAAGTTCAGGATTTTTCGGTATTGTACCGGAGGTTCTAGAAGGTTCCGGAGGGTACCATAGTGGGGCCCACCTATCCCGGACGACCAACATGGACCGGAGGGGTCGCATAGGCCCACATGGGCCATGCACACCAGCCCCCCAAGGCCCATGTGGCTGTACCAAGTGGATAAGATCAAATCCCTTGAAAATAGGGGCTTAACTTGGGGGGAAGTTTCCCCCTTGTTTTGGCCGACCCAAAGGCTTGGAGGGGGGCCAAGGCAGCCCCCCACGCCTATATAAGAGGGAGGGGAGGGCTGGGGCGCAGCACATCATTCCCCAAGCCCTAGCCGCCCCTCTCTCCCTCCTCCTTCTTCCTGTGCAGGCTTGGCGAAGCCCTGCAGGAATTTCTCCACCACCACCACCACGCCGTCGTGCTGCCGGGAGATCTACCACACCTCCGCTGCCCGCTGGAACGGGGAGAGGAAAGGCTTCATCGACACCGTACGCGCGACCGAGTACGGAAGTGCTGCCGGATTGCAGCACCGGGGACGATCGTCTACATCAACAACGAGATCTGATCTCGTAGGCTTTGGAAATCTTCAAGGGTTAGTACCTTATCAATCTCGTTGCTCCGATCTTGTAGATTAGATCTTGGGTGTTCCATAGATTAGATCTTGGATTTATTCGTCTCGCGGTAGGAAAATTTTTGTTTTCTATGCTACGAACCCCTTCAGTGGTATCAGAGCCATGTCTATGCATAGATCTGTTGCACGAGTAGAACACAATAGTTTTGTGGGCGTTGATGCTTTTGTTGCTTTAGTTTGTGTACTTTGCATCTTGCGGGATGGTGGGATGAAGCGGCCCGGGCTAACTTTACATGACCGCGTCTCATGAGACTTGCTCCACGCTTGACATGCAACTTGTATTGCATAAGTGGCTTTGCGGGTGTCTGTCTCTCCCACCATAGTGAAGATTCCAATTTACACTTTCTATTGTCAATACTAGTATCACCGTTGTGGTTCATGTTCGTAGGTAGATTGGATCTTACTCGAAAACCCTAAACCACGTAAAATATGCAAACCAAATTAGAGGCGTCTAACTTGTTTTTGCAGGGTTTGGTGATGTGATATGGCCATGATGTGATGATGATTATATTTGATGTATGAGATGTTCATTATTGTATTATGGCAACCGGCAGGAGCCTAATGGTTGTCTTTAAATTTGTTAAGACCTGCGTGTCTATTCATCATGTAATAGCATTATTTCAAGTAGTTGTTATAGTAGCTATAAGTGATGGACAATGATGCGCGTAGATGTACACGTCCGTTGGGAACCCCAAGAGGAAGGTATGATGCGCACAGTGGCAAGTTTTCCCTCAGAAAGAAACCAAGGTTGAATCGAACCAGGAGGAGCCAAGGAGCACGTTGAAGGTTGATGGTCGCGAAATGTGATGCGGCGCAACACCAGGGATTCCTGTGCCAACGCGGAACCTGCACAACACAACCCAAGTACTTTGTCCCAACGAAACAGTGAGGTTGTCAATCTCACCGGCTTGCTGTAACAAAGGATTAAACGTATCGAGTGGAAGATGTTTGCAAAGAAAATAGTAAAACACAATTGCAGTAGATTGTATGCTATGTAAAGAATAGGACCGGGGTCCACAGTTCACTAGAGGTGTCTCTCCCATAAGATAAAAGCATGTTGGGTGAACAAATTACAGTCGGGCAATTGACAAATAGAGAAAGGCATAACAATGCATATACATGATATGATAAATATAGTGAGATTTAATTGGGCATTACGACAAAGTACATAGACCGCCATCCAACTGCATCTATGCCTAAAAAGTCCACCTTCAGGTTATCATCCGAACCCCCTCCAGTATTAAGTTGCAAAGCAACAGACAATTGCATTAAGTATGGTGCGTAATGTAATCAACAACTACATCCTTAGAAATAGCATCAATGTTTTATCCCTAGTGGCAACAGCACATCCACAACCTTAGAACTTTCTGTCACTGTCCCAGATTCAATGGAGGCATGAACCCACTATCGAGCATAAATACTCCCTCTTGGAGTTAAGAGTAAAAACTTGGCCAGAGCCGCTACTAATAACGGAGAGCATGCAAGATCATAAACAACACATAAACAATAGATTGATAATCACCATAATCATAGTACTCTCTATCCATCGGATCCCGACAAACACAACATATAGAATTACATATAGATGATCTTGATCATGTTAGGCAGCTCACAAGATCCAACAATGAAGCACAACAAGGAGAAGACGACCATCTAGCTACTGCTATGGACCCATGGTCCAGGGGTACTCACTCATCACTCCGGAGGCGACCATGGCGGTGTAGAGTCCTCGGGAGATGAATCCCCTCTCCGGCAGGGTGCCGAGGCGATCTCCGAATCCCCGAGATGGGATTCGCGGCGGCGGCGTCTCGGAAGGTTTTCCGTATCGTGGCTCTCGACTGGGGGTTTCGCGACGGAGGCTTTAAGTAGGCGGAGGGTCAACGCGGGGGCCACACGAGGGCCCGGGGGTAGGTCGGCGCGGCCGGGCTTGGCGCACGGCGGCCACCCTGGCCGCCTCGTGGCCCCACTTCGTTATCTCTTCGGTCTTGGAAGCTTCGTGCAAAAATAGGACCCTGGGCGAAAGTTTCGTCCAATTCCGAGAATATTTCTTTACTAGGATTTCTGAAACCAAAAACAACAGAAAACAGCAACTGGCTCTTCGGCATCTTGTTAATAGGTTAGTTCCAGAAAATGCATAAATATGACATATAATGTGCATAAAACATGTAGGTATCATCAATAAAGTAGCATGGAACATAAGAAATTATCGATACGTTGGAGACGATCGCATCAAGCTTAGTTCTGCTCGTCCCGAGCAGGTAAAACGATAACAAAGATAATTTCTGAAGTGACATGCCATCATAATCTTGATCATACTATTTGTAAACATATGTAATGAATGCAGCGATCAAAGCAAAGGTAATGACATGAGTAAACAACTGAATCATAAAGCAAAGACTTTTCATGAATAGTACTTCAAGACAAGCATCAATAAGTCTTGCATAAGAGTTAACTCATAAAGCAATAAATCAAAGTAAAGGTATTGAAGCAACACAAAGGAAGATTAAGTTTCAGCGGTTGCTTTCAACTTATAACATGTATATCTCATGGATATTGTCAACATAAAGTAATATAACAAGTGCAATATGCAAGTATGTAGGAATCAATGCACAGTTCACACAAGTGTTTGCTTCTTAAGGTGGAAGGAGATAGGTAAACTGACTCAACAATAAAAGTAAAAGAATGGTCCTTCAAAGAGGAAAGCATCGATTGCTGTATTTGTGCTAGAGCTTTTATTTTGAAAACATGAAACAATTTTGTCAACGGTAGTAATAAAGCATATGAGTTATGTAAATTATATCTTACAAGTTGCAAGCCTCATGCATAGTATACTAATAGTGTCCGCACCTCGTCCTACTTAGCTTGGACTACCGGATCTTCGCATGCCATGTTTCAACCAAGTGTCACAAAGGGGTACCTCCATGCCGCCTGTACAAAGGTCTAAGGAGAATGCTCGCATTTTGGATTTCTCGCTTTTGATTATTCTCAACTTAGACATCCATACCGGGACAACATGGACAACAGATAATGGACTCCTCTTAAATGCATAAGCATGTAGCAATGATTATTATTCTCATATGAGATTGAGGATATATGTCCAAAACTGAAACTTCCACCATGATTCATGGCTTTAGTTAGCGGCCCAATGTTCTTCTCTAACAATTTTGCATGCTCCAACCACTAAAATGATAGATCCTTCAGACAAGACGGACATGCATAGCAACTCACATGATATTCAACAATAGTTGATGGCGTTCCCCAGAAGCATGGTTATCGCACAACAAGCAACTTAATAAAATATAAAGTGCATAAGTACATATTCAATACTACGATAGTTTTTAAGGCTATTTTGTCCCATGAGCTATATATTGCAAAGGTGAATGATGGAATTTTAAAGGTAGCACTCAAGCAATTTACTTTGGAATGGCGGAGAAATACCATGTAGTAGGTAGGTATGGTGGACACAAATGGCATAGTAGTTGGCTCAAGGATTTTGGATGCATGAGAAGTATTCCCTCTCGATACAAGGTTTAGGCTAGCAAGGTTATTTGAAGCAAACTCAAGGATGAACAGGTGCAGCAAAACTCACATAAAAGACATATTGTAAACATTATAAGACTCTACACCGTCTTCCTTGTTGTTCAAAACTCAATACTAGATATTATCTAGACCTTAGAGAAACCAAATATGCAAATCAAATTTTAGCAAGCTCTATGTATTTCTTCATTAATGGGTGCAAAGTATATGATGCAAGAGCTTAAACATGAGCACAACAATTGCCAAGTATCACATTATCCAAGACATTTTAGAATTACTACATGTAGCATTTTCCAATTCCAACCATATAACAATTTAACGAAGAAGAAACTTCGCCTTGAACATTATGAGTAAAGCCTAAGGACACATGTGTCCATATGCAACAGCGGAGCGTGTCTCTCTCCCACAAAGTGAATGCTAGGATCCATCTTATTCAAACAAAAACAAAAACGAAAACAAACCGACGCTCCAAGTAAAGAACACAAGATGTGACTGAATAAAAATATAGTTTCAGGGGAGGAACCTGATGATGTTGTCGATGAAGAAGGGGATGCCTTGGGCATCCCCAAGCTTAGACGCTTGAGTCTTCTTAAAATATGCAGGGGTGAACCACGGGGGCATCCCCAAGCTTAGAGCTTTCACTCCTCTTGATCATAGTATATCATACTCCTCTCTTGACCCTTGAAAACTTCCTTCACACCAAACTTCAAGCAAACTCATTAGAGGGTTAGTGCATCATTAATAATTCACTCATTCAGAGGTGACACAATCATTATTTTCACTTCTGGACATTGCATAATGCTACTGGACATTAGTGGATCAAAGAAATAAATCCAACATAGCAAAAGAGGCAATGCGAAATAAAAGGCAGAATCTGTCAAAAACAGAACAGTCCGTAAAGACGAATTTAAAGCTGGCACCAGACTTGCTCAAATGGAAAAACTCAAAACTAATGAAAGTTGCGTACATATCTGAGGATCACGCTCGTAAATTGGCAGATTTTTTCGAATTTTCTACAGAGAACTGTGCCCAGATTCGTGACAGACAGCAATGCTGTTTCTGCGCAGCGATCCCAAATATAACATCAACTTTGACATAGAAACTTTACTTGGCACAAAAACATGATAAGGAGAGGTTGCTACAGTAGTAAACAACTTCCAAGACTCAACAAAACAAAAAATTTCTGTAGGTAAAAACATGGGTTGTCTCCCATAAGCGCTTTTCTTTAACGCCTTTCAGCTAGGCGCAGAAAGTGCAAATCAAGTAACATCGAGAGTAGAAGCATCAAACATCATAACTTGTTCTAATAATAGAATCAAAAGGCAACTTCATTCTCTTTCTAGGGAAGTGTTCCATACCTTTCTTGAGAGGAAATTGATATTTAATATTACCTTCCCTCATATCAATAACAGCACCAACGGTTCGAAGAAAAGGTCTTCCCAACACAATTGGACAAGATGCATTGCATTTGATATCCAAGACAACAAAATCAACGGGGACAAGGTTATTGTTAACCGTAATATGCACATTATCAATCCTCCCCAAAGGTTTCTTTTTAACATTATCGGCAAGATTAACATCCAAATAACAATTCTTCAATGGTGGCAAGTCAAGCATATCATAAATCTTTTTAGGCATAACAGAAATACTTGCACCAAGATCACATAAAGCATTACATTCAAAGTCATTGAATTTCATTTTAATGATGGGCTCCCAACCATCTTCTAACTTTCTAGGAATATAAGTTTCAAGTTTTAGTTTCTCTTCTCTAGCTTTTATGAGAGCATTTGTAATATGTTTTGTAAAGGCTAAATTTATAGCACTAGCATTAGGACTTTTAGCAAGTTTTTGTAAGAACTTTATAACTTCAGAGATGTGGCAATCATCAAAATCTAAATCATTATGAGCTACAGCAATGGGATCATTGTTCCCAAGGTTGGAAAAAATTTCAGCAGTTTTATCACAAGCAGTTTCAGCAGTTTTAGCAATTTCAGGCAGTTTTGTTCGCTTTGCACTAGGAGTAGAAACATTGCCAACACCAATTATTTTACCATTGATAGTAGGAGGTGCAGCAACATGTGGAGAATTAGCATTACTAGTGGTGGTAATAGTCCAAACTTTAGCTACATTATTCTCTTTAGCTAGTTTTTCATTTTCTTCTCTATCCCACCTAGCACGCAGTTCAGCCATTAATCTTATATTCTCATTAATTCTAACTTGGATGGCATTTGCTGTAGTAGTAATCTTATTATCAATATCATTATTAGGCATAACTTTCAATTTTAAAAGATTAACATCGGAGGCAAGTCTATCAACTCTAGAAGCGATAGTATCAATTTTATCAAGCTTTTCCTCAACAGATTTGTTAAAAGCAGTTTGTGTACTAATAAATTCTTTAAGCATAGCTTCAAGACCAGAGGGTACACTCCTATTATTGTTGTAAGAATTCCCATAAGAATTACCATAACCATTACCATTAGCAGAAGGATATGGCCTATAGTTATTACCAGAGTTGTTCCTATAAGCATTGTTGTTGAAATTATTATTTTTAATGAAATTCACATCAACATTTTCTTCTTGAGCAACCAATGAAGCTAAAGGAACATTATTTGGATCAACATTAGATCTACCATTCACAAGCATAGACATAATCACATCAATCTTATCACTCAAGGAAGAGGTTTCTTCAACAGAATTTACCTTCTTACCTTGTGGAGCTCTTTCCGTGTGCCACTCAGAGTAATTTATCATCATATCATCAAGAAGTTTTGTAGCCGCCCCCAATGTGATGGACATAAAGGTACCTCCAGCAGCTGAATCCAATAAATTCCGCGAAGAAAAATTTAGTCCTGCATAGAAGGTTTGGATGATCATCCAAGTAGTCAGTCCATGGGTTGGGCAATTCTTTACCAAAGTTTTCATTCTCTCCCATGCTTGAGCAACATGTTCAGTATCTAATTGCTTAAAATTCATTATGCTACTTCTCAAAGATATAATTTTAGCGGGAGGATAATATCTACCAATAAAAGCATCCTTGCATTTAGTCCATGAATCAATACTATTCTTAGGCAAAGATAGCAACCAATCTTTAGCTCTTCCTCTTAATGAGAAAGGAAACACTTTCAATTTAATAATATCACCATCTACATCTTTATACTTTTGCATTTCACAAAGTTCAACAAAATTATTGAGATGGGCAGCAGCATCATCAGAACTAGCACCAGAAAATTGATCTCTCATGACAAGATTTAGTAAAGCAGGTTTAATTTCAAAGAATTCTGCTGTAGTAGCAGGTGGAGCAATAGGTGTGCATAGGAAATCATTATTATTTGCATTTGTGAAGTCACACAACTTAGTATTTTCAGGGGTATTCATTTTAGCAACGGTAAATAAAACAAACTAGATAAAGTAGATGCAAGTAACTAATTTTTTTGTGTTTTTGATATAGAGAGCAAGACAGTAAATAAAGTAAAACTAGCAACTAATTTTTTGTGTGTTTTGTTTAGGTGCAGCAAACAAAGTAGTAAATAAAATAAAGCAAGACAAAAACAAAGTAAAGAGATTGAGAAGTGGAGACTCCCCTTGCAGCGTGTCTTGATCTCCCCGGCAACGGCGCCAGAAAAAGTGCTTGATGCGCGTAGATGTACACGTCCGTTGGGAACCCCAAGAGGAAGGTATGATGCACACAGTGGCAAGTTTTCCCTCAGAAAGAAACCAAGGTTGAATCGAACCAGGAGGAGCCAAGAAGCACGTTGAAGGTTGATGGTCGCGAAATGTGATGCGGCGCAACACCAGGGATTCCTGCGCCAACGCGGAACCTGCACAACACAACCCAAGTACTTTGTCCCAACGAAACAGTGAGGTTGTCAATCTCACCGGCTTGCTGTAACAAAGGATTAAACGTATCGAGTGGAAGATGTTTGCAAAGAAAATAGTAAAACACAATTGCAGTAGATTGTATGCTATGTAAAGAATAGGACCGGGGTCCACAGTTCACTAGAGGTGTCTCTCCCATAAGATAAAAGCATGTTGGGTGAACAAATTACAGTCGGGCAATTGACAAATAGAGAAAGGCATAACAATGCATATACATGATATGATAAATATAGTGAGATTTAATTGGGCATTACGACAAAGTACATAGACCGCCATCCAACTGCATCTATGCCTAAAAAGTCCACCTTCAGGTTATCATCCGAACCCCCTCCAGTATTAAGTTGCAAAGCAACAGACAATTGCATTAAGTATGGTGCGTAATGTAATCAACAACTACATCCTTAGACATAGCATCAATGTTTTATCCCTAGTGGCAACAGCACATCCACAACCTTAGAACTTTCTGTCACTGTCCCAGATTCAATGGAGGCATGAACCCACTATCGAGCATAAATACTCCCTCTTGGAGTTAAGAGTAAAAACTTGGCCAGAGCCTCTACTAATAACGGAGAGCATGCAAGATCATAAACAACACATAAACAATAGATTGATAATCACCATAATCATAGTACTCTCTATCCATCGGATCCCGACAAACACAACATATAGAATTACATATAGATGATCTTGATCATGTTAGGCAGCTCACAAGATCCAACAATGAAGCACAACAAGGAGAAGACGACCATCTAGCTACTGCTATGGACCCATGGTCCAGGGGTGAACTACTCACTCATCACTCCGGAGGCGACCATGGCGGTGTAGAGTCCTCCGGGAGATGAATCCCCTCTCCGGAGGCGATCTCCTGAATCCCCGAGATGGGATTCGCGGCGCGGCGTCTCGCAAGGTTTTCCATCGTGGCTCTCGGTGGGGGTTTCGCGACGGAGGCTTTAAGTAGGCGGAGGGTCAACGCGGGGGCCACACGAGGGGCCCGGGGTAGGTCGGCGCGGCCAGGGCTTGGGCCGCGCCGGCCACCCCTCGGCCGCCTCGTGGCCCCACTTCGTTATCTCTTCGGTCTTCGGAAGCTTCGTGCAAAAATAGGACCCTGGGCGAAAGTTTCGTCCAATTCCGAGAATATTTCTTTACTAGGATTTCTGAAACCAAAAACAGCAGCAGCAACTGGCTCTTCGGCATCTTGTTAATAGGTTAGTTCCAGAAAATGCATAAATATGACATATAATGTGCATAAAACATGTAGGTATCATCAATAAAGTAGCATGGAACATAAGAAATTATCGATACGTTGGAGACGTATCAGACAACCATGAAGCGGCGCCACGGACCTTGGTGCAATGCTGGTGATGATGGAGATCATGATAATGTGCTTGGAGATGGAGATCAAAAGCACAAGAAGAAAGGCCATATCATATCACATATTATGAATTGCATGTGATGTTAATCCTTTATGCATCTTATATTGCTTAGATCGCGACGGTAGCATTATAAGATGATCCCTCTCACTAAATATCAAGATAATAAAGTGTTCATCCTTAGTATGCACCGTTGCTAAGACTTGTCGTTTCGAAGCATCTCGTGATGATCGGGTGTGATAGACTCTACATGTGCATACAACGGGTGCAAGCCAGATTTGCACACGCGGATACTAAGGTTGCCTTGACGAGCCTAGCATGTACAGACATGGTCTCGGAACACGGGATACCGAAAGGTAGAGCATGAGTCATATGAATGATATGATGAACACTTTGAGTGTTCGCCTTTGAAGCTACATCTTTTCTCGTGATGATCGGACTTGGTGTAGTGGATTTGGTTCGTGTAATCACTAAGACAATGCGAGGGATGTTGTTTTGAGTGGGAGTTCACCTAGTTAATTTAAGAATTAAAAATGAACTCAATTATCATGAACATAGTCTGAATAGTATTTTGAATTAAATTTGTAGAATTGGCATCCGTTATCTACCATGCGCTAGTCTTGTAATTGAGATAGAAATACTGTTAAGTCTGACAAGTAACTTTACGGACTGGTACCGTATTGTTAAAGAATCAAGATATGATTAAGTCCTAATGCAAACTTTTAGTAAACCTCACATTGATGATTCAAAGAGCAATGGTTTCAATTAGTACCTTAAATCATCTTGTCTCCGTGAAACTTGAAGTTCAAATCCGTTTGAAAAGTAAGGAGCTGAAAATTTTGTTTTCAGAAATAAGCAAGGTATGAGATATATGTGATATCTAAGACCTTATTGCAAGATGATAGAATATAATCTAGTGAGACTACATAAACTCATAAGTTTTATGGGAATGTACGAAGGTTGAAGATGCCAGGCGTCCCAATCCTCCAACTAGTTGGGCACTAACGATATTCGCATATCCATGAAGTGATCGTCCTTAGTATGCACCGTTGCTAAGACTCGTCGTTTCGAAGCATCTCGTGATGATCGGGTGTTATAGATTCTACGTGTGCATACAACGGGGGCAAGCCAGATTTGCACATGTGATACGTCCCCGACGTATCCATAATTTCTGTCGTTCCATGCTTGTTTTATGACAATACTTACATGTTTTGCTTGCACTTTATAATGTTTTTATGCGTTTTCCGGAACTAACCTATTAACAAGATGCCACAGTGCCAGTTCTGTTTTCTGCTGTTTTTGGTTCCAGAAAGGCTGTTCGGGCAATATTCTCGGAATTGGACGAAATCAACGCCAAAGATCTTATTTTTCCCGGAAGCATCCAGAACACCGAAGAAGAGTCGGAGGAGAGCCAGGGGGCCACCAGGAGGGTGGGCCGCGCGGGCTAGCCCCAGGCCGCGCCCCCTATGAGGAGGCCACCTGTCAGCCCTCCTGCGCCGCCTCTTCGCCTATAAAATCCCTTTCGACCTAAAAACACCGTACTTGACGAAACTCCAGAAAGACTCCAGGGGCGCCGCCACCATCGCGAAACTCCAATTCGGGGGACAGAAGTCTCTGTCCCGGCACCCTGCCGGGACGGGGAAGTGCCCCCGGAAGCCATCTCCATCAACGCCATCGCCTCCATCATGCTCCGTGAGTAGTTCCCCCATGGACTACGGGTTCTAGCTGTAGCTAGTTGGTATTCTCTCCCCCATGTACTTCAATACAATGATCTCATGAGCTGCCTTACATGATTGAGATCCATCTGATGTAATCGGTGTTGTGTTTGTTGGGATCCGATGGATGATACATTATGATTAGTCTATCTATAAAGTTTGTGAAGTTATTGTTGCTGCAATCTTGTTATGCTTAATGCTTGTCACTAGGGCCCGAGTGGCATGATCTTAGATTTGAGCTCTATAATTATTGCTTAGATTGTATCTACAAGTTGTATGCACATGTCACTGTCCGGAACCAAAGGCCCCGAAGTGACAGAAATCGGGACAACCGGAGGGGATGGCGGTGATGTGAGGGACACATGTTTTCACGGAGTGTTAATGCTTTGCTCCGGTGCTCTATTAAAAGGAGTACCTTAATATCCAGTAGATTCCCTTGAGGCCCGGCTGCCACCGGCTGGTAGGACAATAGATGTTGTGCAAGTTTCTCATTGCGAGCACGTACGACTAAATATGGAAAACATGCCTACATGATTAATGATCTTGATATTCTGTCTTAATGCCTTATCAATCCTATCAATTGCCCAACTGTAATTTGTTCACCCAACACTTGTTATTGGAGAGTTACCACTAGTGTAGATAGCTGGGAACCCCGATCCATCTCGCATCATCATATACTTGTTCCTCATGTTATTGGAAGTAGTATCAACTATTTTCTGGTGCCATTGCTCTCATATTGCTATTACTGCTGCTGTGTTACTGTTACTACTGCTCTCATATTACTGCTACTTTCACATCACCCCTGTTACTAGTGCTTTTCCAGGTGCAGCTGAATTGACAACTCAGTTGTTAAGGCTTATAAGTATTCTTTACCTCCCCTTGTGTCGAATCAATAAATTTGGGTTTTACTTCCCTCGAAGACTGTTGCGATCCCCTATACTTGTGGGTCATCAAGACTATTTTCTGGCGCCGTTGCCGGGGAGGCATAGCTCTACTCATAAGTTCACCTGGGGAGTACACTCTACCTCTCTCTCTGTTTTAATTTATTTTGTTTTGCTTAGTTTACTTCTGTCTAGTTTATTTGTGCTTAGTTTATTTCTGTCTAGTATTAGTTTGCGTAGTTTACTTTTGCTTAGTTTATTTTTGTCTTGTTTTATTTGTCTCATATACCCAAAAATCCATAAAAATTTGAAAAACCAAAAAATTAAAAACTGTTGTTATGGGAGAACCTACAACCTACTTGGAGCTTATAGAATGTTATAATAATTATAGAGAATCAAGAACTGGTAAAATAATGAGTGCTATGATAGAAAAATTAAATACAATTGCTAAAATCTTGCTTAAACGCCATGATATAAACTGTTGCTCTGAACATGATACTAAACATCTTAAATTTCAATGTGGCTTTAGTGAGGAATTTTTAATTAAGAACTATAATCGGAATTGCTATATTCATTATGGGTTCGAAGAGGTAGAACAATTTGTCTTATTTATGGGAGCCTCCGAGATAGAATCCTTCATGGTTGAGAATTATGAAACTTGTGCTATTTGTAAGGACCTTAAAGATTATGTCTCTACTATCCTTAATTCATGCATAGAATGCTACAGTAGGAATCCTTATATCCTTGATTATAAAGAGAGACACATTAATGCACAAGAATGCACTCACAATTTGCAGGAACCGGTGGAAGAAGAAATTGATGAACCTGAAAGCTCATTGGATGAAAAAGAAGAGGAGAGCGACGAACAAAAGGAGGAAGAATGGATTAGCTACCCATGCCAACCTTCTAATGAGAGTAACTCTTTATCTCTTACACTATTTGATTGTCCTCCATGCTTGCCGGAAGAGGTTGAATGTTATGTTCCTGTGGATTCTCTTGAAATAGTACCTATAAGTAAAACTTGTGAGAATAATTATGCTACTGTTATATATGATAATCCATGCTACTTTGATAAATCTTATGATAATGCTTTGTTTGTGCCTGATGTCGAAATGCATGGTACTAAAGAATTTTGCTTAGCAAATGTTTATGATAAAGCTTTAGATGATGGTCCTATGTTACTTGATAATATTAATTGTACTACTAATGAAAATGGGATTCGAGAGTTCTTGACATTATCTATGTGTCCCATATCTCTTGAGATTGATCAACTACCTTGTTATATTATTGATAAAAGTAAGTTTGAAAGTTTTAATTCCACTATTCTTGAACTTGATAAAAATTATGTGTTTGGAAATCATGAAAAGTATGCTGCATGTGATAGTTATATTGTTGAGTTTATTCATGAAGCTACTGAAAATTATTATGAGAGAGGAAAATATGGTAGTAGAAATTTTCATGTTACTAAAACACCTCTCTATGTGCTGAAATTTTTGAAGCTACACTTGTTTTATCTTCCTATGCTTGTTACTTTGATCTTCATGAACTTGTTTATTTACAAGATTCCTATGCATAGGAAGCATGTTAGACTTAAATGTGTTTTGAATTTGCTTTTTGATGCTCTCTTTTGCTTCAAATACTATTTCTTGCGAGTGCATCATTTAAAACTGCTGAGCCCATCTTGATGGCTATAAAGAAAGAACTTCTTGGGAGATAACCCATGTGTTATTTTGCTACAGTACTTTGTTTTATATTTGTGTCTTGGAAGTTGTTTACTACTGTAGCAACCTCTCCTTATCTTAGTTTTGTGTTTTGTTGTGCCAAGTGAAGCCTCTAATCGAAGGTTGATACTAGATTTGGATTCCTGCGCAGAAACAGATTTCTATCTGTCACGAATCTGGGCAAATTTCTCTGTAGGAAACTCAGAAAAATCTGCCAATTTACGTGCGTGATCCTCAGATATGTACGCAACTTTCATTAGTTTTGAGTTTTCTGATTTGAGCAACGGAAGTACCCCGTAAAAATTCGTGTTTACTGGCTGTTCTGTTTTGGCAGATTCTGTCTCTGTTTTTTGCATTGTCTCTTGTGGACTTTATGTGAGGCTTTCTAGACGTGGAGAGCTGTAGCTAATGTTTTATTGAGTTCTTGCAATGTGCCACTACAGGACCAAGGTGGATTCAAATTTTTTGAGTACTAACCCCTCTAATGAAGTTTATGAGAAGTTTGGTGTGAAGGAAGTTTTCAAGGGTCAAGAGAGGAGGATGATATATGATCAAGAAGAGTGAAAAGTCTAAGCTTGGGGATGCCCCCGTGGTTCATCCCTGCATATTTCAAGAAGACTCAAGCGTCTAAGCTTGGGGATGCCCAAGGCATCCCCTTCTTCATCAACTTATCAGGTTTCTTCTATTGAAACTATATTTTTATTCGGTCACATCATATGTGCTTTACTTGGAGCGTCTGTGTGTTTTTATTTTTGTTTGTGTTTGAATAAAGATGGATCCTAGCAATCCTTGTTTGGGAGAGAGACACGCTCCACTTTTTCATATGAACACTTGTTCTTCGTTTTACTTTTAATGTTCAATGAATAAAAGTTGGAAGCTACAATATTTATCTTTATTTGGTTGGGAAAAGAAAATGCCTCATATGTCTTGGATAATTTGATACTTGGCAATTGTTTTGAGCTCTCAAGTAGATCATAAGTTTTTGCATGTAGTTTAAACCTATTAGTGGAGAACTACCGTAAAGCTTGTTAAAATTGGTTTGCATAATTGATCTCTCTTAAGGTCTAGATATTTTCTGGTAAAAGTGTTTGAGCAACAAGGAAGACAATGTAGAGTATTATAATGCTTGCTATATGTTCTTATGTAAGTTTTGCTGTACCGGTTCATACTTGTGTTTGCTTCAAACAACCTTGCTAGCCTAAACCTTGTACGAGAGGGAATACTTCTCGTGCATCCAAAAACCTTGAGCCAAAACCTATGCCATTTGTGTCCACCATACCTACCTACTATGTGGTATTTTCTGCCATTCCAAAGTAAATTGCTTGAGTGCTACCTTTAAATAATTCAAAATGCTTCTCAATTTGTGTTAATGTTTCATAGCTCATGAGGAAGTATGTGGTGTTTAGCTTTCAACCTTGTCATTTACTTTTGACGGACTCTCATATGGACTAGTGGCACATCCGCTTATCCAATAATTTTGCAAAAAGAGCTGGCAATGGGATTCCCAGTCCCGAATTAATTAATTTAAATAGACACTCCTCAATGGTTTGTGATTGTTGGACGGCACCCGAAGGATTCGGTTAGCCATGGCTTGTGTAAGCAAAGGTTGGGGGAGTGTCATCATCATAATAAAACTTAAATAAAAAGGCACTCCTTCATGGTATGTGATTGTTGGCAGGCACCCGAGGATTCGGTTAGCCATGGTTTGTGAAAGAAAGGTTGGAAGGAGTGCCACCCAAAAATAAATAAAATGGGAGCCGCTCTTGTGAGTCCGGTTGATGAGGTAGTTAGTGTACCCACTACCATTCGTTGACAACAACAAACACCTCTCAAAATTTTACTTTTATGCTCTCTTTATGTTTTCAAAACCAAAGCTCTAGCACAAATATAGCAATCGATGCTTCCCTCGTAGAAGGGCCATTCTTTTACTTTTATGTTGAGTCAGTTACCTAATTCCTTCCACCTTAGAAGCAAACACTTGTGTCAACTGTGCATTGATTCTTACATACTTGCATATTTGCATTCATCATATTACTCTATGTTGACAATATCCATGAGATATACATGTTGAAAGTTGAAAGCAACCGCTGAAACTTATATCCTCCTTTGTGTTGCTTCGATGCCTTTACTATGAACTTATTGCTTTATGAGTTAACTCTTGTGCAAGACTTTTGATGCTTGTCTTGAAAGTACTTTCCATGAAAAGTTTTGCTATATGTTATCTATTTGTTAGCAACTATAGATCATTGCCTTGAGTCACTTCATTCATTTCATATGCTTTGTAATAGTATGATCAAGGTTATGTAAGTAGCATGTCACTACAGAAATTATTCTTTTTATCGTTTACCTGCTCGGGACGAGCAGAACTAAGCTTGGGGATGCTGATACGTCCCCGACGTATCCATAATTTCTGTCGTTCCATGCTTGTTTTATGACAATACTTACATGTTTTGCTTGCACTTTATAATGTTTTTATGCGTTTTCCGGAACTAACCTATTAACAAGATGCCACGGTGCCAGTTCCTGTTTTCTCCTGTTTTTGGTTCCAGAAAGGCTGTTCGGGCAATATTCTCGGAATTGGACGAAATCAACGCCAAAGATCTTATTTTTCCCGGAAGCATCCAGAACACCGAAGAAGAGTCGGAGGAGAGCCAGGGGGCCACCAGGAGGGTGGGCCGCGCGGGCTAGCCCCAGGCCGCGCCCCCCTATGAGGAGGCCACCCTGTCAGCCCTCCTGCGCCGCCTCTTCGCCTATAAAATCCCTTTCGACCTAAAAACACCGTACCCTTGACGAAACTCAGAAAGACTCCAGGGGCGCCGCCACCATCGCGAAACTCCAATTCGGGGGACAGTCTCTGTCCCGGCACCCTGCCGGGACGGGGAAGTGCCCCGGAAGCCATCTCCATCAACGCCATCGCCTCCATCATGCTCCGTGAGTAGTTCCCCCATGGACTACGGGTTCTAGCTGTAGCTAGTTGGTATTCTCTCCCCCATGTACTTCAATACAATGATCTCATGAGCTGCCTTACATGATTGAGATCCATCTGATGTAATCGGTGTTGTGTTTGTTGGGATCCGATGGATGATACATTATGATTAGTCTATCTATAAAGTTTGTGAAGTTATTGTTGCTGCAATCTTGTTATGCTTAATGCTTGTCACTAGGGCCCGAGTGGCATGATCTTAGATTTGAGCTCTATAATTATTGCTTAGATTGTATCTACAAGTTGTATGCACATGTCACTGTCCGGAACCAAAGGCCCCGAAGTGACAGAAATCGGGACAACCGGAGGGGATGGCGGTGATGTGAGGGACACATGTTTTCACGGAGTGTTAATGCTTTGCTCCGGTGCTCTATTAAAAGGAGTACCTTAATATCCAGTAGATTCCCTTGAGGCCCGGCTGCCACCGGCTGGTAGGACAATAGATGTTGTGCAAGTTTCTCATTGCGAGCACGTACGACTAAATATGGAAAACATGCCTACATGATTAATGATCTTGATATTCTGTCTTAATGCCTTATCAATCCTATCAATTGCCCAACTGTAATTTGTTCACCCAACACTTGTTATTGGAGAGTTACCACTAGTGTAGATAGCTGGGAACCCCGGTCCATCTCGCATCATCATATACTTGTTCCTCATGTCATTGGAAGTAGTATCAACTATTTTCTGGTGCCATTGCTCTCATATTGCTATTACTGCTGTGTTACTGTTACTACTGCTCTCATATTACTGCTACTTTCACATCACCCTGTTACTAGTGCTTTTCCAGGTGCAGCTGAATTGACAACTCAGTTGTTAAGGCTTATAAGTATTCTTTACCTCCCCTTGTGTCGAATCAATAAATTTGGGTTTTACTTCCCTCGAAGACTGTTGCGATCCCCTATACTTGTGGGTCATCAACATGCGAATACTAAGGTTAAACTTTACGAGCCTAGCATGTACAGACATGGTCTCGGAAACTCGTCATGATTTGATGGATAAAAATTATGAGTGAAATTGTTCATCACATTAAAAGGTTACTAATAGTGAAATCTGGAACACTTGTCATGTGATGATCAACTTCAAAGGAAGAACCTCAAGGTTATTGGTATTTGACCAATGGACCTAGAAGTTATTGAAGGTAAAGTGTTTTCTGAGAATGGGGAAAGCTAAAAGAGAAACTACAAAAGATTTTGGCAGAAAGAAAGAAAAGACTAGAAAGTCTAGCTCAGGTGTATATAGATGATATACATGTTATGAATGTATTCCTTGTTTTGGTCACACAATGAAATTCTTGGGTAATTGTACCATATTGGTTGGTATGAGGTGTCATACAAGACAACGCAATACAAGAATACAATGGCCTAAGTGACTGACAAGGAATATGGTAGGAATGCACGTCTGGAACAAAATAAAGTGTTATTGTGTTCGTCGTTGGCATTCTACCTAGCCCTTCGGATTTTATAATAAAGAACTTTACAATGGTTGTTATGTTCTAGTCAAATGAAAACAATGAGTTGTTCAAATTATGACATATTCCATGTACGATGGATAAGTTATTATAAATCTTTATGGTGAAGCACACATGCATAACACTGACGCTAAAATGCCATAAGGCAAATGATATGAATTCCACTCATTAGTGGAACCGCCATTTAGGTCATGTTAGAAAGGAACGCATGAAGGAACTCCATTTGAATGGATTTTTGGAGTCATATGATTTTTGAATCATTTGGCGCTTGCAAATCTCTTCTAAAGAGAATGACTTAAATACCGTTCATAGGCCAAGAGTTGAACGGGCAACTAACTTAGTGAAAACATACATGATGATGTATATTGTTCACTGGGCATAGTTGTGTGCGGGAGATTCTTCTACTTCATGAAAACTTCTAACAATGAATTGAGTATATATATGTGGATATATTCGATAAGGAAGAAGTTTGAAAACATTTGAATGGATTCAAATAAATTTCAGCATGAAGTGAAAATCATCGTAATAGAAAAGTCAAATATCTATGATTGGATCATGGTGGAAATATTTGAATTACGAGTTTTAGCGAACATCTAAGAGATTTATGAAATTGTTCTACAACTCACGTTTCTTGGAGTATCATGATGATGATGGAGTATCCAAGAGACGTATCCAAACCTGTTGGATTGATGATGAGATAAAATAAAATGACGCCATTATACTTTTGTGGATTATGCTTTAGAGACTACCGCTTTTACACTGAATAGAGCATCATCATGATCCATTGAAATGACACCATACGAGTTATGGCATGGGTATAAACCCTAAATAGTCCTTTCTTAAATTTTGGTATGCATAGCATAAGTAAATGAGTTTACAACCAAAATCGGATAAATGTCTTTGTTGATTATCCCATGAAATTGATTGGGAATTCTTTCCACTATGAAGTCAAAGACAAAAGTGTTTGTCGATGTTTCTTACTTATTTCAAAGAAATTGTTTCTAGCGAACTATTTGAGTGGGAGGACAATGAAACTTGATAAGGTTTATGAACCTGAGCATGATGATCAGAGTAGCACAACATCGGAAATGGTTCCGGAAGCAGCTACGAAGATCATGGCTCCCATGTCTACAAAGTGTTATAGTCATGGAGATCAAAGTACTTATTGAACCTTGTAGATGTGGTTTATTTTGTGATCAAATAAATGATTTGTGGACAAAGGATTGTTTTTGAACAATGATAAACCAACTACATACAAAGAAGTTATGATGGGCCCTGACTCCGTTAAAATGGCTATGCGCCATGAAATCCAAGATAGGTGAATACTTTTTGAAAGTAAATGAATCTATAAAGTAGATGGACTTGGATGGAATATCCTTAAAGAAGCTTGACTTATCGAAAAGCAGTTTACGAAAAAGTTCAAAGAGTTGACTACGATAAGATTAGATCTTCCGTGGCAATGCTTATAGTCTATGTGGATTATTCTAGTAATCGCTACATATTTCTTTTATGAGATATGATAGTAGGATGGCAGAAATACATTCCTTACCAGAAGTGTGTATGAAGGATGTATACTAGATACAACCAAGAGTTTTGCTGGTCCGTGGAATACTAGATAGGTATACAAACTTCAATTGGATGAAGTGAGTATCGCGGAGTTGGAATCTTCACCGGATGAAATAATCAAAGAGTTTTGATTTCATCAGAAACGATGAAGATGCTTGCATTTGCAAGAAATTAAGTGGGAGCGCTGAGACATATTTATAATACTTTATGTAGATGACATATCGTTGATTAAAATAATGTAATCATGTACTTGATGTGATTAAAAGGTTTCATTGAGAATTAATTTCAATGAAAGGATATGGACTGAAACATATTTAGTGTCAAGATCTATGAAGATAGATTGAAACACATAATAAGTTTAAGTCAAAGTACATAGAATGGATATTGAAGTGGTTCAATATAAAAATGTTAAGAAGGTGTTCTTTTCCATGTGAAGGTTTAACAAGACTTGAGTGTATTTGACGCTCGATGAGTAAAAACACATGAGTGATTTAGATCACGAATAATATGTACAAAATCAGATGTCCTGTGCTCTAAAGTGTTACGAGCATATACCAGAATGATTCATGTAATGATCATTGGACAACAGTAAGAATATCCCTGAGTGCTTTAGAAGAACCAAGGATATATATAGTTTTATATGGGTAATGACAAACAAATCGCTGTAAAGTGTTGCACCGATATTAGTTTGATCACATATAAAAATAATTTTTAAATCTCAATTAGGCTAAGTGTTATTTAAAAGGTAGCACAATGAGCTAGAATATGTCTATGCTAGATTTAGATGAGTTCTAAATATTGTGACGGATTCTACAAACGAAGGCAGAGTATGTCATTGTTTTGACAATGACTGAGGATGTTAAGTCGAGGAGTTCTTTGAGAACTTGGTGTAGTTCCGACAGTGTCAGAACTTTGAAGCTATATTGTGTGTGACAATATTAGTGACTTATTTTCAGACCGCGGAATTAAGGTTCCACCAGAGGACTAAGCATATACAATTAATGCCGACTCATTTGGAAAATGAGTGATGCGTAGAGACGCAAATGAATTGCAAAATACATACGTTTCTGAGCAGTCAGATCCGTTGACTAAAAACCTCTCCCGTGAGCAAAACATGATAAGCACCAGAAGGCCAAGGTGTTATATCTTTTCAAATGTAAACTAGATTATTGACTCTAGTGCAAGTGGGAGACTGTTGGAGATATGCCCAAGAGGCAATAATAAATTAGTTATTGTTATATCTTAGTGTTCATGATAAATGTTTACATCTCATGCTATAATTGTATTAACCGAAACATTGATACATGTGTGTTATGTAAACAACAAGGAGTCCCTAGTAAGCCTCTTGTATAACTAGCTTGTTGATTAATGGATGATCATGGTTTCGTGATCATGAACATTGGATGTTATTAATAACAAGGTTATGTCATTAGGTGAATGATATAATGGACACACACCCAAATGAGCGTAGCATAAGATCAAGTCATTAAGTTCAATTTGCTATAAGCTTTCGATACATAGTTGCCTAAGTCCTTCGACCATGAGATCATGTAAATCACTTACACCGAAAGGGTACTTTGATTACATCAAACGCCATTGCGTAAATGGGTGGTTATAAAGATGGGATTAAGTATTCGGAAAGTGTGAGTTGAAGCATATGGATCAATAGTGGGATTTGTCCATCCCGATGACGGATAGATATACTCTGGGCCCTCTCGGTGGAATGTCGTCTGATTAGCTTGCAAGCATATGATTGGATCATAAGAGATGACATACCACGGTACGAGTAAAGAGTACTTGTCGGTAACGAGGTTGAACAAGGTATGGAGATACCGATGATCGAACCTCGGACAAGTAAAATATCGCGTGACAAAGGGAATTGGCATCGTATGTAAATGGTTCAATCGATCACTAAGTCATCGTTGAATATGTGGGAGCCATTATGGATCTCCAGATCCCGCTATTGGTTATTGCTCGGAGAGGAGTCTCGACCATGTCTGCATAGTTCGCGAACCGTAGGGTGACGCGCTTAAGGTTCGATGTCGCATAAGTAGATATGGAATATGGTATGGAGACGAAGTTTGTTCGGAGTCTCGGATGGGATCCAGGACATCACGAGGAGGTCCGGAATGGTCCGGAGAATAAGATTCATATATGGGAAGTCATTTTCAGGGTTACCGGAAAAGTTCAGGATTTTTCGGTATTGTACCGGAGGTTCTAGAAGGTTCCGGAGGGTACCATAGTGGGGCCCACCTATCCCGGACGACCAACATGGACCGGAGGGGTCGCATAGGCCCACATGGGCCATGCACACCAGCCCCCCAAGGCCCATGTGGCTGTACCAAGTGGATAAGATCAAATCCCTTGAAAATAGGGGCTTAACTTGGGGGGGAAGTTGCCCCCCTTGTTTTGGCCGACCCAAAGGCTTGGAGGGGGGCCAAGGCAGCCCCCCACGCCTATATAAGAGGGAGGGGAGGGCTGGGGCGCAGCACATCATTCCCCAAGCCCTAGCCGCCCCTCTCTCCCTCCTCCTTCTTCCTGCGCAGGCTTGGCGAAGCCCTGCAGGAATTTTTCCTCCACCTCCACCACCACGCCGTCGTGCTGCTGGGATTCCGAGGAGATCTACCACACCTCCGCTGCCCGCTGGAACGGGGAGAGGAAGGGCTTCATCGACACCGTACGCGCGACCGAGTACGGAAGTGCTGCCGGATTGCAGCACCGGGGACGATCGTCTACATCAACAACGAGATCTGATCTCGTAGGCTTTGGAAATCTTCAAGGGTTAGTACCTTATCAATCTCGTTGCTCCGATCTTGTAGATTAGATCTTGGGTGTTCCATAGATTAGATCTTGGATTTATTCGTCTCGCGGTAGGAAAATTTTTGTTTTCTATGCTACGAACCCCTTCAGTGGTATCAGAGCCATGATGCAAGAGCCACGATACGGAAAACATTCGAGAGGCCGCCGCCAATCCCATCTCGGGGGATTCGGAGATCGCCTCCGGCACCCTGAGAGGGGAATCATCACCGGAGGGGCTCTACATCATCATGCCCGCCTCCGGATTGATGCGTGAGTAGTTCATCCTTGGACTATGGGTCCATAGCAGTAGCTAGATGGTTGTCTTCTCCGCTTGTGCTTTCATTGTATTAGATCTTGTGAGCTGCCTAACATGATCAAGATCATCTATTTGTAATGCTACATGTTGTGTTTGGTGAGATCCGATGAATAGAGAATATTATGTTAAGTTGATTATCAATCTATCATATATGTGTTGTTTATGTTCTTGCATGCTCTCCGTTGCTAGTAGAGGCTCTGGCCAAGTTGATACTTGTAACTCCAAGAGGGGGTAATTATGCTCGATAGTGGGTTCATGCCTCCATTAAATCTGGGACAGTGACAGAAAGTTCTAAGGTTGTGGATGTGTTGTTGCTACTAGGGATAAAACATTGATGCTTTGTCTAAGGATATTTGTGTTGATTACATTACGCACCATACTTAATGCAATTATCTGTTGTTCGCAACTTAATACTGGAAGGGGTTCGGATGATAACCTGAAGGTGGATTATTTAGGCATAGATGCATGCTGGATAGCGGTCTATGTACTTTGTCGTAATGCCCTGATTAAATCACATAGTAATCATCGTTGATATGTATTGAATCTTTATTTGTCAATTGCTCACCTGTAATTTGTTCACCCAGCATGCTAGTTATCTTATTGGAGAGACACCACTAGTGAACTGTGGACCCCGGTCCATTCTTTTACATCTGAATACATTCTACTGCTTTTACTGTTCTTTGCAAACAACCACCATCTTCCACTCGATACGCTTAATCCTTTGTTTTCAGCAAGCCGGTGAGATTGACTGTTACGTTGGGGCAAAGTACTTTGATTGTGTTGTGCAGGTTCCACGTTGGCGCCGGTTTCACTGGTGTTGCGCCGCACTACATTCCTCCACCAACAACCTTCACGTGCTTCTTGGCTCCTACTGGTTCGATAACCTTGGTTTCTTCTGAGGGAAAACTTGCTGTGCGCATCATACCTTCCTCTTGGGGTTCCCAACGGACGTGTACATCTACGCGCATCAAGCACTTTTTCTGGTGCCGGGGAGATCAAGACACGCTGCAAGGGGAGTCTCCACTTCCAATCTCTTTACTTTGTTTTTGTCTTGCTTTATTTTATTTACTACTTTGTTTGCTGAACTTAAACAAAACACAAAAAAATTAGTTGCTAGCTTTACTTTATTTACTGTCTTGATCTCTATATCAAAAACACAAAAAAATTAGTTACTTGTCTTTATTTGCCTAGTTTACTTTACTACTGTTATAATGGGTACTCCTGAGAATACTAAGTTGTGTGACTTCACTAGCACAAATAATAATGATTTTATATGTACTCCTATTGCTCCACCTGCTACTACAGCAGAATTTTATGAAATTAAACCTGCTTTACTGAATCTTGTTATGAGAGAGCAATTTTCTGGTGTTAGTACTGATGATGCTGCTGCCCATCTTAATAATTTTGTTGAACTTTGTGAAATGCAAAAGTATAAGGATATAGATGGTGATATTATAAAACTGAAATTGTTTCCTTTCTCATTAAGAGGAAGAGCTAAAGATTGGTTGCTTTCTTTGCCTAAAAATAGTATTGATTCATGGACTAAATGCAAAGATGCTTTTATTAGTAAATATTATCCTCCTGCTAAGATTATATCTTTGAGAAGTAGCATAATGAATTTTAAACAATTTGATAATGAACATGTTGCTCAAGCATGGGAGAGAATGAAATCTTTGGTAAAGAATTGCCCAACCCATGGACTGACTACTTGGATGATCATCCAAACCTTTTATGCAAGATTGAATTTTTCCTCAAGGAACCTATTGGATTCAGCTGCTGGAGGTACTTTTATGTCCATCACCCTGGGCGCCGCGACTAAATTACTTGATGATATGATGATCAATTACTCTGAATGGCACACTGAAAGAACTCCTCAAGGTAAGAAGGTAAATTCTGTTGAAGAAACCTCTTCTTTGGGTGATAAGATTGATGCTATTATGTCTATGCTTGCAAATGGTAGATCTCATATTGATCCTAATAATGTTCCTTTAGCTTCATTGGTTGCTCAAGAAGAAAATGTTGATGTGAATTTCATTAAGAGCAATAATTTCAACAACAATGCTTATAGGAATAATTATGGTAACAACAACTTTAGGCCATATCCTTCTAATAATAGTAATGGTTATGGTAATTCTTATGGTAATTCTTACAATAATAATAAGAGTGTACCCTCTGGTCTTGAAGTGATGCTTAAAGAATTTATTAGTACACAAACTGCTTTCAATAAAACTGTTGAAGAAAAGCTTAGTAAAATTGATATTCTTGCTTCTAAGGTTGATAGTCTTGCTCTTGATGTTGATCTTTTAAAATTGAAAGTTATGCCTGAGAAAGTTGAAGATGCTAGGTTTGCTAAAACAAATGCCATCCAAGTTAGAATTAATGATAATATTAGATTGTTGGCTGAATTGCATGCTAGGTGGGATAGAGAAGAAAAAGAAAAACTTGCTAAAGAGAATAATGTAGCTAAAGTATGGACTATTACCACCACTAGTAATGTTAATTCTTCACATGTTGCTGCACCTCCTACTATCAATGGTAAAATAATTGGTGTTGGCAATGTTTCTACTCCTAGTGCAAAGCGTACAAAATTGCCTGAAACTGCTGAAACTGCTGATAAAACTGCTGAAATTTTTCAAAATATTGGTGACAATGATTCCATTGCTGTAGAACATAATGGTTTAGATTTTGATGATTGTCATATTACTGAAGTTATAAAGTTCTTACAAAAACTTGCTAGAAGTCCCAATGCTAGTGCTATAAATTTAGCCTTTACAAAACACATTACAAATGCTCTCATTAAAGCTAGGGAAAGAAATTGAAACTTCTATTCCTAGGAAGTTAGAAGATGGTTGGGAGCCCATCATTAAAATGAAATTCAATGACTTTGAGTGTAATGCTTTATGTGATCTTGGTGCAAGTATTTCTGTTATGCCTAAAAAGATTTATGATATGCTTGACTTGCCACCATTGAAGAATTGTTATTTGGATGTTAATCTTGCCGATAATGTTAAAAAGAAACCTTTGGGGAGGATTGATAATGTGCGCATTACGGTTAACAATAACCTTGTCCCCGTTGATTTTGTTGTCTTGGATATCGAATGCAATGCATCTTGTCCTATTGTGTTGGGAAGACCTTTTCTTCGAACCGTTGGTGTTGTTATTGATATGAAGGAAGGTAATATTAGATATCAATTTCCTCTCAAGAAAGGTATGGAACACTTCCCTAGAAAGAGAATGAAGTTGCCTTTTGATTCTATTATTAGAACAAGATATGTTGATGCTTCATCTCTTGATGTTACTTGATTTGCACTTTCTGCGCCTAGCTGAAAGGCGTTAAAGAAAAGCACTTCTTGGGAGATAACCCATGTGTTTATTTTACTACAGCAATTTTTGTTTTGTTGAGTCTTGGAAGTTGTTTACTACTGTAGCAACCTCTCCTTATCATGTTTTTGTGCCAAGTAAAGTTTCTATGTTAAAGTTGATGTTATATTTGGGATCGCTGCGCAGAAACAGCATTGCTGTCTGTCACGAATTCTGGCACAAGTCTCTGTAAAAAATCGAAAAAATCTGCAAATTTACGAGCGTGATCCTCAGATATGTACGCAACTTTCATTAGTTTTGAGTTTTTCCATTTGAGCAAGTTAAGTGCCCAGTCCAGAAGCATCTTTACGGACTGTTCTGTTTTTGACAGATTCTGTCTTTTATTTCGCATTGCCGCTTTTGCTATGTTGAATGAGTTTCTTTGTTCCATTAACTTTCAGAAGCTTTGTGCAATGTCCAGAAGTGTTAAGAATGATTGTGTCACATCTGAATATGTGAATTTGTGGTTAAGCACTAACCCTCTCATGAGTTTGCTTGAAGTTTGTGTGAAGGAAGTTTTCAAGGGTCAAGAGAAGAGGATGATATACTATGATCAAGAAGAGCGAAAGGTCTAAGCTTGGGGATGCCCCGGTGGTTCATCCCTGCATATTTTAAGAAGACTCAAGCATCTAAGCTTGGGGATGCCCAAGGCATCCCCTTCTTCATCGACAACATTATCAGGTCACTTCTAGTGAAACTATATTTTTATTCCGTCACATTCTTATGTTCTTTACTTGGAGCGTCGGTTTG
The DNA here is from genome assembly GCA_030979885.1 of Lolium multiflorum. Taxonomy (NCBI): domain Eukaryota; kingdom Viridiplantae; phylum Streptophyta; class Magnoliopsida; order Poales; family Poaceae; genus Lolium; species Lolium multiflorum. Next base: position 197,193,482 of record CM061748.1, on the reverse strand, counting down.
TTTTTGTTTTGTTTTGAATAAAGTTGGATCTCGCCATCCTTATATTGGAGATATTACGCTCCGCTTTTTCATATGGAACACTTGTGTTCTTAATTGTGTTTTAATGTTCATGGCGAAAGCTTATTGCTTCGTTAAATTGCTATTTGGTTGGAATTGGAAAATGATGCATATGGTTTGACAATTTGGCAATTGTTTGAGCTCTCTTAGATCATGTTTAAGCTCTTGCATCATGTAGTTTAATCCATTAATGAAGAACTACTGTAGAGCTTGTTTAATTTGGTTTGCATGATTGATCTCTCTAAGTCTAGATATTTTCGGGTAAAGTGTTTGAACAACAAGGAAGACAGTGTAGAGCCTTATAATGCTTGCAATATGTTCTTGTGTGAGTTTTGTTGTACCTGTTCATACTTGTGTTTGCTTCAAACAACCTTGCTAGCCCAAACCTTGTACTGAGAGGAAATGCTTCTCGTGCATCCAAACACCTTGAGCCAAACTCCATGCCATTTGTGTCCACCATATCTACCTACTATGTGGTATTTCCTGCCATTCCAAAGTAAATTACTTGAGTGCTACCTTTAAATTTCATTCCTCTACCTTTACAATATATAGCTCATGGGACAAATAGCTTAAAAACTATTGTGGTGATGAATATGTAGTTATGTGTTTTAATTCTTATAAGTTGCTTGTTGAGCGGTAACCATGTTTCTGGGGACGCCATCAACTTTACCTTTGTTGGATATCATGTGAGATGCTATGCATGTTCGTCTTGTCTGAAGTAGTGGATTTCATGATCAAATGGTTTGAGTATGCATATGATTAGAGAAGAACATTGGGCCGCTAACTAAAGCCATGTATCATGGTGGAAGTTTCAGTTTGGACATACAACCTCAATCTCTTATGAGAATATTAACTATTGTTGAATGCTTAAGCATTAAAAGAGGAGTCCATTATCTGTTGTCTATGTTGTCCCGGTATGGATGTCTAAGTTGAGAATAACCAAAAGCGAGAAATCCAATGCGTGCTTTCTCCTTAGACACTTGTACAGGCGGCATAGAGGTACCCCTTTGTGACACTTGGTTGAAGCATATGTATGCGATGAGAATCCGTGTTTTCCGAGATAGTAGGACAAGGTGCGAGCACTATTGGTACTCTATGCATGAGGCATGCAACTTGTAGGAAGTATTATGCATAGCACATATGAATTATTACTACCGTTGACAAAATTGTTTCTATGTTTTCAAAACAAAAAGCTCTAGCACAAAAATAGTAATCAATGCTTCCCTCTGCGAAGGGCCAATCTTTTATTTTATTGTTGAGTCAGTTTACCCATTCCCTTCTATCTTAGAAGCAAACACTTGTGTTAACTGTGTGCATTGATTCTTACATGTTTACTTATTGCACCTGTTATATTACTCTATGTTGACAAATATCCATGAGATATACATGTTACAAGTTGAAAGCAATTGCTGAAACTTAATCATCCTTTGTGTTGCTTCAATTCATTCTACTTTGAATTTATTGCTTATGAGTTATCTCTTATGCAAGTCTTATTGATACTTGTTTGAAAGTATTATTCATGAAAAGTTTTGCTATATGATTCATTTGTTTAGTCATTATCTTTGTTAGCAATCTTTTGTTCAGATCACTCCATTCATCTCATATGCTTTACAATAATGTTGATCAAGATTATGTTGGTAGCATGTCACTTCAGAAATTATTTGTGTTATCGTTTACCTACTCGAGGACGAGTAGGAACTAAGCTTGGGGATGCTTGATACGTCTCAAACGTATCTATAATTTCTTATGTTCCATGCTACTTTTATTACAATACTTGAGTGTTTTACACATACTTTACAGCATTATTTTACATTTTCCGGCACTAACCTATTAACAAGATGCCGAAGTGCCAGTTCCTGTTTTCTGCTGTTTTTGGTTTCAGAAATCCTAGTAAGGAAATATTCTCGGAATTGGACGAAATCAACGCCCAGGGTCCTATTTTTGCACGAAGCTTCCAGAAGACCGAAGAGAGACGAAGTGGGGCCACGAGGTGGCCACACACCAGGGCGGCGCGGCCAGGCCCTGGCCGCGCGGCCCTGTGGTGTGGGCCCCTCGTGACGCCCTCGACCTACCCTTCCGCCTACTTAAAGCCTCCGTCGCGAAGCCCCGTGCCGAGAGCCACGATAAAACATTTGCGAGAGCCGCCGCCAATCCCATCTCGGGGGATTCGGGAGATCGCCTCCGGCACCCTGCCGGAGAGGGGAATCATCACCGGAGGGGCTCTACATCATCATGCCCGCCTCCGGATTGATGCGTGAGTAGTTCATCCTTGGACTATGGGTCCATAGCAGTAGCTAGATGGTTTTCTTCTCCGCTTGTGCTTTCATTGTATTAGATCTTGTGAGCTGCCTAACATGATCAAGATCATCTATTTGTAATGCTACATGTTGTGTTTGGTGAGATCCGATGAATAGAGAATACTATGTTAAGTTGATTATCAATCTATCATATATGTGTTGTTTATGTTCTTGCATGCTCTCCGTTGCTAGTAGAGGCTCTGGCCAAGTTGATACTTGTAACTCCAAGAGGGGGTAATTATGCTCGATAGTGGGTTCATGCCTCCATTAAATCTGGGACAGTGACAGAAAGTTCTAAGGTTGTGGATGTGCTGTTGCTACTAGGGATAAAACATTGATGCTTTTTCTAAGGATATTTGTGTTGATTACATTACGCACCATACTTAATGCAATTATCTATTGTTCGCAACTTAATACTGGAAGGGGTTCGGATGATAACCTGAAGGTGGATTATTTAGGCATAGATGCATGCTGGATAGCGGTCTATGTACTTTGTCGTAATGCCCTGATTAAATCACATAGTAATCATCGTTGATATGTATTGAATCTTTATTTGTCAATTGCTCACCTGTAATTTGTTCACCCAGCATGCTAGTTATCTTATTGGAGAGACACCACTAGTGAACTGTGGACCCCGGTCCATTCTTTTACATCTGAATACATTCTACTGCTTTTACTGTTCTTTGCAAACAACCACCATCTTCCACTCGATACGCTTAATCCTTTGTTTTCAGCAAGCCGGTGAGATTGACAACCTACTTTGGGGCAAAGTACTTTGATTGTGTTGTGCAGGTTCCACGTTGGCGCCGGTTTCACTGGTGTTGCGCCGCACTACATTCCTCCACCAACAACCTTCACGTGCTTCTTGGCTCCTACTGGTTCGATAACCTTGGTTTCTTTCTGAGGGAAAACTTGCCGCTGTGCGCATCATACCTTCCTCTTGGGGTTCCCAACGGACGTGTACATCTACGCGCATCACCATGTCATTGAGATCCACTATATTCCTCGTCCTAGACCCAACAAACTAACTAGAAAGCAAATGTAATGTCCCAGGTTTAGAGACGATCGAGGGGTGGATTTTAGAAAGGGATGTGCATTGCGTCGTAAATTCTGGGGAAATTTCGCGCTTTTAAAACAAAACTGCATCGAAGGGGGATTCTCTCTCGACATCTTACAGGGTTAGGGTTTCGAGAGTGCGACAAACTTGTTCCTACTCAACTACATTAGGGTTTTGAGAAGAGAGAAGAGGTCTTGCATCACAATCTTAAGTTGCATGATTGAATTCAAACCAAAGTTGAATTTGAATTTCAAATTCAAACATTAAATGGATATCTCACAATTCAAACTTGAGATAATTCAATAAACAATTATAAGTAATCAATAATATAAATAGTACAACAATTATATTAAGCTCATTAAGAAAAATGGGAGCTTTATTGATAATCACACATAATACATTGTCATTTACAATATCCAGAATAGTAATATGAAATATTACAACACATTACATAAATTGGCAAAATAGAAGAAAGAAAATAAAAGAAAAGTACAAGGTAATATACTATCCTAAATACTACAAAGTAATCTCCATTTGAACTTGGATTTGATGATCTTCATGCCCATTTGGATCATCAGATTGATCCCTGCATAAATCAAAGCAAAAACAAGTTATGCCAAGTGGCATAGCCACTTGGCAGGTTAGAAAGAAATGGAAATGGTGGATAATACCAAGTTCTGCCGAGCTGATCCACTCTCACAGCCAAGTGCAAAGTATCAGGATACACACACACACACAGCCTGCTCACAAGGCTGTGTGCATGGAGCACAACACACACACACAGCTAGTGAGTCACCAACACATGCCAGGCCTTGTTGTCGACCAGAGAAGAAGAAGAAGATCATATAAAAGCTTTTCACAGCCCAAAACCCTAGCCATTAGCTTCATCCATCGACAGGCAGCAGGGTAAGTCATAAGATACCAAGAACAGCTCAAGAACACCAAGAACAGGTGAACAGCTAGAGCTGTTTCACCTATTCCCCAATCACCAGAAAATAAACCAAGATATCAAGCTTGCAAGGAGGAGCAGGGCAAGCCAAGAACTCAATCAGCAGATGAACCTCTACACCAACACTCATTTCTAGGAGCTGGAGTGAGGTATACACATAGAATCATGAGCAAGCATCTGTCTTGCTCATAAATAAGCATGTGCATCAAACACACACAAGCCATAGGGTGTGAGTACCCTGTTTGTGTCATCATCTGGCTACCAAGTCAGTGGTGCAAGCAAATATGGGTGAGCCAATAGGTAATTACCAAGGGAACACTGGTTAGACCAAGTCAGTGGCTTAACCAAGGCAATCCAGCAAGGAAATGAACCTACTTAGTCAACCAAAGTCACCTAGCACCTAAAACCTAGTACACCATCAGACTGATAGACAATATGTGTCTATCCATGTTTGTCAACATCAAAGACCACTGGGAATCCATAAAGGGATTAACCAGTAATGCATTCACCAAATTACAGCAAGCCAACAAAGGTGGGAGCTACCCTAACAGCAAAGAATTGCTGTCAAGGCCACCTCAACCACTTTGCCAAACCCAACAGAGAAGCCATGCACAGATATCATCACCCAGATGGGTTCAAAAAGAAGCTAGGGTTCCCAACAGATGTTGGCATCCCTCTAGCTCAATCAAATTAACTGTAAATGATCACAAGTGCAAGCATTTCACATCATTTATCCACTTAGCCAAGCAAGACAACACAGATAAATGAATATATAAGTAATCAATACACCAGAGCCTTGCAGTGGATCCAATGGATCACTGCAAGCAACAGCAATTGCTTAAGCCAACAACAGCACACACCAGTACTTATATGTCACCCACACACAACTCAAATTAAGCACTAGTAAGGCACAAGATGAAGCACCACAGCTTTTAACAAGCAACTGATGATCACAAGATCATCAGAAGCTTGCTAGAGCATGCCAGAGCATGCTAGGGCATCACTGGCATCACACAGGAATTATATAAATTAAACAGCCACAGTTAAGCAACAATTGAATCACAGACAAGTACATAAACCATTTTTATGATTGTATCCAGAGGCATATCATCAAGGAATTGATGTATATGGACAACAATTAAGCAAGGCCAAGCCTACCATGAGCCAGAGTCCAATAAGCATCACACAAATAGCACTGGCACTTGCAAATATGCAAGGATTCATCCCAGAAATCAAGCCAGGGGCAACGATACACAGCATAGGTACAGTACCAGTAGCATCTCAAGACCAACCTAGCATGACAGGAGCATCATAGAATGTTCATGAGCATGTGTTCATGAGTCACAACAATACAGAAGATGAGCACAGATACTTAGCTCAGAGAGAGGAGTATACCAGCATGAGCACAAGAATAGAACCAAGTCATGGCAGTAGAGCAATAGCAGCAGCTAGCCAAAAGAGCAGCAGTAGCACACACGCATGCATAGCAAGCACAAGGAGTAGAGCATGGCAGAGAAGGAAGAAGCAGGGGAGAAGATGGAGGCGCGCGTACCTGGAGCGGAGCACCACGGAGTGCCATGGCGGCACGGCGGCACGGGCCAACCATGGCAGCGCCAAGCCGCGGCCAGGCCTGGCGTCGCCGAGCGCGAGCGCCCCATCACCACCACGACAGCGCCCACGGCGGCGTCACGGCGCCAGAGTCGCCGGTGAGCGACGCATCACCGCGCAACCTCATAGCCGTGCGGGCGAACGTGACGGGGGCGAACAAAGAAGGAGACGAAGAACAGATCGAGCCGGAGGATCTGGTGCGCCGTCGTGAGGCGGTCCAGATCCGCCGCATCTCGTCGCCGAAGTTGGCCGGAGACGGCCGGAGTATTTCAGCGAAGGCGGAGGCGACCACGGCATCGCCAGAGAGTCGAGGGATTAGGGTTCGGTCGCGCGTGAGAGAGAGAGAGAGGAGTGGGGCTAGTCGAGCCGGACCTGGCCGGTCGGTTCGACCTAACCCACTGGGTTGCACCGACAGGTGGGCCCAGGGGTATTTGTGTCTTTTCACAAATAAATAAAAATGCTGAAACTTTGAAAAATCATAGAAAATTATTAATAGCTCTAAAAAAATAATTAAAAATATGAAAATCACTCAGCATAAAATTCTCTATCATAATAAATTATGAAATAGAATTTTAAAGACAAATATGATTAAGCCCTAGTTTAATGATTAAAATTAATCATTTAAGCCACACTTTATATTTTTAATATTAAAAATAAGTCCATAAATATTATTGGACATTCAAAACACCTTGACAACATTTCAAGGTTGTATTTTACCCTAAACAGAGTATCCCTAAATTGTTCTTAGTATTAACCTTCCACATAAAATAATAAAACACCGGAAAGGGGGGAACAACCCTAAAAGCTGAATCATGCATAATTGCTTCTTTAACCATTGCCCTTATCGGACAATGATGCTATTTTTCAGCAACAGAGGACAAGGGTCAGTCCACACCATCCAACTGCAACACTTTGCAGTGTTCAGGCAAGTTCATCGCTTGCTCATGTCATTTGAGTATTTTTACCAAATTACTTGCAAAGTACTATGTTTATCACTATTGCATAAAAAGCAAAACCACTATTTTCATAACTATGAATATGACTATGTGGTGGGCAATGGAACCATGGATTGTGTTGATATGGTGGAGGTTCCATTGCAAGGGTTTATATCCATCTAGGATTAAACAACAAATGTCGTCCAGTGATTCTTGTGCCGTATAAACCGTGTTCACCATAAGATCTGGAGTGGGACGGAGTAGTCAAAAGTGTTTCCACCTCTCGTTCATCAACGGATGCGCTTTACCGTAGTACACTTGTGATCCAAGGGGGCAAGCTGGTGAGGCTGGGGAGTCCTAAGTCCCCACGGCATAGTCCGTAGTACACTTGTCGCCCGAGAGAGCAAGATGGTGAGGCTGGGGAGTCCTAAGTCCCCACGGTATTGCGGTCTATGATGGGTTGCAGCTACCGGCGAAGGAGTTTGGTTCGATCCCAAACTGTTGTCGTGGTCGGGGTCCACCCGTGAGTGGGAATAATGGGACCGGCGAGGACCCAGGGTCGGGGTATGCAACAAAGGGTGGGTGTTCGAGGTAGCGGAGGAACATGATTGACTAGGACCTTATACCGGGCCTCACACCAAAGGAAGTGTGGACGGGAAAGCTGCCCGGTTGGCACCAAGGTTAAGATCTCTTATGGGTAAAGAAACACACCTCTGCAGAGTGTAACGAATTGTGACCAGTCACTCCTTGTTCCGGGATTTGGAACTGCGAACGCTGCCGGAAAGGAACTCCATGAAGTTCTAGTAAACCGGTGAAGGCTGACGGACATAGTTCTTCTGAATAAAAGCAACCTTTTAAAGAAATGGTTATTAAAACCTGCATGGTATCAGACTTTCTGGTCTGGTATCGTAGTTAGTGCATTAAACACCTCTTTCCTAATATGAACTTGTTGAGTACGCTCGTACTCATACCACTCTTAAATCCCCTGCTTAGACTGTCTGAACCATCTGGAGGAGAACAACGACAACCCTGAAGGAGCCGACGTCATTGGCTATGACGAACCAGACCTCTCTGGAGGTGTTGAAGGTGTAGACTACCTGATAGTCTACGGAACCGGGGAGGGTTCCGGAGGAGAACAATCTTAGACCTAGTAGTAGTATTAGTAGTACCCGAGCAGTCCGAACTTCTAGTAATTAACTGCTCGTTGGAATAAATGTATAGTCTCGTGAGACTTCTATATTGTAAGTTAAGTTGGGTTCGCCTCGAACCCAGGAGTAACCCTCTCAGGACCCAAGAGGAGCTCCAGGATGATATGTACATATGGTTTGTAATAATGTATGAATGAGTTATGGACCTGCTATGTTCTGTTGTACTACTCTGAGGGATGTAATATTTGCGGATTGGTACTTCGCGAATGTTATATCAACGACTGGCATACTACAACATGCAGTGGTATGCAGGGTCACCACAGTTGGTATCAGAGCAAAAGCTTTGACCTTAGGTTGGAACCTAGTAAATGGGACGAAACGTTAGGAGTCAAATAGGATTAGTAAAGAATTCTCTAAAAATATGGTGTATATTCACTTGAGAATAAAACAATCATATCTTTTAGTGCGATAATTCTTTATTATCTCTATTATGATGCATTATTACTAATCTTATATTCTTTCTTTTCTACAGCCAACTATGGCAAGTTCACGTTCGGGACGTAACGTGAAAGTGGTGGAATCAAACCTGAGTGAATATGACGGAGGACTCGCGGATATTCTTCGTGCCATGTTGCTTGAATTTGGGTGTGATCCCCAAATCAAAGTAACGAAATACATGTACTACGATGGTACAGTGTTAGCGAAGTGTAGGGTTGGACTAAGACTTCCAGAATCCCTAGGAATGAGTGTAGTGATGCCAGCAGGTGAGGCTAGAACTATCCAAACAGCCTACCACATTGCCATAATGAGAGCCATCACTGATATTCGGGAACATAAGACGAAGGAGCTTATTGGTTCCGAATTCTCTCATATTCCTCATATGGAGGAGGAAGATGATCCTATGCTTAACCACCTCAAATTTGCAAAACGCAAACCAGTAGAAGCCGCTAAGTACATGGATAATAGTCGCAACCTACTGACATTGTTCTTTCAGTTGAACCGACATTTGTCGGGAGCAATTGACACAATGTTGGAAGAATTCACTGAGCCCAAGGAGGAGACAAAAGGAAAGGAACCCATGGAGGGAGTGGTTCACACACCAGTTTATTCAGCTGGTGACTACATTAGTATTGACCATCCAGAACAACAAACCACACCTATTACACCTAGGTACTTTCCTAGTAACTCCTATGGAGGATACGAGGGTGGAGAGGAATCCGGAAACCATCAGCGTTCCGTGACTCCTATAGAAAACTCAACAGGTTGGCGTTGGGGATCAGATACTGGAAACCATAGTGACTCGGTTAGATATAATCCTGAGATGAATGATGATGCCACAACCCAGTTTCAGAACAATCAGTATAATAGAGGAGATATTGAGGGGTATCCGATGCTGATTGAGTCTGATACTGATGGTGGAGATACCTATGGCGGAGTCACCGGGGAGTACACCCGATGGGTGGATTATGATGCACTGAATGACCAGTTCATGAACACAGATTTTTCCCTCGGATCATCATCCGATTCCGACTACAAGCCTACGGGAAGACCCTATGTTCCAGATTCTGTCAGGAGGACTTCACGTTCGACCGGATGGAAGCCTGGGATGTATCGGGAGTGAAGCACGACTAGAGACCACCATGGGAGGCGAGACTACAATACAGTTGTACCACATGTATTGTAGTATGTAATATTTGTATAAATTTGTACATATACTTCAATAAGTGAGTTTGCATACTCACATCGCTACTGAGTATTGTAATAAGACCACTTATGTATTGATGACCCACAAGTATAGGGGATCGCAACAGTCTTCGAGGGAAGTATTACCCAATTTATTGATTCGACATAAGGGGAGACAAAGAATACTTGTAAGCCTTAACAGCGGAGTTGTCAATTCAGCTGCACCTGGAAACAGACTTGCTCGCAAGAGTTTATCAGTAGTAACAGTTTTATGGCAGTAGGAATAGTGAAATAACAGCAGCGGTGAAATAAAGACAGCAGTAGTGATTATAGTAAACAGCAGGATTAAAATACTGTAGGCACAGGGACGGATTTAACGGGCGTTGCATGGATGAGAGAAACTCATGTAACAATCAAAGCAGGGGCATTTGCAGATAATAATAAAATGGTATCCAAGTACTAATCAATCAATAGGCATGTGTTCCATATTTAGTCGTACGTGCTCGCAATGAGAAACTTGCACAACATCTTTTGTCCTACCAGCCGGTGGCAGCCGGGCCTCTAGGGAAACTACTGGATATTAAGGTACTCCTTTTAATAGAGTACCGGAGCAAAGCATTAACACTCCGTGAACACATGTGATCCTCACATCACTACCATCCCCTCCGGTTGTCCCGATTTCTGTCACTTCGGGGCCATTGGTTCCGGACAGCAACGTGTGTATACAACTTGCAGGTAAGATCAATAAACAATGAATATCTTCATGAAACAATAACATGTTCAGATCTGAGATCATGGCACTCGGGCCCTAGTGACAAGCATTAAGCATAACAAGTTGCAACAATATCATAAAAGTGACATCTACGGATACTAGGCACTATGCCCTAACAATCTTATGACTATTACATGACCAATCTCATCCAATCCCTACCATCCCCTTCAGCCTACAGCGGGGGAATTACTCACACATGGATGGGGGAAACATGGCTGGTCGATGGAGAGGCGTTGGCGGTGATGGCGGTGAAGATCTCCTCCAATTCCCCGTCCGGAGTGCCAGAACGGAGACTTCTGGCTCCCGCGACGGAGTTTCGCGATGTGGCGGCTCTCTGGAGGGTTTCTGGCGACTTCGACTTCTCCCCGTGCGTTTTTAGGTCGAACCCGATAAGTAGTCCGAAGGGGGGCGTCGGAGGCCGGCCGAGGGGGCCACACCATAGGGCCGCGCGGGCCCCCCTGGGCCGCGCCGCCATATGGTGTGGGGCCCTCGGGCCTCCACCTCCTTTGCCCTTCTGGCTCCGTCAATATTTTGGTAAAATAGGGCCATCTGAAGAAATTCCGAGGATTTTCCCGAAAGTTGGATTTCTGCACAAAAACGAGACACCAGAGCAATTCTGCTGAAAACAGCGTTAGTCCGTGTTAGTTGTATCCAAAATACACAAATTAGAGGCAAAATAATAGCAAAAGTGTTCGGGAAAGTAGATACGTTTTGGACGTATCAACTCCCCCAAGCTTAGCTTATTGCTTGTCCTCAAGCAATTCAGTTAACAACTGAGCGATAAAAGAACTTTCACGAACACATTTGCTCATATGATGTATATATTCTCATGCTATGGCTAATACTTAAGCAGTTCATAATGAGACACATGCAAATAAGATCATCCAACAGCTATGTCAATCATGGAGAGGTACCAACAATTAATAATAAGCACCATGAATCATGTATATAAGCAGGATTGCAATGTTCATAAGAGAGTATGATAAAGTGGTATCTCGCTTGCCTGTATTTGATCGGCAAAACATAAATGCCGAGGCACCTCTTGAGTTCATAGAAGGACTAGAAGTAGTGATTGTCAAAGATAAAAGCATCAAAGTTATACCACAATCAATCATATTTTGAGACAAGCATATTATACTAAGAATGACAGTTGTGCTCTCAAGACAGTGCTCAAAGAAAGAATGGAGACACAACATAAAAGTAAAAGATTGACCCTTCGCAGAGGGAAGCAGGGATTAACATGCGCTAGAGCTTTTCATTTGTAAAGCAGGAGTAAAATTATTTTGAGAGGTGTTTGTTGTTGTCAACGAATGGTAATGGGTACACTAACTACCTCATCAACCGGACTCACAAGAGCGGCTCCCATTTTATTTATTTTTGGTTGGCACTCCTTCCAACCTTTCTTTCACAAACCATGGCTAACCGAATCCTCGGGTGCCTGCCAACAATCACATACCATGAAGGAGTGCCTTTTTATTTAAGTTTTATTATGATGATGACACTCCCCCAACCTTTGCTTACACAAGCCATGGCTAACCGAATCCTTCGGGTGCCGTCCAACAATCACAAACCATGGAGGAGTGTCTATTTAAGTTAATTAATTCGGGACTGGGAATCCCATTGCCAGCTCTTTTTGCAAAATTATTGGATAAGCGGATGTGCCACTAGTCCATATGAGAATCCGTCAAAAGTAAATGACAAGGTTGAAAGCTAAACACCACATACTTCCTCATGAGCTATGAAACATTAACACAAATTGAGAAGCATTTTGAAAGTTTTAAAGGTAGCGCATGAAAATTTACTTGGAATGGTTTGAAATGCCATGCATAGGTATTTATGGTGGACACTTTTGGAACAACTTGGTTTTCAGGTGTTTGGAAGCACGAGCGGTGTTCCCGCTCAGTACAAGTGAAGGCTAGCAAAAGACTAGGGAGCGACAAATCAAGAGAGCAGTAACTGTCATAATCATGCTTGCGGCAAAATAAATTAACGGAGGCATAAAAGTGATACAAGAACTCTGAAGCAATATAAATCATCGAGGCTTAATTGACTTTTTGTTCAGTCATATGCATGCGTGAGCATGTGCCAAGTCGATATAAATGAATTATTCAGAGGAGGATACCACAATGCCATACTTACTTATGAATAAAACAATGCAAGCAAACATCCATGACATGCTACTCATATTAATAAATTGGAACTAAACATGAGAGATCATGAGCTACTAGACTTTCTCAAATAACATATACCTCACATGAACCAACTAAGCATGCTCATATGGATGAGTATATGTACAAAAATGAAAGCAAATAGAGTTCATACCAGCCTCTCACCACAATCAGATTGTCGTAGATCGTCATTATTGCCTTTTCACTTGTGTAGCTTGGATAATATGAAATGAAAACCACGCTCCAGCCACCGAAGACCATTGAACTCATGATGAACTTTACAAACCAAAGAAGAACAGCAAATATTTTTGGTGTTTTCGAATTAGAAACAAGAACGAAAGAAAACAAGCAAACAAAGCAAAATCTTTTTGGGTTTTCTTATAGCAAACTAACGATAGCAAATAAAGCAAACTAAGAGCAAGGAACCAAATAAACAAATGGTGAAGAGAAACAACAGAAATATTTTTGGTCTTTTTGTGTTTTAGGAAAGAAACAAAGTGAAAACAAAAGAATGCAAACTAACAGAAACACAGAAAAGCAGGATGACAGAAATCTGCCAAATCCTGACAGCAGTACAGAAATCGAATTTAACAAAAATCTTCCATTGCTCAGACCAAAAAGTGTTCAACTAATTAAAGTTAGATAACAACCTGGGGAACATGCTCAAAAATTGGCAACTCAAAATAACGTTCTGGCTGTGCGTACGAATTTTTTTGGTAACAGCACAGAATCTGTTTTTGGACAGCACTTCCCCAAATATCATCTCCCTCTCATTAGAAAACCACTCTAGAGACTAAACAAGTATGTACAAGTATCCAGCAATCATAATATGCAAAGAATGAGTGATGCCGGTATACCTCCCCCAAGCTTAGGCTTTTGGCCTAAGTGGAGTTCATTCCCAACGAGGGTCGGAGTTCCACGCCGGTGGATCATACATGGAGTGGTAATAGGGCCCCTGTGCAGAAGAATATCGTGGAGGCTCCACATGACCATGATGTTGATATGAGGAGCTTGCTGCATCGGATGAAGAGTCGGGATGCTCCTCGGTCTCCTCCACATCTTCCCTCGCACGACGGCTTTCTCTTTCTATGTATGCGTTTAGCTCATTTTCTGTGATCGACCACCCGTCCCTGGCATCAAGGTTAAACAAAGCAGGTGCAGGCAAGCGTACTAATTTTTCAATTTTCTTAGTTATACTCCAACTTTTCTTATACAAAGTTATCCTATAATGCAGGTTGTTCAAACTAGATGCATCTGAAATAAACTCATGTCTAATCATGGAGAAAACATCAAGTTTCTCTATAGAAAGCGGAATATCTAAATGGTGAGGACCTACACCATGCATAGCTAATAAGCGAGAGGCGATAAGACCTCCACAAATTCCTCCTTTCTCACGGTTAGTAGCAAGTCTACAAGCTATTAAAGCACCCAAATTATAAGTCCTATCCTGTTGCAAAGCAGCAGCTAAGAAAGCCAAGTCTGGGACAGATAATTTACCTCCAGTCCTTCTTGCAAGAACGCACTTTGTAATGAAATAGGCAAAGTAGCGGATGGCTGGATGTTGAATGCTACTAATCTTACCACCATCATTGGAGAAGCTCCTCCCATTACAAATCCTTGTATAAAGATCTGAGAGCTCCCGCGGTGTTCCCCTGATCTTCTCGCAGGATCCCCACTGCGGCACTCTAATCGCTGTGCAAAAATCACTGAAAGGCAAGTCAATGGTTTTGTTATAAATTTTATACCGGACCATGGGGTCAGTTCGAGACCGGTGAAATTCGAAATCCTGCACAACCGACACCGTTAGTTTAGCATATTGGTGAGGTTCACCAACAGCAAAATTTCCCAATCCTGCATTGGAAATTAGTGTTTGCACATCTTGCAGGATTCCTGCATTCCGCATAAAGTCCGTGCATGGGTAATAAGAGGGGTATACTCCCTCTTCACGATGGACTCTCATAACTTGCTGTACCTCCAACTCTTCTTGGTTCAATTGGGGCACACCTTCCATTTTCTGAAATTTTCAACAATCATTATAAAATTTGATTTCAAGGTATGTAATTGAAGGGAACTACTATAGGAACTTGCTAGAGTACTAAACATGCATCAAAACTAATTTCTTCCACTTAGAACAAGCATGCAAGCTCACTAAACATGTTATCTACAGCAGCAAAATATTCAAGATATACTCAACCAAATGAAATTCTAATTGGACAATCAAAGGAGTCACATACCAAGGAGTAAATGTGCCAAATTTCAGACAGAAATCTGGGCTGAGCAAGGAGATCGAAAAATCGCGAGTTCTTGAGCAGAAACACGAGTGAGAGAAACTTGGTACGAGCTTTTTCGGGAGAGAGAAGGTGCTGGGAGGAAGAGATGGTGTAGTGGGGCAAGGGGTGGCCCACACCACATGGTGGCGCGGCCCCCTTGCTGGCCGCGCCGGCCTATGGTGTGGCACCCCCTGGTGCCCCACAGGTCATCCTCTGGTGCTCCCAGGTGCCTCGTCGAAAAATAGGACCAACGGTGTAATTTTTGTAATTTTTAGAGAACTTCGAAAAATGCACATTTCTGGGTATTAAATTAATGATTACTGCGCAGGAAAATGATTTCTAAAATCTTAAATGACTAAAGCATATTGCAAAACAAAAGTGCTACAGCAAGTAAAATAGGTGAAGGGAGAAAGAAAGAAAGAAGTGTTGTTTAGCTCTTTTATGCAATAAAATATACTTGTTAACAAGGTTGATCAAGTCTTGCTATCAAATAAATTTTATATGACATAAGAAGAAATAAACCTCAAATCAATCATGTTACCTTATATTGAATTGATATGGATCCAATCACAAGAGTTTGATATTCTTCTTTAGGCTCATATATAGGACAATCAATGGATCCCACTTTGATAGTTTTCACATTAAAAATTGTATTGACTCCACATACTTTATCAATCCTCTTGGGAAAATAGACAGTGTGTTCCTTATCATCAACATTGAAAGTAACCATGCCTTTATTGCAATCAATAACAGCCCCTGCAGTATTAAGAAAGGGTCTTCCAAGAATAATGGACATATTATCATCTTCAGGCATTTCCAACACAACGAAATCAGTTAATATCAAGCAATGCTGAGTAACTTGAACAGGAACATTTTCACATAAACCAACAGGAATAGCAGTAGATTTATCAGCCATTTGCAAAGATATATCAGTAGGTATCAATTTATCTAAATCAAGTCTCTTATAAAGAGAAAAAGGCATTACACTAACACCTGCTCCCAAATCACATAGAGCAGTTCTAACATAATTATTCTTGATGGAACAAGGAATAGTCGGTATACCTGGGTCTCCAAGCTTCTTTGGAATCTTACCATTGAAGGAGTAATTAGCGAGCATAGTTGAAATTTCTTCATTGGGGACTTTCCTTTTGTTAGTAACAATATCTTTCATATACTTTGAATAAGGAGGCAATTTAATAGCATCAGTCAAAGGGATTTGCAAAAATAAAGGTTTCATCCAATCACAAAATTTATTATAATGTTCCTCCTCCTTTGATTTTAGTTTCTTAGCAGGAAAAGGCATTTGCTTTTGAACCCAAGGTTCTCTTTCATTACCATGCTTCTCAGTAATAAAATCTTCTTTAGTGTACTTTTTATTTTTAGCATGCTTTTCAGGTTCTTTTTCAATTTCTTCTTTATCAGGAGTATCATTCTTATCATTATCTTCCTCATGTTCATTACCACTTTCAGTTTCAGCATCAGAAATAGAAATACTATTAGGATCATTAACAGGTTCAGAGGATTCTACAACATTCTTATGTTTCTTTTTCTTTTTCTTAGATGGAGCACTAGTTTTAATTAGTTGAGAATCTTGTTCAATTCTTTTGGGATGCCCTTCAGGATATAGAGGATCCTGGGTAGAAGCACCACCTCTAGTTGTTACTTCACAAGCATGTTTTTCTTTAGAATTATTTCCCAACAAGTCATTTTGCACTTTAGTAAGTTGATCAATTTGAGTTTGAACCATTTGAAAATGCTTAACAAGTATTTTAACATCATTGGAGGTTCTCTCCACAATATCATGCAATTCACTAATAGCTCGAGAATTTTCCATTAAATGATTCTCTACTCTCATATTAAAGTTTTCTTGCTTAACAATATAATTATCAAATTCATCTAAGCATTGAGCAGGAGATTTTGAATACGGAATATCTTCTCTAGTAAAGTGTTGAAGCGAGTGTACCTCAATCATGGATGAAGGGGGAATTGTCTCACATATATCTTCTATAGGAGGTAAATTCTTCACATCTTCAGGTTTAATACCCTTCTCTTTAAGAGACTTCTTGGCTTCCCTCATATCTTCATCATTTAATTTAATCATACCCCTCTTCTTCACTATCGGTGTCGGGGTTGGTTCAGGTGTAGACCAATCATCATGATTCCGGCCTATTTTAGCCAATAATTCTTCAGCGTCGTCTGGAGTTCTTTTCCTGAAAACACAACCAGCACAACTATCCAGGTATGCCCTAGACTCAATAGTTAGTCCACTATAAAATATATCAAGTAAATCATGCTTTTCCAAATCATGGTCAGGCTGAGCTCTAATAAGAGAACAAAATCTCGCCCAAGCCTCAGGCAATTTCTCTCCATCTTCCTGGTCAAAATTATAAATTCTCTGCAAAGCAGCATGTTGAGCACTAGCAGGAAAGTATTTTCGAAAGAAAACATCACGCAAGTCAGTTGGACTTTTAATAGAACCAGGAGGCAAATTATTATACCAAGTTTTAGCATCATCCTTTAATGAGAATGGAAAAATTTTAGCGACAAAATAAGTACGCATCTTGACATCATCAGAAAACACGCCACTAAGAGTAGATAACTCAGTCAAGTGTTCAACAGCACTTTCTTTTTCAGTACCACAAAAGGGTGTTTTCTCAACAATAGCTATATGAGATAGATCAAGAGAAAAATCATAATCTTTATCCCTAATGTTTATAGGAGATGTGGCAAATTTAGGATCAGGAGATGGTTTATATCTAACAGCATGTTCTGCAAGCAACTTTTTAATTTTTCTTGCATCAGTAGTAGCATTGCATTTTTCAATAAAATCATCATCAAGCTCTACATAATCTTCATCAGGATCATCACTAGAATAATCAAGTTCAGGTGATTTAACAGGTGTAGTAGCATTAGGAGTTTCAGTATTTTCAATTTGTCTAGACTTAGCAATTGTAGCATCTAGAAAAGATCCCAATGAACCACTATCATCAAGCACAGCAGAAACATTATCAATATTATGAGAATTTTCAGATTCAGCAGAAGTACCAGCACGTGAAGCATGTGGCGGTGAAACAAGTTTATCAATCACAGATGGTGAATCAAGAGCAGCAGAGGTACTCAGAGTTGTACCTTTTCTTGTAGTGGATGGTAATATGGCGATCTTAGTATCGCGAGGTTTACCCATAATGGAGAATTTGCAGCGAACAATATCAATCCAAGTGAACTTCCAAATAAAGCTATGCTCCCCGGCAACGGCGCAGAAAATAGTCTTGATGCTGATACGTCTCCGACGTATCGATAATTTCTTATGTTCCATGCTACTTTATTGATGATACCTACATGTTTTATGCACATTATATGTCATATTTATGCATTTTCTGGAACTAACCTATTAACAAGATGCCGAAGTGCCAGTTCCTGTTTTCTGCTGTTTTTGGTTTCAGAAATCCTAGTAACGAAATATTCTCGGAATTGGACGAAATCAACGCCCAGGTTCCTATTTTGCCCGGAAGCATCCAGAACACCCGAGAGCCGCCCGAGGGGGGCCCTGGTGGGCCCAGATGACATGGTGGCGCGGCCCAGGCCCTGGCCGCGCCACCCTATGGTCTCGTCGCCTCGTTGACCCTCCTGCGCCGCCTCTTCGCCTATATAAAGCCCCTGCATCGAAAACCCTTACGGAGGAAGCCACGATACGAGAAAAGTTCCAGAGCCGCCGTCATCGCGAAGCCAAGATCTGGGGGACAGGAGTCTCTGTTCCGGCACCCTGCCGGACGGGGAAGTGCCCCGGAAGGCTTCTCCATCGACACCGCTGCCATCTCCACCGCCATCTTCATCACCGCTGTTGCTCCCATGAGGAGGGAGTAGTTCTCCATCGAGGCTCGGGGCTGTACCGGTAGCTATGTGGTTAATCTCTCTCCTATGTAATTCAATACAATGATCTCATGAGCTGCTTTACATGATTGAGATTCATATGAGTTTTGTATCACTACTATCTATGTGCTACTCTAGTGATGTGTTATTAAAGTAGTTTTATTCCTCCTGCATGTGTGCAAAGGTGACAGTGCGTGCACCGTGTTAGTACTTGGTTTATGCTATGATCATGATCTCTTGTAGATTGCGAAGTTAACTATTGCTATGATAATATTGATGTGATCTATTCCTCCTACATATGCATGAAGGTGACAGTGTGCATGCTATGCTAGTACTTGGTTTAGTCTTTTGATCTATCTTACACTAAAGGTTACTTAAACATGAGCATTATTGTGGAGCTTGTTAACTCCGGCATTGAGGGTTCGTGTAATCCTACGCAATGTGTTCATCATCCAACAAAAGTGTAGAGTATGCATTTATCTATTCTGTTATGTGATCAATGTTGAGAGTGTCCACTAGTGAAAGTGTAATCCCTAGGCCTTGTTCCCAAATACTGCTGAGTTACTACTGCTTGTTTACTGTTTTACTGTGTTACTACTGCTGCAATACTACCACCATCAACTACACGCCAGCAAGCTATTTTCTGGCACCGTTGCTACTGCTCATATATATTCATACCACTGTATTTCACTATCTCTTCGCCGAACTAGTGCACCTATTAGGTGTGTTGGGGACACAAGAGACTTCTTGCTTTGTGGTTGCAGGGTTGCATGAGAGGGATATCTTTGACCTCTTCCTCCCTGAGTTCGATAAACCTTGGGTGATCCACTTAAGGGAAAACTTGCTGCTGTTCTACAAACCTCTGCACTTGGAGGCCCAACACTGTCTACAGGAAAGGAGGGGAACGTAGACATCAAGCTAATTTTCTGGCGCCGTTGCCGGGAGGAAAGGTAAAAGGTACTCACACTCCGGATCTCGGCTACTAAGCTATTTTCCGGCGCCATTGTAAGTACTCGAAGCTATTTCCTTTAGACTCTGCAATTGCGACATTTGGTTTCTTGTTTACACTAGTTAGGCATAATGGAAAACAACAAAAATATGAGAGATCTTTATGAACTTTATCTTGAATTAGGACATGATGTGTTTGAAGAGAGAATTAAAAAACCCATGGAACTTTATATGCATGATAATGGGAATGTTATTAGTATGAATGCTTTGAACACCATTGTTGCTAATGCTATGGAAAATTCTAAGCTTGGGGAAGCTGGCTTTGATGAGCATGATATTTTTAGTCCCCCAAGCATTGAGGAGAAAATTTACTTTGATGATACTTTGCCTCCCATTTATGATGATTATAATGATAGTAGTCTTTTGTTACCACCTGTTATGGAGGATAAATTTGATTATGATTACAATATACCTCCTATATTTGATAGCTACTTTGTTGAATTTGCTCCCACTACAATTAATAAGAATGACTATGCTTATGTTGGGAGTAGTAATTATTTTATGCATGAGACTCATGATAAGAATGCTTTATGTGATAGTTATATTGTTGAGTTTGCTCATGTTGCTACTGAAAGTTATTATGAGAGAGGAAAATATGGTTGTAAAAATTTTCATGTTACTAAAACACCTCTCTATGTGCTGAAATTTTTGAAGCTACACTTGTTTTATCTTCCTATGCTTGTTACTTTGCTCTTCATGAACTTGTTTATTTACAAGATTCCTATGCATAGGAAGCATGTTAGACTTAAATGTGTTTTGAATTTGCCTCTTGATGCTCTCTTTTGCTTCACTACTATTTCTTGCGAGTGCATCATTAAAACTGCTGAGCCCATCTTAATGGCTATAAAGAAAGAACTTCTTGGGAGATAACCCATGTGTTTTTTACTACAGTACTTTGTTTTATATTTGTGTCTTGGAAGTTGTTTACTACTGTAGCAACCTCTCCTTATCATGTTTATGTGCCAAGTAAAGTTTCTATGTCAAAGTTGATGTTATATTTGGGATCGCTGCGCAGAAACAGCATTGCTGTCTGTCACGAATCTGGGCACAGTTCTCTGTAGAAAATTCGAAAAAATCTGCCAATTTACGAGCGTGATCCTCAGATATGTACGCAACTTTCATTAGTTTTGAGTTTTTCCATTTGAGCAAGTCTGGTGCCATCTTAAAATTCGTCTTTACGGACTGTTCTGTTTTTGACAGATTCTGCCTTTTATTTCGCATTGCCGCTTTTGTTAAGTTGAATGAGTTTCTTTGTTCCATTAACTTTCAGAAGTTTTGTGCAATGTCCAGAAGTGTTAAGAATGATTGTGTCACCTCTGAACATGTGAATTTTTGATTATGCACTAACCCTCTAATGAGTTTGCTTGAAGTTTGGTGTGAAGGAAGTTTTCAAGGGTCAATAGAAGAGGGTGATATAATGTGATCGAGAAGAGTGAAAGGTCTAAGCTTGGGGATGCCCCGGTGGTTCATCCCTGCATATTTTAAGAAGACTCAAGCATCTAAGCTTGGGGATGCCCAAGGCATCCCCTTCTTCATCGACAACTTATCAGGTTTCTTCTAGTGAAACTATATTTTTATTCGGTCACATCTTATGTACTTTACTTGGAGCGTCTGTGTGCTTTTATTTTTGTTTTTGTTTTTGATCTTAGTTCTCTGAATAAGTTCATCCTTGTGTGGGAGAGAGACACGCTCCGCTGGTTCGTATGAACACATGTGTTCTTAGCTCATAATATTCATGGCGAAGTTTCTTCTTCGTTAAATTGTTATATGGTTGGAATTGGAAAATGCTACATGTAGTAATTCTAAAATGTCTTGGATAATGTGATACTTGGCAATTGTTGTGCTCATGTTTAAGCTCTTGCATCATATGCTTTGCACCTATTAGTGAAGAAATACATAGAGCATGCTAAAATTTGGTTTGCATAATTGGTCTCTCTAAGGTCTAGATAATTTCTAGTAAAGAGTTTGAACAACAAGGAAGACGGTGTAGAGTCTTATAATGTTTACAATATGTCTTTTATGTGAGTTTTGCTGCACCGGTTCATCCTTGTGTTTGTTTCAAATAACCTTGCTAGCCTAAACCTTGTATCGAGAGGGAATACTTCTCATGCATCCAAAATCCTTGAGCCAATATTCATGCCATTTGTGTCCACCATACCTACCTACTACATGGTATTTCTCCGCCATTCCAAAGTAAATTGCTTGAGTGCTACCTTTAAACCATTCAAAATTTATCACCTCTGATTTGTGTCAATGTTTTATAGCTCATGAGGAAGTATGTGGTGTTTATCTTTCAATCTTGTTGGGCAACTTTCACCAATGGACTAGTGGCTTCATCCGCTTATCCAATAATTTTGCAAAAAGAGCTGGCAATGGGATTCCCAGTCCCAAATTAATTAACAAAAATAGACACTCCTCCATGGTATGTGATTGTTGGACGGCACCCGAAGGATTCGGTTAGCCATGGCTTGAGAAAGCAAAGGTGGGGAGGAGTGTCATCATAATAAAACTAAAATAAAAAGGCACTCCTTCATGGTATGAGATTGTTGGCAGGCACCCGAGGATTCGGTTAGCCATGGTTTGTGAAAGAAAGGTTGGAAGGAGTGCCACCCAAAAATAAAATAAAATGGGAGCCGCTCTTTGAAGGTTTGTCTGGCAAGGGGGTTAGAGTGCCCACTACCATTCGTTGACAACAACAAACACCTCTCAAAACTTTACTTTTATGCTCTCTTGATGTTTTCAAAATAAAAGCTCTAGCACAAATATAGCAATCGATGCTTTCCTCTTTGAAGGACCTTTCTTTTACTTTTATGTTGAGTCAGTTTACCTATCTCTCTCCACCTCAAGAAGCAAACACTTGTGTGAATTGTGCATTGATTCCTACATACTTGCATATTGCACTTGTTATATTACTCTATGTTGACAATATCCATGAGATATACATGTTATAAGTTGAAAGCAACCGCTGAAACTTAATCTTCCTTTGTGTTGCTTCAATACCTTTACTTTGAATTATTGCTTTATGAGTTAACTCTTATGCAAGACTTATTGATGCTTGTCTTGAAGTACTATTCATGAAAAGTCTTTGCTTTATGATTCACTTGTTTACTCATGTCATTACCATTATTTTGATCGCTGCATTCATTACATATGTTTACAAACAATATGATCAAGGTTATGATGGCATGTCACTTAAGAAATTATCTTTGTTATCGTTTTACCTGCTCGGGACGAGCAGAACTAAGCTTGGGGATGCTGATACGTCTCCGACGTATCGATAATTTCTTATGTTCCATGCTACTTTATTGATGATACCTACATGTTTTATGCACATTATATGTCATATTTATGCATTTTGGAACTAACCTATTAACAAGATGCCGAAGTGCCAGTTTTTTCGCTGTTTTTGGTTTCAGAAATCCTAGTAACGAAATATTCTCGGAATTGGACGAAATCAACGCCCGGTTCCTATTTTGCCCGGAAGCATCCAGAACACCCGAGAGCCGCCGGGGGGCCTTGGTGGGCCCAGATGACATGGTGGCGGCCCAGGCCCGGCCGCGCCTATGGTCTCGTCGCCTCGTTGACCCTCTGCGCCGCCTCTTCGCCTATATAAAGCCCCGCATCGAAAACCCTTACGGAGGAAGCCACGATACGAGAAAAGTTCCAGCCGCCGTCATCGCGAAGCCAAGATGGGGGACAGGAGTCTCTGTTCCGGCACCCCCGGAGCGGGGAAGTGCCCGGAAGGCTTCTCCATCGACACCGCTGCCATCTCCACCGCCATCTTCATCACTGTTGCTCCCATGAGGAGGGAGTAGTTCTCCATCGAGGCTCGGGGCTGTACCGGTAGCTATGTGGTTAATCTCTCTCCTATGTAATTCAATACAATGATCTCATGAGCTGCTTTACATGATTGAGATTCATATGAGTTTTGTATCACTACTATCTATGTGCTACTCTAGTGATGTGTTATTAAAGTAGTTTTATTCCTCCTGCATGTGTGCAAAGGTGACAGTGCGTGCACCGTGTTAGTACTTGGTTTATGCTATGATCATGATCTCTTGTAGATTGCGAAGTTAACTATTGCTATGATAATATTGATGTGATCTATTCCTCCTACATATGCATGAAGGTGACAGTGTGCATGCTATGCTAGTACTTGGTTTAGTCTTTTGATCTATCTTACACTAAAGGTTACTTAAACATGAGCATTATTGTGGAGCTTGTTAACTCCGGCATTGAGGGTTCGTGTAATCCTACGCAATGTGTTCATCATCCAACAAAAGTGTAGAGTATGCATTTATCTATTCTGTTATGTGATCAATGTTGAGAGTGTCCACTAGTGAAAGTGTAATCCCTAGGCCTTGTTCCCAAATACTGCTGAGTTACTACTGCTTGTTTACTGTTTTACTGTGTTACTACTGCTGCAATACTACCACCATCAACTACACGCCAACAAGCTATTTTCTGGCACCGTTGCTACTGCTCATATATATTCATACCACTGTATTTCACTATCTCTTCGCCGAACTAGTGCACCTATTAGGTGTGTTGGGGACACAAGAGACTTCTTGCTTTGTGGTTGCAGGGTTGCATGAGAGGGATATCTTTGACCTCTTCCTCCCGAGTTCGATAAACCTTGGGTGATCCACTTAAGGGAAAACTTGCTGCTGTTCTACAAACCTCTGCACTTGGAGGCCCAACACTGTCTACAGGAAAGGAGGGGAACGTAGACATCAATGACCCACAAGTATAGGGGATCGCAACAGTCTTCGAGGGAAGTATTACCCAATTTATTGATTCGACACAAGGGAGACAAAGAATACTTGTAAGCCTTAACAGCGGAGTTGTCAATTCAGCTGCACCTGGAAACAGACTTGCTCGCAAGAGTTTATCGTAGTAACAGTTTTATGGCAGTAGGAATAGTGAAATAACAGCAGCGGTGAAATAAAGACAGCAGTAGTGATTATAGTAAACAGCAGGATTAAAATACTGTAGGCACAGGGACGGATTTAACGGGCGTTGCATGGATGAGAGAAACTCATGTAACAATCAAAGCAGGGGCATTTGCAGATAATAATAAAATGGTATCCAAGTACTAATCAATCAATAGGCATGTGTTCCATATTTAGTCGTACGTGCTCGCAATGAGAAACTTGCACAACATCTTTGTCCTACCAGCCGGTGGCAGCCGGGCCTCTAGGGAAACTACTGGATATTAAGGTACTCCTTTTAATAGAGTACCGGAGCAAAGCATTAACACTCCGTGAACACATGTGATCCTCACATCACTACCATCCCCTCCGGTTGTCCCGATTTCTGTCACTTCGGGGCCATTGGTTCCGGACAGCAACGTGTGTATACAACTTGCAGGTAAGATCAATAAACAATGAATATCTTCATGAAACAATAACATGTTCAGATCTGAGATCATGGCACTCGGGCCCTAGTGACAAGCATTAAGCATAACAAGTTGCAACAATATCATAAAAGTGACATCTACGGATACTAGGCACTATGCCCTAACAATCTTATGACTATTACATGACCAATCTCATCCAATCCCTACCATCCCCTTCAGCCTACAGCGGGGGAATTACTCACACATGGATGGGGGAAACATGGCTGGTCGATGGAGAGGCGTTGGCGGTGATGGCGGTGAAGATCTCCTCCAATTCCCCGTCCCGGCGGAGTGCCAGAACGGAGACTTCTGGCTCCCGCGACGGAGTTTCGCGATGTGGCGGCTCTCTGGAGGGTTTCTGGCGACTTCGACTTCTCCCCGTGCGTTTTTAGGTCGAACCCGATAAGTAGTCCGAAGGGGGGCGTCGGAGGCCGGCCGAGGGGGCCACACCATAGGGCCGCGCGGGCCCCCCCTGGGCCGCGCCGCCATATGGTGTGGGGCCCTCGGGCCTCCACCTCCTTTGCCCTTCTGGCTCCGTCAATATTTTGGTAAAATAGGGCCATCTGAAGAAATTCCGAGGATTTTCCCGAAAGTTGGATTTCTGCACAAAAACGAGACACCAGAGCAATTCTGCTGAAAACAGCGTTAGTCCGTGTTAGTTGTATCCAAAATACACAAATTAGAGGCAAAACAATAGCAAAAGTGTTCGGGAAAGTAGATACGTTTTGGACGTATCATGTATGTATATACAGGGTATATGTTTTGTATGATTTGCATTTGCTTCTTGATTTCCATTGCGTGACTAGTTCTGTGCACAAAGTTGAGCTCAGAAAACTTGCGCATGGAGTAATTATGAGTACCACTTTGTGTTGCAGAACTAGGGGGATATGTCGGGAGCGCCGAGTGAGGAGAGTGAAGAGCAGCGCCTCGAGCGTGAGGCCAGACAGAAGGCTGAGGCTGATGAAGCAGCCAGGAATCAGTTTCCACCACCACCACCACCGATGACGCAGCAGAATTTCCTCCAGTATATGCAAATGATGGAGGAAAGGCAAAGGATTACACTGGAGCAGCAAAATAAGTTTTCCAGGAGCTGCTTCAGCAGAACAGGGTGGAGAGGCCCGAGAACCAGGGAGTCACTTTGTCAGACTTCCAGAATACGAAGCCAATCTCGTTCGCATACGCGCCCGAATCCATGGACGAGAAAGATTGGTTGATGGATACTGAGCGCAAGCTCAATACAGTTGGATGCAACGATCAGGAGAAGGTCAGCTATGCAACACACTTGCTATGTGGACCCGCCGCATCTTGGTGGGATAATATAGTAGCCGTATATCCGGCTGACAAAGTATTCACATGGGAAGAGTTCAAGAGGAAGTTCAGGGAATCCAATGTCCCTGAAAGCATAGTGGAACTGAAGCGTCGAGAATTTGAAAGTCTCGAGCAGAAGGATAAGGCCATCCTGACTTACGTCAGGGAGTTTTCGGGATTGTCTCGGTATGTCATGGAGGAGGTCAATACCGAGGACAAGAAAAAGAAGAGGTTTATGCGAGGATTAAATCCTCAGTTCAAGGTACAGCTCAGGATGATGAGAGCGACTGAGTTCCAGGAGTTGGTGGATGCAGCCATCACTCTTGAAGATGATTTCAAGCAAGTGCAAGAAGAGAAGAGGAAGAAGGCTAAATTTGAGCCTAAGAGGTTTGGCAGCAACAAGCCAAACATGAGCTTGAGTTTTAAGCCCAGATTCAACAACAACTACAACAGCAGGAGAAACCAAGCGTTTCAAACTGCAAACCAGATAGTTTGCCGAAGCTGTGGACTTCCAGGACACTTTTCCAAAGATTGCAAGAAGCCAAAGATAATATGCTTTGGGTGTCGTCAAGAGGGGCATATGCTGAAAGACTGCCCCAAGAGAAGAAATGACGGAGGAGGTCAGTCAGGAGGAGGAGGAAGCCGAGGAGGAAATACCGGAGGGAATTGGAAGAACAAGAAACCCTTCGGCAAGTTAAACTGCACCAGCTTGGAGGAGGTGGTGAACTCCGATCAAGCAGTGATAGGTACGCTTCAGATACTCACTCATCCTGGCAAAGTACTTTTTGATACTGGTGCAACTACATCATTCATTTCCCAGCAATTCATCATCAAACATGGGATTAGATGCACTAAGTTAGATAAACCTATAACCATACTTTCTGCGGGGGGAACGATATTAGTAACCCACACCAAACCAGGACAAGTCATTATGATCAATAAGTGTGCGTTTGACGCAGACCTGTTCATTTTACCGATGAAGGACATTGATGTCATTCTTGGTATGAACTGGTTAGAGGAAAATGGAGCACTGATAGATTGTACCCATAAGACAGTGTCTTTGAAAAGCCCAGGTGGAGATAGAATCATATACCAAGGGGATAGGCATACTCAGATTGAAGTTGAGTTAAAATTGAATAGTATGAAGGAGGTGAAACTCGAGGACATTCCAATTGTCAACGAATTCCAAGATGTATTTCCTAAAGAATTACCTAGAATGCCACCAGATAGGGAGATAGAATTCACTATCGACCTAATTCCAGGAACAGCTCCCATTGCTAAAGCACCATACAAGATGGGGCCTAAGGAGTTGAAAGAACTCAAGGAACAGTTGGATGACCTGGAACAGAAAGGATTCATACAAGAGTGTTTCACCATGGGGATCACCTGTCATCTTTGTGGATAAAAGAGATGGAGGTCGACGGATGTGCGGAGACTACAGGAACTTGAATAATGTTACTATCAAGAACAAGTACCCACTTCCTAGAATCCAAGATCTTTTTGATCAAGTTAGAGGCGCGGGAGTCTTTTCCAAGATTGATCTAAGATCCGGTTATCACCAGATAAAGATCAAGAAGGAAGACGTTCCGAAAACAGCCTTTGTCTCGAGGTACGGACATCATGAATACCTCGTAGTACCTTTTGGACTAACCAATGCCCCAGCAATATTCATGAATCTCATGAATAAGATCTTCATGCCATGTCTTGACAAGTTTGTCATCGTATTCATCGATGATATCTTGATATATTCCAAGGACACAGCTGAACATGCTGAACATCTAAGGATAGTGTTGCAAACACTGAGGGAACATCAACTTTACGCCAAGTTCAGTAAGTGTGAGTTTTGGCTAGATCAAGTAGAATTTCTTGGTCATGTCATTAGTAAGGATGGGATAGCAGTAAACCCAAGCAAAGTAGCCTCAGTTTTGGACTGGGAAGCACCCAAGAATGTCAAGGAAATCCGAGGATTCTTGGGAATGGCAGGATACTATCGGAGATTCATTGAAGGATTCTCCAAGATAGCAGGGCCAATGACCAAGTTGCTAAGGAAGAACACACCTTTCGTGTGGTCTGATGAGTGTGAGAAGAGTTTTCAAACTCTGAAAGAGAAACTCACCACAGCACCGGTGTTAGCAGTTCCGGAAGATGGCAAGGATTACACCGTGTACTGCGACGCATCCAAACATGGATTGGGATGTGTGCTCATGCAAGATCGGAAAGTAATATCATATGGATCGAGGCAACTCAGACCTCATGAAGTAAACTATCCAACTCATGATTTAGAGTTAGCAGCAGTTGTTTTTGCACTTAAAACTTGGAGACATTTTCTCTATGGAGCCAAGTGTGAGCTCTATACTGATCATAAGAGTCTCAAGTACTTCTTCACTCAGAAGGAACTCAATATGAGGCAGAAAAGATGGCTTGAATTGATCAAGGACTATGATTTGACCATCAATTATACTCCAGGAAAGGCTAATGTTGTAGCAGATGCCTTGAGTAGGAAGAGTACTGGAGGAATAGAACAAGAAATATCACCGGAGTTGAAGAAGGAAATAAGCCAAGCCCAAATACAACTTTGGGAGAAAGAAGCTCATGAAGGACTATCAGCTTTACAAGTAGCCGATGAAATGAATGTCAACCTAAAGAATGAGATAATCATGGGTCAATTGGATGATCCATTCATCGTGGAGGAGATGAGGAGGATTGATGAAGGAAGACCATCAGAATTTCACCGAGGAGAAATGGGATCATTATGGTTCCAGAAAAGGATTTGCGTTCCGGATATTGATGAGATCAAGGAAGTTATACTCCGGGAAGCACATCAAACACCATACTCCATACATCCAGGAAGTACAAAGATGTACATGGATCTCAAGGAATTATTCTGGTGGAATAACATGAAGAGAGAGATAGCACAATACGTGGCGGAATGCCATACCTGCCAAAGAGTAAAAGCTGAACATCAAAGTCCAGCAGGAAAGTTACAACCTTTACCAATTCCAGAATGGAAATGGGAAGAAATAGGAATGGATTTCATCACCGGACTACCCATGACTAATAAAAAGAAGGACATGATATGGGTAATCGTGGACCGGTTGACGAAAAGTGCACACTTCTTAGCGGTAAACCAGCAGGACAAAGGAGAGAAACTCATCGATCTTTACATCAAAGAGATCGTGAGTAAACATGGAGTGCCCAAGAAGACAGTGTCAGATCGAGGATCCGTGTTCACATCAGCATTTTGGAAGCAACTACACGAAGCTTTAGGATCCAAGCTAGATTATAGCACCGCCTATCATCCTCAGACAGGTGGACAAACAGAGAGAACAAACCAGATATTGGAGGACATGCTTAGGGCTTGTGCCCTAGACTTCGGAGGATCATGGGAGGAACACTTGCCACTAGCAGAGTTTTCATACAATAATAGCTATCAAAGTAGTATCAAGATGGCACCATTCGAAGCTCTATACGGAAGAAAGTGTAGATCACCGATATGTTGGTATGAAGCTGGATCAAGCAAGGAGTTCAATCCTGATTATGTCAAGGAAAAGCAACAAATAATTGACATTATAAGAGATAGACTGAAGATAGCCCAAAGTCGACAGAAGAGCTATGCAGACCAAAAGAGAAGGACTTGGGAGCCACAAGTTGGAGACATGGTATATCTTAAGTTAAGCCCGATGAAATGTCTCCAGAGATTCGGAGTAAAGGGAAAGTTGAGCCCTAGATACATCGGACCTTTCAAGATACTGAGTCAGAACCGAGGGTTAGCCTTTGAATTGGATCTACCGGGAAGGCTAGCTCAAGTTCACAATGTATTCCATGTGTCGCAACTCAGGAAATGCTTAAAGACCCCAGATGAGCCAGTATCACATGATGAGCTCGAGTTACAACCAGATTTGACCTACATCGAGAAACCAGCCAAGATTCTCGAGGAGAACTGGAAACAACTCAGAAATAGAGCTATAAAGTACTGCAAGATACAATGGAAGCATCACCCCGAGAGGGAAGCCACCTGGGAAAAGGAAGAAGACCTGAGGAAAACATACCCCGAACTCTTCAGGTATTACAACCACAACTTCGGGACGAAGTTTTCTTTAAGGGGGAAAGGCTGTAATGTCCCAGGTTTAGAGACGATCGAGGGGTAGATTTTAGAAAGGGATGTGCATTGCATCGTAAATTCTGGGGAAATTTCGCGCTTTTAAAACAAAACTGCATCGAAGGGGGACAAGTTTCTCTCTCAACACCTTACAGGGTTAAGGTTTCGAGAGTGCGACAAACTTGTTCCTACTCAACTACATTAGGGTTTTGAGAAGAGAGAAGAGGTCTTGCATCACAATCTTAAGTTGCATGATTGAATTCAAACCAAAGTTGAATTTCAATTTCAAATTCAAACATTAAATGGATATCTCACAATTCAAACTTGAGATAATTCAATAAACAATTATAAGTAATTAAGAATATAAATAGTACAACAATTATATTAAGCTCATTAAGAAAAATGGGAGCTTTATTGATAATCACACATAATACATTGTCATTTACAATATCCAGAATAGTAATATGAAATATTACAACACATTACATAAATTGGCAAAATAGAAGAAAGAAAATAAAAGAAAAGTACAAGGTAATATACTATCCTAAATACTACAAAGTAATCTCCATTTGAACTTGGATTTGATGATCTTCATGCCCATTTGGATCATCAGATTGATCCCTGCATAAATCAAAGCAAAAACAAGTTATGCCAAGTGGCATAGCCACTTGGCAGGTTAGAAAGAAATGGAAATGGTGGATAATACCAAGTTCTGCCGAGCTGATCCACTCTCAGCCAAGTGCAAAGTATCAGGATACACACACACAGCTGCTCACAAGGCTGTGTGCATGGAGCACAACACACACACACAGCTAGTGAGTCACCAACACATGCCAGGCCTTGTTGTCGACCAGAGAAGAAGAAGAAGATCATATAAAAGCTTTTCACAGCCCAAAACCCTAGCCATTAGCTTCATCCATCGACAGGCAGCAGGGTAAGTTATAAGATACCAAGAACAGCTCAAGAACACCAAGAATAGGTGAACAGCTGTTTCACCTATTCCCCAATCACCAGAAAATAAACCAAGATATCAAGCTTGCAAGGAGGAGCAGGGCAAGCCAAGAACTCAATCAGCAGCTGAACCTCTACACCAACACCCATTTCTAGGAGCTGGAGTGAGGTATACACATAGAATCATGAGCAAGCATCTGTCTTGCTCATAAATAAGCATGTGCATCAAACACACACAAGCCATAGGGTGTGAGTACCCTGTTTGTGTCATCATCTGGCTACCAAGTCAGTGGTGCAAGCAAATATGGGTGAGCCAATAGGTAATTACCAAGGGAACACTGGTTAGACCAAGTCAGTGGCTTAACCAAGGCAATCCAGCAAGGAAATGAACCTACTTAGTCAACCAAAGTCACCTAGCACCTAAAACCTAGTACACCATCAGACTGATAGACAATATGTGTCTATCCATGTTTGTCAACATCAAAGACCACTGGGAATCCATAAAGGGATTAACCAGTAATGCATTCACCAAATTACAGCAAGCCAACAAAGGTGGGAGCTACCCTAATAGCAAAGAATTGTTGTCAAGGCCACCTCAACCACTTTGCCAAACCCAACAGAGAAGCCATGCACATATATCATCACCCAGATGGGTTCAAAAAGAAGCTAGGGTTCCCAACAGATGTTGGCATCCCTCTAGCTCAATCAAATTAACTGTAAGATGATCACAACTGCAAGCAGTTCACATCATTTGTCCACTTACACTACAAGAAAAGTTGCCATGGCCGACGAAGTTGAAGTCGCGCCGTGGTTGCTGGTGTACCATGGCCGACGATTTTGGTCCCTCCGTGGTGCATGTCAAAACTTTTTTTTTCTCGTTTTTGAGGCCACCTAGCCCGACGAAAGCGGCCAAAACGTGGCGTATGGTGGCCCGGGACGTGGTGCATCTCGAAATCTCGGGTTCGCCGGCCGAGTCAACGCAAATCCGCACCGCCGAGGGATGTAGGGCCCAGATGGCAGCCTCTCTGGCATTGTTTTTTTCTAGATCGCGCCATCTCGTTCAACGTTCTCCGATCGAGCCGTTTACGATGCAGGATCATGGGTCCCGCATGTCATCCTCTATGAACCAAAATTATTTCTATTCTTGGATTTTTTTGACCCCCTGATTTCTGGCTACTTCCTTTTTCTTTTGATCCCTTGCCGCCTTGGAAACGTTGAGACCTGCTGCTAAATGGGACCCGCATGTCATCCTCTATGTGCAATCAACTTTCTTTTCTTGGAGTTTTTTTGGCACCTCAAATTTGGTCACTTGCCTTTTTCTTTCGATCCCCTGCCGCCTCTCAAACGGTGATACCGCTGCTGCTAACTGGGACCCGCATGTCATCCTCTATGTACTATAAAACTTTCTTTTCCTAGATTATTTTTGGCACCTCAAATTTGGTCACTTGCCTTTTTCTTTCGATCCCCTCGCCTCTCAAACGGTGATACCGCTGCTGCTAAATGGGACCCACATGTCATCCTCTATGTACTATAAAACTTTCTTTTCTGGATTATTTTTGGCACCTCATATTTGGTCACTTACCTTTTTCTTTCGATCCCCTGCCGCCTCTCAAACGGTGATACCGCTGCTGCTAAATGGGACCCGCATGTCATCCTCTATGTACTATAAAACTTTCTTTTCTTGGATTTTTTTGGCACCTCATATTTGGTCACTTGACTTTTTCTTTCGATCACCTGCTGCCTCTCAAACAGTGATACCGCTGTGCTAAATGGGACCCGCATGTCATCCTCTATACTATAAAACTTTCTTTTCTTGGATTTTTTTGGCACCTCATATTTGGTCACTTGACTTTTTCTTTCGATCACCTGCCGCCTCTCAAACGGTGATACCGCTGCTGCTAAATGGGACCCGCATGTCATCCTCTATGTACTATAAAACTTTCTTTTCTTGGATTTTTTTGGCACCTCATATTTGGTCACTTGACTTTTTCTTTCGATCCCCTGCTGCCTCTCAAACATACCGCTGCTGCTAAATGGGACCCGCATGTCATCCTCTATGTACTATAAAACTTTCTTTTCTTGAATTATTTTTGGCTCCTCATATTTTTTCACTTGCCTTTTTCTTTCGATCCCCTGCCGCCTCTCAAACGGTGATACCGCTGCTGCTAAATGGGACCCGCATGTCATCCTCTATGTACTATAAAACTTTATTTTCTTGAATTATTTTTGGCTCCTGATATTTTTTCACTTGCCTTTTTCTTTCGATCTCATGCCACGTTTGAAACGTTGAGGAACCTGCAGGCTCATGGGACCCGCATGTCATCCTCTATGTACTATAAAAGTTCTTTTTCTTGGTTTTTTTTCACCATCTGATTTTTGGCAATTTCTTTTTTCTTTTGATCCCCTGCCACCTCTCAAACGCTGATACCGCTGCTGCTAAATGGGACCCGCATGTCATCCTCTATGTACTATAAAACTTTCTTTTCTTGAATTATTTTTGGCTCCTCATATTTGGTCACTTGCCTTTTTCTTTCGATCTCATGCCAAGTTTGAAACGTTGAGGAACCTGCTGGCTCATGGGACCCGCATGTCATCCTCTATGAGCAATCAACTTTCTTTTCTTGGAGTTTTTTTGGCACCTCATATTTGGGCACTTGCCTTTTTCTTTCGATCTCATGCCACGTTTGAAACGTTGAGGAACCTGCTGGCTCATGGGACCCGCATGTCATCCTCTATGTGCTATAAAAGTTTCCTTTGTTGGATTTTTTTCACCCTCTGATTTTTGGCTTGCCTTTTTCTTTTGATCCCCTGCCCCCTTTGAAACGTTGAGTAAGCTGTTGGCTCAAGGGACCCGCATGTCATCCTCTATGTCCATCAACTTTCCTTTCTTGGATTTTTTTCACCCCCTAATTACTAGCTACTTTCTTTTTCTTTTGATCTCAAGCCGCATTACAAACATTGAGACCGCTGCTGCAAAATGGGACCCACATGTCATCCTCTATGTACAATAAAGTTTCTTTTCTTGGATTATCTTTTGCTCCTGATATTTTGTCACTTGCCTTTTTCTTTCGATCTCATGCCGCCTTTGAAACGTTGAGTAAGCTGCTGGCTCATGGGTCCCGCATGTCATCCTCTACGAACAATAAAAGTTTCCTTTCTTGGAGTTATTTTTGACCCCTAATTTCTGGCTATTTGCCTTTTTCTTTGGATCTCCTGCCCCTTTGAAACGATGAGGACGCTGTTGGCAGGTCGGTCCCACAAGTCATCCTCTATGAACAATAAAAGTTTCCTTTGATGGATTTTTTTGAACCCCTAATTAATTTCTGGATATTTCCTTTTTTTTTCTTTGATCCCCTGCCGCCTTGGAATCGTTGAGGATGCTGCTGCCTCATGGGTCCCGCATGTCATCCTCTCAGAACGGTAAATGTTTCTTTTCTTGGATATTGTTTACCAAATGATTTTTGGCTTATTTTTTCTTTCGATATCCTGCCGCCTTTAAAACGTTGAGGACGCTGCTGGCTCACGGGTCCCACATGTCAGCCTCTATGAACAATAAGCGCTGAGGACGCTGCTGCCTCATGGGTCCCGCATGTCATCCTCTCAGAACGAAAATGTTTCTTTTCTTGGATTTTTTACCAACAGATTTTTGGTTTATTTTTTCTTTCCATCCCCTGCCGCCTTTAAAACGACGCTGCTGGCTCATGGGTCCACGATGTCAGCCTCCCCGTACAAGAAACATGTGATATCTTGATTATTTTGCAGACAATAAACAGTGTATTGCGCTCTGAGCTATTTCAACGGATAAATTAAATCTTTATTTTTACATAAACAAATTTATATGCTGAATCTCCTTGTTTTTTGTTTTTGCGAAGCATAGGACTTTCCTGTTTTTTTAGAAAAATCCGAACTATCCTGTTTTGGAGTGGGCTGAAATTGTACGAGTCAAAAGGGCCAGCAGGATAGTTCGAATGCCCAGATGTCCACATGCAGCCCAATTGAAATCGTTTTTTTGGATTTTTTTCACCCCCTGATTTCTGGCTACTTCATTTTTCTTTTGGTCCTGTGCCGCCTTGGAAACGTTGAGACCGCTGCTGCAAAATGGGACCCGCATGTCATCCTCAATGTACAGTAAAATTTCTTTTCTTAGATTATTTTTGGCTCCTGATATTTGGTCACTTGGCTTTTTCTTTTGATCCCGTGCAGCCTCTCAAACGGTGATACCGCTGCTGCTAAATGGGACCCGCATGCCATCCTCTATGTACAATCAAGTTTCTTTTCTTGAATTATTTTTGGCTCCTGATATTTGGTCACTTGCCTTTTTCTTTCGATCTCATGCCATGTTTGAAACGTTGAAAACCTGCTGGCTCATGGGACCCGCATGTCATCCTCTATGTACAATAAAACTTTCTTTTCTTCAATTTTTTTGGCACCTCATATTTGGTCACTTGCCTTTTTCTTTCGATCCCCTGCCGCCTCTCAAACGGTGATACCGCTGCTGCTAAATGGGACCCGCATGTCATACTCTATGTACAATCAAGTTTCTTTTCTTGAATTATTTTTGGATCCTGATATTTGGTCATTTGCCTTTTTCTTTCGATCTCATGCCACGTTTGAAACGTTGAAAAACCTGCTGGCTCATGGGACCCGCATGTCATCCTCTATGTACTATAAAAGTTCATTTTCTTGGTTTTTTTTCACCCTCTGATTTTCGGCTATTTCCTTTTTCTTTTGATCCCCTGCCGCCTTTGAAACGTTGAGGACTCTGCTGGCTCATCGATAAAACTTTCCTTTATTGGAGATTTTTTACCCCCTAATTTCTGGCTACTTTCTTTTTCTTTTGATCTCAAGCCGCATTTGAAACGTTGAGACCGCTGCTGCTAAATGGGACCCGCATGTCATCCTCTATGTACAATAAAGTTTTCTTTTCTTGGATTATCTTTGTCTCCTGATATTTTGTCACTTGCCTTTTTCTTTCGATCTCATGCCGCCTTTGAAACGTTGAGTAAGCTGCTGGCTCATGGGTCCCTCATGTCATCCTCTACGAACAATAAAAGTTTCCTTTCTTGGAGTTATTTTTGAACCCTAATTTCTGGCTACTTCCTTTTTCTTTTGATCCCGTGCCGCCTTGGAAACGTTGAGACCGCTGCTGCTAAATGGGTCCCGCATGTCATCATCTATGTACAATAAAATTTCTTTCTTCGATTATTTTCGGGTCCTGATATTTGGTCACTTGCCTTTTTCTTTCGATCTCATGCCGCCTTTGAAACGTTGAGGAAGCTGCTGGAGCATGGGTCCCGCATGTCATCCTCTATGAACAATAAAAGTTTCCTTTCTTGGAGTTATTTTTTACCCCTAATTTCTGGCTACTTCCTTTTTCTTTTGATCCCCTGCCGCCTTTGAAACGTTGAAGACTTTGCTGGCTCATGGGTCCCACATGTCAGCCTCTATGAACAATAAACACTTCCTTTCTTGGAGTTATTTTGTACCCCTAATTTCTGGCTATTTGCCTTTTTTCTTTCGATCCCCAGTCGCCTTCTAAACGTAGAGGACGCGGCTGGCTCGCGGGTCCCAGATGTCAGCCTCCATGGACAATAAACCTCTCCTTTGTTGGATTTATTTTTCACCCTCTGATTTTGGCTATTTCCTTTTTCTTTTGATCCACTGCCGCCTTGGAAACATTGAGTAAGCTGCTGACACATGGGGCCCGCATGTCATCCTCTATGTACAATCAACTTGCAAGATCTTCGAGCGAAAGAGCTTGTATTAGTGGGACCCATATGTCAATCTCTATGTACAATAAAAGTTTCCTTTCTTGGATTATTTTTAGCTCCTGATATTCGGTCACTTTCCTTTTTCTTTCGATCTCAAGCCGCCTCTGAAACGTTGAGTAAGGTGCTGGCTCATGGGACCCACATGTCATCCTCTATGTACAATAAAGTTTCTTTTCTTGGATTTTTTTTACCCCTGATTTTTGGTCACTTGCCTTGACGCTGCTGGCTCATGGGTCCCACATGTCAGCATCTATGAACAATAAACCTTTCCTTTGTTGGATTTATTGTTTACCCCTAATTTCTGGCTATTTGCCTTTTTCTTTTGATCCCCACCGGCCTTTGAAAACGTTGAGGAACCTGCTGGCTCATGGGACCCGCATGTCATCCTCTATGTACTATAAAATTTCTTTTCTTGGTTTTTTTTTCACCTCTGATTTTTGGCTATTTCCTTTTTCTTTTGATCCCCTGCCGCCTTGGAAACGTTGAGTAAGCTGCTGACTCATGGGACCCGCATGTCATCCTCTATGTACAATCAACTTTCTTTTTTTGGAGTTTTTTTACCCCCTAATTTCTGGCTACTTTCTTTTTCTTTTGATCTCAAACCGCATTTGAAACGCTGAAACCGCTGCTGCAAAATGGGACCCGCATGTCATCCTCTATGTACAATAAGTTTCATTTCTTGGATTATTTTTGGCACCTGATATTTGGTCACTTGCCTTTTTCTTCCGATCTCATGCCGCCTTTGAAACGTTGAGTAAGCTGCTGGCTCATGGGTCCCGCATGTCATCCTCTACGAACAATAAAAGTTTCATTTCTTGGAGTTATTTTTGACCCCTAATTTCTGGCTACTTCCTTTTTTCTTTTGATCCACTGCCGCCTTTGAAACGGTGCGGATTCTGCAGACTAATACAAGCTTTTTCTCTCCAAGATCTTGCAAGTTGATAGATTAAATCATGGAATTATTAGGATATGTTTTAAATTTCAAATCCACTTTATGAATTATTAAAAATACCGTTATCCATGTGGGTATGGAGCGAACAAGGATTTTCATATTGGGCATGAGCAGTTTCAAAAATTGGAACCCAATAATTCAAAATAACTAAAAACAACTTTTATGTAGAATCTCCGCGTTTTTTTCTTTTGCCATTCATAGGATCTGTGTTTCATTAGAAAAGGGCCGAAATTGCATGAGCAGAAAGGCCCATTTGTAGTTATTGGGCTTCGACGGCCGGAGCAAGTAGGCCGAGAGCAATTACCATGTAGATGGCCGTTGGCAACCCAAAGTGAAATATTGGGCCCAACAGGGGAAGGCTGAACAGTACTATTTTCTAATTGGAAGGTGGTACATGGCGTAATCCTGCCAAAAAAAAAGATGGACACGGGTTGCTGAAATTTGCCCATCTGCGCCTAATATCGCCGCCGCGGCTCCGCTTCCGCCGCCGCCGCCATGCCTCGTCTCGCGTCGAGCTCGCGGTACTGCCGCGTCTCGGGCACGGGGTACCGCGGCGTCCGCGCGCGCCCCAAAGGTACGTATTACGCGGAGATACGTGACGGCGGCGAGCGCATCGGCCTCGGCACCTACGAGACCGCGCACGAGGCCGCGCGCGCGTACGACGCCGTGGCGTGGCGGCTCGGGCGCCCGCGATCGTCGATGAATTTCCATGACGTGTGGACGCGCCAGCAGGCCGAGGATCTCGCGCCGCCGCCGTACATCGTTAGACAGGAGGAACAGCACCGCCGCCGCGAGACGGAGCGCCGTTTGCGCATCGCCGAGCGGGACGAGCGCGCGGCGCGCGAGTGGGCGGCCCGCTTCCCCGAGGACGTTGCCGCCGAGAACGAGCACTTCCGCAGACGGAGGGCGGAGAAGGCGACGAGGCGGGCAGCGAAGAAGGAGGACCGCGCACGACGGAGGGCGGAGAAGGCGACGAAGCGGGCCTTCATCGAAGCGCAGCTCGCCGGGCCGACCACCATTGGCGAGGACGACCCCCGTTGGATTGACCTCTTCTCGTCGGATCCGGTGTCGGGCACGACACCGGACTCGTCAGATGTCGAGTTTTAGTTTAGTTTTATCGCACTACTTTGTAAAAATATGAACTACGGAGTATCTATCAAGCTAATTTTATCCTATTTTATGTCTATTTCTAGTCTTTGTTTGATCTTCTGTTTTACTGCACTCTATTTTTCATTATATTCTGTTTTTGGCGCTGCATTTATAGCGCCTCTGAAAATACGCTGTTTCAGCCCTGCATTTGGCCGCCACAGTTTGCAGCTTCCGGTGAAGCTATTGCCGGCTCCATGCGCAGCATCAGCCATTCAGCCCACAGCGCCAAAATATAGAGCCACTGCTGGAGTTGCTGTAATATGTTTGTCAGCAGGAGCTTACCTAATTAGTTAAAAAAAAGATGTTCAGCGTGGGATTCGAAAAAAAGATCTTCATGTTTTTTTCCTAGCTATCCTAGTTCGGACTTTTGATTGTGTTGGCTAGTGCATGAAGCTTGACACCTGTATTATGTGATCCTGATATGAGGATAAGAACACCTTCAGGTTGCATTGCTAATGGTGTCTACTGCAGCAGTGGCGTACCTTCAATGGAGACTGATGCAAGAGAGTTGGTACTGGTGAACCTGCACCTGACATCATCGTGCCACCTGAAGTAGGTTGTGTATTGGGATTAGACTGATAAGCATAGCACCTTGCAAAGAACAAGATGCTGCTAGTGTTGGTTAACGTGATTTTACGACAAAAGTCATGTATGCTCAACAGGTGCCGTACCTAGTTTGGATATTGTGTTGTTACCCTTTTGTGGTTTGGTGTTTGTCCAACAGAGAAAGCTACTCTTTTCCCGTGTAAGTGTTATTATGTGAACAAAAGTTGTATGTACATATATATCGGTCAGAGAACCAAGATTGCATATTCTTGCCTGGTTATAACACATAAGTCATAATAACAATTAAAGAGAAAAGGAACATTTGCCTTTGCAATGTGATTGTGCCAAGTAGATTAGACAACCAACCACAAACATTACAGGTCAACAGCCAAACGCATGCGAAAGTCCTAAGGTAAGCTCCATAATACATGTTGAAACCAAAAGCCTAGAAACCATAAGAAAGGTAGCTCCACATCACAGTTCCACGACAGCAGCATACTGATCATAAAACATATATCAAGTCAGGACAGCTGCACCACTGGGTAAGCATCCATGGGGTCTGGCTCAAGAGCGAAGACTGTGTGAATGCTGCAAAATGTGGCTCTTGCCTCACCCCACCCATACATCTTATCATGGAACCTTACCAAATCAGCATGAATCATCTTGACATAAACATAGCTCCTCTCTCCATGCTGATGGGATTGAACAATGCGCCAGTTGCAGTGCTTCAGCTTGTCAAACAGTATGCAGGAGATAACGAAGCATGCTGGCTGGTCTTTTGTAGTGACAATGGCTTGGAGTAGCTGGTCCTGTGAACCACCCAACTGGATCTTTAGAGCTTGAAGGACAGTCCGTGCTATATAAGCTACCGTTGCTGACTTCAGCTCGGGTTCAGGTGAATGACAGCTGACATCTTGTCCTCGAGATGCAGATCCTTCTTGATCAGATTCAGCGGAATCATCACCACTACTTACAGGTGCATCAGGTTCTACAGAAGGCACATCAGGTACATGCTCCAGTTCATAGGAGTTGGGTGGGACAGCACTGTTTGCTGAAATCTCTACAATACCAGCTCCAGGTAGACCACCAGTATCTACAGAGGGTAAACCACCAATATCCACTTCAGAGGATTCTCGTGGCACGACACCTTTCGCTAGAGGCTCTACCATACCAGCTCCAGGTCCACCACCAGTCAGTACTGTGGGCATAGTCATGACGGGTTCTACCAATACAAAACCTCCTTCGGGTGGCGTGGCAACTTCGGGTGCAGGATCATCAGTAGCAACTCCAGCATCAGCACCAGTTACATCGGTCTTGACAATAGGTAAACCGTCTTGCTCTAGTTCAGAGAATTCCCGTGGCACGACACCGTTCACTAGAGGCTCTACACTAGCAGCTCCAGCTGCACCACCAGTTTCTTCAGCAGGGGGTAAACCCAATCCACAACCTTCTTCATGTGGCACGATGATGCCACGTATAGGCTCATCAGTACCAGGTCCAGCTGCATCAGTCTCCATAGACAGTAAACAAGGTGGCGTCGGAGGTTTAAAAGACTGGCATGCCATTTCACCTTTGTCATCAGACAATATAGAGTTTTCTTCAACTCTATGTTTCTGCAATAATAAGCACATGAACAGAAATTAGACCAGAGCATCTAGCCATCTAACGGGGGCAGCAGCAAAACAAGCGTCGGTCCATATGTTTACCTTGTCATCTGGGATATCAGAACACACAGATTTAGAAGTCATTTCACATAGCATCCGCTTTTTCGTTCCTTCCCCTACGTCCATCTGGAATAAGTAATACTATTGATCACATAAAACTAATTAATCAAATAAATGCATATGTTGAGAAGTTTGCACGGCAAATTGTGGATTCTGCTTTCATCACCTACGAATCATCGTTCTATATATTTACCTTGTCATCTAGGATATCAGAAGTCACAGAATGAGAAGTCATTTCACTAAGTATCGGTTTTTTCGCTCTTTCCCCTCCATCCATCTGCAATAAGAAGTAATATTGATCACATAAAGCCAATTCAACGAATATATGCATATGTTGAGAAGTTTGCACAACAAATTGTGGATTCTACTTCCAATCACCAAGTAATCTCGTGAGAAATGCATGATCAAGATATGTTTCTCCCTCTTGATCGACATCTGCATCTCCATTAAGACTAATCATCGTGCGATGGTGCTAGCGCATACACTTCCAATCACCAGACAAGCAAAAAATTGTTGATTCTAGTAATGCTTAATCAGCAGTGGCCATGGAACGACCACAGATCGACCAAGCAAAAAAATAAATCATCAGCCTACTGACCACCAGGCAAAACAAACTAGGCCCATACATGGCCTCACAAATCATCATCAAACGTCGATCAAACTAGCAAGTTTGAACATGGATTACTAATTTATTTTCTGATAAAGTGAGTATATTAATATCGAAAGATATTGATTACACTGAGCCTCTGCAACAACGCAATACCTTACTGGTAGTACGGATGCACATGGATTCCTAATACTCCCTCTGTTCGGTTTTAATTAGTCGACGCGAGGGAGAGAAGAAAATGAACTGTCGATGCTTTCAACTAGAGTCAATTAAATACGAACGGAAGAAGTACGTAGTAGTATTGACAAATATCCGGATCTAGTCTAAAAACAAATTGGCATGTAAATCCTAGTAGTCTACTAAACTAGGATCAATACCCTAGATTAGGGTTGCAAGCGGCGTCCGCGAATCGTCCCGCAAAGCAGAAAATTAGAGCAAATAGTGGTTGAGATTAGAGCAGATTTAAAGCACTCGCACTGAAACTAGCTAGCCCGCTACCCACCCCGCTTGACACCCTGCCCTAGATGTGAATCTACACCAAATATTCAAACAAGGATGAGCAACCGCCAATAAAATTTTATCCGCACATCATCATCTCTACCATACAAAAGGGTATGGTGATTTCACATACAGCCATTGTTGCCGCGGGACGAGGATGAGTGATGCGCCGCGGAGAAGGTGCCTCACGCCTCTGTCGCCGCCGCCGTCGAAGAGGAAGTCGAAGCCGCGCGATTGTGGTCCGTCGCCGATATGGAGGTGGAGCTACTAGGGAAGAGATGGAGGTGGAGGTGGAGAGGGAGTGATGGTTTGTACTAGTGGCGGCCGGTGAGATAGTTATAAATACAGCCTCTCTCTCTTTTTTGGCAAGGAATGCAGCTTCTCTTGGAAGGCAACGAGGCAACGCACTCCAGATTATAATAATATGGACGGAGAAATTTGGACGCATCTGTGTTGTCTTGTCAAATGAATCACCAGGATTTGCTTTTAGTACTCCAGATTTGGGCGACCCAAGGAAGTAGAGATAGTAATGTACGCCATCTAGCTGCACGCTATCAAATCAAATAAATGGTCATGCCATTTACTTTTAAGATGGTGCAGCAGTTATTCTGACCAAAGAAACATGCACGTCTGCTGATTATTTCTGATGGGTATACATTTACCGTCCGCTAGCAAAGATTGTTTGGCACATTGTTCTTATGGCTTTCAACATCACACCCCTTAATAATATTATTAATCAATGTTTGGGCAATCAATTGAGTGTGTTAATAAAAAATTAAAACCCACAAATCCAACTGTACTATTTTTAGGGCCATATGAAGGACAAGGAATGATTTTAAATGCCATATGGAGTACCTCCAACCATGTGAAATATGGTTCTGTCATGCAGGTGATACCCATGGCTTCGCATTGGATCTGTATGTTGTCCTACATACAGTCAACTATGAAGTACCACGATTTGGTTTTTGGGTGCAACCGGCTAGAGAATGATGCACGGGTTTGTACAGCCAGTACAATTCACATTAAGATTTTCTGATAGGATGTTGATGTGTATATGTAAGAATCATACACTAGAATGTCTTCTATGTTTAGATGGTTGATCTACGTTTATACTTTCTGTGAACCATGAGGTTAAGACCTTTGTACTGTAATAAAGATTGCTAAATAACAGTATATATGTATGCCTCTAGGGACACTGAAACAGCCAAACAACCATGCATGTGTATAGACCGTATTTGATCAAATTAAAAGAAGCGCCTGGGTTCATGCAAATAGCATAAATTTATCACCTAAGTACATTAGCTATAAATAGTTAAATAGGAGTCAAGACCAACTGAGCTAGCTAGTAGTATGATCCTACTATTACATAAATATCCCTAACTCTGATTGTCTTTGTTCCAGTCCAGCGCGTTGGTGTAGCTTGGGATGAACCAAAACCCCGTATGCCAGTTGGCCCCTGGACCGCTGCTTGAGAAAGATATGCTTTGGTGGTCTTCGCCATTTAGACTGAAGCGGAAAATTTCTTGATGTGATGTGTCAAACTGAGAGCCAATGGCCTGAGGCGTGGTGTAGATGCAGTTTCTTCTTGTCAAATATCCTGGGGGAAATGTTGCACCACC
The DNA here is from genome assembly GCA_030979885.1 of Lolium multiflorum. Taxonomy (NCBI): domain Eukaryota; kingdom Viridiplantae; phylum Streptophyta; class Magnoliopsida; order Poales; family Poaceae; genus Lolium; species Lolium multiflorum. The sequence goes on along the minus strand of CM061748.1, from coordinate 197,149,038 downwards.
CACTGGCATGAAAATCGGATAGTTCAACCCAAGGAACATAGAATAGTCTCCAAGATTAGTAACCCTTTCCCACGGGTTGGCTGGAAGTAACCGACTAGTGTCATTCGAGAATACAATGCAGGTATACCCCGAATAGCTGTGAACAGCGCGACCGCAATGGACAGAAGGGGTACTATCATAATGAGTTGGAGCACCGTCAGCGTCAAAATCCATTACGCCACGTGCATAGACCAGGAGAAGTCTAGAACGATCTTGAGATCTTGCCAGCCACCACGTACGACTATTAGAGTCAAAATCATCATCGTCATCAAATCCAGCCGTCCACGGAATGAATGGAGCAGGGAGCACTATAGGACCTTGAAAAAGGAAAGAACACGTCACATGAAAATATATTTCATGATTTATCTACTAGTGATATTGATTTGATATTGGGATGCCAATACTAGTACTTTATAAAATCATGGTCGAACATAAGATGGTTTGAAATATATTTCGAACATCTTGGTAAAACTTCATATGGATTTAAAACATGTTCCCGAAAATATTGGTCCAAATTTTAGATGGTTTGAATATAGTACTCCTTATTCTCTAGAACCGGGGGAATATAAACAAATGAAAGTCTTTATCAATATTGCATGGCACCTTTATTGATTCTATTTCTACTCTACCTTAAATTTTCTAGGGAGTAATAATAAAGAAACTTAATTACTAGGGGGCCTTTTTCCTAAGGAACAACATGCACATTAGACCATACTAAAATTCCTATAGATGTTAAATTCTATATATGTCCATACCACAAGAGGGTTATGGTGTGCGCCTATGGAATTCCTTTAAGCCAAAAGATGCCAAGACAGTTCAACAAATAAGAGGTGAAATACTATATAAGTTACGTATATAAAAAAGATAGGGAGGAAATGTTACCAAATTGATTAGGATCCCATGCATAAACATTTCCAAGCTCAGTAACGGCGAACACAAGTCCGTTATGTATAATTGCATCGCAGTATATGGCGCCGTACTGAAACTGGTTTTCAAGAAATATCCATGCACGAGGATATTCGCCATGGAGGTAGGCAATTGCAAAGTCGAAGATTGCGACAAGGGAGAAATCTTGATACCCCCTAGCAGCTGTAGGAACTTGGCAAATAGCTATCTTCTGCAGTCGAATAGCAGAACGCTGATACTCGAATATAAGTGGATTGTGTGTGGTTTCCAACTTGTCCCTCAAAGATGGAAGCTTAATCTTGCGATGAGTGTAGACATTGAGGAGGTTCCACTTGCCTTCGGGGCCAACCATGGCGATCCAATCTCCATTGGCGCCTGCCCGCTCCTCATCCTTACCGTGTGGCATTAGGCCATCATAGGAGAACCTGTCCAGCGGCAGTAGTTTGCACTTGCTGTGCACCGGCAAATCCTCCTTGAACACCGCCCATGGTTTATCCGCCGGGTCACAACAGAGAACACACGGAAGGCCAAACGGCTGAGAAGCAGGCAGAGTGGCACTGTATTTGGCTGACTGAAGAATACTTTTGGAGGAACCGACTAGGGACGCGGCGGTGATGGCGTCGCACTGGCTGATGAGCACTTCAAGGGGGCCTTCCGTAAACACCTTGTGAAACAGCCCAGATCCACAGACCCTGCTCGATTTCGCCATCGCAATGAGGCAGGTGGTACAATGGGGTTGGTATTTTCTTGGGAGATCTACTGATTCGAACTTTGGGAGAGAGATGGCGATCAATGGCGGCAGGTGGGGGTTTGAGTTGGAGAACAGAGGCTCTCAAACTGGGCACTGCTGGATAGGATGCGAAAGCGCCATGGCGGAGACGCAGGCGCGTGCTATGGAAGATGGGCGGAGTGGGGATAGACGACGGAGGTGAACCGAGACGCTCATATACTGCCTACTGCAGTTTCGAGGAGAGTGTGAATGTGTTCAAAAAAAGAGGAGAGTGTGAATGTGTTCAAAAAAAGAGGAGAGTGTGAATGTGTTCAAAAAAAGAGGAGAGTGTGAATGTGACCCGACACCCGAGTAGGAGCCGAGCAGACGGACTATAGGAGTAGCCCCATCATTACAGAACATTAATCGTGCTTCCTACAATAAATAAGTGAAACATCCCAGGCTTGTGTTGTCTAATCAAATCGATGGCCATGTCAGTATTATGGTGAACAAATAAAACAAATACACACCAACCTTGTTCTTTTTGCAACGTACACCAACCTAGCAAGGCATCAACCTTCTCGCCATCAACTACGACTCCGTGGCTCCGTCCCACCAAAGTTGTCTCAACTTTGTAAAAAAAATACATCTATCCATCTAAATTTTAACAAAGGTGAGACACTTTTGGTGGGACCGAGGGAGTACAAAAAAACTTCACTACTCCATGCTAGTATCGGCCACTAATTCAAATTTCAACTGAAGGCGTGCTATTTTATGGTCCTGAAAATTGCCAAAAAAAATACAACCCAAAAATGCAACAGATCCATGTTAAGGGGGTACACCCTACGCAATATACATTAAGAAACTTTGAAACTTCAGCGACCTTGTAAGAATGCCCATGACAGTGCAGTTTTGCCAAATTAGGAAGAGACGAAATATGAATTCAACCAAAGAAATCTAAACGAATCCTTAGACAATAGCATAGTTAACACGTTCAGAAAAAAATGATGACTCCAAAAGAACAACATTAGCAAGAAATACTCCATTTTAGTTTGAATTTGCAGTCACATACATAACTAGTAGTACTGCCAAAATACTATAATACTCCGAGCTGCATTCTAGCACTCCAACTAGCTAGTAATAGTTCTGGAGTAGTAGTACTACTATACAAGTCCAAAATACATCCGAACGAACCCTACTTCGAACTAAACTACTCCCTCCGATCTTCGAGTAACTACATTGCAGTATGACTAAACGAAGATTATTGTATAACCTTCTTGTTGATGCAAACGCAGATAGGCAACACACGCTGCCCTCCATTCTGCTTCGCGTAACGGGGCGGCACCGCCAGGAAAGAAGTGAGCTGCTGCAACATGATCGAGCTAGGCGTCGGGGAGCTCGTCGGCTCGATTACCGCCATCAAGGTGTCCGTCGAGAGGTCACTGGTCCCAGCCGTCGCCGGCGCCGGCGGACCAATCACCAACAGCTGCGCCTTGTACATCGGAAACAAGCACGCGGCCGACCTGATGCACACACAGGACACAATGGTGGTCGGGCCGAGCGCTCCAACGGTGATGGCGAACACGCTACCGTCTTCTTCCCCACTGCCGATGAACAGGTGTCCCCGCGGTTGTACCGGAACACGAACTATGCACCAGGCGGGTATGCCATACTGGAACGTAAACACTGGGATGGAGTGGGATGCTTGGAGGTGTACCAGGAGCTCCCGCGGCGGGCCGGTGAAGCTGCAGCCGGTATTGATGGCCTCTGTGCAGCCGCACGGACCATGCGGGCACGCGATATAGTGCTTGTAGGACTCCGTGGAGGCGACCAAGCTCTGGCAGCCGACGCACTTGACCATTGCCCCAGATCGATTCGACGGCGGCAATCTTGGCCCAGATCGATTCGACGGCGGCAACCACGCCGGCTGCTCGCACTTCTTGCACGGGTTCGGCGCAAGCTCGCCGACGCAGCGCCGACAGCCCATATGACCGCCCTTGCACTGCACGGAACAACGTACGTGGCATCAGTTGTCATTGACATTTCTCACAGGTGAACCTAAGAATGAAATCGGAAGGGAGCGACCTTGGATATGGGGGGTTTGAAGGGCAGCAGGCAGAGGGGGCACAAGAAGAGGGCCTCCTCCATCTTCAGAGAAGAGTGATCGGGAAAACGAGAACGGGATGGGTTCTTTTTTTTATACATGCCTTGGAGTGGAGTATGGATACTACTACTTATAGGAAGAACTTCCTTGCTAAGAATCGGCGTCGGCCGTACGCAAGCATAGATGCACCAGCGGCTCTGCAGTTTGTCAAAATAAAAGGACAGAGCTGCAGTGACTTGAAGTCTCCAAATCTCATTGTGACTTGGTGCCACCATCTACCAACCATTTGAGATCCAACGTTCCAAACTAATCTCTTATTTCGAACCTAAAAACAAAAATTATGAAAAAAATCCAGTAAAATGTAGATGCCTTGTTCTAAAATCTGTGAATATTTCATCCCACTCGGACGATTAGCTTGTGATTAAAGAGCTTTTTACGTATACGAGCACTAGTTTAAACTAAATACTCCCTCTGATTCATATTAATTGACTTCAATATGGATGTATCTAGAACTAAAATGTGTCTAGTACATCCATATTAGAGTCAATTAATATGAACCGGAGGGAGTATATATTTGCTCACAAACCTTTGATTCAAATCGAATGAAACTTCACCAAAATATAAATCGAAATATGCACGATTAACTGGAAGTTCTTGAAATATTTCTGAGCAATTATAATAATTATTTAGTTTAAATTCTAAGTCGATCGCATACATTGGATCTGAGATGGATGGTGGATGGTGGCACCAAGTCACTGTGAAACTTGGAAGTATCAAGTCAGTGAAGCTCTATCCCAAAATAAAAGCTTCGTGAAGGGGGCAGTTTGGTTCAAAAAAGAAGACAGTGCCAAGCAGTTGTCAAACAATACCCATATAGTCAAATGTACTCCCTCTGATTCAAATGAATTGACTCAACTTTGTCTAGATATATGGATGTATCAAGTCACTGAAGCTAAAATAAAAGCTTCATGAAGGGGGAAGTTTGGTTCGAAAAAAATACAGTGCCAAGCAGCTGTCAAATAGTACCATAACGTCAAATGTACTCCCTCCGATTCAAACGAAATGACTCAACTTTGTATTTTGCATGTTAAAGGTTTTTCGTAAAACTTGGCCAATCTTAACATAGTTTGCCTTTCTAAAAAAAGATATAAGCCCTAAGGCTCCTTTGATTCATAGGATGGGAAAACCATAGAAATATGGAAAACATAGGATTGAGATTTAATGGCTAGTTGAATCATATAGGAAGATGAGTTGTGTTTGATTGTGCCAAAGGAAATTTTCCATGAGGTATGACCTAATGTTTTATTCTTATAGGATTTGCACTGCAAGATTCCTATAGGATATGTTCCTATGAATCAAACAACTAGTGTGGGGAAAATTCACATGTGATCTAAATCCTACATAATTCCTATACAAATCCTATATATGAATTTTAGTTGTTAGGTCACTTAAAATGACTTCACTTGAAGAGTTACATTTTTGTTTTTTTCTGAATTAGTAGTGATGCCTAACCATATATATACCTAAACCAAGAGAATCAGCATAAACTTATGTATATTAATAGTAAGCGCATATATGAATGTTTTTTATCTACAAACCCAGGGTCATATATATGTACATAGAAACATGCATATATACTAGTTTTTGTACCTTGGTGTGTTCCTCTTTTGGGCTATCTCTTTTTTGTTCACCGATTCACAACCAACGCCCTAGATTAATTTGGCACTTAAAAAATAACATTTTGTTTTTGGCGCACTAACACAAATAGTAGTAGCACGGTCAACACTGTAGAGAAGTACAAAATAAATGTGTGTGGGAAAAAATGACTTAAAGTGACCATTACATTGAGAAAAAGGGTAGAACCAAGCATTGCACAGGGAAAAAGCAGTGTAGTGCCCAGAAGAAAAAAACAAGTTGGGTTATACTCCCTCCATCCTGAAATAATGGGTGTAGAGTTAAAATTTGTCCATAAAAGAGTGTACTTCTCGTTTTGCAATGCACTTCAAAATTTGTCCACAAAAGAGTGGTAGTAAAAAATATTTCTTTCTCATCACGAGGGATATAGTTTCTTCACGACTAGTACGTACTACCTCCATCACAAAGCTTAAGTCTTTTTTTAAGAGTCAAAGCAAGTAAAGGTTGACGAAAATTTAGAACAATCTATCAACTAATATAATATTTTGTAGATACCATACCAAAAAAAATCGTTGTCTATGTATTGATATTAATTTTGTATTTTGCATGATAATGATTTTTGGTAAAATCTTAGTTTACCTTGACATAGTTTGAGCTTCTAAAAATAATATAAGCCTTACGCTTTGGGATGGAGGTAGTAGTATTTAGCATAATATGGTTTTCTTATTTACTACATGCATTTAGATCATTGGAGGTGGAAAAGTTGAAGAGGAAAGTGATGGTCGATGACAGTTTCCCAATGTAATAATAAAATCCTTAATATGCCTTGAAAACCCACACGTACGCTCTTTCTAGGACAGAGGCAGTATGAGGTAATGCACCCACGCGCTGTCATCTGCCGGTTCGTGCTATGTCTCCCAAATCTTGAAATATCGTCAGTTATCCATTTCACGTCCACACTTCTCCCTCTCTCCACGGACTAGGAAAAAACCCTCTCTTCACTTCCCCTTCCCATTCCACCGATGGAGAGCCCAACCGACGCCGTCAACGCAGCGAAAGCGAAAGCCGCGCGGCTGGCCTTAGCCGCAGAGGAGGCGTGCAGAGCCGCGACCGCAGCACGCATGGCCGCAACGGCGGCGATCATTGCCGCAGCGGATGCCAAAGACGAAGCGGAGGCCATTGCCGAAGGTCGGGCCATCGGTCGCTCATCGGCATCTGATGCTGTTGGTAGATGGGTCCACTCTCTTGGGAAGCATCCCCTAGATGACGAGGACGAGGTTGAACTCATCTTTGAACCGCCGCCGCCGACCTTCGACGAGAATATCGTCGACGAGGGGGAGGAAGTATGTTCCGATTCACCTCTCTCCCTTATTCAACATAGCCCTGTATCGATTTGCGCTATGGTCTCTCCCTCTTTTTTTGCGCTATAGCGTTTTGAATTAGCGTCAGAATCTTTTTAGATTCATATTCAGTATTAGTTGCAACTGCTACATATTTGCTTCACATCCGATTCACCTCTCTCCCTTATTTAACATAGCCCTGTATCGATTTGCTCTATGGTCTCTCCCTCTTTTTTTTGCGCTATAGGGTTTTGAATTAGCGTCAGAATCTTTTTAGATTCATATTCATTATTAGTTGCAACTGCTACATATTTGCTTCACCTGTTTATTTGGCATGTATCAGGTTGCTACTGATGAGGTTGACAGCGATGTCGAGTCGCGTCATAGGAAGGCCAGGGCCACTCTCAACAAGCTTAAGGCGGGGAAGTTCGACAAGTATTGGAGTGAACCCTGGACTGGTGCCAGGAACAGCTGCCCCTTCTGCACAAAGAGCATAAAGGTTGACTTTCGAAGCGTCCTGCAGCATGCCGAAGCCGGTGGGTCCGGCTGTCTCAAAGTTGGGGAAACTGTTAACCGATCCGGCTTCATAGCCAACCACATGGCCTATGGGCTATTCCTAAGGAAGAAATTGAACCAAGCTATCGAGACCGGTCGTGTGCCTCCTCCCAAGCCCAAGCCACCAAAGATTAAAGGTATGGGCAGCAAGAAGCAGAAGAAGCGGGACCGGGAGGAGGCGACAGGAAGAAGATGGTAAATATACTCCGTAACTGTTGTGCATGTTTGTCTCTCCTACTGCTTCAAAAGCAGCATCTTTTGTTGAACTCTGTTTATGTTTGCTGCTCAGCAGCGTTTGTGGTGAACCTATTAGCTTAATTAGGGGTTGTTGAACTATGTCTGTGTTGAACCTTGCTTAATTAGGTTGTGTTGAACTCTGTTTGTGTTGGCGTGGGAAGGGGGGCATGATGCTACCCTGAATTTGCGGGACCCCCAAAAAACTTGCAAATACGAGTGATGCATCCAAAAGGAACAAACTTCTTACATGGTAGACCCCAGTCTGAAAGCAAGAAATGCGATCGGGTCCTTAACAGCCACCGCCCGGATTGATCGGGTATTTTGCCTGCCTACCGCATGTGACTTGTGCTCACTGAAGTTTGGGACCTCACGCATGGGCACCACACGTAAGTGACAGACCTGTTGGTGTAAAAACTCGGGTGATTATTATACTGCATTAGTACAAAGTTTCCTATGGATTCAAGGGTTGGAAAGCCAAGTTAACTCATTTTCATGACTAAGAAGGAGCCAGGCTTACTTTTTCATTTTCATGTTTTAACTTGTTTAAATCTTGGTCAAACAAAGGATTTGACCAGGATTCAAGTGGGCATAAAAATTCAAAAAAGAAATCAAAAAAAAAACCAAAGCACATAAGCTTCTTATGTCATATAGTAAGCATTACAGTTGATCAACGAAGTCTAGACATATTCAAACCAGAAAAATATTGTATATACCCCCTAACCCTAAACTCTGTCTTATGAAGTCAAGCATGAAGAAAAGTGGTTTTGGGTTTCAAACATTGGAAATTGAAAAAACTCCCAAAAGCTTCATTTTGGAGTGACTAAGAAGAATCCAGGCTTTCATTTTCATGTTTTAAATTGGTTTAAATCTTGGTCAAACCTAGGATTTGACCAAGATTCAAATGGACATAACAAATTCAAAAAAATCAAAACCAAACACATAGTCTTTTGATGTCATATAGTAAGCATTCAAGTTGATAAACAAAGTCTAGACATATTTAAACAAGAAAAATCATGTATATACTTGGCCCCTAACCCTAAACTCTGTCTTATGAAGTCAAGCATTAAGAGGAGTGGTTTTGGGTTTCAAACATGGAAATTTAAAAAACCTCCCAAAAGCTTCATTTTGGAGTGACTAAGAAGAATCCAGGCTTACTTTTCATTTTCATGTTTTAAACTGGTTTAAATCTTGGTCAAACCTAGGATTTGACCAAGATTCAAATGGGCATAACAAATTCAAAAAAAAACTAAACACATAGTCTTTTGATGTCACATAATAAGCATTCAAGTTGATAAACAAGGTCTAGACATATTCAAACCAGAAAAATCATGTATCTACCCCCTACCCCTAAACTTTGTCTTATGAAGTAAAGCACGGAGAGATATCATTTTGGGTTTCGAACATGGAAAATTTAAAAAAACCTCCCAAAAGCTTCATTTTGGAGTGAATAAGAAGGATCCACACTTACTTTTCATTTTCATGTTTTAAACTTGTTTAAATATTGGTCAAACCTGCAAGGATTTGACCAAGATTCAAATGGGCATAAAAATTCAAAAAAAAACGAAAACCACTTCTCTTCGTCCTTGACTTCATTAGACAGAGTTTAGGGTTGGGGTATATACATGATTTTTAATGTTTAAATATGTATAGACTCCGTTGATCAACATGAATGCTTACTATAACTTAAGAAGCTTAATTATGTGCTTTGGTTTTTCATTTTTTGAATTCTTTATTGAATTTTTATGCCTATTTGAATCTTGGTCAAATCCTAGGTTTGACCAAGAATTAAACAAGTCAGTAACATGAAAATGAAAAAGTAAGCCTGGATCCTTCTTATTCACTCAAAAAATGAAGCTTTTGGGAGGGTTTTTGAATTTTCCATGTTTGAAACCCAAAACCATTCCTCTTATATGCTTGACTTCATATATATCACAGAGTTTAGCCTTAGGGGGTATATACATGATTTTTCTAGTTTGAATATGTCTAAACCTTGTTTATCAACTTGAATGCTTACTATAAACCAAAAATTCATGTATCTACACCTAACCCTAAACTATGCATGAAGAGAAGTGGTTTTGGGTTTCAAACCTGGATATCTCAAAAACCCTCCCAAAAGCTTCATTTTGGAGTGAATAAGAAGGATCAAGGCTTAATTTTTCATTTTCATGTTTTAATCTTGTTTAAATCTTGCTCAAACCTAGGATTTGACCAAGATTCAAATGGGCATAATTTAAAAAAATGAAAAATCAAGGCACATAGTCTTCTTATGTCATATAGTAAGCATTCAATTAAGTTGATAAACAAGCTCTGGACATATTCAAACCAGAAAAATCATGATGAATCTACCCCCTATATATCCCTAAACCCTAACTTATGAAGTCAAGCATGAAGAGAAGTGGTTTTTGGTATAAATCATGGAAATTTCATATTCATGTTTATTAAACTTGTTTAAATCATGGTCAAACCTAGGATTTGACCAAGATTCAAATGGGCATAAATATTCAGAAAAAACAAAAAATGGAAAATCAAGGCACATAGTCTTCTTATGTCATATATATAGTAAGCATTCAATTAAGTTGATAACAAGGTCTAGACATATTCAAACGAGAAAAATCATGTATCAAGCTACCCCTAACCCCAAACTCTGTCTTATGAAGTCAAGCATGAAGAGAAGTACGTGGTTTTTTGGTTTCAAACATGGAAATTTCAAAAACCCTCTCAAGAGCTTTATTTTGGAGTGACTACGAAGGATACATGCTTAATTTTCATATTCATGTTTTAAACTTGTTTAAATCATGGTCAAACCTAGGATTTGACCAAGATTCAAATGGGCATAATTTAAAAAAAATGTAAAATCAAGGCATATAGTCTTCTTATGTCATATAGTAAGCATTCAATTAAGTTGATAAACAAGGTCTAGACATATCAAACCAGAAAAATCATGTATCTACCCCTATATATCCCCAAACTCTGTCTTATGAAGTCAAGCATGAAGAGAAGTGGTTTTTGGTTTCAAGCATGGAAATTTCAAAAACCTCCCCAAACTTCATTTTAGAGTGACTAAGAAGGATACAAGCTTGCCTTTTCATTTTCATGTTTTAAACTTGTTTAAATTATCTTGGTCAAATCTAGGATTTGACAAGATTCAAATGGGCAAACATATGATAAGTGATGCAAATATCATTTCTAAGTGCGGGCAAACCAGAGATATGTGGTTTTTGGTTTCAAACATATTCAAACGAGAGAAATCATGTATCTACCCCCTAACACTAAACTCTGTCTCATGAAGTCAAGCGCATGCATGAAGATATGTGGTTTTTGGTTTCAAACATGGAAATTTCAAAAACCCTCCCAAGAGCTAGCTTCATTTCGAAGTGATTAATTAAGAAGCATACATGCATGCTTACTTTTTCATATTCATGTTTTAAACTTATTCAAATCTTGGTGAAACCTAGGATTTGACCAAGATTCAAATGGGTATAAAAATTAAAAAAAAACAAAAAAGGTCTTCTTATGTTATATAGTAGGCATTCAATTAAGTTGATAAACAAGTTCTAGACATATTCAAACAAGAAAAATCATGCATGTATCTACCCCTAACCCTAAACTTTGTTTCATGAAGTCAAGCATGAAGATATGTGGTTTTTGGTTTCGAACATGGAAATTCAAAAACCCTCCCAAGAGCTTCATTTTGAAGTGACTAAGAAGCATACATGCTTACTTTTTCATATTCATGTTTTTAACTTATTCAAATCTTGGTGGAACCAAGGATTTGACAAAGATTCAAATGGGTATAAAAATTCAAAAAAAACAAGGTCTTCTCTTATGTTATATAGTAAGCATTCAATTAATTTGATAAACAAGGTCTACACATATTCAAACCAGGAAAATCATGTATCTACCACCTAACCCTAAACTCTGTCTTATGAAGTCAAGCATGCATGAAGAGAAGTGGTTTTTGGTTTCAAGCATGGAAATTTCCATGTTTGAAACCCAAAACCACTTCTCTTCATATGCTTGACTTCATATGACAGAGTTTAGCGTTAGGGGGTAGATACATGATTTTTTGGTTTGAATATGTCCAAACCTTGTTTATCAACTTGAATGTGTAATATATATATGACATAAGAAGACTGCATGCTTTGGTTTTTCATTTTTTGATTTTTTTGAAATTTTAAGCCCATCTGATTCTTTGTCAAATAATAGGTTTGACCAAGATTTAAACATGTTTAAAACATGAAAATGAAAAAGGTAAGCCTCCATCCTTCTTAGTCACTCCAAAATGAAGCTTTTTGGAGGGTTTTTGAAAATTCCATGTTTGAAACCCAAAACGACTTCTCTTCGTGCTTGACTTGATAAGACAGAGTTTTGGGTTAGGGGTAGATACATGATTTTTCCGGTTTGAATATGTCTAGACCTTGTTTATCAACTTAAATGCTAACTATATGACATCAGAATGGGCATAAAAATTTAAAAAAATTAAAAATGTAAAACCAAAATTTAATTGGGAGGAAAGGGTACATGAATTACAATTAAAAAACAAGGTAACTTAAATACTTGGATGCCCCAAGATGTGTGGAAGCCCAAAACAATGGCAAAACATATCATGTGCGCATGCTGCATCCAATTCAAGTAGAACACATAGTAGGCACCGATAGTTTGACCTAAATTTGAAATCAAAGAGAAGGTGGTTAGAAAAAATCAAAATTGGCAAAGCAAAGCATGAAATCAAAAAATTGTGATGCACTCTAGCTATGAAAATTATCAAACAATGCAAACCAAAATGATTTTTTAGAGGAATACTAGTTCAACTTATTTAATTTTTTATTTGTAGGCCAAAATCAAACCCCGTAGTTGGATTTTTTTTTCAACTTGATCTGTAGTACTGGGGAAAACCCTAGTTTATAACCTATTTAATAATAGATTCGTAGTCGATTCTTTTACTTTTTTATTATTACTATGCAGCACATGTGTGTTTGCCCGTCGAGTGAAACTCGGAGGAAGAGGAATCACTCGGAAGGAGAAGAAGGGAGAGCAGTCACGGGGCCCCTCTTATTGATGGTGTATATTCTTTTTCTGGTGATGTTGACTGTTGTGCAGGGTTTGTCAGTGCGCAGGAGGTGCGAGCGAGCGAGCGAGTCGAGCGAGGCCGAGAATGAGAGAGATTTGTTTTTTTTGTGAGAGGGACAACCGAAGGATCCAGAAGGACCCACAGACTTCCAATACGCATCCTGATGCGTCTTCTCTTGACAAAGAAGATGGCTGGGAGTTGGCGTACCTATTGCACGTGACTTGTGCTCACTCAAGTGTGGGACCACACGCGTGGGCACCACACGTAAGTGACAGACCTGTTGGTGTAAAAACTCGGTTGATTATTATAGTGCATTAGAACAAAGTTTCCTATGGATTCAAGGGTAGGAAATCCAAGTTAACTCATTTACATGACATTATTTTTTCCATGAAGCAAAGTTAACACTATCAATTGGTACATTTTGGAGTGACTAAGAAGGATCAATGCTTACTTATTCGTTTAATTTCACGTGTTAAACTTGTCTAAATCTTGTTCAAACCTAGGATTTGACCAAGATTCAAATGGGCAGAAAAATAATTAAAAAACAGAAAAATGAAAAACCAAATCACATAGTAAGCATTCAAGTTGATAAACAAGGTCTAGACATATTCAAACCAGACAAATCATGTATCTATACCCCTAACCCCTAAACTCTGTCTTATGAAGTCAAGCATGTGAAGAGAAGTGGTTTTGGGTTTGGGGGTATATATACATGATTTTTATTGTTTAAATATATATAGACTTTGTTGATCAACATGAATGCTTAATTACTATATGACATAAGAAGTTTATGTGCTTTGGTGTTTCATTTTTTTGATTTCTTTTTTGAATTTTTATGCCCATTTGAATCTTGGTCAAATCCTAGGTTTGACAAAGATTTAAACAAGTTTGAAACATGAAAATGAAAAAGTAAGCTTGGATCCTTCTTAGTCACTCCAAAATGAAGCTTTTGGGTGGGTTTTTGAAATTTCCATGTTTGAAACCCAAAACCACTTCTTCTCTTCATGCTTGACTTCATAAGACAACGTTTAGGGTTAGGGGGTAGATACATGATTTTTCTGGTTTGAATATGTCTAGACTTCGTTGATCAACTTGAATGCTTAGTATATTACATAAGAAGACTATGTGGTTTGGTTTTTGATTTTCTTGATTTTGTTTGATTTTTTATGACCATTTGAATCTTGGTCAAATCCTAGGTTTGACCAAGATTTAAACAAGTTTAAAACATGAAAATGAAAAAGTAAGCATGGATCCTTCTTAGTCATGACAATGAGTTAACTTGGCTTTACTACCCTTGATGAATCCATAGGAAACTTTTTGTACTAATGCAGTATAATATTCTGGTTTGAATATGTCTAGACCTTGTTTATCAACTTAATTTGAAAGACATACAAGTTATAGCACACATAGTGCATACATTTTCACACATACTGCACTAGATGCTAACCCTATAGTTTGAGGCCATTTGGATGAGGTCGAAAAAATTCTTGGATTAGAATCGTGTTGTTCGAACCCCGTAGTTGGATTTTTTTGAACCCTTGATCTTTAGAACTGGGCAAAACCCAAGTTTAACCATGCAAGATTCAAATGGCCCTAAAAATTCAGAAAAAAATCAAAAGAATGAAAAACCAAAGCACATATATAGCATTCTTATGTCATATGTATAGTAAGCATGCATTCAAGTTGATAAACAAGGTCTAGACATATATATTCAAACCAGAAAAATCATGTATATATCTACCCCTAAAACTCTAATTAAACTATGTCTTATGAAGTCAATCATGTAGAGAAGTGGTTTTGGGTTTCAAATATGGAAATTTCAAGAACCTCCCAAAAGCTTCATTTTAGAGTGACTAAGAAGGATCCAGGCTTATCTTTTCATTTCATGTTTTAAACTTGTTTAAATCCTGGTCAAACCTAGGATTTGACCAAGATTTATGGGCATAAAATTCAAAAAAATCAGAAAAATAAAAAACCAAAGCACATAAGCATATTCAAGTTGATAAACAAGGTTTGGACATATTCAACCCATACACAAATCATGTATCTACCCCTAACCCTAAACTCTGTCTTATGAAGTCAAGCATGAAGAGAAGTGGTTTCGGGTTTCAAACATGGAAATATCAAAAACCTCCCAAAAACTTCATTTTAGAGTGACTGAGAAGGTTACATGCTTCCCTTTTCATTTTCATGTTTTAAACTTGTTTAAATCTTGGTCAAACCTAGAATTTGACAAGATTCAAATGGGCATCAAAATTCAAAAAAATCAGAAAAAGAAAAACCAAAGCAATAGTTTTCTTATGTCATATAGTAAGCATTAAAGTTGATAAACAAGGTCTAGACATATTCAACCAGACAAATCATGTATCTATACCCCTAACCCCCTAAACTCTGTCTTATGAAGTCAAGCATGTGAAGAGAAGTGGTTTTGGGTTTCAAACATCGAAATTTCAAAAACCTCCCAAAAGCTTCATTTTAGAGTGACTAAGAAGGATACATGCTTCCCTTTTCATTTTCATGTTTTAAACTTGTTTAAATTATCTTGGTCAAACCTAGGATTCGACATGATTCAAATGGGCATCAAAATTAAAAAAAAAAAAAAGGAAAAACCAAAGCAATAGTTTTCTTATATATGTCATATAGTAAGCATTAAAGTTGATAAACAAGGTCTAGATATATCCAAACCAGACAAATCATGTATCTACCCCCGGCCTGTCGATCTTATGAAGCTAGTCTACTAGCATGTGAAGGGAAC
The DNA here is from genome assembly GCA_030979885.1 of Lolium multiflorum. Taxonomy (NCBI): domain Eukaryota; kingdom Viridiplantae; phylum Streptophyta; class Magnoliopsida; order Poales; family Poaceae; genus Lolium; species Lolium multiflorum. Next base: position 197,133,687 of record CM061748.1, on the reverse strand, counting down.
TCGTTTTCGGTTTCAAACATAGAAATTACAAGAACATCCCAAAAGCTTCTCCATTTTAGAGTGACTACGAAGGATACTGACTTCCCTTTTCATTTTCATGTTTTAAACTTGTTTAAATCTTGGTCAAACCAAGGATTTGACCAAGATTCAAATGGGCCTAAAAATTTAGAAAAAAATCAAAAAGAGAATGAAAAACCAAAGCACATAGCATTCTTATGTCATATGTATAGTAAGCATTCAAGTTGATAAACAAGGTCTAGACATATTCAAACCAAAAAATCATGTATATATCTACCCCTAACCCTAAACTGATCTGTCGATCTTATGGAAGTCAATCATGAAGAGAAGTGGTTTTGGGTTTCAAACATGGAAATTTCAAGAACATCCCAAAAGCTTCATTTTAGAGTGACTAAGAAGGATCCATGCTTACTTACTCGTTTTCACGTGTTAAACTTGTCTAAATCTTGGTGAAACCTAGGATTTGACCAAGATATGATTCAAATGCGCAGAAAATTAAAAAAGTCAGAAAAATTAAAAACCAAAGTACATAGTCTTCTTATGTCATATAGTAAGCATATTCAAGTTGATAAACAAGGTTTGGACATATTCAAACCATACAAATCATGTATCTATACCCCCTAACCCTAAACTTTTTCTTATGAAGTCAAGCATGAAGAGAAGTGGTTTTGGGTTTCAAAGATGGAAATTTCAAAAACCTCCAAAAACTTCATTTTAGAGTGACTGAGAAGTTAGCATTAAAGTTGATAAACAAGGTTTAGACATATTCAAACCAGACAAATCATGTATCTACCCCTAACCCTAAACTCGGTCTTATGAAGTCTAGCATGAAGAGAATCGTTTTGAGTTTCAAACGTTTAAGCCAAAAGCCCCATTTCAAATATTTCAAACTTATTCAAAGTTGGTTCAAATTTGAAAGACATACAAGTTATAGCACACATAGTGCATACATTTTCACACATACTGCACTAGATGCTAACCCTATAGTTTGAGGCCACTTGGATGAGGTCGAAAAAGTTCTTGGATTAGAATCGTGTTGTTCGAACCCCGTAGTTGGATTTTTTTGAACCTTGATCTGTAGTACTGGGCAAAACCCTAGTTTAACCTATTTAATTATAGATTCGTATATCGATTTTTCTACCTTTTTATTATTACTATGCTGCAGATGTGCGTTTGCCCGTCGAGTGAAACTCGGAGGAAGAGGGATCACTCGGAAGGAGAGAAAAAAGGCAGAGCATTATGGTGTCTCCCCTTTTTCGGGTGATGATGATGATGTTGACTGTTGTGCAGGGTTTGTCAGTGCGCAGGACGTGCGAGCGAGCGAGCGAGTCGAGCGAGGCCGAGAATGAGATAGATTTGTTTTTTTGTGAGAGGGACAACCGAAGGATCCAGAAGGACCCACGGACTTCCAATACGCATCCTGATGCGTCTTCTCTTGACAAAGAAGATGGCTGGGAGTTGGCGTACCTATTGCACGTGACTTGTGCTCACTGAAGTGTGGGACCTCACGCGTGGGCACCACACGTAAGTGACAGACCTGTTGGTGTAAAAACTCGGTTGATTATAATAGTGCATTAGAACAAAGTTTCCTATGGATTCAAGGGTAGGAAATCCAAGTTAACTCATTTACATGACATTATTTTTTCCATGAAGCAAAGTTAACACTATCAATTGGTACATTTTGGAGTGACTAAGAAGGATCAATGCTTACTTATTCGTTTAATTTCACGTGTTAAACTTGTCTAAATCTTGTTCAAACCTAGGATTTGACCAAGATTCAAATGGGCAGAAAAATAATTAAAAAACAGAAAAATGAAAAACCAAATCACATATAGTCTTCTTATGTCATATAGTAAGCATTCAAGTTGATAAACAAGGTCTAGACATATTCAAACCAGACAAATCATGTATCTATACCCCTAACCCCTAAACTCTGTCTTATGAAGTCAAGCATGTGAAGAGAAGTGGTTTTGGGTTTCAAACATCGAAATTTCAAAAACCTCCCAAAAGCTTCATTTTAGAGTGACTAAGAAGGATACATGCTTCCCTTTACATTTTCATGTTTTAAACTTGTTTAAATTATCTTGGTCAAACCTAGGATTTGACGAAGATACAAATGGGTGGGCACAAAATTCAAAAAAATCAGAAAAATGAAAAACCAAATCACATAGTCTTCTTATGTCATATCGTAAGCAATCAAGTTGATAAACAAGGTCTAGATATATCCAAACCAGACAAATCATGTATCTACCCCCTGTCGATCTTATGAAGTCTAGCATGAAGGGAAGTCGTTTTGGGTTTCAAACATTGAAATTTAAAGAACATCCCAAAAGCTTCATTTTAGAGTGACTAAGAAGGATACAGACTTCCCTTTTCATTTTCATGTTTTAAATTTGTTTAAATCTTGGTCAAACCAAGGATTTGACCAAGATTCAAATGGCCCTAAAAATTCAGAAAAAATGAAAAGAATGAAAAACCAAAGCACATAACATTCTTATGTCATATGTATAGTAAGCATTCAAGTTGATATACAAGGTCTAGACATATATATTCAAACCTAGGATTTGACTAAGATTCAAATGGGCATAACAAATTCAAAAAACAAAAACCAAACACATAGTCTTCTGATGTCATATAGCAAGCATTCAAGTTGATAAACAAACTTGTTTAAATCATGGTCAAACCTAGGATTTGACCAAGATTCAAATGGGCATAATTTAAAAAAATGTAAAATCAAGGCACATAGTCTTCTTATGTCATATAGTAAGCATTCAATTAAGTTGATAAACAAGGTCTAGACATATCAAACCAGAAAATTCATGTGTCTAGCTACCCCTAACCCTAAACTCTGCACGAAGAGAAGTGGTTTTGGGTTTCAAACATGGATATTTCAAAAACCCTCCCAAAAACCTTCATTTTGGAGTTAATAAGAAGGATCAAGGCTTACTTTTTCATTTTCATGTTTTAATCTTTTTTAAATCTTTGTCAAACCTAGGTTTTGACCAATATTCAAAAGGGCATAATTTAAAAAAATGAAATATCAAGGCACATAGTCTTCTTATGTCATATAGTAAGCATTCAATTAAGTTGATAAACAAGCTCTAGACATATTCAAACCAGAAAAATCATGATGTATCTACCCCCTATATATCCCTAAACCCTAACTTATGAAGTCAAGCACGAAGAGAAGTGGTTTTTGGTTTAAATCATGGAAATTTCAAAAACCCTCCCAAGAGCTTCATTTTGGAGTGACTAATTAAGAAGCATACATGCTTACCTTTTCATATTCATGTTTTAAACTTGTTCAAATCTAGGTCAACAAACCTAGGATTTGACGAAGAATCAAATGGGTATAAAAAATTTAAAAACAAGCTCTAGATAAGCTCAAGTTGAAAAACAAGTTCTAGACATATTCCAACCAGAAAAATCATGTATGTACCCCCTATATATATATCCCTAAACCCTGACTTATGAAGTCAAGCATGAAGAGAAGTGGTTTTTGGTTTCAATCATGGAAATTTCAAAAACCCTCCCAAGAGCTTCATTTTGGAGTGGCTAAGAAGGATAGATACTCCTACATGATTTTGTTTTTAAATAGTAAGAACCCAAAGCATCCCTGGGGACTTGAACCTGGGTGGCTGGGTTGTACATCCACTTCTCTAACCAAGTGAGCTAGGCTCACTTGTGGCTAAGAAGGATAGATACTTAATTTTTCATATTTATGTTTTAAACTAGTTTAAATCATGGTCAAACCTAGGATTTGACCAAGATTCAAATGGGCATAAAAATTCAAAATAAATGAAAAACCAAGGCACGTAGTCTTCTTATGTCATATAGTAAGCATTCAATTAAGTTGATAAACAAGGTCTAGACATATTCAAACCAGAAACATCATGTATCTAGCTACCCTAGCCCTAAACTCTGTCTTATGAAGTCAAGCATGCATGAAGAGAAGTCGTGGTTTTTGGTTTCAAACATGGAAATTTTAAAAACCCTACCAAGATCTACATTTTGGAGTGACTAAGAAGGATATATGCTTAATTTTTCCTATTCATGTTTTATTAAACTTGTTTAAATCATGGTCAAACCTAGGATTTGACCAAGATTCAAATGGGCATAAAAATTCAGAAAAAACAAAAAATGGAAAATCAAGGCACATAGTCTTCTTATGTCACATTAGTAAGCATTCAATTAAGTTGATAAACAAGGTCTAGATATATTCAAACCAGAGAAATCATGTATCTACCCCTAACCCTAAACTCTATCTCATGAAGTCAAGCATGAAGATATGTGGTTTTTGGTTTAAAACATGGAAATTTCAAAAACCCTCCCAAGAGCTTCATTTTGGAGTGACTAAGAAGGATATATGCTTAATTTTTCATATTCATGTTTTCAACTTGTTTAAATCATGGTCAAACTTAGGATTTGACCAAGATTCAAATGGGCATAAAATTAAAAAAACAATAAAATGAAAAACCAATGCACATAGTCTTCTTATGTCATATATATAGTAAGCATTCAATTAAGTTGATAACAAGGTCTAGACATATTCAAACGAGAAAAATCATGTATCAAGCTACCCCTAACCCCAAACTCTGTCTTATGAAGTCAAGCATGAAGAGAAGTACGTGGTTTTTTGGTTTCAAACATGGAAATTTCAAAAACCCTCTCAAGAGCTTCATTTTGGAGTGACTACGAAGGATACATGCTTAATTTTCATATTCATGTTTTAAACTTGTTTAAATCATGGTCAAACCTAGGATTTGACCAAGATTCAAATGGGCATATATGAATCTTTAGCAGGTGCGTTTTTTTACTAATCCATATGGAATATTTTGATAAAACCCTTTTAGAAGGCTTTGTTAAGGCCTCAAGGACAATGAGTTGGGAGGAGGCCAGGTAGACTGTAGCTAGGCATTGATTCGGAATTTATGATGCTTGCGACTTGCTTGCGTGGCTTGTTGATTTCCCAGGTGACGCAGCTTTTTTTGACTGCCCAGCCATGGATAGGTCATAGGAGTGCAGAGCTGTAGGCGGTGCGGATAAGTACGCGGGGCATTGATGATGTAGGTGTGTTCGGTTGCCCACGCGAGTGCAGAGCTGTAGGGTTATGCGAGTAGGCCTTTAAACTGGGAGGTGGCACAAGAAGATTTTAGTAAGGAATGGTTCCTTTCCAGAGGAATGGAATGGTTCCATCCCCGCGTTCGGTTTGGACAAAAAGGAGGTACAGAATGGTACTGTTTTTTGTTCGGTTGGAGGAATTGGAGAGCAGAACGGAATGTGGTTAAACTAAACTTTTGTCTAAGAATCGTAATTAACAATGGCAAATAGCCTTTTAAATCTTAAAATCGTAATTAACAACGCCTAATGGCCTTTTTAATCTTAAAATCGTAATTAATGTTATTTTTTGTATGGTCGGGGAATTTGGAGAGTAGAACGGAATGAAGTTAAAGTTTAATCTTTTGTCTAAATATCGTAATTAATAGTGGCCTTTTTAATCTCAAAATCATAATTAACAACAACTAATAATTTTTTTGGTTGGATTAGTGAAGTGCTTTGTAATTAATAGCGGCTAAGTAACAGCCGTTCCACCACATTCCACCGATTCGGTGGAATGGGTGCATTCTGCATATGGGGAGAATATTCCCTTTCGAGGAACCACTCGGTTCCGTTCCATTCCACAACCGAACACAAGAATGGGCTCTAGGTGCGGAACGGTTCCATTCCATTCCACTTGGTTCTGGAACCGAACACACCCTAAATGCGTTGCAATGGAAAATGACAGTGTGTGGTGGCCTGATGGTGAAGAAGAAAGGTCGGGCGAAGAGTTGTTGGCTAGAGTCGGTTTTATACGAATCGACGAGGTGCGGGATAGTTTGATTTTAAGGGCTCCTTTCATTCACAGGATAGGGAAATCATAGGAGTAGGAATGTAGGATTGGGATTTGGGATGACATGTGTAGTTAAATCCTATAATAAGATGAGTTGCGTTTGATTGCGCCAAATGAATTTTTCCATGAGGTAGGACCAAATATTTAATCCTATACTAGGATTTGCACTACTTGATGATTCCTATAGGATTATTTCCTATTGGATATGTTCATATGAATCAAACTACTAGTGTAGGAAATATTCCTATAAGATCTAAATCCTATTATCTTATACCAACCTAATATGAATCAAAGAAGCCCTAAAGGATTTTCGAAGGAATCATGTACGAAGTATGATTTTTCTAAGTCACCCAACATATATACTAGGAATAGAACTAAGTAGTACCATATACTTAGGCCCGCATGCACAAATATTAAGTGTGGATTGAGGAAGTCGATAACTTGGGAAAAAACTTTCGCAACTGCACACCTATGTTACCACCCTTGCGACGCTAATTGTCGTAGAGCTGACCTAGAACGAACTCTTGTCTCGGTTAACATGAGAGAGATAAGGGATAAATACAATTGTGATACACTTTCCTAATATTTTGTTGAATGAGATAATCTTGTGTTTTCCTAATAGGGTTAATTAAGTACACATTTGGCAGCTCGTGTGTTGCATACGTTGGTGAACTTTAGACCCCAACTATATATTATTATTTGAACTCACCTCTAACACTTAATTATGTATAATAAGGTCCCTAACTGACCTCAAACACAATTAGGTATAACAGCGGTCCATAACTAACCTCAAACACTTAATTAGGTCTAACATTGCCCCCTTAGACTACCCACAATGGGAGTATCATAGGTAGTACACTATCATGCATCTCATGCTTGCAAAAAAGCTGATGTGGCACTGCAATTAAAGATGAGAGAGAGGATTATAATATCATAGGTAGATACCGTATCATAGCACGTAGTACTAGAAAATTTAATGTTAAATAATCTTGTACATAGATCTGCATTGAGATTCTACAAATCAATTAATATAAGAAGATTATGATACTAGTACATGATACCATGCATCGTTGACATAGTAACATGTAGTATTAATTGTATCATACACACCATACTTTTATATATGATACTATGCATTGTGACTAGTATTACTGACCTCATATATACGCTTACTTAGGTCAAACAATGGTCTTTTAAGTAGTATCGGTTTAATGAAGGTTGACCTATTTTTAACTTCATTTGTGCACTAGTAGATATGATTTGGCCCATTTTTATCCATAGGCTCATCTGATGTGATGTCTGCTATATATATTGTCTTCGATGAGTATCACGCGCATTACATACTCATACCATAGAACGAAGATGAAACCCCTTACCCTCAGCGACGTACGCAACATGGTGTTTGGGTTGAATGGCCCACCCTATTTTAAAATGTTTTAGTTAATTAATTATGTAAAAAATTATCACATATAAAGTGGAAAAAAGAAAATTAGTAAGGTGTGCCCACCTGGCCTACGGTTGTTTTGTGCGTCCTCCACTGCGTACTCCTCTTGATCTGTGACGATGAACATAGTTCTTTAGAACACATGCAACACTTACAGTTGATAGGCCGTTGCAAAGCTAATCAATGATAAAACCTGCTTTTATAATCCATTGTACTTTGATTTAATTAGTCCCTCTAATGGACCCCAACTATGTGTGCTTGAGATTTAGCAAAATGCTTTGCCGCCGTGCCACATAACAAATAATAAACAGACCAATCAAGTTTTTATCATTGCTAGACCTAACTAAGTGTTCAAGTGCTCAATTTTGACCACATTAGAGTTGAGGGGCCAAACATAATTCTTAAATACGTGAGGGACCGAACATATACTTCTAAACACCCGAGGGACAAGACAAATTTGAGTACTATTGTTATTATTAGACTAGTCACAATGGGGAGTATCATATAATAGTATCATACATATGATACTAATGTACGATATTATTTTCACAGTCCATAGTATCATCATGTAGTAGTATAATATGTTACATGTATTTAGGGATTTGTAGAATCTCAATACAAAAGTGTGTACAAGATTTGTTTGGCAGTAATTTTTCTAGTTCTACATGATATGATACGATATCTACCTATGATACCACTATCGTCTCTTTCATCATTAACTGATATGACACATCAACATTTTGCATGCATGTAGTGCATGATACTACTTATGATATTGCCATTGCGAGTAGTCTCCCTTTGTCCTAGAGTACAATGCCAATTTGTTTTCAGAGGCAAACTTAGACTAATACTTGGGCCCGCCAATTATGAGTTGCATGTCATTCAAAACTATATCATCGGATGCTTGTTTCGATGAACTTTCCAATGGTATATTTTGCGGATGTCATAAAATTAGGCTGGTCATACTATTTCTATAGTGGGTAGTATCATGGAGTAGTATCATAGTAATGCTACATTTATTATTTTTTAGAATCTCAATGCAAATTTGTGTACAAGATTTGTTTAGCATTAAGTTTTCTCGTTGTTTGCGCTATGATACAGTATCTACCTATGTTACACTAATCTCCTCTCTCCTACTTAATTAGCTGCCACATCAACATTTTTGTGGGACCAATGTGTATGATACTAGCTATGATACTAGCACTATCATGTGGGTACCTAAATCTCGAGTCAAAGTTTGACACGAAACCGATGTGGACTTTATTCATGGTGGAAGGGAGTAACAATCATAAGCACATTATTATTATTGTTTGAACAACATTTTATTTGATGTGCCATAAGAAGTTTAGAAACTCCTAGCCTGCGGAGGTGGCGTTTTGGCACACGCGTGCATATGCACCAATTATAGAAAATGATTAAAAAAATTATATAAATGTTAATTTTTTTGGTATACATTGTGACATCATATGTTCGTTCACAAGTTTTCGTGGAAAAACGACATTTTGTGTGGCGTGTAAAAAAAGGCAAAAAATATACTGTACGTAGTCGTGTTACAACATCAAAATTTGTCTTTTTTATAGGAGCCACATAATTTTTTTGTGAGAAAACTTGTGTACCAACATAAAATGTCTAGATATACATGTAAAATTTTAGTTTAGAATTTTTTGACACTTTGAAATATGGATTCACATAATGGGAGCATATGCTCCTATGAGGCAAAGTGCATTTCCGCTAGCCCCCGCCATTTCTTATATCTCTATATTGTCTATATATCTATACCTCTACCTCTACCCCCTTGGATTCCTGAACAGACGTACAGTACTAGTAGGGCCTACTATTTATTATTATTACATACTCTAAAAAAAAACCTACTGCAGCCAAAATTTAATATCATCGAGCGGTAAAATTCCCCGCCAACGCCCAAATATCTCGCGCCGCAAAGTTTCAGATCTGCGAATATTTTTTTCCTCAAAAGAAGGACTGCGAAATTCCCTTCTACTCCTCTATCGCCCAGCTTCGCCCAGCTTCGCCCTAGTTTCGCCCGCAAGCCCTCAGAGAAACCGCCCCTCTTGCCTACCTCCAGATCTTCCCGGCCGCCGCACTTCGCCGTTCAAGCTGCCACGGCTTCAAACCCCGAGGCTGCCCTATCCGCTTGATCCGCACCTACTCCGGCGTCCACCGCACCGTATCTCGTTCGCCGACTCTATCGACCACCGCACCTGACCAGCTTCGCCGACACCGACGCCACCGTGCACTGCACATCATCTGCTTCACCGACCTTCTAGTTCGGCCGGCGCGCTGAACACTTCATCGACCGCCCAGCATGTCCTTCTCCGACCCCCCAAGATCTGCTTCCCCGGCACCCACCGCAACAGCAGTCCCCTCGCCGACCTCCACGTCACCCGTAAGAACGCGGAACACGTCTAAACGCCGCCCAGAAATAGGTAACCAGACATCCCTGCGCGTTTTGTTCTGTTAGGAGTATTGCAGCTGACTGTATTTCTGAATTCGTGCTATATTTCTAACTTACAAGTGCTTTCGTTGATAACCACCTCATCCTTTAGGTTTAAACACGACGCATAAGTATGTTTTTCCGTGACCAAACCCACCCATTCGCTGAAACTCTACATGGTATCAGAGCCTAGGTTTCCTTCCTGCTAGCCGCCACAAACAGTACCAAACAAGTTCTTCCTTTGATCACAAAACCCACCGTTGAGATGTAGAAATCCAGGCGGCGGGAGGCCGCATCAGGTGCTCTGCGTGGGTTGCGGCTATCACACACAGCGATGTGAGCTGTGTGAGATCGGCGGCTGCTCGCGCGGGGAGAAAGAAGAGGGTGAAGATCGTTTTGGTTTAGAAAGGAGAGAAGAGGAAGTGAATCTGTCACATCCCGAAATTTTCTAAATTTCGGAATGTAAAATAAAAATAAATTTAATGCTTGATTGTTTGAACTTGATTGAAATTTCACAAAGAATTAAAACTTTTTAAGTTATTTACAAATTAAATTCCAAATAGTGTTTTCAAAGACTTTTGGTTTTAAAGTATTTTCAAAATCAAACATATATAACAAATGTATATAAAGATTATTTTATTTTCACAAAGGGATATTAAAAAGGTTTTTGCAAAATATAGAGTTTTCATAAAACTTGGTTTTAAAAAGATTTGTCAACCATACTCTATTTTGTTCGGTGGTTTTAAAACTTATAAAATATTTTAATTGAAAAAAACATTAAACCCTAAAAAGGCAATATAGCCACATAGACATGTATGTCAAATTTTGGTTTTATAAAGTTTATATTTTTGTTCCAAATTTAGTCTCATATTGAAGCATTTTTCATGACGAATCTAACGGTATCTTATTTACCTTTTTCTGATTTTTTTTTTATCCTTCAAAAGTATATTTAAAATTTCTGGAATAAAAAAAAAGCTCGCCCACGCCGCGGCCCACCTGGCCAAATCGGCCCATCCGGACGCCCCAGCCTTCCCCGCGCCCCGCGGCCCAGCTCGCCGCTCACCTTGCTCCGGCCCAGCTCGCCACCCCGCGGCCCAGCGCGCGCCGCACGCCAGCAGCTGCACAGCAGCCGCCGCACCCCCTGCCCCCGTTTTTCCTTTTGTTTTTAGTCCCACATCGCCATCTTAAGTAAATTGCCTCTAGCCTACACCCTATATAAAGGACCCAAGGGCAGCCCAAAAACACGCCCAGCGCCCCGCGCCTCTCTCTCCCCGCGTGCAGCACACGCCCGCGCAGCATTGCTTCTTTGGCGCAACTGTTTCGCGAAGCACAATCGCGACGCAACATTTGCAACGCTATTTGGGAAACACCACGACCCGACGCATTCCTTGTCCGGTAATAATTTTATTTTCGCTCTTTTTCGTAGATTATGCGTACGCAGCTTCGCAATTTATTTCGTTAGATCTACACCTCCGTTTAGAATAGTGGTTCTTCCGTTAAGTTTGTAATTAGATTCTCTACAACTTTCATGTAGGAAGTTTTTCCATCCGAGCAACTTGTTCGGACAACTTTTCGTACACCATTAGAACAATAACCACTTATGTCTAGTTTTGTAAAATTCATATCTTAAGTTCTATCCATCGGATTTCGACAAACTCTATACCGTTGGAATCAGCAAATCACGTAGATCATGTTAGACTTTTTGCATGGCAGTTTCGCTCACTTTATTTTCGCGATACCCCTTTAATCCGCAACATAGTCTATGAAATAAATCATACAATCTATTTCCGAGAGATTCTTTTGGCGATACGCTTGTAAAAGAATTCTCTACAACTTCCCTGTAGAAAGTTCTTCCATCCGGAAAACTTCTTCTAATTACTTTTCGTGAGAAGTGCGGTCCTATGACTGGCTTCGACATAATTCCTTTAGCCAAATTGATCCTTATGATCATAGCCATCTTCCAGGATCAGTTATAATTCTTTATCATGTTCATAGATAATGCATATCCTACTCTTAGTTGTCTAGTTCACCTTATTCAAATGACAATTGAGCTATTTGAGTAAATGGTGACCAATCTTAGCTATGGATTTTCCCTTGTGCAAGTGTTATGTTGAGTCACTATACTACATAGCAAATGTTTTGAACCCTTGATATCCATTAGCATCCTTGACCCACATTGTTCATATTGTTCTTACATTTTCAACCTCATGACCATTTAATCCTATTGGCTTATATTGAACTATTCAATTTACAAATGAGTTGATTGAGTAATTCAACATATCACAAATCCATACCTAAGCCTATGTGTAACTCATACTATCTTAGTAAGTGTTGTCACACTTTACCAAATAGTATTTTGAGTTGCGTCATTGAGACTCATGTGATTTCATCACATGGATCATTTCAATTACCCAATCTTGAGTAGAAAACAACCATTGATCATAGGTTCTTATCAATCATTTTTCTTCTAAGCACTTGACTTAGATAATCATTTCCTTTTCAAGTATTTGACCCATTCATTCAGTAACTCCAACTCATATCTTGCAAGCCAAACCTCATGCCACACCTTAGTACCATAGAGCGTTTCCGATTGTCGTCTTGTTTGATTTTATTGTTGTGGAATGGTGTGTTTATGTTGTGCTATATTTTATATTATAGTTCGTACGGAGAGGCACGTATTTTGATTAAGAGAAGTGAACGCGCTTCGACTACCAAAAAGGCAAGTGACACTCAAATCCTACTTGTTTTAATTATGCATTAGTGTTTTGAAACTAGTATGCATGGTAGGATTTTGTTTTCAAAAGTAAAGTATTATGCTATGCTTAGCAAACCCTAGTAGTGTGTAGCTACTCCTGAACCCATTGCTAGGATGCTTTAATTTTGCTTTGCAACATCAAATGCCAAATGTTATTTTCGTTATTGGTTGTGAGTGTTTGAAAATTTAAAATTAACAACCTTAATGAAACACCTGGGTGGATTGGTTGATTGGTGGGCGGCTGCTCAGGTCCACGCCCCGAGTGGGCTAAAGTGGTGAATCCCTGAGAGTGCGCAAGTTGTAGAGTGGTCGCTTTTGACTGCACACCTGGTTTTCACCAGGGGATCGTGTGGGGGTTTACTACCTGTGAGGGGTTTTAAGCTTGTGAGTTCCACTTGTGGTTGGCCACCCAGGATTAAAGAGATTACTATGTCGTCCATGTTTTAGTTAGCTTCCAGTGCAGCCTTATGGTATTATGGGCTCTGCCGGGATTAAGTAAGTTGTGAGGGTTCAACTTGTGGCTAGACAGCGGGTGGAGGCGACGGCCAAGGGAACGGGTCTAGTTTGTATGGTTGAATTCTTCTTCTGAAAGATCTTGTCTCATTCTTCTCTTGGGAAGGGTGGGTCGTAAGGTGAAAGTGCACAACCTCTCGAGAGTTAAACCTAAGATCTTAGCCGTGTCCCCGGTTATGGACAATTTGAGCTTCTAGGCAAGGAATGTACGGAAGAATCTCATCACCTTTTCTGAATGTGTTTAAAATTGAATTAACCTTGAAAAACTCATGGGAGATGTAACCATGTGATTATTCTAAAACCCATGGAGGATTTAACCATGGTGTGATTTCATAATGTCATACAAAGGATTTCAAAATGTTTTGTTTTAAATAAAATGTAGGATAAAATTGGCTTTATGCAAATTTGCCTAAACTCCACTTGCCAAATATCATGTAGATAGTCATGCCCAAAACTGCCACCATATAAGTGTCATTTGCCAGTACATCATTGTACTGACCTCCATTCGTGGGGCTGCATATTCAAACGTGCAGGATTTTCTGAGGAGAAGTACGTGGTAGGATCTCGAGTCTACATTCCAACATGACTGCCTGTGGCACATGAAGATGATGAAGGCTCATTGATGATTTACATTTCCGCTGTGTTTGTTCTGAACATTGTTGAGCTAGTCCATGTGACTATGCAATTTGTAAGGTTTTACTTTACCCTCTGGATCAAAGATGTAGTAATTTGATACTATTGCAATGATTACTATATTTTGTAATGTGTGTGCTATCAGTGATCCCGGGAATAGCACTATACACAGGTATCTTGCCTTTATTAAAAGGTAGGGTGCTACAGAATGGTATCAGAGCATAGTGTTGCCTGTAGGATCGAGACCCTATGTTTGGATTAGAAATAGGAAGCCCCCAGGATTAAAAATTTGTCTAATCTTATTTTAATCAAAAAAATGTTTGGCTTTGTGAACTTCTGGTATTCTCATCTATTCCATCTTCAAAATTGTTTTCCTCTCACTTTAGATGTCCACCTTATCTAAACTATCAACAAGGACTGATGATGGTCATGTCCCTGAATCATGAAGAGTGATGATTCATGTGATATTCTTCCACTCCGCAAGAAGTGTTTCATGGAAGACCAATGAAGAACTTCAAGGAAGACTTCGATGTAGACTGCACAACACCCGAAGATACACCGAAGGAGTAGAATAGAAACTTGATGCATCCAATATAGAAATAAACCAGACCACCATTAGTTCTCTTTTAGTGAATGATACGTCTCCAACGTATCGATAATATCTTATGTTCCATGCTACTTTATTGATGATATCTACATGTTTTATGCACATTATATGTCATATTTATGCATTTTCTGGAACTAACCTATTAACAAGATGCCGAAGAGCCTTTTCTGCTGTTTTTGGTTTCAGAAATCCTAGTAAAGAAATATTCTCGGAATTGGACGAAACTTTCGCTGGGTCCTATTTTTGCACGAAGCCCGAAGACCGAAGACCTAACGAAGTGGGGCCACGAGGAGGCCAGGGGGTGGGCGCGGCCCAGGCCCTGGCCGCGCCGACCCTGGGCCCCTCGTGTGGCCCCTCGCGTTGACCCTCCGCCTACTTAAAGCTTCCGTCGCGAAACCCCCAGCACCGAGAGCCACGATACGGAAAACCTTACGAGACGCGCCGCTGCGAATCCCATCTCGGGGATTCGGAGATCGCCTCCGGCACCCCTGCCGAGAGGGGATTCATCTCCCGAGGACTCTACACCGCCATGGTCGCCTCCGGAGTGATGAGTGAGTAGTTCACCCTGGACCATGGGTCCATAGCAGTAGCTAGATGGTCGTCTTCTCCTTGTTGTGCTTCATTGTTGGATCTTGTGAGCTGCCCAACATGATCAAGATCATCTATCTGTAATACTATATGTTGTGTTTGTCGGGATCCGATGGATAGAGAGTACTATGATTATGGTGATTATCAATCTATTGTTCATGTGTTGTTTATGATCTTGCATGCTCTCCGTTATTAGTAGAGGCTCTGGCCAAGTTTTTACTCTTAACTCCAAGAGGGAGTATTTATGCTCGATAGTGGGTTCATGCCTCCATTGAATCTGGGACAGTGACAGAAAGTTCTAAGGTTGTGGATGTGTGTTGCCACTAGGGATAAAACATTGATGCTATGTCTAAGGATGTAGTTGTTGATTACATTACGCACCATACTTAATGCAATTGTCTGTTGCTTTGCAACTTAATACTGGAGGGGGTTCGGACGATAACCTGAAGGTGGACTTTTTAGGCATAGATGCAGTTGGATGGCGGTCTATGTTCTTTGTCGTAATGCCCGGATTAAATCTCACTATATTTACCATGTCATGTATATGCATTGTTATGCCTTTCTCTATTTTGTCAATTGCCCGACTGTAATTTGTTCACCCAACATGCTTTATCTTATGGGAGAGACACCTCTAGTGAACTGTGGACCCCGGTCCTATTCTTTACATAGCATACAATCTACTTGCTGTTTTCTTTGCAAACATCTTCCACTCGATACGTTTAACCCTTTGTTACAGCAAGCCGGTGAGATTGACAACCTCACTCTTTGGGACAAAGTACTTGGGTTGTGTTGTGCAGGTTCCTAGTTGGTGCCGGAATCCCTGGTGTTGCGCCGCATCACATTTCGCGACCATCACCTTCAACGTGCTTCTTGGCTCCTACTGGTTCGATTAAACCTTGGTTTCTTTCTGAGGGAAAACTTGCTACCGTGCGCATCATACCTTCCTCTTGGGGTTCCCAACGAACGTGTGAGTTACACGCCATCAAGCTCTTTTTCGGCGCCGTTGCCGGGGAGATCAAGACACGCTGCAAGGGGAGTCTCCACTTCTCAATCTCTTTACCTTGTTTTTGTCTTGCTTTATTTTATTTACTACTTTGTTTGCTGCACTAAATCAAAATACAAAAAAATTAGTTGCTAGTTTTACTTTATTTACTGTCTTGCTCTCTATATCAAAAACACAAAAAAAAATTAGTTACTTGCATTTACTTTATCTAGTTTGTTTTATTTACTGTTGCTAAAATGGCCAACCATGAAAATACTAAATTGTGTGACTTCACAAATGCAAATAATAATGATTTCCTATGCACACCTATTGCTCCACCTGCTACTACAGCAGAATTCTTTGAAATTAAACCTGCTTTACTAAATCTTGTCATGAGAGATCAATTTTCTGGTGCTAGTTCTGATGATGCTGCTGCCCATCTCAATAATTTTGTTGAACTTTGTGAAATGCAAAAGTATAAAGATGTAGATGGTGATATTATTAAATTAAAAGTGTTTCCTTTCTCATTAAGAGGAAGAGCTAAAGATTGGTTGCTATCTTTGCCTAAGAATAGTATTGATTCATGGACTAAATGCAAGGATGCTTTTATTGGTAGATATTATCCTCCCGCTAAAATTATATCTTTGAGAAGTAGCATAATGAATTTTAAACAATTAGATACTGAACATGTTGCTCAAGCTTGGGAGAGAATGAAAACTTTGGTAAAGAATTGCCCAACCCATGGACTGACTACTTGGATGATCATCCAAACCTTCTATGCAGGACTAAATTTTTCTTCGCGGAATTTATTGGATTCAGCTGCTGGAGGTACCTTTATGTCCATCACATTGGGGGCGGCTACAAAACTTCTTGATGATATGATGATAAATTACTCTGAATGGCACACGGAAAGAGCTCCACAAGGTAAGAAGGTAAATTCTGTTGAAGAAACCTCTTCCTTGAGTGATAAGATTGATGTGATTATGTCTATGCTTGTGAATGGTAGATCTAATGTAGATCCAAATAATGTTCCTTTAGCTTCATTGGTTGCTCAAGAAGAAAATGTTGATGTGAATTTCATTAAAAATAATAATTTCAACAACAATGCTTATAGGAACAACTCTGGTAATAACTATAGGCCATATCCTTCTGCTAATGGTAATGGTTATGGTAATTCTTATGGGAATTCTTACAATAATAATAGGAATGTACCCTCTGGTCTTGAAGCCATGCTTAAAGAATTTATTAGTACACAAACTGCTTTTAACAAATCTGTTGAGGAAAAGCTTGATAAAATTGATACTATTGCTTCTAGAGTTGATAGACTTGCCTCTGATGTTAATCTTTTAAAGTTGAAAGTTATGCCTAATAATGATATTGATAATAAGATTACTACTACAGCAAATGCCATCCAAGTTAGAATTAATGAGAATATAAGATTAATGGCTGAATTGCGTGCTAGGTGGGATAGAGAAGAAAATGAAAAACTAGCTAAAGAGAATAATGTAGCTAAAGTTTGGACTATTACCACCACTAGTAATGCTAATTCTCCACATGTTGCTGCACCTCCTACTATCAATGGTAAAATAATTGGTGTTGGCAATGTTTCTACTCCTAGTGCAAAGCGAACAAAACTGCCTGAAATTGCTAAAACTGCTGAAACTGCTTGTGATAAAACTGCTGAAATTTTTTCCAACCTTGGGGACAATGATCCCATTGCTGTAGCTCATAATGATTTAGATTTTGATGATTGCCACATCTCTGAAGTTATAAAGTTCTTACAAAAACTTGCTAAAAGTCCTAATGCTAGTGCTATAAATTTAGCCTTTACCAAACATATTACAAATGCTCTCATAAAAGCTAGAGAAGAGAAACTAAAACTTGAAACTTCTATTCCTAGAAAGTTAGAAGATGGTTGGGAGCCCATCATTAAAATGAAATTCAATGACTTTGAATGTAATGCCTTATGTGATCTTGGTGCAAGTATTTCTGTTATGCCTAAAAAGATTTATGATATGCTTGACTTGCCACCATTGAAGAATTGTTATTTGGATGTTAATCTTGCCGATAATGTTAAAAAGAAACCTTTGGGGAGGATTGATAATGTGCATATTACGGTTAACAATAACCTTGTCCCCGTTGATTTTGTTGTCTTGGATATTGAATGCAATGCATCTTGTCCTATTGTGTTGGGAAGACCTTTTCTTCGAACTGTTGGTGCTGTTATTGATATGAGGGAAGGTAATATTAAATATCAATTTCCTCTCAAGAAAGGTATGGAACACTTCCCTAGAAAGAGAATGAAGTTGCCTTTTGATTCTATTATTAGAACAAGCTATGATGTTGATGCTTCTACTCTCGATGTTACTTGATTTACACTTTCTGCGCCTAGCTGAAAGGCGTTAAAGAAAAGCGCTTATGGGAGACAACCCATGTTTTTACCTACAGCAATTTTTGTTTTGTTGAGTCTTGGAAGTTGTTTACTACTGTAGCAACCTCTCCTTATCATGTTTTTGTGCCAAGTAAAGTTTCTATGTCAAAGTTGATGTTATATTTGGGATCGCTGCGCAGAAACAGCATTGCTGTCTGTCACGAATCTGGGCATAATTCTCTGTAGAAAATTCGAAAAAATCTGCCAATTTACGAGCGTGATCCTCAGATATGTACGCAACTTTCATTAGTTTTGAGTTTTTCCATTTGAGCAAGTCTGGTGCCATTTATAAATTCGTCTTTACGGACTGTTCTGTTTTTGACAGATTCTGCCTTTTATTTCGCATTGCCTCTTTTGCTATGTTGGATTTATTTCTTTGATCCATTAATGTCCAGTAGCATTATGCAATGTCCAGAAGTGAAAATAATGATTGTGTCACCTCTGAATGAGTGAATTATTAATGATGCACTAACCCTCTAATGAGTTTGCTTGAAGTTTGGTGTGTAGGAAGTTTTCAAGGGTCAAGAGAGGAGAATGATATACTATGATCAAGAGGAGTGAAAGCTCTAAGCTTGGGGATGCCCCGTGGTTCACCCCTGCATATTTTAAGAAGACTCAAGCGTCTAAGCTTGGGGATGCCCAAGGCATCCCCTTCTTCATCGACAACATCATCAGGTTCCTCCCCTGAAACTATATTTTTATTCAGTCACATCTGGTGTTCTTTACTTGGAGCGTCGGTTTGTTTTCGTTTTTGTTTTTGTTTGAATAAGATGGATCCTAGCATTCACTTTGTGGGAGAGAGACACGCTCCGCTGTTGCATATGGACACATGTGTCCTTAGGCTTTACTCATAATGTTCAAGGCGAAGTTTCTTCTTCGTTAAATTGTTACATGGTTGGAATTGGAAAATGCTACATGTAGTAATTCTAAAATGTCTTGGATAATGTGATACTTGGCAATTGTTGTGCTCATGTTTAAGCTCTTGCATCATATGCTTTGCACCCATTAATGAAGAAATACATAGAGCTTGCTAAAATTTGATTTGCATATTTGGTTTCTCTAAGGTCTAGATAATATCTAGTATTGAGTTTTGAACAACAAGGAAGACAGTGTAGAGTCTTATAATGTTTACAATATGTCTTTTATGTGAGTTTTGCTGCACTTGTTCATCCTTGAGTTTGCTTCAAATAACCTTGCTAGCCTAAACCTTGTATCGAGAGGGAATACTTCTCATGCATCCAAAATCCTTGAGCCAACTACTATGCCATTTGTGTCCACCATACCTACCTACTACATGGTATTTCTCCGCCATTCCAAAGTAAATTGCTTGAGTGCTACCTTTAAAATTCCATCATTCACCTTTGCAATATATAGCTCATGGGACAAAATAGCCTTAAAAACTATCGTAGTATTGAATATGTACTTATGCACTTTATATTTTATTAAGTTGCTGTTGTGCGATAACCATGCTTCTGGGGAACGCCATCAACTATTGTTGAATATCATGTGAGTTGCTATGCATGTCCGTCTTGTCTGAAGGTCTATCATTTTAGTGGTTGGAGCATGCAAAATTGTTAGAGAAGAACATTGGGCCGCTAACTAAAGCCATGAAGCATGGTGGAAGTTTCAGTTTTGGACATATATCCTCAATCTCATATGAGAATAATAACTTTGCTACATGCTTATGCATTTAAGAGGAGTCCATTATCTGTTGTCCATGTTGTCCCGGTATGGATGTCTAAGTTGAGAATAATCAAAAGCGAGAAATCCGAAATGCGAGCATTCTCCTTGGACCTTTGTACAGGCGGCATGGAGGTACCCCTTTGTGACACTTGGTTGAAACATGGCATGCGAAGACCCGGTAGTCCAAGTTAAGTAGGACGAGGTGCGGGCACTATTAGTATACTATGCGTGAGGCTTGCAACTTGTAAGATATAATTTTCATAACTCATATGCTTTATTACTACCGTTGACAAAATTGTTTCATGTTTTCAAAATAAAAGCTCTAGCACAAATACAGCAATCGATGCTTTCCTCGAAGGACCATTCTTTTACTTTTATTGTTGAGTCAGTTTACCTATCTCCTTCCACCTTAAGAAGCAAACACTTGTGTGAACTGTGCATTGATTCCTACATACTTGCATATTGCACTTGTTATATTACTTTATGTTGACAATATCCATGAGATATACATGTTACAAGTTGAAAGCAACCGCTGAAACTTAATCTTCTTATGTGTTGTTTCAACACCTTTACTTTGATTTATTGCTTTATGAGTTAACTCTTATGCAAGACTTATTGATGCTTGTCTTGAAGTACTATTCGTGAAAAGTCTTTGCTATATGATTCAGTTGTTTACTCATGTCATTACCTTTGCTTTGATCGCTGCATTCATTACATATGTTTACAAATAGTATGATCAAGATTATGATGGCATGTCACTTCAGAAATTATCTTTGTTATCGTTTTACCTGCTCGGGACGAGCAGAACTAAGCTTGGGGATGCTGATACGTCTCCAACGTATCGATAATTTCTTATGTTCCATGCTACTTTATTGATGATATCTACATGTTTTATGCACATTATATGTCATATTTATGCATTTTCGGAACTAACCTATTAACAAGATGCCGAAGAGCCAGTTGTTTTTGCTGTTTTTGGTTTCAGAAATCCTAGTAAAGAAATATTCTCGGAATTGGACGAAACTTTCGCCCAGGGTCCTATTTTTGCACGAAGCTTCCAGAAGACCGAAGACCTAACGAAGTGGGGCCACGAGGAGGCCGGGTGGCCGGCGCCCGGCCCGGCCGCGCCGACCTGTCCCCTGGGCCCTCGTGTGGCCCCTCGCGTTGACCCTCCGCCTACTTAAAGCCTGTCGCGAAACCCCCACCGAGAGCCACGATACGGAAAACCTACAGAGACGCCGCCGAATCCCATCTCGGGGATTCGGAGATCGCCTCCGGCACCCGGAGAGGGGATTCATCTCCCGGAGGACTCTACACCGCCATGGTCGCCTCCGGAGTGATGAGTGAGTAGTTCACCCTGGACCATGGGTCCATAGCAGTAGCTAGATGGTCGTCTTCTCCTTGTTGTGCTTCATTGTTGGATCTTGTGAGCTGCCCAACATGATCAAGATCATCTATCTGTAATACTATATGTTGTGTTTGTCGGGATCCGATGGATAGAGAGTACTATGATTATGGTGATTATCAATCTATTGTTCATGTGTTGTTTATGATCTTGCATGCTCTCCGTTATTAGTAGAGGCTCTGGCCAAGTTTTTACTCTTAACTCCAAGAGGGAGTATTTATGCTCGATAGTGGGTTCATGCCTCCATTGAATCTGGGACAGTGACAGAAAGTTCTAAGGTTGTGGATGTGTGTTGCCACTAGGGATAAAACATTGATGCTATGTCTAAGGATGTAGTTGTTGATTACATTACGCACCATACTTAATGCAATTGTCTGTTGCTTTGCAACTTAATACTGGAGGGGTTCGGACGATAACCTGAAGGTGGACTTTTTAGGCATAGATGCAGTTGGATGGCGGTCTATGTTCTTTGTCGTAATGCCCGGATTAAATCTCACTATATTTACCATGTCATGTATATGCATTGTTATGCCTTTCTCTATTTTGTCAATTGCCCGACTGTAATTTGTTCACCCAACATGCTTTATCTTATGGGAGAGACACCTCTAGTGAACTGTGGACCCCGGTCCTATTCTTTACATAGCATACAATCTACTTGTTTTACTGTTTTCTTTGCAAACATCTTCCACTCGATACGTTTAACCCTTTGTTACACAAGCCGGTGAGATTGACAACCTCACTGTTTCGTTGGGACAAAGTACTTGGGTTGTGTTGTGCAGGTTCCTAGTTGGCGCCGGAATCCCTGGTGTTGCGCCGCATCACATTTCGCGACCATCAACCTTCAACGTGCTTCTTGGCTCCTACTGGTTCGATTAAACCTTGGTTTCTTTCTGAGGGAAAACTTGCTACTGTGCGCATCATACCTTCCTCTTGGGGTTCCCAACGAACGTGTGAGTTACACGCCATCAGTGAACCAACGATAGAATAACAAAGTATTGATCTTACCAAATTGGGGTATGACCATGCTAGTTTGTTTGTGTTTAACCATGTTGCTTGATGCTTGTTAGATGTTGTTTGTAATATGTTTTGCCTTGATCTGATGTGTTTGGGTAGGTATCTTCTTTAGAATCTTTTTATCTATTCTCATCTATACCTAGCCTAGTGAATGTTTCTCGGCAACTCGCCATGAATACAACATTCATAAATCCAACCTAGATGTTTCCTATCAAGATGAAGAAGCATAGAGCCTGAGATACGCAAAACCCTAGTTAGGGATCGATAGAAATGTTTTCAAAATAGTTCAATAATGGGGATTGAAACATTGATTCAATTCTCCATCGAAGTTTTTATCAAACTTGTGAGGTTGACCAAGTGTTAGAATACGAGATTCAATAAATCAAATACGGAGTAATGATTTGGGTGCAGGATGGATTGATCACCATTCCTACTACTCTTATTATTCGCTTTCGTAATATTGACTTTGCGAATCTAGAGAGACATACCTACCAAAGAGATGTCGGCGATTAAGCCAAAACCCTAGGGTGGATAAATGTTATACCCTTATAATAGGCAAGTGTTGCCAACCGTAGGACTACGGTGAGGTTGAAGACCCAACCACTAGATGAAAAATAGTGGAAGACTTCAAGTAAGAAGAAGAAAGATGCCTTGAAGTGCTCTCATATTGGTTCTCCTGATTGACCCAAGGATGTGACCCATCAGTATCAAAATCCGTTCAACCAACCATTTGGATTAGAAGCCCTACTATGAAGGAATCTTTTTGACTCACCTTGGAGAGATATGTTGTTCACTATATGTGAATAAACATTCGCCTAATGGATATTAACTCAGAAGCCATAAGCCATAGATATTTTCAAAAGATGACCCGAGGTCAAGTCATATCCGGAGATGTGCCAAGTCTCATCCAAGATTAGCTTAGCCTAAGATAGAATACTACCTACACAAGTTTCTTTTAAGGGTGGTAGCACCCATGCCCATCTGGAACCCAAAACTTTCTAACCTTTCTCAAATCTCGGGGACGAGTCTGTCACATCCCGAAATTTTCTAAATTTCGGAATGTAAAATAAAAATAAATTTAATGCTTGATTGTTTGAACTTGATTGAAATTTCACAAAGAATTAAAACTTTTTAAGTTATTTACAAATTAAATTCCAAATAGTGTTTTCAAAGACTTTTGGTTTTAAAGTATTTTCAAAATCAAACATATATAACAAATGTATATAAAGATTATTTTATTTTCACAAAGGGATATTAAAAAGGTTTTTGCAAAATATAGAGTTTTCATAAAACTTGGTTTTAAAAAGATTTGTCAACCATACTCTATTTTGTTCGGTGGTTTTAAAACTTATAAAATATTTTAATTGAAAAAAACATTAAACCCTAAAAAGGCAATATAGCCACATAGACATGTATGTCAAATTTTGGTTTTATAAAGTTTATATTTTTGTTCCAAATTTAGTCTCATATTGAAGCATTTTTCATGACGAATCTAACGGTATCTTATTTACCTTTTTCTGATTTTTTTTTATCCTTCAAAAGTATATTTAAAATTTCTGGAAAAAAAAAAGCTCGCCCACGCCGCGGCCCACCTGGCCAAATCGGCCCATCCGGACGCCCCAGCCTTCCCCGCGCCCCGCGGCCCAGCTCGCCGCTCACCTTGCTCCGGCCCAGCTCGCCACCCCGCGGCCCAGCGCGCGCCGCACGCCAGCAGCTGCACAGCAGCCGCCGCACCCCCTGCCCCCGTTTTTCCTTTTTTTTTAGTCCCACATCGCCATCTTAAGTAAATTGCCTCCAGCCTACACCCTATATAAAGGACCCAAGGGCAGCCCAAAAACACGCCCAGCGCCCCGCGCCTCTCTCTCCCCGCGTGCAGCACACGCCCGCGCAGCATTGCTTCTTTGGCGCAGCTGTTTCGCGAAGCACAATCGCGACGCAACATTTGCAACGCTATTTGGGGAAACACCACGACCCGACGCATTCCTTGTCCGGTAATAATTTTATTTTCGCTCTTTTTCGTAGATTATGCGTACGCAGCTTCGCAATTTATTTCGTTAGATCTACACCTCCGTTTAGAATAGTGGTTCTTCCGTTAAGTTTGTAATTAGATTCTCTACAACTTTCATGTAGGAAGTTTATCCATCCGAGCAACTTGTTCGGACAACTTTTCGTACACCATTAGAACAATAACCACTTATGTCTAGTTTTGTAAAATTCATATCTTAAGTTCTATCCATCGGATTTCGACAAACTCTATACCGTTGGAATCAGCAAATCACGTAGATCATGTTAGACTTTTTGCATGGCAGTTTCGCTCACTTTATTTTCGCGATACCCCTTTAATCCGCAACATAGTCTATGAAATAAATCATACAATCTATTTCTGAGAGATTCTTTTGGCGATACGCTTGTAAAAGAATTCTCTACAACTTCCCTGTAGAAAGTTCTTCCATCCGGAAAACTTCTTCTAATTACTTTTCGTGAGAAGTGCGGTCCTGTGACTGGCTTCGACATAATTCCTTTAGCCAAATTGATCCTTATGATCATAGCCATCTTCCAGGATCAGTTATAATTCTTTATCATGTTCATAGATAATGCATATCCTACTCTTAGTTGTCTAGTTCACCTTATTCAAATGACAATTGAGCTATTTGAGTAAATGGTGACCAATCTTAGCTATGGATTTTCTCTTGTGCAAGTGTTATGTTGAGTCACTATACTACATAGCAAATGTTTTGAACCCTTGATATCCATTAGCATCCTTGACCCACATTGTTCATATTGTTCTTACATTTTCAACCTCATGACCATTTAATCCTATTGGCTTATATTGAATTATTCAATTTACAAATGAGTTGATTGAGTAATTCAACTTATCACAAATCCATACCTAAGCCTATGTGTAACTCATACTATCTTAGTAAATGATGTCACACTTTACCAAATAGTATTTTGAGTTGCGTCATTGAGACTCATGTGATTTCATCACATGGATCATTTCAATTACCCAATCTTGAGTAGAAAACAACCATTGATCATAGGTTCTTATCAATCATTTTTCTTCTAAGCACTTGACTTAGATAATCATTTCCTTTTCAAGTATTTGACCCATTCATTCAGTAACTCCAACTCATATCTTGCAAGCCAAACCTCATGCCACACCTTAGCACCATAGAGCGTTTACGATTGTCGTCTTGTTTGATTTTATTGTTGTTGAATGGTGTGTTTATGTTGTGCTATATTTTATATTATAGTTCGTACGGAGAGGCACGTATTTTGATTAAGAGAAGTGAATGCGCTTCGACTACCAAAAGGCAAGTGACACTCAAATCCTACTCGTTTTAATTATGCATTAGTGTTTTGAAACTAGTATGCATGGTAGGATTTTGTTTTCAAAAGTAAAGTATTATGCTATGCTTAGCAAACCCTAGTAGTGTGTAGCTACTCCTGAACCCATTGCTAGGATGCTTTAATTTTGCTTTGCAACATCAAATGCCAAATGTTATTTTCGTTATTGGTTGTGAGTGTTTGAAAATTTAAAATTAACAACCTTAATGAAACACCTGGGTGGATTGGTTGATTGGTGGGCGGCTGCTCAGGTCCACGCCCCGAGTGGGCTAAAGTGGTGAATCCCTGAGAGTGCGCAAGTTGTAGAGTGGTCGCTTTTGACTGCACACCTGGTTTTCACCAGGGGATCGTGTGGGGGTTTACTACCTGTGAGGGGTTTTAAGCTTGTGAGTTCCACTTGTGGTTGGCCACCCAGGATTAAAGAGATTACTATGTCGTCCATGTTTTAGTTAGCTTCCAGTGCAGCCTTATGGTATTATGGGCTCTGCCGGGATTAAGTAAGTTGTGAGGATTCAACTTGTGGCTAGACAGCGGGTGGAGGCGACGGCCAAGGGAACGGGTCTAGTTTGTATGGTTGAATTCTTCTTCTGAAAGATCTTGTCTCATTCTTCTCTTGGGAAGGGTGGGTCGTAAGGTGAAAGTGCACAACCTCTCGAGAGTTAAACCTAAGATCTTAGCCGTGTCCCCGGTTATGGACAATTTGAGCTTCTAGGCAAGGAATGTACGGAAGAATCTCATCACCTTTTCTGAATGTGTTTAAAATTGAATTAACCTTGAAAAACTCATGGGAGATGTAACCATGTGATTATTCTAAAACCCATGGAGGATTTAACCATGGTGTGGTTTCATAATGTCATACAAAGGATTTCAAAATGTTTTGTTTTAAATAAAGTGTAGGATAAAATTGGCTTTATGCAAATTTGCCTAAACTCCACTTGCCAAATATCATGTAGATAGTCATGCCCAAAACTGCCACCATATAAGTGTCATTTGCCAGTACATCATTGTACTGACCTCCATTCGTGGGGCTGCATATTCAAACGTGCAGGATTTTCTGAGGAGAAGTACGTGGTAGGATCTCGAGTCTACATTCCAACATGACTGCCTGTGGCACATGAAGATGATGAAGGCTCATTGATGATATACATTTCCGTTGTGTTTGTTCTGAACATTGTTGAGCTAGTCCATGTGACTATGCAATTTGTAAGGTTTTACTTTACCCTCTGGATCAAAGATGTAGTAATTTGATACTATTGCAATGATTACTATATTTTGTAATGTGTGTGCTATCAGTGATCCCGGGAATAGCACTATACACAGGTATCTTGCCTTTATTAAAAGCTGTGTGAGATCGGCGGCTGCTCGCGCGGGGAGAAAGAAGAGGGTGAAGATCGTTTTGGTTTAGAAAGGAGAGAAGAGGAAGTGAATCCGTGGCAGAGAGATCTGGATCCGTGTGAGGGGCAGAAGTTGGAGGCGTGCGGAGTGGGGCGAGCCTTTGAGCGCAGGGCGGAGCCGGAGGTTGGTGCTGGACGTTGACCAGCGCGAGCCGGTCGATGTGGCCAGGTGCGGTCCGCCAGGTTGGCCAGGGCGCGCAGACGAGGCGCCATCCGAGTGGAAGTGAGGAGAAAATGGAGATGTGAGGCTGTGAGGATATGTGGTGATGGAGTTGATGAGGCTGCGGTTGAGTCGTGATGGAGTTGATGAGGCTGCGGTTTAGTGGTGATGGTGATGGTTGTGGATATGTCCAGGGGAAAGGCATGCGTGCCTGAGGTGAGACTGGTTGAGGCCTGACCGGGGGATAGGCATGGGTGCTTGAGGAGTGGATGGTTGAGGCAGGAGTTGGCTGGGGGTTTGTGGGAGAGACGGAAGAGGTGGCCGGGCAGAGTGGAGAAGAGAGGCTGAGGACATTGAGGCGAGTGTGGATGGTTCTGCGGAACTTGTGTGGTGAGGCAGCCGGGGTTGTTGAGGACGTGTATGGTTAGGAGTTGTGCGTATCCCAGATGGTTGAAGCTGGATATCTTCGCTGCTGATGAAGAGATGAATCGAGATGACAAGATGATGGAAAGTGCAATGCTGTCATGTATCCTAGGAGTTATGCTGAATGTTCATTACTGGTAGTTGTCATATGTGTCATGTTGTTGTTGCAAGATGGCCATGGTTGTTTACCCATGATCATCTTGAGGGGGTGTGTTGGACCATGAGTGAGTTTAGTAGTAGCGCTGTAGTAATATTGTATCCAGTGTGAGGCCCATAGAGGCCCATGTCCAGTAGTATTGTAACCCTAACTCAGATGATATAAATACACAGTGTGGTGGTCTGAGTAACCTAACCCACCCATTCGCTGAAACTCTACAAAATATGAGCCACCAATCATGAGCCGTTGAATGCTCTACATGTCCACGATTGACAACAACAACAACAACAAAGCCTTTATTCCCAAACAAGTTGGGGTAGGCTATACAAGTCCACAATTGACACGATTACAATTTCTCACTATTTGGCCGTAGGCTACTGCTCTAGTTACATCATGTTTGATATCTTTCTGCGATCCTGTATTACATGTTTATGCACGTCATAATGCTTCTACTACTATTTGGTGTCAATTTAATTATAGCAAAGCCGTGACTCGTAACTGTTTGTTGTTATTACACGTGCAGCAGGCACATCTTACACTCATAAACGTAGAGTAAAGCTCGCCTATAATCATGTAAGTACCTGCTGTTTTTTGTATATTGCTTAATGCAAACTTCTATATCTTGGACCTGTTTCTGTTTACAATTGGCCTCTCCTTCATGCAGAGGAGAAACAGTGAGGCACCAGGTTCTTCTGTCCAAGTACCCGATGAGGTCCGTGTGACTCAAAAAAAAGCTCACGTAAGTTCCCTGTTTTTTTTGGAATGTTAATTTACCTCCTGTGCATAGTTCAATTGCATCATTTTCTGTATGTTGCACTACCTAAGTTGCCTAATGGAATCTAATAAAATATAAACAATGACCATATGGAACATTGCACACTGCCTTTGACCCATCTGGCATCCGGCATGCCTGGGTATAAGTTACATGATTTGGCTATGTTAATACAAGTCCTGAAATTCTATTATGTTAATTTTTTGCCTGTTGCTTCATTGAGTTTGCCTGTTGTTCCATGGCTAGTGCATGAAGTTTGATAGAAATGATCCTAGCTGAAATGATGCACTTTGTGTTTTTTTATTGCTTTATTCCTAACCTAGCTTCCTATTCTACTTGAAACATGATTGCTTTATTCCTAACCTAGCTTCCTATTCTACTTGAAACATGGTGAAAAAATAGTTATATTACTTGTTTAAATGTCTAGCTTTGTTTTTCTGAGTCCCATTGACATGATGTGGTATATCCATATTCAAATGATCTGGCTGTTTATATAATACGCTCCATGTTCAATTGCTTCATTCAGTTTCTAGTAATCTATTATACATGATGCACATGGTGCTACTTGTTATATGCCCTTTTTTGTTTGAGTTTGATCATGAATTCAAGATTAAGCATTGCCTAAACGTTGACCAACGTAGGAAGATTCCCTCCCTTGTCTATACGTTGTGAGATAGATGATGAGACCTCTCTAGCAGCGAATTTATACGCGCTAGATAACACCCCGTTTAATTCGGTCCTGTTGGGACTCGAACCCGGGTGGGCTGGCTGCGCACTCGCAAGCCTTGCCACTGAGCTAGCACTCAGTTCTCAGATTAAGCAATGCCTCGTTATGCTTAATTTAAATGTTATGGCACTTCATACAAGCCATACAATTAATTGTTGCATTGACCTTCTGCGATGTCGAAGGCACTATCTGAGTCATGCTTAAATCAATCATACATTATTTTCCTAATAGTATCAAATCCAACATGCACATCTTTTGACTGTATTTGGCTATTTGCTAGATTTCTTCTGTGCAGTGACCTGGCTTCGTTATTGGGCACATGATGTCTAGTTGCTTGGTTCATTGTATACATCATCGCCATGATCTAGTTTGGTTTGTTCTAAGAGGCATGTGGCTTAACTGGTTTCTTTGTTGTATCTGCCCATGGTTCTTTCAAAATTATGTCAACAATGTTGTTTGTTTGCCTTGTATTGTATTGCATTTTAACTTGTTTTGTCTTAGTTTCAGCCTGCAAACAAAGCTGTAATGTCAGTAGGGACAACCCATTTATCAAGTGTTGCGGTCATTTCACAGAGCAACAGTGACAGTGGCACGTGCTCTCATTGGTCCACTGAGTCCGGTACACCAACCATTCCAGAAGAAATAGATGTACGAGGCTCTATTTTTGATTGCTTGTTGTGTTATATCAGCTCAATGATGTTCTTGAAATTGGAGGTCTTTTATTGCATCATATGATGTTGTAACTTGTTTTATCTAAATTTCAGGCTTCAAATAAAGCTACAATGCCAGAAGCAAGGGCCAATGCCTCAAGTATTGATGTTTCACAAAGCAGCAGTGAGAGTGCATATTGCTCGCATAGGCCCATGGTATCTATTGGTCAACTTAATCCGGCACAAAGAGATTTCGGGGATGCACTCCAAGAGGCAGTTGATATATTTGGGCGGGAAAATGTAACGGCCCCGGATATACCCCCTATTAGATTTGCTTGTGTTTTTATTTTGTGCATCATCATGGCATCATGCATGCATCACATCCATGTTTTAACAAAATAAAATTGTTTTTATTAAACCCTATTTTGTTGTTCAAACTCCTCTCCTCTTTTATTTCAAATTATATCCATCCTTTCTCTGTTTAATTTCACAACTAATATCTGTTTAGAAATGGTTTTGAAACAAACAAACAAAAACAAAACAGTTTTAAAATAAAAAAAATAAAAAGGGAGCAGACCTCCCAACCGGCCAGGCCTGGGAAGGTCCAGCCGGCAGCTCTCTCCCCTCTGGCCCGTCTCTCCTCCCTCTCCCTTCTCTTCCTCCCCGGCGGCCCAGCTCTTTTCCCCTCCGGCCCAATTCCTTCTCTCTGGCAGCCCAGGTACCGGTTCGGTGGAGACCGAGCTTCCTTGTCGTCTTCTTCCACGCGCGAGACGTGATCCTCTCTGTCGACGTCACCACGCTCCACCACCGCGGCGCCACCTGCTCCCTCCTCCTCTCTTTTAATCCCCATCTGAACCCCAGAAACCCTAGCGCGCTCCTCCTTCCCCCTCCTCGCGCCGCCATCTCCTCTTTTTCTTTTCCCCCATCTTCACTGTGAGAAAACCACCGCGAGTACCTCGTCGCCGGCCGGCCATCTCCGTCACCCCCTCGCTTCGCCGCCGCCACGAATCGACGCGCCTCGCTTCCATCAACCTCCTGGCGCAATGAATCGACACGGGAAGGCCCCAGTCCTCCCCAGCGTCATGTTCCTCTTCGCCGGCCACGCGGACTCCGGCGTCAATTCCGGCCACCGTGGACCTCCTCCGCCCCTTTTAAGCACGCCTTCGGGTTCCTGGTAACCACGACGTTCTCCTGGACATCTTACTTCCCCGTTTTTCTTCCGGGTTCCTCTCTTCCATGTGGTGACCGAAACCGACGTCGCAGATGCTCCTCGCCGGCGCTTCTCCGGCGATCCCCTGTGTCCGGCGCCACCACCTTCTTGTTCCCTGCGACGAGACGAAGTCCACGGGCCCCTGCGCGCATCCGGGGACGCCCCGCAACGCCGACCCGAGCCGCGGTGACCGCCTCCCCGCGCGGCGTCCCTTCTGCCGAACACCTTCCGTGCGTGCACGCACGCTTTGCCAGCGTGGCCACCACGTGGCCGTGGCCCCACCCGTCAGCCGCTGTGGCTAGCTCCTACCCCGGTGAGAAAAATCCTTCAGATCTGGATCTAGTCGCTTTTGCAGCTAGGTCCCTCCTTCTCTTACAACCTCAACCCGCAGTCCTTTCTTCAGATCCAGCCAACTTCCATGTCAGCAGCGTCCGGGCCCGCGCGTCAGTGACCCAGGCTGTCTTCCCCTTCGGTGAGAAACGTCCCAGGCCTTTTCTGTTTTTCTGGAAATGGCAGAATATGTTTAAAACTTGCAAAATTGATATCTTTTAAATCGTAACTCAAAATAAAAAGTGTTCTATATGAAAGTTGATCAGAAAAATGTGCTGAACATGAATATGCCATCCATATGCCTGTTTGCATCTCGCATCATGTCGCGCGTTGATAGTTATGCATGTCCACCTAACATATATGCGGAGTATTTTGGATTTCCAACTTGGTTTTCCCCGCTTCGTTTAATATTGATGTAGCACACCCCTGCCATGTTATGCCATGCTAATCAACACTTAACTTTGTCGATAGAAAATGCAACTTCAACATAACTTGCTTGTCCGGGGTTCCGACTCCGATTAAATTGGATAAGTTGCATTGCACCATATATGCCATGTCATGCATATTATCTTGATCATGCTGATTCTTCTTCCGTAGTAGTAGTAAGACTTGCATACGTTGTGTGTTCCAGCATTTGCTTCTTCACGGATAGGATCACGAAGTGGTGTGTGAGATACGACGAGTTCTCCGACAAGTTCTTCTGCAGCTTTTCACAGGCGAGCCCTCTCTCTTCACCTACTCTCCCTCGCATTGCTATCCTTATGTTGCGCTTCTTTATCGAGTCACGTCTCCTATTCCACTTGTTTACCATAATAATCCTATATGTATCATTCCTTACCCATAGCCGTTGCTTGATGTTTGAGCCTTGCGAGTCGTAGGCGTGTTTAGGCTCTGTTGTTTATCTCGATTTGTTATCGGGATATGTTGGGTTGTTGGGAGGTTATCACATGCTATATCAGTTGTTGGAGATACACATGCTTTACTTAATTGTTAACAACTAAAATTGTAAGCAGAGGCATCTGTGAGCCCCTTTGCGAAAGCATCGGAACTTTGACTCGCTAATGTCCCCTAGGACCCGAGTTCTTGTTATCTGTTCCGAGATTGAGCGCTCTACCCGTACGTGGGGGAGTGGGACCCCCATCACCCACTACCTTTCCTCGAGTCTGTTTATTGGGAGCCACAACCTTGGTTTTATTTGCTCATATGCACGATGCACGATTTACTTCCTGTTGCCTTCGGGTGTTTATTTCTGTACTGTACTCATATTGCGTGCCGACTTATCCTTGGCCGGTCGTTAGTGCCCGCCTTGGACGCCATCGCAACCTCTGGGTCCGTATCGGAGTACGGCCGAACTTCGTCACGGGTAGCTTAGTTGGGTGGCTCCCATTAAACTTTCTCTTGCATTGGGAACGGTCTTGATGTGAGACTCCACCTGTAGTAAGTGGGTTCGAGCATGCGTATGGTTACATTTGGGCAACCCCTGCAGGGTGTACATCTTATCGATAAGCCGTGTCCGCGGTTATGGACGACTTGGAATTGTATGGCTTGATCATAGAACAACTTACACCTTATACTTGTTGTTAATAATCTGATAATAACTTGCGTAGTAATATAGCATTACTACAACCGATACCTAATAAAACTTGTCCACCGTTGAGTGCCTTTTACATTGCCTCTTCGCTTTGTTGAAGGGGATATGTGTATTTGGCTGGGTTATGTTTGTGTAGTATTTATCTGTTACCTTGTGCGCTCTCTTATCTTCTCTGAGTAGACGGATGTTGTAGCGTGTCTCTATTGGTTATAGTTTTGTTGCCGCTAAACCTACCATATAGCCCCAGGCGATATATATATTCGCCCGGCGAGCATAGCCATTTCTAGTCTCGCTAAGTACGTGCCGGAGTTCGTTCCTTGGTACTTACTCTCGCCTTTTCCCTTTCTCTTTTGCTTCCTCCCTTTTGTCGGCAACCGATGGCCCGACTTTGACAGGTACGAGATGACGACGTTAGCAAGGTTACCCTTCGGCTTGGCCTGGGCAGGGTTATGGACGCCATTGGTTATCTTCAGGACTCTTAGTCCAATTTGTATCTTGTCCGTACTCGGACGAATTTGATCTTCTATATGATTTGGATCTTTGTATGTATCTATTTGTATCTTGACTCGTTGGAGTCGTTGTTGTAATATATGTTTCTTGTGGGCTCTATTGTAATCCTGTTGTAATGTTACCGCTCGTGTTAATTCCTCTGGCATCACGTGTGTGATTCGTCGCGCACGTCGTGTCGGAGGGCGTCTCTGAATCGATATCGTGCGGATTTCGGGGATCGCTGGAATCCTCATGATATATTTGGGCGGGAAAACAAAGATGCTGATGAATTAATTGCCAAGACACGCCAAGAGATACATGAATTGAAAAATAGGCAAACTTTGACAGAAAATGTTCTAAAGAATCTCCTATGCACTTGTCATGGTAAGCCAGTTGTGATGTGTCTGGGAATTGAAGGTGTCTAAATAAACTTTGATTCTGTTGTTCAGTCAAGTGGACTGCTGATGCCAATGCTGTAACTAATTACTGCTCAAAATTTCGTTCAAAATTTCGTGGTCTGTAATAATTGCAAATTTTGTTGTTGTACTAAAATTAGATATGTTCCATGTGGCTGCTGTATTTTGTGTGAAATAATATCCTGATGTGTACTTCAATTAAACCATAAATCGACTGCATGCTGAAAATTTGAATCTGAGCGCACGTGTGAACTGTTTTCTGCTCGTAATGCAATAACGGCTGTTTCTTGGAAGGACTACGTACATGGGTGAAAAGTTAGAGAAGCTACAGTACTCTAACTTGAAGGTGAAAAGTTAGAGAAGCTACAGTACTCTAACTTTCCTTCCCCCAAACCATATGTCTAAAATCCAAATAATTTAAATTAATTTGCACAATACAAACTTGTGTCTTGCATTTGAAGTAATTACATGCAGAGAAAATTATGGTGTAATAAAATTTAGTTTAGTTTTTAAACATCTACAGTAATCACCTTTATTAGTTAAAGACAGTGCATAACCTTGTACTTATGCTACAGAAGCCTGACTTTGCTTCTTTATTTTTCCTGACTTAGCTCCTTCACGTTAGAGGATACGGTTCCCGTACATGGTAGCCCATTAATAATTATGCCTGCTAGCAAGATAGATGGTCCTTATTATAGTCAGGCATGTCAACTTGTATGATTAAAAGTAGTTCGTACACATTAAATCTACCATCTGCATTTTTCTCTGTAATAACTTTTCTTTTTACACAACTCAAAACTTGTCTGGCTAATATGAAATTTGAGATGGCAAAACCCGGGAAAGATAAAGATATCACCAAAAACTCTTTCCTGCGAAATGCTGGGTTTTGAAGCCCAAGTCCAAGTCTTTCTCTGCTCAAGTTTTGGAGGAACAACTCCAAGTAGAACGAGTTGCAACAGCTATGCTAAGAACAAAAGTTGACATGTTGAGATCGAGATTAGAAGCATGTGATGCCCTACTGCACGAGGCCAATCAAGTTCGTTATAATCTCCCAAAGACTAAGAAAATGCCATAGATAATTGGAGATGAACACTAACATAGTGAGTACATTGGTCTTGTGAAATGTTTCCTTAGATTAAGGCACCGTTCAGACTTTTGTTGGTGGATGCATTTATCTGCGGTTGGGATCAACTTGGTAGTTGTTCCTGTGGATGTTATATAAATTAATTGCCTAGCCTTTTTTGAATCAGTTCGAACTTAAATGGTATCATAGCCAAGGTCTCAAGTTTGAATTGTCGAACGTGTGGTTTAATTTAATCTCTGTCGGGCGGCAAAATCTCCCACCAATCCTGAAATATTTCAAACGCATTTTTGAATGGGATTAAGAAGATAGATCATGATCATGGTAGTGACCTATATTCAACGTGATGATGATTTGATTTTGCACTCGGCCATGAACAGAGGTACTAGTACGGTGTCACAATTTTTTATCATTATACTTGTACCTTAGCGAAATTCAAAATCTCATAGCGGCAAAACTTCCCGCCCACAAAATACAAAAATTTCACACGCTTCCAAATTCCCATTCTACCCCTGTGGAGATGACAGCAAAGTCGGTTGGTGAGGGGTTTGCCCGTCATTTTTTCGATCACCACCTCCCTAGCCCGGAAACCCTCCCAAAAAAATACATTTCCTTCAGTCTCTCATCTGAGACCACCCACCGGAACTTCTCAAGTCCCTCTCTCTACCACCTCCACGACCACCGCACCGGAACATCCCCGCCGGACTTCCCTGGCCTACCCGAGCCCTCGCGATCCTCGTCATCCGGCTGCCTGCCGGAGCCGCTTCATCGACGCCGTCATCAACCGGACCGGATCATCCCCGCCGAACCTCGAAACCACATGCTCATCCAGCAGCTACCGCAGTCGCTTCAGCGGTATCGTCCACCCCGCCGGAGCCGCTTCGCCGGATCCGTCGTCCACCGCATCGGATCTTGCTCACCGACACCGCTGTGCATGAACCGGGCTTCACCGGCGCAGTGCATGATCTAAACTCTTCTACTGCTTTTCTATTGCTTGCCTGCAAGTTCTTGTTTAATCTTGGGGGAACCTGTTTGTGCTAACGACGCGCCGTTACGTTTTTGCAGATGAGATGAGTAACCATGAAGTGTAATGGCCGTCTCTCCAACCCCAAGTAGCACATGTAGCGTACTTCATCACCGGATCTATCAACCCCAGGAAGATCTGCTGTGACTCCCACAGAGTGCTTCTCCTAATGTAAGTCCCTTGTTTTAGCGCCATGTTCTGGGTTCAGATTCTTGTTTGTCTGAAGCTCTTTTAGTTCATTCCTAGCTATGACCGTAACACGTTGCTATTTTCTACTTCATTGCTAACTTTAAGCGATTGAACATTTTGGTTTGCATTCCCTGCTCTGTAGATGTAGCCATCATAACTTCTATCTTGCTCAGTCGTTGTTACAAAAATTATAGGTATTATAGTAACATCCTGCTATTATTTAGTTCATGGCCAATTTTAAGTAATTGCACATGTTGGTTCGCATTCCCTGCTCTATAGCTTTTGGCATCGTAACTTCTATATTTGGTTTACATTCCCTGCTCTGTAGATCTAGCCATCATAACTTTATCTTGCTCAGTCGTTGTTACAAAAATTATGGCCTGCTACTATGTTGTTTGTGCCAATTTTTTACTCCATGAACATGTTGGCTTGCATTCCCTGTACTACAGGTGATGCCATTGTTTTGTATCTAGTTCATTGTAAGCTAACAAAGTAAGGACTTAGTTTGGCATGCTATCACTCTGCTATCTAGCCTGTAGTACAAATAAACTTGTCATACTACTAGATAATAATTTTGCGTGCCATCTTGTTCTTCAAAAGCTGCATTATTGACTTGTTTCTCTGACTTGGCATGACGCTCACATATGGAAAGCTGAACATATTGGTTTGCATTCCCTCTTATACAAGTTCACAGGTGATCCCACTATATTCTGTATCTGGTCCATCCTAAGCTCCAGCATTAACTATCCTCCATGTGTTGCTCATTACAAGTTTATATCCCGAAACATCTTGATTTGCATCCCCTTCACTATAAGTTCAGGAGTATTATTTAGTTCACGGCCAAAATGAAGTAATTGCACTTGGCACATGTTGGTTCACATTCCCTCCTCTTTAGCTTTTGCCATCGTAACTTCTATTTTTGGTTTACATTCCCTGCTCTGTAGATGTAGCCATCATAACTTCATCTTGCTCAGTCGTTGTTACAAAATTTATAGCCTGCTACTATGTTGTTCATGCCAATTTTGTACTCCCTGAACATGTTGGTTTGCATGGGACTCGACAGTAGTAAGTCTGCTGTTTCATTCTAACATGCTCTGTTATATTGGCTGTTGGTATGCGGCATGCACTCTTTGTTTGCTTATTGTGCGCATTACAATGATCTTGTTATAACGACGAAATGATGAGTTCCAAATTCTTTGCCAAACAATATTGTAGTGTCATTGCCTTTCCATTGTTGCTGTCTTAACTTGTAATGTCTTTGTTTCAGATATAGGTGCTGCATGGACAACTTAAAAGATTGCCGGATCGCTTCATTGTATTGCTAGGTTTAATTACCATTCAATTTCTCTGGGTTCTGTAATATTTTTTTCAATGCCTTGCAGCTGATGTAATATTTAGTTAGTTTTTATAGTTCTTTCGCGCATTTTTTCTTTGGTGCTTGTGATAAGTGAGGCTATCCGACAGAAATCAATGCTGCGTAAATATTCTCAGTATCTAAATCACGAATTCCCATCCCTTAAACGGTCCAATTAAACGAAATCACATATGTGCCCGCAAAATCCTAAAGCGCATATTATGCCGGCATATAAACAAAACTAAACGGGCTGGCCCACTTACTTCTTGGGCCAGCCCATTTGATTTACGGTGGACCCCACACACTAATTGGGCTGGCCCACTTGCTTTAAGGTGGACCCCACCAACTACTGGGCCGGCCCACTAATTAGTTGGGCCAG
The DNA here is from genome assembly GCA_030979885.1 of Lolium multiflorum. Classification (NCBI taxonomy): domain Eukaryota; kingdom Viridiplantae; phylum Streptophyta; class Magnoliopsida; order Poales; family Poaceae; genus Lolium; species Lolium multiflorum. The sequence goes on along the minus strand of CM061748.1, from coordinate 197,095,578 downwards.
CCCATTTGCTTTTTGGAGGACCCACATAATAAATGGGGCCCTTTAAGAGGAAAGTGGGACCCACCGTGTTTTTGGCCCGACCCAATATCTTGTTGGGCCGGCCCACTTGCTATATTGTGGACCCCACATACTAGATGGGCCCCTTTAACAGAAAGTGGGGCCCACTGTGCTTATGGGCCGCCCACTATCTTGTTGGGACCACTTGCTCTATGGTGGTCCCACATGGTAAATGGGCCGGCCCTTTAAGTGGAAGGTGGGACCCACTTGTTTTTGGCCCGCCCACTATCTTGTTGGGCCCCACTTTCTATATGGTGGACCCCACATACCAAATGGGCCCCATTAACAGAATGTGGGACCCACTGTGTTTTTGGCCCGCCCACTATCTTGGTGGCCACCCACTGGCTATATGGTGGGCCCCACATACTAAATGGGTCGGCCCTTTATCGAAAGTGGGACCCGCGTGTTTTTGGCCGCCCACTATTTTGTTGGGCCGGCCACTTGCTATATGGTGGACCCCACATACTAAATGGGCCCCTTTAACAGGATAGTGGGACCCACCATGTGTTTTTGGCCCGCCCACTAGCTTGTTGGCCGGCCCACTTGCTATATGGTGGACCCCACACACTAAATGGCCGCCTTTTAACAGAAAGTGGGACCCACTGTGTTTTTGGCCCGCCCACTTGCTTCTTGGGCCGCCGCTGTAAGGGGACCCCACATGTTAAATGGGCGGCCCATTTAACTTTTGACCACAACATTAGAGGTTAGGCCCGCCCACGTAACTAATGGACCAGCCCAGCTATATAGTTGACCGGTCAAACTATGTCATCTGGCCCGGCCGCTTAAGACGTGGCAGGCCTCGTGTGGGCCTACCATCTACCACGGGGTTTTAACGCCGTTAATCGCGAAACGGCGTCACACGTGTCATTTGCATGACGCGGTCAACGGCCCAAACACTTCCGCAACGGTCCGATTTTCCGTGGCGGAAGGGCGCCCAAGCGCGACGGACCGAAAAAATCGTCGTTGGACTTTGCCTGACGCAGTTTCGACAACGGAACCCATATCGTCGGGTTAGGCCCATAGGCGACGAAAAATGCCCCTTAGTTGACGATTTTGGGACGTTGTCTATCAGAACTTTTCTTGTAGTGTTAGCCAAGCAAGACAACACAGAAAAATGAATATATAAGTAATCAATACACCAGAGCCTTGCAGTGGATCCAATGGATCACTGCAAGCAACAACAATTGCTTAAGCCAACAACAGCACACACCAGTACTTATATGTCACCCACACACAACTCAAATTAAGCACTAGTAAGGCACAAGATGAAGCACCACAGCTTTTAACAAGCAACTGATGATCACAAGATCATCAGAAGCTTGCTAGAGCATGCCAGAGCATGCTAGGGCATCAGTGGCATCACACAGGAATTATATAAATTAAACAGCCACAGCTAAGCAACAATTGAATCACAGACAAGTACATAACCATTTTTATGATTGTATCCAGAGGCATATCATCAAGGAATTGATGTATATGGACAACAATTAAGCAAGGCCAAGCCTACCATGAGCCAGAGTCCAATAAGCATCACACAAATAGCACTGGCACTTGCAAATATGCAAGGATTCATCCCAGAAATCAAGCCAGGGGCAACTAACTAGATACACAACATAGGTACAGTACCAGTAGCATCTCAAGACCAACCTAGCATGACAGGAGCATCATAGAATGTTCATGAGCATGTGTTCATGAGTCACAACAATACAGAAGATGAGCACAGATACTTAGCTCAGAGAGAGGAGTATACCAGCATGAGCACAAGAATAGAACCAAGTCATGGCAGTAGAGCAATAGCAGCAGCTAGCCAAAAGAGCAGCAGTAGCACACACGCATGCATAGAAAGCACAAGCAGTAGAGCATGGCAGAGAAGGAAGAAGCAGGGGAGAAGATGGAGGCGCGCGTACCTGGAGCTGAGCACCACGGCGTGCCATGGCGGCACGGCGGCACGGGCCAACCACGGCGCGCGCTAAGCCGCGGCCGGCCTGGCGTCGCCGAGCGCGAGCGCCCCATCACCACCACGACAGCGCCCACGGCGGCGTCACGGCGCTAGAGTCGCCGGTGAGCGACGCATCACCGCGCAACCTCATAGCCGTGCGGGCGAACGCGACGGGGGCGAACAAAGAAGGAGACGAAGAACAGATCAAGCCGGAGGATCTGGTGCGCCGTCGTGAGGCGGTCCAGATCCGCCGCATCTCGCGCCGAGCGGCCCCCTAAAGCAAAGCGGCGGCGACGCACGGCATCGCAGAGTCGAGGGGGATTAGGGGGAGGCGCGAGTGAGAGAGAGAGAGGAGGGTGGAGCCTGGGGGGGCCGGCTAACTGATAACCCACAAGTATAGGGGATCGCAACAGTCTTCGAGGGAAGTATTACCCAATTTATTGATTCGACACAAGGGGAGACAAAGAATACTTGTAAGCCTTAACAGCGGAGTTGTAAATTCAGCTGCACCTGGAAACAGACTTGCTCGCAAGAGTTTATCGGTAGCAACGCTTTATAGCAGTAGGAATAGTGAAATAACAGAGCGGTGAAATAAAGAAAGTAGTGATTATAGTAAACAAAGGATTAAAATACGTAGGCACAGGGACGGATGAACGGGCGTTGCATGGATGAGAGAATTCATATAACAATCATGGTAGGGCATTTGCAGGTAATAATAAAGCGGTATCCAAGTACTAATCAATCAATAGGCATGTGTTCCATATATAGTCGTACGTGCTCGCAATGAGAAACTTGCACAACATCTTTTGTCCTACCAGCCGGGCCTCTAGGGAAACTACTGGAAATTAAGGTACTCCTTTTAATAGAGTACCGGAGCAAAGCATTAACACTCCGTGAACACATGTGATCCTCACATCACTACCATCCCCTCCGGTTGTCCCGATTTCTGTCACTTCGGGGCCATTGGTTCCGGACATCGACATGTGTATACAACTTGCAGGTAAGACCATAAACAATGAATATCATGATGAAACAATAACATGTTCAGATCTGAGATCATGGCACTCGGGCCCTAGTGACAAGCATTAAGCATAACAAGTTGCAACAATATCATAAAAGTAACATCTACGGATACTAGGCACCATGCCCTAACAATCTTGTGACTATTACATGATCAATCTCATCCAATCCCTACCATCCCCTTCAGCCTACAGCGGGGGAATTACTCACACATGGATGGGGGAAACATGGCTGGTCGATGGAGAGACGGTGGTGATGGCGGTGAAGATCTCCTCCAATTCCCCGTCCCGGCGGAGTGCCGAACGGAGACTTCTGGCTCCCGAGACGGAGTTTCGCGATGTGGCGGCTCTCGGAGGGTTTCGGCGACTTCGACTTCTCCCGTGTGTTTTTAGGTCGAGGCGATAAGTAGTCCGAAAGAGGGCGTCGGGGGCCACCGAGGCCGTCACACTAGGGCCGCGCGCCCCCCCGGGGCCGCGCCGGTGGGGCCCTCGGGCCTCCACCCGACTTGCCCTTCGCTCGTGAGTCCTCCGGGAAAATAGGGCCTTATAAATTCCGAGGTTTTTCCCGAAAGTTGGATTTCTGCACAAAAACGAGACACAGATCATTCTGAAAACAGCGTTAGTCCGTGTTAGTTGCATCCAAAATACACAAATTAGAGGCAAAACAATAGCAAAAGTGTTCGGGAAAGTAGATACGTTTTGGACGTATCACTAACCCACTGGGTTGCACCGACAGGTGGGCCCAGGGGTATTTGTGTCTTTTCACAAATAAATAAAAATGCTGAAACTTTGAAAAATCATAGAAAATTATTAATAGCTCTAAAAAAATAATTAAAAATATGAAAATCACTCAGCATAAAATTCTCTATCATAATAAATTATGAAATAGAATTTTAAAGACAAATATGATTAAGCTCTAGTTTAATGATTAAGATTAATCATTTAAGCCACACTTTATATTTTTAATATTAAAAATAAGTCCATAAATATTATTGGACATTCAAAACACCTTGACAACATTTCAAGGTTGTATTTTACCCTAAACAGAGTATCCATAAATTTTTCTTAGTATTAACCTTCCACATGAAATAATAAAACACCGGAAAAGGGGGGAACAACCCTAAAAGCTGAATCATGCACAATTGCTTCTTTAACCATTGCCCTTATCGGACAATGATGCTATTTTTCAGCAACAGAGGACAAGGGTCAGTCCACACCATCCAACTGCAACACTTTGCAGTGTTCAGGCAAGTTCATCGCTTGCTCATGTCATTTGAGTATTTTTACCAAATTACTTGCAAAGTACTATGTTTATCACTATTGCATAAAAAGCAAAACCACGATTTTAATAACTATGAATATGACTATGTGGTGGGCAATGGAACCATGGATTGTGTTGATATGGTGGAGGTTCCATTGCAAGGGTTTATATCCATCTAGGATTAAACAACAAATGTCGTCCAGTGATTCTTGTGCCGTATAAACCGTGTTCACCATAAGATCTGGAGTGGGACGGAGTAGTCAAAAGTGTTTCCACCTCTCGTTCATCAACGGATGCGCTTTACCGTAGTACACTTGTGATCCAAGGGGGCAAGCTGGTGAGGCTGGGGAGTCCTAAGTCCCCACGGCATAGTCCATAGTACACTTGTCGCCCGACGGAGCAAGATGGTGAGGCTGGGGAGTCCTAAGTCCCCACGGTATTGCGGTCTATGATGGGTTGCAGCTACCGGCGAAGGAGTTTGGTTCGATCCCAAACTGTTGTCGTGGTCGGGGTCCACCCGTGAGTGGGAATAATGGGACCGGCGAGGACCCAGGGTCGGGGTATGCAACAAAGGGTGGGTGTTCGAGGTAGCGGAGGAACATGATTGACTAGGACCTTATACCGGGCCTCACACCAAAGGAAGTGTGGACGGGAAAGCTGCCCGGTTGGCACCAAGGTTAAGATATCTTATGGGTAAAGAAACACACCTCTGCAGAGTGTAACGAATTGTGACCAGTCACTCCTTGTTCCGGGATTTGGAACTGCGAACGCTGCCGGAAAGGAACTCCATGAAGTTCTAGTAAACCGGTGAAGGCTGACGGACATAGTTCTTCTGAATAAAAGCAACCTTTTAAAGAAATGGTTATTAAAACCTGCATGGTATCAGATTTTCTGGTCTGGTATCGTAGTTAGTGCATTAGACACCTCTTTCCTAATATGAACTTGTTGAGTACGCTCGTACTCATAGCACTCTTAAATCCCCTGCTTAGACTGTCTGAACCATCTGGAGGAGAACAACGACAACCCTAAAGGAGCCGACGTCATCGGCTATGACGAACCAGACCTCTCTGGAGGTGTTGAAGGTGTAGACTACCTGATAGTCTACGGAACCGGGGAGGGTTCCGGAGGAGAACAATCTTAGACCTAGTAGTAGTATTAGTAGTACCCGAGCAGTCCGAACTTCTAGTAATTAACTGCTCGTTGGAATAAATGTATAGTCTCGTGAGACTGCTATTTTGTAAGTTAAGTTGGGTTCGCCTCGAACCCAGGAGTAACCCTCTCAGGACCCAAGAGGAGCTCCAGGATGATATGTACATATGGTTTGTAATAATGTATGAATGAGTTATGGACCTGCTATGTTCTGTTGTACTACTCTGAGGGATGTAATATTTGCGGATTGGTACTTCGCGAATGTTATATCAATGACTGGCATACTACAACATGCAGTGGTATGTAGGGTCACCACAACAAACTATCAACTAGTCCTAGATATATTGAGCTTTTCTCTATTCTACACAAGTTATAGATCATGTTGGTGTTGACTAATCTACATCCTGTCATTCGAAAGCTAGATGAAGACATCATCATCACTACGCATCTGCACGTCATCTTGCACACACTAAAGCTGATGACATGTGCGTGGGTCTAAAAGAGAAACACAAATAATTAATAAGGAAACTGAAGAACAAGCATACGAATCCAGATGAACAAGATGCAACGAGATGTGTGACAGGATAGAGATCAAACGTGCAGATAAGGAGACAGAAGAAAAAAAGCATACAAATACATATTCGGCGCGTCTTAGAGAGCCATGCTAGATCTGGTGCGGCTTCACAGCTATGTGGACTACACTTGCTAAGAGGGCCCATAATATGTAGTCAGCGACAGGTTGGCTGAGTTCCACCTTTATAAAATTGAAAGCTCAAAATGATTTGGATCAAAGCGGATTTTGAAGTTTTATAAACTTGCAAATTTTAAATTGTCCATGTATAACATAAAACATTATTAGTTCTGGCATACAACAAACATTATTAGTCATACTTAGCTATCAATACGATGGAAACACAAAACAATATTGCAAATGTCCCAGACCTACAATATAAAAGTGGTGGTTTAGACTAGTCAGTGAGACAAGGTTGACCAGTCAACACGTTGCACACGATCCAAGTTGCACTACTATGTGGCACCCTTAATCTACTACAACATTATGTGGTGTTGGGCTTGCCTAGCGATGGCTACGACGTAATTTTTCGCTGGCAAGAAATATAGCATGGTGAAATTCTGTGTGCCGGCCTTGCTCGGCGGGAGGAAGGCCATCTGTTGGCCAAAATATCTTTGCAGGCGATTGCGCCATGTGCCATCCAAAAAAATCCGTCGGGTGAGGGGGGGGGGGGGGGCTTTTCTGTAGCGTACACTGATTCTTTCACCCGTGATTCTATATATAACCAAAAGGATTTTCGCTGACGATTTAAGATGAATAAGTAATTGTTCATGATGATATACTGCATGGTGTGAGAGAGTTTTTTTTAACTAATTCGTGATAAAGAGAGACTCCACCGGTATCCATGGTTTCTCATCAATTCAGAGATACAATGCGGCAACGAGGATATTTTCATACTAAGTTCCTGGAAATGCAAAATGTGACTACCTACCATGCCTGAGTCTAGAGCTTAGAACACCTCCAGCTGTTGGCGCTCCCCACAACCAAATCTGGCGATAAATAGCGCCGAATTGGACGAAATTTTAGCGTGGGGAGCGCCGAACTTCCAGCCGTCTTCCCAGCTAGACGTCCGAAAATTGGCGTTTTTGGCTTTACTTTCACAAATAAACTCACAGTTTGGCGAATTTGAAAAAGTTTGGCCAATATTTGGCTTATTTTTACAAATAAACGTTACAGTTCAACAAAGCAAGCAAATAATTTGATAAGTTTTGAAACAAATCAAATGGAAACTAGTTGGTGTTGCCTGGAAGCCTTCATATGTGCTCCACCAGATCATCCTACATCTGTTGATGCATTGTGAAGTCTCGAATCTCCTGACGCATAGCGATGAACGAAGCCCACGATATCGGCACATGGTGATTAGGCTGTGCAAGAGGGCTCTCTCTGTCATATGGTGCAGCTTGCTCGCTACTTTCGCTCATTCTCAATAATCATGTTGTGTAAGCACACACAACAGTTCATCACCTCCCACGTCTGATCTTTGCACCAAGTCATGGCGAGAAACTAGACTACAGCAAATCTCTGTTGGAGGACACCAAATGCACGCTCGACGTCCTTTCGGCAACCTTCTTATTCCTTGACAAACTCCACCTCCTTCGGGAGGACGGGGCTTGAGGTAGTTGATGGCGTGTAACTCACACGTTCGTTGGGAACCCCAAGAGGAAGGTATGATGCGCACAGTAGCAAGTTTTCCCTCAGAAAGAAACCAAGGTTTAATCGAACCAGGAGGAGCCAAGAAGCACGTTGAAGGTTGATGGTCGCGAAATGTGATGCGGCGCAACACCAGGGATTCCGGCGCCAACGCGGAACCTGCACAACACAACCAAAGTACTTTGCCCCAACGAAACAGTGAGGTTGTCAATCTCACCGGCTTGCTGTAACAAAGGATTAAACGTATCGAGTGGAAGATGTTTGCAAAGAAAACAGAAACACAATTGCAGTAGATTGTATGCTATGTAAAGAATAGGACCGGGGTCCACAGTTCACTAGAGGTGTCTCTCCCATAAGATAAAGCATGTTGGGTGAACAAATTACAGTCGGGCAATTGACAAATAGAGAAAGGCATAACAATGCATATACATGATATGATAAATATAGTGAGATTTAATCCGGGCATTACGACAAAGTACATAGACCGCCATCCAACTGCATCTATGCCTAAAAAGTCCACCTTCAGGTTATCATCCGAACCCCTCCAGTATTAAGTTGCAAAGCAACAGACAATTGCATTAAGTATGGTGCGTAATGTAATCAACAACTACATCCTTAGACATAGCATCAATGTTTTATCCCTAGTGGCAACAACACATCACAACCTTAGAACCTACTGTCACGATCCCAGATTCAATGAAGGCATGAACCCACTATCGAGCATAAATACCCCTCTTGGAGTTAAGAGCAAAAACTTGGCCAGAGCCTCTACTAATAACGGAGAGCATGCAAGATCATAAACAACACATAGACAATAGATTGATAATCACCATAATCATAGTACTCTCTATCCATCGGATCCCGACAAACACAACATATAGTATTACGATAGATGATCTTGATCATGTTAGGCAGCTCACAAGATCCAACAATGAAGCACAACAAGGAGAAGACGACCATCTAGCTACTGCTATGGACCCATGGTCCAGGGGTGAACTACTCACTCATCACTCCGGAGGCGACCATGGCGGTGTAGAGTCCTCCGGAGATGAATCCCCTCTCCGGCAGGTGCCGGAGGCGATCTCCAGAATTCCCCGAGATGGGATTCGCGGCGGCGCGTCTCGAAGGTTTTCCGTATCGTGGCTCTCTGCAGGGGGTTTCAGAAGCTTTAAGTAGGCGGGGCCACACGGGGCCCACGAGGCAGGTCGGCGCGGCCAGGGCCTGGGCCGCGCCGGCCTCCCTCCGGCCGCCTCGTGGCCCCACTTCGTTATCTCTTCGGTCTTCCGGAAGCTTCGTGCAAAAATAGGACCCTGGGCGAAAGTTTCGTCCAATTCCGAGAATATTTCTTTACTAGGATTTCTGAAACCAAAAAACAGAAAACAGAATCGGCTCTTCGGCATCTTGTTAATAGGTTAGTTCCAAAATGCATAAATATGACATATAATGTGCATAAAACATGTAGGTATCATCAATAAAGTAGCATGGAACATAAGAAATTATCGATACGTTGGAGACGTATCAGCATCCCCAAGCTTAGTTCTGCTCGTCCCGAGCAGGTAAAACGATAACAAAGATAATTTCTGAAGTGACATGCCATCATAATCTTGATCATACTATTTGTAAACATATGTAATGAATGCAGCGATCAAAGCAAAAGTAATGACATGAGTAAACAACTGAATCATAAAGCAAAGACTTTTCATGAATAGTACTTCAAGACAAGCATCAATAAGTCTTGCATAAGAGTTAACTCATAAAGCAATAAATCAAAGTAAAGGTGTTGAAGCAACACATAGGAAGATTAAGTTTCAGCGGTTGCTTTCAACTTATAACATGTATATCTCATGGATATTGTCAACATAAAGTAATATAATAAGTGCAATATGCAAGTATGTAGGAATCAATGCACAGTTCACACAAGTGTTTGCTTCTTAAGGTGGGAGGAGATAGGTAAACTGACTCAACAATAAAAGTAAAAGAATGGTCCTTCAAAGAGGAAAGCATCGATTGCTGTATTTGTGCTAGAGCTTTTATTTTGAAAACATGAAACAATTTTGTCAACGGTAGTAATAAAGCATATGAGTTATGAAAATTATATCTTACAAGTTGCAAGCCTCATGCATAGTATACTAATAGTGCCCGCACCTCGTCCTACTTAGCTTGGACTACCGGATCTTCGCATGCCATGTTTCAACCAAGTGTCACAAAGGGGTACCTCCATGCCGCCTGTACAAAGGTCTAAGGAGAATGCTCGCATTTCGGATTTCTCGCTTTTGATTATTCTCAACTTAGACATCCATACCGGGACAACATGGACAACAGATAATGGACTCCTCTTAAATGCATAAGCATGTAGCAATGATTATTATTCTCATATGAGATTGAGGATATATGTCCAAAACTGAAACTTCCACCATGATTCATGGCTTTAGTTAGCGGCCCAATGTTCTTCTCTAACAATTTTGCATGCTCCAACCACTAAAATGATAGATCCTTCAGACAAGACGGACATGCATAGCAACTCACATGATATTCAACAAGAGTTGATGGCGTTCCCCAGAAGCATGGTTATCGCACAACAACCAACTTAATAAAATATAAAGTGCATAAGTACATATTCAATACTACGATAGTTTTTAAGGCTATTTTGTCCCATGAGCTATATATTGCAAAGGTGAATGATGTAATTTTAAAGGTAGCACTCAAGCAATTTACTTTGGAATGGCGGAGAAATACCATGTAGTAGGTAGGTATGGTGGACACAAATGGCATAGTAGTTGGCTCAAGGATTTTGGATGCATGAGAAGTATTCCCTCTCGATACAAGGTTTAGGCTAGCAAGGTTATTTGAAGCAAACTCAAGGATGAACAAGTGCAGCAAAACTCACATAAAAGACATATTGTAAACATTATAAGACTCTACACTGTCTTCCTTGTTGTTCAAAACTCAATACTAGATATTATCTAGACCTTAGAGAGACCAAATATGCAAATCAAATTTTAGCAAGCTCTATGTATTTCTTCATTAATGGGTGCAAAGCATATGATGCAAGAGCTTAAGCATGAGCACAACAATTGCCAAGTATCACATTATCCAAGACATTTTAGAATTACTACATGTAGCATTTTCCAATTCCAACCATATAACAATTTAACGAAGAAGAAACTTCGCCTTGAACATTATGAGTAAAGCCTAAGGACACATGTGTCCATATGCAACAGCGGAGCGTGTCTCTCTCCCACAAAGTGAATGCTAGGATACATCTTATTCAAACAAAAACAAAAACGAAAACAAACCGACGCTCCAAGTAAAGAACACAAGATGTGATTGAATAAAAATATAGTTTCAGGGGAGGAACCTGATGATGTTGTCGATGAAGAAGGGGATGCCTTGGGCATCCCCAAGCTTAGACGCTTGAGTCTTCTTAGAATATGCAGGGGTGAACCACGGGGCATCCCCAAGCTTAGAGCTTTCACTCCTCTTGATCATAGTATATCATTCTCTCTTGACCCTTGAAAACTTCCTTCACACCAAACTTCAAGCAAACTCATTAGAGGGTTAGTGCACAATTAATAATTCACATGTTCAGAGGTGGCACAATCATTCTTTACACTTCTGGACATTGCATAAAGCTACTGGACATTAATGGATCAAAGAAATGAATCCAACATAGCAAAAGAGGCAATGCGAAATAAAAGGCAGAATCTGTCAAAAGAACAGTCCGTAAAGACGAATTTAAAGCTGGCACCAGACTTGCTCAAATGGAAAAACTCAAAACTAATGAAAGTTGCGTACATATCTGAGGATCACGCTCGTAAATTGGCAGATTTTTTCGAATTTTCTACAGAGAACTGTGCCCAGATTCGTGACAGACAGCAATGCTGTTTCTGCGCAGCGATCCCAAATATAACATCAACTTTGACATAGAAACTTTACTTGGCACAAAAACATGATAAGGAGAGGTTGCTACAGTAGTAAACAACTTCCAAGACTCAATAAAACAAAAAATGCTGTAGGTAAAAACATGGGTTGTCTCCCATAAGCGCTTTTCTTTAACGCCGCAGAAAGTGCAAATCAAGTAACATCGAGAGTAGAAGCATCAACATCATAGCTTGTTCTAATAATAGAATCAAAAGGCAACTTCATTCTCTTTCTAGGGAAGTGTTCCATACCTTTCTTGAGAGGAAATTGATATTTAATATTACCTTCCCTCATATCAATAACAGCACCAACAGTTCGAAGAAAAGGTCTTCCCAACACAATTGGACAAGATGCATTGCATTCGATATCCAAGACAACAAAATCAACGGGGACAAGGTTATTGTTAACCGTAATATGCACATTATCAATCCTCCCCAAAGGTTTCTTTTTAACATTATCGGCAAGATTAACATCCAAATAACAATTCTTCAATGGTGGCAAGTCAAGCATATCATAAATCTTTTTAGGCATAACAGAAATACTTGCACCAAGATCACATAAAGCATTACATTCAAAGTCATTGAATTTCATTTTAATGATGGGCTCCCAACCATCTTCTAACTTTCTAGGAATAGAAGTTTCAAGTTTTAGTTTCTCTTCTCTAGCTTTTATGAGAGCATTTGTAATATGTTTTGTAAAGGCTAAATTTATAGCACTAGCATTGGGACTTTTAGCAAGTTTTTGTAAGAACTTTATAACTTCAGAGATGTGGCAATCATCAAAATCTAAATCATTATGAGCTACAGCAATGGGATCATTGTTCCCAAGGTTGGAAAAAATTTCAGCAGTTTTATCACAGCAGTTTTAGCAATTTCAGGCAGTTTTGTACGCTTTGCACTAGGAGTAGAAACATTGCCAACACCAATTATTTTACCATTGATAGTAGGAGGTGCAGCAACATGTGGAGAATTAGCATTACTAGTGGTGGTAATAGTCCAAACTTTAGCTACATTATTCTCTTTAGCTAGTTTTTCATTTTCTTCTCTATCCCACCTAGCACGCAGTTCAGCCATTAATCTTATATTCTCATTAATTCTAACTTGGATGGCATTTGCTGTAGTAGTAATCTTATTATCAATATCATTATTAGGCATAACTTTCAATTTTAAAAGATTAACATCAGAGGCAAGCCTATCAACTCTAGAAGCGATAGTATCAATTTTATCAAGCTTTTCCTCAACAGATTTGTTAAAAGCAGTTTGTGTACTAATAAATTCTTTAAGCATGGCTTCAAGACCAGAGGGTACACTCCTATTATTATTGTAAGAATTCCCATAAGAATTACCATAACCATTACCATTAGCAGAAGGATATGGCCTATAGTTATTACCAGAGTTGTTCCTATAAGCATTGTTGTTGAAATTATTATTTTTAATGAAATTCACATCAACATTTTCTTCTTGAGCAACCAATGAAGCTAAAGGAACATTATTAGGATCAACATTAGATCTACCATTCACAAGCATAGACATAATCACATCAATCTTATCACTCAAGGAAGAGGTTTCTTCAACAGAATTTACCTTCTTACCTTGTGGAGCTCTTTCCATGTGCCATTCAGAGTAATTTATCATCATATCATCAAGAAGTTTTGTAGCCGCCCCCAATGTGATGGACATAAAGGTACCTCCAGCAGCTGAATCCAATAAATTCCGCGAAGAAAAATTTAGTCCTGCATAGAAGGTTTGGATGATCATCCAAGTAGTCAGTCCATGGGTTGGGCAATTCTTTACCAAAGTTTTCATTCTCTCCCATGCTTGAGCAACATGTTCAGTATCTAATTGTTTAAAATTCATTATGCTACTTCTCAAAGATATAATTTTAGCGGGAGGATAATATCTACCAATAAAAGCATTCTTGCATTTAGTCCATGAATCAATACTATTCTTAGGCAAAGATAGCAACCAATCTTTAGCTCTTCCTCTTAATGAGAAAGGAAACACTTTCAATTTAATAATATCACCATCTACATCTTTATACTTTTGCATTTCACAAAGTTCAACAAAATTATTGAGATGGGCAGCATCATCAGAACTAGCACCAGAAAATTGATCTCTCATAACCAAGTTCAGTAAAGCAGGTTTAATTTCAAAGAATTCTGCTGTAGTAGCAGGTGGAGCAATAGGTGTGCATAGGAAATCATTATTATTTGCATTTGTGAAGTCACACAATTTAGTATTTTCAGGAGTATTCATTTTAGCAACGGTAAATAAAACAAACTAGATAAAGTAAATGCAAGTAACTAATTTTTTTGTGTTTTTGATATAGAGAGCAAGACAATAAATAAAGTAAAACTAGCAACTAATTTTTTTGTATTTTGATTTAGTGCAGCAAACAAAGTAGTAAATAAAATAAAGCAAGACAAAAACAAAGTAAAGAGATTGAGAAGTGGAGACTCCCCTTGCAGCGTGTCTTGATCTCCCCGGCAACGGCGCCAGAAAAAGAGCTTGATGGCGTGTAACTCACACGTTCGTTGGGAACCCCAAGAGGAAGGTATGATGTAGCAAGTTTTCCCTCAGAAAGAAACCAAGGTTTAATCGAACCAGGAGGAGCCAAGAAGCACGTTGAAGGTTGATGGTCGCGAAATGTGATGCGGCGCAACACAGGGATTCCGCGCCAACGCGGAACCTGCACAACACAACCAAAGTACTTTGCCCAACGAAAGTGAGGTTGTCAATCTCACCGGCTTGCTGTAACAAAGGATTAAACGTATCGAGTGGAAGATGTTTGCAAAGAAAACAGTAAAACACAATTGCAGTAGATTGTATGCTATGTAAAGAATAGGACCGGGGTCCACAGTTCACTAGAGGTGTCTCTCCCATAAGATAAAGCATGTTGGGTGAACAAATTACAGTCGGGCAATTGACAAATAGAGAAAGGCATAACAATGCATATACATGATATGATAAATATAGTGAGATTTAATCCGGGCATTACGACAAAGTACATAGACCGCCATCCAACTGCATCTATGCCTAAAAAGTCCACCTTCGGTTATCATCCGAACCCCCTCCAGTATTAAGTTGCAAAGCAACAGACAATTGCATTAAGTATGGTGCGTAATGTAATCAACAACTACATCCTTAGACATAGCATCAATGTTTTATCCCTAGTGGCAACAGCACATCACAACCTTAGAACCTACTGTCACGATCCCAGATTCAATGAAGGCATGAACCCACTATCGAGCATAAATACCCCCTATTGGAGTTAAGAGCAAAAACTTGGCCAGAGCCTCTACTAATAACGGAGAGCATGCAAGATCATAAACAACACATAGACAATAGATTGATAATCACCATAATCATAGTACTCTCTATCCATCGGATCCCGACAAACACAACATATAGTATTACAGATAGATGATCTTGATCATGTTAGGCAGCTCACAAGATCCAACAATGAAGCACAACAAGGAGAAGACGACCATCTAGCTACTGCTATGGACCCATGGTCCAGGGTGAACTACTCACTCATCACTCGGAGGCGACCATGGCGGTGTAGAGTCCTCCGGGAGATGAATCCTCTCCGGCAGGGTGCCGGAGGCGATCTCCGAATCCCCGAGATGGGATTCGCGGTGGCGGCGTCTCGAAGGTTTTCCGTATCGTGGCTCTTATCGGGGGTCGCGACGGAAGCTTTAAGTAGGCGGACGCGGGGGCCACACGAGGGCCCAGGCAGGTCGGGCGGCGCGGGGCCGGCCGCGCCGGCCTCCCCTCCGCCGCCTCATGGCTTCTTCTCTTCGGTCTTCGGAAGCTTCGTGCAAAAATAGGACCCCGGGCGAAAGTTTCGTCCAATTCCGAGAATATTTCTTTACTAGGATTTCTGAAACCAAAAACAGCAGAAAACAGAACGGCTCTTCGGCATCTTGTTAATAGGTTAGTTCCAGAAAATGCATAAATATGACATATAATGTGCATAAAACATGTAGGTATCATCAATAAAGTAGCATGGAACATAAGAAATTATCGATACGTTGGAGACGTATCAGTAGTCTTCACAAATGTTGCCCACTTTGCATAGATACCTTCTGCAAGATAGTATCCCTTGTTGTAGTGTCGTTTATTAATCACAAAGTCAACCGGGGGAGCATGACCTTCAACAAGCTTGGAGAAGATAGGCGAGCACTTCAAGACGTTGAAGTCGTTGTTGGATCTCGGCATACCAAATAAGGAGTGCCAAATCCAGAGATCATGGGTAGCCATTGCCTCAAGTATTACAGTGCATCCTTTTTTGTGACCCTTGTACATTCCCTGCTAGGCAGATAGACAGTTCTTCCATTTCCAATGCATGCAGTCAATGCTTTCAAGCATCCCCGGAAATCATCGAGCTTCATTGAAAGCGAGGATCCAAGCAGTGTCTTCGATAGTGGGTGATCTCAAGTAGATGTCCCCGAACACTGTTATCACCGCCATGCAGAACCGGTAGAAACAATCAAGGGCGGTGTACTCCGCCATCCGAAGATAGTCATTGGCAGAATCGCCAGGAGCTCCATATGCCAGCATCCACATAGCCACCGTGCACTTTTGGAGGGCGGAAAACCCTGCCATGTCGGTGCAATCCAACTTGCATCTAAAATAGGAGTTGTTGTCTCGAAGGGCATACATAATTTTCAGAAAGAGCTTCCGGCTCATCCTGAAACGACGCCTAAAAACAACCTCGCCGTGTAATGGACTGTCGGCAAAGTAGTCGGCGTAGAGCATGTAGTAGCCCTCCATTCGATGTCTCGGCTTGCACTTCCGGCGACCTGGTGCTGACCCACCACGGCGACCAATGGCCTTCTCCGCGTACAAGCCAGACAAGCAAGCTAGGATCAACATGTGCTCCTCGTCTTGGGCGACGGCTGCCATCTCTTCTTCAAAAAGCTCGGCGAACATCTGCTCCTCCTCGTCGTTCGAGTCCATGTCTGACAGGAAAATGGACGAACACCTGCCGGGCGTGGTCGACGCCAGGCGCGACGTGAGGAGTTGCCTGACGGCGGAATATAGGCAGGCGGGACGAGGGACGGCGGAATGTAGGCTGGTGGGAGGAGGGACGGCGGAGTGCAGACAACCAGCCGGCGGATTGGCGAGGGGTGGTGCTAGCGGAGAGAGAGCTACGAGAGGGGAGGGGGATTTGCAATGAGAAAGTGGTGGGGTTCACGTGTTCTCTCGCTGACAGAGCGGGACCGTCCCCGCTTTTCTCTCGTCCGGAGTCCCCGAGCGCACCCCAGGGGACGGGATGGCCTGGGCTCTCCGGATGGATTAAGGGCCTATTCCGGAGGAAAACGAGGAACCGAGGGCGCGGTTGGGCCGAATAACGCCGTCTAGATGAAAAAAATTGTTGTCGGGGGCCTCGTCGGGGAGACGGCTGGAGGTGCTCTTAGAAATCCATGTACAAATTCAACATGCCAGTGGTCGGGAAGTTTGGACGTCACTATTTGAGAGGGCCAAATAAAGATGAGATAGCTCGCATGATGGCACAGAATGAACCAATAGCATTTTCTGAAAATGCTCATAAGCATCGATTGCATGTATTGTCCATGGAAGAATTGTCCATTTGTCTCGCAAGATCTGCATAGAGTGCATCATGGATATTGTCGTGTGGTACTTGAAGTTGTGGCGGAATACTACAACTTCCTGATTTGGCACGTTTTTTCTAGCATGGCGGGTTCTCACAATGACACCAACATGCTACAACGGTCACTGGTGTTTGGTAGACTTGTTGAAGGTCATGCTACACATTGCAAATATGAGATAAATGGCCACCAATATTGAAAGGACGCAAATGTCGCCTAGAGGGGGGAGGGTGAATAGGCGGTTTAAAACTTTTACGAGATGAGTTTAACAAATGCGGAATTAAACTAGTGTTTACTTTGTCAAGTCCAAAACCTATATACTATATCGTTCACCTATGTGCACCAACAACTTATGCTAAGCAATACAATCAACTAAGTGATAGCAAGATATATATAACTTCAAGCACAAATGCTATCATAAAGTAAAGTGCATAATTAAAGAGCTCGAGTATAGAGATAACCGAGACACGTGGGAGACGATGATTTATCCCGAAGTTCACATTCTTACGAGTGCTAATCTCCATTGGAGAGGTGCGGTGGCTTAGTGCTCCCGAACGCCACAAGAGGCCTCACCTTGAGGTGTGGTTGCTCAATGCACACCAACGCCACAAAGGTCTCACCCCAAGATGCGGTAGTCGCACCACACACCGAGCACCAAGAAGGCCTCACCTTATTCTCTGTGACCCTTGCCACAAAGGCCTAGGTCACGGTTCCACTAAGGGATTTCCTTCGAGGCGGAAAATCAGGCCTTACACAAAGGTTGGGGCACACATCCACAACTTAATTGGAGTCCCCAACAAATCGCCACAAAGACCTCAAATCTGTCCAGGGTTCCAAGGACCCAAGAGTAACAACTTTCTTGCTTTCACTTCCACGGATCACCCTGGAGAGCTCAAACCGATGCACCAAATGCAATGGCAAGAACACCACAAAGATACTCAAGTCACTCTCTCTCAAATTTCAATAAAGCTACAAAAGCTATTGGGGGAATAAGAGAATAAGAAATCCACAAAGAACTCCAAGATCTAGATCTAGAGTGTTCCTCTCACTTAGAGAGGATAATGATTGGTGAAAATGTAGATCTAGATATCCTCTCTCTTTTCCCTCAAGAATATGCAAGAATCAGGGAGGAATCAAGAACTAGGCCAAGACTTGAAGGTCAACAATGGATGGGAGAGATGTGGAAGAGCTAGCTGCCCAAGGAGGAAGAAGGGGGTCTTAAATACCCCCTCCCATCGAAATATGACCGTTTGGGTCCTCTCGGGCCGGAATATCCTGGTCCAGATTATTGCAAAAATTCGGCCCTCGAAAAGTGGCTAAGGACTAGAAAAAAGATGCCCCTAGATGGGGGCCGGATATTTGGCCGGATTATTCGTTTGGGCCGGATATTCCGCCCCCAACTTGTGCCAGAATATCCGCCCCCCAAAAAACTAGCAGAAACATTAAACTGAAACGGGCATATCTTTAGCATCTAGACTCCGATTTTGATGATCTTGGGCTTGTTTTGAAGCTAGGAAAAATCTCTAGAAGATCATGCAGGGAACCACATAACACAACAAGAGAGGATAGAAACAAATGGGAAAGGTTTAACCTATCTATAAGAGATAAACCGGTAACACCTCCAATATCAAAAACGCAACAAGTATTTCATGCAATATCTGTTTTCGATGAACTAGAGCTTTTCATGAGAATAAGCACAAGCTCTAAAACACCAAACGGATAAGATCCAAATAACAAACAAGAAAAATGATGCAACAATGCAACAGTTTGAGATCTCTCCGAACAATACGATCTAGTTAATCACTACTCGAGAGCCCTCTTGATAGTACGACTACTATCCTATAAACCGGCCTCCCAACTAAACCACGAGACCGGTAAGAAAGAAACCCTTTCAAGAGCAAACCTTAACCTTGCGCATTCCACTTGAGCTCGATGATGATGGTCTTCCGCAACAAGATGGAACACCTTTCTTGATTGTGCTTGCTTGATGAAGTCTTGAGAATTGCTCCCCATACTCCACTATGGCAGTGCTTCTTCTTCGGTGCATCTTCACATATCCATGATCACCATATGGATGGCAAGCTTCAAGCATATGATCACTTCGAGTTGGCTTATCTTGAACTTCCGCGTTATTTCTTCATTCTTCATCATGTTGATGTTCTGAAGTTAACTTTGAGGGCTCACTTCTTCTTCATCTTCAAGACATACTTGACACTTGATACTCTTCATCAATTTCTTCTTATTGCAACCTTGAAGCCAACATATGGTTCAAGCATTGCCTATGGACAACTCCTATAAGTATAACTTAATGCAAACATTAGTCCATAGGAATTGCCATCAATTACCAAAACTATACGTGGGCGCTCCATGCACGTTCAAATATACCAAAGGGTACTAACTAGCGGATGTCATATTTCCAAGATGGTCGACATTTGTGAAAAAAATTGTGAGCCTCTAGATCAGAAGAAGTTCCACTTTTCTTCACGGCTAGGGAGTTAAAAGAAGGATATGGAGTGGACATTTGGTGTGCTACAAGCTTGATTTTCTATTGTCGGGTATCCTTCTCTTACTTGGTCTAAAGAGTAGATGTGAGAGGTGATGAATGCTTGCGAGATCTTGCACAACATGATAATCGAGAGTGAGCGCAAGAATCCAGCTATTGATGACCACCGTATGATAACCAAAGTTCTCTTGTTGAGCTTGATCATCAGGTGTGTGCCGATTTTCCTGATTTTCTCACCATGCACGCGCAAATCCGTGACACATGCACTCATGTGCAACTACAAAATGATCTTTCCGAGCATATGTGGAGACTTTCAAATGATTTTTTAAAAAAATCGTATGAATTATTTATTTATTTCAATTTTGCTTATTGTAAAACTATTTTTTGTGTGTTAAACTATTTATTCAAGTGTTTTAAAATTTAGTATCTTACTTAGAAACATGGTTGAAAACTAAAAATAAACTGAAAAACGTGCAGAGTTGGGTTCAGGGATGGCGCTGGACAGAGACGCCCTCCAATATGTCCAACGTGTATACCGAAGTCCTTTAAGGAATGCCCCCAATTTGAAGTAGGTTAAGCTTTGTCTATTTTACTATGCTATTATTAAGGGGAAATGTTTTTGTACTTACACGCATGAGCATAGGTACTTCGATCGCCGTCTAATTTTGGTTTGAGATTCGGATAAAACTAGAAGAGAGGAAGGAATCTTTCCATCTACCAAGTCGGATGGAAATCTCGAGAAATCAATCTACGATCCATAACACACTTACACTAAGCGTGTGTACAAAATTCACTCTCATTATTAAGCTTGGTACGGTACGTTTGAACCTTAGTTTTCTTTGTGCGGATTAAAAAATGAGCTTTAAATCACATGTGTATGAGATTCTTAAAACATTCAGACAACCAACAATGAAGTACTCCCTCCTATCTAAAGTAGGTTGCATATAAAGTTTGATCAAAGTTTTTTGAAATTTAATCATATATATAGACAAAATTATGAATATATACAATGAAAAATTACTATTTTTTAAATTGTCATAAAATTTATTTTCACATGCATTTCGTGTAGTAGATCTTCATATTACTATCTACATACTTGATCAAAGTTTAACTTTTATGAAAAATTACGCGTAACATAATATAGACATGAGGGAGTAAGAAGTTAACACAAAAGCGCTCGAATATACGTATCATCTTGTTGTGATTAGTAGGGAAGCAAGGCAGTTAGTACAACACTCGTACTAACACGATGCCTTTTGGTGATAACCGGTGCAGCCGCTAACCAACATATTGGGTTACGCACGTGACGATCTTTACACTGGTGGAAAAAACAGTTCATTTGGGTGCCTAAAACCAGTTGGGAAAAAAGCGTTCAACAGCGTGTCTGCCCCATCATTTGCAGCCAAAGTTCGTTAGTGAATGTTGCATCAGTTTAAACCAAAAGTTGCACCAATAAAGTGGGCCTGCACGCCCAAACAAAAACTGAACTTTGCCTCCATTTATAGTTGGTGGTCCTAGCCAAACCACCAGTAATGAAGGATAAAAATAATCTAAGGTAAGACGAGCTTTTATAAAATGAAGGATAGTCAATTTCCCTACTGGTGGCTGCGACGTAGCTTGGAGGTGGGCGCACTACAGCCTCGCGGAAGATCCTATGGGCCGCGGCACCGCGGCGGATTTGGTTGTTGCCAAATTCTGGGTACGTGACTTTTGACTTCTTACCATTCATACACTCTCCTTGGTTCACAATAATTGCACTAATGCCCCTTGTTTTACCTATGTGCATGGTTGCAGAAATACTTCAAGAGGGCCGAGGGCAAGGAGAATGCGTGCGATGATGTCCTACACCAGCTTGCAAGGAAGAGGGTGACTGACATGCACTACGAGGCACGTGTTCAATGCGTCCGCGACTGGCACGCCGACCGCTTCGTCCACATGACTAAGGAGGACGCTCGCGACACGCTCATGCAGCCGTGGCAGTACATGCAGGTATTTGCATTTATGTGTTATTGATTTGCTTTATCGCCATGTAGTTTATTTTACCATAATGGGTTTATCTTGTGCATGTAGAACCCTCCTCAGTACGTCGGCAACGACGAGAGGTGCTTTCTTGCGATGGTCATGTGGTGGACATGCCCCCAGTACCTCAAGAAGCACGAGGAGGACAAGAAGAAGCGGGCAGAGATGCGAGGTGGATCGCATATCCAAGGCAGCATCCCCTCTCTCTTCACCTGCAGAACGAGGTGAGCAAATTAATGGTTCCTTCATTCTTTGAATTCATGTTATATATTTGTTAACTCCGCAAGGGTGTGCCACTTCACTTGATTACATGTTCTTTTTTGCAGGAAGTCAGGACAGGAGCGAAGCCTAACGTCTTTGCCGTGCTAAAGAAGATGAAGCAAAGGAAGACGCCGATCCTGAGACGGGGTCCGTGTGGGTTAACCCGCAATGCGAGACCCAGTGCACGTCGTATGTCTCCAAGTTCAAGCAGAAGTACGGCGAGGAGGCCAACCCAGAGGCCGAGGACTTTGACCCTGAGGTCGCGGTGCTTGCGGGAGAAGGCTTGAAGCATGGCCGCCTATGGTTTGGTGACGGGTGCGTCGACCCAGCGAAGGTTCCCTCTCTCCGCCAGATCCGTCGTGGTCGTAAGAGCGGCCAGCCTGAGGTAGAGCCCCGGCCACGGGCTTCGGATCTAGCTGTCGAGCGGTTACGGGTATGTTCTTCCTCGAGCCTCTACATTTCCTTTACATGCTTTCCATTGAAATGTTAATGACATCGCGGCAACACAACGTAGGAGGAGATGGCAGCGAAGGAGCAGGCGGCCCAGGAGCAAAGGGCGCACATGGAGCAGCAGATTCTGGATTACCAGCAGCAACAGATACAGATGATGCAGATGCAACAGAGCAGAGATGATGCAGCAGCAACAGCACAGATGAGCTGGCTGATGAGCCGACGGTTCTGTCTACTCCACCGGGGAGTATTGCTGCTCCTCCACCTTACTCCATGTCGTGGATGCCGCCACCGCCCACTCAGACCCCGGGGACACCTATCACCGTCAACAACATGAACATCATCCGGAGCATGAACCGCGGTGAGTCCTCTTGTGCCCAACCCGCTACTTGTACTTGTTCAAGTGTTCAATATGCAAATGTTCATTCCATCAACCTGCTTATAGATTATCTGTCACAAGGCAATGACGATGAGGCCGGCGGAAGTGGAGGAGGACAAGGTTGATGGCATGGTCTTCGTGCACTTTGTCGGTTTGTATGCTTGTAATGGATTGTAATAATGGACATTGCACTATGGACTCTATGTAACTTGTGTGGATGGACTATGGACTCTATGTAACGGATTGTATGCATGAACTATGTGTTGCTCGACGTATTTGTGGTGTTGTTGATGTGTTTGGTGATCATATGTTGATATATATGCTACTCCCTCCGTTCTTTTTTAATTGACTCAAATTTAGTACAAAGTTGTACTAAATGCATATATTTGTGAAATGCAATATTTGAACTGCAGGGATAAATGAAAAACAGCAAAAAAATGAAAAAATCAGGCCCCTTTGCCGTGTGTGTGCACACGGCAAAGGACTTTTGGTCACTTTGCCGTGTGCACACGCACGGCAAAGGGGGCACGTGGCGCTCACCTGTGCGCCTGGGAGCTCCGAGCAGGCCTGCTGGAAGTGTCTTTGCCGTGCGCGCTGGCCTGCTGCCGCACGGCAAAGCCAACGGCACGGCACATCGTGCGCGCACGGCAACGTTGCCACGCGCGGCAAAGGTGGCGCCGCACGGCAATGCCACCATGCACGGCAAAGGTGAGGCCGCACGGCAAAGAAATGCACGCACGGCAAAGATAGGAACGCACGGCAATGGCCTTTGCCGTGCAGAACGGCGACGCGCACGACAACGTTGGCTTTGCCGTCGGTTTCTTTTCCGTGCAGTCGTTGCCGTGCGTGCGCGCACGGCAAAGCCTTTGCCGTGCATATAGCAGCCTTTGCCGTCCAAAGTGCCGCACGACAAAGGCATTTTCTCCCGTAGTGATTAAAATAATCCTCCGATATATTTGATTCTATCATAATCATTTAGAATAAAAAACATAGAAACATATTTAATTCTAAGTAGAACCTATAATTTCAACATTCTTTAATTTGAAAGTCTTCCGTAATTCTATAGATCAAGACTTCTGAATATCTCTCGCTCGATGTGTAATTCGGTCTTGATGATCTTTATCGTCGAAAATTCATTTTTTTCAATTGTTGTCGTCGGCACTGAATAAAAGAAACGCCAATTCAATGAAGTGATAACATCGTCGAAAGAAACATGCATGATGTGCCTTTCAAATATCATAAAATTTTTAAAGTCTTAAATTCTCCGCCTGTGACTAATGAATAGCTCAAGGTTATCTTGTATATAGTAAGATCAATGATAAATCTATGTAAGACTAGCAATTTCATTCACACTGAACCTGAGTCTATACTTTCAGTTCCTAGTTCATGTTTTCAGTTTGAAGTTGGTTTTGCGCAATGTTCACTAAAACAAGCTCAACAAGCAATTGCACGGTGTGAGACTTACAAATTTAATTTTGAAGTATAACATTCTAAAGAGCATATTGGAATTTTATGAACATGTGAAAGTCATTGTCAAAACTATATATTAGCAGTGATGTGTTAGAACAAATTAAACTTTCCATTTTAGACAAAAGTAAACATAATCGTAGAAGATCAAGTCACGCCAATAAACACTAGGCCATGTGAACCCACAGCTTTTACGAATAGTCATCATAATGATGCACTTCTTAATGCACCGATTCCTGATGTTGGAGATGTTGACGCTGAAAACTCTGCAGGACCAACACAGGTTCAGTATCATAAATCTAGTTGGGACCACCTGCCATATATTGGATTTTTTTTTGCAGACAGGCATATACTGGATTTTTGTCACTCTTTTTTTTTAACACATAATTTTTTTTTGTTACTCAATGTCTCCTCTTATCGTGGCGAGGAAGATCGCTTAGCGTCGCCAGTGTATAGAGAAATACAGGTCGATCCTACCGCCACCTCGAGCATTATGTGAAGGCCACACGGGCTCCTTGGCCGTGGCCAAGAAGCTGCTGAAGCGTCACCATTGTTATGGTTTTCAGTCTGCATTCATGACCAAGTTATCATGAAATATAAATAGTGATCGTTCAAGTGTCAGGGTTCGTTTGGAATGATTGAATTTCTTTCAAGTTCCAGTTACAGCCATCTCTTTGTCCCAACTGTCCCGCAACAACCAATGCCAGTCTGCTTTCCTTTGTAATTATTCGTTGTCTCACCACAAATTTAGAGCAACACTTGGAGAGGCCATCAAGCAAAGACAGGTATAACCAACCAAATGGGGTACTGAGAACTGGCCAGTACCAAAGTAGCCACATCATCGTTTATAAAATGCTGCTCCGAGCTCCCGAAGCTCTACTCCAGTCGTAAGACATTGCGAAACACAAATACGTACCGATCCAGAGCGACACAGAATGGGCAGGAAGGCGTGCATCTCTCTTCTGATGCTCCTCGGCGTCGCGCTTGCGCTCGTCGACCCTGCCACCGCCGACATGAAGGCGGCATATAGTATCGACGCGGCAGTGCGGGAGCTGATGTCGCCCCCACCGTCGTCGAAGCTGGAGGACGGCGTTGCCCCGGAGTTCACCGCTGATATGGAGGTGCACCGCCGCGTGCTCGCCAGCATCAGCCCGGGGTCCCTCAACCGCAACAGGCAGGCCTGCCTCGGGTCGTGCCCGGCGCGCGGAGGGTCGTACACCAACCGGCGGGGATGCCAGAGCAGGTTCCGGTGCCGTGGCTGAATGGAACCGCAGAGCGCTCTGGCCGGCGACCAACCTCTTGTACGCGCGTTCAATAGTCGTTTATTTTCATTTGGCAGTTCAGTAACGTCGTTGCTAGTCTTGCTGGAACTCTTGTCTTCGGATCGGCCTCACCACAGTAAATGTTGTTTTCCTTTCTGTGAAACCACATGGTCTTGTCTTTGTTTTTTCTTAACGTTGGGATGTGCGCATGTTATGCAGAGGTCACGTATTCGAAGTTGAGGGTTACTAAAATTACTACTCCGTACTTCTATACGAAGTAAGAAAAATCAGCCGGTCAAAGTATTCAACAATCAGCTGAAGGCGACAGCGAAGGCTTACAAAACTAGAGTCCTACAATTTTGGTACTGTCTAACCCTCATGTAGCTGATTTTCCAGTTAAGGCATCTTCACCGGCGCGAGCCTCCGTCCACGGAGACCGAAAATGCATCTGGTCCTAGCGGGCGATGCAAAGTGATCGGACCGTTCGTGGTGACGCAAATCTGACCCAAATATGCCTTAGGTTTGCGTCTCCGCGGACATTTCGCGGTCGCGTCGAGCATCCTCCTTTTCTTACCCGGCCGGTCCCGTACATCAGGGACAACGAAATCGACCGCTTTGATTTGTTTATTTTCCCCCTTCTTTGTTGTCCTAGTGCGATGCCACCACCCCAACCCCACCCGCCGCCTCCATGCCGCACTGCCGCAGTACATGCCGTCGGCTCGGTCCTCGCCGCGCCGGACAGCAGATCTGAGTCGGGTAGGCTCTGGCGCGCACATGTCGCCTGTTTGGGGGCCAATCTTTGCCGGTTGCGCCGCCCGGCCTCGCCGCCCACGACCTGTTTGGTCAATTCCGCCGGTAGGTTTCTTACTCGTGTTTTCGATGCTATTGTGCACGACCATTGATCCGCAGTTCCTACCCACGCAGATGGACATGTGGAAGATGCTGGACAAGTTCCGCGCGGAGGTCATTGACTCCTCTTTCGACAAGGAGTCAGATCAGTCGACGCAGACATTGGCTACTGCTGCGGCCTCCATCCTCCACGAGTACAATTCAAGCCAGACGCCGGTGCACCAGGGCTCTATGAAGGGCCGCTCAAAAAACCTACCGCGCAACATAGTGGAAGGACACCTCCGGCTCCACGTGGACTACTTCGACCGCACCAATCCGGTGTTCCCGAAAAAATTGTTCCGGCACTGGTACAGGATGTCAAGGGACTTGTTCATGGTTATTCTACGGGGCGTCAGAGACTACGACCCCTACTTACAATGCAGGCCCGATGCAAAAGGTGCGCTAGGCTTCACCTCCTACCAAAAATGCTCCGCAGCTATTCGCATGTTATCATATGGAATTGCTGCTGATGTATTCGATGAGTATCTTCAAACGGTGAGAGCACCTGCCTTGAGTCCATGTACCGGTTTTGCCGAGCCGTGATTGCTACGTTTGGACAACATTACTATTGGGAGCCAAGAGTTGAGGATACAAGGCGGCTGTTGTCTATCGACGAGTCTAGAGGGTTCTCATGAATGATTGGCAGCATAGATTGCATAGATTGGGAGTGGAAGAATTGTCCATTTGAATGGCAGGGTTAGTACATCGGGCATGCGGAGGGATGAACTGTCATTCTTGAAGCAGTCATATCTCAAGATTTATGGATTTGTCATTCATTTTTTGGCATGGCCGGTTCCCACAACGACATCAATGTGTTGCACTAATCACCGGTTTTCAACAGGCTTATGCAAGGCAAAGCTCCCCGGGTGAGCTACGAGGTCAATGAAAATGCATATGACAAGCCATATTATCTTGCTGATGGCATCTACCCTGGATGAGCCACACTGGTGAAGACTTTCCGTAATCCAAACTCGGAGAAGACGAGGATGTTTGCCAAGATGCAAGAGGCTTGCAAGAAAGATGTGGAGCAAGGATTTGGTGTGCTCCAAGTTTGGTGGGTAATTATCCGTCACCCGGCAAGAACATGGTCGCTGAAGACCATGCATGAGGTGATGACATGCTGCGTGATCATGCACAACATGATCGTTGAGAATGAGCGTCCTGATGGCCGCAATGAGCACTAGTGGGATTTCCAAGTTGAGCTGGTTGCGCCAATTCTTGGACCATTATCTTGGAAGGACTATCTGCATATGAATGTAGAAGTCACTGACGAGGTCGTGTGCAGACGTCTACAGACAGATCTGATTGAGCATGGCTGGCCATGAAGACAATGCCTAGAGGAATACCATCTTATTTCCATGTAGACTTTTTAAAATTTGGATGTAATAACTGAAACTGTTTATTTTGTTGTTTCGAAACATCCCAATTCATGCCGATGCTCAAATGCATCAGGCCGCTGAAGCCACCCCAGACGCAAACGGACGCGCGGACAAAAACGGCTATTTTCGCGTCCACCAGGTTACGCAAACGGACGCGCGTAAACAATTTATGCTTTTGCGTTCAGTATATTTATTTCCTCGTGTTTCCACCCATCCCACTTGAATCTTCATTCTGATCAGTTTAACAGACAGAAAAACGTGTTCATTATTTGAGTCTGGTTACTAAAATAGAAAAAATGCGATGCGATTATCGTCTCCAGTCAACTTGCTAGTCAACTTGTTCATTATTCCGCGCGTAAGTTTTGTGACCAACCATGCGATTATCCTTTCTTGTGTGGATTTGACGAGGTTGTTTTCGCAAAAATAGCACATCGTCTCTAGTCAACTTGCTAGTCAACGTGCCACGTCATCTTGGCTAACGGTGTCATGATGGGAGTGACCAGTTTGTTCATAAAACAATCCTGAGTGACTAGCGGACTCCTCTTCTGAAGTTTTGTGACTAAAGTGCTCATCTCTGGTAAGTTTTGTAACCAACCATACGATTATCTCTTTTTTTAAGCATCTCTAGTAGATACTGCATATTAGTTCGCAAAGCGAAATATAGTTTAGACCAAAAATCTGATCCGAATAGATCTGCATAGTGGTTTGACCAGTAAATATTTTTTTGTAACAAACCCCCAAATAATCCTCTTGTACTCTACACATGCGGCATTTTGACCAAAATGTAAGGTAAACGGCAAGGATTTGGGGTACCAAAACTTTTATCAACGCTCGTCGAAGCTATACTACTCCGTCGAAATTCCACCGCGCGTCCTGTGGTCTGGCCAAATCGATGCTGTACACTGTACTACGACAAAAGCAACTTATTCCGGCCGATATTCCGGTGAAAAGCATGGCTGATTCTGACCTATTCTGGCCGATCCTAGCGATGTCTATGTGAGACGGAGCTAGGCGACCAGGATTCGGGAAAAAGCCATGGAGACCAAGATCGGGGAGAAGTCGGGTAGCGGGCTGGCTAGCACGCACGTGCGACGCTGCTAGCACGTAGCAAGAAGCTAGCAAGCTAGCTTGCCCGTGCAGCTAGTACGGCACTAGCACGCAACATTTCTTCTATAAATGTTGAAAGACTACCCTCTCAACCAGGGGGTTTGAAGGGGGCAAATGAATCTGGTGCGTCCGATCCCACTTTCTACCTTCGCCGTTCGATTCATTGAAATTTTTCTGACTCGTTCAGCTTATGAAAGAGTCAATGACGTGTAGGACCGGCTACGTGCGGGGCCCGACGATCAGAGGGAGGCACGCCCACTCGCTCGGTCGCCTTCATTCTCCTCTCCACGGTGAAACCCTAGATCGGCCCCTCCTCGCTACCCAACCCCCGGCTCTCATTTCCTCCTCCAATCCCGTCTCCTTCCTCCTCCCGAATGGCGGCGCTGCGCCGCCTCTTTTCCTCCCCAATGGTGGCGCGATTCCTCTCCCTCCAACCCGTGCAGAGGCGGCCGGGGACGTAGGTGGCCAAGCTAGGAGCTGGAGGCGTGGCTGTAGGGAGTCGGCGCGCCGGCGTGGGGCGAGATTGAGGAGGAGCTTGATGGACGTTCATGGCGCATCCGTCGCGGCGGGCGATCACGAGTTCGAGGGCCTCTCCCCGGGATGGAACCGTTCGGGGACGGACGTGGTGGTAAGCTGGAGGAGGCGATGCACGCGAGCGCACGGACGCAGGCAGCGGCGCGCCGCCACCATCTCCGCGCCGGCGGGGCTCAAGATCTCCGGTCAACGGCGCCTCCTCCGCCTCGTTCTCCCCTGCCTCCGCACTCGACGAGGACGGCCCAACCACACTGTTTGGGCGTGGAGACAACAGGTCGGGATGCATCCAGAGGAAGCCTTCGATCCATCTTCCATGGCGGCGCCTCGACCTCAACGAATCTTGCACCGGTCAGCCAGAGCAGTAGAGATGGAAGAGCGCGTCTGTGTGGTCGTCACCACCACAAGGCATATGGTTGAGCTAGGTGTCCTTGCCAACGACCTCACTTTCTACAACCGATCTGAAGGTAACGTTTTCTAATTTCTTTCCTTGGTGTTAGCTTACTAACAACGATAGTTGCATATTAGTTGGGAGGATATAGTAGTTGCAGATTAGTTGGGAGGATATAGTGCTTGAAAAATTAATATGCGGATTTAGATCTGCACCTTTTATACATGTATGAAACGCATGTATGTTCTTTCTGGTGGATTTATCTTCATTTATATGCAATCTTCTTTTGTGGTATTCCCAGCAAATGTTCATGATTCGATTGGCATCAGATATCTGATTATTGCGTACACTGCAGGTCAGATCCTATTTTCTTTTCTGATGCTGGGCTAACAAATTACAGACTTACCACAACGCCATATACCAGATAGAAACTCCTATTGAATTTTGTTCAGAGTGCGTGAATTCTTGGCTGTACTGGATGCTTTATATTTCTTATATTTTTTGGCACATTTTCTTGTGGAGCTCATTGGTTTTGTTGATGAACATGTACGAACAGGTTTACACACATTAAGAGGACAGTCGCCGGTGGTCAGCATCAAGTCGCGATGTGCTTCCAGGTGCACCTCCTTGCATGAGCTCCCCCTTCCTATCCTTTGCCCCTAATTTAATTTCTATTCTGCAGCAATAGTTTGGATAGTGAGGTTCCTATACTGATTTCATGTTTCTATGTCCTTGCATTAAAATTAGATATTGCATTTTCCTTTTGTAAATATTTGTTAGTTTGGCTTCCCTAAATTGAGTCTATTTTGGCCACATATGCCTCTTGAGATCACTGGTTTTATTTTGAAACATGTATGAACAGGTTAACACAAGTTGAGAGGAGAGTATTTGGCAGCCAGCATTGAGTCGTGATGTGCTTGCTGCACCTCCTTGCTTGAGCTCCTCCTTCCTATCCTTTGCGCCTCCTTTTCCTCTAAATTGATCTTCCCTCTCTCAAATCTGCTCTAGATGTGCATGTATATTTGGATGTATATTGGCTATTTTTAATTTTCTGGCCATATTCTCCATATATATGCATATTTGGAGTTCTTAATCGATTTGGCCAATTTTTTATTCAGCTCATTAATGTGTTTTGATGTAGAAAGGATTATGTTACCAAGTATCCGAATGCACACTTCTTAGGGTTTCTCTATGAACTTTTCCTCTTTGTCAATTTTCTGATTGTGCTGGTGCTTGATGCAGGTGGTTGAGATGATTAATGGGTTTTTCTTCAGAGAAGGAAAAGGATAAAGGACATGCTCTGGCCTTATAGAATCTGGTATTCAACCAAGGTATTTTACCTATCCCATATCTATATCATTGATATTTGGAGTGGTTGCTTGCGTCGACAGAGCAATGAAGAAATGGTTAGAAATATTTAGACTGTGCAGGAAGAAATGGTTAGAAATAATGGATGGCGGTGCACAATGGTTAGAGCAACCTTACCTGATGGACAACGGTGTCTGCCGAGCGACCAGCAAAAGGTACGAGCTCGTGTTATTATTGGAGATCAGCGTTTGGTTCTGTAGTGCGATTATTTTTATCTGGACTATGGGCAGGAACACAAGGAGGATGAGTGGATCACTCCTCCTTCGTATATGTTCTATTCAATGTACGGGATCCAAAATATATTACCCTTCCATGGCCAGTACTCTCCCCTTGTTTCTGATTAACTGCATTTTAGGCCACATCAGCTGGTGGATGGCGAAAGCTGCCACAGCTCGACTCCTCGTCTTCTCTCCGGCCAAGAAGAAGCACCAGACAGCTGGGGAGGTTTCAGACCTTCATGCAGGTAATGACCTCCTAAGCAATTTCCCCTGCTTAAATACCTTGGGAGTCAGACAGGGTTAAGTAAATTTTGTATTGGGTCATTGATGCAGGTAAATGCTTTTTTTGGGTTCATTGGTGTGTTGAATGGGTGTTAATCTGTTTTTTGGATCGTTTGTGTAGGTAAATTGGTGGTAATTAGCAGGAATGGACGAGGACATCAGCTGTGTGCGCTCGAGTACCATGAAGCAAGCCAAATGTGAGTTGGCATTGCAATAGCTATTTCCTAAAATTCGTTGCTTCTGCTGGAATGTACAATAAAGCAATGATTTTATTGTTTTCTTATTTGTGATTGTGATGCTGTAACTAGGTTGTCTGCTCCAAGGTTGCCAATTGTGATTCTGGTCACTTTTCAAGCAGAGAAGCATGATGAAAATTGGTAAAAACCACTTTTTGGTTTATCTTTATGATTTAAAATGAACATATCAGTTTCCAGTCTTCAGAACATCCACACCAATTTATACATGTATATTTGTCCAGCCACTACAGAGATGGTTTTCCTCTCAAATTGGGAAGTTCTTTTCTCTGAAATATTTCAGAATAGTGCCTTCGGAGATTCAGGTGAAGTTATTGTTCCAATAGGAAAAGGGAGATGGGCCAATAGCTTTTACTCACTATCCTCACTAAATATCTGTTCGCTTGGGTTAAAAACTTAAGATGCACTCAGATGTATATGTGCCCTTCCGCGGTGCGGATTTTGCTATTATTATCTTTCTATGCAAATAACTTTCACTCACTGTCTTTACTTAAGAACTGTTACCTAGGTTAAAAACTTAAGATACACTTAATGTCTATGTGTCTTTCTTAGTGCAGATTTTGTATGATGGTCTTGCTATGCCGAGATGCTTTGCTCAGAGCTCAAGGATCATGCATGAAGAAATGAGGAGCTAAGATCATGTGTGCACCTGGTGTGCAATCAAAGTAGTATTAGTTGTCTATTTCCTTTGTGTTTTATTTTATATCATAAGACATATGGCTTCAATTCCGTCTGTCTTTGCGCAGGGGCGCAATGGGTGTGTGTTGCAATTATACACCATGTGTAATGCGGGTGCTTTTAATTTGAGTTTGCTTTAGGATGTTCAGATGGCAATTAATTCGATGATGAATACATTAGAAATATGTAATATCCCAGGTATTGGGGTTAAAAAAAAATAGAGGAAATAGATGTGTGCATTGCATTCATGCATAGAAAATCTGGGGAATTTTCGCGCTTTAAAGTAAAACAGTCACAGTAACTGAAGTATCACTTGAACTTGATGGAATTGAAGTAGCTCATCAAGTCAAGCGCTATAAACCCCAATGTGACTTTGCTGAAACCTTGTTTTGGGTAGAGATGAATTTGATCTAAGGGGTTAGATCAAATGGAACTAATAATTAACACAACAACACTTTACTCAATGATCAATTGCTTGATCTTATAAAAGATTATAATATGGTAATCCTTGTCATAACATATGAACACCAATTCAATTGTAAATCAAATAACAATAAAATGGAGAAACCAGTCTTGACTTATCTTCTCTATGTCTTAAACTAATCCTTGATCCTACCATGAACCTCATGGTATCCATTCCACTTCAACATTGGAATTATAACAAGGAGATCCACTCAAGAAGTATATATTCTTCTCTATTCCATATTATTATACATCAAACCTAGAGAGGTGAGAGAGTTCTACAATAATTATTAGAGAAGTAACAAACCTTAAGCTAAACCTTGGATATACATCCATGTATTCAAACCATCACCTTCAAGAGAAAACCCTAGAATATTATTCAAGACATTCCCTAGAGATAGAACTTATTTATGTTAACCATAGATATTGGTGACTACATCATTATCTTTGGGAGAATAATCTCAGGTCAGCATTGAAGTCCTTCCCAAATGAGAGAGCCCATTCAAATCAATTCTAGCTTTACCTATTAATGAATAAAGGACAATCTTTGAACTAAAGTATTAGGTTGTAAACCATTTCCCTTGGAGTGGTGAGATAACCTAATATCACATGAAATAATACCATATCCATGAATTGATAGAGAAAGAAAGAGATTAATCCAATTAAGTTAGACAAATGGAATCTTAGCCTAGATACCTAAAGAGATCTTGTGAGTACGCCATAAACCCTAGAATAACTATACCTATATGAGAGCTCAAGCTTTGGTGTTATACTCAAGTTAGATGAGGAAACACTTGAAATTTAAGGGAGAGAACTATCTATATAACCAGATGATTATATCATCATTGATTAAGTAGAACCATAACCTAATATCTCAGGCATTCTCCTGGAATATAATTTATGGAGACAACCATAGCCATGTTCACTCAAGATAGTATAGAAGAAGTGATATACCTTAGTTGATCAAGACAATGCTTGATCATGGAAGTAAGAACCCATTCCATGAGAGATACCTTAGGAAGCCAAACCCTTGATCATTATAGATTGAGTAATAATCATAAACCCTAAGAACTTGAGGTAGGGAGATTAAGAATAGGTTGATCATGATCATGCCATGATCATACTTTGGAGAAATATAAGAATAAGCCATAAGTTAAATCCTAATAGGATTAGTAGATGCTATTCACCACATGAAATCTTAGGGAGGTAACTAGTAAGCAACCATCTTATCATGGTTAGGGGAGATTAAACCCTAGCCAATGCACTATGGTGTCATCCCATATCTACAACCTAGAATTATATCTTAACCTAGTTTGTATACCACTTGGGTGAGCTCAGCTAAAACCCAATGAAGCCATATTTGAGTTTCAAACCATATGTCAGCCAGCACATAGAATTAGAACCCTAGCATTGCACTCTCATGCTTAATTATAAAATAAAAGAACCACCTAATGTTAAGTCCTATAATTAAAACCATGGGTGGTTAACAACCATTTAACCTTGTAACCAAAATAAACCAAGATTAAAACAATACATACTTAGATACTCTCTAATACAATGATAGTATTACCCTTAATAAGAGGGGTTATGTTAAAAACTATAAAACCCTAATACATTGGTGCTCACATAAAATCACATGCAAGTGACTAAGTCAAGACCCTAGAAATATTTAGGTACAAAAAGCCAGGCCATTAGTCACCTCCTTAAATCATAAAGATATTAGGGATTTCAAAAGAAAGTTGTATTTCAAGGAGGAAAAGGAGTTTCAAAGACCACATAAATTCATGGCTAAATTAAAGATTTTAAAAGAAACCACAGGGATACAAACAAAATCATGCATTACACATTTATCTTGAACAATAAAATAATGCAATGATCATTATTATTAAGTCCTAATTAAAAAAATAAGAAGAAACATCTGAAAGCATAATTGAATTAAAAACAGAATTCAAAACAAGAAATACAAAACAGAAAATGAATTAAAGAAAGGAAGAGAAAATAGGCTCACCTGACTTACCTAGTCGACCACCAAGCCCAGCAGCAGCCTGGCCGTGGCAGCCCAGGAACAGCCCAAGGCCCAGCCCCAAACCATGGCCTAACATTGGCCCAAGCCGGAGCCCAGAAGCATCCCTGCACCACGGTCCAAATAGCAGCCCACGCAGCCCACTTAGACCTTCGTGGGGATAAGACCGAAGACAACGTCTTCGTCTACGTCTCCAGCTCTGGACGCCCAGGAGCTCGCCACCGCGACGCCCAGGGCCACGTCCCGCGTCGCCGCCGCATTTGTTGACCGCCAGCACTCGTCGGAGAGCTATAAAATGCGTCGATAATCTCCTTTTCCCCTCTGTTCGTCTAATTCCTCACCAATGCCCGAAACCCTAGCCGCAGACCTCCGCTCGCCGCCGGCGATTGAGGCATCCCCGTGCCTCGCCATGACCACCAACCTCATCGCCATGCTCGACTTGGTCATCAGGCCAAAGGAATTGAGGCGGGGTGAGCCGTAGCGTCGCCGTCGACATCGTCTTCCCCGACACCGGCGCCGATGATTACCGGCGGTGCCGACCACCATTGAACACGCCGTCAAGCCCGGCGTACTCGCGGTGAGCTCCTCTACCGAATGGCATGCTCGCCTCGCTTATTAGCTCGCCGTAGCATCGCCGCGTCGGGAAACCGTGTCCGCCGCCGTTGTTCGTGCTCGCCGGAGTTACTCCGGTGACCAATAGATGGGGGCGCCGCCACCCTTAGGCTCACTCTGGTGCCGCGCATCCAACCAGTACCTCAGCACAGTCGCGGGAGCGGCGAATCGCCGGCGTCAACCTCGCCTGGCCGCCGGTCGACCACTCCCGAGCCACGTCGTCGATTTTGACTTTGGTCAAGTCACGCGTGGCAACTGACGTGGTCACTGGCCCACTAGTCAGTGGCTACGGGTAGAACTAACCGGGTACATTTAGTAGATTCTGTTTAAATTTAAATCCAGAAAAATTGCTGTAACTTCAAACAAATCTAGAAAATTCAATTTAAGTCAGAAAAATGTAAATAAGATATTAAAATTCTTAGAAAAGAAAAATCCATCCAATAAAATTATAAAATGGAATTTTTATTTTTAATAAAAATTCAATTATTTAATACTTGTTATTTAAGCCTTTAAATTTAATTCTAAATTCAAATAAAATTCAATAATTAAGAAAAACTTTTAAATTTAATAAAAACCAGTAAATAAATCAGGAAAATATTAAAACTAATTTTCCTTTACTTATTACTTATTAAATCCTTAATAGGACTTAAACCCTAATTAATAATTACCTTAATTATTAAATTCATTAAAAATAATAAAATGTCATATCCAATATTATTTTTATTTCAAACTCATTAATAACTTCAACTTGATAATGAAGTTATTAATCCAAGAATTATAGGGTAATTAAAAAACCCTAGTTCCATATGGTAGAAAACTAGGAACTCATCATTTCATGTGTAATCCTAAACCCTAGGTTCATTTAGAAACCTAGCTTTATTATTACATGAGAACCTTAATTTGCCTCCAACCTAAACCCTAGGTTGGAACTTATGATCATAATACTTACTTTGTATCCAGTGCTACATAGTAGCAACTAAATACTTGCCTTGCCACATAAAATGTAGAAGACCTAACACTAATATATGGGTATCCCATGTGTTCATCAGACCTAAATAATCAAGTAGGGTTAACCAAGTGAAAACCCTAGATCCTATTACCAAAGCCATCATCATTGTTTATCCCTATTTAGCATCACACCATTGTGATGAACCCTAATAGCAACCATACCTACTATTTGACATTACATAACCCTGTTCCACTAAACCCTACTAGTGTGAGATACTTGTGAACCATCCTATTTAGGAACCAACCATTCTCTACTCAGAGATTCAATAGCTAATACAAGACAACCTCAACCTTAATTGTTATACTTCTTATTACTTAAGAAGTATGTTCTTCAAAAGTTATCCTTTTGAAGTAAATAAAGAATCATCATCAACCCTGCTTCTAAGAACCTATAAACCCTAGCTATCTATCACCAACAAGATGAACCAATCTTGATAACAACCTTGTATGAATAGTTGCTTAGAATGCCAGGCTTAACTCAACCTTACAAGCCCTTGGTGTTGATGAATCCAACTCTGTTGTGATCCATCTAATACCTACTCCAGAAACTAGTTGAAACCATAGTAAACCATAGAACTCCACAACCCTAATTATCATACTTGTTCTTTACTAAAGAACATGTTCTTCAAAAGTTATTCTTTTGAAGTACATGATAATTAATCATTAACCATGTCATCGAGTAATAAAACTAACAACTGTTCAATACATGTTAACATTATGCCACTTATCATTCTTTGTGTGCTCAATTGATTACTATGCTTTATTATCTACATGTTTATTATACCAAGTAATCACAATTGAATAAGAACCTTGTTTGTGAATCTCTATAAAAGTGCAACACACCCTGAACTAATCATTACCACTCACTAATCCTAATTCATCGGGGTTAGGACACGCTTAGAGCGATTGCATCTCATACTTATGCATTATTGCATCTTTGCCAATCTTTTAAACATCGTCCTTACCGGACGATGATGCTATTTCAGAATTTGGAGTTATTGCGTAACGAAGACTTTGCCTGCATAATCTTGCAGTCAAGAAAGGCAAGTTCATCACTTGCTCATGTCATTTGAGTACCTTTATCAAATTACTTGCAAAGTACTATGATTATCACTATTGCATAAAAACCAAAACCACTACTTTCATAACTATGAATATGACTATGTGGTGGGCAATGGAACCATGGATTGTGTTGATATGGTGGAGGTTCCATTGCAAGGGTTTATATCCATCTAGGATTAAACAACAAATGTCGCCAGTGATTCTTGTGCCGTAATACCGTGTTAACCATAAGATCTGGAATGGGACGGACTAGTCAATCGTATTTCCACCTCTTGTACATCAACGGATGCGCTTACCGTAGTTGTATCGGAACAACCGGAGGGTGGGGATCCCACTCTAATTCCCCACGGTAAAGCATGGCTTGCCGTAGCAGTTGTATCTTGCGGAACAACGGAGGGTGGGGATCCCACTCTAATTCCCCACGGTAATGCGGTCTATGATGGGTTGCAGCTACCGGCGTAGGAGTGTATGGTAGAGCCCAGACTCGCGTGGTCGGGGTCCACCCCGAAATTACGGGAATAATGGGACCGGCGTGGACCAGGGTCGGGGCATGCAACAACGGGTGGGTGTGCGAGGTAGCGGAGGAATATGATTGGCTATGACCTTACTCCCGGCCTCACACCAAAGGAAGTGTGGACGAGCCTGCAACTCGGTTGGCAACAAGGATAAGATCTCTTATGGGTAAAGCAACACACCTGCAGAGTGTAATGAATCGTGACTCCACTGTTCCGGGATATGGAACTGCGAACGCGCCGGAAAGGAACTCCATGAAGTTCTAGTCAACCGGTGAAGGCTGACGGACATAGCTCTTCAGAATAAAAGCAACCTTTTGAAGAAATGTTTACAAAAACTTGCATTGCCTATGACTTTCTGGTCTATGGCCGTAGCTAGTGCATTAAACACCTCTTTCCTATAATGAACTTGTTGAGTACGCTCGTACTCATCCCACTCTTAAATCCCCTGCTTAGGTATGGAGGCATCAAAGGAGGATCTACAGTGCAACTCGAAGGCCGAGGAGTCAACAACTACTTCAAGAGACAGGACCATGTCAGGAGAGTCAGATACCACATTCAACAAGGAGAAAACCTAGATTAGCAATAGAAAGGAACTAGCTTCCTAAACCTAGCTCCTATTTAGCTAGAATCTATTCTTAGCCTCTATAGCTAGTTAAATACTCTTCAAATAGAGTTCGTGATAGGATTAGACTACGAGTCGTTCTTCTGGAGTTTATTTGCAGTTTTACCTCATTGTAAAGTAGGAGGTGTGATGATCTTATGTAACAGAGTTTGTGTGTAATTCTATAGACATGCCTTGGACCCGCATATGTTTCTGTTGTACCACTCTGAGCGATATAATACTAGTGGAACGGTGTTTCATTGGTGTTATATCGACTTGCATACTACACCATGCAGTGGTATGCCGGGTCACCACAGTTGGTATCAGAGCAAATGCTTTGACCTTAGGATTAAAACCCTTTAAAGGAGACCTATAGGATTGGTAGTGTCTATAGGAAGTTGTCTTAGATAAACCAAATCTTCTTGTGACTTGAGATGGATATTCACTTGAGAATAATCCTGACACACTTGAGTCAACATTTCTTACCTATCTTTCCTAAGTTAGTTAGCTAATCCTAAATGTGTAGCACATCATTAAGTTCTTAAAACAATAGATGAGTAGATCACAGTTGGTATACAATACATGGTAGTCCAAAGAAAGGATACAACCATAAGTAAGATATCCTAATAGAAGATGTAGACCAGGACAAGTAATAGGGTAAGAAAAATTTATCTAAACTTGTGAAACAACTGATAGCAAGTGATAAATATATGCTATATGCGATATTATAGACCATGATGAGTCAATCATGGGAGGTAAGGAAGAGTGATAGGAATAAAATTTGTCTACTTACATGATAGTGATGGTAATCATATATGATTCACCTGAGAATAATTATGTGATGGAATAGAACATCTTAAACATTTAGGAGGAGAACAATAAGAAGCCAGACAATAGTGCAAGAACTGTGTTCCAAAAATATGGGAAGTGTGCCAAACACATCATGACCATAGTCTTATGGTAGAAACAATAGGAAGTAATGGAGCTATATTTCCATAGTTATGTGTTTAGAATAGCAATGTTAGAACCTAGACATATCATGTGAGATAGTCCTCAATAAAATGAAAGTTAAGTAGTACTTCCAAAGAAAATTAGGTTAGCCACAACTATCCTAGACCACTTTGTTTCAAGTTTATCTCATTGCAAATGTGCAATTAAGGTAAAGGTTGAGACAAATCGTAGAATTCCCTATATTCGTGCTAAGTATCACGATATAAACCTATATTATGTGGTGTTATATACTACACATCTCAGCCTGATGTTTAGAGATGTCTTACTCAACTATTATATTCAGGCTTATGATGGTGTGTATTATAAGCACAAAGCTGAATCTTCTTGGACTTTATTGGAATTTTTATTGTTTGACTAGATCCATACATGAAGTTTGACTTTGATATGCAAATGCATGTTGCAATATCAAGTTCTTACTTGATGCTATAGATCTAGAGGGTAATGGTATCCGTGTGAGGAAGTGACGAATTCTAAAGATTCTGAAGACAAGATGAAGGTTCATCAGAAGAAGGAAACAAAATTGTGGGAAGCAACCACAAAACTCCGAAGGAAATACCAATCCAAAACTCATGCTTAGCCTCAACAGAGGAGTACTTTAGTA
The DNA here is from genome assembly GCA_030979885.1 of Lolium multiflorum. Taxonomy (NCBI): domain Eukaryota; kingdom Viridiplantae; phylum Streptophyta; class Magnoliopsida; order Poales; family Poaceae; genus Lolium; species Lolium multiflorum. The sequence goes on along the minus strand of CM061748.1, from coordinate 197,055,065 downwards.
CATGAGAAGCATGAAGGGAGAAATATAGTGATTATGGAGAAGTAGAAGTGGAACCATAGTCATTGTAGAAAAGGGAATGCATGGGAAATCACCTTGGATAGTATATTCATAGTGGTTTTCTTGCAAAATAAACCCTGAAGAGAGGAAGATGACCTATAAAACCATAGCAGATATAAGAAGACCATAGTTGATATCAAAAGACCACAATTGGTATAATATCAATACTGCGAGATAAAGTAGAAGATGTCTCGTCCAGTTGATAAAAACCTATAATAGAATCCATTTATAGATAACAAATAGCCACAATTGGTATCAACTAGTCCATAATTGGAATCTTCATACCAAGAAGTTGTGAACAAATAAAATTTTGTCAACCAAATAGCAATGACCTATAATCATTTAGTCAAAGGATTCACATTGGATGTCCACAATTGAGTGGATGCACCACAGATATTCTTCACAAGACCTAGAAGAGTACAACCCATAAACTAGACCTAGACCAATATTCTAACCATAAGTCCAATGGTTGGAAAAATAGGAGTTGAAGACCATAAGAAAACTCTAAGGGGTAGAGTAAAGATTGAGTTGGATGTATAATGACTCACTACTTTAAGCAAGATAGAAGAAGAAGGTCTGAACTGAGAGGAAGTTCGATCTTATTTTCATAAGATTGTTGAACACCACTTTCAGAAGTATGTCAGACCAGAAGCCGAGGTTTATACCTCGAGGAAGTAAGAAGTGGAATATAACTTGAGAAAGTGAGTAGTATTTACTCACAAGTACGAAAGCTCAAGTAAGTTAAGCATAAAGAAGTTGGACGAAGAAAATACCGTAGACCAAATACAGCTCAAAAAGGCCAAAGACCGAAGGAGATTGACCATACCAAAACTAAAGTCCATTTGAAAGATTCCTTTCATGAAACCTAAAGGAACCAAAATAGTTAGAGGTATCAACTATAATCCATGATTGGATAGACTAAATGAGTCTAATCCATTCTTTGGGAAATAAATACTCAAGACCATTTCCATAGTAAGTACCTTACTAAGTACCATTATTGCAGTTTTGGTAGTAAGGGAAAACAAAGACCTATTTTACCAATTAGGAGTTTATTATCAAATTAGTCTTCAAATAAGACCAGCAGCACCAGAAGAAGTCTCAATCATTGAATCTTTAATGAGAAAGGAAACAAGCTTATAATATTGGAGGAAATCATGGAAGTAAAGGAAGTAATAGTTGTTTGATGTCAAACACTAATGGATTCCAGGAAGAATCTGGATAAGGGATATATACAATTATATCCAGTGAGATTACCACGGAGTTCGAGAAAAGTCGTAGTCTGCACAAGTCAGATCCACACTTCGGAAACGTGAGAGAGATCAAACTTCGAGGACGAAGTTTAGTTTAAGGGGTAGAGACTGTAATATCCCAGGTATTGGGGTTAAAAAAATAGAGGAAATAGATGTGTGCATTGCATTCATGCATAGAAAATCCGGGGAATTTTCGCGCTTTAAAGTAAAACAGTCACAGTAACTGAAGTTTCACTTGACCTTGGTGGAATTGAAGTAGCTCATCAAGTCAAGCGCTATAAACCTCAATGTGACTTTGCTGAAACCTTGTTTTGGGTAGAGATGAATTTGATCTAAGGGTTTAGATCAAATGGAACTAATAATTAACACAACAACACTTTACTCAATGATCAATTGCTTGATCTTATAAAAGATTATAATATGGTAATCCTTGTCATAACATATGAACACCAATTCAATTGTAAATCAAATAACAATAAAATGGAGAAACCAGTCTTGACTTATCTTCTCCATGTCTTAAACTAATCCTTGATCCTACCATGAACCTCATGGTATCCATTCCACTTCAACATTGGAATTATAACAAGGAGATCCACTCAAGAAGTATATATTCTTCTCTATTCCATATTATTATACATCAAACCTAGAGAGGTGAGAGAGTTCTACAATAATTATTAGAGAAGTAACAAACCTTAAGCTAAACCTTGGATATACATCCATGTATTCAAACCATCACCTTCAAGAGAAAACCCTAGAATATTATTCAAGACATTCCCTAGAGATAGAACTTATTTATGTTAACCATAGATATTGGTGACTACATCATTATCTTTGGGAGAATAACCTCAGGTCAGCATTGAAGTCCTTCCCAAATGAGAGAGCCCATTCAAATCAATTCTAGCTTTACCTATTAATGAATAAAGGACAATCTTTGAACTAAAGTATTAGGTTGTAAACCATTTCCCTTGGAGTGGTGAGATAACCTAATATCACATGAAATAATTGTAGGATAACGTAGCATAGAAAACAAAAATTTTCCTACGGCGAACACGCAATCCAAGCCAAGATGCAATCTAGAAGACGGTAGCAACGAGGGGATTGTCGAGACTCACCCTTGAAGAGATTCCAAAGCCTACAAGAGGAGGCTCTTGTTGCTGCGGTAGACGTTCACTTGCCGCTTGCAAAAGCGCGTAGAAGATCTTGATCACGATCGGTTCCGGCGCCACGAACGGGCAGCACCTCCGTACTCGGTCACACGTTCGGTTGTTGATGAAGACGACGTCCACCTCCCCGTTCCAGCGGGCAGCGGAAGTAGTAGCTCCTCTTGAATCCGACAGCACGACGGCGTGGTGTCGGTGGCGGTGGAGAAATCCGGCGGAGCTTCGCTAAGCGTGCGGGATATGGTGGAGGAGCGGGGCGCTAGGGTTTGGGGAGAGGGGGTGGCCGGCCACTATGGGGGCGGCCAAGCTTGTGGCTTTGGTGTGGCCGGCCCCCTCCCCTTGGCCCTCTATATATAGGTGGATCCCAAGTGTTGGTGTCCAAATCTTCGAATAAGACCCGAAACCAAAACCTTCCATAGGAGGGGAAACCTAGCCCAACTAGGACTCCCACCCAAAGGTGGGATTCCCACCTCCCATGTGGGGGTGGCCGGCCCCCTATGGTGGAGTCCACTTGGGACTCCACCCCCACTAGGGCTGGCCGGCCATGGAGGTGGAGTCCCTTGTGGACTCCACCTTCCTTGGTGGTTTCTTCCGGACTTTTCTAGAACCTTCTAGAACCTTCCATAGAACCTTCCGCATCATTTTATTCACATAAAATGACATCCTATATATGAATCTTATTCTCCGGACCATTCCGGAACTCCTCGTGATGTCCGGGATCACATCCGGGACTCCGAACAAATATTCGAACTCCATTCCATATTCAAGTTCTACCATTTCAACATCCAACTTTAAGTGTGTCACCCTACGGTTCGAGAACTATGCGGACATGGTTGAGTACTCACTCCGACCAATAACCAATAGCGGGATCTGGAGATCCATAATGGCTCCCACATATTCAACGATGACTTTAGTGATCGAATGAACCATTCACATACATTACCAATTCCCTTTGTCTCGCGATATTTTACTTGTCCGAGGTTTGATCTTCGGTATCACTCTATACCTTGTTCAACCTCGTCTCCTGACAAGTACTCTTTACTCGTACCGTGGTATGTGGTCTCTTATGAACTCATTCATATGCTTGCAAGACATTAGACGACATTCCACCGAGAGGGCCCAGAGTATATCTATCCGTCATCGGGATGGACAAATCCCATGTTGATCCATATGCCTCAACTCATACTTTCCGGATACTTAATCCCACCTTTATAGCCACCCATTTACGCAGTGGTGTTTGGTGTAATCAAAGTACCTTTCCGGTATAAGTGATTTGTATGATCTCATGGTCATAAGGACTAGGTAACTATGTATCGAAAGCTTATAGCAAATAACTTAATGACGAGATCTTATGCTACGCTTAATTGGGTGTGTCCATTACATCATTCACACAATGACATAACCTTGTTATTAATAACATCCAATGTTCATGATTATGAAACTAATCATCCATTAATCAACAAGCTAGTTTAAGAGGCATACTAGGGACTTCTTGTTTGTCTACATATCACACATGTACTAATGTTTCGTTAATACAATTCTAGCATGATATATAAACATTTATCATAAACATAAAGATATAAATAACCACTTTATTATTGCCTCTAGGGCATATCTCCTTCAGTCTCCCACTTGCACTAGAGTCAATAATCTAGATTACATTGTAATATACCTAACACCCATGGCATTCTGGTGTTGGTCATGTTTTGCCCTAGGGAGAGCTTTAGTCAACGGATCTGCTACATTCAGATCAGTGTGTACTTTGCAAATCTTTACTTCTCCATCTTCGATGTACTCGCGAATCGAGTGGTAACGCAGCTTGATATGCTTCAGCCTCTTGTGTGACCTTGGCTCTTGTGCATTGGCGATGGCACCCATGTTATCACAGTAGATGACAAATGGGTCCAATGCACTAGGAACCACACCGAGCTCTACAATGAACCTCTTCATCCATACCGCTTCGATGAAGCCTCAGCCGCTATGTACTCCGATTGTTGAGGATTTCGCCACCGTGCACTGCTTCGAGCTTGCCCAGCTTACTGCAGCACCATTCAATATAAACACGTACCCAGATTGTGACTTAGAGTCATCGGGATCAGTGTTCCAACTTGCATCGGTGTAACTTGTTACAACGAGCTCTTGGTCACCTCCATAACAAAGAAACATATCCTTAGTTCTTTTCAAGTACTTCAGGATATTCTTGACCGCTGTCCAGTGTTCCATGGATCACTTTGATATCTGCTAGTCAAACTAACAGCATGTGCTATATCCGGTCTTGTACATAGCATGGCATACATGATAGAGCCTACTGCCGAGGCATAGGGGATCTGACTCATCCTTTCTCTTTCTTCTGCCGTAGCCGGTCCTTGAGTCTTACTCAAGACCTTGCCTGGTAACATAGGTAAGAATCCTTTCTTACTTTTGTCCATTCTAAACTTTTTCAGAATCTTGTCCAGGTATGTACTCTGTGATAGCCCTATTAGACGTCTTGATCTATCTCTATAAATCTTGATGCCTAATATATATGATGCTTCACCAAGGTCTTTCATTGAAAAACTATTATTCAAATAACCCTTTACACTGCTTAATAGTTCTATATCATTCCCAATCAATAATATGTCATCTACATATAATATCAGGAATGCTACAGAGCTCCCACTCACTTTCTTGTAAATACAGGCCTCTCCATGACACTGTATAAACCCGAAGTCTTTGATCACCTTATCAAAGCGTCGGTTCCAACTTCTTGATGCTTGCTTCAGTCCATAGATTGAACGCTGAAGTTTGCATACTTTGTCAGCATTTTTAGGATCGACAAAACTTTTGGGTTGTACCATATACAACTCTTCCTCAATATCTCCATTAAGGAACGCCGTTTTGACATCCATCTGCCAAATCTCATAATCGAAAAATGCAGCTATTGCTAACAAAATCCTCACAGATTTTAGCTTCGCTACAGGTGAGAAAGTCTCATCGTAGTCAACTCCTTGAATTTGTCGGAAACCCTTTGCGACAAGTCGAGCTTTATAGACAGTAATATTACCATCAGCATCTGTTTTTCTCTTGAAGATCCATTTATTCTCGACAGCCTTTCGGCTATCAGGTAAGTCTACCAAAGTCCATACTTTGTTATCATACATGGATCCCATTTCGGATTTCATGGCTTCTTGCCATTTGTTGGAATCTGGGCTCATCATCGCTTCTTCATATGTCGCAGGGTCCTCATCATTGTTATCCACAATCATGACATTTAGACAAGGATCATACCAATCAGGAGTGGCACGTTCCCTTGTCGATCTGCGAGGTTCAGTTGTTTCCTCGTTCGAAGTTTCATGATCATTATCATTAGCTTCTCTGTTGCCGGTGTAGGCGGTACAGGAACATTTTCGGCTGCGCTACTCTGATCAACGAGTAGAGATTCTTCAATCTCATCGAGTTCTACTTTTCTTCCAGTCACTTCTTTAGTGAGAAATTCTTTCTCAAGAAAGGTTCCGTTTTTAGCAACAAAGATCTTGCCTTCGGATCTGTGATAGAAAGTGTACCCTATAGTTTCCTTAGGGTATCCTATGAAGACGCATTTCTCCGCTTTGGGTTCTAGCTTGTCCGGTTGTAACTTTTTTACATAGGCTTCGCAACCCCAAACTTTTAGGAACGACAGCTTAGGTTTCTTATTAAACCATAATTCATACGGCGTCGTTTCAACGGATTTTGATGGTGCTCTATTTAAAGTGAATGCGGCTGTCTCTAATGCATAACTCCAAAATGATAACGGCAAATCAGTAAGAGACATCATACTACGAACCATATCTAAGAGAGTTCGATTACGACGTTCGGACACACCGTTTCGTTGTGGTGTTCCCGGCGGTGTCAATTGTGAAAGTATTCCGCATTTCTTTAAATGCATGCCAAACTCATAACTCAGATATTCACCTCCACGATCAGATCGTAGAAATTTGATCTTCTTGTTACGTTGATTTTCTACTTCACTTTGAAATTCCTTAAACTTCTCGAAAGTTTCGGATTTATGTTTCATGAAATAGATATACCCATATCTACTCAGATCATCTGTGAAGGTTAGAACATAACGATAACCACGCGCGATGCTACGCTCATTGGTCCACATACATCGGTATGTATGATTTCCAATAAGTCAGTAGCTCGCTCCATCATACCCGAGAATGGAGTCTTAGTCATTTTTCCCATCAGACATGCTTCGCATCTATCAAGTGACTCAAAGTCAAGTGATTCAAGTAATCCATCGGTATGGAGTTTCTTCATGCGTTTCACTCCAATATGACCAAGACGACAGTGCCACATATAAGTAGAATTATCATTCAATTTAATTCGCTTAGCATCAATGTTATGTATATGTGTATCACTACTATCGAGATCTAATAGAAATAAGCCATTCTTTTCAGGTGCTCGACCATAAAAGATATTATTCATAAAGATAGAACAACCATTATTCTCAGACTTGAATGAATAACCGTCTTGCATTAAACAAGATCCTGATATAATGTTCATGCTCAACGCGGGTACATAATAACAATTATTTAGGCTTAAAACTAATCCCGAAGGTAGATGTAGAGGAAGTGTCCCGACTGCGATCACATTGACCTTGGATCCGTTTCCAACGCGCATCGTCACTTCATCTTTCAGCAGTTGTCGTTTATTCTTTAGTTCCTGTTTCGAGTTACAAATATGAGCAACCGAACCAGTATCAAATACCCAGGTACTAGAACGAGAACCAGTGAAATGAACATCTATAACATGTATATCAGATATACCTTCTTTCTTCTTCTTGACAAGGCCGCTCTTCAGATCCGCCAAATACTTGGAGCAATTACGCCAGTGTCCCTTCTCTTTGCAGTAATAGCATCAGCATCAGGCTTAGGGCCGTTCTTAGGTTTCATAGGAGGTGTGGCAGCTTTCTTGCCACCCTTCTTGAATTTTCCCTTAGACTTGCCCTGTTTCTTGAAACTGGTGGTCTTGTTGACCATCAACACTTGGTGCTCTTTCTTAATCTCAATCTCAGCAGCTTTTAACATGCCAAAGAGTTCAGGAAACTCCTTGTTCATGTTCTGCATATTGTAATTCATCACAAAGTTCTTGTAACTTGGTGGCAGTGATTGAAGGACACGATTAATCCCCAGTCTGTTAGGAATCACTATTCCCAAGTCACTGAGTTTCTTCGCATGCCCGGTCATAACGAGCATGTGCTCACTAATGGAGCTGCCTTCTTCCATCATACAGCTGAAAAAGTGTTTCGATGCTTCATAGCATTCCACGGCCGCATGAGTTTCAAAAATAGTCTTCAACTCTTTCATCAACTCATGAGGATCGTGGTGCTCAAAACGTTTTTGAAGATCGGATTCCTGCATAAGATGGCACACTGAACTTGAGAGTACCGAGTTTTCCGAGTTGCGTAAACACTCTTTACTTCATCGGTTTCAGTTTCTGCTGGAGGGTCACCTAGCGGTGCATCAAGCACATATTGCAGATTTCCGCCATTGAGGAAGATCCATCAGTGAAGTTGCTACCGTTGCTCTTAAGTTTTTCTTTCTCTAGGAACTGGTTAAAATTGATTGGGGACGCCATATCTACAACATATTTGCAATAGTTTAGACTAAGTTTATGACAAATTGAGTTCAAATTTTAATTCAACATAATTAAAAATCTAGGTGAACTCCCACTCAAAACAATATCCCTCGCATTGTCTTAGTGATCACACGAACCAAATCTACCGCACCTAAACCCGATCATCACGAGAAAAGGTGTGATTTCAATGGCGAACACTCAAAGTGTTCATCATATCAATCATATGATTCATGCTCTACCTTTCGGTATCACGTGTTCCGAGACCATGTCTGTACATGCTAGGCTCGTCAAGGCCACCTTAGTATCCGCATGTGCAAAACTGTCTTGCACCCGTTGTATGTACTTATTGAATCTATCACATCCGATCATCACGAGATGCTTCGAAACGACAAGACTTGATAACGGTGCTACTAAGGATGAACACTTTATTATCTTGAGATTTTAGTGAGAGGGATCATCTTATAATGCTACCGTCGCGATCTAAGCAAAATAAGATGCATAAAAGGATTAACATCACATGCAGTTCATATGTGATATGATATGGCCCTTTTGTCTTTGCGCCTTTGATCTTGATCTCCAAAGCGTGGACATGATCTCCATCATCAACGGGCATGATCTCCATCATTGTCGGCGAAGCACCAAGGTCAATGGCGCCGTCTTCATGATCGTCCTCCATGTAGCAACTATTACAACTACTTTGAAATACTACTCAACATGAAATTTAAAGACAACCATAAGGCTCCTGCCGGTTGCCACAATACAATAATGATCATCTCAAACATATTCATCATCACATTATGGCCATATCACATCACCAAACCCTGCAAAAACAAGTTAGACGTTCTCTAATTTGGTTTGCATATTTTACGTGGTTTAGGGTTTTCGAGCAAGATCCAATCTACCTACGAACATGAACCACAACGGTGATACTAGTGTTGTCAATAGAAGAGTAAATTGAATCTTCACTATAGTAGGAGAGACAGACACCCGCAAAGCCACTTATGCAATACAAGTTGCATGTCAAGCGTGGAGCAAATCTCATGAACGCGGTCATGTAAAGTTAGCCCGAGCCGCTTCATCCCACTATGCCACAAAGATGCAAAGTACTCAACTAAAGATAACAAGAGCATCAACGCCCACAAACCATTGTGTTCTACTCGTGCAACCATCTATGCATAGACACGGCTCTGATACCACTGTAGGATAACGTAGCATAGAAAACAAAAATTTTCCTACGGCGAACACGCAATCCAAGCCAAGATGCAATCTAGAAGACGGTAGCAACGAGGGGATTGTCGAGACTCACCCTTGAAGAGATTCCAAAGCCTACAAGAGGAGGCTCTTGTTGCTGCGGTAGACGTTCACTTGCCGCTTGCAAAAGCGCGTAGAAGATCTTGATCACGATCGGTTCCGGCGCCACGAACGGGCAGCACCTCCGTACTCGGTCACACGTTCGGTTGTTGATGAACGACGTCCACCTCCCCGTTCCAGCGGGCAGCGGAAGTAGTAGCTCCTCTTGAATCCGACAGCACGACGGCGTGGTGTCGGTGGCGGTGGAGAAATCCGGCGGAGCTTCGCTAAGCGTGCGGGATATGGTGGAGGAGCGGGCGCTAGGGTTTGGGGAGAGGGGGTGGCCGGCCACTATGGGGCGGCCAAGCTTGTGGCTTTGGTGTGGCCGGCCCCTCCCTTGGCCCTCTATATATAGGTGGATCCCAAGTGTTGGTGTCCAAATCTTCGAATAAGACCCGAAACCAAAACCTTCCATAGGAGGGGAAACCTAGCCCAACTAGGACTCCCACCCAAAGGTGGGATTCCCACCTCCCATGTGGGTTGGCCGGCCGCCCACTTGGGACTCCACCCCCACTAGGGCTGGCCGGCCATGGAGGTGGAGTCCCTTGTGGACTCCACCTTCCTTGGTGGTTTCTTCCGGACTTTTCTAGAACCTTCTAGAACCTTCCATAGAACCTTCCGCATCATTTTATTCACATAAAATGACATCCTATATATGAATCTTATTCTCCGGACCATTCCGGAACTCCTCGTGATGTCCGGGATCACATCCGGGACTCCGAACAAATATTCGAACTCCATTCCATATTCAAGTTCTACCATTTCAACATCCAACTTTAAGTGTGTCACCCTACGGTTCGAGAACTATGCGGACATGGTTGAGTACTCACTCCGACCAATAACCAATAGCGGGATCTGGAGATCCATAATGGCTCCCACATATTCAACGATGACTTTAGTGATCGAATGAACCATTCACATACATTACCAATTCCCTTTGTCTCGCGATATTTTACTTGTCCGAGGTTTGATCTTCGGTATCACTCTATACCTTGTTCAACCTCGTCTCCTGACAAGTACTCTTTACTCGTACCGTGGTATGTGGTCTCTTATGAACTCATTCATATGCTTGCAAGACATTAGACGACATTCCACCGAGAGGGCCCAGAGTATATATCCGTCATCGGGATGGACAAATCCCACTGTTGATCCATATGCCTCAACTCATACTTTCCGGATACTTAATCCCACCTTTATAGCCACCCATTTACGCAGTGGTGTTTGGTGTAATCAAAGTACCTTTCCGGTATAAGTGATTTGTATGATCTCATGGTCATAAGGACTAGGTAACTATGTATCGAAAGCTTATAGCAAATAACTTAATGACGAGATCTTATGCTACGCTTAATTGGGTGTGTCCATTACATCATTCACACAATGACATAACCTTGTTATTAATAACATCCAATGTTCATGATTATGAAACTAATCATCCATTAATCAACAAGCTAGTTTAAGAGGCATACTAGGGACTTCTTGTTTGTCTACATATCACACATGTACTAATGTTTCAGTTAATACAATTCTAGCATGATATATAAACATTTATCATAAACATAAAGATATAAATAACCACTTTATTATTGCCTCTAGGGCATATCTCCTTCAATAATACCATATCCATGAATTGATAGAGAAAGAAAGAGATTAATCCAATTAAGTTAGACAAATGGAATCTTAGCCTAGATACCTAAAGAGATCTTGTGAGTACGCCATAAACCCTAGAATAACTATACCTATATGAGAGCTCAAGCTTTGGTGTTATACTCAAGTTAGATGAGGAAACACTTGAAATTTAAGGGAGAGAACTATCTATATAACCAGATGATTATATCATCATTGATTAAGTAGAACCATAACCTAATATCTCAGGCATTCTCCTGGAATATAATTTATGGAGACAACCATAGCCATGTTCACTCAAGATAGTATAGAAGAAGTGATATACCTTAGTTGATCAAGACAATGCTTGATCATGGAAGTAAGAACCCATTCCATGAGAGATACCTTAGGAAGCCAAACCCTTGATCATTATAGATTGAGTAATAATCATAAACCCTAAGAACTTGAGGTAGGGAGATTAAGAATAGGTTGATCATGATCATGCCATGATCATACTTTGGAGAAATATAAGAATAAGCCATAAGTTAAATCCTAATAGGATTAGTAGATGCTATTCACCACATGAAATCTTAGGGAGGTAACTAGTAAGCAACCATCTTATCATGGTTAGGGGAGATTAAACCCTAGCCAATGCACTATGGTGTCATCCCATATCTACAACCTAGAATTATATCTTAACCTAGTTTGTATACCACTTGGGTGAGCTCAGCTAAAACCCAATGAAGCCATATTTGAGTTTCAAACCATATGTCAGCCAACACATAGAATTAGAACCCTAGCATTGCACTCTCATGCTTAATTATAAAATAAAAGAACCACCTAATGTTAAGTCCTATAATTAAAACCATGGGTGGTTAACAACCATTTAACCTTGTAACCAAAATAAACCAAGATTAAAACAATACATACTTAGATACTCTCTAATACAATGATAGTATTACCCTTAATAAGAGGGGTTATGTGAAAAACTATAAAACCCTAATACATTGGTGCTCACATAAAATCACATGCAAGTGACTAAGTCAAGACCCTAGAAATATTTAGGTACAAAAAGCCAGGCCATTAGTCACCTCCTTAAATCATAAAGATATTAGGGATTTCAAAAGAAAGTTGTATTTAAAGGAGGAAAAGGAGTTTCAAAGACCACATAAATTCATGGCTAAATTAAAGATTTTAAAAGAAACCACAGGGATACAAACAAAATCATGCATTACACATTTATCTTGAACAATAAAATAATGCAATGATCATTATTATTAAGTCCTAATTAAAAAAATAAGAAGAAACATCTGAAAGCATAATTGAATTCAAAACAGAATTCAAAACAAGAAATACAAAACAGAAAATGAATTAAAGAAAGGAAGAGAAAATAGGCTCACCTGACTTACCTAGTCGACCACCAAGCCCAGCAGCAGCCTGGCCGTGGCAGCCCAGGAACAGCCCAAGGCCCAGCCCCAAACCATGGCCTAACATTGGCCCAAGCCGGAGCCCAGAAGCATCCCTGCACCACGGTCCAAATAACAGCCCACGCAGCCCACTTAGACCTTCGTGGGGATAAGACCGAAGACAACGTCTTCGTCTTCGTCTCCAGCTCTGGACGCCCAGGAGCTCGCCACCGCGACGCCCAGGGCCACGTCCCGCGTCGCCGCCGCATTTGTTGACCGCCAGCACTCGTCGGAGAGCTATAAAATGCGTCGATAATCTCCTTTTCCCCTCTGTTCGTCTAATTCCTCACCAATGCCCGAAACCCTAGCCGCAGACCTCCGCTCGCCGCCGGCGATTGAGGCATCCCCGTGCCTCGCCATGACCACCAACCTCATCGCCATGCTCGACTTGGTCATCAGGCCAAAGGAATTGAGGCGGGGTGAGCCGTAGCGTCGCCGTCGACATCGTCTTCCCCGACACCGGCGCCGATGATTACCGGCGGTGCCGACCACCATTGACCACGCCGTCAAGCCCGGCGTACTCGCGGTGAGCTCCTCTACCGAATGGCATGCTCGCCTCGCTTACTAGCTCGCCGTAGCATCGCCGCGTCAGGAAACCGTGTCCGCCGCCGTTGTTCGTGCTCGCCGGAGTTACTCCGGTGACCAATAGATGGGGGCGCCGCCACCCTTAGGCTCACTCTGGTGCCGCGCATCCAACCAGTACCTCAGCACAGTCGCGGGAGCGGCGAATCGCCGGCGTCAACCTCGCCTGGCCGCCGGTCGACCACTCCCGAGCCACGTCGTCGATTTTGACTTTGGTCAAGTCACGCGTGGCAACTGACGTGGTCACTGGCCCACTAGTCAGTGGCTACGGGTAGAACTAACCGGGTACATTTAGTAGATTCTGTTTAAATTTAAATCCAGAAAAATTGCTGTAACTTCAAACAAATCTAGAAAATTCAATTTAAGTCAGAAAAATGTAAATAAGATATTAAAATTCTTAGAAAAGAAAACTCCATCCAATAAAATTATAAAATGGAATTTTTATTTTTAATAAAAATTCAATTATTTAATACTTGTTATTTAAGCCTTTAAATTTAATTCTAAATTCAAATAAAATTCAATAATTAAGAAAAACTTTTAAATTTAATAAAAACCAGTAAATAAATCAGGAAAATATTAAAACTAATTTTCCTTTACTTATTACTTATTAAATCCTTAATAGGAGGACTTAAACCCTAATTAATAATTACCTTAATTATTAAATTCATTAAAAATAATAAAATGTCATATCCAATATTATTTTTATTTAAAACTCATTAATAACTTCAACTTGATAATGAAGTTATTAATCCAAGAATTATTGGGTAATTAAAAAAAACCCTAGTTCCATATGGTAGAAAACTAGGAACTCATCATTTCATGTGTAATCCTAAACCCTAGGTTCATTTAGAAACCTAGCTTTATTATTACATGAGAACCTTAATTTGCCTCCAACCTAAACCCTAGGTTTGAACTTATGATCATAATACTTACTTTGTATCCAGTGCTACATAGTAGCAACTAAATACTTGCCTTGCCACATAAAATGTAGAAGACCTAACACTAATACATGGGTATCCCATGTGTTCATCAGACCTAAATAATCAAGTAGGGTTAACCAAGTGAAAACCCTAGATCCTATTACCAAAGCCATCATCATTGTTTATCCCTATTTAGCATCACACCATTGTGATGAACCCTAATAGCAACCATACCTACTATTTGACATTGCATAACCCTGTTCCACTAAACCCTACTAGTGTGAGATACTTGTGAACCATCCTATTTAGGAACCAACCATTCTCTACTCAGAGATTCAATAGCTAATACAAGACAACCTCAACCTTAATTGTTATACTTCTTATTACTTAAGAAGTATGTTCTTCAAAAGTTATCCTTTTGAAGTAAATAAAGAATCATCATCAACCCTGCTTCTAAGAACCTATAAACCCTAGCTATCTATCACCAACAAGATGAACCAATCTTGATAACAACCTTGTATGAATAGTTGCTTAGAATGCCAGGCTTAACTCAACCTTACAAGCCCTTGGTGTTGATGAATCCAACTCTGTTGTGATCCATCTAATACCTACTCCAGAAACTAGTTGAAACCATAGTAAACCATAGAACTCCACAACCCTAATTATCATACTTGTTCTTTACTAAAGAACATGTTCTTCAAAAGTTATTCTTTTGAAGTACATGATAATTAATCATTAACCATGTCATCGAGTAATAAAACTAACAACTGTTCAATACATGTTAACATTATGCCACTTATCATTCTTTGTGTGCTCAATTGATTACTATGCTTTATTATCTACATGTTTATTATACCAAGTAATCACAATTGAATAAGAACCTTGTTTGTGAATCTCTATAAAAGTGCAACACACCCTGAACTAATCATTACCACTCACTAATCCTAATTCATCGGGGTTAGGACACGCTTAGAGCGATTGCATCTCATACTTATGCATTATTGCATCTTTGCCAATCTTTTAAACATCGTCCTTACCGGACGATGATGCTATTTCAGAATTTGGAGTTATTGCGTAACGAAGACTTTGCCTGCATAATCTTGCAGTCAAGAAAGGCAAGTTCATCACTTGCTCATGTCATTTGAGTACCTTTATCAAATTACTTGCCAAGTACTATGATTATCACTATTGCATAAAAACCAAAACCACTACTTTCATAACTATGAATATGACTATGTGGTGGGCAATGGAACCATGGATTGTGTTGATATGGTGGAGGTTCCATTGCAAGGGTTTATATCCATCTAGGATTAAACAACAAATGTCGCCAGTGATTCTTGTGCCGTAATACCCGTGTTAACCATAAGATCTGGAATGGGACGGACTAGTCAATCGTATTTCCACCTCTTGTACATCAACGGATGCGCTTACCGTAGCAGTTGTATCCGCGGAACAACCGGAGGGTGGGGATCCCACTCTAATTCCCCACGGTAAAGCATGGCTTGCCGTAGCAGTTGTATCTTGCGGAACAACCGGAGGGTGGGGATCCCACTCTAATTCCCCACGGTAATGCGGTCTATGATGGGTTGCAGCTACCGGCGTAGGAGTGTATGGTAGAGCCCAGCACTGTCGTCGTGGTCGGGGTCCACCCTGAAATTACGGGAATAATGGGACCGGCGTGGACCCAGGGTCGGGGCATGCAACAACGGGTGGGTGTGCGAGGTAGCGGAGGAATATGATTGGCTATGACCTTACTCCTGGCCTCACACCAAAGGAAGTGTGGACGAGCCTGCAACTCGGTTGGAAACAAGGATAAGATCTCTTATGGGTAAAGGAACACACCTCTGCAGAGTGTAATGAACTGTGACCAGTCACTCCTGTTCGGGATATGGACTGCGAACGCGCCGGAAAGGAACTCCATGAAGTTCTAGTCAACCGGTGAAGGCTGACGGACATAGCTCTTCGAATAAAAGCAACCTTTTGAAGAAATGTTTATAAAAACTTGCATTGCCTATGACTTTGGTCTATGGCCGTAGCTAGTGCATTAAACACCTCTTTCCTATAATGAACTTGTTGAGTACGCTCGTACTCATCCCACTCTTAAATCCCCTGCTTAGGTATGGAGGCATCAAAGGAGGATCTACAGTGCAACTCGAAGGCCGAGGAGTCAACAACTACTTCAAGAGACAGGACCATGTCAGGAGAGTCAGATACCACATTCAACAAGGAGAAAACCTAGATTAGCAATAGAAAGGAACTAGCTTCCTAAACCTAACTCCTATTTAGCTAGAATCTATTCTTAGCCTCTATAGCTAGTTAAATACTCTTCAAATAGAGTTCGTGATAGGATTAGACTACGAGTCGTTCTTCTGGAGTTTAATTGCAGTTTTACCTCATTGTAAAGTAGGAGGCTGTGATGATCTTCTGTAACAGAGTTTGTGTGTAATTCTATAGACATGCCTTGGACCCGCATATGTTCCTGTTGTACCACTCTGAGCGATATAATACTAGCGGAACGGTGTTTCATTGGTGTTATATCAGACTTGCATACTACACCATGCAGTGGTATGCCGGGTCACCAAAAAATACTAGCCATGAATATTTTTATTAGAAAATATACCGTTGTCGTAGCATCATTGATTCCAGGATTAATAATTATTATTAATTTGATTCTCTGCATTACACGATAAAATTTTCTATATAACAGTTCTCTTCCTTTCAAAAATATTCTATTTCTTCAAGACCTTAGAAGATAAGGTGTTGATTATGCTACTAAATTCTACCGGATGGCCAATTATCTAAAACATTTTTTATCACTCAAGCATGGCATTTGTCAACCTATCAAAAAGAGCAAATACATTAAAGCTTTGTATGAGTACTAAATTGAGGATACAACTTATATGGTTGAAATTCCAACCTGATTTTGCCACATGCCTTCTGAGACCGTTTGATAGTAATTTGTGATGTAAATAGGAGTTTTCATGCAATAAATTCAACTTTGGATCGGATACTTGCGCCTCTTGAGTTTGTACATAATGTTGTACAATGTTATTGGACCTTAGCTAAAATCTGCAAAATGTTCATACAAATTTCACCACTTAGATTCTGGAATATATTTATAATGGTCACAATATATTTATAATGGTTACCATCAATTGATAGAGGTCTTAAACTGTGGTATAATTAACCAAAATTTGACTGAGAATGACTGCAGCGTCACTGATGAGTGTGTCCAAGGGGTTGGAAGAGGAAGAGGAGGACGTAGGTGGGGCGGAAGGAGCTCTCGCATCGGAGCAAAGAGAGTAGCCAAAGGAGGATGGAAGGGCTGTCGAGGATATTTTCTCAAGCGCGCACCGTCGGATGCTATTATAACTTAGTCTGGATGGCCACCCAACCCAAATGTCCTCCCTTTACCACTACGGTGGCGGCGATGGCGGGAAGAGCAGAGCTCCACTCCGAGCCCTCGGTGTTAAAATAAGCCAAAACTTATGGTTTAAATTCTGATTTAATTCTGTCGTTTGCGCGATAGCGCAATAGGTTGAAGCACGCCTATTATAATTATTGTAATTGCCCAATTTTATCACCAATATTATCATAGCCAACTACTAAAAATAAATAACTCTTTATGTTGATGAAGCCATTGAAAATATTGGCGACACCTTTCAGTTAAATAACCTTTCAACTGAATATATCAAGACAACATGAGTATTTGATAAGAGATTTTTATTGTGTTTCTTACAACTTTTTTCTATGAATATTTAATGGTACCTATTATATTGGGCAACCGTCATTTGATGTGTTTCAGGCATGTTTTCCAAAATAAGAATAGATGGCATTTAATTTTGCTTTGTTCTATTGGTACACGTAGCTTGAGCACAAATATATGACTCCACTTGTGAACTGGTTGCTACAAATCAAATACTTAGGTTTGTTATGCCTTCCCTTTACCCTATTTCTGGTGAGTATACACTATGTACTTCTTTAGATGATGATTGATGTTTCTCCATATATTAGATGGTTGTGTTTTTTTTCCTTGTAGAAATAGACAGTGCCTTTAGTTTAGCTGACAGGAATATGTAGTAGGTAGACCGAAAGGTGTGTTGTGTGGTTTTACAAATGGTTTAGACTTCCGCATTGGAATAAATGGAGACGAATATCACATGAGGGTTTTCTCCTGCCCTCGTGCTCCCTGGCCTGCATTCTAAATTGCTTTGTTCTGGCCCACCCAAACTTAGCTAGCTCCCCTGCTACTTAGTGGGGGTTCAGAGGACAGAAGGAAAATATGCACAAAGAAATCTAACTGAAACAAACAAGTTAATTTAACTTGTGTAATAGATTAAGTTGTGTATCCGTGTTTTCACTTCAGATAGAAGAAAACAACTTAAGGAATCACCCCATCTACTAGAGATTTGTAAAGTGGTAGAAGCTTATGCATGTTGCTGCAGTTTGTTAGCTGGGAACCACCTCCTCAATGTAGTACCGTTGTTACAGAAGATACAACATAGTAGATTTGAAAACTATCCCTGGTATTGTGTTTCTAAGTAGTACTATCTTATGCAGATAGCTACAGTGTGTTGGTTGAACACTTCTGTTTCTACTTTACTATGTGCTTACCAAATTCATTAATTTTTAGTTTTGGATTCCAAGCAGAGGATACTTGAAATCCTGTTTAGTCACATGCATGCCCTTATAGCAGGGTTAATAGTCCTCACTTTTTAGTCTGTGTATGTTCTATTTTATTATCTGTATATTTGATTGTAGTTTTTTTTTTGTATTTGCTTTATAGGCTTAATATCAGAGGAACCAGTGGTAATGGTGTATAGTGATCTTGGTGCACATTTGTTCTTTGGTTCTTAGTGATGATCCTGGTGTATTCTTATTGAAGGAAATGACACTTATTACATACTTATTGTATGTGTTGATGGCACCCAAAAAAACATGATATTTATGTATATTTATTTCTCTTTGCTATGAACAAATGGTTGGATGCAACAAATGTTGCTCCTGTGTTGTACATGTGTTATCTGTAGATATATTTGCTTGAAAGTTTTTATTTTATTTTAAAAAGATCGCTTATACAGGCTTACGGTCTCTCAAAGACATTGAATTCTTGAACAACTAAACATACATCAGCCGAGTAAAACTTATGTTTTTATTTTTTTTAAAAAGAATTGCTATACAGGCATAAGGGCTTTCAAAGACCTACTAAATTCTTGGACAACTACACGTACATCAACAGCATAAAACTTATGGTTACAATACTGTCTTGCACTTGCCTGTGTGTTGGAGCGCACCAGGTTATCTCAAGTGATAGCAAGTCGGCGGCGATTGAAAGAGCAGTGCAGAGTCATCTCAAGTGATACCAACACCGGGTCATCTCAATTGATAGCAAGTGGGCGGCGATCTAAAGAGCAGCGCATAGGGTCATCTCAAGTGATAGCAAGTGGGTGGCGATCGGAAGGGTCATCTCAAGTGATACCAAGTGGGCGGCGATCGAAAGAGCTACACGCTCCCGAGCCTCTGGTATTGAAATAAACCAATGCTTACGGTGAGCAATGCGGTAACACGCCCAATCGGATACTATTGTACTCGATGAAAGAGCTGCCCTCCAATCTGCGGTACTAAAATAAGCCAAACCTTATGGTTAGCCTCCGCCATTTGCGCGATAGCGCAACGGGTCATCTAGTCTAAAGGTATAATAGATGCCCCCATAGAGGGTCTCACAACGATTTGAGCACGTGGACCGTCGGATCTTTTTATCGGTGCATCTCATCCATTCGTTTTGGGCACTCCTCTCACTAGCTAACTCCATGCAATGGCAAATTGTTACCCACCTCCGGCTGCATGTGGGACCCACCTTTGCCGGCCCCGCATGTCAGCCACTGCGACTAGCATCTTTGTCAGTGCACATTGGCGTCGGGCAGTGGATCTCCACCCTGCAGGGGTATTTTCGGTATTTCGCGCGGCCTGGTATAAAAGCGAGCCCCCAGGCAAAAAAACCCTAGCCGCCTCGTGCCCCCGCCCTGCGCCCACCCTCGTCGCCCGCCGCCGCCTCCAGCAGCCGCCCCGCCCCCGCCCTTGCCCCGTTGCCCGCCTCCGCTGCCTCCCCCCTGCCGGCCCCGCCGACAGCCACTGCGACTAGCATCTTTGTCGGTGCACATTGGCGTCGGGCAGTGGATCTCCACCCGCAGGGGTATTTTCGGTATTTCGCGCGGCCTGGTATAAAAGCGAGCCCCAGGCAAAAAAACCCTAGCCGCCTCGCGCCCCCGCCCCGCGCCCGCCCTCGTCGCCCGCCGCCGCCTCCAGCAGCCGCCCCGCCCCCGCCCTTGCCCCGTTGTCGTCGCCGGCCGCCGCCTCCAGCCGCGGCGCTTCGAGCCGCCTCCAGCCCTGCTCCCTCGCTCCCCAGGTCGCCGCCTCGAGCCGCCGGACAGCACGAGCGCGTGAGAGTGGACTCGGTTTCACAACGTGGACCGTCGGATCTTTTCATCGGTGCATCTCGTCCATTCGTTTTGGGCACTCCTCTCACTAGCTAACCCCATGCAATGGCAAATTGTTACCCACCTCCGGCTGCATGGGACCCACCTTTGCCGGCCCCGCATGTCGCCATGCGACTAGCATCTTTGTCGTGCACATTTGCGTCGGGCAGTGGATCTCCACCCGCAGGGGTATTTTCGGTATTTCGCGAGGCCTGGTATAAAAGCGAGCCCCAGGCAAAAAAAACCCTAGCTGCCTCGCCCGCCCGCGCCCGCCTCGTCGCCGCCCAGCCGCCGCCCGCCCCGCCTTGCCCCGTTGTCGCCGCGCCGCGCCCAGCCGCGCGGCTAGCCGCCTCCGCCTGCTCCCTCCTCGCCCAGGTCGCCGCTCGAGCCGCCGACAGCACGAGCGCCGGTCGCCGCCGACCCCGTGCGCCGCCGACGAGGACGCGCTGCGGCACGCGCGTGCTGGAGGAGCAGGCGGCGGCCTCGCCGTGCACCGCGCCGCCGACGAGACGCGCTGCGACCCCCCGCTGCGCCGCCGACGAGGACGCGTTGCGGCGCACGCGTGCGGCCTAGAGGAGCAGGCGGCGGCCGCGGCCGAGGCGGCGCGGGAGCTGCGGGAGGCGGCGGCGGCCCTCGCCGTGCGCCACGCCGCCGACGAGGACGCGCTGCGGCGCAGCGCGGTCGCGCTGGACGGGGACCTGCGGCGCCTCCAGGGCCATTGCTCCACCGTCGCGCCTCAGTTCTAGGTGATTTCCCCTTCCCCTATTCTCCTCTCTTTCTCCCTCCTCTTTCTCTAATTTGTATATCCCGTCTTTCGTCTTCTCTCTGTTTCTATCAAAGCAGCAGGCAACAATGCACAGGCGGCGGATTTCGGATTTCGACAGCCACGAGGATGAGCGGAGCAAGATGCGATATGGAGGTGAAGATGCGACATGGCTTGGTGGTGAGGAAGGGCTTCTGGGGCGCATGGTCATCTCCATCAGCTTCCTTGGCCCATGGTTCTTGGTCCCTCTCCTTCTAATCGACTCCATGTCTGAACTTTCTAGCTCTCTAATGTAGAACAAATTGTGCACGCCACTGCTCGATGATACTGTTTGTTTCATGTTTGGGGTTATGTTGAAGGATATCCATGGTCACGACCATGCTTGGAGAGCGACGTGGAGAGGGGCCGTGCTAGGAAATTCGCGTCTTTGGCAACTTCGACCTTCCTTGCGGAACAGCGGGCGGGATGGAAAGTGTGCTGGCAACGATTCATCGAGAAGGCTTTGTTTTTCATTGGGAAGGCGACTGGCGGTGAGCAAGCAGAGGATCGGCATCGGCCAACTGACATCGGGGAGGAGCTGCGGTAACGACTCGGCAGTACAGAGGTGCTGCCAAAGCGACCGGGTGGCATGGACCGGTGGTATTCGAGCTGTTGCAAGCCAACTACGTGGAATAACTGCAGTAGCAATGAGTTGTTTCTTCATACTATTTTGATAATATGGTTCTGTAGCTGTATTTGTAGTTCATTCGTGCCAATAGTCCACTTCTAGAAACTTATTCTTGCTGATGTTCTTTGAGAATCATCGGTAGTGGATTACATTTGTCCTTGAAATCTTATGTTCTGATATTTTTGGCATGATTGATCTCTATAAATGAGGTGGAAACAAATTGGGGTCTAAAGCATCTCTGTTACAAGATCAGTGATATGCAAGTACAGGTAGAAAGGAAAAAAGGCGCTTAGGTTCTCAAGTTTAGAGGTGATACCATCTATTCCCTTGTGGAAACTAATATTTGCTTTGATATGATTTATCTCAACTTGTATGAAATAATTGTGATGAATTTATTTCGAAACTAATAGGAGCAGCGCCGCCTTGTCACTGCCTTCACCGAAGGAGATTTAGCTAAATAGAGGTTTATGCAACAATTACTTTGCAATTTCTGTAGTTTAGTCATTAGTATATATTTCCTCATTACTTCAGATACGTGGAGGTTATTTTTTTCTATGAACCTGTGGTGCTCTGATATCTACAGATTCTGGTTACAGTGACAAGCTGGTCGACCATGCCAGTAAGGCCAAAGGGACAAGTTTAAAGAAATAATGTGGTAATGTCCTTCTTTCAGTTCATGTCGTATATTTTCTTTGATTCTTTTCTTCAGCCATGCAAGTTTCAATGTTGTTTACCTTATTGCAGAACAAATTTATTTGTTAAAAGTTTAGATGTGATTTTGTTGTCAATTCTCTTTGCTATATTTTGTGCAGCCGCTAAATACTTTTCTTCAGCGCACACTTCTTGATGTACAAATATGATTCTTCAACTTAATTTGCTCTGTATGGATATGTTTATGCTCACTGCGATTTATCATGCATGTCTTTTCAAGATAACTTGGTTAGATTCTGGTTGGTGTTAGTTCTCTAATAAGTAAAAGTAACAGTTTTGTGCATGATTGCATGACTAGATAATATCTTACAGTATTGTATATTGTTCTTCAGCGATGATTAATTGCAAGAATAGTGAAGAATATTATGCACCCGAGTTTGGTAATAATAGGTAGTCGCTTGTTCTTGCTATTAGTAACTGATAGTTGCATATTTTCCTGTTATTTCATATTGAAATTTGAATTGTAATTTTTTCCTATTAGTAACTGATAGTAACTGATGGTTGTGTAATAAAGGCAGAGATAAGCCTCTTTAATTTTTGTTATAAAGGTTAGAGTTTGATTTTGAAATGTCAAGATTGTTAAATGCTTTTCCTTTTTCTGGTTCTATGTTGGTCTTTCATTGCTTGATAATGCAATTCATGTTTTCAACCATTAAGATTTTAGTGCGCAATAAAAGTGAGAGCTTGGTTACTAATGTGCAGGTCTCGCTTTCCCTTTTATCTACATGCCTTGCTATTGCTCTGTTGTTTGCCATTGTTAGTATTCATCTATGATATGATTTAGTCTGTTCTGTTCAAGGAATCTTTATTGCTATGGCTCTACATGTTTCTGGAATGTAGAATAAGATTTGTTCTGCTTTTTTTAAGGTTTTAGGTTGCAGGTCGTTGCTGCTCCTATTTCTCTGCCAGGTAGTTCTCTCTATCTTTGCCTTGTACCAATGTTTTTTTTGCCAATTGCCTTGATTATGTGAAAACTACACATCGGGCTAGGAAGACTTAATAATATGACTAGATAGTTTTTGAGAGTGACATGTTGGAGATGATTGATTATGAATATATTACTGAAAAAACACTAACAAAATGATTTAATTTTATGTTAATAATAAATTCAGTATTAGGGCCTCATATTGAATATTGCACCGGAGCCCCCAAATACTGGAGATGGACGAACGGATGCATCTCCTCGGTTTTTTGCTGCAAAATGTGATGCCGGTTGTGGCTCTATGCCCACCTCTTGGATTGTGTTCTTACCGTCGAGTGCCCAACAAGAGGGAGAGGAGGAGCGCAGCTGCGCTTGAGCTCGGCGGTGGGGAAAAGAGGCTCGTGAAGATGAGCTTGTGTGTGCTGGACTGGCATCTCTATGTGTTCTCATGTAGGTATGAATTTTCTTACCTAATCCCCTGATTTGTATGGAGCAAAAGCAGCTTGCTACATGCTCGAGTTTGTTCTATAACACTAACAGTTTGTATAATGTAAGACCTTCGAGTTCACACTTTTGGGTTATGGCCTATAGATTTTTTACTATCAAAATCTATATATCATCATATAACTTTGTCTTACATTATACAAGTTGTCGAGCTTCTCAATTTAAGCCATACTTTCAGCCGCAAGTAAATCTCACACATAGTGACCTGCGCTTCACCTTTTTTTTGCCTCTGAACAGTGCTTTGCACTATCAACACATTACACTGTCTTACATTATACACGCTGCCAAGCTTCTCAGTTTAAGTGACACTTTCAGCTTCAAGTTGTTCTCGCTGTCAAAGTTCTCAGTTTAAGGTACACTATCAGTAGCAAGTAATTCTCACTGCCAAGCTTCTCATTGTCTTAAAAATGTTACTGCCTAAATCAAATTCATGGGCCTCTCAGTTTACTATGTGCTCACTCTAATTGAGCACTTCTAAGCCGTAAAAAAATCTTAGATAATCATCCATTTATGTTAATATCTTAATAGTTTTGTTAGATCATATATTCTATTTAATTAGTTCAAAACTGTGCACATGTCTTTCCAATTGAAGTTTATAATGTGCATGCATATTGGTTAAGTTATTCACCCAGACTATTGGCTTTTTGTATGAGTATCGAAAGTTAATGTACTGAATATATTAACTACGTGAGGTGTGTTCTATAGTGAGGTGCCTTATTTGCAGTTTAAAATTCTCATATTATGTGGTGTCAAGTGTATTTAGCTGGATCATTCTCGGCCCAATGCATATTGTTCTCTTTGTCATCTGTCATATTGTTTTTTTCTTTATATTTTACAGGTAACTTTGTAATTCCAAATTAAATGTGTGTGCTTTTTCTTTGTCAGGGACGGTGAACCAGAAGTTGTGTGTATATGGCATACTGCAGTTCTTGTGATTTACATGTCACAAAAGGAGGATCTCTATTCTACTTGGACTAAACTGCAATTGGCACCAATTGCCAATTATTAATCCGCCTTGATGAATCTTATGTATGAACCTGGAGGGAGAGCGGTCTTAATATGAGCAACCTCCAGTGAGTCGTGTTGATGTCCTACCAGAAAAAAAGATCGACCAATATCTTAATATCGTAGAGTTTTTCGGTTTATTATTAAGTGTATTACAAAATGATCATCACTATGTTTTTGTAAGCATACAGAAATTATTATTATTTTCCTACTAATACACGAGCTTCACGGGATCGTGCGCCAAGACGCACATCTAAATCTAGTAGCAGTAGTAGGCCGGGTACCCACACGCATGGGCCAGTGGGTCGTGGGGTCATGGCGTGAGCTCGGTCGAAGTGCCTCCCGGTCTGCGTTTGTCGGAGGAAGAAGACGATGGAATATTCTCGGAATATTCTTTTTAGGGTTTGAGGATGCGGGATATGTTCAGCCGCGACATTTTTTGCACAGGAAAAACTTGATCTAGTTAACCACATATGCGTCTTGCGGTTTGTCTGTTTGGCCTATCCGCTAGAGATGCTCTTAAATAATGAATCGAAACCGTGCCTTCTGCATATGGCCACATCTGGCAACTTTCGGTCCTTACAGAAAGAACAAGAAAGTTGGGCCTTAGATTCACGACGACGAGGAGATTGTCCCGAAGGATCACCTAGCCGACGAGGGGGAAGCTAGCTGCTGGCCAGAGATCCACACGTTTGGATGCCGGTCTGATGCCTCGTCCTTGTCCTCGTCTTCCGCCATGGCCATGGCCACGACCTCCACCATGGCCACGATGGCGCGAAACAACGTCGTCGCCCTCCCGCAGGTTTGTTTCTTATCTTTTCCATGTTTACCTTATATTTACATTGCAGATCTACTATAACCACCGGTGTTTTTGTTGTCAAGATTGGATTATATTGTGATTTAGATCTATGTTCTAATCATTAGTTAGATTCATTAGTTTCCTTAGTGCAAATTTACTAATGTCTTAGTTAGATCCATTAATTTGTGTAGTTTAGATGTAGTAATGTCTTAGTGCTAATCCAAAATATAGTTATTCGGTCTTGATTGGGTTATAATGTCGATGATTAAAATGTTAGCAATCTCGCTGACTGTATGAGCCACATACATTGTTTGTTCATTCTTTTAATATTCTAATGTATAGACATAGCTAACTCCATATCTCTTCTATACACCTGGTTATAGGGATCTTATTTTGGCATTTCTGCATAAGATAAAGGAAAGAAAATGTGTACGACGTCCTGTTCGTGTTCGTGATCGCTTTGCCTCGGCATTCGGACGTATGATGACTAATCATTTGGACTTTAAATCATTGATAATTATTTTCTTGTTAGATTTTTCTCATATTTTTTGTTAATTTTTTGCGGGACATGCAATTGCATGGTCGCAGCAGCATGGAAGGAATTTGGTTGCAAAACAACTTCACCATGCATATCTTTGCAAGGATAAATGGAGGATTCTCCTATCCTTTTTGGAGACATGACTTGTTTCCAGTTCGTGTCTTCGCAAATAAAAGTGTAGAAATCTAGTATCCTCACGAATATGTAGAATTGAAAGGAATTTCCACCTTCCTTTTCTCACGGAGACAAAGACACGTAACCAAAAAATGCTACAGATTCTATTCTTCTGTGTATCTTTTTTTTCTGTATCTATTGCTAATGTATGCATACAAATGATGTATCAGATGTGCAATATAATTGAGATTTGGTATTGTATTTGTACGAGTGTTCAACTGGGCATGCACATGCTAGTATCATGGTTCTACATCTACAACCTACAACGATCTCATTCTAAAATCATTTGTGATGTTTTTATAAAGCACACGATTCACGTAAACATATTATTTTCGATTGCCAGAAACAGGTGCTCACTGTGTTACAACCGGTATGCCAAGGGTGGCCCTCAACAAACAACGATCGATAATGTCGAACGTGGCACTCGACATAAAACACGTGCCAACAACTCCCAGGTGTTGCCACGTTGCCTCCGTTTCTGACGGCGTGGCCCTCGGCATACAAATCAATGCTGCGAAACATATGGCGCCGGTACTTCTTTTGTCGAGCACTAACTTTTACCCATGGCCGCTATATGCCTTCAGAAAACATGTGTATGCCGAGGGCTTTTGATTTGTTGTGTGCTAGCATGTATATGTCATTCGAGAGGTTACTAATGGATATGCGCTGAGGACATCCGTCGGCATAATTTTTTGCCATGGGTTTCTGGCGTTTGGGGCCCTCAGCATACTACCTAAACTCTTTAGTGGCTCTGTGGCTTGTGGCACCCTCCCATGGTTTCGAGCGGCACTTCCGTGGCTGCTGAAGGTGCAAGAGCTCGGCATCGGCATGGCTGAGGAGAGGGGACCTAGGTTGCCACGGTATGGTTCATGAGGGAGATCGGCCTTCCTCCACCCCGAAAGGATCTGTCTGGCTTGTCGTCGAGCACTCCGGTTGACACATGCACCGATCTACACCTGGCTCGTTGCTGCCGATTTATTTTAGATGGATAGTGATTGAATCTGAGATGCCAGTGCAAGTGGATCTTAAATCATGACTAGTTCATGATGTTTCCTTTTTTGGTTTTGTTCTTCATGAATCTTCAGCCTTTTGATATTGAAACATGCATGGTAAAAAAACGGTGTCTAGTTCATGTGTTTCTTTTTTGAAACATGAACGCCGTTGTATGGATCTTTATTTAATCTTCTATGGATTTATGTTGTGAGATGCGCTGTATAAATGTCCTATGAAACTTACATATTTCGTAGATACCTTGAGAAGTCTTCTATCAAATCATATCTTTCTAATGTACTCCCTCCGTCCCGAAATGTAAGACGTATAAGGATTAGTCAAAAGTCAATATTTTTTAAGTTTGTTCAAGTTTATAAATAAAAATATGAAAATTTACAGTACTAAATCAGCATGAATAGATTCATCATAAAATAGATTTTATTAATATGTTTATTCTATATTGTAGATGTAAATATAATTTTCTAAATATTTGGTTAAAGTTAGTAAAGTTTGAGTTTTGACCAGTCCTTAGATGCTTTACATTTTGAGACAGAGGGAGTACTAATCATTTATGAAACTGTGTTGTTTCCTGACACATCTATGTATACGATGTGTGATTCTTTCTTGTGCAGTTTCTGCACTATTTTTCAGATCAAAAAACGGTTGGAACATTTATGAAAGAAACATGCATAAATACTGAACGAAACTTGAATGATTTTTTTTAGAGCAACCACGTATTTCATTAATAAAAGAGATCAAGTTACATGAGTATGAGTAAACAAACGTGGAAACTACCACAAACCTAAAAACTTTGCAGAAAAAAACCTAAAGGTATCCCTAGGATTTCCTGCACTCGCCGAAGCCAGCGGCCGTCGCCAAACTACAACGTCGCCTAGACGCGCGTTGGAAGAGACGCCGAGCCTCCACCATTGCTAGATCCAAAAGAGCATCATCGCCAACGAGGCTTTGTGAGACGATAAACAGGCCCACTGCAAGCAGCGAGGCACATGTCGCTGTGGCACGCCGACTGGGGGACGTCCCCGTGCTATCTTGGGCCAAGATCCGCTGCATCCCATCGACGAAATCGAGGAATAAAAAAAAATCCACCATCCTCATACCAGCTTCCTTGCTCCAGAGCATCCACCTCGCCCCGGCCCCCAGCGCCGTCGTGGACAACAACAGACGCAGCGACACGTCGAGAAACAGATCTCGCCAGGTCTGAAGAACGGCGAGAAGAGCAAGCTGCCGACCTGAAAGATAGACAAGCACACGTTGCCAACAAATCCAAGACGCCGCCGTAAAGGTGTCCGCCGGTGTAGGATTGGAGTTCAGGCAAATTTATTTGCCCGGTTGCCGCTCCTAGCACCCCAACGACGCACCACAACAGATAAGCCCTAACTACAGAGCGGAGGAACGAGGTCCCCTCCCCCTCCTACCGCCAGAGCGGCAAGCGGAGGGAGAGGGGCCCAAGGCTGCTACCTGTGAAGATGGGATCTGGCCGCATGCCGCCCACCGCCTAAGAAAACATTGAATGATTTTGAAAGTTACATAATGCTTAAAAAAACTTTGCTTTTGACAGAAAGAAAACGTGAATCCGTCCGTGAATTATGTAAATATAATTGCTTCGGAAGAGAACACGGTTAAAATATTTCCTGAAGAAGCTAAATGTTAGTATCATGAGGGGTCAATAATTTTAGTATTTTTGGGCTAGTGTAGTATTAGTGTTGTCAGTTCAAACTAGCCAAACAAGTGATGGAAACATTGGATACCATATGCCATGTTTCGTTCACATGCGTGACTATTGGCAGGGACTCAGACATTGGATTCCACGTATGATGGAAATGAATACAGTATAAAATAACACCATTGTTATGGGAAGATAATATGGGTGTCTCGTGCGTGCATGTGGCTTTGTACTCCTGATCTCGTTGCCTTCCGCAGAAAAGAAAAGCCTTTTCTCCATGGGATTTCTATTTTCGTGCCCTCGGGTCGTTAGTTGTACTCAGTTTTCCCCAGCCCCTTAGTTTTTTCTCAGTTTTCCCCTCCCTCTAGTTTGAAACCCGCAGAAGGAGCTCAGACGGAAGGAATCCGTTTATTTGGACGTTCTGTGCTGGCGTGTTGCGCCGCGTCGTGGGGCGCGTCGTGTGGGGCCGCGTCGCGTGGGGCCGCGTCGCGTGGGGCTGGTAGAAAGGGACCGCGTGGGACACAGGACGAGAAGCGTTTGGTTGCACGTGAGCAGGAGCTGGGTTTTGTCTCTCCCAAATTGGCATTTTTAAGAGCACCTTTTCCCTCTTTCTCTCTGTCTTTTCACCAAATTAGTATCAAATCTAGAGAAGCTTCTATTTCTGTCTTTCTTCAATATGGCAGCAAATCTAATAGCAAATCTCTGGGGTTATTTATGCCTTTTGGCCCTCGTTTTTTGCCGAATATGGCAGCAAATCTAGTACCAAATGTAGAAGCTAGTATATGATAAATTGACAACTGCATAATCAGAAAGCTAAGTATAATACATAGGGAAACTGCATACAGCAGCCAAAAGCAGCCAATAACGTTGTAATATACAAGACGCACGCAATGTATGGACAACAAGAAGATTAGGATGAATGAATTTGTTCTTCATTCCTCCTCATATATTTCGGCGTCGGTCCAGCCGTGCATTACCCCAAGGAAATATTGATTGAACTCCTTCCGTCTGCAGTGTGAGGCCAATACATCCTCCAAACGGTATGGCCTGTGTTCATTTCTCAGACCGGAGTTTCCTATTCTATCCACACGTTCTGGCCACTCCTCCCAGGCCTTTGTATCATGAGAGTACTCTCTGATATAACTCAAATCCGTGTAGTAGATGCAGCCAGGTCGAAGTGTCGGGTACACTCTGGTGTCGACGGAGATACACCGGGTATAATTCACAAAGAAGGCATTACTGCCAATGTTACTGATGGAGAGAGCGGCTCTGAGTGTCCACACGGTACACCAATGGTCTGCCCGCCAAAGCCACGCTGACCAACAACACAAGCAGCAGATCACCATCCGACTTCACGAGGTAGAACTTCTGATGTCCAAGTTCTGGAAATGAAATTAGTGTCTCCATCTTGACAGTGCTCGCGCGCTGCTGCAACTGTACATTGGTGCACACTATTCTTCCATGCTCTAAATTGTCCACAGCTAGTGCATACAGTTCACCATTGAACGGTGTAATGCAACGCAGACAATGGTTCTTGATCGAAAATCTGTTTTCCCAACCTTTATCTATATCCTTAGTTGGAGTGCTCTCATCGACCCAACCAATTTCCGACGGGTAATGTGCGGTAACGAAGACCATAGTCGGGGATTTGATCACATCGACTGATTTCAGGAGAACAGATGGCATCTGCGCCTCAAACATAGTGTATTTCTTTGTGAGTGGATTCAGAAGCCGTATCTTGTGCGGCGGGTACTTCTGGGCAAGCACGATGACGCCACGGCAAAATCCGACGAAGTAGTATCTGGGCAAGCACGATAACATTCAGCACTAATTAAGATGTTTAAGATTGAAAATAAAGAGGTAGATATGGAGGAAGTTGAACCTTGTATGAACTTCGGATAGATCTATGGTGACGTAGCGTGATGTGCCGAGTTGGAGGAAGGTGAACTCAGCGACGTGTGGAAGGGCGTGGTGTAGCATGATCCATTCGTCCAGTGCACGTCGGGCTCAGGCAAACCTGAGCGCCAATTTCTACAGACTTGCCTCATGGCAGAGTACGTGTCGGCGTACTCCTCGTTCGCCAGCAAGCATTCGCCGATCTGGTGAAGTGGTCCATCAGCCGAGAGAGAGGCCCAGTTCACGGAGGAGCCGCGCTTGGATGCGCCGCCCTCGGAGGCGACGCGCTCGGCGGCGAGGCTCGGCGCGACGGGCTCGGCGGCGAGCTCGGCGGCGACGGGCTCGGCGGCGACGGCTCGGCGACGGGCGCGGAGGCGACGGGCTCGGAGGCGACGGGCTCGAGGCGACGGCCGCCGGCGCATTCTTCTTCTCCATCGCCGGCAGGGTAGCGTGCGTACGGCGGTTGGGGTTTCGATTTGAAGAAGTTGATGGGACGTGAGAGGGGTGGTTTCGTGCGTGAGCGAGAATGAGACGTGTGCGAGGGAGGGAGGGAGGGGCTTACGCGTCCTAAATGCGACCCGCGTCCTACGCGTCCACTATTTGCACGTCGCACCGCGACACGCGTCAACAATGGCACGTCTTCCACTTCTGCACCGCAACACGCGTCCTCGAGTCTAACCCTGGAAATTTAGATATACTCAGGTATACCCTCGAGTCATATACTAGCATTTTTTGTGTGCTCAGTTTTCTCCTCGAGTGCTAATACTGGCTAGTGCAATATACTCAGTTTTACCCTCAAGTGGCTGGTCAACAGAGAGTCAACAAATGGGATTAACTAGTTAAATGAGTTATTTAATGTGCAAAAAAATCCGAAAAAGAGTGGCACTTACTCATGGAGTCTTTACCACAAATTGCCACTTCTCAAATCATAGATAAATCATAGATAAATCAAGTTTCACCACAAATTGCCACTTCTCAAATCACCTAGTAGCTATGAAGGTGCATGGTTTTCCATAATAAGCCCTACCCAAAACAGCTTTCCCCAAAACATACTTTGTCTAAATAAGGCCACAATTCTCACACTGATGTATATTGGTATTGCAAATAGTTTGAGGTAGGCCAAGATGGGTTTCATTGTACAAAACACGCATTTTCCATTTTTTAAATCTCATATTTGAATCCTTAGTCTGTTTACTACTCACTTGCCCTTGGTTTCTTGATACTACTCAGTTTTGCCCTCTCCCTTCACAAACTCTCACAGACGCCCAACATTGCCCTGATTGGTCTAGCCCATGTCACGCGGATCTTGCCCGCCGACCGTTGATCGTATGATCTAACGGGCAGGATAACCCCTATCTCTCTCTCTGGTCGGGGCCACCACCCTCTCTCTCTCTGTCGTCGGTTAGCTTCCACACTCTATGTATGCGAAAGGGCGGTTACCTAGTACGCTAAAGTTTGGTTTTCTGCATTATTTTTCACGAGCTAAATTATAAACTCTTTTTAGGCATTACTTTTCACGCAAAAAATGATACACCATCACCCATTTCTTGTAGCCATTACTTTTCACGCAAAAAATGATAACCATCACCGATTTTGTTGTAGCCATTACTTTTCACGCAAAAAATGACACACCATCACCCATTTCTTGTAGCCATTACTTTCAACGCAAAAAACGATAAACCATCACCGATTTTGTTGTAGCCATTACTTATCACGCAAAAATATGATACACCATCACCCATTTCTTGGACCCATTACTTATCACGCAAAAAATGATACACCATCACCCATTTCTTGTACCCATTACCTTCCACGCAAAAAACGATAAACCATCACCGATTTTGTTGTAGCCATTACTTATCACGCAAAAATATGATACACCATCACCCATTTCTTGGACCCATTACTTTTCACGCAAAAAATGATACACCATCACCCATTTCTTGTACCCATTACTTTTCACGCAAAAAACGATAAACCATCACCGATTTCTTGTAGCATGCACATGTTACTACTCTATGTTACTACCTTCATAGTGGGAAGTAACATATGTGTAGTGTCATGCAAAGCCATATTAATTAGGTTGTAGACTCATCTAATCTTGGAAAATGTGATGTTATGGTAACATAGCTAGTTACCACAATGCTCTCTTTCCTCAATTAATGATGTGCCATGTCATCAAATTGCTTAGTTGGCGTTGCATGTAGCTCTATGTTACTACCCAAGTTACTCCCACTATGAGTAGTCTTAGGCATTACTTTTCACGGTAAAATGATAAACTAGTCAACATAGTCCGCATTACTTTTTTGTTGAGATATATACCCCCACAACGGTCGTCTCCTCCTTAATTTATTGTGTATAAACCCCCACAACGGTCATCTCCTCCTTATTTTATTGTGTAAACCCCTACAACGGTCATCTCTCCCTTATAAACACCCACACGGCCATCCCTTGTGTCAATAGGTTCTGCCTCTCTCTTCTTCGTTCACATACACTTTATCCATTGCCATGGCTTCCACGTCTCGGACGCGGACCGGAAGGGGAAGGGGAAGGGGAAGGGAAATGGGAAGTGGATCATCATCATTGCCACCACCACCGTCAACACTGCCATTGATCATAGAGGAGTTCTTCATCGTCGTCTATGAAGACCCTTTGGTCAAGAAGGTACGTACGCGTTCCCACATATATGATGCATGTGATTAATTATGGGCATGTTCTAAAAAACCTTTAATTTCAAGGGTTCCCTAATTTCAAACGATCGGCGCTCGATCTCTTTGCAGGAACTCCCAAAAAAATTGCGGACTATCTTGACGGCAAGGAGCCAGCTAAGGTGTATCTGCGAGCAGCTGACTGCGGTCCTCGTCTCTGGACCGTGGAGGTCCTATTTGACGGACAAGGCCGGATGTACCTCGACAAGGGCTGGGAGAAATTCGCCATCGCGCACGGTGTGGATTTCGGCTGGTTCGTACACTTCAAATATGAAGGCGATGATGTGCTCACAGTGAAGGTGTTTGACGGAACAATGTGCAGGAGGTACTACTACTCAGACGACGAAGATACTGATGATGAAAGCGACGACGACGTGAAGCCATGCATCCATCCCCTTTAGATAATTAAGGGGATCATGACCAAGAATATATATGTAGCTTCATATGCATCGATTTAGAGATCTAGTTATTTTCTATATATTATGCATGTAAAAAATAATATCGCATTTCCACTATTATTCGAGCACCACATCCTCGCCGCCACTGCTAGGTCAACGCCGGGATGCACAATGTTTAGCATAAAAGTCACTTTAGATTAAGCTGCGAAAATAGTCACCTGCCATGGGCTGAGGCGGCCCCTACAGAGCGGCTCTATATTATATTCTCTAAATAAAATAGACGACCACAGCGGTCATTGACTGCGGAGGCCCCACAGAGCGGCAATATATAATTTAATAGACGACCCACTGGTCATTGGCTGCGGCAGCCCATAGAGCGGCCCCATTTGTCATTGGCAGCACCGCGTCAGCGGTAGATGGATCCACCCGTCAGCACGAGACGGTCAGCGAGGAACTGACCTCACGGTAACGGTAAGGCCTCTGACCTGACGGCAACCCGCGTCTTCGATGGGTTTCAAACTAGAGGGAGGGGAAAACTGAGGAAAAACTAACGAGCTGGGGAAAACTGAGTACAACTAACGAAGCATGGGCACGAAAATAGAAATCCCTTTCTCCATCTATAAATAGGGACTATCTTTGGGCAAAGCTGATCACTCAACAATCAATATTTGCAGCGTTATACAAAGTGTATGTTCGTGTGTGTATTTTTGAGAGAGTGCCAACGCGATCAATGGCTGCGGCGGATGGAGGGGGACACGCGAGCGGCAGGATGATTGCTCAGGGCTACACGGTGCTTGACGAGCGACGGCACGCGGTGGACTACCGCCGAAGCGTGTGGGGGGACTACTTCATCCAAAACCCTACGCTGCCCCATACCCACGAGGTACATGTGCTAAATGTATATCGCTCATTCACCGTCAGATGTTACGGTTTTAAAACTGTTGAACAACACATAATTTTTCTAGGACGCATGAAAATTTGTTAACCCTCCGTTTGCATACGTGGTAGATTAGTCATAGTAGTAATAATATGCAAATATATACTACCTTTGTTTTAGAATAAGTGACTCAGCTTTATTTAAATATGAATGTGCATAGCGCATTTTAATATGTAGTTATATCTATATTAAAAAAATTAAGTCACTTATTCTAAAAAGAAGGAAATATATGTGGGGATGTAAACATCCATCTTTGGCTAGAGCAGAACCGCGATGGCCAAAAGAATTGAATAATGCTGTTCCAATTTGATCGATTTGACAGAACTCCATTGAATGGATGACCGAAAGACGCGACAAACTGATACTCGAGACAAGGGAGATGTTCCTCGGCTTGCAGGATCCAGCAGCTGAAATGAAGATGATCGATGCACTTCAGCGTCTTGGAGTTCCGTACCATTTCAAAGAAGAAATCGACTTGAAACTGCAAAAGCTTTCCTCGCATAAGTTTGGTAACGAAAATCTTCACGATATCTCCCTTCAGTTTAGGCTGCTGAGGCAAGAACGGTTCTACATGTCTTGCGGTATAAACTCTGCATCTCTCTCTCTCTCTCCTTAAATCTGATCAACAAATATATTTTAAATTTCGATAAAAACATGCAGACACACATACTCAGTTGCTATCACAGCCCGCGAGCAGACGCAAACATATTTTAACCTTGTCTAGCTAACTGAACGGATCACAGAATTCCTATGTGAAATTAATGTTCATACAAAGAAAAAAAAATCAATATCAAAGTATCAGAAGTTCAGTTAAATTGTTTAAAGAAATATTTCTCACTCTTGAACTAAGAAACTATTCTAGCACACACATTAACTAAAGTTTCTGCAAGTCATTTTGACGTTCGACATGGTCAAAGTAACCTATTACTCACGCATAGAAGTTCTTGGATACTCGAACTTAACTGACTGGGTTCGTTGTCCAATTTTTAATGCATAACCTTGCTGTATTTTGGATATTTCAATCTACTGAATTACATCTCGCAAGCTGCCACAAGTATTTGCTTCTGAAATTAATTACAAATAACATGTAGAACTTGGAATATCTATATAATTAGCGCTATCAACTGATTGCTTGCATGTTACCAGATGTATTCCAAAGCTTCATAGACAACCAAGAATACCTCAATGCTACGCTGCAAAATGACGTACGAGCATTGCTTGCACTCTACGAGGCCGCTCACCTTGGCACACCAAATGAACAATTTCTAAAAGATGCCCGAAGGCAAACTACGAGTCTCCTAAAAACATTGGTCATACATCTTGAAAAGCCACTGTCAGGTAAAGTGAAGCATGCTCTCGAGACGCCATCTTTCCGTAGGATGAAGAGACTGGAGGCTAGGCTCTATATCCCTCTGTACGAGGAGGATAAGGAGGAGTGCAATCAAATCATACTTGAACTCGCGAAGCTAGATTTTTATTTGCTCCAGCGCACTCACCGCCAAGAAGTCACGGAAGTGTGCAAGTAAGCAGATAATATTAAACTACATTCTTTTTAATGCAACCACGTTCAAAGAAAAAAAGAGTGTATTAATTATATCCTTGTTCAGAGAGTTCTGGTTTATTTTTCTAAGTATCTAGACATATGTGGTTAGCTTAATTATTATTTTTCTTAAAGAGGGTTGAAATTAACAAACTTTGTTTCTCATGAAGGTGGTATTATGGACTGGACACTACTAGAAAAACAGGCTTCCGGTGAGCCCCATAAGTCGCGAAGGTAAAGGAACCGCGACTAATGGCACCTTTAGTCGCGGTTCGGGAGGCGAACCGCGACCAAAGGCCTGGGCCCAGGCGCTCGGTGGCCAGCCGTTGCACGTGGGCAGCCGCGGTTGGCCAGGCCAACCGCGACTAAAGGTGCCCGAAGGCCTTTAGTCGCGGTTGGCCTGGCCAACCGCGGCTAAAGCCGCCCCTATATATACCCACCCAGCAGCCAACACTTAGCCATTTGGTGCCATTTTCTTCACAAGCTTCACAAGTGGGTGTTAGGTTTGCTTTTGGTTCCTCTTATGCACATAAGGTGTTTGATGAAATGCCCCAAGAGCATGAAACAAACATGATATGAAGTGTTGGAGCCACACTTGAGCTTTCTCATTTATTTTTCCTCCTCGATCGCGGTTAGCAACTTGAACCTTTGATGTGTCGTTGATAAAATGTGCATGTGTGTGTAGTTCATTGTTTAATTAATATTGTTTGTAGCTAGTTAGTTTAACAAATGCATGATGGTTAATTATATATTTTATATTATAATAATGCAGATGAATCGACAATGGATGTACGGTAACCGACTCTCCGGCGAGTTCAGTACGGGTTTGAATGATTTCCTCGTAGTGGCTAATGCGAACAAGCAGGGGGTTTTGTTATCTGTCCATGTGTTAAATGTAAGAATCAGAAGGGTTACTCTTCCTCAAGAGATGTTCACTGCACCTGCTTCGGCACGGTTTCATGCCAAGCTATAATTGTTGGACCAAGCATGGAGAAAGAGGGGTTATAATGGAAGAAGATGAAGAAGGGGATGATTTCATCGATGAAAGCTATCTTGCTCATTTCGGTGATACTTTCATGGAGGATGCTGAAGGTGAAGGGGAAGGTGAAAGGGGAAGGTGAAGAAGAGGCACGTGATGATCCCGTTGATGATCTTGGTCGGACCATTGCTGATGCACGGAGCTGCGAAACTGAAAAAGAGAGGGAGAATTTGGATCGCATGTTAGAGGATCACAGGAAGGCGCTGTACCCCGGATGCGATGATGGTCTGAAAAAGCTGGGCTGCACACTGGATTTGCTGAAATGGAAGGCACAGGCAGGTGTAGCTGACTCGGCATTTGAAGACTTGCTGAAAATGTTGAAGAATATGTTTCCAAAGAATAACGAGTTGCCCGCCAGTACGTACGAAGCAAAGAAGGTTGTCTGCCCTCTAGGTTTAGAGGTTCGAAGATACATGCATGCATCAACGCATCCTCTACCGCGGTGAATACGAGAATTTGAATGAATGCCCGGTATGCACTGCATTGCGTTATAAGATCAGAGGCGATGACCCTGGTGACGATGTCGAGGGCCAGAAACCCAGGAAGAAGGTTCCCGCCAAGGTGATGTGGTATGCTCCTATAATACCACGGTTGAAACGTCTGTTCAGGAACAAAGAGCATGCCAAGTTGTTGCGATGGCACAAAGAGGACCGTAAGTCGGACGGGGAGTTGAGACACCCCGCAGATGGAACGCAATGGAGAAAGATCGACAGAGAGTTCAAAGATTTTGCAGCTGACGCAAGGAACATAAGATTTGGTCTAAGTACGGATGGCATGAATCCTTTTGGCGAGCAGAGCTCCAGCCATAGCACCTGGCCCGTGACTCTATGCATCTACAACCTTCCTCCTTGGTTGTGCATGAAGCGGAAGTTCATTATGATGCCAGTGCTCATCCAAGGTCCGAAGCAACCCGGCAACGACATCGATGTGTACCTAAGGCCATTAGTTGATGAGCTTTTACAGCTGTGGGGCAGACCTGGTGTCCGTGTGTGGGATGAGCACAAAGAAGAGGAATTTGACCTACGAGCGTTGCGTAACCATCAACGATTGGCCTGCTCTTAGTAACCTTTCGGGACTGTCAAATAAGGGATACAATGCATGCACACACTGCTTACATGAGACTCAAAGTGTACATTTGCCAAATTGTAAGAAGAACGTGTACCTTGGGCATCGTCGATTTCTTCCCAAAAATCATAACGTAAGAAAGCGCGGCAAGCATTACAACGGCAAGGCAGATCACCGGCCGAAGCCTGCGGAACACACTGGTGCTGAGGTATTTGATATTGTAAAGGATTTGAAAGTCATCTTTGGAAAGGGTCCTGGCGGACAATCGTTCCGAAGGGAGCTGACGGGCACGTAGCCATGTGGAAGAAGAAATCTATATTTGGGAGCTAGAATATTGGAAAGTCCTAGAAGTCCGCTCTGCAATCGACGTGATGCACGTTACGAAGAATATTTGCGTGAACATCCTAAGCTTCTTGGGCGTGTATGGGAAGTCAAATGATACAAAGGAAGCACGACAGGACCAGCAAAGTTTGAAAGACCCTGATGATATCCGGAACGGTTTCAAGGTCGTGCCAGCTACGCTCCGACCAAAGAAGAGAAGGTCATCTTTTTTGAATGCTGAGCAGTATGAAGGTCCCGTCAGGATTCTCGTCCAATATAAAGGGAATAATAAACATGGCGGAGAAAAAGTTCCAAAACCTGAAGTCTCACGACTGCCACGTGATTATGACGCAATTGCTTCCGATTGCTTTGAGGGGGCTCCTGCCGGAAAATGTTCGAGTAGCCATTGTGAAGCTATGTGCATTCCTCAATGCAATCTCTCGGAAGGTAATCAATCCAGAAGTTCTACCACGGTTACAGAACGATGTGGTCCAATGTCTTGTCAGTTTCGAGTTGGTGTTCCCGCCATCCTTCTTCAATATTATGACGCACCTCCTGGTTCACCTAGTCGATGAGATTTCCATTCTCGGTCCTGTATTTCTACACAATATGTTCCCCTTCGAGAGGTTCATGGGAGTATTAAAGAAATATGTTCGTAACCGTGCTAGGCCAGAAGGAAGCATCGCCAAGGGATATGGAAATGAGGAGGTAATTGAGTTTTGTGTTGACTTTGTTCCTGACCTTAAGCCGATTGGTCTTCCTCAATCGCGGCACGAGGGGAGACTAAGTGGAAAAGGCACGATCGGAAGGAAATCAACGATATGTATGGACGGCCATTCTCTGACACACCACACAGTTCTGACCAATTCCAGCTTGGTGGCTCCGTACTTTGAGAAACACAAGAATATTTTACGCTCGGACAACCCTGGGAAGCCTGAATCCTGGATTAGGAAGGCCCACATGGAGACTTTCGGCAGTTGGTTGAGAAAACATTTAATGAGTGACAATAAGGTTGTAGATCAGCTGTACATGTTGGCCAAGACACCATCTTCGACTATAACGACTTTCCAAGGGTACGAGATAAATGGGAATACATTTTACACGATCGCCCAAGATAAAAAGAGCACCAACCAAAACAGTGGTGTCCGCTTTGATGCAGCAACCGAGAATGGGCAAAAGGTCACATATTATGGTTACATAGAGGAGATATGGGAACTTGACTATGGACCCTCCTTTAGGGTTCCTTTGTTCCGGTGCAAATGGTTCAAGCTAACAGGAGGTGGGGTAAAGGTGGACCAGCAATACGGAATGACAATGGTGGATTTCAACAATCTTGGTTACCTTGACGAACCATTCGTCCTAGCGAAAGATGTCGCTCAGGTTTTCTATGTGAAGGACATGAGTAGCAAACCGAGGAAACGGAAAGATAAGAAAACGAAGTACATCATGCGATGATCCAAAGCGCCACATTGTTCTTTCAGGGAAAAGAAACATCGTGGGAGTGGAGGACAAGACAGACATGTCAGAAGATTATAATATGTTTGCTGAAATTCCGCCCTTCAAAGTGAACACCGACCCAAGCATTAAGTTAAATGATGAGGATGCTCCATGGATACGGCACAATCGTAAGCAAGCAGGGACACAAGGGAAGAAATGATGTGTAATAATTTATTATTGTACCAAACTTTGTTGAATGAATCATGTGACTTATATTACCCGTGATGTGTTTGGTGTCCATTTTCGAATGATTCGATTGATTCGAGAGATAGCACTGATGATACATGAAATTTGGAGTGATTTAGTCATACTCCTGCCTAGGCGTATAATATGCATACTCGTAGTCTTCATAGTCGCCGCCGTTGTACTGGTAGTCGTCGCCTTCTAAGTTAGCCGTCGTCGTTGCTGCTGTCGTCGCTGTCGTCGGGCGGCGCTCGTGGCTCGAACGAGGTAGCGCGGCGGGGGATATCGCCGGCCGTGATGTAGTCCATGACGCTCTGCAGTCCGGCACCCCCGACGGCCGGCCTCGTGGAAGTTCCCGGAGGCGACCGTCCTCCTCATACAGCGAGCGCCCTCTCACGCCGATTGATGAAGAAGGCGTCCCAAGTATGCTGGTTATCGGGATGCCAGGGATTCATCCGCTGCTCCGGCGTGAGGTCGAGGTAGTAGTGGTTCGTGATGGCTGCCGGCGCGCGTACCCGAGGAGGGAGGGACCGGCACGCCGCCGGCGCTAGGCTCCACCGGCGGGGACGCGGTAGCCCGGTGGGCAAGGGTAGTTCGAGGCGCAAAGCTCCTCCACCTGCTGGTAGGTTAGAGTGGGTGCGGTGGAAGCCATGAGAGAGTGATGAGAGATTGGAGAGATGTGATAATGCTGGCCAAGCCGGGCAACATATATGTAGTGAGAAATGGCGGGAAGAAAGAGGCGGAAGAAAGAGGGGCGGGAAGAAATTGGCGGGAAGAAAGAGGGGGAAGAAAGAGGCGGGAAGAAATTGGCGGGAAGAAAGAGGCGGGAAGAAAGAGGCGGGAAGAAGAGGCGGGAAGAAATTGGCGGGAAGAAATTGGCGGGGAAGGCGGGAAGACGGGGAAGAAATGGCGGGAAGAAGAGAAATGCCCGTGATGTGTTTGAAATGAATTAGTTTTATTTTTATGAATTTTTTGATATATTATTTGTATTTTTAACATTTTGAATTGAATTGGTTTTATTTTTCTGAATTTTTTGAATTATAATTTATATTTTTAACATATTGAAATGAATTAGTTTTATTTTTCTGATTTTTTGATATATAATTTGTATTTTTAACATATTGAAATGAATTTGTTTTATTTTTCTAATTTTTTTGATATATAATTTGTATTTTTAAGATTTTGAATTGAATTAGTTTTATTTTTCTGAATTTTTTGATATATTATATGTATTTTTCACAATTAGAAATGAATTATATGTATTTTTAACATTTTGAAAAAGAAAAGAATTTTGAAAAAGGCCTTTAGTCGCGGTTGGCCCCCGCGACTCATTTCCGGGAACCAAAAAGGGGCGAAAAAAGGCCTTTGGTCGCGGTTGGCTGCCACCGCGACTAAAGGGGTACCTTTAGTCGCGGTTGGCCGGCCAACGCGACCAAAGGTGGTCCCTATAAATTCCGCGGCGCGAACCGCCGCGCGAGTTCTCGATCGATCCGTCTTCGTCTTCGTCGCTGCGCCGCCGCTCGTCTTCGTCGTCTGCGCCGTCTTCGTCGCCTGCGCCGCCGCTCGTCTTCGCCGCCGGAACCGCCGCCGCCGTAAGCGTCCGCGCCCCCGCCGTAACCGCCGCCGCCGTAACCGCCGCCGCCGTCGACAGATCGAGAGCCGCGCGCGCGCGCGGGCGCGCGCCGCCGCCACACACTGCCGGGGCCACCGCCGCGCGCCGCCACACACGTCACCGCCGCGCGCCGCCGGCCGCCGGCGCCGCCGTACGTGTCCACCATCGGCCGGGAGAGAGATCGAGAGGGCGCCGGGGCGCCAGTGTACACGGCCAGGGTTTTTTTTTCTTTTTTTTTAGTTTTTTTGTTCTTTTTAATTTTAAGTAGCTAGTTAATTAGTTTAATAAAAACGGTAAATTTGACTTAACAAAATTTGAGTTATAAATTTCAGTTATAATTTTGACTTAATAAAAAACATATAGTTAACAAAAAAAACATATGTTGACTTAATAATTTTTTGTTTTGTCCACTTATAATTAATGAATTAATTAGTAACTATATATATAGTTAACAAAAAAACATAAAACTTGATAATTTTGACTTAATAAAATTTTAAGTGGACAAAAAATTTCTGAATTTTGACTTAACAAAAAAATTCACTAGCAACCCACCGCCACCGACCCCGCATGTATACGGAGGGGGCGGCGAGGCCCTCGCCTCCCCCTCCGTATACGCGCGGGTTTTTTTCTTTTTTTACGAGAGAGAGGATCGGCACACCGCTACCGCCCTTTCGCCTGCCTCGCCGCCCCCCTCCGTATACGGCGAGGGAGGCCTCTATGTGTTGTCCTCGATCGGCACCGCCACCGCCCTTTTGCCACCGCCACCGCCCTCTCTCCTTTTGCCACCGCGCGCCCTTTCGACACCGCACTTAAATAATTAGTTTTGACTACATGTTTTCAGGACTGACATATGGCGGACGATAGAGCTGACCCGATTCTGGACAACTATGATCTGGACGTTGAAGACCATATATTCGGCATCATAAAAGGCGATATTCCATATGTGCCGACCGGACAAGAAGAAGATGATATCTCTTCTTATCGAACCTTGACGGTGAAGATGAAGGGCGCCGTCAGCAAGATGATGCCGAAGAAACGTCGATAAACGACGATCTTCAATTGGAAGTAGCAACCACCTCCGGCGCCGAGGTATATATATACATTGAGCCTCTGGTGATATACAAACTAACTGATTTGAATAAATATGTGTGTACTAACGCGCGCGACTCTCTTTCTTATTTTAGCCCTCGGCCGGATCGTCGAAAAAATCGAGTACGTCGTCGTCAAAGCGTGGCGCAACCAAGACGATGAAACCAAACGAAACATGCACCATCGAGGTTGTCGACGAAGCAACCGGCAGGCCGCTGGAGCCCAGCAAGAACGCCACCAAGTTTATCGGCCAATGCGGAGCCGTTGTTAGAGAGAACGTCTCGATCACCGTCCAGGAGTGGAATGAGCCAAAGAAGGCACGTCTTGGTTTCACTTTCGTCGATAAGAGAACAAAAAAGATTGCTTCAAGAAGCTTATAGAACATTTCGTTCTACCTCCGGAATACCGCAGATACGATGAGGCGGGTAACAAGATTGAGGAAAACAAGGAGAGGTGCAAGCTAGTCAAACAGTTCGCTCTTTCTAAGATGGCCGACGCATTCCGGAAATACAAGCAAAATCTAGCCCATGACTTTGTCAAGGAGGGCAAGACTCCGGATTTCAAAGGACAATATGAGAAACTGCAACATGATTGGCCAGAATTTGTGAAGCAAAAGAAATCGGAGCAGTTCCTTG
Source organism: Lolium multiflorum (assembly GCA_030979885.1). NCBI lineage: Eukaryota > Viridiplantae > Streptophyta > Magnoliopsida > Poales > Poaceae > Lolium > Lolium multiflorum. The sequence continues at coordinate 197,010,927 of CM061748.1, read as the reverse complement.
AAATGTCGAAAAAAATAAGAAGAATGCGGCCAAGAAGGAGTACAATCATATTATGGGGCCAGGAGGGTATCGCTTTTGGCAGCCTAGGTGGGAGAAGATGGAGAACGAGCTGAGGGCGCGAGGAATCCGTCCGTACGGAGGGATGGGACCCAAGGGCCAAAAGCTGGTGGTACGGGCATGGGGGATCGCTGAACCCGGACAGGGAGTGTGTTTATCGGGGCAAAATAATTAAACCCACCAAAAAGCTTATTGAGGCAATGAGGGATGCTCAAGAGGGAGAGATCAAGTTCAACAGAGAGAACGACGCCTGACAAAAGCCCTCGGGAATCCTGAACACGGAGGACGTGTACGAGGCATGCCGGGGACATTCCGTGGAAAGTAGGGTTCCCCAGAACGATGACCCGTACGGTTACAGAAGCCGTAAGAGAAAGATGGATCGGGATGCAGATGTTGTGGCGAAGCTGGTAACGGAAATGGACGTGATGAAGAAAACCGTGAGTGTACTAGTAGCCGAAAGAGATGCAGCTCGGGCGCAGCATGAAGATCATCCAATGGATCTCGGAAGCCGAGAGAAGAAGCGTGGCTTCCACGGAGGCCTCACCGGCTGGTGCGACGATCGAAACTGCACCGGAGCATCGGTGGTCGTTCTGCACCGGAGCCTCCTCGCTACCCGTGGACGATATAAAGGAGATGAAAGCATGTCATCTGTATTATCCTATCGGGAACATGTCCATGAAGGTAGCCACCGGCAGTGCTTTACCACCTGGAGCACTCCACCACAACAACCCCATTCCAGTTGGCTATGCTCGTGTCACGGTGGAGGAGATAGTCCAAGGGTTTGAGGACCTGGACATTGACATTGCTACACCTGAAGGGGCGACAAGACTTGGAGATGTCAAGCGCGGTTCATTCTGTGGCAGAAGAAGTTTATCAAGTTTCCAGGGGAGGAGCCAAGGCAAACAAGTCCACCCCCTCCGGTGGTGGTGGCGGCGGCGCGGTGGTGGTGGCGGCGGCGGCGGTGGTGGTGGTGGCTCACCTACATCTCCGGCGGGTAGCCGACGCCGTCCCCAATTCACCTCCGGCGGGTAGCAGACGCCGCCCCCGTCCTCGTCCGGCGGGTGATCGGACGCCGCCCCCAATCCACCTCCGGCGAAGAAGCGAAGCAGTCTGGGTTATTAACCGGACCCTTACGTACCTGCAACCACAAAGATACCGAGCCATCACTTAAGCCTCTCACCAAGAGGTCTTGGGAATGTAGTGCCGAGGAAGTCGAGGCGGGCGCGGCTGCTGATTTAGAGAAATGGAAGGCGAGCTGCAAGAAGAAAATAGAGGGCGAGCCCAAGCCAGTATTTTCGATGAGCAAAAGAAGTGGGCTAAGACATTTTTGAACACACCGTCCCAAGCCGCGAAGAATCTCCCTGACGACTATGAACGTGAACTTCGTAGGCAAGCACTCACGTTCAGGAGGAAGCGAGGAGGCGGAGAAGGAGAAGAAAGCCTTGGAGGAGGCCGAGAAAAAATTAGAAAGGGGGAAACAAGTTGCCCAGCTCGGGAAACAAAGTAAACAGTCGATCCCCCGCTCATAGTGAAAGCCGTGGTCCGGGCGAAGCCCCGATGTCATAGCAGCTGCGCAGCACAGGGATTGACGTAGCGAAAGCCAAAGAACAAGCGGCAGACTTAGGTCTGACTCTTCGTGTAGCATTAGGCCTTGATGACGTGGCAATGAAGGACGTAGTATTTGGATATGTGAAGGATGGTCCTCTCGTCGAGCCTGCGCAGGAAGAGGATCTACCTCGACAAATGAAAGGTCTGCTAAATTGGTACAAGGGTTACATAAAACTTAAAAACGCCAGAGACTATATTTATGCGGATGTTAGACCTGAGCATCACTTCAAACATTACTCTATAACAATTCAACGGAATGAATTGTTCCAGCTGTTCAATCTGCGCGAGCTCGACAAATCTATCATCGGTTGCTATGTTCTGTAAGTGATTTATTAATTTCTACCCCATCTCGTTCATTGCCTGCACTATATATATATGTCCTAACTATCTTGTTGTGTACGCTATTATGCAGATTGAAGAAGCGGGAAATGCGAATAAGGCTCATCCATGATGTTGGGTTCATTGACCCACACATCGTTAATTCATATACGTTAGAACACCACCCCAGGGACGTGGAGGCAGACCTGTGGCGGTTTCTTACAAACCAGGAACTCAAAAGTGATATTCTATTTCCTTACCATTTTGGGTGAGTGTTTCTGTCTTGAGCACATTCTCTTTTGTTTACTCCATGCATGGTATGTGGCTAATCGATGAGTTATGCATGACTGTGCATGTATCGTGTCCACAGGTTCCACTGGATTCTGCTAGTAATTCAAATTCATAACTCCACAGTTCTCGTCCACGACTCTCTGAATATGGATTCGGCGCTTTGGGGCGACATGAGAAAAATGATGCAAAAGTAATTATTTTCATTCATTTGCGCTCTATATCGATCGGCCTATTTAGTTCATCATTTCCTAATATCAAAAGTAATTATTAATAACTCTCTTGTTCATTTAATTTTCTTTGCCTCGTAGGGTTTGGAGACGGTTCGTAGATCAAAAGGTCGGTGAATTTAAAAAAGAGCTGCAATTTAAAAGGGCAAAGACTGCGACTGGGGATATTCAGCCACCGGGGACCAATCTATGTGGATACTATGTTTGTGAGAGGATCCGGAGATACACCACTGAGCGGGAGCCGTCTGAGAACAACCTCAAGAGGATTAACCTCCGGGCGACGCTTAGTCCAGAAGCTCGCTTCCGACCAATTCAAGAGGAACTAGCTGGATGGTTGGCGAACCAAGTCATCGATCCTAGAGGAGAACACTATGTAGAGGACGTAGAACTTTATATGCACTTATAAATTATGTATGGAAACTTGTTCAAAATTGTATATGTGGTCGTCCGATATTGAATATATATTATTGTATATTCCTCTTGAATTCTTTTTGGTTATAATGTCAAATTTGTTTGAAATTGTACATTCACATGCATGTATACCGTAGAATATGTGAAACTCCTTCAAAATTAAAATAAAACACAAAAGAAATAAAACAATACAACTTAAAAAGTAACCAGGGGTTAGGGGAACCAGGTTAGGGGGGGCTAAAACCCTAAACCTGCGGCGGCCTTTAGTCGCGGTTGGCGAGCAGAACCGCGACTAAAGGTCCTCCTGGCGCTCGCCGCCGCCCACGTGGACGGGCCTTTAGTCGCGGTTCGTAAGGAACCGCGACTAAAGGGGGGGGCCTTTAGTCGCGAATAATAGGTCGCGGTTGCGCAACCGCGACTAATGGCAGTTGCGCACCGCGACCGAAGGCCATTTTTCCACCAGTGGGAATCCCCACGAAAATTATTCTATGCAAGGCATAGACCAGTAGAGGCATACTTTTGGGCACTGGGAGTATATTACGAACCCCAATATGCCAAGTCCAGAAAGTTGCTAGCAAAATTTATATCAACAATTACACCATATGATGACACCGTTGACAACCATGGCATATGGGAAGAGCTGCAACCCTTTGCCGATGTGATGCAAAGGTACTATATTGTTTTCTACTCTATATCCGATAGATGATGTTTTACACAATGACGCATATGTATATATTTCACCAATAACATTTATTTTTTATTTTAATTTTGACCGGAGACAGTAATTTTCTTACATAAGTGCTGGTGGAAATTATGAAATGTTATATTATGAAAATGTTTTTATTGACAAATCTAATGATACAAGTTTCACATTTTCAAATTACTCAATATGTTTTTATACATGTGGTCAAAATTAGAGTAGTTTGTATGCACACTTTCCAGGGAATCATGTATTTACAAACGAATTGAGCATTTATAAGGATAAAAATACGAATTAATAATATATGACTGTATTTTTTTAACTATTGTGATAAATGTGTTTTATATGTTATTGAATAAATTGGCATTATTCTTTTAGGTGGGATATGAAGGAAGTTGAACAACTTGGAGAATACTACAAAGACTATGCAAAATTTATGTTTGGCACCATGCTTGAAATAGAGAACGCACTTCCGAAAGAAATATCAAAAATCAATGTCAACTTTATCAAAGATATCGTAGGAGTTCCAACTCTATCTTTGTTCCATTTAATTTTCATTACGCAAACTATGTTCAATATGAACGTTTTTTCGTGTTAAATAGAGTGTGCTAAATAGTATTTAATTCCATATTGCTACAACCATAGCATTTTTAATTCGTTATGGTAAGATGAATATTTCCAAACGTTATTAGTATTAACCCTCTCGAGAGTTCACCAAGAGATGGAATTTTATACATACATTCAATGAAACTATTTTTTAGATAAATCACTTTAAATATTTATATTATATACTTAAATATCATACATATTTGTCTCCAAAAAATACTTCCATATTGTTATCGTTTGCTTGGTAACAAAGTTGCAGCCAAAGTTACATCTTGAAATCCACGTCAACGTAAAAAAGATGTATTTTTTGTGTGTTGTAGGGACTAAGAAGTTAATATTATAATCTAATAAGGTCATCATTTATATGTGTTATATACTATGTGGGATCTATAGTTATATCTATTATAATAATTAGGTATATTGTAATACACAAGCTGAACGATTTTAATGCCAACTATAATGCATGCATATTTCATTCCTTGTCCAAATATATGTACTACGATTACGCACCCAAAACTTATATATTTTGTATTTCCATATCACTATTGATAAGATATATAGTCATTATATATGTGGTATTCTTCATATTCTACAAAATTGTCCTTTCCCGTAGTGAAGAAATTCCTTCTTAAACGATATGTATTATGACATCATTTTTGTAGTTCAACAAGAGAATCCTAATCTATTTTTTCAGAATTAGGCAATTCACCATATATATATAGGATAAATAAGTCCTACTCCTTGGTGTAGTTACACCCATGTCTAAACATTGCAACATTGATGTAAGTAGGTGACTTGGTTGTATTCATTCATAATAAAATAATTAATTTTAGCATTACCATAGTTAAAGTTGTCATGAAATGGTTCAAATATATACAAAACATTTTTTAATATATCATAAATTCTCCATTAAATATAGAATTTATATTACCAAAACATATATATGTTCTATTTCTTTGGAACTTAAGAGCAAAATTTGAGAAACAATTACCAATCCAGGTGTAAGTACGAAGGTGTTTCCCAACAATCTAATATATGCAATAAATATATTTTTGTATCCCTAGGCACTGACCTCAACTGATGACTAGCTCACAAGTAAGCTACTTTTACTACCATCTAGAGCACCAAGTTTGAGTTAAAGGATATTTCATTCTTCCGTTGCGACTTGCAATTGTTGTTTTATAATTGACCCATAATTTGTTTTACTGTAGACAAATGAAGTATGCAAAGGTTACATGACTGAAATTATCTGGAGAGATAGCAAATATGTTCCTCCCATGGAGGAGCATTTGAATGTCACACTAATTACATGCTTCTACTGGGCTATTTGTTGCACTGCTTTTGTTGTCTTCGAAGAAGACGTTACATCTGGGGTTCTTAAATGGATGTCAAAGTTTCCTCAGGTTGTGAAGGATTCTTGTATTATATGTCGACTAATGGATGACATTGTTGCACATGCGGTAATTCTCTACTTCATAATTTTGTATGAAACAATGTGTATGCATATAATTTTTTCTTCCCATCTTAGCGCATATAATCCTAAATAAGTAGTATAACCACATTAATTTCAACATAGACTAAACGGTTATCAGCCGATTTCCAAACACCATTACTTCAAATAAAATTTATCTCATGCATAAATGTATGTCATATATGTACTATGAATTCCAAGTAAATTAGTATCTATTTTTTACTTAATATTTATGTTGAGTCAAACATTTGCAAAGAAAAATTGAATAAACTACATACAAAAGTATATACACAACAATTTGATGTTTTTTTGGTGGTTCTTACAATGTGCATATTATAGTTTGAAACAGAAAGAAAAAATGTCGCCACAGCTGTAACATGCTACATGAAAGAGTATGGAACAACAGAAGAGGTGGCAACTGAAGCGCTCTGGAACATGGTAGAGAATGCATGGATTGATATGAACAAGGAGTATCTCACTATGACGTCAATACCATCTACCTTGATTCTTCATGTTATAAATCTTTCACGAATGATGGAGACAATGTTTAGAGAAATTGATGGGTATACAGACTCAGCAATACTGGAAAAACATATATCTTTGTTGGTTGAGAAGCCAATCACTTTCTAAGGTACCATTGCAAATCAAATAATGTTATTTTGCTCAAGCCAGATGATTAGGTGGCAAGACCTACTATGTATGTTTCCCAATAAAGTTCAAGATTGTTGTTAAGGCTTGCTAAATGTCATGGATAGTGCCCTAGAGGCGACACTATTTCCGCCTTGTACTCATAAGTTAAGTCTATGCATGAACTATTGCATTTTTTACTGAATACATCATTATGTGTTGGAACCTCGTGCTTAATTAGTTAATGCAATTTATTTCTTAGTCGCTTGAGACTGTGCTTGACACACACTACCGAGACTAAATGTAAGGCGGTAGGTTCACCTGTCGTGGGCATGGAAATGCTACCCGACTAACACTAACTATGTCAAAGAGTTGGTTTAGCCAGACTGACCCAAAGATCAAGTCGCCACGAGTGAGGTGTCGTGTAGTTTTTCTTGAGCAATGGAATCCTTAGCCATGAGATGGTCACACGATCCAGCTTGTGGATTTGTTGGCTTTAAGTTCACCAAATGATGTTTGTAACTTGAAGTTATAAGGGTGGCACTTAGGCCAACTAAGAAGCATGCCACGTGATGTGGATACACTAAAATGGAATTTTCCCTCCAACTCGGAAATATATTCTCTAGACCCTCTTATATCTGCTTCAAAAAAATGATCATACATAATTTAATTAAATTTTAATAAAGAATTTCTTACCAAGTATTAGTCGAACATAATCAACCGCGAATACCATAGCAGGTTCTAGTGTCGTGGATGAATGGAACCGTATAGCTCTGGACGGCAACCAGCTTCTTTTACTCGCATTTCTCCGCCGTTAATTTTCATTTCGCATTTGAGCAACGTCATTGCAGCTCTCGAGATAGATGGTTAATCGCATGTGAATCTGGGTTCGCTGTTAGAGGCAGTACTGCGTAGAGTTCTAGTTAATCTTCTATTTCAATTTTCCATTGTATATTTTTCTACCTATTTCTCGATTTTCTTTTCTTTTATATTTGTTTCCAAGTTGGTTACAAAGCTAATTATCTGTATATGTTGTGCATTCTTGGGGAAACTCTCTCATCGTTGGTAATTACAAATCATAAGGTAATTTATCATAATTTAGGTAGTGCGCATACCAATATAGATATTCCGGGAATCAAGTATGCATAATAACTTAGTTACCTCATTTGTATTTGAAGAGTTTTGGGAGAGTTTATATAAAGATATACAAATTTATATTGTACATTACACATATTCTTAGGTAGTTAACAATTTTAGTTACTGGACAACGCTATTTTTGCATACTATTTTCTATTTCAGATGCTGGTCTCTTTCTTTATATTTGTATGGTTCACTACTCCAAAACATATGCACTGCTATTAGTATAAACTAAAATTTTTAGTTCTACAATTTACAGGATAAGATTAAATATGTAAACCCCGCTGTAAACAATAGCCAATTTGTACCAATTGTTTGCATAGTGTCAAGCCTACACATTTAATTTCCAAATATAGCATAGTACTAAAGTTAGCATTTTGATCTGTATGAACGTGTGAAATTCATAGATGAAAGTATATATAAATTTTGAATGGGTTAAACTAAATTCAACTTTCGTGTTTTGAAAAAACCTTTCCCACAAAAAAATAAAAAGAACCGTAGAAGACAAAGTCACACCAATAAGCACTAGCCCGTGAGGGCTTGACGACTAGTTATTGCAACGAGGGAGTTCTTGATGCTATGATTCCTGATGTTGATGTTAAAGGCGCGGAAATGTTTGCACCACAAATCGAAGGGTCACCCGGATTTTTAAGTCCAGATGCCTATTATGCCATACATCGCAATCTCAGGAAGATTGTTTTTGCGAGACATAACAGTTGATATCACAGAACATCATTCATTACAAACCATAATTGTCTTACAACAAGGGATCACATGATCCAATATTACACAATAGTTGATCTACAGATCAACCTTCAAAACACACAGTGGAAGTAACGTAGTAGCGATCCATCTGTTCCACAGGCAACGCTTGCTTGACGTGAGGAAGTAGTCCTAGTTATCATAGACGTCCTGTTGTCCATCATCCTGATACTGTTGCTCCTCTTCATAGTCTGGCCATTTGAATAGCCAGAGACAAATCCATGAGTACTTTAAAGTACTCGCAAACTAATACCAGTGTAAGCACTTATCAACTATAGTAAGGGGGTTCTAAGCTCTAGGTTCATTTGCATAAAGCCAGTTTTATTTCATAAGCACTTAGTAATAAAAGACTCTTTAGTTGCCTAACTAACTCAAGTGGGAACATTAGTGTCATTCCCACAACTATGTTGTGATCAAGTCAAATTCACCTTTCAAGTCACCATTCATTTTTAGAAAACATCTGACAACGGAACAGTATGGCCATCCAACCGTCCATAACCGCGGACACGGCTATTCGAATAGGTTTACACTCTGCAGAGGTTGTACACTTGTGCCACAACTTTTGATTACATCCGTCAGGGATAGCCCTGAATAATCATACTCAGTATGCGGATCATCAACCATAACCTTTCACTTACATACCCTAGTATAGGCACCTCCCCCATGATTTTGGCCTCCCAGTGATAGCAATCGGCTATCCTGGGAACTGCACAGGCCTTGGGTAGGACATTCACCTCATTTTCACATCATTTCACATTTCACGGAGGCAGCCTCGGCATAACCCCTATGACGCTTGTTTAGAGGGAACCCATACTAAAATACATAAACTTCCAGTTAAGCCCTACCCATAATCAAGTATTGTGGCGGTACTCTAAAATTGGAATGGTATCGCATCCGAATCCAATCATCAGTTTTTGTCAAAATTCACCTTGTCATTCAAGTCATATTCACCTTCAAAATCTTTCAATAGAATGACTCATCATTCCAAGGTTTTCAAAGTCATTTGATTCACATGTTCCCATCTAGAGTAGTCAACTTTAGTTTTAGCACTAGCAACTAGTCATGAGGGGTGCTAGCTAGTTTGTATTTCTCTAGGCTAAAGTTGATGCTATTGTAACACTCCATATCTAGACCAAAGTTAACTATGAACAAAATGATCTTTGATAAACCAAAGTAAAGCTTGTAAGAAAAAAACTTGGGCTTGGAATCCTTAAACACAAAATAATACGTAATGGTGCCTTGCTCTAATAGAGCTTTGCATTATGGTAGCTTGCAAGAGTATAGCTTGCCTTGAGTGGTACAGTGATCAAAGTTTTCTTCTTCTTCCTCGTAGAAGACCTCCTCCTCCTGGTAGTCCTCGGTACTAGCGTCTATAAACGGATACGAGGTATACAATCACCAAACAAATCTTAAGTACTAGACTTAACACACAATTGGTTCACACAAGCTAACCTAGCATCACCACATTATTAACATGGTGATTGGCTTTGTTTTCTTTTTAAGAAAAATAATTTGCTCTCATTGAAATATTTATTCGGGTTTCTATTTATTTCCTTTGAGAAATAATTTCCTCTCATTGAATCTTGTTAAGATGTAATATCCTCAAATAATAAGTATGAGATCATGTTGACCAAGGTCAACACCTCATATTTACCATTTGGGAAAATGATTAAAATGAGTTATTACACCTCATACAATTTAAATAATACTATAGAAACAATTTAATAGCACTAATTAATAAAATATGAGCTTCTATAGACTAAGATCATTACCTCTTATTGAATTACTTAGGACCGTGATTTAAATGAGAGAATACCTCTCATACTATTTAATTAATTAATTGGGGTAATTTAAATGGACTAGAAATAGCCACATAGCCATTATTTTTCTCTAGCCCATGATCATGGTAAACACCACTGCCATATTGTTACATATTCATGTAGAGTATTTGAAATGTGAATTATGAGAGTTGGAATCAACTCAAAATAACTTATGGTTAATTCTTAATAAATGTTTGAAGTTTGAAAAGGTTCTGCCTTGTTATTTTTACTACATGAGTTCTACAATAAATCTAGGGTTGAGACCAGTATAGTTTGCTAGAGAATTTCCTAAGCTTTCCAACAATATTAAATTCATGAAATTTGGCTCAGTAGATTTTGTTCTATTAAATTTTGAATATGGCACCAGCATTGAATTCAAACTAAATCGATTAATTCAAATTTGAATTGTTGGGCTCGCGCGGGAAAACTACACGGGCCAAAGAGAAAAAGAAAAACGGGCCGGCCCAACTGCGCATCTCGCACGCGTGGGCTGCCTGACAGCGGGACCCGCCTGTCAGCGGGACCCGTGTGTCTGGGAGGTAGCTAGGGTACTAGTGCGTGTGTGTGCGAGAGGAGAGGTCAAGGGAAGGATGAGGCTGACGGGGCGATGTCGTGCACTGTCGTGTCCAGTGGCATGTCCATGCACGCTCTGGCGCGCCTGGACGTCACTGGGCACGTCCTTTGCTGGCCATTGCACTCGTCTCCTCGGCCCAGGGCTGGCATCAGCAGGTGCAGGAGAGTGAGGAGAGGCTCAAGGACAAGGTTAGGTCAACTAGATGGGAGAGGAGAGGATGATGGCATGGAGGAGGCATGATGCCACGGCATGGTTATGTCCTTGCCATGATCATGCATGGTCTTTGTCTCTGATGCTTGGCATGGCTCAATGTGCAAGAGGGTGCTGAGAAAGGTCAGAGAGGTGAGGGTTTAGGTCAAAAACCATTGGATAAAAGAGGGTATGGGGTTGGCAGATTAGTGCACCCAAGGTGCTTGATGAAATGGCTGCAAGAAACTAACTTTTGAATTTTGGCACAATATTTTATGGGTGTGTCTCACATAATGTTTGGCACCTAGTGCTGGTGTTGGTTTGCAAAATGGAAAGGTTTGGTGAAATTCCAAAATGGGGATGATCTTAAATCTGATTCAACATTGCCACTTTGCATTCTTATATTAAGCAATTTAAAAGGAATTGGTATAGGTGGTCAACACCAAAAGTGTTCACCTTGATGAGATCTTGGATGAGGTGCAAAGAGTTGAGAGACTTTGGTTTAGAAATTTCTTAATACAGGGGCTCAAAGTGGGTACTCTGATATAATTATCAATTTTGACCATTATCTTATGTGAGTGGGTTTTGATATTTCCTTTGGTTTGTTTTGTATTTCTTGATTCAAAAGTGAGTATTATGAGTTTAGTAACATTTCCAAACCATTTACACAAAGTAAAATGGCCTAGGTTGAAGTTTTGCAGAAATAGCCATAGACTCATATGTGATGCCATTTTTATTTTCTTTTACATTTCTTTGTTTCTATTTGATCCAATTGAACATGGTTAGGGTTTATTGAGTGTTAGTTTTGGTTTAATAATGATTCACAACCATATTGGTAAAGTAAATAGGGCATAGACCAATATTTGCAAATATGGCTATATGCCCACATATGCCTCTATTTGTATTTCCATTTTCTTTTTGTTTTGTTTCTCTTTGATCCTAATTGCATTATTGTGGCTTAGAAAAAATTTCCAATACTTCAAACACACATTCATGGCAATAGAAAACATTTCATTCATTAAAATAATAGAGAAGATTTTGAAATAGGCAAGTTTTTGTTAACCCTAAAAATTGGATAATTGAAAATATGGTTCTTATTTGTTTCAAATTTTTGGGGTGTTACAAACCTTCCCCCCTTAAAAAAAATCTCGTCCCGAGATTTAAGAAAAGTTAGGAACCTAAGAGAGATTGGGCAAATGGGTTAACAGGAAAACATACCCTGCATGGCATTGGGTGCTTCCTGGGCTTCTGTGGCACTCATGCGGTAGAAACGACCGTTGCGGTTGCTCGGGTTCCTTCCATTTGAGACACGGCGCTGTTGTTGGGCAGGTGCAGCGGTATTGGGGGCAGTCTTTGCCAGTTTCTTGGGGCACTCATTGGAGTAATGACCAGTAACTTGATACGTCTCCAACGTATCTATAATTTATTATGTTCCATGCTAGTTTTATGACAATACCAACATGTTTTAGTCATACTTTATAATGTTTTCCGAGACTAAACTATTAACAAGATGCCGCTGTGTCAGTTCCTGTTTTCTGCTGTTTTTGATTTCAGAAAAGTTAGTTTACAAATATTCTCGGAATTGGACGAAAAAAAGCCCACGGTCCTATTTTCCACGGAGTCTTCCAGATCACCGAAGGAGAGGCGAAGAGGGTCCACGAGGTGGCCACACCATAGGGCAGCGCGGCCCCACCTCTAGCCGCGCCGGCCTATGGGGTGGGCCCCTCGGGTGCCCCCCGACGCTGCCCCTTCGCCTATTTATTCCTTCCGTCGCGAAAACTCTAGTGCCGAGAGCCACGATACGAGAAAAGTTCCAGAGATGCTGCCGCCATCAACCCTATCTCGGGGGTTCAGAAGATCGCCTCCGGCACCCTGCCGGAGAGGGGAATCATCACCGGAGGGCTCTACATCACCATGCCCACCTCCGGACTGATGTGTGAGTAGTTCATCCTTGGACTACGGGTCCATAGCAGTAGCTAGATAGTTGTCTTCTCCTCTTGTGCTATCATGTTTAGATCTTGTGAGCTGCCTATCATGATCAAGATCATCTATTTGTAATGCTACATGTTGTGTTTGTTGGGATCCGATGAATATGGAATACTATGTCAAGTTAATTATTGATCTATCATATATGTTATTTATGTTGTTGCATGCTCTCCGTTGCTAGTAGAGGCTCTGGCCAAGTTGATACTTGTGACTCCAAGAGGGAGTATTTATGATAGATAGTGGGTTCATGTCTCCATTGAATGGGGGAGTGACAGCAACCCCTAAGGTTGTGGATGTGTTTGCCACTAGGGATAAAACATCAATGCTTTGTCTAAGGATATTTTTATTGTTTACATTACGCACAGTACTTAATGCAATTGTCTGTTGTTTGCAACTTAATGGAAGGGGTGCGGATGCTAATCAAGGTGGACTTTTTAGGCATAGATGCATGTTGGATGGCGGTCTATGTTCTTTATCGTAATGCCCTAAGTAAATCTCATAGTAGTCATCATGATATGTATATGCTTCTCTATTTGTCAATTGCCCAAGTAATTTGTTCACCCAACATGCTATTTATCTCATTGGAGAGACACCACTAGTGAACTGTGGACCCGGTCCATTCTTTTACATCTGAAATACAACCTACTGCAATCATTTTCTCTTTTGTTTTCTGCAAACAAACATAATTCTCCACACCATACGTTTAATCCTTTGTTTTCAGCAAGCCGGTGAGATTGACAACCTCACTGTTAAGTTGGGGCAAAGTAGTTTGATTGTGTTGTGCAGGTTCCACGTTGGCGTCGGAACCACTGGTGTTGCGCCGCACTACACTCCTTCACCAACAACCTTCACGTCCCCTTCATCTCCTACTGGTTCGATAAACCTTGGTTTCTTACTGAGGGAAAACTCGCTGTTGTACTCATCATACCTTCCTCTTGGGGTTCCCAACGGACGTGTGCTTTACCGTCACAACTTTTCTGGCGTCGTTACACCCCAGGGATTTCTAACTCCCTACACGCCAGCTACTTTTCTGGCGCCGTTGCCGGGAGATCAAGACACGCTGCAAGGGGAGTCTCTCACATCCAATCTCTTTACTTTGTTTATTGTCTTGCTTTATTTTATTTTCTGTCTTGTTTACTTTCTTTATATCAAAAACATAAAAAATTAGTTACTTGTTTTACTTTATTTAATTCGGTTTTTCTTTGTTTATTTTTAGTTTAAGCAACAAGGGGGAGAAAGTTTTAAAGATGCTTGGTATAGAATTAGTGATGCTCATCATAGGTGCACTAAGAAACACTCCACTATTATCCTCCCTAGGAACTTTTATGTTGGTATCTCTAGCTGGAATAGGTATGTTCTTGATACTCTTACGGGGGTAATTTCCTAGGTACTCCTGCTTTAGAAGCTAGTTGCATCATTGAGAGTCTAGTTGGAATACCACCTGTTAATGAAGCTAAAATTTAAATCTCTCTTGATGATGTCATGAAAAAGTTGGAAGCCATAGAGAAAAATCTTCCAAGTGTTGAGACTAAATTGGGAATATTACTTGATAACTGATAAACTTGATAAATCCCTAGGAGGAATTAATGAAAGAATTGCTGTCTTAGAAACTTGTGCTATCCATGATAGTCAAACCCATAGGATTGGTGAACTTGAAGAAGCTATGGGAACCTTGGGTTCAACTTTTTCTTCTCTTAAGTTTAAGGACAAAACTTATGTGGGTAAGGAGCAAAAATTCATGTATGTCCCTAAGATGCCAAAGCCAAAGAATCATTATGAGCTTAAAATTGATAAAACCCTTAGTACCACTATGGGAAATTTAGATAATGGAGCATCTAAGATACCTTTTGTGACAAGTTGTGTTCTTAAGAAAAATTATGATGTTGATGCTTCTTCCCTTGATATTACTTGATTTGCACTTTCTGCGCCTAGCTGAAAGGCGTTAAAGAAAAGCGCTTATGGGAGACAACCCATTATTTTATTTCTGCAATTTTGTTTTATATTTGAGTCAAGGTGCTTGTTACTACTGTAGCAATACATTTGTATCTTTATTTTCTTGCATTGTTGTGCCAAGTAAAGTCTCTGATAGAAAGTTGATACTAGATTTGGATTTCTGCACATAAATAGATTTTTTAGCTGTCCCGAATTTGTGTTTTTCTCTCTGTAGAAGAATCTAAAAATTCTGAAACAATTCACGCGTGATCCTCAGATATGTACGCAACTTTCATTAGTTTTGAGTTTTCTGATTTGAGCAAGTTAAGTGCCTCGAAAAAATTCGTCTTTACGGACTGTTCTGTTTTGATAGATTCTGCCTTTTATTTCGCATTGCTTCTTTTACTGTGTTTGAGTGGATTTCTTTGCTCCATTAAATTTCAGTATCCTTGAGTAATGTCTAGAAGTGTTGGTAATGATTGTGTCCTTGCTGAACATGTGAATTTTTGATTATGCACTAACCCTCTAATGAGATTGTTTTGAGTTTGGTGTGAAGGAAGTTTTCAAGGACCAAGAGAGGAAGATGATATAATATGATCAAGAAGAGTGAAAAGTCTAAGCTTGGGGATGCCCCCGTGGTTCATCCCTGCATATTTCAAGATGACTCAAGCATCTAAGCTTGGGGATGCCCAAGGCATCCCCTTCTTCATCAAAACTTATCAGGTCACCTCTAGTGAAACTATATTTTAATTCCGTCACATCTTATGTGCTTTACTTGGAGCGTCTGTTTGCTTTTATTTTTGTTTTGTTTGAATAAATTCGGATCCTAGCAATCCTTGTGTTGGAGAGAGACACGCTCCACTTTTTCATTTGAACACTTGTGTTCTTCGTTTTATCTTTCATATTCATGGCGAAAGCTGAAAGCCGCAACACTTATACTTATTGTTATTTGGTTGGAAACAGAAAATGCTTCATATTGTCTTGAATAATTTGATACTTGAAAATTGTTTTGAGCTCTCAAGTAGATCATGTTTAAACTCTTGCATCATGTAGTTTAAATCTATTAGTGGAGAACTACCGTAGAGCTTGTTGAAATTTGGTTGCATGATTGGTCTCTCTAAGGTCTAGATATTTTCTGGTAAAAGTGTTTGAACAACAAGGAAGACAGTGTAGAGTCTTATAATGCTTGCAATATGTTCTTGTGTAAGTTTTGCTGTACCGGTTTATGCTTGTGTTTGCTTCAAACAACCTTGCTAGACAAAGCCTTGTACTGAGAGGGAATGCTTCTCGTGCCTCCAAAAACCTTGAGCCAAAACCTATGCCATTTGTGTCCACCATAACTAGCTACTATGTGGTATTTTTCTGCCATTCCAAAGTAAATTGCTTGCGTGCTACCTTTAAAAATTCATTCCTTGTTCTTTGCAATACATAGCTCATGGGAAAGTAGCCTAAAAACTATTGTGGTAATGAATATGTCGCTTATGTATCTTAGTTCTTATAAGTTGCTTGTTGAGCGGTAACCATGTTATCTGGGGACGCCATCAACCTGTCACACCTTTGTTGAATATCATGTGAGTTGCTATGCATGTTCGTCTTGTCTGAGTAAGGGAGATTTGCCATGAGTTTAAATGGTTTGAGTATGCATGTTGTTAGAGAAGAACATTGGGCCATCAACCAAAGCCATGTATCATGGTGGAAGTTTCAGCTTGTACATTAATCCTCAGAATCTCTTATGAGAATATTATTGTTGTTGAATGCTTAAAGCATTAAAAAGAGGAGTCCATTATCGGTTTTCTATGTTGTCCCGGTATGGATGTCCTCAAGTTGAGATCTATCAAAATCGAGAAATCAAATGCGATTTATCTCCTTGGACCTTTGTAGGTGGCATAGAGGTACCCCTTTGTGACACTTGGTTGAAACATATGTAATGCGATGATAATCCATGGAAATCCGAGCTAATTAGGACAAGGTGCGGGCACTATTAGTATTCGATGCATGAGGCTTGCAACTTATAGGAAGTTTTATGCATAACCCATATGAATTATTACTACCGTTGACACAATTGTTTCCATGTTTTCAAAATAAAAAGCTCTAGCACATGAGTAATCCCTGCTTCCCTCTGCGAAGGGCCTTTCTTTTACTTTATGTTGAGTCAGTTTACCTACTTCTTCCTATCTTAGAAGCAAACACTTGTGTCAACTGTGTGCATTGATTCTTACATGCTTACTTATTGCACTTATTATATTACTTTGTGTTGACAATTATCCATGAGATATGCATGTTGAAAGTTGAAAGCAATTGCTGAAACTTAAATCTTCCTTTGTGTTGCTTCAAAACCTCTTATTAAGAATCTATTGCTTTATGAGTTAACTCTTATGCAAGACTTTTTTATACTTGTCTTGAAAGTACTATTCATGAAAAGTTTTTGCTATATGATTCAATTGTTTAGTCATTATCTTTTTGTTAGCAAACTATATACCATTGCTTTGAGTCACTTCATTCATCTCATATGCTTTACAATAGTATTGATCAAGATTATGTTGGTAGCATGTCACTTCAGAAATTATTGTTTTTATCGTTTAGCTACTCGAGGGCGAGTAGGAACTAAGCTTGGGGATGCTTGATACGTCTCCAACGTATCTATAATTTATTATGTTCCATGCTAGTTTTATGACAATACCAACATGTTTTAGTCATACTTTATAATGTTTTTATGCATTTTCCGAGACTAACCTATTAACAAGATGCGGCAGTGCCAGTTCCTGTTTTATGCTATTTTTGATTTCAGAAAAGTTAGTTTACAAATATTCTCAGAATCGGACGAAACAAAAGCCCACGGTCCTATTTTCCACGGAGTCTTCCAGATCACCGAAGGAGAGACGAAGAGGGGCCACGAGGTGGCCACACCATAGGGCGGCGCGGCCCCACCTCTGGCCGTGCTGGCCTATGGGGTGGGCCCCTCGGGCGCCCGCCGACGCTGCCCCTTCGCCTATTTATTCCTTCCATCGCGAAAACCCTAGTACCGAGATCCACACGATACGAGAAAAGTTCGAGAGACGCTGCCGCCGTCAACCCTACCTCGGGGGTTCAGAAGATCGCCTCCGGCACCCTGCCGGAGAGGGGAATCATCACCGGAGGGCTCTACATCACCATGCCCGCCTCCGGACTGATGCGTGAGTAGTTCATCCTTGGACTACGGGTCCATAGTAGCTAGATGGTTGTCTTCTCCTCTTGTGCTATCATGTTTAGATCTTGTGAGCTGCCTATCATGATCAAGATCATCTATTTGTAATGCTACATGTTGTGTTTGTTGGGATCCGATGAATATGGAATACTATGTCAAGTTGATTATTGATCTATCATATATGTTATTTATGTTCTTGCATGCTCTCCGTTGCTAGTAGAGGCTCTGGCCAAGTTGATACTTGTGACTCCAAGAGGGTATTTATGCTAGATAGTGGGTTCATGTCTCCATTGAATCTGGGGGTGACAACAACCCCTAAGGTTGTGGATGTGCTGTTGCCACTAGGGATAAAACATCAATGCTTTTTCTAAGGATATTTGTATTGTTTACATTACGCACAGTACTTAATGCAATTGTCTGTTGTTTGCAACTTAATACTGGAAGGGGTGCGGGTGCTAACGTGATGGTGGACTTTTTAGGCATAGATGCATGCTGAATGGCGGTATATGTTCTTTGTCGTAATGCCCTAAGTAAATCTCATAGTAGTCATCATGATATGTATATGCTTCTCTATTTGTCAATTGCCCAACTGTAATTTGTTCACCCAACATGCTATTTATCTTATTGGAGAGACACCACTAGTGAACTGTGGACCCCGGTCCATTCTTTTACATCTGAAATACAACCTAATGCAATCATTGTTCTATTTTATTTTCTGCAAGCAAACATAATTCTCCACACCATACGTTTAATCCTTTGTTTTCAGCAAGCCGGTGAGATTGACAACCTCACTGTTAAGTTGGGGCAAAGTAGTTTGATTGTGTTGTGCAGGTTCCACGTTGGCGCCGGAATCACTGGTGTTGCGCCGCACTACACTCCTTCACCAACAACCTTCATGTGGCCTTCATCTCCTACTGGTTCGATAAACCTTGGTTTCTTACTGAGGAAAACTCGCTGCTGTACTCATCATACCTTCCTCTTGGGGTTCCCAACGGACGTGTGCTTTACCGTCACAAGAAGCTACTTTTCTGGCGCCGTTACACCCCAGGGATTTCTAACTCCCTACACGCCAGCATAACTCCACATTCATAACAGGTCACTGATGACTTGTCCTTTGGGGCAATGGGTACAACATTGCTTCCAGTCCTTGGGGCAGTGTTAGGGTTGTTGTGGTTACCATTGTGTTGTTGTTGTTGTTGTTGCTGCCTCCGGGCTTCGGGTGTCCTCCATTGTTGTTGGTGTAGTTTGGACGGAACGTGTGAGCAGGTGGCTTGTTGTGTCTTGGGGCAAATCCTCCACTCGAGCTGGGGCGATACCTTGATGCATGGCTGGGTCCATTCTGGTTCATCATTCGGCGCTTGCGGTTCTCATTGGCTTGATGGAGTTTTCCTTCCATCTGGATGGCAGAGTCCACAAGCGCTTCCAGATCAGCAAACAGGATGTTCACTAGTACAGTCTGCATTTCATCATGCAGTCCATTCAGGAATCTTTCCTTCCTCTTCTCACTCGTGTCGGTCTCATCCGGGGCGTACCTACACAGAGTGAAGAATCTGTCACGGTATTCCACCACGGACATTCTTCCTTGCTTGAGTTCCCTGAACTCATCCCTCATCTTCTTAATCAGACCCGGGGGCACATGGTACTTGCTAAACTTGAGCTTGAAGTCTTTCCAGGTCATCATCTGACCTGCATTCATTACGCGGACACTAGTCCACCAGGCTCTGGCAGGTCCTGACAAGTAGTGGGTGGTGAACAACACTTTCTCAGCGACTTCTACTCCCGCAACTTCCATATTGTTCTCCATGGTTTGGAGCCAATCATCAGCATCTAGGGGCTCTTCAGTCTTGCTGAACATGGGTGGATTAGTGTTTTGGAAGTTCTTCAGCTTGGATCCAGGATGATCAATGTTTCCATGGCCTTGGTTGTTGTGGGCTATCTGCTGTAGTGCGGCAATATTGGCTTGTCGCTCAGCTCTTTCGGCCTCTCTATCAGCCATCAGCGTTTGTAAAAGCTGCAACATTGCATCTTGACTGCTGTTGCGAGTTGGAGGGGTCATCTGAACATTGAGGTGGATCATAAGATAAGAGGGAATTTTCTATGGTTTTTTTGGGTAAAGTTTGAAAAGTTCAAAACTTGAGTAGTGTTGAGGGGGTAAAAACCAACAACACTTTTTCATTCATACCAAACAACACACATTACAAATTAACACATCAATGGTTTTAAGAACCATTACCTCGTTCTACGATACGTAGGGGACTGATACAAACTCACACCTACGCAAGTGATCAAGTGATACTACTACTCATCATCCACATCTATCGGGATGAAGTCATCCTCTCCGGCGTCCATGAACTCATAGCCTTCCACATCAGTGTCTTCATCTTCCTCAAAGTCATCATCATCACTCAGGTAGGCTGCTCCTCCCTGAATGTCTTCACCTTCTTCTTCCAGATCCTTCAACTGTTCTTCTTGTGCCTTAACAGTCTCCTCCAGGGAGGCTATCTTCGCTCGGAGGCGAGAGATGGTGTAGTCCTTCTTGGCATGCTGCTGACGGAGTGACTTGCGATCCTTGGCAAGTATATTGATGGTCTCGGTCTGCTGTGACATGTGGAGGTGAGTCTGGTTGGCGTAGACGCGGGAGTTGTCCAGCTCCTTGCGGGTCTCGTGCAGCATGAAGTCCAAGTGCTCCACGTGATACTTCAACTCTGGGTGCGGTGACAGGTCCATGGGTCCTCCAATGAAGTCATGCCTTGCCAAGTGAGCAAAGCGAGTCCCCTGGATCTGAGTCACATTCTGCCCGCACAGACGGGCAAGTGCTTCCTGCAGAGCACGAGCGAGTCCGTCCAACCAGTTGTTCTCCCGGATGGAAAACTGGATCCTCTCGGACGTGGGTGGCTCTATCTTGCCCCTTAGATCTGCAACTACAACCTACTGTAATTCTCCTCCAGGCTGGTCGTTGACTTGAGTTCCAAAGAACTCCGGATGCGGGCGCTCGAGAAACTCAGACAGGGCATCCAAGTCCCTCTCAAAGATCAAGCTCCCTCCATTGCCCAGCTGGTAAAACTTTATGTGGTTGAGCTGCTCCATCTGTAAGTGAATTGGATGAGTAAGTTAGAGAAGTGAACAAGTGTGTCAAAATTTTATGTAGAATTATAAGGAAAAGTAGAGCATGTATTTCTCATTTTGGAAAGATCTGAAGGGTAAGAGTGCGAATATGTTTTCATAAATATTCACTTCATTGGTTTTTGAAACTAAGTTTTTCAGACGTCCATTCTAACTAGGGTCTCCTAGGGTCAAATAATGGCTATACTGTCAACACCGGATTTTTAAGTCCAGATGCCTATTATGCCATACATCGCAATCCCAGGAAGATTGTTTTTGCGAGACATAACAGTTGATATCACAGAACATCATTCATTACAAACCATAATTGTCTTACAACAAGGGATCCCATGATCCAATATTACGCAATAGTTGATCTACAGATCAACCTTCAAAACACACGGTGGAAATAACGTAGTAGCGGTCCATCTGTTCCACAGGAAACGCTTGACGTCAGGAAGTAGTCCTAGTTATCATAGACGTCCTGCTGTCCATCATCCTGATACTGTTGCTCCTCTTCATAGTCTAGCCATTTGAATAGCCAGGGACAAATCCATGAGTACTTTAAAGTACTCGCAAACTAATACCAGTGTAAGCACTTATCAACTAGGCTGTGTTTGGTTGCGTAGAAACTGGGCTCGGAATTGGAATTGGGGCCAAATGAGCAAATTCAGCCGTTTGGTTTGCGCTCGGAATTGGGGCGTGGAAACTGGGCTCAATTCCGAGCCCCCCACCCGCGCATGTAACGGTTCGCTCCAATGTTTCCGAGGTCGGGACCTCGGAAACGCTCAGAATCTCCTCCCTCGCTCGCGTACCCCTTCGTCCCCCTTCGTCCCGCGATAGAAAAGCGAGCGAGCGAGCTCGGGCCTCCGCCACCGCGAGTTGCTGCAGCCGGCAACCGGCGCTAGTACGACCTCCCGTCCTTGGCGCCTCTCCTCCCTGGCATCCTTCCCCTCCCTGGCGTCCCTCCCCTCCCTGGCCTCCCTCCTCCACGCCCTCCCCTCCCTGGCCTAACCCTAGATCGCGGGCAGACCAGAATGGCGGCGGGAGAGTCAACGCCGGCGGCGGCTCTCCACCCCCCTCCGAGCCTCTCTGTTGCGTCGTCCTCTCCCCATCTCCGCCCTCCTCCGAGCGTCTCCGATGACGGCGACCTCTCCCCAGCCTCTCCGCGGCGTCATCTTCACCGGCTCCGGCGGCGGCGATAAGGGGAACGGCGGCCTCACCGGCGGCGGCGATAAGGGGAACGGCGGCCACATCGGCGGTGGCGGTAGGGGGCATGGCGGTCGATGGCGGTATGGGGAACGGTGGCCTCACCGGCTCCCTGCCTCGATCTCCAAATCGTGGAGGCAGTGAAGTGCTTTTTTTTAATTCTTTGATTTCTTTTTTACCCAAACAAACCCAGAAAATTATTATGTGTGTGCTCGGTGTAGACATAAACTCAACATGAATTTAAATTGCCAAATTCAACAAAACATCAAATTCCATAGTTTGTACATCCAAACAGGATTTGGAATTGGTTACACCCTTTTGATTTCAACATCAATTTCCATACACATCCAAACAACAGAATCGAATTAGAAGCCAATTCATTTCCATCTTGGATTTGGAATCTTAGTCCAATTCAATTCCATGCCAACTTTCTATGCAACCAAACACAGCACTATAGTAAGGGGGTTCTAAGCTCTAGATTCATTTGCATAAAGCCAGTTTTATTTCATAAGCACTTAGTAATAAAAGACTCTTTAGTTGCCTAACTAACTCAACTGGGAACATTAGTGTCATTCCCACAACTCTGTTGTGATCAAGTCAAATTAACCTTTCAATTCACCATTCATTTTTGGAAAACATCTGACAACGGAACAGTATGGCCATCCAACCGTCCATAACCGCGGACACGGCTATTCGAATAGGTTTACACTCTGAACAGGTTGTACACTTGTGCCTCAAATTTTGATTACATCCGTCAGGGATAGCCCTGAATAATCATACTCAGTATGCGGATCATCAACCATAACCTTTCACTTACATACCCTAGTATAGGCACCTCCCCCATGAGTTTGGCCTCCCAGTGATAGCAATCGGCTATCCTGGGAACTGCACAGGCCTTGGGTAGGACATTCACCTCATTTTCACGTCATTCACATTTCATGGAGGGAGCCTCGGCATAATCCCTATGATGCTTATTTAGAGGGAACCCATACTAAAATACAAAAACTTCCAGTTAAGCCCTACCCATAATCAGGTATTGTGGGGGTACTCTAAAATTGGAATGGTATCGCATCCGAACCCAATCATCATTTTTTGTCAAAAGTCACCTTGTCATTCAAGTCATATTCACCTTAAAAATCTTTCAATAGAATGACTCATCATTCCAAGGTTTTCAAAGTCATTTGATTCACATGTTCCCATCTTGAGTAATCAACTTTAGATTTAGCACTAGCAACTAGTCATGAGAGGTGCTAGCTAGCTTGTATTTCTCTAGGCTAAAGTTGATGCTATTGTAACACTCCATATCTAGACCAAAGTTAACTATGAACAAAATGATCTTTGATAAACCAAAGTAAAGCTTGTAAGAAAAAAACTTGGGCTTGGAATCCTTAAACACAAAATAATATGTAATGGTGCCTTGCTCTAATAGAGCTTTGCATTATGGTAGCTTGCAAGAGTATAGCTTGCCTTGAGTGGTACAGTGATCAAAGTTTTCTTCTTCTTCCTAGAAGACCTCCTCCTCCTGGTAGTCCTCGGTACTAGCGTCTATAAACGGATACGAGGTATACAATCACCAAACAAATCTTAAGTACTAGACTTAACACACAATTGGTTCACACAAGCTAACCTAGTATCACCACATTATTAACATGGTGATTGGCTTTGTTTTCTTTTTAAGAAAAATAATTTCCTCTCATTGAAATATTTATTAGGGTTTCTATTTATTTCCTTTGAGAAATAATTTCCTCTCATTGAATCTTGTTGAGATGTAATATCCTCAAATAATAAGTATGAGATCATGTTGACCAAGGTCAACACCTCATATTTACCATTTGGGAAAATGATTTAAATGAGGTATTACACCTCATACAATTTAAATAATACTATAGAAACAATTTAATAGTACTAAGTAATAAAATATGAGCTTCTATAGAATAAGGTCATTACCTCTTATTGAATTACTTAGGACCATGATTTAAATGAGAGAATACCTCTCATACTATTTAATTAATTAATTGGGGTAATTTAAATGGACTAGAAATAGCCACATAGCCATTATTTTGCTATAGCCCATGATCATGGTAAACACCACTGTCATATTTTTACATATTCATGTAGAGTATTTGAAATATGAATTATGAGAGTTGGAATCAACTCAAAATAGCTTATGGTTAATTCTTAATAAATGTTTGAAGTTTGAAAAGGTTCTGCCTTGTTATTTTTACTACATGAGTTCTACAATAAATCTAGGGTTGAGACCAGTGTAGTTCGCTAGAGAATTTCCTAAGCTTTCCAACAATATTAAATTCATGAAATTCGGCTCAGTAGATTTTGTTCTATTAAATTTTGAATATGGCACCAGTATTGAATTCAAACTAAATCGATTAATTCAAATTTGAATTGTTGGGCTCGCGCGGGAAAACTACACGGGCCAAAGAGAAAAAGAAAAATGGGCCGGCCCAACTGCGCATCTCGCACGCGTGGGCTACCTGACAACGGGACCCGCCTGTCAGCGGCTAATCAAACCCGAAACGGTATGATCTAACGTGGCCCGCACGATTAGAAGCAGATCCAACGGCTCACAGTCATCGTCATCTCCGGCGAGATCGAGCGTTACTGGCGGCGAGAACCAGGGGGTCGGAGGGCTAACCAGTGGCCGACGACGAGCGGCGTTGATGCACGGAGAGGTTGTCGATGACGGCGGTTCTCCTGGTACAAGCGGCGGCTCCTGGGGCGGCTCCTAGCTCCGGCGATCTTGCAGCGGTACTGGCGGCGCTCCGGCGATCGATTGGGGCTCTGTGGATGAAATTGGGACGTGGCTGTGCTCGAGGAGGATCAGTGGGAGGAGAGGAGTGAAGTGGTGTGAAGATTTGGAGCGGGGGAGCACTCCTTTTATAGCGAGCGAGTGAGGGCGGCACGACATGGTTCGGTCAATCATGGCGACGACGGTACAATGGCGGAGCGACGTGGGCGATGATGGTGTTGGCTTCTCTACGTCATGGCGAGCACAGAGGGCTTGACGGCACTGAAAACGATGGTCCGTGGCGAGCAGGAGCTTGACGCAAGCGCGCAGTACCGTGGCGGAGAGTCGTCGACGGTGACGACGACGACTGTCCTCTCCGGCGCAAGCGTGTCAGGGAGGTAGCTAGGGTGCTGGTGCGTGCGTGTGCGAGAGGAGAGGTCAAGGGAAGGACGAGGCTGACGGGGCGATGTCGTGCACTATCGTGTCCAGTGGCATGTCCACGCACGCTCTGGCGCGCCTGGACGTCACTGGGCATGTCCTTTGCTGGCCGTTGCACGCGTCTCCTCGGCCCAGGGCTGGCATCAGCAGGTGCAGGAGAGTCAGGAGAGGCTCAAGGACAAGGTTAGGTCAACTAGATGGGAGAGGAGAGGATGATGGCATGGAGGAGGCATGATGCCACGGCATGGTTATGTCCTTGCCATGATCATGCATGGTCTTTGTCTCTGATGCTTGGGATGGCTCAATGGGTGCAAGAGGGTGTTGAGAAAGGTCAGAGAGGTGAGGGTTTAGGTCAAAAACCATTGGATAAAAGAGGGTATGGGGTTGGCAGATTAGTGCACCCAAGGTGCTTGATGAAATGGCCGCAAGAAACTAACTTTTGAATTTTGGCACAATATTTTATGGGTGTGTCTCACATAATGTTTGGCACCTAGTGCTGGTGTTGGTTTGCAAAATGGAAAGGTTTGGTGAAATTCCTTTGGTTTGTTTTGTATTTCTTGGTTCAAAAGTGAGTATTATGAGTTTAGTAACATTTCCAAACCATTTACACAAAGTAAAATGGCCTAAGTTGAAGTTTTGCAAAAATAGCCATAGACTCATATGTGATGCCATTTTTATTTTCTTTTCCATTTCTTTGTTTTTATTTGATCCAATTGAACATGGTTAGGGTTTATTGAATGTTAGTTTAGGTTTAATAATGATTCACAACCACATTGGTAAAGTAAATAGGGCATAGACCAATATTTGCAAATATGGCTATATGCCCACATATGCCTCTATTTGTATTTTCATTTTCTTTTTGTTTTGTTTCTCTTTGATCCTAATTGCATGATTGTGGCTTAGAAACAATTTCAAATACTTCAAACACACATTCATGGCAATAGCAAACATTTCATTCATTCACATAATAGAAAATATTTTGAAATAGGCAAGTTTTTGTTAACCCTAAAAATTGGATAATTGAAAGTATGGTTCTTATTTGTTTCAAAATTTTGGGGTGTTACACATATAGCCTACCTTTTTGTTACAAGAAGAGAATTGGCTTGTTTCCGACCAAATGGAACCACCATATTTTCTAGTTTTGTCGGTCAATGCATTTACACATCCTATCGACGAAGATTGCCACGTCATTAGCATATAGAGAAATACTGGCGAATCCATGTTGTACGGTGATTTAAGAGATGCAAGTGGGATCCCGCCAATGTTTCACTTGTAGTCTATTTGGAATTTTTAGTTGAAGTTTTAGTCCAAGATTTGAACTTGAAAATATCAAATGAACTATAAGTGAGATATTAATTAGCGAGATCCCACATGACACCTTGCATGACTTCACATTTTGTAAGGGCTACACCGCTCCGTGGCGATGTCCAGAGAGTTGCTTTAAGTGTCAGCTTTGTTATGGTTGTAGTCTGCGCAGTCCCGAATACTGACTTCCTGATATAATAAATATCTTTATTTGTAGATCATATATATAATGAAATATCAATAGTGATAGTTGAAGTGTGGGTTCGTTTGAATGATCGGGGAATTTCTTCGGGGCAGAACCACAACCATCTCAACATTTGCCACATTGTTCCTGGACAACGGACACTAGGCTACTTTTTGTTGTTGTTGTTGTTGTGCTGAACTGTATTCCTTGTTACGCGAGATCTCATTAGAAATTCAGAGCACCATTTCGAGATGCCAAGTTTGAGTGCCGTCTTATAGTCTTTCAGTACACACTGGTCACATTCACCTGTGTGAATCTATCTGAACTTTTTGATGGAAGCTCTTTGCGCCGTAGTGTTGGTCGAGATAATGGTCAGAAGTGTGCTTGCAAGTCCCATGCATGATTGGCGGCCACAATCATCAGTAGTTAGTTCTGTGCGCACCACATCGATCGACTCCATATTTCTATATACGATCAAAGCGTGAAGCTGGTACAGGGGAATAAAGCTTTGGAAATCAAGCAAAGACAGATATAACTATATCCCAAATGGGGCCATGAGAACTGCCCAATACCAAAGTAACCTGACCACCGGTTATAAGTTGATGCCCCTAACTCGCCAAGCTCTCCTCCATGCTCCATTCCGCTCGGGACTCATAAAAAATTATGTATATTCGGTAGGTTTTATGTACAAAGCTTTAATCAAATCCATATCCATTCAATGGGTAGTTAATAATAAATCTATTCGGACGATGAAGGTACCTTTAAAACAAGATTTTTGCGTGGTATCTTCGTTGAGGGGTTAATCTTACTAAAATAATCTTGTAAAACGTAACTTGTATGGATGTACCAAATGTGTTTTTTTGTCACGGTTAGTAGTTTGCTAGGTCTATATGATTAATCATTCAAATAAATTATACCTTATACCCGACACGTAGCACTGCAAATATTTTTGGCAATTGGCTAAATGGGGTAGATCATAGGTACAAGTTACTTATCAGGGTGGAAGTGGGAGTGATTGCCGTTATATAGTCGTTTTGTCTACGTAGGAATGACAAGGTTTCTAATATAAAAATTGTTTTCTTGTTGCTTCATCGCATGGAGGTGCGATCACGACCTCTTTACGGAGGTGTCTACACAATTCGAGCTTACGGCGAAGGAATTGAGTACCCAACATGGGTGACTGCATAATCGTAGGATTGTGGCTCCTTTGACCTATTCATTTTTACAGACTTTGGCTATTCTTTTTGTAGACACTTTTATGTGCTATGTCCTATGTTCTTGGACGGCTATGTGTATCTCACCTATGTAGAGATCGAATGTAATGCTTAAAACTTTTAAATAATAAATCGCCGTTTATCGAAAAAAAGACACGAAAACACCTAGAAAGCTACAAATCCAGAGCGCCAAAGAATGGGCCGAAAGGTGAGCACCACTCTTGTGATCCTCCTCGGCGTCGCACTTGCGCTCGCCGGCCCGGCCGCCCGTGACATGCAGGCTGCCTACAGTGTCGACACGGCGGTGCGGTAACTGATGTCGCCACCTCTGTCGTTGTTCATATTTGGAGGACAGCGTTGCCCTGGCGTTCACCGTTGATATGGAGGTGCACCGCCGCGTCTCTTTCGGTACAATAACCATAATTTGGTGGGAAGCTTATATAAAAGCATAAAAGCTGAAAAAAGTGTGAAATTATACTAAATTGTTATATCTTGCTGCAGCACCTCGATAGAATGGTGTGTCTGCAAGATACCAAAGCTGCTAAATTACGGGCTAATTCTTAATACTAAAATAGGCTAAAACTTATGTTTTAAATGACTTGATTATGCTATTCGCACGGGTCATTTAGCACACAGAAATGCACGTGGATCCAGGTTGTACCGTGATTTCGCGTTATGTTAGGGCCATACCGCTCCGTTGTTCCGTGAAAAGCAGAACGATCTCATTTTCCCCCATGCTGAACTGACGCCAGGCAACTCTTTTTTTGCTGAACAATATTCATTGTTCTGCGAGAACTAATCAGAGATTTAGAGGATCATATTTTGAGTGTCCATTTATACTAAGTATCTCGATACACAGTTACTAGTCATATTCGAGTTCAGTTGTGTGAATCTATCTGAACTTTCGATCGAAGCTCTTTGCGGCCGTAGCTTGTCGAGAAAAGGCGCAAAAGTGTGCATGCCAGTCCCATCATTGGCGACACAATAATGAGTAGTTGGTTGGTTTGTGCGCACTATACCGACTTCATATTTCTATACGACCAAAAAGTGATGCTAGCTGAGCTGTGCAGGGGCATAAAGCTTTTGGAATCAAGCAAGGGCAGATATAACTAACCCAAACGGGGACATGAGAACTGCCCAATACGACCACCGTTTATAAGCTGGAGCTCCTAAGCTCGCGAGGCTCTCCTCCAGTTCTAAACCATTGCCAAGCACGATAACATCTCTTGCAAGCAAGCTACAAAGCTAGAGTGACACAGAATGGGCAGAAAGGCGAGCACCACTCTTCTGATCCTCCTAGGCGTCGCGCTTGCGCTCGCCGGCCCGGCCGCCGGCGACATGCAGGCGGCCTACAGCATCGACGCGGCGGTGCAGCAGCTGATGTCGCCGCCTCCGTCATTGTCCATGCTGGAGGACAGCGTTGCCCCGGAGTTCACTGTTGATATGGAGGTGCACCGCCGGGTTCTGGCCGGCATCGGCACGGGAGCCCTGAACAAGAACAAGGCGGCTTGCAACGGGCCGTGCCCGGCGCGCGGAGGTTCCTACACCAATCGGGGATGCAACAGCAAGTACCAGTGCCGTGGTGGCTGAGAATGCATCAGCTAGCAGAGCACTTACTCTTGCAAGCGCGTAAGACCGACGTTTATTTTCATGTCGCATTTCCAGTAACTTTGATTCTACTCCTGAGTCTTCGTCTGGTGTCGCAGTCTTGTTGGAACAACTGTGTGAAGTGATACCAAATTATCGATTGTATTGTATCAAGTGCCATCGTCAACCTGATGAATGGTTCCTCAAGAACCGTTGGTAATTGTGCCCTTAGCTTCGAATTTATGAAAACAAGTCAAACGGTGCATTCTATTTTAGATCTACTTGAGCTGAAATAAATAAATAAATATATTTATTTTTATGTACTTCTCCTTCGCTTGGCATAAGACACTGTATTTGGACAATGGAGTAGTTGAACAATGGTCGACAATGGAGTTGTTGAACTGTGGATAAAATTAGTTGAACTGTAGAGGAATGTGTCGGCAAAATCTTAGGTAGGGATGCCCGCCTGAATAGCCAATGCCATCTGACCAGATTCCAACGAGTAGCTGCCCACGCATTCCATGCCTTGTTTGCTGCCGTATTCACACAACTTTTGAGATAGATGGCCACCAACTGGCCAGCAAGCGGTTGGGAGCAACCAAAAAACAATCCAAGGAAGTGGAAGCTTATTATTTAAGGCCTTGTTAACTTTTCTTATATTTCCGCACCAAGGGGTTTGTGATGGTGGAGGGGATAGTTTTTAATCTATCCAAAAGTGAGTAAAGGCTCCGCGTTATCACCTTTTTTCGATGATCGATTCATATATCGACTCTGTGTGACCTATCATGTAATCTTTTCTTGAGTTTAATTAGGTATCTTTAAGAGGAATTTTATGGTACCCTGGTACTCCAAAACTATGCGATGGAGTACCAGGGAGATGTGGCCGTCTGTGATTGGGGATAAGTGTGTAATATACTTTTCTGAGAGTGCTAAAGATCAATTTGCACTTTTACCCTCCATCCCCCGTGACGATAGTACAGGAGCAGAGTAGCGCCGCCTCCCTTTTCCCTGTTCTCTGCCCCCATCTGTGATGGGGAAACTATTACAAAAATGGATGTAAAGGAGCCATGCAAGTGCAAAAATAATAATATGGAAACAACACTGACATACTTTGAAGTTTCTGCAGTGGTAACCTGTGGGACATTAGTACACACAAAATATTCAGTGGCATCAACGAACATATATCTAGCATCAATATTCCTAAGTTTGGGATTCAACAGCCAACAAAACATTCAGTCACACAATGAAGTTAGAAGAACCAATGAGTGAATTTTTGGGAAAAAGGACCACATCCACGAGTGAATTGTCAAAAAGGACCACCTCCGAGTGAAATTGACAAAAAAGACCACCTGCCCCGTGGCGGCAAGCGCGCCAAGCGACACATGGCACCTGCCGCCACAGCCTGTGGCGGCAACCTGTGCCTGCCGCCACGGGTGGTGGTGGCATGTGCCACGTGTCGCTTGTCGGTGCGTGAATAGAGCATGCCGCCACAGCCTGTGGCGGCAGGTGCCACGTGTCGCTTGGGGAGCTTGCCGCCACGACTTATGTGGTCTGTCAATTCCATTCGGAGGTGGTCCATTTTGACAATTCAC
This sequence comes from Lolium multiflorum, assembly GCA_030979885.1. Taxonomy (NCBI): domain Eukaryota; kingdom Viridiplantae; phylum Streptophyta; class Magnoliopsida; order Poales; family Poaceae; genus Lolium; species Lolium multiflorum. The sequence continues at coordinate 196,979,653 of CM061748.1, read as the reverse complement.
TCGTGAAGGTTGTCTTTTTTGCCAAAAATTGGTGGAAGCTAGGTGATCCTCGACGGATGCTCGCTCCTACACTAAGTACCACCGGAAGTGTGATGAACATCAAGGAGTGCAACATGCAAGGAGCATCTCTATCCCATCCCTCTAATTTCTCCATCTGATGGTTAGCTGACTGTAATTTGGGTAGCTGTGGATTTAGAATTGCCCGTTAATGACAATTTCTGTTTGGCTGTGGTTGGTGGCTAGTTTCAGATTTAGAATTGCTAGCTTGGAACTTTTTTCGATTACATACAACATAACATGGCCCTAAGGTAGCATATTCATAGTTGGGATCATGGCCATATATTGGCATAGCAATGAACAGCATACGTACAATCTACAGTTTTTTTTGTGACATTATTGTGTACAAATTTTAAAGTATGCCCCTATTGTTTACAAACAGCTATGATTCTATGCATTTGCTTATGTCGATTGTTGCTTATCTAATCTTCCTGCTAAAACAAAGTACAGTATATCAAGTTTTTGTTAACCTCAAGGTGGTGTCAGCGAACTCAACCTGAATTTGACTAGGATACTCATTGGGGCCGCTCATCCGTTTCCCCCACCTGGCCGTCACAGTCGCTCATCAATTTCCCCCACCCCGCGGCCGCACGAACCGACAACGACTCTCGCCCACGGCCCACCCTTCGGCACGCACCAGGTCGAGGGAGAGCCTACCACCTGGCCGCCACGACCGCTCCTCCCTTCCCCACCTCGCCGCCACAGGGGGCGATTTTGGCAAAAATAATTCATTTGTGAAAGAAAAGCACATACTGATTCTCTGATTTCACTCGTTTAACCCTTTTGTGTGGCGCTCCTCCCATCGGCGCCACACCTCACTGTATGGCGCCCATGGGAGGCGGCGCCACTCGCACATCCGACGTGGCACGGTCGACGCTGATGTGTGCTCGACTCTAACGTGGCAGGATGTGTGGCGCCGCTTCCATCAGCGCCACACATTGAAAGTGTGGCGCCGATGCCAAGAGTGTCACACATCCACTTATGATTGCCCAAAACATATTGTAAGACAATTCTCCAGGGACTTAGCCGTTTTGGCGATCCTGTTTGTGTGGCGCCGACGCCAAGGGCGCCACACTTCACAGTGTGGCGCCGATGCCACCGGCGCCACACAAACAGGCTCGCCAAAACGGCTAAGGACTAAGCGTCCGGAGCCCCCTAGATGTTTTCGACATATAAATTGACATGTGTGGCGCTCATGACGTCGGCGCCGCACAGTGAAGTATGGTGCCCATGGCAAGGGCGTCACATATTGACTTGTGCTAAACCATGAAAATTCCTACCTTATTTCAACATTTTTCAATACAATATCGCACACAATAGGTATGAGACAACATAATTGTTCAGATAACACATAAGGTTCGACGACATCAAGGTTAGAATTACAATAAGGTTCGATGACATGAAGGTTCGAGAAGATCAAGGTTCACACAACATCAAGGTTCGACAAGAAGAACATAGCCAAACGGACATCACTGCATGGCAAAGGCTCCCTCCCCCTTCGCCTTGTTCTTCTTAGATTGTTCAGCCAGTTCTTCCTTCTCCCTTATGTCACGAGCCAACTGAATCACCGAGTCGAAGAAATTGTGGCGCTCCTCCGTCTTTGAAGCTTTCGCTTGAGATCTTTCCTCCCTTATGCGCTCAGCCTCTGACATGGGCATTACCCTTCGGGTAACCGATATTGCCCTATCCTGTGCAGCCCAACTGGAGGCCCATGAAGATACCTGATGGCAAGGTGAGCCACTAGGACGGTGCAGGAGAGGATTCCTTGAAGAACAAGACAAAGAGGAGCCGAACAAGGAAAGTTTAGAGCTAGGTCTTTTGTAACCTAGTCGTACCCGGACAGATCTCTTGAGACCTGGCCTCCTATATAAAGGCCAGGAGAGGGGCTGCCGAGGGACAGAATCAATCTTATCAACTTTAGCCACCATAAGTCTAGAGCTAGGTCGCTGTAGCACTTAGCCTCTCGACGAGATCACAGCCGAAATCTTCGGCACCCCATTGTAACCCAATATTTTCATAATCAAGATCAGACAGGCAGGACGTAAGGGTTTTACCTCATCGAGGGCCCCGAACCTGGGTAAATCGCTTTCCCCGCTTGTCTGTTAACCGATGTCTCGTGTCAGCCTACAGGATTCCATCAACCCTAAGCCCCAATCGAAGGGCATTGCCGAGGAGTACCCTCGACAGCCTCCTTAGCCACCTCCTCTAGGTGAATCCTATTGGCCCTCTCCCTCGCTAGTTGAGCAAGTTGCATGTTCCTCTGGAAGTTTTCCCTCCATAGCCGGTCCCGTTCGGCCTGGAGCTTCTCATTCCTCCTCTTGTGGTGCAATAGGTATTCCTCATACCCCCTTTGCATACGGTCATCTTCCGCCTTCTTCTTAGCTATCTCCTCCTGCCTCTTCCTCTCAAGTTCTTCCTTCTCCCTCTTCTGCACCGTCCTCAAAGCCTCCTCCCAAACGGACTCCTCCTTGTTATTGCCCTCCCACGCCTCCTTCCCCTTGGTGGGTTGAGTTAACATACCTGAAAATAAAATTGAAAAAACCAAAGTTAGTCACGGAATAGGAAAATGGATAGTACAATGCAATTAATAACTTGGAGACACATACGGATAAGGCCCCGCTAGATATCCTAGCATACTAGCACCTCGACGTCCACCATGGCGACCTCTACTAAGCCCTACATGAATCCTAGGTTGCCTTGGAGCTTTACGCCTTGGAGCTTGTTTCCTTAGAGCTTGTTGCCTGGGGCTTGTTGACTTGGAGCTGGTTGCCTTGGATTTTGTTGGCTAGGAGCTTGTCGCCTTGGGGCTTGTTGGCTTGGAGCTTGTTGGCTTGGACCTTGTTGCGAAGGAGCTTGTTGGCTTGGAGTTTCATGGCTTGGAGTTTGTTGGCTAGGACGTTGTTGGCTTGGCGGTTGATTTGAAGCTTGTTGGCTACTTGATTGTTGGCTTGTGCTAGCATCATTGCCCTTTGAATTCTTGCCTTTTGTACATTTTCTTCTATTGTTCCCCTTACTATTGCATGATCCACAATTAGTTGGCTCGCGAGCCTCTTGGAATAACTTGTTTCCCGAATGAACCCATCTATCCATATCTTCTTGATACCTCTTTGTCTTTCTTCTTCAGCCCGGCTGCGCATCCTTGCCATCAAGCTTCGCCCCCCGGCACATGTGAGTGGCTACACAACTTGTTATGTGCAAAGAGGGCCCTTTTTTGAAAGGTCTTGCGCGGACAACCCATGGGCACCTTTTATCCACACACTTTAGCGTGTACCGCTTCTTCAAGTCCGAGTGAACAACGGTGTAAGGGCGATGATGCTTAATCGAGAACTCCTTCAACCATATCTTCAATTCCAAGATGGTATCAAACGTGAGCCCTTTAGAGATCATAGCCGTCCTACCATCCACATCTCTCTTGGAAATTGGCCTAGCTCCAAAAAGTAAACTTTTTCCACCATCAACCACGGCTCCATCCGCAAGACTAACATCACGGAACAATGGTATCCGAATATCCCGTCTGGTTAGCTTCTTGAATATCTCGGCTCTTTCAGCTTCTTTAGTCGTCAAGCCATCCTCATCGAGTTTCTCATCGGGTCCATCATCATCCGAGTCTGACGCATAGCATCGGGAATAAGGAATGGAGTGGTCCATCTCCTCTTGCGTCCAATATTTATCCAAATCACCGACATTATTGTCATTCATCTCGAAACCATCATCACCATCGTCATGCTCGTCATACTCCTTCTCCAACAGAGGTTCTTGGGCAATGGGAGATTGGGTGGCTTCTTCTTGGCTCATGGGTGGTGGACTCCTAGCTTGAACGGGGGAGGAGCGCCGGTTAAGGTCAAGTCGATACGAGCATCAACCGTTTTGGTTGCAAACAACTCCAAAGCCTTGTCTTGTGACCCGGCCACCGTCTCCTTGTAAACGGACCAACGTTGCTCGGAGTTGATACGCATTGTCTTCCAACGGGTGTGCATTCCAAACTCCACATTATGTCTTCCCTCTAGCTCAACACCATCATTTGGCTCATTCCAATTCAACTCAACCCTCACTTGTTCTACCACCTCCGCAAAGCTAGGGCTAAGGTCAAACACCAAGTCAACCTCTTCTGGGTCCGGCTCTAGGTTTCCCTTCAAGAAAGCATCATTTTTTTTGAGAACACAGTACAACGCAGACGCTCACAAACGCGCACGTACAAAACCCCTATGAACGCACGCACGCACACCCTACCCCTATGAGAGCACCTCCGAGGGACTGAGCCGGCATATCTTGAGGTTGACGAAGTCACCACTGGCGCCTCGCTGTTGACGGGCACGTCACCTACCGCTGAAAGCATAGCGCTGGTTAAATCCTGGAATAAATCCAGGTACCTTGTCCACATGATGAGCATGAACAATTGTTTCCATCCCCCTAGCATAATGTGAACAACACATACATACATGTCTTCATTAGTTACCATAATCAACATAATCTACCCATAAAACCTAGCACACTACCATTTCTCCTACTTCAACAACCTAACATCCAACCAAATCCACATCCACCCTCAAATCAACCTAGGGTTTCATATCTAGGGTTTCACATGTAGATTCAAGTAAATACACAAAATCAATGGATGAAAAGAAGGGGAACGGAGGAGATTACCTCAAGGAACGGGTTGGAAACGATCTCCACGGGCAAATCTGATGAAATCCAAGATATTTGAGTAGGGATTTGAGGGGGAGACAGAGAGAGAGCCGGCCGCCTCGGAGCTTGAGGGAAGAAGAAACAAAGAAGAGTGTGGCTGGGGCGGGCTCGCGCGGCCACACATAAGTGGATGTGTGGCGCCCTTGGCATCGACGCCACACTTTCAATGTGTGGCGCCGATGGGAGCGGTGCCACACATCCTGCCACGTCAGAGTCGAGCACACATCAGCGTCGACCGCGCCACGTCAGATGGGCGAGTGGCGCCGCTCGCATGGGCGCCACACAGTGAGGTGTGGCGCCGATGGGAGGGACGCCACACAAAAGGGTTAGATGAGTGAAATAGTTTGGCCAAAGGGTCAGTCTGTGCTTTTCTTTCATAAATGGGTTATTTTTGTCAAAATCGCCGCCACAGGGAGCTGACCACCACTGTCGGCGCGCATCCGTCAGTCCTTGTTCGGTTGCTCCTGACCCGGCCGGTATTGGGCCGAATTCCACGTGGTTACACTGGTGTTGGGCCCCCGGGGTTTAGATACCGGCCCGCGTCTGGGACGTGTTCGGTTAAACCACGCCGTTTTTTTTGCTCCACCCGGTTTTGCCTGAAACCCGCCGATTTCACTGGTTTTTAGAAACGCTCTAGTAGACCCGTGGACAGGATCCCGAGCGAGACACGACGAATTGGCGCTCCCTCTCTGCTCTCGTGATAGCGGCGGCGGCGGCGACTGGAACGGAGGGTCGGAGGGGACGGCGGCCGGCGACTAGACGGTGGCCGGCTGGAGGAGGAGAGCTCCTCGACGCGGACGCCACCACGGAGCCAGACCAAAGCCCTAGCCGGAGGAAGCTCACGATCTTGCCCTTCCCCGCCTCCGACGCCGGCCGGTAGAAGGTAAACCATCTCCTCCTCCTCCCCTCCACATCTTCTTGTAAACCATCAGTTCGTGTTGGTTTGTTCGAGTAGCGACGTTTCCATCTGGCATGGATCTTGTCCAGGAACGTCCATGTTCTGGATGGTTCCTTGATCTGGTAGATGTTGATGCTTTGCTCGACTAGTGTAGAACAATTTTCGCTGCCTCTACAAGAGATTTTGTCTGTAGGAAATCATGCCGGTTGTGGGACTCGAAAATCCTCATCAGTTTGAATGTTAGATGCATTTTTATCTACGTCTTATGGAATTACTAGTGTGTTGCAGTATCAAGAACATCTGCTTGTTCAGAGTTGTGCTGGTGGTAAATGATCAGCTGGTGGTGCTGAAGAACCTTACTCAACTTAACTTATTTCATCCTTTTTTTATTTTGCATGATGGTTATTGGCTGTAGTAATTTAAACCTGAAATTATTGGCTGCGTACCAACTGTCCAGTGCATCCTTTTCAGCAAGTACCAATTATCCAGAGTACGTATTAAAATTGCAATTATACTTTGTGTGTTCTCTTTCTATTGTGGTATTTAAACCTGCACTTTGTTCCTACTTAGTATCTCGAATTTGTTGTGGTATTTAAACCTGCAATCAAACTAATGCAACTATCCTAGATAGAGCAAGCAAACTATTGCAACCTGCTCTATTGAGAACAAGCAAGTGCGTATGGGCTAGGACGCTTTCTAGGCTATCCACGATAGCCGCGCTTTGCGCATGGACTGGGTGCTGCCTCGTTCGATTTGTTTGGCTAGATCCTTTGTCGCTGCGCACGCTGATTCGTTGAGGTGTGGAAGATCACGCGTGTTGTACCCGCCTGCCCACTGTCCATGGGCCCTTGGTGAAGTTGGCCCGCTTTGTCATTCTTCATGCGTGATGCTCCTTTTTCGTTGAGGGTGGGTAAAGGGCCTAAAGGCATTTGTGCTTGTCTGTTCCTGGTGGGTCCAGTGAGAAGACCGTCTGTCCCTAGCGTTTAGTTGGTTTTATGTTAGCCTTCTGACCCGCCACTCTCCGCCAGTGGACCCAGTTAATTCCTGGGCCCGTTTGTTTGTGTCATTTTGGCTTCGAAAACAAGTACGGTCGAGCAGTGCTTACTTGCGTGTGCAGAGTGGCCTGTATTTCTCTCTTCATCATCTGCCTCCGTTCTGCCCGAGAGACCCATGCGCTTGTCCTTCGCCTTCCGCAAGCCTATTGGGATACTACTACTGCGCCGCCGCACGATCTGCTCCCCGCCGCCGTTTCGTGCACCATGGAAGGATTTTGTTGAGGTGTGCTGGTTTCTTTATGGATTTCTTCCCCTGTTCTTCCCCTGTTCTTTGTGTCCTGATTTTGTGTTTCCTTCGCAGGCAACTGTTCGTCGCACCTTGCTGGATAGCTGATCCCTGCTTCATTCGCCCGTTCGTCGTGAGGTATGGTTCTTGCTTGCCGATTCTTTGGTCGGCGCCTCTTGTGCTTCTGGTGCTTAACCCTTCGCGAATCCCCCCCCTTCAGATTGTTGCCGTTCGTGCTCTGCTCCGTCCGCCGCGTGTACCTTCGTCGCTCCTGTGCGCCGTCCGCTCTTTCTGCCGACGTATGGCAGCTCTTCCTGTAGATTACTTTACGGGTGCTCCGTGTGGTCTGATTCGTGGGTGCACGTTGCAGTTCATGTGTTTGTTGAAATGTCTCTGAGGTGACGATCCTGATTCCTGATGTAAGAGCATCTCCAGCCGCGTCCCCCAAACCGTCCCCCAAACCGCGCCGGATTGAGCGTTTGGGAGACGTGTTTTGTTCGTGCCGCGTTTGGGGGACGTCGCTCCCCAGCCGCGTCCCCAAACGCCGCCCCCAAATGAATATTTGTGCACGAAAATAAAGATTTTAATTCAATTTTGATTATATATTACAAAGTTTGAATGAAAACGGCTAGATTTCATCTAAACCTAGACTCGACCGCCGGCGGCGCGTTTGACGGCCCCGCCCGTCGTCGCCTCCCTGCGCCAGCTCCTCTGCGCGCCTCCTCCTGCGCGGCGGTGGCAGACGGTGCCGCTCCGCCGCCGCGTCCCGTCCCGGCCGCCGCGGAGAGGGATGGCGCGACGAATATGCGCCTTCGCGGGCACGGGCGCCCGAGCTTCTTCTCTCCGGCTCGACGAGGGCGCCGACTCCTCGTCGGGTGCGGCCGTCGTCGGACGATCGAACTCGTCGTCGTCGTCCTCCACCTCGGTCTCCTCCGCTCGGCCTCCTCCCCTCCATTGGCGCCTCCTCTCCACATGTTGGCGCCTCCATCATCGCTCCGCTAACGCGTCGGCCTCCGCCGCCCCCCTTCCCCCGCCGTCGGCGCCGCCTCCCGCCGACGCTCCTCGCCGTCACTGCGCTGGTGCTCGATCGACTCACGCCGCGGCGCTCGATCGACTCACGCCGTTCAGTGGCGCACGCGCTCTGCAGTCCGCTGCTCAATCTCCTCCCGGTGCGGTCGCGCCTCTTGCTCCGTCGAGGCGTCGAACGCCGCAACGGTGTCGCCCTGCTGCTCTGCCACGCTGCCGCCGCGGCCTCCTCGGCTGCGGAGGCGGGGCGGGAGAACGCCCTAGATCCGCCGCTGGCGGGCCTCCTCCTCGAGTGCCTCCTCTGTGCACGCGCCCGGTGGAAGTGGAGGAGACGGCGGTGGAAGTGGCCATCGCCGGGCGGTTCGCCATTGCCACTGGTGATGGAGGAGGCGGTGTGGATCGACGAGGGCTGTGTTTGTTGCCGGCGGGGTGTGGTGGCTACCGTTGATGAGCCGGGAGACCTTTTATACGCGTCGGGAAGAAAGCGCGGGAACAGACGAGAAGAGGCGGGAAGTTCGCGCGGGAACGGGCGGTGGCGTGCGAACGCCGGCGACGCGTGGGCTGCGCGGCACCGACGAGACGTCTCGCGCCCTCCGTCGCCATTAAGGCAAAGATGCCGCGCGCGAATAACTCCGTCGCGAGGTAGGCGACGGTTAGGTTCAAATAATGCCGGCGACGCGTCGCCCGCGCCTCCTCGCCTCGCTTTCGTTGTGTCGGCGTGCCCGGTGCGTCTGTGGGACGGGGACGGGCTCGGCGCGCCGGACGGCCGCGCAGGACAAAAATGGGCTTTGGGGGACGCGGAACTTTTTGTCCGGCGCGCCCCAAATCGCTTGGGGGACGCTTTGGGCGACTACATCTCCCGTCGCGTCCCCCTCAGCGCGGCGGCGACAAAACCTGCTCCCGGCCTCCGCCCTCCCCCCCGGCGGCAGCGGCACCGCCAAAACTAACAATGCGGCTATTTCCTCCCCACGCGTCGCCGCCCTTCCCTCGCTCCCCGCCGCGCGCCCCCGTTTGGGGCCGATCTTTGCGATCGGCACCGTTGTGGCGGGCTCCCGCCGGTCGTGTGCCGCCGCCGCGTCCGGTGCCTCCCGAACGCGCCGTCAAATCCGCACCTCCGCGCACGAAGGTGCTCGACGACTTGCTGGTAGGCGCGATTGGTCGCTGTTTGTTGCGTCGTCGCCTCGGCGCAATTTTAACCATTGATTTTGCTTTAGCCATGGACGACGATGAGATGGTTGCCCTGCTGCCGGAGGACGAGCAAGCGTTCGACGACGACTGCGGGAGCATTTGCGATCATCGCGTCCCTCCGGGACATGCTTGACGCGAGGCGGAGAAGAGGAAGAGGCGCGCCGCGGAGGATCAAGGCGGGAAGAAGGAAGTCGAAGCCCCGGCAGAGGATGGAGGGGCATGCCATCTGCACAACGACTACTTCGCCGACGGGGCAACACAAGCCGACAATTTTCGGCGCCGGTGATGAGCAAGGGCCTGTTCATGAATATCCTCCACGGCGTTCGAGAGTTCGACCCCTACTTCAAGCTCAAGGCCGACGCTGTAGGCGTTCTCGGGTTCTCATCCATTCAGAAGTGCACCGCCGCCATGAGGATGCTTGCATACAGCAGCCGATACACAAGACGACTACCTTCGCATGAGTGAGTCGCCATTGAGTGCATGTACAAGTTTTGCCGAGCTGTGGTGGGAAAGTTTGGCAAATACTACTTGAGAGGGCCAACGAGGAAGAGACTGCAAGGATCATGGCACAAAATGCTGCCAGAGGATTTCCTGGAATGCTTGGAAGCATCGATTGCATGCACTGGGCATGGAAGAACTGCCCGTTTGCTTGGCAAGGTATATACAAAGGGCGTCATGGATATTGCAGTGTGGTGCTTGAAGCTGTGGCAGATTATGACCTGTGGATTTGGCATTCTTTCTTTGGCATGGCGGGATCACACAATGACATCAACGTGTTGCAGCGGTCTCCGGTGTTCAGCAGACTAGTCGAAGGGCATGCTCCACCATGCAACTATGAGATCAATGGCCACCAATATACCAAAGGCTATTATCTAGCCGATGGTATATATCCAAAATGGGCCACTTTTGTCAAAACAATCTCGAATCCATCAGGTCTGAAGAATTCTCACTTTGCTACACGACAGGAGGCTTGCAGGAAGGATGTCGAGCGGGCATTTGGTGTGCTTCAAGCACAATTTGCCATTGTCCGGTACCCTGCTCTAAGCTGGTCTCACGACCAAATGTGGGAGGTGATGCAGGCTTGTGTGATCATGCACAACATGATCATCGAGGATGACCGCAAGAATCATGTTAGGTCACATGTTGGTCCCTATGAGTGTCAAGGCCCTCTCGCGGAGGTTGATCATGAGTTGCCTGCAGATTTTGCTGATTTTCTCGCCATGCACGCAGAGATCCGTGACAGCAATGTGCATGAGCAACTTCAAGCTGATCTCGTTGAGCATTTGTGGAGGATCAAAGGAAATACCGTGGCACCTTGATGTATCATCTAGCCCTTTTTATTATATTTGATTACTTGTTTTATTGTTTGTTGTAATTTAATTTGAAAACAATCCTCGAAAACATTTTTTTTCATATGCTACATTTGATATAAATGGTTTATGTGTTAAAAAAACTATTTTAAATGTTTGGGGGCGGCGTTTGGGGGACGCGCGGCTGGGAGCGACGTCCCCCAAACGCGGCACGAACAAAACACGTCCCCCAAACGCTCAATCCGGCGCGGTTTGGGGGACGCTTTGGGGGGACGCGGCTGGAGATGCTCTAAGCGTTTAGAGTGTGTTTCTATCCTGTTGATCTTCTGGCTCGTCACGCTTCCCGTCCCCGAGCGCTGCACGTCGGCACAAGAGTGTTGGGTCATGTCGCTCTGTTCCGTTGTGTGTGTGCCTTCGGTCTTGTTTTCAGCAATGTCGTTTAGTGTACCTTCTTACACCTTTTCTCTATTTTAGCCACCTTTGATCTGTATCTCTATTATCAGGTTGATCCGCACTGTTGCTGCCTAGTAAGTTTCATTCTATCAAGATCTATTGTAAATACTGATATTGGCATATTTACCACTCCACACTCCTGCTTGTCAAATATTTGAGGTATTACTGCTGTCGTTCAGATGACAGGTTCAGCACTCTACATGTATATATAGTTATATACTCTTGATAGATTTATGTTCTTCCGCGTGCTCAGTTCTTAAGAGTAGAGTATATGCTTTGCTCTGATGGCTTGAACTCCTCTTCTTTGCATAGGCTAAAGTTTGTTTTCATGTTACAGTTTTGTGGTATTAGAATTGATTTCCATAGTATGAAATATTAATATCTTCTTCTGGTTGTTACAGGGTGAATTTTCCTGAAGGCATGTATCAAAATAAAGATTAGTATTATCACAGTTGGGAATTGGCGTCTGTTTGGTGTTGGATTTGTGGTTGTGCTGATAAGAGATTGTACTCTAACTGATGGTTGTGTCATACAGTGAAAGTAATATAATATATATCCTATGCAACTAAATCTAAAAGATGTGGTTTTGTCAATTTCTTTTAAAAATGAAGCAGCTGCCGCATTGGAGAAGAGGGTGTCGAGGTAAAAATGTTCCATTGCATCCGTTGATATAGCACAGGACAAGTTCTTGCAGGACAATATGCATCGATCAATATTGTTTTTCCTCATTAGGCTAACACAGCTTTGGGGCATATAATTGTATCAACTGCTTCAGTGAAGGAACATATAGTGCAGCATGCAAACAACGGATTATCCGTTGTTGCTATTGAGATGAGTGAGGTACATTCGATATCACTTTTTGTATTTAGAATTTATGATGGTAAATGGAATCTTCGACATGTACCCTATATTTCATATATTTTCATAGCCATCGATGAATAACATAAGTTCAGTATTATGCCCACTACACCAAATAGACAATTGTGTTAATGTTTCGTCTTGGCGTTGCCTGTAGAGCTTGATTATTTTTTATTTTAGGTTTGACTAGGTCATCTGAGCTTTTATCATACCAGTGAGAAAAGCGTGCAAAAGTGGATAGCTGAACCTATAACTGAGAGTCCGGGTAGCTAAGTCTTAATTTCAGTTGATACAAAATTGTTTCACCTTGCATAATCATAGTAAAATTTATAAGTTCCAATAACTATGATTATGGGACTGAAGAGACCCAAAACTTTCTCAGCGTCCTTCCTGCCTCCATGCTCTCCAATGGCGGAAGTTCCAATAATGGTTATGGATCAGTGGGAACTGAAAATCTGATGCCAAGGTACAGATCTTTTAGTGTCTCCACTTCTTTCTCTATTCAGCTGCAAGTTTGGTTGATCTATCAAGTACATATGTATCTCTGAACAAAGGATTCAGATTCTGTTACGTTCGCATGCTCCTAATGCTTATTTAGTTACTCAGCTCTGCCACAGATTTTAGTATTCACTTGAATTAGTAACTTCTAGATAAGGGCATTTAAATTTGTTGACATCCACTAAAATAAGAATCCACAAGCTCCTCAAATGGGTCTTCCCTATTTTTGTTTAATTGCAAGACAGGCTCAGGTTTGCACAAGCACAAGTATTTCTGTGAAATGAAGGGGTTTGCTGAAGTGTTCTTGCAGAAACACAATTCAAAATACTTTCACATTAGGGTTTTTTTTATTCTCTTGGACAGTTTGGCTTTACTTAAATATTGGTTGATGATAGCATGGGATTGCTGATATGTCAGATGTAAGCATAGTCTTGAACCACCAGCAATAGAATCTCTACTGGTTTATTATCAATAGTCAGTGTCTAAATGAAAGTTTTCTATTTCTTTATAAATACTTTGATTCCTAAGTAGAATTAGGAACTGAATGTCTACTACTATCTTCAATTTTAATATTACCCCCGTTTTGAAATATAAGCCTTTTTAGATAGCTAAATTAGCTTTCTAAAAAGGCTTACATTCAGAGCGGAGGTAGTATGTCACTCCGCCTCTATTTGTGCCAGTTGAGATGTACAGCAAGCCAACTAAGAAGTTAGCATTTAGGTACATAAGTACGGTTATAAATTCTTTCGGAATCTTTAACTGAATATGTGTGTTGTCTCTTCTGTAGTTTACATATTGGTTATCCTTTGGCGTTTTGAACTTAATCCTCGTTGATCCGAACCATTGGTGAGGGTTTTTACCATTATAGGTTTCATTATGGTTATGTTCATGTTCATAGATAGGCTGACAGATCCCCTTTTCATGATTTCTACTTTACCATGGGAATTGTCTGCAAGGATTGAGAAGAAATGATTGCTTGGACTGGTTAGGCCGAGGCAAGGAGGTGTCTGGCTGGAGGAGGGGCCGTAGCTTGGGTTGGCTAGAGCGCTGCGACGAGTACTTCAGAGGCCAGACCTTCTAGCTAGGCGAGAGGCTGGCAACAAGAGGACGCCGTGCCCCTATCCGTCCTCCTGCTGCTTGCACTCATGGCTATTATTGAATCGTGATAGCAAAATTGGCTAGGGCTGGAGGCACGTGATATGTAGAACTTTTGGCGGCAGAAGGCACCAAATACTTGTTACATTTGTATTGGTGCAAGACTAGATGCATGTAACGTGATTGTATTACTTGGTAAAATATCTTATTATTAGTAACTACTGTATCTATTAATAACCATGTAACTGGTTTATTCTGCTTATGTATTTGTAATTGGTAGTCTATCTGATAGAGGCCTGCTGAAAAACACGTCCATGCTATGATGCTAAACACAGGACAGGTTCCTGTTTTACATGATATAGTGTGTCAAACAAAGACTCAAAGAACACAAAGATTGCTGTTGCCATCTGGTCGAAATTGTGACGTATTTGGGACGCAGCGGAACGGCTAGGAGGCGCCCCATGGGGCGCCCCAGCCTCTAGTATAGGATAGTATGTATAAGAGCATCTCTAAGAGCATGTCTAACAGGCCCCTTATAACCCGTCCACCCCGTAAAATTCCGGCGAGATACGGGACAGGCGCGGTTTGGGCCGTCTAGCAGGCCCCGTATTCGGGCCGCCCCGTTTCGGCGGAATACGGGGCCCCCTCCGCCCCCTACTTATACCGGGCGCAGGTGCGAGTGAGGGGTTAACCCCTCACTCGCAACCCTAGCTCCGCCGTGCGCCGCCGCCTTCTCCTCCTGCTCCGGCGATCAATTCGTTCCAACCCCGCGCCGCATTCCACCCAATCTCAAGCATGGACTCCCGCCGCCGTAGTACCGCCTCGCCGGCGAGCGGATCGAAGCGATCCCGCTCGCCGGACAACGTGGAGAATGCCTGGCGGCTTTTTTGCAAAAGATCCGCCGCCGGCGCGGCAGCCGTTCGCCTCCGCTCCCACGCGGGCGGCGGCCACGAGGACCCGCCGCCAAGCCGATGAGCGGCGTGGCTCGCGAGTGGGAGCGCCAACGCCGGGTGAACGAGGCGTGGAGGGCGACCATCGGGAGCACCAGCGGCGGAGGTGCCCCGCTCGCCGACGAGGAGGAGGAGGAAGACGAGGACAAGGACCCCGCCTTCTTGAAGGCGATTCAAGAGTCTCTCAAGGACGCCGCCGAGAAGAAGGCGAAGGAGGAAGAAAGGGCGGCGGCCATCGCCGCCGTGAAGGAGGCGGAGGCGAGGGCGGCAGGCGCGGCGGAGGCCGATGGGTTCATCATCGACCTCTCCGACTAGAAGTCGCGATCCGATCGCGCATTTTGTATGTATGTAGGTACGTCGATTTCTATGTATGATCGACGAACTATGAATGAAAGTTTCCCGGGGTTTTAAATTTACAAATATACGGGGTGAAATACGGGTTCTGCTAGACGGAGCGGTGTCTGATCGACCATTTTTTTATACGGGGCAAAAAAGCAGCAAAATACGGGGCAGAAAAATAAAGGGCCTGTTAGACATGCTCTAACAGAGCCCGTAAACCTGCAAACTGTAAAAACCAAATTCAGGCCAACTCGTGTTTACAGGTCCAAAAAGTGTTGGCGCAGATCAGAGCCCCTAAAATAAAACTGTAAAAAAGAATATTACTCCCTCCGTCCATTAATAGATGTCCAGTGGTTCGTCTAAATTTGAATGTATCTATGCCTAAAAAGTGTCTAGATACATTTGAATTTAGACAAAATTTTGACATCTAAAAATGGACAGAGGTAGTACTTAATATGCCATATGTTTTTCTTCCTGGCCCAATCTTTCTTCTTCCTCCTCTGTGCACGTTCGACCCGCTCCAGCCTCCAGCCCCGCGCCGCCCCTCCCGGCCTCGCCCCGCCCGATGCCGCCTCGGCCCCGTCCCGCCCGGCGCCGCCCCGTCCCGCCCGAGCCGCCCCGGCCCCGGCCCGCTCCGGCCAGGCCCCGCCCCGAGCCGCCCCGGCGACATCCCGCCACGAGATTCCCCGCGCCGCGCTGCCCCGCCCTGCCCCGGCAACGCCCCGCGACGAGCCGCCGCGCGCCGCCCCATCCTCGCCCCGCCCGGTCCTGCGCCGCACCGCCCCACGCCGGCCCGGCCTTGCCTCGCCCCGCCACGCGGTGGCCCGTCCTGCACCGTCCCGGCCCCGCGCCGGCTCGCCCCACGCCGCCCAACACTGCTCCGGCGAGCTCGTCTCCGCCCCGCCCTTTCACGGACGCCTCCAGGGCCGCCCCGCCCGCCCCGGGCGAATTCGTGGCTGGCCGGCTGCCCACTCTCCCTTCCTCGAGCTCGGAAGGCATGGCTCCTCCGAAATTTGGTTGACCTTCGGCCGGATTTTGTCGAATTTGGTCCTATTGCGATAGTCCTCCGGCGGAAGTGCACTGTTTGGAGCTGAAGTTTCAGCCCGCCAAAACACCACTAGGAGTACAGTTCAGCGTTCAGTTCGACCTTTCGACCCCTACAAATAGGGGCCAGAGTTTGGTTTCAGTCTCGGCCCGTAAATTTGTTTTCGGTATCATCCCTTTTACAGTAACTGATCTGCGCTGATTTTCGAACTGAACCCGTATACTGATGGTTATTTTTCGGTTTTGGGCCTTTTACGGGCTCTGTTAGAGATGCTCTAACAACAGTACCTATAAGTTTTTAATTAAAAGCAAATTTTGTTCATTAAATAACTCGTGGCCTTTTTATCTTTAGTTTTTGAATGGTTTTGAGAATTACAGATCGGATTAGGAAGAGAGAGGAGGAGGAAGAGGAGGAGGAGGAGGAGGAAGAGGATATGATTCTACTTCTTTTACCAATGCTGCATCTGCTAGGTGAACCAAGGGGAAAAAAGCCCCGCCATACATCGACGATAAGAGGCGAGGAGGTTGTAAGGGACTTGCTGGAAGGGCACGTACAAAATTGCCGGGTAGCATTTAGGATGGAGGCCCACATCTTCAGGGCTTTGGCTAATTTTCTTCGACGCGAGATACGGAATCATATTGAACGGGATTTGGGAATCATCGCCATGTCGTGATACGGAATCATATTGAACGGGATTTGGGAATCTTGAAGAAGGGCTTCCCCATTCTCAAGGTTGGAACACATCACACAATACAAAACCAAGTCAAGCTACCGGCTGATGCTGCAGTGTTGCATAACATCATCCGTATGCACAAGGGGGATGAGAGTTGGTTAGATAACCAAAGAGAACTCATACTTGCAGCAAACTATGTTGACCTTCCTGATGGTGACCCCCCACAAAATCATCAAGTCAACCATGAAGGCGACCACCTTAGAGATACCATTGCGCAACAAATGTGGGCAGATTACCGACGTTAAGTAGTGATGTAATAAAGTAGTAACATCTGAACTTATTTGATGTAATAGGCTACCAGACTTGAACTTCTTCTGTTTTCATCTTGTTTGATGTAATAAAGTACCAGACTTGAACTTCTTTTGTTTTGCATCTTGTTTGATGTAATAAAGTACCAGACTTGTTTGATGTGAGATTTTTTAATTCTTATATGGTGAATAAATGTCTGGATGCTTGTATCAGTAATATTTGCAGGGGTCGCCATGTCGACCATGAAGAATGTAAGACGATCTCCAAGGCTTGCAACGCAAGGCAGTGGTGGGGTAACAAAAAAGAGGGGAACATCATCTAAAGGTGAGTGCATGTGTTCCTTTAATGTGATTGATGCTACTTTAGGTTGCTGTTTTGAATTCTTTATAATGTGTAGCTTACTGTGAACTTGAATTTTTTCTCATACAGCTAGGGCCTCTTGGAATGCAGACCTAGAAAAGGCTCTTGTGGATTTGCTCCATGAGCACAATACTCCACAATATCGTGGGCAGAATGGATGGTCCACCGATGTTTGGAACAGGATTACCAAGAAATTCCATGATAACCATCCATACAAGAATTACACAACGGGTCAGATCCAAGACAAGGAGAAGGAGTTGAAGAGAGAGTACAAGATGCTCAAGGAGGCTAGACAACAGAGTGGGGTTTCGTGGAATGAGAAACGATGTATGGTTGAAGCTGATCCAGAGTTGTGGGACAACCTCATCATTGTAAGATAGTTCCTATTGCTCCTTTCATGCTTATATTCATTCCTTTTAATTAACAGTATGCATCATTCATGTACACTATGCATCACTCATGTGTTCCTTTCTATTGTGCAATCATTTCCTAAGATCGGGAAGTTCCGTAGCAACAAGGCTTTTCCGCTCTTTGATGCCTTGGGAGAGCTGTATGATGGACATCTTGCCGAGGGAAACTACAACTTCACTTCCACTTAACCAACACATCACACACAAGTGGAGGTCAATCCCGAGGTCAGTTCTGTAGAGGCCACACATTCCCATCATGATATTGCAGAGAACTTGGTGGATGATACACAAGGAGGGATGCAAGAGGCTAGTATGATGGAGAACATTGTTGGGAACGGGGAGGCTCAGCCCACGGTGCCTGTTGCACCATCAACAAGTACTGAAAATGAACCCAAGAAGCGCCGGTCAAATGGAGATATTTCTGCTATGATGGAGAAGTACATTGAGATCAAGACGAAGCAGGTCGAGAGCAAGCAAATCGCGAACATGGATGAGTACTCAATCAAGAACTGCGTGGCTCGGCTAAACACAATGGGATTGTCACGAGAGGATAAGGTCAAAGCCCTACAAGTCTTTAAGAATGCTGACAATCGCGAGCTCTTCATTTGCGTTAATATGGATACTGCTCTCATGTGGCTGCAAGGCGAAATGACTTAGGAAAGGCAAACTCTCTTATTGTCTGCAATGTTCTCAATCACATGTATATACTGCTAGCTAGCTGGATGCTTAGGAGTTGAGTGGTTCATTCTTGTGTGCTTAAGTTTTGTGGTCTTGCTGCTTGCATCAGCTTTGGTAACGTTAGAAAATGCATTCTATGCAAGTTGCATCACCACTGCTACAATGAAGTTGCATCAGTTTTAATAAACGAAATATATTAAACTATTTTACTTATTGTTTCTATTCAACTATTTTACTTATCTGCAAGAGTACAATAGTTTCAATTCAGGCATGTCCCAAGTACAGACCAATAATCATCTCAAAGTATTTTATAGTTTACAGTTTGAATTGCCCTTGATTACATCTGAAAGTATGCATTTGTTATGTGTCTTTACATCTGAAAGTACTACTCTATCTTTGGTTTACTAAACACACTGAGATTTGTTCTCTGTGCTCGTCTGAATGAACTGAAACTGTAGAAGCAAAGTCTAATTCAGTTTTTTTAACAGCCTAATTCAGTTTAAAAGTCTCATCCGGATGCTTTCTCATTGCTATACATTGCTATACATGACTGAATATATTAATTAGCTGAATCTTGTAGCTATTGTGTCAGTATGTTTATGGAAATGAATCACCTGTAGCTTGAAATATAATTATTCAGATAATTATTTTCCATCTAGCTTTCTGAGTATGTTTGATTTCATCTTTCCGCCATGTTCGAAATGATGTTTAAAATACAAATTATGCTGAGTCAAAGTTGATGTTTTTATTTTAGTTGATGCTTTGCGAGATTTCTGTTTGTGCGCCTGCTTACCCCGTGCGCTGCATGTTGCTGCTGCTGCTTATCGTGTGTGTTGCTTGCTGCTGCTTCTCGTCAGGGGATTAGCCGAACAGCAATTAGAAGCAGGGGGTACGGGGAGAGGGATTACTGGGGGTTGGGGTGATGATTCGGGATCACCCAAATCCCGTCCGGGTCAGTCCCACGTGGGTTTTGACTCCCTCAGAACCGAACGAGGCCTAAGGGGGGCTGGACGCCAAGGCCGCGAGGCGCCTGGTGCCTCTCCCCGGTCGCCTCCTCCTGCGAGCATGGCTGAACGCCACGCGCGTGTGGCGCCTCGTCCCTCTACCCGGCCGGTCACCTCCACCTCCATTTCACCCGACGTCGCCACCCACCAGGAGGAACTCTGCTAGGGTTTGGTCCACGAAATGCTCCGATTTGAGAAGAACCGTTCACATGGTCAGCTATTGCCGAAACACCCTCATATACAAACATAATATGAATAATTACTTTATCACCCTTCGGTGCAGGTACTCCCCGAGTTTTGGGGGCGTTTTGGTGCTCCGTAAGCTGCTCGTGGAGTACAGATGCTCACGAGCCACTCGATCGCTAAAATTGGATGGCTCTTATTAATTTAGGGGTACTGTAAAAGTCCTCACTCATTTTTCATGCTTCTCTTCCTGGAGCTATTGCTCTAGAAAGGTTAAATGTACATTCTTGATTGTGTTAGATTGTGTTAGCTATAACTAGGTGCTCTGTACTTCTTGGTCGACAATACCCTGGTGACTACCCCTGTGACTGTGATGTGTGTGTTAGTCACCCTGTGTGTGAGGTGTGCTTGGTTGTGAGGGGCTAAGTCACTGTGGATCAGCTCGGCAAAGTGATGTTTATCACGGTGTGAATTAATTTTGTAATGACACTTGCATTTCCAAGTTGTATTTATGTTTGTGACTTGTTTGCAGGAAATCAGAGCAATGGAAAGGAAAATGAAGAGAATAATTAATACTAGTAGTTAGGTTTTAGTTTAGGTGTTATTTCTGTTTTGGCAAAGCCTTGTAATTTCCTTCTATTGATTTATTGTAATATAGCCAGAATTTTGTAATAAAGCTCTTATTTTTCTTAGGTGAAAATGTTGTAATTATTATTCAAAGTGTATATTGAAATACAAGTTGAATATTTCCTAATTATTGAAATGTGGATTCAAATGGTATATTCAAATACCAATTCAGTTGCCCTAGTCATTTGAACTTAACATATAATTTGGACTTCAATTCAAATGTTTACTTTCCCTCCAAAC
Source organism: Lolium multiflorum (assembly GCA_030979885.1). Classification (NCBI taxonomy): domain Eukaryota; kingdom Viridiplantae; phylum Streptophyta; class Magnoliopsida; order Poales; family Poaceae; genus Lolium; species Lolium multiflorum. Next base: position 196,959,485 of record CM061748.1, on the reverse strand, counting down.
CTAAGTGCAAAGAGGCCATGTCAAAATCTATCCCACTCTCACCACAACTACACCCTAGTTCATAGCGAGAGTGAGAGACATCGATGCCCCTAGGCTTTATGCATTTAGGTGCGAAAAATTTCCCTGTTTTTTGATAAAATGCACATCCCTTTTTCTAAATCTACCCCTCGTTTTTCCTAAAACCTGGGTTATTACAATGAGGCAGCGAGGAAGCGGACATAGTACGACTACCTTCCCCGATCTAATTCATCGAATTCCGCAACTACGCATACTTCATCGAGAGGCACACTATGATGGTAATCATGTGATCTATGACTACATTAATCGTGATTTACGTGGTAGAAACTTTTAATTAGTGTTGGCTACCTGGCACCTTTTTTTTGGTAGGCTACTTTTTATCATAATGTTGGCTTGGAGTAAACTACGGACTGCATGCATTTATCGATGTGGATGCCAAACCAAGGAAAATGAAAGAAGGACCTAGAGGCAACTAGGTCCCGAACATCGTACAGGTAATAATGCACCCACCCAATACACACACACACAAACACATGGAAGTTCGAACATGTGTAGCACATTTGGATTGTAATGAATTTCACTTCATTTTTAAATCCTTCAATATAAACTGTGTAGTGAAACATCCAATATTTTGTAAGATAGTAACATATTTACAACAAAAATTTAAATACATGGGCAGAGGGAGATTTTTAATTTTTGTTTTGGAATGTCCACTACTAAAATCATTGAATTTCAGCGATTTTGGGTTGAATTTTGGCCAAAGGGCGAGAATTTTCTCTCTAATTAAATTCCTCCCTTTTTTTATTAATTCATGTGTACTAATGAAATGTCTGAAATATTTAGATAGAAATTTCATTATTTTGACTCGTGTACTGAAATCACTAATTTTTTGTGAATCTTGACGAATTTCTCAATGGAAGGCATTTCCATCTAGAGGCGAGTGGAATCCACCACCAAGTAGAATCACCTGAAAAACTCAAGCAACTAAGAGTGAAGAGAGTCGCCATGGCTAAGTCCCGAATTTACAAGTTGCTATTTCTAAAAAAATGATGCTTGTTAGGTAGGAGAATGTATAGGTAACATTGCCCAGGACCGTCCCTATCTTCCATCGGTCCATCTTTAGGATAGGGATCAAGGCATTGACCTTGCCAGGCCTGCTGTTGATGCCGCCGTGAAAGCTGATAGCGCCACAGCCCTGCACGCAGGCATCAACATACGATCCTGCCAACATCCTTTGCAGCACGTCCAAGAGACCCGTCGCCGCCGACGAGGTAGATGAAATTCCGATCCACTAGAAGACACCTCCAAGCATCACATGTTACAAAACGATCCCCCACAAGTGGGAGAGCGACACTTATAGTGCCGCCATCGCCCGATCCGGGAGATCCAGATCTAGGCGTTCCCTAGAAACATCTCGGGAGGAGGTGGCAGATAGTAGCAACGACACCCCCAACAAGGTAACAACGACCGAGGACCCCACCATCGTTGGCCCAAAGGATGCCCCCATCCCACGCAATAGACATAGGGGCCGCATCGTTCGCCATCGATCTCCCCGCAGAGGCCACGACGCCATATGTCATGCTGTTGCCGAAGCAACCACGCCGTGATGCGCGGCGGCCGAGCCACTCCCAAGCCCTAGGACGTCGTCCTAGGCCGATTCCTTCGGACGTGGGGGCGAGATGAGACCTCAGCACCGTCGGCGCCGACGCTAGCTAGTCTTAGCCGTACCGGAACCTATGGTGACGGTGGGAGAGGAGGGATGGACATGGCAGGGGCTATGGGCGTTGAGATTTTAGCCCCCCCTGCCCCACCTGTCGAACGCGCGAGGGAGATGAGAGGCTATCCCAATTAGATTGGTTATGATCAAGGATCCCTCCATATTTGTTTCAATAAAGGAAATATATTAATATCACAAAGATACCATCAGACTCTGCACCACTAAGATCTCTAAAGACATCAAGGATGCACACATCCAAGAAAAAAATAAAAAGAAAGAAAAAACCACGTCGCAATGATGAAACACTCGCAAATTAACACTTGAACCACCACCTAAAAAACACCCGGACTACAAAAGATATTCTCCGAAAGCAACGCCCCCAAGAAGGAAACAATATACAAGCGTGTTGTCATTGCCCGATCGAGGATCTTGGGTTTCCACCCTGAGTAAAGTCCAATTTCACAAGATAATGCATCCAGGAAGACCACTGCCAGGTACAACCAATGAAGGCTAGACCTTGGACTTTCACCTTGAAAATCGCGACTCGGTACTCGAAGAGCACCACCAAAAATGCAGTCTGCACATGTGCTTCCATCCCCTCTTGCCAAGGCTGCTGTTACAAGTCATCAAACACCCAACACAAAGGAAGAACATCTGCAAGTCTTCATCACAACCAATACACCTCTCCGCTATTGCAAACCTCCGATCCAGGACACCATACATTTCTCCACCTCTATCAATATCATGGAAATATATATTGAGACATGTCCCATGGCACCGACAAGAAAGGGAAGCTTCACGCCATGACCTGATGAATCCACACTGGCTGAAGATAAGGGCGTGCAAGGCCAGAGCAATTTCGATCTAGCTATCTAGCGGCTCCATGTACCAAAGTACAGAAATCTCCGAGATTTTTTTTTTGAAATGGGGAAAAATCGCCCCAGCTTCTGCATCCAAGGGATGCACACGACTTTTTTTTATTAGATTATTCGCAACATCTTACAAGAGCAATATAAAGATCAAACTCGAAGCCACATCGCTAAACCTATAGAGGAATGAAGGGGGTGACAATACACCAACTCACATCATCCAAACAACCAAATGCCTTCCCAAGCCGCCCAATAGCAGGTGAGAAGCACATCCAGTCAAGCAGACTCTTAGCGCACGCCAACACACACGCCACAGAAAATCGCTACCGCCGTCTTTCTCGCACCCATCTTCAAGAGGGATCACCGCATTGACCTTGCCAGACCTGCCATCGATGTCACCATGACGCCAGACAGCTCCACCATCCTGCACGTGTCCTGCGGTCCACGCCTGTCTTCGATACCCTGCAGCTCCACGCCGAGAATCATCAACGTCAACGTGGTAGATGAACACCACTCCACCAAAGATCCACCTCCATCCAGCTGCTCCAAAAATGATGCCCCAAGAGGTAGAACGACGCAGGAAGCGCCATCATCATCCGATCCGGGAGACCTGGATCTAGGGTTTCCCCGGAGCAACGAGTGAGCCGGATGACGACGATGCCTTCAAGAAGGAAGCGACGCTTAACGCTACCATTGCCCGCCAATCGTGGCACAGTTTTCATCGACAGCCGCTAGTCCCCAACTCGGCAAAAGCCAGCGTAGAGGCCAGCAAAGATGATGCCTTTGCAAGGGAACGACGCCAATAGCCGCCGCCATCATCCACCAAGAATGGTGTCAAGGTGCGGTTTTCACCGGTGGCCCCTTCACCGCTAGCTCGTCGTCGACTAGATCTTCATCACCGGAGTAAACGGATCTCATGATCCGCCAGCCCAGCAACCAGCCGACCACCTCCAGCGATGGAAGAGGCCGCCACCACCATGCCAAGGATAGTCGCCATGGCGTCCTCCAGCCTCGGAACGAAACCAGAAACCTGCACGAAGCCGGCATCATTGTGACCGCAGCAGTAAGATCGCAGCCCACCCGAGCCCGCTAGGACACAGATCGGACCCGAACCACCGCCGCCGCCCGCCAAACGATGGAGATCATCTCCCTCCTCTGGTCGCCGCCGCCGGAGACGCGAACCCGTGCCCCCACGGATGCCGTGGCCGAGGAAGTCTGCCGCCGCCGCCACGCCTCCAGGGCTTTGCCCGGCCGCGCCTCAGGCGGCGGCGGCGGGAGGAGGCACTAGTAGGAAAAGCCTCATCAGTGGCGCACTAAAAATGGATTCTGTGGCGCATGGGGGGTGCGCCACAGAAACGTCGCCACAAAAATAAGGTTTCTGTGGCGCACCGACCCATGCGCCACAGAATTAAGGTTTTTGTGGCGCACGGGTGCTTGGGTGCGCCACGAAAAGCGTGCGCCACAGAATTGATTTTCAGTGCGCCACAGAACTTGCTTGTATTATACACGATTTTGTGCTGCCTGCTATACACATGCAGTTTATAGACAGCAATATACAGGTTATATACAACAACATATAGAAATATGCAGATATAATATAAATAGCATGTACATTGCACATATATAATGTAGACATCATCATCACAGTAATTAGAGCCCGATCGAGATACATATATAGTGGCAAGTGTCAAATGTTTTGCATACAACTCTTAATTCATACAAAATTCACAATTTCGAGATACAAAGTAGTCTTCATCTGGTTCCTCCTTTGCTCCCTCCTCTCTACCCACCAGGCTCGCTTGCATCGGGGTCTTCATCCGGTTCCTACTATGATTAAAATGGAAGAAAGTGAGACCAACAAGTTCGATGCACAAGAGAAATGGAATAAATGCCTCATACATTGTTGGTCAACACAAGTCTTAACATTTAGGGATGGCGTAAGTGAGACCAAGTCCAATGCACAAGAGATTGATATTTGTGCTATCTTACCAGGCTCACTTACGCCACCCCCAAGTATACGGTGACCAAACATTTTAATCATCGGTATTTTGAAAATACCAAAGCAAATGGAATGACAAAATAGAATAAGTGCCTCATACATTGTTGGTCAACACAAATATTAACATTCCGGGATGGCGTAAGCGAGACCAAGTCCGATGCACAAGAGATTGATATTTGTGCTATCTTACCAGGCTCACTTACGCCACCCCAGAGTGTACGGGGACCAAACATTTTAATCATCGGCATTTTGGAAATACCAAAGCAAATGGAATGACAAAATGGAATAAGTGCCTCATACATTGTTGGTCAACACAAATACTATGGTCAGAAACCATAGTTGCGGTATACGCCGCAGTATACTTTGCAGAAGGGCCCCCTTTCCCCGCCGCCGTTCCGTGAACGGGTCCTTGACGAGACAACAACGCGGTCGACTCTCCGGCGCAGAACCACGGCAGTCCCAGCCGCCTCCCTTGTGGCCGTGTGTCCCGCGTCCTGCACTGTTCGCCTTTTTGCCCGGTGAACCAATAGACTGATCGTTGGAATAAGGAAACCGATGACGGCCGGTCACAAGATTAGATTGCGATCGGCCGTCATCGGCTTCCTTATTCCAACGATCATCTATTGTTCACCGGGCAAGAAGGCGAAGAGTGCATGGCGCGGAGACGCGGCCACAAGAGAGGCGGCTGGGAGTGGTTTGCGCCGGAGAGGCATGTCGGTGTTGTTGTCTCGTCAAAGATTCGTTCACGGAACGACGGCCGGGGAAAGGGGGGCCCGTCTACAAAGTATATTGCGGTGTATAGGTGACCAAACATTCTAATCATCGGCACTAAAATGGAAGAAAGAGCCAAGTGGTATCTCAACTAGATATCATATGCCTCATACTTTGTTGGTCGAAAGAAATATTAACATTCAGGGATGGGGTCAGCGAGGCCAGGTAGGATGCACAAGAGATTGATATTTGTGCCATCGCACCAGGCTCAGTGGCCCCACCCCAGAGTGTACAAGTGACCAAACAATTTAATCATCGGCACTAGAATGGAAGAAAGGCCAACGCAATTAAGAAGTAGCTAGTATGAACTAAATGGAATGCCTCATACTTTGTTGGTCGAAACAAATATGAACATCCCGGGATGGCGTTAGTGAGGCCAGGTAGGATGCACAAGAGATTGATATTTGTGCCATCACACCAGGCTCACTAGCGACACCCCGGAGTGTACTGACCGAACATTCTAATCATCGGCACTAAAATGGAAGAAAGAGCCAAGTGGTATCAACTAAATAGCATATGCCTCATACTTTGTTGGTCGAAACAAATATTAACATCCAGGGATGGAGTAAGTGAGGCCAGGTAGGATGCACAAGATATTGATATTTGTGCCATCACACCAGGCTCACTTGCTCCACCCCCGAGTGTACGAGTGATATCGACCAACCATCTAATCATCGGCAAGTACAAAAACACCACCAAACCAGCAACCATGGTGACATAAGTCAAGATGCTCAAACACACATAGCATGCATGGAGCAGATGCTCCAAAGGGATTATTCATCACTTGGTATATAGACCAAGTGATGCTGGCAAAAGAGAGGCCAATCAAGAACCAGTAAATCCAGTAAGTGATAGATATGCCTAAACAAGCAACAACACATAGCATATCCCAGCTAACCAGATGAGACAAGTCTTGGTAGCCAACTTAATCACCTAGCACCACCTAGCCTTTTAAAACCATCAGAAACAGTCCTTTTTCTTCAAAGGATACCACAGTGGCATTCATTTACATGATCCCCTATTGTGGATATCTCTATTTTCATCAAAGCCAACAAGAAATAGAAATTTATCATTACTCAGTTGAGTTCAAAACACCACCAAACCAGCAACCATGGTGACATAAGTCAAGATGCTCAAACACACATAGCATGCATGGAGCAGATGCTCCAAAGGGATTATTCATCACTTGGTATATAGACCAAGTGATGCTGGCAAAAGAGAGGCCAATCAAGAACCAATAAATCTAGTAAGTGATAGATATGCCTAAACAAGCAACAACACATAGCATATCCCAGCTAACCAGATGAGACAAATCTTGGTAGCCAACTTAATCACCTAGCACCACCTAGCCTTTTAAAACCATCAGAAACAATCCATTTTCTTCAAAGGATACCACAGTGGCATTCATTTACATGATTCCCTAATGTGAATATCTCTATTTTAGTATACCATCTAAGCATTCCATTTAAATCACACATTTTAGTATCTGTTCTTATCCAAGTTTTTGCCTCAGCCTTTGCTTCATTGGCTGAGCCAAGACATCAAGCATCTGACCAGGGAGCATTCTTTCTTTTTAGGGAACTATATGAACTATATGCACATGATCCAGTAAGCATCCCCACTAATCAGAGCATTATAAGCATAGTAGCATAACATAAGCTCACAACAATCCATCAAGTAAATCATCAGGGGTCCATATGTATGTATACAAGCCCACCAGTAGCATAGTAGCATACCATAAGCTCACAAGAATCCATCAAGTAAATATGTATGCAACAGCAATGAGCCAACATCAACAGCAATGAGCCAACAACAATAGCTTCGGCACATCAACAGCAATGAGCCAACAACAATAGCTTCAGCACAGCCAACAGCAACAACAATGAGCCAACAGCAATATCTACAGAGACATAGCAATAGCTTCGGCACAGCAACAACAATGAGCCAACAGCAGCAAGCACAACACAACAACAGCAGCAGCACAGCAACAGCAACACCAACGTACAGCAGCACCAACGTACAACAGCAATTCGTCGAGCACCTTGTGCGCGCGCGGGAGAGGAATTAAGAGGGAGGGGAGGGGAGGGGAGGGGAGAGAGATCACCGATGACAGGGGTGGAGGAGGAGGTTGAAGATGACGGCAGGGGGAGGAGGAGGCGACGGCTCCTCCACCTTGACGCGACGGCGGCCCCTCCTCGCGGCGGCCCCTCCTCGCCGTAGCGGCAGCTTGTGCTGCAGGTGGCGGGGATGGGAGGAGCGTGGCGGCATTCGGCCCTCGCTGAGGAAGGCGGCGGCGACGGCGATGGCGACGACCATGGCGGCGCACGGCAGTACGGATCGGAGGAGAGGGGAGGGGAGGGAGAGGGGAGGGGGAGAGGGAGAGGTGAACAGGCGTGGGGGAGGGCACGGCCGGCGCGCGCTGATATAAGTTCTCTTAGTTCTGTGGCGCACCAGAATAAGTGCGCCACAGAATCAACAACTTCTGTGGCGCACCGAAGCACGTGCGCCACGAAAGACCTACACTAATAATTGGTGGTGGCAGGATGTGGGCCCCATGTAATTTCTGTGGCGCAGGATTAGCTGGTGCGCCACAAAATTAAGCTATTTCTGTGGCGCACCTCGCTAGGTGCGCCACAAAATAACATTCTGTGACGCATTTTTAGTGGTGCGCCACAGAACTAAGCTCCGCCTATAAGGGTTTTCCTACTAGTGAGGGGAGCGGCCGGGGAGGAGGAGGAGGAGGAGGGGAGTCGCTGGGGGGCCGCCCGGCGCGGCGCCGCCACGCGGGTGCGGAAGGAGAAATCTCCGAGATGAAGACCGGAACACGTCGGCGTCCAGATCGAGAAAGCCGACATGAAGAAGATCGACGACTTGGTGCACAAAGAACAATAGGGCCAGTCCTCTTCTATTCTTCGATGCAGCAAGCAAGCCCCCACTACGCCATTCACCACCCAACGGGTCCGTTCGCCCGATCTTCCCTATCGGCAACCTAGGAGGTTGTAATCAGCAAAGGAGAAGATGACCCGCGCCACCCACAATCTGTGCCAAGGGGCCGCCCAAACCACAATAGGTCGACGATGCGACCACCACCACGCCATCAATGGAGAAGACTCTCGATGGCACCACCTCCACATAACCTCACTTCCGCGCCTAGCCGAGCGTCGCATCCCCGCCAGCCTTCATGTCCCGCGCTGCTCACCTTTGAAAAAGGAGGGGCGGGAGCCCTGCCGCCACCGATACCATCTAGGCTTCGCCCGACGATGCACCCCAGCGGCGGTGGATTGGAGGGGGCAAGGGGAGGGCTTAGAGGGAAGCGGCCGGAGGAGGATTCCAGGTGGCTCATGGAACCGTGCGGAAACCCTATCATCCCATCATATATTGAGCTCAAGTCTATCTCTAATAGTACATATATAGTACATATCTGCTCTTTTAATTTAAAATGCACCGTTGCGCTCATGACAACACAAAACAATAACCTCTTTACCTGTTCCTGGCTAATCATTAGTGGATCCCAAAAGTGCCAATATCTGGAACTTGGCTTACGAATTGAAAAGATGTCGTTCACACTTTCTTAATTATTATCTTATTAATCGCTGATCTTTACTACTGGCGTGTGATGAGAAGCCTCAATTGAAATTGGAAACTTGCATACATGGTGATGACAGACTGCGATAATAACAGATAAGAGAGTACACCAAGTAAACTGTAATCATAGTCAAACATCAAATGGGTATTAATTAGAAGTGGTGTTTTCTAATTGCATATTCAAGAGCTATCTAGTCCCTGTTCAAATCCTTCGTGCCCAAGTCAAATGGCTTTGCGAATGCGCCTTATATACGTACACATCTGCACGTTACCAAGTCTGATATGTTCTTAACCTCGCCTCTCCGCCAACTACACCCAAAAAGTAGACGACCCACATCTAGCTCAAGATTATGGCCACCGCGGGAATCAAGCCATCCACCATGCGCGCTGTCCAGTACAGCCGCTACAGTGGCGGCGGGGCGTCTCTGAAGGTGACCTTAGTTTGTACGACTAGTTTGTTTCTATCTTATAGCTCTTTCAGAGTGATGATGTTGGTAACCCCTTTTTGTGGATCATCATGCGCAGTTTCTGCACAAAAAAAATTTCCCCCAAATAAGGCCTAAGCATTTCTTGATGCTCATCTATTTTTATCATGTGGAGCCATACGGACATATATTGTTGGTTTTGCTACGGCGATGAAATTTGCGAATTAATCAGAGATTCAGGTCAGGGTTGTGTTAGATGGTTGCTTCCAAGAAGAAACTGGTCGTGAAAGGGGATGTGGGGTGACAGCCTGGAAATGCAAAGAAAAAAAAAGTTGACTTTCATAATATTATATATGTACAATGTCCATTACGTATTTTTGTGCCTCTAGCTAACTTGTGGAATTTAATAATTTGTAAGGTCCCATTTTGCAACTCTTAGAAGCAATAGTTTTGGTTTAACACAACAATTGGCTTTTTTTTTTTGCGTTTTGCTGAAACAATTGGATGGAAATTGAGTTAGTTAAAGTGCTATGACTTATGAATACCCATCCTTTTGCTGAAACAAAATTAGGTCAGAAAAATTTAATAAAAAAGTGTATTTTTACTTCAGTTTGTGGAGATCCCCGTGCCGTCACTGAAGAAGGATCAAGTTCTTATAAAAGTAGAAGCGGCAAGCCTGAATCCGGCGGATTCTAAGGTTCAGCGAGGGCTGTTGCGTCCTTTTGTCCCAAGATTTCCATTTATTCCAGGTATTGATTCATTTGAACCACAGACTAGAGTTATTAAACAGAAGCTAATTTACCTGTACACCATGCGTTAGCTCCTGCACAGTAGATGTTTTCAATGGTACAAACAGAATGATGCATGAGTCACTTGAGGAAATGCACAATTTGTTCTTGATTATCAAAATGACCGTGCCTTGTGAAACAGTTACTGATGTAGCTGGAGAGATCGCGGAGGTCGGCTCTGCAGTAAGCGAGTTCAAAGTTGGTGATAAAGTTGTGGCTGCACTGAAATTCTGGGTAACTTCAAACAGGCAGATCTTTATAGTTCATTCAGTTTAAAATGAACATGCTCTGCATCATTCATGATAGAGGATTTGAAAATTGCAGAAAGCTGGTGGACTCGCCGAGTATGTAGCAGCATCCGTGAGCCTCACCGTGCTACGACCGGACGGCGTGTCAGCCGCCGAAGCAGCCGGGCTGCCCATGGCCGGTCTCACGGCTCTCCAGGCCCTGAAAGTGATTGGGACACAGTTCAACGGCACGGGCATCGGCAGCAACATCCTGATCACGGCGGCGTCCGGTGGCACCGGCACTTACGCCGTCCAGCTCGCCAAGCTCGGGAACCACCACGTCACGGCCACCTGCGGCGCGCGCAACGTGGAGCTCGTCGCGAGCATCGGCGCCGACGACGTGCTCGACTACAAAACCCCCGAAGGCGCCGCACTAAAGAACTCCTCCGGCAAGAAGTATGACTACATCGTCAACGGCACGAAAGACGGCAAGTGGTCGGCGTTCAAGCCTAGCCTCAGCAGCCGTGGCAAAGTCGTGGACTTGGCTCCCAACTTTGGAAACGTTATTGCGTGGATTCTGACGAAGTTCACCAAGAAGAAAATGTCCGTTTTCCTGATGTCTCTGACGATGGGTGAACTGAGGTTTCTGCTTGAGCTGGTGAAGGAAGGGAAGCTCAAGACGGTGTTCGACTCACGGCATCCATTCGAAAAGGCGGCGGACGCGTGGGACAAGTGCTTGAGCGGCCACGCGACGGGGAAGGTTATAGTTGAGATTTGATCATGTGAGGTGCAATGTTCGTTCCTGCATTTGTCTCCGACATGTGAGTGTCACGGATGTACTAAGTTTATACTTCAGTGTTGATTTCTGTTGTTATGGCTGTCATGTACTTTATTGCTTTTGTACTGTATACGGAAAACAAGGATCGTCTTCTTTCTGAGAAGTGATATTTCTTCTGAAATGAAAAGATTTTTTTCTTTTTTTTGGAAATGTGCTACCTATTTGTTCTTGTAATTTAACAGCACCTTCTTCGTCCTGAATTCAATTAAGATATTGCTGGTAGGTGAGCTGGCTGAAATACTTGGCCACAAGTAACAGGAGCCTCTTTTAACCAAACACATAGCAAGAGCAAGAGCAGAACACTGAACACAAGTTCAATTGTTGGAGAATAAGCGAGGAACTCATACAGGAACTGTTTGCGGTATACAAATGATGATCTCCTGGGAATTAGAGGCGTCAGAGAACCAAGCGCTGGCTTGGTGGCTAGAGCTCAGGGTCTATTTAGGTTTGAGTTGGAGCGGTAGCACGCTAGGACTAAACAGGATGTTATCTGCCTAAAAAATTGTTAGAGAGATCTTATCTACCTAACAATGTGACAGTTAAGGAAGAGATCGTTCCTGCATGTTGGTCACAACATTTTAGAGGCAGCAGGAATTTGGAAAGAAGCTCTGCTTAGCAACAAGGCATACGTCTACGAGCATTCGGCCTCGATGGGGCAGTACTAGGGATATTATAATTAGGACAAGAAGGATAATTATACATTTTAAACAATTTTCAACTTTATATAATCTCTTTGATTTTTCCATGTTCACTTGTATCTGGGCTTGTAGATATTTGTTTTTTAGCATAATTCTTTGCCAGAGGCCATCATGAGTATCCAACTTCCACCACCATTTGGTTAGAAGGCTAATAGTTTGCTTTCTAAGATCTTTCATCCTGTCCCCTTTCTCTTTGGATCTACAAACCATTTTCCATTTTACCATACAACAAGACTTTTTTTCTTTCCATATCAAAATAATCTTCTTCTATGCTTACCCAACCTTTCAATAAAGGTCTTGTTTAATAGAAACATTGCCATATAAAAGGATGGGATTATTGAGAGACAAGAATCCAAAAGGGTAAGTCTAGCACGAGAGGAAGCTGAATCACAAATCTGGGCATCCAACTTCTTAATCATCTTTTTGCATCCAAGAGTTCCCAATCAATATTCTTTAGGTTGGAAAAATTTACAGGAACCCCTAAGTATTTCATAGGAAGCTTACCAACTTGACAGTTAAGCAACTCAGAATAGGATTCCATAGTGTAATTATCTCCACCAATGACTACTATTTCACATTTCCATTAGTTAATTTTCAAGCTTGACATCATCTCAAACATATACAATAAAGGGTTCAGTTAATAGGTTGTTCCTCATCATATTTGATACAGGAGATTGTGTCATCTGCATATTGCAACACAACCACACCCTTATCAATTAGATCATCAAAACCTGTAATCAAGTTATTTTCCTGAGCTTTAAGCACCATCTTGGTAAGGCAATCAACAACCATGTTAAAAAGGGTGGTGAGAAAGGATCGCCTTGTCTCACCCCATTTGCACTCTGAAAATAGGGACCACTCATATTGTTCAACTTAACACTAACTGTCAAATTATGCAAAATATTTCTAGACCACATGCACCATTGTTCAGAGAAACCTCTAGCTACGACAATCTATCAGAAATTTCCAGTTCACCTTATCATAAGCCTTTTAGAAGTAAATATTGAAAATAACCCCCACATATTTATTAACTATTGGGAATTCGTAGCAGAAAAAAATCTAACTAATGGGACCCGGTTGCTCAGATCTATCTAGGAGTAATGCTGTCACGGAAAAGATATCGGTGAACGTACCCTCGTAGACCGATAGAGGTTAACGTCCACCATAACATGGACGATGTAGTCGAACAGGCGACAGACACTGAGATCCAGTGACTTGATCTAAGAGAAGTTACCATTTGATTTTACCTACATGAGCCATCTGATTAAGATCCAATGCACACGGTTGATCCAAAATATGAAGTCAAAATTTAAGATGCTCAGAAAAACTGAAAGCATTACAGTAAGACATCCCTTGAGTATTGTGGCAAAGATCAATCCATTTGAAAATTTGGTTTAATTTTAAGCTTAAAATCTGGATGAACCGTGTGCGTTGCGTCTTGATCGAATGACTCACGTATGTAAAGTCGCATGGTGACTTCTCTTACTAAAGTCACTAAATCTCAGTCCCTCCAGCTCCCCCCCACTCGCCACCGCCAGCCCTGGCCCGTCCCTGATACGTCTAAAACGTATCTATAATTTTTGATGGTCCATGCTTGTTTTACACCAATTCATATATGTTTTGCTTACACTTCGTTGTACTTTTATATATTTTTCGGTACTAACCTATTGACAAGATGCCACAGTGTCAGTTCCCTGTTTCCTCCTGTTTTTGTATTTCAGAAAAGTTGTACAGGAAATATTTTCAGAATTGGACGAAAGAAAAGCCGAAGTCAATATTTTACCGAAACGAAGACGAAGTCCAAAGGGGGGGTCGAAGAGTTGCCATAGGGCGGCTAGACCTGCCCTTGGCGCGGCCTGGCCTTGGCCAGCGCCAAGGGGGGGCACCTAGGCACCCTACCGGCCTAAATCCTCCGCCTATTTATACATCTTTCGGGGAAACCCAGGATATCCGAGCCTCCATCCACGAAAAGTTCCATCGCGGCCGCCATCGCAGAACCCATCTCGGGGGGTTCTGAAGCTCTTCCCGGCACCCTGCCGAAGAAGGAAATCATCGCCAGAGGCATCTACATCGCCATGCTCGCCTCCGAAGTGATGCGTGAGTAGTTCATCCCTGGACTATGGATCCATAGCAGTAGCTAGATGGTTGCCTTCTCCACTTTGTGCTTCATGTATAGATCTTGTGAGCTTCCCTACATGATCAATATCATCTTTATGTAATCCTACATGTTGTGTTTGCTGGGATCTGATGAATATTGTATACTATGTTGAGAACTTGAGATCGATTATATATTCATGTCATATGTTATTTGTGATCTTGCATGCTCTCCGTTGCTAGTGGATACTCTGGCCAAGTAGATACTTGTGACTCCATGAGGGGGTATTTATGCTCGATAGTAGGTTCATGCCTCTAGTTTTCTAGGAGAGTGACAATAACATCTAAGATTGTAGATGTGCGGTTGCTACTAGGGAGAAAACAATAATTTTTTATCCAAGGGTAATTCTATTGTTTACTTTACACATATTGCTTAATGCTATAATCTATTGTTTGCAAGTTAATACTGAAAGGGGTTCGGACGATAACCGGAAGGTGGATTATTAGTCATAGACGCAGTTGGATACGTCTAATTCTTTGTGTTCAACAAACCGGTGAGATTGACAACCTCACTGCAAGTTGGGGTAAAGTACTTTGGTTGTGTTGTGTGCAAGTTCCACGTTGTTGCTGATGCATGTAGTGCGCCCTGCCACTAGTCAGCCAGCAACACCTTCAGAAGTCACGCCTTTCTCCTACTGGTCGATTAAACTTTGGTTTCGTACTGAGGGAAAACTTGTTGTTGTGTTCATCACACATTCCTCTTGGGGTTTCCCAACCGCTTCCACAACAACTGCCAACAAGATATCTGGCGCCATCACCGGAGCACCATCAAGATTTTCTGACACCGTACGTTACCGTGGAGAAAGAGGATTTCTGCAAGGGGAGTCTCTCATCTCCAATGTCTTTACTTTGTTATTGTTTGCTTAGTTTATTTTATTTTGTCCTTTTTTGCTTTAGCATATCAAAAATACAAAAAATAGTTTCTTTTATTGTTTTCTTTATATCAAAAACACAAAAAATTAGTTTCTATTATAGTTGTTATTTCTGTTGCTTAGTTTTAATTTGCTAAAATGGGTTCCGCTGAAAATACTAAGTTGTGTGACTTTACTAGCACCAACACCAATGATTTTATTTGTACACCTATTGCTCCAGCTGCTCCCGAAGCAACTTTCTATAAAATTAAACCTGCTTTATTAAATCTTGTTATGAAATAGAAACTTTCTAGTGTTAGTACTGAAGATGCCGCTTCTCACCATAATAATTTTATTGAACTTTGTGAGATGCAAAATTATAAGGATATAGATGGTGAAATTATTTAAACTGAAATTGTTTCCTTTCTCTTTGAGAGGTAGAGCTAAATATTGGTTGCTATCTTTGCCTAGAAATAGTATTGATTCTTGGGTTAAATACAAAGATGATTTTATTGGACAATATTATCCTCCTGCTAATATTATATCTTTGAGAAGCGACGTAATGAAGTTTAGACAGATTGATAATGAACATGTTGCTCAATCTTGGGAAAGAATGAAATATTTGGTAAAGAATTGTCCCACTTATGGACTGACTACTTGGATGATCATCCAAACTTTTTATGCATGACTAAATTTTTCTTGAAGAAATCTCCTGGATTCAGCTGCTGGAGGTACCTTTATGTCCATTACTTTGGGGGCTGCAACAAAATTACTTTATTATATGATGATAAATTATTCTGAATGGCACACTGAGAGAGCTCCACAAGGTAAAAAGGTAAATTCTGTCGTAGAATCCTCCTCCTTGAGTGATAAGATTGATACTATTATGTCTATGCTTGTTAATGGTAAAATGCATGTTGATCCAAATAATATTCCGTTAGCTTCTTTGGTTTCTCAAGAAGAGCATGTTGATGAGAATTTCATTAAAAACAACAATTTCAACAACAATGCTTATAGGAATAATTTTGGTAGCAACAATTATAGGCCATATCCTTCTAATAATGGTAATGCTTATGGCAATTTTTATGGTAATTCCTACAAAAACAATAAAAGTGCACCCTCTGGTCCTGAAGTCATTCTTAAGGAATTTATTAGTAAACAAACTGCTTTCAATAAAACTGTTGAGGAAAAACTTGGCAAAACTGATATTATTGCTTCTAAAGTTGATAGCCTTGCTCATGATTTTGATTTTCTTAAATTAAAAGTTTTGCCTCATGATGTTAAATAAAGTAAAACTTTGAACGCCATTCAAGTTAGATTTGGTGAAAATGTTAGGATGTTGGCGGAATTGTATGCTAGGTGAGAAAAAGAAGATGAAATTGCTAGAAATAATAATTTGACTAAAATTTGTACCATCACCACCACTAGTAGCAATGAAGTTTCAAATGCTAGCCACTCTCCTACTATTAATGGTAAAATAATTGGTGTTGGAAAAGTTTCCGCTGCTTCTACAAAATTTCCAAAAACCACTGAAACTGCTCCTGATAAGTTTGCTGAAATTTTTTGGAGTATGGGAGACAAGAGTCCTTTTACCTTTGATAAAAATGGCTTTTATTTTTATTATTGCAATATCTCTGAAGTAATTAAGTTCTTACAAAATCTTGCTAGAAGTCCTAATGCTAGTGCTCTAAATATGGCTTTTACAAAGCACATTACAAATGCTCTTATGCAAATTAGAGAGGAGAAATTAAAACGTGAAACCTCTATTACTAAAAAGTTAGAAGATAGTTGGGAGCACATCATTAAGATGAAAATAGATGGCGTTAATTGCAATGCTTTATGTGATCTTGGTGCAAGTATTTATGTTATCCCTAGAAAAATCTATGATATGCTTGAATTGCCACCGTTGGAAAAATGTTATTTGGATGTTCATCTTGTTGATATTGCTGCAAAGAAACCTTTGGGGAAAGTTGATAATGTTCTTATTATGGTTAATAATAACCTGGTCCCTGTTGATTTTTTTTGTTTTGGATATTGAATGCAATGCTTCATTTCCAATTATTTTGGGAAGACCGTTTCTTAGAACTGTTGTGCTGCTATTGATATGAGAGATGAGATTATTAAATATCAACTTACACTCAATCAAAGGTATGGAACACTTCCCTCGAAAAATAAAGAAGTCATCTTATGACTCTATTATTAGAATAAATTATGATGTTGATGCTTCTTCACTTGATAATACTTCATGCTCGCATTTTTTCTGCGTCTAGCTGGAAGGCGTTAAAGAAAAGCACTCTTGGGAGATAACCCATGTTTATTTTCTGTAATTTTTCTTTTTGTTGAGTCTTGGAAGTTATTACCTCTGTAATAACCTCTCCTTATCATTTTTATTTCGTTTTTGTGCCAAGAATAACCTCTAATAGGAAGAAAGCAGGATTTGGGGAAGTTGCTATCCTGAAAACAGATTTTGTGCTGTTACCATAAAAATTCGTAAAAATTTCCAGAGCGTAATTTTGAGCTCTCATTTTTACGAATATGTCCCAGGTTATTATCTAACTTTCGGTAGTTGACCACTTTTCTAGATGAGCAACAGAGAATTTTCTAAAAAATCGATCTTTACCTGCTGTTCTGTTTTAACAGATTTCTGCACTATTTGCATTTGCCTCTTAAATCACTTTCTTTTTGAGTTATTTTGATCAAAGAGATTTTTCAAAGGTTGATACAGTATATAATTCTTTAATATATGTTTGATATATTTTAGTACTGAATTAAAGTGGATTTATTTATTTTGATTGTACTAATGCTGCTAATAAAGAATTGTGTTCTAGTTTTCTGGTACTGCGTTTAGCTCTTGTTCTTTCACTTGAATTTTGTTCAGATCTCGTTAGTATTTTTTATTTGTGTATGATTAGCTCTCTGGTCCATAATGTATTTCATCTCTGAGAGTTATTTCAAATAAGTTGATTGGTGTTGGATACGAGTAAAATATGCCGTGCCTATAGAATTGCAAAAAGGAGTTTGTCTAGACTGTGGTATAGACTTTGGCATGTCATGTTGGATGTTATTCTTGTTATATGCTTAGTATTTATTGTTGTAGAATGACTTGTTTCAAATGGCTGAGATTGCATAATGTGTTATTGAAAGAATCATGTGTTGTTTCTATCATAAAAGCATAATATTGTGGTATTCTCCTTTGATGCTTTATTGGGTTGACTTGGCGCATGCTTATACCATGTTATGACTATAACCAGTCAACTAAAGCCTCTATGATCATTTAGTTTTTGACTTGTAATATCACTTTATCCTTTGATTGATAATGTTTTGTCGTTATGCATGATTATGGCAATTATTGCTCTCTTAGTTGGTCGCTCCCAGTTTTTTGCTAGCCTTCGCCTGTGCTGAGTATGAACTCTACTCGTGCATCCAACCACCATTAAAAAAAGTTTGCCAATTGTGTCCACCATATCTACCTAGTAGCATTAAATTTTGGCATGAGAAAATTAGTCAGTAAAGCTCTCACGAACTTGATGGAACATTTACTTTCTTGCACTTAATAAACTTGATCATTGTGCCTATCTTATGAAGTTTATATGTTTGCAAATTTTGAATAGTTCCGTCGCGGCCGCCATCGCAGAACCCATCTCGAGAGTTCTAAAGCTCTTCCCGGCACCCTGCCGGAGGGGGAAATAATCACCGGAGGCATGCGGTGACCCAGCATACCACTGCATGTTGTAGTATACAAGTCGTTGATATGATCTTCATGAAGGGACTTCTTCACAAATATCACATCCCTCGGAGTGGTACAACAGAAACATTGCAGGTCATAACACTCGATAATATATTACAATCATGGTCTTAACAAGTTGGTATTCTCACAGGTCCGATGAGAACACCCTACAACAATAGGTACTATTACAAACCAACATAGATATGAAAAGAGAGCTCAGCAACTTATTTAAGTATGCCACTACGCTGCTCGGCTCTATACTACTAAGGTATATCACTACTCCTCCACCTCCATGTCATCGGGTCCGTAGACTATCCCATAGTCTACTCCTTCAACTCCTCCGGTAAGATCAGGTTCCTCGTAGACCAGCTCATAGCTTCCTCCTGGTGCTCCATCGGCGATGGTCTCTACTTCCGTATCACAGTCTAGCAAGGGTGTCGAAAGAAAGTGAGTACAGGGGTACTCAGCAAGTTCAAAAGAGTAAAAGGTGTTTGATGCACTAGCTACGACCCTCGATCAGAAAATCTTAGGTCAATGCATGTTTCGAAATCATTTCTTCAAAAGGTTTATTTTATTCTGAAAACTATGCCCGTCAGTCTTCACGGGTTGACTAGAACTTCACGGAGTTCCTTTCCTGCCGCGTTGCAGTTCCCTTCCCGGAACAGGGAGTGACAGCCACAATTTAATACACTCAGAGGTGCGTTACTTTTCCCATAAGAGATCTCACCCTTTTTGCCATCCGCAGGGACTTTCCCCCGTTCACACTTCCTTGGTGTGAGGCCAGGTATAAAGATCCAAGCCCACACCGCCTTCTCCGCGACCTCGCAGACCCACCCTTTTGTAAGTCTGTCCTCTCCTATATCTATGGGTAGACTAACACAGGCACTTGTTCTCTCCTATACCGTTAAGGTAGACTGATCCGAACAACTTATGTGCCCTGTTCTATACACCATAGATAGACTGATCCGGACAACCCTTACAATCCTTCATAGACCGATAATAAGTCTACCCTCTCCTGTATCTAACACTACTAGGGAAAAGCCTATAGGTGGAGGGAAGTGGTGCCGGCGCACCACCTTGGACATGCGCCGGTGGAAAGGATTGCCGGCGCACCACATCTCAGGCGCGCCGGCGATGAAGTGCTACTCCCGGCGCACCACGGGTGAGGGCTCGCCGGCGCTATTTCCTGGCATGGCCCCGGCCGATTCGGGCCAGGCCCAGGAATCATTGCCGGCGCACCGGCCCGTGGTGCGCCGGTGGAGAAGTTGCTATTGCCGGCGCACCCCTGGGCCGGTGCGCCGGCAATGATTCTTGGGCCTGGCCCGGGGGTGATATAGCCGAAAGGGGCATATGTTGCCGGCGCACCATGGTCCAGGTGCGCCGGCAATAACCTGGGAGTTATTTCAGCCACCAACCAGCACACTCACTCACACACTCACTACACTCCACTTCTCCACACAAACCCGAGCCTTCTCCCAACCCAGCTCATTTTTGCCCATTTCTATCCCCAATTTCACCAATTTGACCAAACAAAATCATATTTTTTGAGCAAATCTTCCCTTCCTACATGCATCTCCCACATCCCCCTATGTAGATCTAGATCTACTATCCCGCATTGACCGCTCAATCTAGATCTAGATCTAGAAAGTCGGCATCCATACGCCATTATCGCGGCGCGTCGTCTCGATCTTATCGACGAATATATCAAACAAATAGGTGATTAATGAACAAATTAAGGAATGTATCAATGTATGTTGGACATTTGAAGAAAAGCTCTCGTGTGTGGCATATATATATGTTGTGCTTGTGCTTGTGTGTGTGTTGGCGTTGAAAATGAGTTGCCAACGTTGCGCCGAAATGTTGATTCTTCAAGTTTCCGTTTCGGCACATTTCTGGCGCTCCTATGTCCTACCGTGTAGGAAGGTCATGCCGAAATTTTCCGTGAAAACTACCGACGGATGCATGGTTCTAATGAATTATGTAATCTTACCATGCAGGCGATAATGGTTATCGAGATGAGTGAAAGCATCATGATGAGATATCTGAAACACGCGATCATCGACATGTATGAAAATAACCGCACGGAGGTATTGTGTCCGTGCCGGAGATGCAAACGAGGGAAATGGTTTGACCCGTATTCAGGCAAATTGCAGGGGCACCTGCTCACTAATGGTTTCATGCATGGACACACTCAATGGATGAGCGATGATGGCGCGGAGGTCAATGGGGCGACGGCAGCAGGTGGTAATAATGGCCGGCAAGAAGGAGGGCATCATGACATTGATGACGATGAAGAGTTTGTCGCAGAAGACGATAACCTTGACGACGATAATAACCTTGACGATGACAATAACCTTGACGACGACGAAGAGGTGCCGCTAGCTTCAGTCGTGCGGGACCCTCATCTTCAAGATCTGCTTCTCGAAAAGACGAAGGGCGCCAAGCGGAAATCAAAGCTTGAGCAACTGGAGATAGACTCGAATACTCCGTTGTACGACTCAGGTCGCGGGTTGGGGGAGTCTCGCTTGAGAGTAGCTCTCGATGTGCTGCAGATGAAGGCGAAACACGGATGGACGGACACAAGCGTCGACGACATCCTGGAATACGTGAAAGATCTCCTTCCTGCCGGGAACACGTGTCCTGGTAGTCTAGCCGAGGCCAAGAGAATCACGTGCCCTCTCGACTTACCCCACGAAAAGTATCACGCCTGCATCAACGACTGTATCATGTATCGCAAGGAGCACGTGGACAAGACCAAATGTCCTGTGTGTGACGCTGAACGGTACAAGAAAGGGAAGAAGAAAGCTCCTCGGAAAGTTGTGTGGTACTTCCCGCTCGCCCCCGGCTGCAACGGTTCTACGCGGACCGCAAGGAAGCAAAGCTCATGCGCTGGCACGCTGAAAGAAAGGAGGCAGTGTTGAATGATGAAGATCGGATTGAGCACCCAGTGCTGACACACCCTTCGGATGCAAGCCAGTGGAAAGCATTAGACAATGAATTCGGAAGTTTTGGGGCAGAACCCAGAAACATCAGGTTGGGTGCGAGCACGGACGGATTCAATCCGTTCGGAAACCAGAGCAGCACACATAGCACATGGCCCGTGTTTGTATGGATCTACAACCTCCCGCCCTGGCTGTGCATGAAGAGGAAGTACATACAGATGAGTATGCTAATTCAAGGGCCGACACAGCCAGGAAACGATATCAACATGTATCTCGAACTATTAAAGGAGGAGCTTGAAACGTTGTGGGCGGAGGAAGGGGTAGATACATGGGACGCCGTCGCGGAAGAATATTTCCCTTTGAGAGCCGCGTTGATCACGACGGTGCAGGACTACCTCGGATACGGTTACATTTCGTGCCAGGTGTGCCATGGACACAAGGCATGTGTCAGGTGCATGGAAGAGACGATGTTTTTGCAGCTTGGTAAGGATCCCGGCTCTTCGAAAACAGTTTACATGGGGCATCGAAGGTGGCTACAGAAGACTGACCCGTGGAGAAAGCGTGGAGATCTGTTCGATGGTACAAATGAACCCCGAGGACCTCCACGGAAGAAGAGCGGCGAAGAGATCGATACATTACTGAAAGGTTGGAAGGAGTGCCCTCCGCCGGGAAAGATACGTCAAAAGCCTGGAGAGAAGAAGAAGAAAAAGGCAACGGTGACGACGCCGCTCATTGGTGTATGGAAAAGGAGGTCCGTGTTTTGGGACTTGCCGTACTGGAAAATTCTCGATACACCTCACTGCCTTGATGTCATGCATATTACAAAGAACGTGTGCGAGAGCTTGCTTGGCACTCTTCTCAACATGCCGGACCGGACCAAAGATGGGCCGAAAGCAAGACACGACCTGAAAGTTTTGGGCATCAGGGAAGAGCTTCAGATCCCGGCGGCCCAAGAGGGACAGTCGGAGGAGGAGGCGGACGGCGGTCAGAAGCGCAAAAGGATTAAGCAGCCAGACTATTACTGTCCCCCCTCCTGCTTCACTTTTAGTCCGGCCGAGGTCGATCAATTTTTCAATTGCCTTCTAGGAGTCAGAGTGCCCTTCGGTTACTCCGGGCTAATAAGCAGATACATGGACCCCAAGAAACGAAACTTCAGCGGCATGAAGTCTCATGACTGTCACGTGATGATGACGCAGATTCTTCCGGTTGCAATCCGAGGTATAATGGATGACCATGTCCGTGCAACGCTGACTGGGCTCTGTAACTTCTTCGACGTCATAACTCGGAAGTCGATAAGCGTGAAGAAACTCGCAAGGCTCCAGGAAGAGATCGTGGTGATCCTATGTGAGCTTGAGATGCACTTCCCGCCTGCATTCTTTGACGTGATGGTCCATCTGTTGGTCCATATCATGGATGATATCGTCAGTCTAGGGCCGGCATTCTTACACAACATGATGCCGTTTGAAAGAATGAATGGGGTCATTAAAGGATACGTTCGTAACAGGTCACATCCGGATGGAAGCATCGTACAGGGCTGGCTCACCGAAGAGTGCATCTCTTTCTGCACGAATTATCTAGACATCGAGGACCCTGTTGGTTTGCCTCAAAACAAGCACCTCCGCAGGTTCGAGGGAGTAGGCCACAAAAATGGAAGGAAGGAACTGCACGTGCACATGTCTGGTCGGACTTCCGACTTTGACAGGGCCAACTTAGTAGCGCTACAACACATTGACTTGATCGATCCTTGGTTGAAAGAGCACAAAACCATGATAGAGAACAGTGGCAAGCCGATGATGACGGAAGCAGAAATATACAGAGAGCACAACTCCTCTTTCGCGCGCTGGTTCAAAGACCACATTGATGCTAATCCCCCACCAATGGATTCTGACAAGGATAAACTAGTATTGGCCTTGTCACATGGCCCCGCGCCCAACCTCATGACTTACCAAGCGTACGATATCAACGGGTACACATTCTACACGGAAGAAAAAGACAAGAACAGTGCTTACCAGAACTCAGGGGTAACGATGGATTCCTGGACGGGTGACGTAAAGACTAGATACTACGGAAGAATCGAGGAAATCTGGGAGCTTAGCTACGCTGGGGAGAAAGTGCCGATGTTCCGTATCAGATGGGCTAAGAACGTCACAAAAGAAGACCGGTATTTCACCACCATGTTTCTACCCGAAGCCAACAAATCAAAGTCCACGAACGCCACCGCGCAGAATGAGCCATGGGTACTGGCAGAACACGTGCACCAATGCTTCTTCATAACCGACCCATCCAGGCCTAGCCGTGTTATCGTGAGGAGAGGCAAGAGGACCATCGTCGGAATGGATGGAGTCGCCAACGAGGAAGACTTCGAAGGACAAGTCGGAGACCCAATGATGGAAGAATCCGAGGATGAAGACACAACATACACCACAAGAAGAAGCAGGACCACGCTACCGAGGTCAGGTCGACCCTTCAAAAGAAGAAGTCACGACACGGGGCTAAATTATTCAACGACGAGCAAGAAAAGCAAGAAGAAAGCGAAACACTCTTCTCAATCGATGATGTAAAACTTTATTTGCAATCTATAACTCATATTGCTTTTGTAATGCATAATTAACTCATATGGTCATGGCCAATATTTTATGTATGACTAATTAATATTGTGTTGGTCAATATTATGTGTGTATGTAATTCACATATATCTTTTTGTTTTTGCATAATTAATAACACTCATGCATATTTGCTTTGTTTTCCTATAACTCAAATATTTTTTTGTAATGCCTAATTAACTCATATTGCTTGGTTATTATCTTGAAAAGAGAAGGAAATAAAATAGTATAGGATTTGTGGGAAAAGAAAAGAAACATAAAAGAAAGTGAAAGAAATAAAGAAAAGAAGAAAAATAAAATAAAATAGAAAAGGAAATGGCCAGCCAGGGGCTGGGGGACAAGTCCCAGGTTATAGCCGGGCTCACCTTATTGCCGGCGCACCACCTGTTTGGTTCGCCGGGGGTTTAGTTGTCCCCGGCGAACCAAACATGTGGTGCGCCGGCAATAAGGTGGATCCGGCTATAGTCCGGACTTAACCGTTTTCTCTCTTCCTCTCCCCAGCCAAATCCCCCTCTGCCTACAGATCGAGCGCCGCCGTCGTTGGAGAAGAAGGAGCCGCGCGCGCCACCCCCTCCCGAGCGCCGCCATTCTGCTCCGCCACCGTCCTCCACCATCCCCTCCACCAGCCCCCACCACCTTCCTTGTACGCCGCCGCGGAGGACCCGAGAAGGAGGCCGCCGCACATCGAGGAGGAGGAGGCCGCTGCGCACCTCGAGGAGGAAGAGGAGAGGCCACCGTCGTCGCTACCGTCACCATCGGTGAGCTTCCCTCTCTCCTTCCCTCCACCTTCCCCCTCCCCTCTTCCCTCCCCTCTCCCCTTCCCTCCACCTTCCCCCTCCCGGCTAGGGTTCCTGCTAGTTAGGGTTCATTGGAGTTCATAGTCTCTGTTTCCCCCTCTCTACTCTTTGATTTTGATGCCCTGGTTCGATCCCCTTAGTGAATTTGATGCCCTGGTTCATAGGTTTAAAATGAATGATTTTAGCAATTCTCTGGTTTAACATTGCAAGAAATGCAAATTTTAGCAATTCTCTGGTTTAAAATGAATGATGAAATGATGCTTGTATGAAAATACTTGCAGTATTCTCTCATTTTAGCAATTTTAATAAGCAGTAGTTAAAAAAGACAAGTACATCATAGCTAGTTTATCTGGTTTTTAAGAGAAAGAAAATAAAGAAAATGAAAATAAAAATGCTTGCAGTACCTAGGTAGCTAGGCAGTAGGGTTTTTTTTTATGCTTGCAGTACCTGGAGAATTTGATATATAAAATTCATTGGTTTGCTTCATGCTAAAGATGGGTTCATTTTATTTTGTGCATAGAAGAATGGCTGATATTGGAATAATGCATGATATTGTTGGTGCATAGAAGAATTTCTGGATAATCTTGATGAATAACTAAATGAATTTGTTACTCCATCATAAAAATATGCTATTAATATTGCAGTCCATGCTATTATAAGTGGGTACAAGCTCTGTATGTTGTATGCTCTCTTGTTTGAAACTAAACCAATTTTAAAATGAACCATATATATGCCACTGCCAGTCCATGCTATTAAATGATTTTAGTTCATTATTGCTAGCTAGTTGGTTTAGTTGCAGGTTGCAGTAGGAAAAAATAAAATGAACAGAGAGGTTTGGTTCAAACAAGAAAATGATTTTAGTTGCAGGTTGCTAGCTAGGGTTTAATCCATGTTAGCAGTAGGTTCAAATGCTAGCAGTAGCAGTATTGTTTACACATTCATTTAGTTCATTAGGTGGAGTTCATTGCTGGTTAGTATTTAGGGTTTCAATTTATATTTAGTAAATGCTTTATATACTAAATGCTTCTGGTTTGCTTCTGGTTGAGATGGAAATGCAAAATGCAGTAGCTAGCTAGGTTCATTTAGTTGATTTATGTTGGTTTACACATTCTTGATTCTTGTTTATTAAATTTTTAGGGTTCATATATAGCAAGAATGCATTCTCTGGTTCATTTAAATGCCTAATGAAATGCATTCTCTGGTTCATGCTAATAACAAGAATGAAATGCTAATATACAAAATGAATTGCTGCCAGTGTAGGTGTTGCATAATCATGCTCATAACATGAATGAAATGATGCAGTAGGTTTATTTGCTTGTTGCTATTTGCTTTAAATGATGAAATGCAGTAGCAAATTTGAGTCACAAGGCCATCCAATCTCAGTAGGCAGTACACTGAACAGAACCTGCTAGGTATATATTTGTAAAATGCTACTGCTGGTATATTTGTAAAATGCTACTGCTGGTATATATTTGTAAAATGCTACTGTTGGTGTATATTTGTAAAATGCTACTGCTGGTACTACCTGCTAAGTTGTTGCAAATGAAAATGAAAAGTTCTTGTCTCTGGTTATATTTGTAAAATGCTACTGCTGGTATTTAGTTCATTAGGTGGAGTTCTCTGGTTATATTTGTAAAAATGCTACAGAGAACATAGTCAGTAGTTACTGTAAGTGCTATTACTGTAAGTGTCCAGGGCTCTAAAGCTGTTGTTGTCTGAGTGTGAGAATTTGATTTACATTCATCTACTGTAATGCTAAGTGCTACTGTAATGCTACTGTAGTGCTATTACTGATGGTTATTGTGAAATGAAAATGAAAATGAAGCTGCTCCCCTACTGTAATGGTCAAGTTATACTGTCTCTCGTTTATGGTGATGGTTATGGTGTTCATGGCTATATATATGTGAATTGCATTTCTGTTACAGGGATTGAGTTGCTATTGAGTGCCGGAATGTCGATTCATTTCCGTTCCGGCAATTCTAGCACTCGGCATGACCAATTTTTAGCAAAGGTCATGCCGATTTTTTCCGTGAATTCTAACTCTTTCATCTTCTATTAGTGCAAGCCACCATGGCGTCTGAAGAACAATTAGAGGAGCACTACAATAGGCACTTCTTTAGGACGGAGGAGGATGCCGAGGCCGCTGGTGTTGGCGGCGACGAGGATCATGAGATGGAGGATGACGCTGGGGGTAGTGGCGACGAGCCAAGCGGCAACGAGGCAAGCGACGCCGCCGGGGGTAGTACCTACGCGCCAAGCGGCGACGAGGCAACCGGCGCCGCCGGGGGTGGCGGCGAGACAAGCGGCGACGATCCTAGCGGCGCCGCCGGGAGTAGTGGCACCGGGACAAGTGGTTCCAAGAGGCCGCGGAAGGCAAGGCGCCAAAACACGGTCGGCACCGGCAGAGACACAGTCAAAGAGGTGGACCCCGCCAGTGGATTGCCGAAGGAGCCTAAGGATGTTGCCAAGGGGTACGGCAACCAACTGGCATGTATCCTCCGAGAGGTCGTCAATCTCAACGAGACGGACCTCCGAGCTGAGAGCAAAGCGCCTCTGCGAGCCCAGCTCATTGCGAGGTTGCACTCACGATACAAGTTCCTAGGCGACTACGCCTCCACTGATCAAACCAATAACATTGTGAACTCACAAGCCCTCCTGAAGTTCACCAAACACCTCAGCAGCTACAAGTACATGGTGCGGAAGCTGATTGCTGAGGGCAAAGGTTTCGAAGAGGTCCACTCCGCCTTTCCGCATGTCTCCCAGGCGGACTTTGATGCTTTTGTGGCCAATGAAGAGCTACAAGCAACCAAGAATCGCAAGTTGTGGGGGAAGGAAATGCGGGAGCTTAACATCGGCAACCACAACCTTGGGAGCCGTGGGTACGAGGGAAAGGAGCCCTATTGGGCGAAGGAGGACGAGGCGTATGTAAATGCCGGCATTGAGAACCCCTGGCTCAAGTACAAGGACCCGCTTGAAAGAAGATTCATCAGGTCCCGGTACCATAAGAAGAAACTAACCGGGGAACTTGTCACGGACCCGAAGGTCGTAACCGACATAATTTGGTTCACGAACGACAAGAAGGTCCTGGCGTTGGAGAAAAAACTGGTAAGCAATTTACCGGTTTAATTAGATCAAGTATCGTTCATATAATAGTAGCAACATTTCTAAATGGTTCGCGTTTCTTCCGCAGGAAGAAGAAAGACAAAAACTTTCTCAATGTGACGAAGGCTCCTCCTCCCAGGCGTCGACGGGCAGGGTAGCCTGGGACAAGCCTCTCGTACGGGCGCTAAACATCGTTAATGAGCATTCACCGACGAGAAGGCCGCATAGAGGCCGTGTGGCTGGCGCCGGTACAGGCTACAAGCATGGTCACTATGGCTTGTCGTCTGCGGACGATAAAAATGCGCGCAGTGAGAGGAAGCAGCGGGAGGCGGAGGAAATGAGGGAGTCAATCCTAGCCGAAGTCCAAGCTGGTTTGGTACCGCAACTGGTACCACAACTCAAAGCTACGCTCGTACCTGAAGTCAAAGCTGAAGTCGCCGCTTCAGTCCAAGCAGATTTCAACGCTCTACACGCGTGGTATGAGGGTGGCAAACAAGGCCCCCCCCCGAAAATGCAAGTGGTTAGCTTCGACGGCAGCAACTCGATGGCGCCGCCGTCCGCCGGCAATGACAATGTTATAATGGAGACTCCTCCGGCCGCCGGCAATGTCGCTGGTGCTAGGGATTCACCGTCCATGCCGGGTAGCAGCCCCTCCGTCACTTGCACGCCCGCCGCCGCATGTGCCGGCCCGTCGACATTAGCCGAGCTCAACGCCCTCACGGTAATTAACCCATGTGTACATCAAGTTAATATATTAGTTTCGTCATCCTTGCCCTCTCTCTAACGCCATACACATGTTCTCGCAGGCGCTCTCAACGCCATGCACCTTCCTGATGAGAGTAAACGGCGAACTCAAAGACGTCGCGAGGGGGTCCATCCTTCGGCCCCTGGATAAGAAGTGGCACACACGAGATATGGAGGATGACGTTTACCGGGTTGAAGTGGATCGGGCGTTACCGGGCTATGAGGATTTGTTTCCTCCTAATCAACCGCATGGTGCCGATGACGAAGACCCGTTGAATCTTGCCTCACTGAAGGGTTGGGTACTGCTATGGCCGAAGACCCTAATTAGGATCAACACCTACTCGGGGTCGACGGCAAGCAAAGACAAGCACCTTGCGGCGCCACAGGTCAGCGTCCCTCCACGACAGCCAGCGGCGCCGGTGGTCAGCGCCCCACCACAACAGCCAGCTGCGCCGGTGGTCAGCGCCCCACCACAACAGCCAGCGGCGTGGTCAGCGCCCCACCACAACAGCCAGCGGCGCCAGAGGCCGAGGAATACGAACGTGAAGACTTCCAATGGGATATTCCTACGTCTTCACAAGTTGTCCATGAGGATGCGCCGGCCCCGAAATTTGGGTGCTCCAAGAAGCTGTTCGATTCTCAAGAAACGGCTGAGGAGGAAAATCCCGAGGAGGTCGCCGCCGTCGCCGTCAAAAAGATGCTGAGCCCAAACACACTCCGTGCTACGGTTACGGCGGTGGGAGATGGTCCAGTACTACAACCCAAGAAGAGGAAGAGGGCAAACAAGAAGGACGCCAAAGACAAGGCGGCGGCCAAAGACAAGGACAAGGTGGCACTCCTTGACAAGTTGCCAAACAATTGGCGACCTCTGCATCACTTGGGTGAACCGATGCTGCCGGAGCATGTCCTCAACCTACTCACCGGGGATATGGCGAGCTTGCATAACCAAGTCCAGTATTTGGAGAGGCAGCTTCTCAAATCAAAAAATCCTAGTTACCCTCTCTTCGTGGCGAAGGTGCCAACTGGCATGAACTTCGTCGAGAAGTACCCCGCGGACTTGTGCTTCATCCGGTTCAATGACATCTTCAGCATCTATCGCATGCAAATGCTCCACTTTAGTGTGGTTCGCCTAGTTGCTCTTAGCTTGTCTTCCCAGATCGTTAAGGAGGGGACGCCGACCATCGCGATAATGGACCCCTTCTATATGCGGGAGAGCATCATCTGCAACGCTGGGGATCGGGCGATTGCCACACGGCAGGTCGAGGATTTCATGCTGGCGAACATTAAGAAGGGCGCCATTCTCATCCCTTACTTCCCCGAGTAAGTAATCACACACTAGTCCCCATCACCATTCTATCCTATATCTCCATTTGCATTTCCAAAGGTTAATCCGTGTGTTTTCCGCAGAGACATGTACTGCACCCTCATCGTCGTGCACCCGCAACACTCGCATGCAGTCTATCTCGACTCGGGTAGGGACAAGAAGAAAGACTACACCAACATCAGGGCCCTTCTCAATGATGCTCTCACCGGCTTCGCCAACAAGGCAGGCCCCCTCAAAGTAGAGAGGAAATCCCGAGGAGGCTTGGTCTTAACCCACACAACCAACTTCCCCTGCCTCAGGCAGTCGAAGCAAGACAATGGGATGGACGCGTGGTACGCCATCCTTCAGATGCAGGAGTACATAAAGTACGCAGATGACATGTTGCTGCCAGAGAGTCTCAGAGAGAGGTTTGTAAACATGGCGGATGCCCCTGATAGAGAGATTAGAAAGAACTGGAGTCGCATCCAGCAGTTCATTTGCACGGTAATCGTGCATGATGTCAACAAAAGGTCTGGCGAGTTCTTCTACGGCTACGGTCTACCACCTAATGACGAGATAGAACTCCGCTTGGAGATGTCGCGTGATGAGAGGCCGTTCAACACGCTTGAGGGCTGCCGTCCATTCCCCCTAGGCGTACAACCTGATCCTACGACGGGAACACTATTGCTAAAGCTTGAACGATATGTCTTTGAACTTCCGTATTGTAATACTTGCTACATATTCCCATAGAATCGACTTGTTGCTTTTATTTAGTTGTATGGATGTGCATGTGAACATGTGTCTATAGTTTCATTTACTTTGCTATATATTTCAAGATTATGGCGTAGATACCTTAATAATTATTTGCATTTACTCGACCCCTACTTGCCTCGTATTTGGAGTTCGCCGATGATTAGAATGTTCGGTCACTAGTACACTCGGGGGTGGAGCCAGTGAGCCTTGGTGCGATGGCCACAAGTATCAATCTATTGTGCATCCTACCTAGCCTCACTGACTCCATCCCTGGATGTTAATATGTGTTTCGACCGACAAATTATGAGGCACGCTATTTAATTCGTACTACTTGTCTTTTATTTGAGTTCGCACTTCTTAATTGCATTGGCCGATGATTAAAATGTTTGGTCACTTGTACACTCCGGGGTGGGGCCAGTGAGGCTTGGTGTGATGGCCACAAATATCAATCTATTGTGCATCCTACCTAGCCTCGCTGACCCCATCCCTGTATGTTATTATTTATTTCGACCAACAAAGTATGAGGCACATGCTATTTAGTTCATACTACTTGTCTTTTATTTGAGTTCGCACTTGTTCATTGCATTGGTACTAACGTTTTACTTGTCTTGTGCATGGAGATGCCGACGACATATGTCGTGTACAAGGGGAGGGTTCCTGGAGTCTACGACGACTGGGAGGACTGTCGGAGACAGGTGCACCGCTTCAGCGGCAACAGCTACAAGGGATACCCCACTAGGGTGGAGGCGGAAGGAAGATACGCCCGTTATCTAGCGGGAGAGATGAGGGACATGAGGAGGAACCGGATGAAGACCATGGCCTTCGTGATGATGGTCATCGTGACCATGTTGTTCATGTTCTATGTGATTGTAGTTTAGGTTAGGAGCTACATTGTGAGGTGTATGACGACACTTGTGACGACTACCGAGACTTCTAACTTTGTGAAACTTAGTCCTTTGGTGTTGCATATGCACATGTTGTATGAATCACCATTTCGAAACGAGACTAGCGTATTTGTGTATTGATACCGAAATGAGACTTGGCTCTCTATGTGCTTCTCATATTGCATGTTCTGCTGTCAAAATATGAACTGTGTTGTACATATATACTGCTGTCAAATATGTATTCTAATATGCTGGAAAAAAGCTGAAAAAAGAATTTTCGAATTTTTTGCCGGCGCACCTAAATGACCTACTGCCGGCGCACAAGGCATGCGCCATTGCTCGCCGCACTACTGCCGGCGCAGCTGCTGGCGCGCCGGTGGAACATGCCCCTTTGCCGGCGAATGAGCGATGGCGCGCCGGCAGTATCCACACTATCGCCGGCGAACGGGCTGGTGCGCCGGCAATGGCCAGTTATCACCGGCCCGTTCGCACCGGCGGGCTCTTGGTGCGCCGGCAATGGGCTTTTTAGGTGCGCCGGCAATGAGCCTTTTCCTTGTAGTGTAATGGTAGACTGTGCAGGACCACATGTCCCCACCTTTACCAAAGATAGACTGATCCGGGCAACCCTTATTACCAATCCGTTGGCATGCGAGAGGGAAAAGATACAGCTGGCTCCCCAGAGCCATTATAGATCTTATGGTCAACGCGATATGTACGGCGCTAGAATCACTGGACGGCATTGGTACTTAGTCCTAGATGGATAGTACCCTTGCAATGGAACCTCCACCAATCAACACATACCATGGTTCCATTGCCAGCCACATAGTCATATTCATAATTGGAAAAGTAACAGTTTATTTTCAATGCAGGAATGATAAGTAATATAGCTTTGCATTAAAGTGATAGAAAATACTCAAATTGACATGAGCAAGGGTGAACTTGCCTGTGGACTGCGAGATAGTGCAGTTCAATGCGTTGGATGGAACCTGGACCTCGGGTTCTGTAAAGAAGCATCATTGTCCGGTAAGGACAATGTTATAAAATCCAAATGATGCATGCATGGATGTATTATTTTATGTTGAATCCCTTTACCCCAATGAGTTATTACAATTTAGGGTTGAGTTAAGATTTATGCCTTTGGCAGTAATTTACAATTGTTTTAATGTATAAACCACTTTAATTCACATAAGGTAACATAATTCAAAGTAAAACTACTTTATTTGGTGATTCATTATTTATTCCAAAATAATTTGAAATAATAGAGTTGTCTCTATATTTTTGAGAATAAAGAGGAATAGAATATCTTCCTTTGGAAAATACCTTTTCAAATAGAAATGACTTGGAATAATAGACTTTTATTTTGAAATATTTAAAAATAAGTATTTGAACTTATTTGGGATTTTTCCTTGATTTATTAATACAAGGAAATATAATTTGAAATTCCAAATGTTTATTTTAAATTCATAAAACTCACAAATTTAAATTTGTTCATTAAATTTTATTTCATATTTTATTCTTATCAAGAATAATTTTTCATTCACCAATCCAATTTTTAATGGATTTTTAGAGTTGTATTTTATTTATTAAAATTTGGTGAAATTCTGGTTATTTTTAAATGTGAAATGACTAAAATACCCCTCCTGGCCCCTATTGGGCCAGCCCACTAATTCTGGCCCACAGGACAGCCCACTAAGGCGTGTCCCTTAACGGGTCGGTGGCGCCGAACGGCCCACCTCACTCGCTCACTCGCTCGTCTCTCACTCGCTCGACCTAACCCTAACCTGCTGCGACGCCCGTGGCGATGGCGTCGCCGCCATGGCCGCCGCCGTGCTCCGGCCAGCTCCGAGCTCCCCCGCCGTAGCCACCTACCAAATCAGAACCGCCGCGCGCAGATCTATCGATCTGGCCGCGTGGTTTTCCCCCTCTCTTCCTCTCCTAGTAGATCGCCTCCGTTGTGGATCTCGTGGAGAATCGCCTCTGGCGATTGACGATCTCCGGCGAGCTCTCGTCCTCGCCGACGACGTGTGCGCCTCCGAGACTGACCTGGCGCAGGTGCTGCTCGCAGTACTTGTGCCGTCGTCTCCGTGCCGTGCTGTGGTGGTGTTCGTGCTCGTCGGCGTAACGCCGGCGCCTACCCTGGACTTGCAGCTGTTAGGGCCGCGCGAGCACTGCCTCGCCATGCCCTAGCCTCTGCTTCCAGGCGCAAGTAAGTGATTCATCTCCATCTCCTTCTCCTTTCCATGCCTGTGCGCCTCCCAAGCTACTGTGCTTCTTCCTCCTTCGTTCTCTGCTCCCTGGTGATCCTGTGATCACACGAGCTTTGCAATAGCTGCCTGTGCTTCCATTTTCTGTAAGCTATGGCCAGTCACCACTGGTACTGGCCAGTGTTTACCTTGCTTTGTACATGCCATCT
The DNA here is from genome assembly GCA_030979885.1 of Lolium multiflorum. Taxonomy (NCBI): domain Eukaryota; kingdom Viridiplantae; phylum Streptophyta; class Magnoliopsida; order Poales; family Poaceae; genus Lolium; species Lolium multiflorum. The sequence goes on along the minus strand of CM061748.1, from coordinate 196,925,277 downwards.
GTTGCTTGCCTACTGCTCCTAGCATGCTCTGATCTTGCTATGCTATCCTGTATCTGCTTATGAGCTTGCTATGCCATGCTGTTCATGCTTATGGGCTTGCTATGCTTACTGGTACTCTACACTTGCTTGATTAGGTGTACTATTGGGCATCAGTAACACTTGTGAGTGCCAGTGGTGCCTGTGAGGTGCTTCTGTGCTTCCTGTGTAAGCTATTGATCCATTGGATCAACCATTGCTTGCTGGCTAGCTTGTTTGTGTGGTTTAACTTGATTCATTTGATCCATTTGATCAATGAAATGACAGTGGTGCCTTACTGATTAATTCTGTGGCTAAGTGGATCATTTCCTTACTAAAGCTGATGCTCAAGCATCACTATGCTTACTGTACTCATGTGCTGTTGCCTATCCTAGCTCACTGGACTTGATCCAGTGGTTATGATGCAGTGACTTCTACTATGTTGCCTCACAGTGTGCTACTGTCAATGAATAGCATGAATCTGTTACAAATTCATGCTTGAATAAATTGATTCATGATGAACTGCTTATGCAGTGATGATTTAAATTATTTGCTTGTGTATGAGTTTGTTGTTCATGATCATTTGACAAGCAAATGAAATCAGAATCCCTTTCTGGATAATGATGGCTTTTCTTTGGGTGGTTAAAAATGGTGCTGTGACCTCAGTAGCCTAGCTACTGATTGGTTGCTCACCTGCTTGGTTGGATCTTGTTGACTACTCATCTTTGCTTGCATATTTGGGGATCATACTAGCTATGAATGCCAATATGCTTGCCTGTGATGAAATCTAGGGTTTACTGATGGTTGTGTGCCTAGGGTTATCTGTGTAGTCTTTACTAGCTGCTATATATTGCAATACATCTACTGGTGCTATCTGTGCATGAGATCTTGCTTCTGTGCACAAGATCTGTATCTGGATGGGTTTCTATCTTAGTGGCTTTTTGACTGACAGAGATCCTTGGTGAAACCAAGTGATGATTTCCCTTTTGAGCATCTGCTCAATCCCATGACTATGTCATGCATAATGGATGGATTGGATCCATTGGATCCAGTCCAGGAACTTGGTATACCTTGCTCCAGCTCCTAGAAAGAAATGTTTTGTTGCTGCAGACTTGGGGTTTTGTGTACAGCCCTTCACCTCCAGGTTCTGGTGGATCTTCTCAGGTCACCATGATTCCTGGTGGTTAAGTGGTTGTGTGTTGGTGCTGTTCTTGAGTATGAACTGGATGAACTCTGTGTTGAACTAGCTTCACCCTTACCTGGTGAATCTTGTCTGGTCGACTGTGCACTGGTTCTAGGGTTTGTACTGCTTTTATATGAGCCCTACTTCTGTCCCTGCCATGACACACAAGCAGGCTTTGCTTTATGACTAGGCTTGTGCATGCCTTGCTGTTGTGTGCACAGCACACATGAGCAGTGTGCTCATATGCTGAAACTTGAGCCCCTGATGGTTGCTCAGTTTTGGTCTGCTCCTTCTTATCCTGGTGCTGTCCAGGTTTTGGACAAGCACAAGTGTCAATGACTCTTGGTTAACTGTCCAAACTGAATCTGTCACACTAACCTGTCCAAACTGAATTTCAACACTTAACATTCTGTCTAGTATTGGTTTTTCTGTTTTGCAGGTTTTGAATAATGACCAGAAGATATCATCAAGGCATCTAGTCTAGGTTTTAATTTAGAACAACTTGTAATTTTTCCTTTTCTTTTAATTCTGATCATTATGTCTCAATTCTTGTATCAAGAATATTGTAAAGACTTTGTAATTGTGTTGTATATCAATAAAGCTCAAGTTTTTGTTTATGAGCTTTTGTATTATGTAATGTATATATTCTTGATTAAATATTGTATTTGATACTCACTTTGAAATTCAAAATGATTTGAATTTTATCTTGTGTTTGAATTATAACTTCATATTTATATTGTGTAATGCTTATTGTTTAATGTATTGCACTTGTCAAATGAAATCATTCCCCAAATCAATAGGATACAAAAGAGATCATGTCGAAATTTCCCTAACTCACATTGCCTAACCCTAAGTGCAAAATGAGAGAGAACCTCGATCCCTCTTAGGTTTAGTTGCAATAAGGCGCGAAAATTTCCCCCGTTTTGCGATGCAATGCACATCCCATTTCTAAATCTACCCTTCGTTGTTCCTATGTTCTGGGTTATTACAGCCTCTCCCCCTTAACAGAAACTTCGTCCCGAAGTTAAAATTGGTACCTGAATAACTCGGGGTATGACTTCCTGAGCTCTTCTTCGGTCTCCCACGTTGCTTCTCGTTCAGGATGATGTTGCCATTGTATCTTGCAGTATTTGATTGCTCTATTCCTTAACTTCTTCCACTGTACTTCCAAAATCTTTTCAGGCTTCTCCACATAAGTTAAGTCTGATTGTAGCTCTATTTCTTCATGTGTAATGGGATCATCAGGTGCCTTCAAACATTTTCTGAGTTGTGATACATGAAAAACATTGTGAATTAGACTGAGTTGTTCCGGCAGTTCCAACTCGGTTTCTGACTGAGTATCTTAAATGGTCCTATGTATCGAGGACTTAGTTTTCCTTTTACTCCGAACCTTTTGAGTCCTTTCATTGGGCTAACTTTCAAATATACCATGTCTCCTACTTTTGGTTCCCAAACTCGTCTCTTCTGGTCGGCATAACTCTTCTGTCGACTTTGGGCTATTTTGAGTCTATCTCGGATCACCTCGATGACTCCTTGTCTCTCCTTGATGTAGTCCGGTGTAAACTCCTTGTTCTCTCCGGTTTCAAACCAACAGATTGGTGATCTACACTTCCTTCCGTACAATGCTTCGTACGGTGCCATCTGGATACTACTCTGATAACTATTGTTATATGAGAATTCCGCCAATGGTAGATGGTCCTCCCATGAGCCTCCAAAGTTTAGAGCACAAGCTCTAAGCATGTCTTCAAGTATCTGATTGGTTCTTTCGGTTTGTCCTCCGGTTTGTGGATGATATGCTGTACTGAAATCCAACTTGGATCCCAAAGCTTCTTGGAGTTGTTTCCAAAATGCTGATGTGAAGATCGAACCTCGATCTGAGACTATCTTCTTTGGTACTCCATGCTTGCTAACTATTTCTTTAACATATATGTTTACCAGCTTCTCAGAGTCATCTTTCTGATTTACTGGTATAAAGTGAGCACTCTTGGTAAGTCTATCCACGATTACCCATATCATATCCTTCTTTTTACTGGTCATTGGTAAACCAGTAACAAAATCCATTCCGATTTCATCCCATTTCCATTCTGGTATCTCTAGAGGTTTGAGTAATCCAGCAGGACTCTGATGTTCTGCTTTCACTCGCTGACATGTATGGCATTCAGAGACATATTGAGCTATCTCTCTTTTCATGTTGTTCCACCAGAACATTTCCTTCAAATCCATATACATCTTAGTACTTCCCGGATGTATTGAATAAGGGGTTTCATGTGCTTCCTTCAATATGATTGACTTCACTTCTGGATCATCCGGTACACATATCCTCTTCTGAAAGTATAGAGAACCAAACTCTCCGAGATTGAATTCTGATGGTTTACCTTCTCCAATCCTTTTAATTTCTTCTTGGATGAATAAATCATCTACTTGTTTCCGAATGATTTCATATTTCAAATCTGAGTACATTTCATCCATGATCCTCATGGTTGCTATGCTTCCCACTGTATCACCTTGGATAAACAGAATCTGAGCTTCTTCTAGTTCTTTCCGAAGTTCCTTCGGAATCTCCCATTCCGTAGGTTGATTCTCAGTACTCTTCCTGCTTAAAGCATCTGCTACTACATTAGCCTTGCCTGGTGTATAGTTGATTGTCAGTTCATAGTCCTTAATCAACTCTAACCATCTCTTTTGTCTCATGTTTAATTCCTTCTGAGTGAAGAAATACTTCAAACTTTTGTGATCCGTATACAACTCACATTTGGATCCATAAAGGAATTGCCTCCAACTCTTCAAAGCATACACAACTGCCGCCAATTCTAAGTCATGTACTGGGTAATTATGTTCATGTGGCTTTAGTTGTCTTGATCCGTAGGCTATCACCTTACGATCTTGCATTAGAACACATCCAAGTCCATTCTTGGAAGCATCACAATACACCGTGTAATCTGATGCGCGTAAATGTACACGTCCGTTGGGAACCCCAAGAGGAAGGTATGATGCGCACAGTGGCAAGTTTTCCCTCAGAAAGAAACCAAGGTTGAATCGAACCAGGAGGAGCCAAGAAGCACGTTGAAGGTTGATGGTGGCGAAATGTGATGCGGCGCAACAACAGGGATTCCGGCGCCAACGTGGAATCTGCACAACAAAACCAAAGTACTTTGCCCCAACGAAACAGTGAGGTTGTCAATCTCACCCGCTTGCTGTAACAAAGGATTAAACGTATCGAGTGGAAGATGTTTGCAAAGAAAACAGTAAACACAATTGTAGATTGTATGCTATGTAAAGAACAGGACCGGGGTCCACAGTTCACTAGAGGTGTCTCTCCCATAAGATAAAAGCATGTTGGGTGAACAAATTACAGTCGGGCAATTGACAAATAGAGAAGGGCATAACAATGCATATACATGATATGATAAATATAGTGAGATTTAATTGGGCATTACGACAAAGTACATAGACCGCCATCCAACTGCATCTATGCCTAAAAAGTCCACCTTCAGGTTATCATCCGAACCCCATTCAGTATTAAGTTGCTAAGCAACAGACAATTGCATTAAGTATGGTGCGTAATGTAATCGACAACTACATCCTTAGACATAGAATCAATGTTTTATCCCTAGTGGCAACAGCACATCACAACCTTAGAACCTACTGTCACGATCCCAGGTGTCAATGAAGGCATGAACCCACTATCGAGCATAAATACTCCCTCTTGGAGTTAAGAGCAAAAACTTGGCCAGAGCCTCTACTAATAACGGAGAGCATGCAAGATCATAAACAACACATAAACAATAGATTGATAATCACCATAACATAGTATTCTCTATCCATCGGATCCCGACAAACACAACATATAGTATTACAGATAGATGATCTTGATCATGTTAGGCAGCTCACAAGATCCAACAATGAAGCACAACAAGGAGAAGACGACCATCTAGCTACTGCTATGGACCCATGGTCCAGGGTGAACTACTCACTCATCACTCCGGAGGCGATCATGGCGATGAAGAGTCCTCGGGAGATGAATCCCCTCTCCGGCAGGGTGCCGGAGGCGATCTCCTGAATCCCCGAGATGGGATTGCGGCGGTGTCTGGAAGGTTTTCCGTATCGTGGCTCTCGATGGGGTTTCGCGACGGAGGCTTTAAGTAGGCGGAAGGGCACGCGGGGGCCACACGAGGGCCCCACACCCTAGGTCGGCGCGGCCGGGGCCTGGGCCGTGCCGCCCTATGGTGTCGGCGCCTCGTGGCCCCACTTCCTTCCCTCTTCGGTCTTCTGGAAGCTCCGTGCAAAAATAGGACCCTGGCGAAGATTTCGTCCAATTCGAATATTTCCTTACTAGGATTTCTGAAACCAAAAACAGCAACTGGCTCTTCGGCATCTTGTTAATAGGTTAGTTCCAGAAAATGCATAAATATGACATATAATGTGCATAAAACATGTAGGTATCATCAATAAAGTAGCATGGAACATAAGAAATTATCGATACGTTGGAGACGTATCATAATCCTTTCCGGGTTCCGGAACTGCTAACACCGGTGCCGTGGTTAACTTCTCCTTGAGTGTTTGAAAACTGGTTTCACACTCATCCGTCCACACAAATGGGGTATTCTTCTTGAGTAACTTGGTCATTGGTCCTGCAATCTTCGAGAATCCTTCAATGAATCTCCGATAATAACCTGCCATACCAAGGAATCCTCTGATCTCCTTAGCATTCTTAGGTGACTTCCATTCTAATACTGACTGAACCTTGCTTGGATTCACTGCTATTCCCTCTTTGGTTATGACATGTCCAAGAAATTCAACACTATCTAACCAAAACTTGCACTTGCTGAACTTTGCATATAGCTGATGTTCTCTTAAAATCTGCAGAACTATCTTCAAATGCTTGGCATGTTCTTCTTTATCTTTGGAATAGATCAGAATGTCATCGATAAACACGATCACAAACTTGTCCAAGTACTTCATGAATATCTTGTTCATCAAATTCATGAAAATAGCTGGTGCATTTGTTAGTCCAAATGGTACAACCAAGTATTCATGGTGTCCATACCTTGACACAAACGCTGTTTTTGGCACATCTTCCTTCTTGATCTTGATTTGGTGATATCCTGACCTTAAATCTATCTTCGAGAAGACTCCAGCTCCTTGAACTTGATCAAAAAGATCTTGTATTCTGGGTAAAGGGTACTTGTTCTTGATGGTTACATTGTTAAGATTCCTGTAATCTCCACACATTCTCCTTCCTCCATCTCTTTTATCCACAAAGATAACTGGTGTACCCCATGGTGACACACTTTCTTGGATAAATCCCTTCTGTTCCAGTTCATCTATCTGAGCCTTCAGTTCCACTAACTCCTTTGGCCCCATCTTATATGGTGGTTGAGCTATTGGTGCTGTGCCTGGAATCAGATCTATGGTAAACTCGATCTCTCTATCGGGTGGCATTCCCGGTAGTTCCTTGGGAAATACATCTTGAAACTCATTCACTACAGGGATATCTTCAATCTTCACCTCCTTCAGACTATTCAGCTCCAATCCTATCTCCAACTGAGTGTACTTGTCTCCTTGAAACACTATCTGACCTCCTATGGAGTTTCGGAGTGATACTGTCTTGTCTCCACAGTTGATTACTGCGCCATTCTCCGTTAACCAGTCCATTCCTAGGATGACTGATATGTCCTTCATGGGGATGATGAATAGGTCCGCGAAATATACACAGTCACAAATGGTTATGACCTGTGCTTCTTTCACGTGGGTTACTAAGATCGTTCCCCCCGCAGATAAGACAGTTATAGGTGTTTCTAACTTAGAACATCTAAGCCCGAATTGTTCCACAAATTCCCGTGCAAGAAATGATGTAGTTGCTCCAGTATCAAATAATACTTTGCCAGGATGAGTAAGGATGCTAAGCGTACCTAAGACTGCTTGATCCGACTCTCCCGCTTGCTCCAAAGTTGTGCAATTCAGCTTTCCATATGGCTTTCCCCTGTTGTTGTTGTTGTTGTTGTTGTTGTTGTTGTTGTTGTTGTAGTTCCGGTAGTAGTTGTTGTTGTTGTTATTACCTCCGCCTCGTCCTCCGGAGCTTTGTCCACTCCATGACGCCTTGTTTGGACACTCTGGCTTGATGTGTCCCTCTTTCCCACAACCATAGCATATGATCCTGGGCTTCTGACAATCCTTTTGGATATGTCCCCTCTGCCCACAGCTGTTGCAGATGATCTGATTCCTTGGGTTCTGATTCTGACCTCCCCGGTTATACTGATTACCAGTAGGTCGGAATCGTGGTTTGAAACTCCGATCTGGAGTCGGTTTACTGACTGGGTACTTCCTTGGCTCGATACGAGCCCTCTTCCTCCTATCCTCCTGGACCTGCCTGTAGTCATCCTCGAAAGTGATTGCCGAATCAATCAGTTCCTGAAATTCTGCAGTCCGTGCCAACCTCAGTTGCATCTTCATGTATGGATTCATGCCTTTCATGAATCGTTTCTTTCTTTTCTCCTCAGTGTCCACTTCCTCAGGTGCATATCTTGACAGCCTATTAAAATCTCGGACATACTGCATGATAGGTGCAGTATTCTGATGCAGCTCGTCAAACTCTCTCTTCTTCAGCTCCACCACGCTCTCCGGAACATGGGCATCCCGGAACTTCTTCTTGAATTCCTCCCAGGTGAACACCTTTTCTGGAGGGTGTACTGCCACAAGATTCTCCCACCATGATGCTGCTGGACCTGACAACAGATAAGTGGCATACCGAATCTTTTCTTCATCATTGCATCCAACGGTCCTCAACTTTCTTTCAGTGTCCATGAGCCAGTCTTCTGCATCCATTGGTTCTGGGGCTGATGCAAAAGGTAGTGGTCTTGCATTCTGGAAGTCTGATAAGGTTACTCCCCTGCCTTCATTACCCCTATCATTGATGACGTGGGTAAAGAAATCTTGCATGTTCTTGTTTTGACTCTCCTGGTACCTCCTCCTATCTTCTTCCATTGCCCTCATGTACTGTTGGAAATCTGGATGCATCATTGGGTGTGGTGGTGGTGGTGCATCCTCTGCTCTAGCTGCTGCATCTGCTTCCTCTTTTTCTTTCGCCTCCCGCTCTCTCCGAGCATCTTCGGTTTCAACTAACGCCATTTCCCCCTAGTCCTGTAACAAAGAGCGATTACTCATAATTACACCATGCAAATGTTTTCTGAGCTCAACTCATTGCCCAGAACTAGTCACACAATGAAATCAAGAAGCAAATCCAAAGCAAACATTTATTATGTATATACACCGTATATTTACATAACATACACACATATATTACATGTGGTACTTATATAACCACTTATTTGGCTTCAAGCCCAAGCCAACGGAATTTAAAATACGTTCTAGTACAATACCACCTATACTACTTTATTCTTCCTTGGAGCTCTACTCCTCATCGTCTTCGTTCGCCTCCGCATACATTCCTGGGGTCCATCCGGTACAGCGACTCGTCTTCCGAACACCGTCCGGAACAAAGGTCCTTCCAGTAGGTATGTAATCTGAATCGGACGAAGTGCCGAGACAGAGATCAGTCATGCCAAAGTAACTGGACAATGACTCGTATGTATCCCCTGTAGGATACATACCTCCTTCATTGGTCATCCATGAAGGGTTTCGATTCACCTGCCCCCTCATCTTCTTCTTCTTCTTTTTCACTCCAGAGCTTTCACCTTCCTCGTACTGTGATGGTTTTGAGAATCCCATCTCCAAGTCTAAAGAAATGGAATCAGTACCTTTCTCTTCCTTCCCGTAGTGTCGGTTAACATACTGGTTAACCCCACCACTTTCATCTCCAGTGTCACATGGAATAGGTTCCTCCTCATCTCCATAAGGTTCCCCGAAACGCCAACCGGTTGAGTTTTCGATTGGTGACTCGGAGCAGTTTAGGTTCCATGAGTTATCTCCCCCATATCCAGAATCATATGATGCTGACACATGTGGATAATGTGGGACAAAGTTGGGTGTAAGTGGATCTCTCTGGGTTGCCTGGCCACTCCAATCTACAGGGCTGTTTAGGCTAAAGAAGGGTGTTGTATATTGGGGTTGTGCCCTCAGATCATGCATCCGAGCTTGAACTTTATCAGGGTCCGTGAACTCAGCTAGCATGTGGTCAATCTCACCCACCATCTTCACGTGTAGAAGGTACATCGTAGTCAGTAAAGACTTACAGCTGTCCATGTGCTGCGCTGCAACTTCAGGATGTTTGTTTGCCATCAGCAGATGATTCAGAGTAGGATCCTCATCTTCCTCGGCATGAGGTATATGAGAATACTCCGAACATAGCAGTTCTACTGACTTGTGCTGCCTTATTTCAAGGATTGCCTTGAATATGGCCATGTGAAAGGCTGTGGTAAGGTTTTGGCTTCTCCGTATGGCATTATACGGCTCATCTCCAGTTGCATAGGTAGTTGAACTGAAACTCTGTACTTGGCTACTATCTCTCCATCATAATAGATGTACTTGAGAACAGGTATCCGAGTTTCACAATGAAGTTCCTTCAGCATCCCACGCAGGAGATCTGTAAGTGGTCCCTCATAATCACCGAGCCAGCCCTCAACCTGCCTCAAAGTCCTTTTGGGAAACGTGTACGCCATTATGGCTTTATACAAAAGCAGAAAATTAGTAGTGATAGTGTATAATAATAGTTATAATAAAGAATTATCGCACTAAAATATATGATTTCTTTCTATTCTCAAGTGAATAAACATCATATTTTTAGAGAATCCTTTACTACTTAAACTTGACTCCTACAGGTTTCTTCCCTATACTAGGTTTTTCCAACCTAAGGTCGCAACATTTGCTCTGATACCAGCTGCGGTGACCCAGCATACCACTGCATGTTGTAGTATACAAGTCGTTGATATGATCTTCATGAAGGGACTTCTTCACAAATATCACATCCCTCAGAGTGGTACAACAGAAACATTGCAGGTCATAACACTCGATAATATATTACAATCATGGTCTTAACAAGTTGGTATTCTCACAGGTCCGATGAGAACACCCTACAACAATAGGTACTATTACAAACCAACATAGATATGAAAAGAGAGCTCAGCAACTTATTTAAGTATGCCACTACGCTGCTCGGCTCTATACTACTAAGGTATATCACTACTCCTCCACCTCCATGTCATCGGGTCCGTAGACTATCCCATAGTCTACTCCTTCAACTCCTCCGGTAAGATCAGGTTCCTCGTAGACCAGCTCATAGCTTCCTCCTGGTGCTCCATCGTCGATGGTCTCTACTTCCGTATCACAGTCTAGTAAGGGTGTCGAAAGAAAGTGAGTACAGGGGTACTCAGCAAGTTCAAAAGAGTAAAAGGTGTTTGATGCACTAGCTACGACCCTCGATCAGAAAATCTTATGTCAATGCATGTTTCGAAATCATTTCTTCAAAAGGTTTATTTTATTCTGAAAACTATGCCCGTCAGTCTTCACAGTTGACTAGAACTTCACGGAGTTCCTTTCTGCCGCGTTCGCAGTTCCTTCCAGGAACAGCCACAATTTAATACACTCTGCAGAGGTGCGTTACTTTTCCCATAAGAGATCTCACCCTTTTTGCCATCCGCAGGGACTTGCCCCCGTTCACACTTCCTTGGTGTGAGGCCAGGTATAAAGATCCAAGCCCACACCACCTTCTCCGCGACCTCGCAGACCCACCCTTTTGTAAGTCTGTCCTCTCCTATATCTATGGGTAGACTAACACAGGCACTTGTTCTCTCCTATACCGTTAAGGTAGACTGATCCGAACAACTTATGTGCCCTGTTCTATACACCATAGATAGACTGATCCGGACAACCCTTACAATCCTTCATAGACCGATAATAAGTCTACCCTCTCCTGTATCTAATGGTAGACTGTGCAGGACCACATGTCCCCACCTTTACCAAAGATAGACTGATCCGGGCAACCCTTATTACCAATCCGTTGGCATGCGAGAGGGAAAAGATACAGCTGGCTTCCCCAGAGCCATTATAGATCTTATGGTCAACGCGATATGTACGGCGCTAGAATCACTGGACGGCATTGGTACTTAGTCCTAGATGAATATTACCCTTGCAATGGAACCTCCACCAATCAACACATACCATGGTTCCATTTCCAGCCACATAGTCATATTCATAATTGGAAAAGTAACAGTTTATTTTCAATGCAGGAATGATAAGTAATATAGCTTTGCATTAAAGTGATAGAAAATACTCAAATTGACATGAGCAAGGGTGAACTTGCCTGTGGACTGCGAGATAGTGCAGTTCAATGCATTGGATGGAACCTGGACCTCGGGTTCTGTAAAGAAGCATCATTGTCCGGTAAGGACAATGTTATAAAATCCAAATGATGCATGCATGGATGTATTATTTTATGTTGAATCCCTTTACCCCAATGAGTTATTACAATTTAGGGTTGAGTTAAGATTTATGCCTTTGGCAGTAATTTACAATTGTTTTAATGTATAAACCACTTTAATTCACATAAGGTAACATAATTCAAAGTAAAACTACTTTATTTGGTGATTCATTATTTATTCCAAAATAATTTGAAATAATAGAGTTGTCTCTATATTTTTGAGAATAAAGAGGAATAGAATATCTTCCTTTGGAAAATACCTTTTCAAATAGAAATGACTTGGAATAATAGACTTTTATTTTGAAATATTTAAAAATAAGTATTTGAACTTATTTGGGATTTTTCCTTGATTTATTAATACAAGGAAATATAATTTGAAATTCCAAATGTTTATTTTTAAATTCATAAAACTCACAAATTTAAATTTGTTCATTAAATTTTATTTCATATTTTATTCTTATCAAGAATAATTTTTCATTCACCAATCCAATTTTTAATGGATTTTTAGAGTTGTATTTTATTTATTAAAATTTGGTGAAATTCTGGTTATTCTTAAATGTGAAATGACTAAAATACCCCTCCTGGCCCCTATTGGGCCAGCCCACTAATTCTGGCCCACAGGACAGCCCACTAAGGCGTGTCCCTTAACGGGTCGGTGGCGCCGAACGGCCCACCTCACTCGCTCACTCGCTCGTCTCTCACTCGCTCGACCTAACCCTAACCTGCTGCGACGCCCGTGGCGATGGCGTCGCCGCTATGGCCGCCGCCGTGCTCCGGCCAGCTCCGAGCTTCCCCGCCGTAGCCACCTACCAAATCAGAACCGCCGCGCGCAGATCTATCGATCTGGCCGCGTGGTTTTCCCCCTCTCTTCCTCTCCTAGTAGATCGCCTCCGTTGTGGATCTCGTGGAGAATCGCCTCTGGCGATTGACGATCTCCGGCGAGCTCTCGTCCTCGCCGACGACATGTGCGCCTCCGAGACTGACCTGGCGCAGGTGCTGCTCGCAGTACTTGTGCCGTCGTCTCATGCCGTGCTGTGGTGGTGTTCGTGCTCGTCGGCGTAACGCCGGCGCCTACCCTGGACTTGCAGCTGTTAGGGCCGCGCGAGCACTGCCTCGCCATGCCTAGCCTCTGCTTCCAGGCGCAAGTAAGTGATTCATCTCCATCTCCTTCTCCTTTCCATGCCTGTGCGCCTCCCAAGCTACTGTGCTTCTTCCTCCTTCTGTTCTCTGCTCCCTGGTGATCCTGTGATCACACAGAGCTTTGCAATAGCTGCCTGTGCTTCCATTTTCTGTAAGCTATGGCCAGTGTTGCCTTGCTTGCTGTACATGCCATCTGTTGCTTGCCTACTGCTCCTAGCATGCTCTGATCTTGCTATGCTATCCTGTATCTGCTTATGAGCTTGCTATGCCATGCTGTTCATGCTTATGGGCTTGCTATGCTTACTGGTACTCTACACTTGCTTGATTAGGTGTACTATTGGGCATCAGTAACACTTGTGAGTGCCAGTGGTGCCTGTGAGGTGCTTCTGTGCTTCCTGTGTAAGCTATTGATCCATTGGATCAACCATTGCTTGCTGGCTAGCTTGTTTGTGTGGTTTAACTTGATTCATTTGATCCATTTGATCAATGAAATGACAGTGGTGCCTTACTGACTAATTCTGTGGCAAAGTGGATCATTTCCTTACTAAAGCTGATGCTCAAGCATCACTATTCTTACTGTACTCATGTGTTGTTGCCTATCCTAGCTCACTGGACTTGATCCAGTGGTTATGATGCAGTGACTTCTACTATGTTGCCTCACAGTGTGCTACTGTCAATGAATAGCATGAATCTGTTACAAATTCATGCTTGAATAAATTGATTCATGATGAACTGCTTATGCAGTGAGGATTTAAATTATTTGCTTGTGTATGAGTTTGTTGTTCATGATCATTTGACAAGCAAATGAAATCAGAATCCCTTTCTGGATAATGATGGCTTTTCTTTGGGTGGTTAAAAATGGTGCTGTGACCTCAGTAGCCTAGCTACTGATTGGTTGCTCACCTGCTTGGTTGGATCTTGTTGACTACTCATCTTTGCTTGCATATTTGGGGATCATACTAGCTATGAATGCCAATATGCTTGCCTGTGATGAAATCTAGGGTTTACTGATGGTTGTGTGCCTAGGGTTATCTGTGTAGTGTTTACTAGCTGCTATATATTGCAATACATCTACTGGTGCTATCTGTGCATGAGATCTTGCTTCTGTGCACAAGATCTGTATCTGGATGGGTTTCTATCTTAGTGGCTTTTTGACTGACAGAGATCCTTGGTGAAACCAAGTGATGATTTCCCTTTGAGCATCTGCTCAATCCCATGACTATGTCATGCATAATGGATGGATTGGATCCATTGGATCCAGTCCAGGAACTTGGTATACCTTGCTCCAGCTCCTAGAAAGAAATGTTTTGTTGCTGCAGACTTGGGGTTTTGTGTACAGCCCTTCACCTCCAGGTTCTGGTGGATCTTCTCAGGTCACCATGATTCCTGGTGGTTAAGTGGTTGTGTGTTGGTGCTGTTCTTGAGTATGAACTGGATGAACTCTGTGTTGAACTAGCTTCACCCTTACCTGGTGAATCTTGTCTGGTCGACTGTGCACTGGTTCTAGGGTTTGTACTGCTTTTATATGAGCCCTACTTCTGTCCCTGCCATGACACACAAGCAGGCTTTGCTTTATGACTAGGCTTGTGCATGCCTTGCTGTTGTGTGCACAGCACACATTGGCAGTGTGCTCATATGCTGAAACTTGAGCCCCTGATGGTTGCTCAGTTTTGGTCTGCTCCTTCTTATCCTGGTGCTGTCCAGGTTTTGGACAAGCACGAGTGTCAATGACACTTGGTTAACTGTCCAAACTGAATCTGTCACACTAACCTGTCCAAACTGAATTTCAACACTTAACATTCTGTCTAGTATTGGTTTTTCTGTTTTGCAGGTTTTGAATCATGACCAGAAGATATCATCAAGGCATCTAGTCTAGGTTTTAATTTAGAACAACTTGTAATTTTTCCTTTTCTTTTAATTCTGATCATTATGTCTCAATTCTTGTATCAAGAATATTGTAAAGACTTTGTAATTGTGTTGTATATCAATAAAGCTCAAGTTTTTGTTTATGAGCTTTTGTATTATGTAATGTATATATTCTTGATTAAATATTGTATTTGATACTCACTTTGAAATTCAAAATGATTTTGAATTTTATCTTGTGTTTGAATTATAACTTCATATTTATATTGTGTAATGCTTATTGTTTAATGTATTGCACTTGTCAAATGAAATCATTCCCCAAATCAATAGGATACAAAAGAGATCATGTCGAAATTTCCCTAACTCACATTGCCTAACCCTAAGTGCAAAATGAGAGAGAACCTCGATCCCTCTTAGGTTTAGTTGCAATAAGGCGCGAAAATTTCCCCCGTTTTGCGATGCAATGCACATCCCATTTCTAAATCTACCCTTCGTTGTTCCTATGTTCTGGGTTATTACAAGGCATCTATATCGCCATGCCCGCCTCCGAAGTGATGCGTGATTAGTTCATCCCTGAACTATGGGTCCATAACACTAGCTAGATGGTTGTCTTCTCCACTTTGTGCTTCATGTATAGATCTTGTGAGCTGCCCTACATGATCAAGTTCATCTTTATGTAATCCTACATGTTGTGTTTGCTGGGATCTGATGAATATTATATACTATGTTGAGATCGATTATATATTCATGTCATATGTTATTTGTGATCTTGCATGCTCTCCGGTGCTAGTGGATACTCTGGCCAAGTAGATACTTGTGACTCTAAGAGGGGTATTTATGCTCGATAGTAGGTTCATGCCTCTAGTTTCCTGGGAGAGTGACAATAACTTCTAAGATTGTAGATGTGTTGTTGCTACTAGGGAGAAAACAACAATGTTTTATCCAAGGGTAATTCTATTGTTTACTTTACACACATTGCTTAATGCGATAATGTGTTGCTTGCAACTTAATACTGAAAGGTGTTCGGACGATAACCGGAAGATGGATTATTAGTCATAGACGCAGTTGGATTACGGTCTATGTATTATGTTGTAATGCCCAATCAAATCTCATAGTAATCATCTTGTCATGTATGGTCGATATTCTGTCAATTGCCCAGCTGTAATTTATTCACCCAACATGCTATTTATCTTTATGGAGAGGCACCTCAAGTAAACTGTGGACCCCGGTCCTGTTTCCTTTACACTTATAAATTCATCTACTGCAATCCTGTTCTGTTTACTTTCTGTAAACATCTCTTTCCACTTGATACGTCTAATCCCTTGTGTTCAGAAAACCGGTGAGATTGACAACCTCACTGCAAGTTGGGGCAAAGTATTTTGGTTGTGTTGTGTGCAGGTTCCACGTTGTTACTGACGCCGGTAGTGCGCCCTGCCACTAGTCAGCCAGCAACACCTTTAGAAGTCACGCATTTCTCCTACTGGTCGATTAAACCATGGTTTCGTACAGAGGGAAAACTTGCAGTTGTGCTCATCACACCTTAATCTTGGGGTTTCCCAACCGCTTTCACAACAACTTCCAACAAGATTGTCTGGCGCCATCATCGGAGAACCATCAATCCCTCCTGGACAACGGCTTCGCCCCGACGCACCTCTCGTCGTACGTCCTGGCCATGGAACGGGGAAGGAAAGGAGGATGTGGGTGATTTCAATGGGATTGAGGAGTCCACTTCCGCGTTGGTGATGCAGGAGTGGTGCGAGCTTTGGTGAGGCTTCGCATGCGGTGGAGAAAGAGGGGAGACGGCGGAAGACCAAGCCATCCTCGCGACCAAGCCCTGCCCGTGATGGTTCTCGAGCAGTGGCCACCATGGTTCCAGATCATGGAGGGTAGAGAGGGACTTGGCCCTAGCGGAGTCGAGGGGAAGATGGTGGTGGGGAGGGCAGCGTATTGGGAGGTGGAGGTATCCATGATGCTGGAGGTCGGGGAGAAAGAACATGCGAGAGGGGACTCCCGGCAGGCGTTGTGTAGATGATAGATGCCATCAAACATCGTGCACTCGAGGAAGTGACGGTGGTCGGCGCACGGTCAAGAGGGGTTGATGATGGCCGACTGACAAGGTATAGACTTGCCATTGCCTACAAGTTGTAGACTAGGGTTTTGTCGGGTAGAGGGAAAGTAGACCTCGAGGGTTTCAGCCGGAAAAGTACTCGACTGCTATGAAAACTAGGGTTGTGTTGATAATGATTCGATCCTTTGTTCGTCCCTCGACTCCCCCTTATATAGGAGGCGGAGCCGAGGGTTTCGTATTACACAAGTTTACAGATTCCGGGAGACTCTTTGAATTTAACCCGTAAAGTTACAAATCTCTTTATTCCTAATACAACTCTATCTTTCCTTAACAACTAATTGGGCTTCCGAATTTCATATTCTTCGACTCTTGGGCCTTCAGTAAACCCCGGGTATCGTCTTTGGCAGGCCCATCAGGGATGCCTATGTCAGTAGCCCCCGAGATTTTGCTTGAATCGGAGAATCAGGTAAAATCTCCAACTTTACAATTATCATATAACTTCTTCGAGTTAACATATAACCCTTAGTAAAAAAGTTGTATATTGTACAAGGATAACGGTAATTGGGGCTAGTTCATCTGACGGATCAGGTACTAGTTAACTGCTCTTGTGGCAATCCGCAAAAACCTACTTCAAAATCACGTCCCTGGACATGATCTCGGGATACTGGCGTAACTCGACATGTGCCGCTTAAGGTCTTACCATATGCCGAGTTCCAGTCATGTTTTATCAGGTACCTAAAGCGTCCGTTGGGATTTTTCTTCGTATCTGTTGATACGGAAAAAAGTAGCAAACCGCCGTCAGAGACGGTGCCACGCCGCACAGGACGGATCCGGGGACTTACCTTCGCAAAGTTTTGCGGCATTCAGAGATTATTCGCGACTAAGGCGCTCTGAGAATATATTGCCGAGTGCCTTTTTCGGCTGATGGAATAGCACATTTATTCGACTCAGCGGATGACTTGTATATTTTTATCTTGTCTTCCTGATGGGAGTATATGAAGAGTTATTTATATAACTCGAAATATGCTCATCATGCTGTTTCTAAATCCATCGGGCACGCGAACAGCGTTCCCGATGGGAGTATCCCCCGAGGCTACAGCCAAGTGCTTGTAATTGGTTGTAGGCTCACCGTTTTAACATCTTTGTCGCTATATTGTTCCCTTCTCGAATTCTTCCACCTTTATCGGGTGCGCGACCAGCGCTCCCGATGGGAGTAGCCCCCGAGGCTACAGTCGACTATTTATACTTGGTTGTAGGCTCAACTTGCATTACTGAAGAACTCTATATTTTATCGTCCACGTTTATCTCTTATCAGAAGTATAAACAATGCTTCTGATAAGAGTAGCCCCCGAGCATATGAACAAATGCTTGTATTTGATCATAGGCTCTCATCATTTGTTTATGCTGTCTGAAATTTCCTTTGTCGATATTCTTGATAAAATTCTCCATGAAGTAGCCCCCGAGCATTTGAACAAAAACTTGTGTTTGGTCAAAAGCTCTCGAGATTACCACTATTCCATTGCTTTCGCCAATCTTCATATACCGCAGCCGAGATTTTTCCGTTGTAAAGTGACATCAGTGCTGACGATAGCCACGACCACTGTATCGGGAAAACGCGAGTTCTGGCCTGTCATTGAGCTGTGGACCCAAAGTCTGCGGCACTTTGACACGTTCCGCAAGTGGGGGCACACGTCCTCCACTTTTTCTGGCACGCGCGCTGTAGCACCTGTCCAATTCCTTCACAGTAAAAATACCTTTTTATCCCTTGAGCCACGTGTAAAGAATCAAGTCCATCCTCATATCATCCAACGGTGCGGCGCTTCGACTGAGTTGCTATAAATACTTATCTTCTTCCTCCTTCAATCCCCTTCGCCGCGCCGTTCTCACATCTTCTCTGCCAAAATCTCCCTTGCAACCACAAAGCTCCAGCGCTCACGCATTGCCCTACATCCTCCAACACCAGGCACAACACTCCCGACGCAAGCATGGCGGTGCAAGATCTGGGAGTTTCGGAGTGGGAGAGATCCAAGATCTCGAACCAGGATGTCAACCTGATGAAGAAGCTTGGCCTGACGAAGAAGAAGGACGCGTTGCGCTTCCCCAGCGAGGAGAGCTACTCGACGCCCCCTATGGAATATCGGGTTAGCTTCGTTGACCATCTTATTCGCGGCCTCTCCGATCCCATCCACGATTTTCTTCGTGGTTGCTTTTCGTGTATGGGTTGCGGCTTCATCAGCTGACTCCCAATTCCATCCTCCACGTTTCTATTTTTATCACACTTTGCGAGTGCTTCCTCGGGGTCCAACCTAATTGGGCTTTGTGGAAGCGCATCTTTTGCCTTCGCCGCAATGGCTCCCACAACATCGCCTACAACATAGGTGGTGTTGTTATTTGCATTCGCCCTGATGTCGAATATTTCGACGTCAAATTTCCCGACTCCGTCCAAGGGTGGCGCAAAAGATGGTTGTACGTCCGCGAGGAATGTCCCGACTCGCTGGAATATAACACCACCCCCTTTGACGGTAGCGCCAAAATTCTTCGCCACCGATCCTGGGACGCAGAGCCCACCAAAGAAGAAAGAACGACGACATAAGCGTTGATGACCCGTATCCACGAGCTCCAGAATACCCGCGGCAAAGAGCTGTCGGGTATCCAAATTACAGCGTATTTCCTTAGGATCAGGGTGCAGCCTCTGCAGGCTCGCAAGAACCCTCTCTGGATGTATGCTGGCGACAAAGACGTGGACCGCATATCGAAGGATCTTTTGGTAAAAGACCTGGAAAGGCTTGTTCGAAGAATTTCTTCGCTGAGCAAAAAGGATGCCGTTCCCACCTCATGTCGCGTGGAGCCGTATAGCGGCGCCAACGCCCTCCCCAAGGTGAACTATTTTTGTCTTCCCGAAGTTTAACATTGTCGACTACTATTTTTTGCTGAATTCATTGGTGTAACTTATCGTCGACATATCTTTGTATCCTGTAGAAACACCAAGTCCTATCTTCTCTTCCTCCCTTACCTGAAGGTGGGGAAGTCGAGGAACGGACCGTCGTTACCGACGACAACCAGGGTACTTCTCGCCCTGAGAGTGAAGTTGCGGGTTCTCACAAATCCGCGGCTTCCTCTGAAAGAGAAGTCGAATCTGAAGCTTCCGAGTCGACGCGTTCTCTTCCTTCTGTTGCTTCCCCGAATAACAAGAGGAAAAGGGATGAGATCGCGGACTCTGGCACCACCAAAGCGGGTAAATCTCCTGTCAAAGAGACATCACCCGAAGAAGAGGGGAAAGCCTTCAACCCTTACGACGATGCTTTGTTAGCGCGTAAGTTCATGTTGCCTTTTGTATCTTTGCTATATTGCTTTTTATGAGTATTCTCATACTATCTTTGATGCGCAGTGGCGACGAAGAAGAAGACCCCATCGTTAATGTGATTGCTCCCACGAGCACGTCACATACCTTGGTGCTTTCCGAGACTCGCCCTGCTACTGAAGAAATCTCGCCTCCTCGGCGGGATATAGGGAACCTGACTCCTCCCGGCAGCCCCCGTGCCCCTTCGCCGAAGAGAGCGAGGGTTGAACTTGGCGGAGGGTGAAACCTCCTGACTGGGAGTTCGTTGACTCCTTCTATGGATGATGTAAAGATTCTTCCCTCATTTTTATTACTGTCGAACATTTTCTTTTCCTGGCTTCCATACCCCTGTTCTTTTTTTCTTTTTTTTTAGCCTCTGATGCAGGAATTTATTCGTCTTGGTACTCAATTTATTGGGTACCGCGACCATGCAAATAGTTTGAAAGGTACACCTCTTATCTCTTCCTTGTCGAACAATTTTTCCTTTGCTACTTTGTTGTAACTTTTGTCGCTGTCTTTTGCTAGAGGCTCTCACCATAGCTAATAAGCGCACCGATGATCTTACTCTCGAGCTGGCGAAGAGCGAAAAAGCTCGTGAGAAGGTTGAACTAGACGCTGCCTCAGTTGAGGATCTTCGAAAAAGACTCCATGACGCTGAAAACACCTTAAGTGAGCACACAGCCCAACAGCTCGCTCGTGAAGGTGAAATCGCCGCTCGCTTGGAGTCGCAGAATCGACGCTTTGTCAGTAAGTACTAGTCACTTTCCTCGAGTTGTCTCTAGCATTAATTTTGCGTATACTTGTTAGTAACCTGGAGTTTGCTTCAGCAGGGAAGACGAGCCAGGAATATGAACTTGAAAAGCCCGCTGATGACCGTCTCCTCGATGCCCTTTCTCTCCTCGAAATTTATGGAGATGAAGTGCGCCAGAGCATCTCCGATGCCAGGGCGGCATTTTCGCGGCTTTTCCCCAACTTCTTCCCGAAGACAGACGAGCCCAACACCTTTGCTACGCTTACAAAGTGCTTCAACCCAAAGGAGGATCTTGGGCTAGCTCTTCGGCAAGAAAATCTGAAGATTGGCATTGAAGGCACCATTGCTTTGGTTGCCGAGAGCCAACAAAGCGTCGACTGGGCAAAGGTTGGTGACGTGAAGAAGATGGAGACGAAAAGGTGGCAGTCTTTGATTAAGGCTGCCAAGCCGAGCTCGAAGAAAATCCTCTCCTTCCTCCGCTACAAACCAACTCCTTCCCCTAGTTCTGCAAAGCCGGAGGTCAAGTAGACCATCTTGTCCCTGCTTTTTCTATTTTCTTCCTCTTTTGTTACTGTCGCCGTAGTAGCTTTTGCGACAGCGTATCACTGGTTCACTAGGAACCCTCTATTTTGTAATGCTGATGTAAATATCCACATGAATTAATGGAGTGCTATTTTGCTAAATTATTGATGTCGATATTTTCTTTCTAGTTGGTTTTTGACAACTATACCGCGGCTCCTTGTTCCTCAAATGCCTTGCCCGCTTCTTCTTTCTCGAGGAAAACTTCCGCTGATAATCTCAACGAGGATTCTTCGAGTGCTGATCCAGGACAGGACTTGAACGAACTGCGACAGCAGCTACAGGCGATGAAAAAACAAGCACTTATAATTATGGATCAATCTCGGAAGTCATCCGAAAAAGAAAAACTGGCGCTTCACCAAGCCCAGGAAGCCTTGGCTCTGAAGGAGGCCGCAGTCACCGAAGCTGCACAAGCTGCTGCTCGAGAGAATTATATGCTCGAGTTGATGACTGACGCGAGCCTGGATATGGCGGGTACGCTTCCTGTCTTCGAGGCGCTCTTCCCTTCTATTTTCTTCTTGTTTCTTATCCATGTGTTTTCGTTGAATATGCTCTTTTTTGGATACTGCTGCCGAAGACCAACGTGTGGAAGCAAGATCCACTCATCTTATTAGGCTTGCCCAGGAGCATGGTTCCAGTTTTTGGGCCACACCGGACCGTACCCGAGGAATCGTCAGATTTCAAGATCGCGCAGGTCAAGTTCGCGACTACCTTGATTTCTGTGCGAGGACATTGGCCCTGGTTTACAACACCATGTTTCCTCGAAACACCCAACCGAAGACTCTTCCTGATTTGATGAACAAGTTCAGGGATGCTCCTCGCATCCATGAATTTGTGAAAGCCCAATTAACTATGGGAGCCCGATTTGCTATGATCATGCTACAAGTCGTCTATCCAAAATTGGATATGACTAAAATTGTTGAGTTGTGCCATGCTAAACTGAAGAGACGAAGGAGGAATATCGAAAAAATCAACGAGATTGTCACACCTGTAGCCGAAGAAATGATGGATGATTTGCTTCGGATGGATGCTGAGTTCTTCGTGAAGGGTAACTATGCTGAACATATGAGTGCCTCCGCTGATGATGAAAGGGTTAACATAGATGACCTGATGGGTCATGAATAGTTAGTTTTACTGTCGACAATTTTTTTTGTATAAAAGGACCCTGTATATTGTAAATGCTATCTTGTAAGACATTTCATATGTTTTCTTTCCCTCTATCCCCCACGCGTTTGTCGGCAACTATACTCTTTTTATGTTGATTGGTTTGCGAGGTTTTTTAAACCAAGGCAAAATAACTTTGAAATTTATATATTGTAAACTTGAGTATATATATTGTATTTTGCGGGTTGCAAGCCCCCGAGCCTGTCGAAGAAAGAGATGTATATCACCAATATCTTTATTATATTGCAGCACCGCGAGTCCGCCTCATTAAAAACCTTCCAGCCCCACTCGGTGCCCTGAAAGGAAAAGAGTGTGTCTGAAACTCGCGGGCGTTTCAGTACATTGTATGTTTACACAGAGGACTATATTTCGACTTAGGCGTAAAAACGCCTAAGCTGCGCCACGTTCCACATATTTGACTCATCGATCCCTGTCTTCTTGTGCTTTATCCTGTATGCTCCTCCTTCAATAACTTCTGTGACGATGTATGGGCCTACCCATGGCGACTCAAGTTTTTCATGGCTGTTTTGCGTAAGCCGAAGAACCAGGTCGCCAACCTGAAAAACCTTGGTCGCAAACATCGACTGTGGTAGTTTTTCATATCTTGCTGGTACTTGGTGACCCTTGATAATACCTCGTCCCGAGCTTCGTCGAGAGCATCAACATCATCTTCCAATGCCTTTCTCGAAGTTTTTTCATTGAATTCCGCCACTCTCGGGGAATTGTGTTCTATTTCTATCGGCAGCACTGCCTCAGCTCCGTGTACCAGAAAGAACGGAGTTTCTTGTGTTGCTGTGTTTGGTGTTGTTCGTATACTCCATAGCACGCTAGGCAACTCCTCTGGCCAGGTATGTCGAGCATTTTCCAATGGTGTAAGCAGACGCTTTTTGATGCCATTGCAGATAATGCCGTTTGCTTTTTCGACTTGACCATTGGTTTGCGGGTGCGCTACCGAGGCAAATTGCAATTTGGTGCCTACCTCTGCGCAGCATGCCTTGAACTCTTTGGAGGTAAAGTTGATGCCATTGTTTGTGACTATGCTATGAGGAACTCCAAACCGAAAAACAATGCTCTTGATGAATTTTATTGTTGATGCTGCATCTGGTGAGTTTATCAGCTTCGCCTCAATCCACTTTGTGAACTTGTCGACAGCTACGAGCATATATTCGTATCCTCCTGGCCATGCCTTGTGTAATTTTCCCACCATATCAAGACCCCATTGAGCAAAGGGCCATGACAATGGTATTGGCATCAACTCTGCTGCCGGAGAATGAGGTTTCGCGGCAAACCTTTGACAGGCATCGCAGGTACGCACTATGTCCTTTGCCTCTTGTATTACTGTTAGCCAGTAGAATCCTGCTCTGAAAACCTTGGCTGCTATAGCTCGACTACTCGCGTGGTGTCCACACACTCCTTCGTGCACATCCTTTAACAGCAATCGACCTTCCTCGGGTGTGACACACCGCTGCAAGACTCCAGATATGTGATACGTCTCCAACGTATCGATAATTTCTTATGTTCCATGCTACTTTATTGATGATACCTACATGTTTTATGCACATTATATGTCATATTTATGCATTTTCTGGAACTAACCTATTAACAAGATGCCGAAGAGCCAGTTGCTGTTTTCTGCTGTTTTTGGTTTCAGAAATCCTAGTAAAGAAATATTCTCGGAATTGGACGAAACTTTCGCCCGGGGTCCTATTTTTGCACGAAGCTTCCAGAAGACCGAAGAGATAACGAAGTGGGGCCACGAGGCGGCCGGAGGGGAGGCGCGCGCCCAGGCCTTGGCCGCGCCGACCTGCCCTGGGCCCTCGTGTGGCCCCCGCGTTGACCCTCCGCCTTAAAGCAGTCGCGAAACCCCCTAGAGCCACGATACGGAAAACTTTTGAGACGCCGCCGCCGCCGAATCCCATCTCGGGGGATTACGGAGATCGCCTCGGCACCCTGCCGAGGGGATTCATCTCCCGGAGGACTCTACACCGCCATGGTTGCCTCCGGAGTGATGAGTGAGTAGTTCACCCCTAGACCATGGGTCCATAGCAGTAGCTAGATGGTCGTCTTCTCCTTGTTGTGCTTCATTGTTGGATCTTGTGAGCTGCCTAACATGATCAAGATCATCTATCTGTAATACTATATGTTGTGTTTGTCGGGATCCGATGGATAGAGAGTACTATGATTATGGTGATTATCAATCTATTGTTTATGTGTTGTTTATGATCTTGCATGCTCTCCGTTATTAGTAGAGGCTCTGGCCAAGTTTTTGCTCTTAACTCCAAGAGGGGGTATTTATGCTCGATAGTGGGTTCATGCCTTCATTGAATCTGGGATCGTGACAATAGGTTCTAAGGTTGTGATGTGCTGTTGCCACTAGGGATAAAACATTGATGCTATGTCTAAGGATGTAGTTGTTGATTACATTACGCACCATACTTAATGCAATTGTCTGTTGCTTTGCAACTTAATACTGGAGGGGGTTGATAACCTGAAGGTGGACTTTTCAGGCATAGATGCGGTTGGATGGCGGTCTATGTACTTTGTCGTAATGCCCAATTAAATCTCACTATATTTATCATATCATGTATATGCATTGTTATGCCTTTCTCTATTTGTCAATTGCCGACTGTAATTTGTTCACCCAACATGCTTTTATCTTATGGGAGAGACACCTCTAGTGAACTGTGGACCCCGGTCCTATTCTTTACATAGCATACAATCTGCAATTGTGTTTACTGTTTTCTTTGCAAACATCTTCCACTCGATACGTTTAATCCTTTGTTACAGCAAGCCGGTGAGATTGACAACCTCACTGTTTCGTTGGGACAAAGTACTTGGGTTGTGTTGTGCAGGTTCCGCGTTGGCGCCGGAATCCCTGGTGTTGCGCCGCATCACATTTCGACCATCAACCTTCAACGTGCTTCTTGGCTCCTCCTGGTTCGATTAAACCTTGGTTTCTTTCTGGAAAACTTGCTAATGTGCGCATCATACCTTCCTCTTGGGGTTCCCAACGAACGTGTGAGTTACACGCCATCAAGCTCTTTTTCTGGGGCCGTTGCCGGGGAGATCAAGACACGCTGCAAGGGGAGTCTCCACTTCTCAATCTCTTTACTTTGTTTTTGTCTTGCTTTATTTTATTTACTACTTTGTTTGCTGCACCTAAACAAAACACACAAAAAATTAGTTGCTAGTTTTACTTTTTTTGTCTTGCTCTCTATATCAAAAACACAAAAAAATTAGTTACTTGCATTTAATTTATTTTGTTATCATGTCTAGTCCTGTACTTGTTTTTATTTTCACTAGTTAGGCTTAATGGAAAACAACAAAAAAATTAGAGATCTTTATGAACTTTATCTTGAATTAGGACATGATGTGTTTGAAGAGAAAATTAAAAAACCCATGGAACTTTGTTTGCAAAATAGTTGTAGCAATGTTATTAGCATGAACTCTTTGAACCATTATTGCTAAAGCTATGGAAGAATTTAAGCTTGGGGAAGCTGGTTGTGATATTTTTAGTCCCCCAAGCATGGAGGAGAAAATTTACTTTGATGATACTTCACCTCCTATATATGATGCTTGCAATGATGAATATGATATTTTCATTCCACCTACTATTGAGGAGAAAATTAATTATGATTATAATGTGCCTCCTATATATGATGATTATGGTGATGAGAATAATAGTGATAGCTATTTTGTTGAATTTGCTCCCACTACAACTAATAAAATTGATTATGCTTATGTGGAGAGTAATAATTTTATGCATGTGGCTCATGACAAGAATGTTTTATGTGATAGTTATATTGTTGAGTTTGTTCATGATGCTACTGAAAGTTATTATGAGAGAGGGAAACATGGTTATATGCATCTTAATAATATTAAGTTTCCCCTCTTTATGTTGAGAATCTTGAAATTGCACTTGTGTTGCTTTCCTATGCTTGCCACTTTGTTCTTCATGAATTTATTTGTGTACAAGATTACTTTTCATAGGAAGTGGGTTAGGCTTAAATGTGTATTGAATTTGCTTCTTGATGCTCTCTTTTGCTTCAACTCTTATTTCTTGCAAGACTATCATTGAAATTACTGAGCCCATCTTAATGGCTATAAAGAAAGAACTTCTTGGGAGATAACCCATGATTTTACTACAGTACTTTGTTTTATATTTGAGTCTTGGAAGTTGTTTACTACTGTAGCAACCTCTCCTTATCATGTTTTTGTGCCAAGTAAAGTTTCTATGTTAAAGTTGATGTTATATTTGGGATCGCTGCGCAGAAACAGCATTGCTGTCTGTCACGAATCTGGGCACAGTTCTCTGTAGAAAATTCGAAAAAATCTGCCAATTTACGAGCGTGATCCTCAGATATGTACGCAACTTTCATTAGTTTTGAGTTTTTCCATTTGAGCAAGTCTAGTGCCAACTTTAAATTCGTCTTTACGGACTGTTCTGTTTTTGACAGATTCTGCCTTTTATTTCGCATTGCCTCTTTTGCTATGTTGGATTTATTTCTTTGATCCACTAATGTCCAGTAGCATTATGCAATGTCCAGAAGTGAAAATAATGATTGTGTCACCTCTGAATGTGTGAATTATTAATGATGCACTAACCCTCTAATGAGTTTGCTTGAAGTTTGGTGTGAAGGAAGTTTTCAAGGGTCAAGAGAGGAGAATGATATACTATGATCAAGAGGAGTGAAAGCTCTAAGCTTGGGGATGCCCCGTGGTTCACCCCTGCATATTTTAAGAAGACTCAAGCGTCTAAGCTTGGGGATGCCCAAGGCATCCCCTTCTTCATCGACAACATCATCAGGTTCCTCCCCTGAAACTATATTTTTATTCAATCACATCTTGTGTTCTTTACTTGGAGCGTCGGTTTGTTTTTGTTTTTGTTTTTGTTTGAATAAGATGGATCCTAGCATTCACTTTGTGGGAGAGAGACACGCTCCGCTGTTGCATATGGACACATGTGTCCTTAGGCTTTACTCATAATGTTCAAGGCGAAGTTTCTTCTTCGTTAAATTGTTATATGGTTGGAATTGGAAAATGCTACATGTAGTAATTCTAAAATGTCTTGGATAATGTGATACTTGGCAATTGTTGTGCTCATGTTTAAGCTCTTGCATCATATGCTTTGCACCCATTAATGAAGAAATACATAGAGCTTGCTAAAATTTGATTTGCATATTTGGTCTCTCTAAGGTCTAGATAATATCTAGTATTGAGTTTTGAACAACAAGGAAGACGGTGTAGAGTCGTATAATGTTTACAATATGTCTTTTATGTGAGTTTTGCTGCACCTGTTCATCCTTGAGTTTGCTTCAAATAACCTTGCTAGCCTAAACCTTGTATCGAGAGGGAATACTTCTCATGCATCCAAAATCCTTGAGCCAACTACTATGCCATTTGTGTCCACCATACCTACCTACTACATGGTATTTCTCCGCCATTCCAAAGTAAATTGCTTGAGTGCTACCTTTAAAATTCCATCATTCACCTTTGCAATATATAGCTCATGGGACAAAGTAGCCTCAAAAAACGTAGTATTGAATATGTACTTATGCACTTTATATTTTATTAAGTTGCTTGTTGTGCGATAACCATGCTTCTGGGGAACGCCATCAACTATTGTTGAATATCATGTGAGTTGCTATGCATGTCCGTCTTGTCTGAAGGATCTATCATTTTAGTGGTTGGAGCATGCAAAATTGTTAGAGAAGAACATTGGGCCGCTAACTAAAGCCATGAATCATGGTGGAAGTTTCAGTTTTGGACATATATCCTCAATCTCATATGAGAATAATAACTTTGCTACATGCTTATGCATTTAAGAGGAGTCCATTATCTGTTGTCCATGTTGTCCCGGTATGGATGTCTAAGTTGAGAATAATCAAAAGCGAGAAATCCGAAATGCGAGCATTCTCCTTAGACCTTTGTACAGGTGGCATGGAGGTACCCCTTTGTGACACTTGGTTGAAACATGGCATGCAAAGATCCGGTAGTCCAAGCTAAGTAGGACGAGGTGCGGGCACTATTAGTATACTATGCATGAGGCTTGCAACTTGTAAGATATAATTTTCATAACTCATATGCTTTATTACTACCGTTGACAAAATTGTTTCATGTTTTCAAAATAAAAGCTCTAGCACAAATACAGCAATCGATGCTTTCCTCATTGAAGGACCATTCTTTTACTTTTATTGTTGAGTCAGTTTACCTATCTCCTTCCACCTTAAGAAGCAAACACTTGTGTGAACTGTGCATTGATTCCTACATACTTGCATATTGCACTTGTTATATTACTTTATGTTGACAATATCCATGAGATATACATGTTATAAGTTGAAAGCAACCGCTGAAACTTAATCTTCCTTTATGTTGCTTCAACACCTTTACTTTGATTTATTGCTTTATGAGTTAACTCTTATGCAAGACTTATTGATGCTTGTCTTGAAGTACTATTCATGAAAAGTCTTTGTCATATGATTCACTCCTTTACTCATGTCATTACCTTTGCTTTGATCGCTGCATTCATTACATATGTTTACAAATAGTATGATCAAGATTATGATGGCATGTCACTTCAGAAATTATCTTTGTTATCGTTTTACCTGCTCGGGACGAGCAGAACTAAGCTTGGGGATGCTGATACGTCTCCAACGTATCGATAATTTCTTATGTTCCATGCTACTTTATTGATGATACCTACATGTTTTATGCACATTATATGTCATATTTATGCATTTTGGAACTAACCTATTAACAAGATGCCGAAGAGCCAGCTTTTCTGCTGTTTTTGGTTTCAGAAATCCTAGTAAAGAAATATTCTCGGAATTGGACGAAACTTTCGCCCAGGGTCCTATTTTTGAAGCTTCCGAGAGACCGAAGAGATAACGAAGTGGGGCCACGAGGCGGCCGAGGGGAGGCCGGCGCGGCCCAGGCCTTGGCCGCGCCGACCTGCCCCCTGGGCCCCTCGTGTGGCCCCCGCGTTGACCCTCCGCCTACTTAAAGCTTCCGTCGCGACCCCCAGTGAGAGCCACGATACGGAAAACCGAGACGCCGCCGCGAATCCCATCTCGGGGGATTGGAGATCGCCTCCGGCACCCTGCCGGAGAGGGGATTCATCTCCCGGAGGACTCTACACGGCATGGTCGCCTCCGGAGTGATGAGTGAGTAGTTCACCCCTGGACCATGGGTCCATAGCAGTAGCTAGATGGTCGTCTTCTCCTTGTTGTGCTTCATTGTTGGATCTTGTGAGCTGCCTAACATGATCAAGATCATCTATCTGTAATACTATATGTTGTGTTTGTCGGGATCCGATGGATAGAGAGTACTATGATTATGGTGATTATCAATCTATTGTTTATGTGTTGTTTATGATCTTGCATGCTCTCCGTTATTAGTAGAGGCTCTGGCCAAGTTTTTGCTCTTAACTCCAAGAGGGGGTATTTATGCTCGATAGTGGGTTCATGCCTTCATTGAATCTGGGATCGTGACAGGGTTCTAAGGTTGTGATGTGCTGTTGCCACTAGGGATAAAACATTGATGCTATGTCTAAGGATGTAGTTGTTGATTACATTACGCACCATACTTAATGCAATTGTCTGTTGCTTTGCAACTTAATACGGAGGGGTTCGGATGATAACTGAAGGTGGACTTTTCAGGCATAGATGCGTTGGATGGCGGTCTATGTACTTTGTCGTAATGCCCAATTAAATCTCACTATATTTATCATATCATGTATATGCATTGTTATGCCTTTCTCTATTTGTCAATTGCCCGACTGTAATTTGTTCACCCAACATGCTTTTATCTTATGGGAGAGACACCTCTAGTGAACTGTGGACCCCGGTCCTATTTTTACATAGCATACAATCTACTGCAATTGTGTTTACTGTTTTCTTTGCAAACATCTTCCACTCGATACGTTTAATCCTTTGTTACAGCAAGACGGTGAGATTGACAACCTCACTGTTTCGTTGGGACAAAGTACTTGGGTTGTGTTGTGCAGGTTCCGCGTTGGCGCGGAATCCCTGTTGCGCCGCATCACATTTCGCGACCATCAACCTTCAACGTGCTTCTTGGCTCCTCCTGGTTCGATTAAACCTTGGTTTCTTTTTGAGGGAAAACTTGCTACTGTGCGCATCATACCTTCCTCTTGGGGTTCCCAACGAACGTGTGAGTTACACGCCATCAATATGCTCTTCTTATAAAGCTCGCCTTTAACCACGTTGAAGGCTTTGGATCGTCGAATAACTCGCCTTGCTTCTACTGGATCCTCGGGTATTTCTTTCCTTAAGATATACGAGATGTAAACCTGCATCCAGGGGATTTGCAATACCATCACCTCATGTGATTCTTCATCATCCCCTGATATGGTTGCTTCCGATGCTGCCGGAGCCCCCGAGTCTTTCCCAACCTTGTCCTTCTTCTTTGCTTGTTTCTTTACCTTACTCGACCTTTCATTTATTTCCTCCCAAAACACACCTGGTGCCAAGCACTGTGATCCGATGTTTGCGAGAACATCAGCTTCATCGTTGCTAAGTCTACTGACATGATTCACTTCACATCCGTCAAAGAGCTTCTCGAGTTCATTGTACACCTCTTTGTATGCTATCATACTATCATTGACTGCGTCACACTGATTCATCACTTGTTGAGCCACCAGTTGGGAGTCACCGAAGATTTTTAATCGGGTTGCGCCACAAGCTTTCGCCATCTTCATCCCATGTATCAGTGCTTCGTACTCTGCTTCATTGTTTGATGCATTGGGGAACGTCATCCGCAGCACATACTTCATTTTGTCTCCTTGAGGTGAGACCAATATCACACCTGCTCCAGCTCTTTCTAACCTTTTGGACCCGTCAAAATTCATAGTCCAAGTTCTCGACAAATCTGGGGGTCCCGTATTTTGCAGCTTCATCCACTCTGCGATGAAGTCTGGCAAGATCTGCGACTTTATTGCTTTTCTTTTTTCATATGTGATATCCCGAGGGGAAAGCTCTATTCCCCAAAGGGAGACACGACCCGTAGCTTTAGGGTTATTCAATATATTGGACAAAGGCGCCTCATTGACCACTATGATCGGATGTGCCGAAAAATAGTGACACAATTTTCTTGCGGTTGTAAATACTCCATATGCTAACTTTTGGTACTGCGGGTACCTTTGTTTTGAAGGCGATAAAACTTCACTGATGAAGTATACCGATCGCTGGACTCCATGGAGTTTTCCTTCTTCTTCTCGCTCCACCACAAGTACTGTGCTGACCACCTAAGGTGTGGCCGCGATATATAATAGGAGAGGTTCCTTTTCCTTGGGCGCCACCAATATTGGTGGTGTCGAAATTGTGTGTTTGAGATCATCAAAAGCTCTGTCTGTTTCTTTGTTCCACTCGAACTTTTCGCCCTGTTTGATCAAAGCATAGAACGACAGCGCCTTTTCTCCCAACCTGGCGACGAACCTGCTCAAAGTTGCGACTCGACCGGTTAGTTGTTGTATTTCTTGGAGCTTTGTTGGCTTCCAAATTGTCACGATGGCCTGGATTTTCTCCGGGTTGGCCTCGATCCCTCTTGCTGACACCAAAAAACCGAGAAGTTCTCCCGCAGGAACGCCAAAAGAGCACTTCGTCGGTTCATCTTGAGGCAGAACTTGTCGAGATTGTCGAAAGTTTCTTTGAGATCGTCGATCAGGGTTGACCCTTTCTTTGTCGTTATCACGACATCGTCGATGTATACTTGAACATTTTTGCCAATCTGAGTGGTGAGGCACTTCTGCATCATCTATTGATATGTTGCTCTCGTGTTTTTCAACCCGAAAGGCACTGTTCTATAGCAAAACACGCCATATGGTGTTATAAAAGCTGTTTTGACCTCATCTTCTTCTTTTAAACGGATCTGGTTGTAACCAGAATACGTGTCCAGGAAGGAAAGACGTTCACAACCTGCCGTAGAGTCAATATTTTGATCGATCCTTGGGAGGGGAAAGTGATCCTTTGGACAATGTTTATTGAGACACGTGAAGTCGACGCACATGCGAAGGACTTCTGTGTTTTTCTTCGGTACCAACACTGGGTTAGCTACCCAGGTGGCCTCTGTGTGCAACTCTTTGATGAACCCAACTTCTCTGAGTCGATTTATTTCTGATAGCATAGCTTTGCGATTTGGTTCCGAAAAACGTCGCAAAGGTTGTCTGATGGGCCTAGCCAATGGATCCAAGTTTAGCGGGTGCTTGGCAAGTTCCCTGGGTACTCCTGGCATGTTTGCTGGACACCATGTGAAGATTTCCCAGTGCTCACGGAGGAACTCGACGAGCGCGCTTTCCTATGCGAGATCCATGTTTGTTGCGATAGCTGTCGTTTTCTTGGGATCTGTCGGGTGAATCTGTACATCCTTTGAATTTTTGGTTGTGTCAATTGGATCCTTTAGCGGCCTCCCTGCATCTGGTAACACATCATAATCAGTTGTGAGCCTTGACGCCATGTACTCTGCGTGCATCCCGAAAGTTTCTGACAACCGATGAAAATCTTTGTCGCATTTATCCGCTAGTGCAAAACTGCCCTTCATCGTAATTGGGCCTCTGGGTGGTCCAGGGAGTCTCCACAACAAGTATGTGTAATGTGGAACTACCATAAACCTGGCATACGCGGGTCGTCCCAGTAGAGCATGGTACTGTGATGGGAAATCCACGACTTCAAACTCCAACCTTTCTATCCTGTAATTTTCTCGAGTTCCAAACTGAACGTCGAGATTGATCTTCCCTAGCGGATAACTCGGCTTGTCTGGTGTGATGCCATGGAAACATGTGTTGGTTGGTTTTAAATTCGCCAAAGATATGTTCATCTTCCTCAATGTATCTGCGTACATGAGGTTTAAACTGCTGCCTCCATCTATGAATACTCGCGAGACGTCAAACCCTGCGATCACCGCTGGTAAGATCAAAGCTGATTGCCCTGGTCGAGGGACTTGCTGCGGGTGATCTGCAATGGTGAAGCCAATATCCTATCCCGACCAATTCAAGTACTCAATTGTTGGTGGAGGCATCTTCTCTGCCATAAAGACATGTCGCAAAATTACTTTTTGAGCTCTATTTGATGGCCTGGCCTTCTGAATCATCGACACCGCGTCGTTGGTGTCAATATAAGGAGGCGGTTGTGGTGCTGCCGCTATTTGTAAATGATGTCGATTTGCATCCGTAATTGCGGGTGGAGGTGGAAGGTGGATCTCACTCCTTGGCCCCTGGGGGTTTCTTTGTGCTGCCTGAGCGTTAGCGTGCCCTGCATATATGTTCAATGCTTGGAAAGTCCGACAATCCTTCTGTAGATGTCCCGACTGTCTCTTCCCATTATTGTCGAGATAAAAATGCATTTGACATGGTCCGTTCATCATATCTTCGGGAGATATATATGGCCTCTGGAACCTTGGACCATTATTTTGTCTATTGGGACGGGAGCCGTCCTTGTAGTCGCTACGCTGCTCGCCGCTTTTTTGATAATCATCGCGATTGTTTCCTCCACTATTTTCTCGAAATCCAGCCGATATTTGGCCGGGAGCATTATAATCTGAGAACCGTCGAGGAAATCGTCGTCTATTTTGAAAGTTTCGGTTGCAGTCTTCCTCAGGCGACCTGTGCCGTTTGTTGTGAACAGCGTCTTCCCCATCTGCCCACCTATTCGCTATTTCCATGAGTGCTGCTATTGTCTTTGGGTTGGTTCTTCCCAAATCCTCGACGAATGCCCTCCTTCGAATAGCATCAACGAATGCATCTATCGCTCTCTCGTCAGATATATTTTCTGCCGAGTTTTTGATGATGTTCCACCTCTGGATATACATTCTCATTGACTCGTCGTATTTCTGTCTGCGAGCCCTCAATTGCTCCAATGATGCAGGTTTCTTGCACGTGGATCGAAAATTCTTTATGAATATATCCTCGAAACTTTCCCAGTTGTCGATAGACCCAGGAGACAAATTCTTTATCCACGACCGTGCGGCACCACTCAAGTGTACTTGAATGCTCTGCATGGCTGTTGCTCTAGTTCCACCCACTAACTTTACCATCTCGAGATAATCAATTAACCAATCCTCAGGATCTTGTGATCCATCGATTTTTTTGTAATTATCGGGTAGCTTAAACCCTAATGGAACTCGAGTTCTGCGGACTCGTCTCGTAAAGCACGGGAGTCCGCACATATCTTCTTCATCAACCTCTGGTGAGTGCCGACGTTCCCTTCTTTCCTGTCGCGCTCTGTCCACTCTAGCTTGCGTTGTTGTGTCTCTTGCCCCACTTGTTCTCACAGGATCTTGCACCGCTGCAGCAGGTCGTGGACTATTTTGCCTTGCAGATCCTTCGGGAGGCGTGTTTGCGAACGCTATTCCCATGGCTCCAACTCCTGCCATGGCCATGTTATACAACGCTTGTCTTGGATCTCCGGGAGGTGGCCTGTATGCTAGGATGAAAGCTTGTGTCGCCATGTATCCAACTTCGGATGTTTTGGGAATAATATTCCCCCCTCGTGTCAATCGACATAAAGGACATGTCGATGTTTTGAACTAAATTATCCCTGTCAGCCTCAGGTATATTTTGCAGCCGAGATCTTGCTCTATTTCGAGCTGCTCTGTGACTATCTCCCGAAGTACCTGATTGTCGGCTCAATTCCGCCCTTCGCCTGCTTGACGCGGAATCCGCGGCTTGCCTCCTATCCAGCTCAATTTTATGTTTTTCGAGCTCCCGCCTGGCACGGGCGAGTCTATATTGATATGCTTGTAACTCTTCAGCTGTCGCCATTACAGTCATTGGCTCTGTGCCATCAATAGCTCTTGCAACTCTATCCCATACTGCCTGTGGAAATTGCACCATCTCTCGTGTTCTAGGTCCAACATATTTGGTTCCCAAACCTCGCGTAAGATCTGTGGGATCGACATACGGATTTTCTGCGTTATCGAAGTTCTCTGATGTCTCCTCCTGTGGGCGACTTGTATCTCCAATTGCATAGATTTGATGGTATTTTGAACTTTGATCTTTGTCGAGATTGGTGACACCGTCATATAGATTGGTGAAGACCTCTCCAACAATAGTGGATCTGTCGATGAAGTTGAAGCTCTCGATGCTGTCCGAGTCGCTGCTTATATCGGAGTCCGCAGACGACTCGAAGGACATGTCGCCGTAGATCTTGGCGAGCTTTCCGCTTGCCGTAGTTTTGATGAAGCGTGGCGGCGAAACCTCCTCATCGCCTGTCTCGAACGATGACGATGAATCCGAAAAATCGGAATCGACCGCCGACAATCCCGACGAAATCGGAACCTCGAGACGATACGATCCTTCTTTCTCGACGCGGAAGTGGAACCTTCCGAACGTCATCTCCATAGGCTCCTCCAGATACGCATATGCATCCAAACGGGAGGGCGGGTGAGGAACAAAATCGACTAGATCAGTTTCGATCCGTTTACCTCTATCCATCGCGTTGCTTGCTACCGAAGAATTTGACGATCTTGAACGTGCCATCGAGATCAGCTCCTTGTCGCCTCTAATCCCCACGGTCGGCGCCAATTGACAAGGTATAGACTTGTCAATGCCTACAAGTTGTAGACTAGGGTTTTGTCGGTAGAGGGCAAGTAGACCTCGAGGGTTTCAACCGGAAAAGTACTCGACTGCTATGAAAACTAGGGTTGTGTTGATAATGATTCGATCCTTTCTTCGTCCCTCGACTCCCCCTTATATAGAAGGCGGAGCCGAGGGTTTCGTATTACACAAGTTTACAGATTCCGGGAGACTCTTTGAATTCAACCCGTAAAGTTACAAACCTCTTTATTCCTAATACAACTCTATCTTTCCTTAACAACTAATTGGGCTTCCGAATTTCATATTCTTCGACTCGTGGGACTTCAGTAAACCCCAAGTATCGTCTTTGGCAGGCCCATCAGGGATGCCTATGTCACCGACGGCATTGGCTAGTAGAGTGGTTGGATTTAGTGTGGGGCGGCATGGAGGCCTGCAGGGTCGACGGCCGGCAATGGGAATCTGGGTGGAGCATCACGGGGGAGGAAAATAAAAAGAAGGAAAGGGAAGGGGAGGACGATGTGAATGTGGTATGCGGCAGAAAGAAAATAATCTAACGGAGTTAAACTATTTTCGGTAATGTAGTGAAAATTTCTATATAGGGCGATCAGATGGCGATGTTCCCATGCGCCCGTGGGCACCCCACTGCTGCATAATATATGTATGTATGGAATCATACATATATCTTAGAGCTCCTTTGGTATCCAGGAATTGGCCTCGGAATCGCGGAATTCATTTGGTATTTCCAGGGTGCGTTATGATGTTTGGTTGCCAGGGAATTCATGCTAGTTCTTTCTGAAATGACAATAAAATTGTGGAAACGTGCTACCTATTTGTTATTGTAATTTAACCGTAACTTATTAGCTCCTCAATTCAAATAAGATTGTGCCCAATACTAAAAAGGTACTTCTGGTAGGTGAGCTGTAAATGACTGAGATACTTGGCCACAGGTAACGGGGGCTCTTTTAACTAGACAGGTAACAAGAGTAGAACGGTGAACACAAGTTCGATTGTTGCGGAATAAAGCGAGGAACCTATGCATAAACTGTTTGGGGTTTACGAATGATAGGATCACCTGGAAATTAGAGGTGTCATGAATTTTGAAAGAAGCCATGCTCAGCAACACTCATGATTGTACTTATTCACGCTCAACTGGGCAGTATAAATAGAGTACACGAGGGTGGAAATGGTGAATGGAACCTGGGTGCGCGCGCACCCATTTACGAAAAATTTAAAAAAATGCTATTTAAAAGTTTCAAAAAAATGTGAAGTAAATTTTTTGCATGCATATATTATTTTGATACTTACTCGTGTGTGTTTTCACGAAAAATACCATTGTGTGTTTATTTTGTCATTTTTGTGCAGGCCACACACAATGATATTTTTTCGTGAAACTCACACGAGTAAGTATTAACATAATATGTACATGCAAAAATTTACTTCACATTTTTTTGAAACTTTTAAATAGCATTTTTTTAAACTTTTTGTAAATGGGTGTGTGCGCATCCAGGTTCCATTCGTCCAGGTCGTACACGAGGGACACTATCTTAGAACCACCGTGCGAGGAAGGCTAATTATACCACTGGTCTGGAACGGAGATGACAAGTCGGTTCTATTCCCTCCTTTTGCCCCTCTCTACTCCTTATGAATCAGCAAGAAAGCGAATAACCTTTTCGTTTACTTATTCCACTTGATTGCATTTGTTTTCTCTACCTTGTACATTGCAACTATTTCCTTAGAAAAATATGTTATCTTTCTACCATTTCATAAACATATGCCACGATTTTACTATAATTTGATGGTATAGAGAGGCATTCCGGAATGGACGCAAAAAAATTGGTGTTTATATATATCTTGATAAAATTGGATAGTCCACATCGAGGCGATACAAGCAAACAATGTTACACCCGGACTCTACATTACCAGGATCACACAACCCAACAAATTTTAAAATAATGTTCTCTATATGCACTTAAACATGCGAAAAATAGAGATGAAGAACCAAGGCAACAAAGGACAAATGTGAGAGGCTGGTGCTTATATATTTGTCCAGGGAATATACTTATATGAGAGATTGTTATCTCTATTGTTGTGTAGATTGCTATGTACATGGGATATGAAAACAAATTAAACATATGACAAACGTCCATCTCTATGGCCGGTTTAAACCGCCTAAGTGAGACTTTTCCACATGCTGATGCTCCAAAAAAAAAAAATCCCCTATGGGTGCACGTAATCACTTACGAATAATATCAGAAAAAAATGACCGAGACAACTACACTTTTTTCAACAAAAGAAATATATTGATACCACGAAGGTACCAATTACACCCAACCTCTGCAACAACGCGATAGCCTAATGGTAGTACGGATGCACACATCCGAAAAAGAAGAAGAAGCTAAAATGGAAAAATTCTCGCTATAGTATTCTAGTTTTTGCAGCAGCAGTATAAAACACGACAATGAAAACACCTAGAGTCTAACTTCTCTAAAATCGACACCTCCACTAAGGAAGCAGTGCACAAGAACCATTGTCATCCCATCATAGATCTTATATTCTTGATGACTAATGAGCGTAGATTTCACACCGTTGGGAACCCCAAGAGAAAGGTATGATGAGCACATTAGCAAGTTTTTCCTCAGTAAGAAACCAAAGTTTAATCGACCAATAGGAGAAATGAGTTACTTTTAAAGGTGTTACTAGCTAACTTGTAGCAGGGTGCACTACCGGAGTCAGCAACAACGTGGAACCTGCACACAACACAACCAAAATACTCTACCCTAACTTACAGTGAGGTTGTCAATCTCACCTCTTTTGCTGAACACAAAGAATTAAATGTATAGTGTGGAAAGATGATGATTGTTTGCAGTGGAATTAAAGAGAACATTAATTACAGTAAGTAAACAAAACATGATGATTTTATCAGTGTAAAAGAAAGGACCGGGATCCACAGTTCATTAGAGGTGTCTCTCCATAAGGATAAATAACATGCTGGGTGAACAAATTACAGCTGAGCAATTGACAGAATAAAGACCATACATGACAAGATGATTACTATGGTTTGGGCATTACAACATAATACATAGACCGTAATCCAACTGCGTCTATGACTAATAATCCACCTTCCGGTTATCGTCCGAACCCCTTCCAGTATTAAGTTGCAAGCAACATATTATCGCATTAACCAATGTGTGTAAAATAAATAATAGAATTATCCTTAGACAAAACATTGTTGTTTTCTCCCTAGTAGCACCATCACATCTACAATCATAGAAGTTAGTGTCACTCTTCCAGAAAACTAGAGGCATGAACCTACTATCAAGCATAAATACTCCCTCTTGGAGTCACAAACATTTACTTGACCAGAGCAACCACTAGCAACGAAGAGCATGCAAGATCACAAATAACATATGACAAGTATATAATCGATCTCAGCACAGTATTCAATATTCATCGGATCCCAGCAAACACTAGATGTAGCATTACATAAAGATGATCTTGATCATGATAGTCAGCTCACGAGATCTAAACATGAGGCACAAATTGGAGAAGACAACCATCTAGCTACTGCTATGGACCCGTAGTCCAGGGATGAACTACTCACACATCACTTTGGAGGCGGGCATGTCGATGTAGAGGTCTCCGGTGATGATGTCCCTCTCCGGCAGGGTGTCGAGAAGAGCTTCAGAACTCTCCCGACCTAGGGTCTGCAATGGCGGCCGCGACGGAACTTTTCGTGGATGGAGGCTCAGGTGTTTAAGTTTTTCCCGAGATCGTGAATAAATAGGCGGAAGGGTGGTGTCGGTGGAGGCCTGGGGGCCCCACACCACCCCTTGGTGCGGGCCCACACTTGGTCGTGCCATGGGGTGGTCTGGCTGCCCTGTGACGCCTCTTCGCCCCCCTGGACTTCGTCTTCGTTACGGTAATATTGACTTCGGCTTTTGTTTCGTCAAATTTCGAGAATATTTGTTGTACAACTTTTCTGAAATACAAAACAACAGAAAACAGAAAACTGACACTGTGGCATCTTGTCAATAGGTTAGTGCCGGAAAATGGATAAAAGTGCAACAAAGTGTAAGCAAAACATATATAAATTGGTGTAAAACAACCATGGAGCATCAAAAATTATAGATACGTTTGCAACGTATCAGCATCCCCAAGCTTAACTCCTGCTCATCATCGAGTAGGTAAGTGATAACAAAAATAATTTTTGAGGTGACATGAAGCCAACACAATCTTGATCAAGTTATTGTAGAAGCATTGTGAGCTGGGATCGAAGTACTCTAAACATAGGCATGATAGATATAATTCTAACAATAGAACTTAGCAACTATGATATAATATGAGAAGTAACTCAAACAAAGGATCATGAATAATTGTGCATTGAAAGCAACTGATTGTTTATGAGCATAGAGAAAACATAGCAAAGTGGTACTCAGCATGTCCTATGTTAGTTGAAGATGTTCACTTACTACACATTTTTTATTTGAAATGTTAATTAGTTTGTTGTGCATATTTCAGTGATGCCTCACAGGGAAATATTCAAAATGTTGTATACATTGATGTTATTTGTTCACCCTAAAAAAATACGTTGTATCTATAACTAAAATATATCCATATACCTTCATATCTAAACAAAGTTAAGCAGATTTTTTTAGAACGGTGTGAGATGTTTATTTGAGGGGGACATCCAATTGTGAAGTTGTGTATAGGAGAAGAAAACACGTTCTCTTATTGTGCTCGGGGTAAAAAAGGAGACATGCGATATTCATCAAATAAGATGATGCCGGATATACGAAGATGATGACCGATATCGAGAAATAATTATATTCATCAAATAAGATGACGCCGGATATATGAAGATGATGACCACTATGTTTTTTTATATCCGTAGCAACACACATGCATTTAACTAGTTGTTGTAAGTAATGTGTTGGTGTTGACGTGACAAATGAGACAAGTCATCCTTGCGTTTGTGCTCGACAAACGTTAATCGCCATCCCCGGCTGAATTTATAACACCATTCCATAATCAAAATTTCACATGCATTTGCACCTGGATCCAGCGTTCTAGTCTGTCGATTAGCTAGAACCTGCACGAACTGAACGAAACACACACATGGTTCAAGCTACCTTCCTTCCCCTAATAGCCAATTATTTTTTGGCTATTACCTTATCGCCAACTCAATGAGATTTCGTCTCATAGATATGCAGTGTTACATCTGGTATTAGATTGTGTGATCGCCACATCGTCTCTGTCCTGGCGCAACTCGACCAGCAGAGGTAATTAGTAGACATGTTGCTCGTCGTTAAGTTGCACACGATGCGGCTCGCCAAGCAAGACGGCATCAAAGGAAAGGACGATTCGGTAGAGCCGTGGAGGAGCTTAAGTTCGCGCCCCTCGACATAACAGCATGGGAGGCACCCATCTCTGTGCTCCAAGATGCTCCGGCGAGCTCGGTGATGCCACCGCTACTGGATCTAGGCGAGCTTGTGGACTTGTGGTGCCTCTACGCAAGCCCCCACCCAGGCTCAATTCCCGAGCTTTCCGGGCAGTATGTGGCCTTGACGTCGCGTCCATCCAAATCTTCGCAATCTCATCGAAGCTGATGAGTGATGATGGGAGACTGCCAGCATTCCTTTGTGTCGCTGGTCTTTTTACCTTCCTTCTTGGCGCATAACCATGCACGTAGCTGGTCCCCGCAGAGAGACTTGAAGGATTCTTCTGCCGCGTGATGCTCCTGCTTTCTCAGATTACACCGACGCGATGGATCCTCTACCATGATATGCTCATTCAAGTCCTTCACCTACTACTTGTCATTCCTATCTGCTAAACCACCGCCTCTATAGAAGGGAGGGCAACAACTCCGTAAAAGGGGCTTCTTCGGCTGGATCTCTCCCAACCATTCCCTAGATCACATCTAGATCTCGGCGACAGCTAAAGCTAGAGCTTTGTAAAACCCTATTGCACCTCGCGAGCCTTCGTGGTGCAATACAAACAAGGCAGGAGTAGGGGTGTTACCTCCTCATGCGGCCCCTCAACCTGGGTAAGATCGTTTTTCCCTCTCTGTCGTGATCGCTCACCCGTTCGCCACGTGGTTGTTGTCGCCGAGGTCCTCGTGAAGCTTGGAAGTTGTGTTCGACACCTTTTTTGGGTTCCTCACGAGTACCCGTATTACTTGGGACACGAATCTCTGACAGTTCGAGACTAGCACGAACCTCCTTATTACCATGAAGAATGGTATACACATGTCCCATCTCACGCAACCACTAGTACAAAGTAGCATACCGCTCCTATGTGGAATTTGACTACCAGTCGCGGGCTCCCACCCGCGACTGGCAACTTGCTATTGTTAAGGTTCTACTAGTCGAGTGCGTACCAGATATGCAACTAGTAGGACATGTACTAGTCGTGTTCGTACCCGGATCGAAGCTAATAAAGTATTAGTGACGTCTGCTACTCTGGCCCGCTACTAGTGTGCTTTTTTGTAAATAAAAAAAAGATGGGACCGGTGCCTAGCTGTCGAAATGATTTTAAAAAACACCCTAAAACAAGAAAAAAGCTATCGTGTCCATGTCGCCTCTTTGTGGCATTGACGAGAGGATAGGACCAGTAGCAGATCACCGGATCAAGGCATTGTCGGTGGTAGAGAAGGGCGTCGGAGGTAGGCGTCGGAGCAGGTAGTCGGTGGTGGTGGAGCAGAGCATCAGAGCATGTAGTCGGCGGTGGCGGAGCAGGGAATCAAAGGTGGTCGCCATCATTGGTGAGGAGGTTGTTGCCGTTCCTCTCGAGAGGAGATGTACTTGTCTCTGGAGAGGATGTGATCGCCGGAGGTGGTGGTAACCTTTGGGGAGAAGGTGTAGAAGTGGACGACGAGGAGGGAAAGAAGGTGGAGAAGGGGAATAGGAGGAGTGGGAAGAGAATGAAGAAAAGAAAGTGGAGAAGGGGAACATGAGGAGGGGACAAGGTGAAGAAGGGGAAGAGGAGGGAGAAGGTGTAGAGGAGGAGGGGAAAGT
Organism: Lolium multiflorum; assembly: GCA_030979885.1. Classification (NCBI taxonomy): domain Eukaryota; kingdom Viridiplantae; phylum Streptophyta; class Magnoliopsida; order Poales; family Poaceae; genus Lolium; species Lolium multiflorum. The sequence goes on along the minus strand of CM061748.1, from coordinate 196,882,237 downwards.
AAGAAAGTATAGAGAGAAAGAAATATGTTTGAATTTTTTCAGGAAAATAATTTTTGCATCGAATCTAAAACCTTCGAAAAAACTTTATTTCCACTCTATTTTCCTTTTTATTTTTTGGATTTAAAAATCGGTAAATGTCCATAGTCCATTTAAATCGGATGTAACTTTAGATACATTTTCATATAAAACAAATTTTCATTGAAGGACGTATGCAAAATCCAGAGCTGTTTACCCAAACATGGCGCCATTTTGCAAAATAGGTCAAAACTCATTTTTTTAATATTCCTAAGATCTAGATCACATAATATATGGACATCTCGAGTGATTTTCAAATTTGAAATTTCTATCATTTTTTTTGAAAAAAATCGAAACTCAAAAGGCGATCCACCGGGGGTGCAAATTTTCTGTTATTATTAGTCGCGGGCAGAAATGTGTGCCCTACTAATAAGTGGATACTTGTCATGTGCGCTTGTACGGCGCGCTGCTAGTATTTTGTCCTCATCCACGCCCCGCCAGCAAAATATATGGGAAGTGGGCGGGCAAAGGGACACATAGCCGGTATGGACACAGCTGTCGCGTGCCTCCATTGGCGCGCGCTGCAGGAAGTTTCTAGACTAGAGTCCGGTGGGGGACCCACCTAGTAGTCACGTACCCTACTCTCCTCTCTGCATTCGCGTGCGCATTTCCCGCCCGCGGCAAATAAAAGCATTCGCTTGCGTTCAGATGGGTGCGCTTCCAGTGAGCGTGCCCCTATAACGTTTTCCCTACTAGTGAATAGAAAATTATATTCATAATCATCATCATCATCACTCTCACCATTAGAAGAGGTGTTGGGAGTCAAAGTAGGAGTTACCTTTTATCCCTTTACCATAAGGCACATGTGCAAAGCAGGGGTTGATGATGATTCAGTTGGAGGAGAAGAAACTTCACTATCAAGAGTAGGGCAACATTTTGCAAGATGATCATTCTCATAGCATTCATAGCACGTCCTTCTCTTGATGATGAACTTCTTTGTTCTTCTAGCAATTTGCTCGTCAATGATGTGTGCCAATTTTGTCTTAATTGTCTCTACATGATTATTCATGCAACAAATAGAGGAAAAAGAGGCATTTTGATCATGGCCACAACTAGAAATAAGCATATCATCACAAAACTTAATCAAGCAAATTCTAGGAGATATGCAAGAACCTTTATCACAAGAGTGTGTGAAAATTTATTGCAATAAGTGGTTAAGTCCAAGCTCTATACACCATTAGAAATTATAAAACAAGAATGAACGGTGTAAAGAGAAACTTACCATTATCACATATGATTTATCCACTCGCAGTGTCGTGACCATGTGACTTGTCACATGTAAGTGAAGTGGAAGAAAATTTAACATGCATCGCGACTGGAGGTGGAATCAAATTGGAGCTCTTCATGATTTGAAGGAGAGATAGCTCCTCACATGTACAACTACCCTCATGAAACATGGCCACACCAAATGTTTTTCAAGCTTGATCCACATATCACAAGAAGACTATGAGCAAATGAACTTTTGGGCCCAAAGGGGAACAAAATTCATTAGATAGTTGATATTTGATGTGTAATTTTTTTCTCATCCTCGAAAGAAAGAACTTGAGGACCCGTCAGAGGATAAAAGCCTACATCTAAAAATCGTTCTATATTTGGACACGAAGTCCAAAGATTACAAAGAATGTGATTTCTGCACAAAACATGATTTGTGCCATCAAAGGTAATATTGTCATTGTGCATTATATTACTAGCCGATATCTCTAATCTCAAGGCGGTGAAGCATAAACAAGGAGAGACCTTGCTTTCATACCAATTAAAACAATGAGATGTCGCATAGAGGGGGATGAGTAGGAATTTTAAAAATTATTAGAGATTTGTCTTGTAAGAATGCGAAATTAAAAAATGCTTAATTAACAAGAACAAAACCTAAATAAAATAGGCTCAACTAAGTGCACCAATAAAAAGTTAAGCTAAAAAAGATAGGCACAGGATATATATAGCAAAAGTCATTAGCAAGATATAAGTACTTCAAGCTCGATGGCTATCGCAAGGAAAGTAAACTCGGGTATATAGATAACCGAGACATGCTGAGACGAAGATATTCGCGTGTTTCCTCACACGAAGTGAGGTACGTCACGTTGGATAGATGCGGGCTACCACGAAGGTCTCCCAAGCCCCACGCAGGCTCATATTCTTCTCCAATCCAATACCACGACGGAAAAAGTCCCTTTTATTATGGCTAGCTTTTCCACCACCGCGGAGATGGCAATCTCCACAACCACTTCACTAGCTCCATGAAGGAGAAGCCCAGGCCTCTTCACAATCTTCCACGAAGAGGTCACCGGAGCACCAACCGCCAAGTGAACTAGAAAGTTCACCCTCAAAGAGTAACAATCACATGGTCTCTCACTCAAACTAATCGTAATGGAAAGATCAATACTGATGCAAGGATTCAAAAGCATGAATATCAAGGGTGTTCAAATCCTTCACGCTCAAATCCCACCAAAGCAACAAATGTTATGGAGGAACTAGAGAGCAAGGACAATGGAGGAAATCAACAAATAACTCTAAGATCTATATGCCAAGAGTTGCCATCACATAGAGTAGGAATTGATTGGTGGAGATTGTAGATCTAGATCTCCTCTTACAAATCCCTCAAGAAGATGCAAGAATCATAGTAGGGGAAGGAGAGGAAGCATGCTTTTGAGGTTCAACAATGGAGTATGAGAGAGAGAGAAAATGGAATGATTGACCTTACCTCGTGAAGGAGGAAGAAGGGCTATTTATAATTCAAGGAAGAAAATTAGCCATTTGGAGAATTCCTGCAATCCAGCCCGGCGGCAAGCACACCGACGTCTGTCCTCCCACCAGAAAGGTCTGGCAAGCAAGCCAGCAAACCCAAACCCTCGCTAGTTTTCTACCAGCGCACACGGCTGATCCAGTTTCGAACTGACACGTCATATCCCTCGCCGCGAGCCGGAACGAGTTTGCCGGCCGCCGGAATCGCACTCGACCTAGCCTTTCGGCACATACCACAGAATTCTGGTGGCTGCTGACTGATTTTGGGGGTGATCCCTACATGGCTGGTTTCGTATAAACTCCTCAAACTGTAGTTTTCTCGAAAGAACTAAACTTTCACAAAGTTCCCGAACTCCAATTAATATAAAATCAATTTTGTTGGAAAGATAACGGTAAATAGAACCCCAACAAAAACCTCTCCAACCAAAGAACCGGTAAAAACGTCCAATCGCAAAAAAACAATAGAAGATGCATATGAATACCGTTTTTTATGAACTTGAGCTTGTTGAAAAGCAAGCAACAAGCTCAAGAACCTCACAAAGAGAAACAAGAATAAACAACAAGAATATGGGGTGCAAATTATGCGAAGGATTGAGCTCCCTAAGACGATGTAATCAAGTTACCAAACCAAAAACCCCTCTTAATAGTGCGGGTATCTATTATATATGCCCGTCTCCCAACAACCACCTTGAGACCAGTAAAAGGAAAACCTAGTAAGGCCATACCTTTTCCTTGCGCATCCCGCTTGGCATTGATGACAACACGTCAAGCTCATTTCAAGCTGAAATGCTTCACTAGGTCATGTTGCTTCGTGAAGATTTATAATTTGCTTTCCCATACACTAGTATGTGATAGCTTCATTAAGTCACATTTTCACATGTTCATTATCAACAAATGCACAACAATTTTCAAGCATATGATCTTCTCAATATGCTCATCTTGAACTTGCCTTTCTCAACCTTGATGACGAACACCACTTTATGTCATCCTTTAATGGGCTATATGAGATCTTGCTTTTGATGCATGTCATGGAAATAAACCTAAACCACATAGATAACACAAATGAACACATAATTGAAAAGTCTTACCATGCTAGAAGATCATCCATTGATTAACACATAATGTAGAGCATGACTAAAAATAAGTTCCACACAAGAACTCAATCACATTTTTTTATTCTTGTTCATATCATATTCTTCTCTTCAAATCAATGATGTTGATACCATTACTGAAGATATATCATTATCATTAAAGCATCTACACTTGAATCCAACACATGGACTACAAGAGTTACCTGTGGAATATTTGTTCTTATAAACTCAAGGAAAATATTAGTCTATCGGAATTGACATTAATTACCAAAACCACACGTAGAGGCAATGTACCCTTACATATGGTACAAAAATGATATATTTTTCTTGACTAGATACATTACTTGAACTTTTTGACAGTTTTCTAAGAAAACATTAACAAGATAGACTCTAAATACTAGATTTCTAGAAACAATCATTTGAAATAAAAAGAGCCATGAGTTTAAACTATGGTCATGTAAGATATATCATGTCTGGCGATATTTTTGAAACTACTATATTTGCTTCTTGAATTTCTGTGTATATATTATTATTGTCGTATTCACATTCTCATGTGACGCACACATGCCTAATTACGGGTCACCGAATCTCAGCCTTCATGCATATATTGTGCTTGATATATCACTCCCTCTTATTTGATGCCAAAAGTCTTAATAGGCTATCTATGATAGCTTGCCTCGATTTTTCTTGCCATGCATTATTCGTATACTCTTGATTTATATTACAGTATTAGCCAACAAAAATTTCCAGCTTCAATCATAGAGCTTTCGTACACTTCAATTTAGGGGTGTTTGTTTGGGTTTCTTCAACTTTTCAGGGAAAAAAGCAGGCAACCGAAACAAACAGGGTGCTTTGAAAATTGAATTTGCCAAAGCCAAAGCAGCCTACAGCAGATACCGCAAAGCACGTTTTGAGGTGCTTCCACCAGCTTCCCGCAGCTTTCCCCTTACCAGCCGAACCGTTACTTGCATTTGCCCATTTCGCTCGTGGTATTTACGAAAGTTTGCCACTCGCTCCCTTGGACCAAATCGTTTTCCCCTTGTTCTCTGGTGGCGCAAATATATATCTCATTTCCTCCCTAACACTAACGGCCAGCCGCGCAGTACGCTGCCGCCGCTGTCCTCCCTCCGTCTCCATTCGATTCCCACTGTCCTCGATGCATTCCCGCCGCTCAGGGCGCTCCTTCCCTCCCAGATCGACCGAGTCCCTGCCGGCAGACGTGCGCCGCCCGCCATCATGTAGCCGTAGACGATGAGCAGCGGAGCAGGTCGAGCTCCCAGCTGGTTGTCTGCGAACTCCGCCTCTCCCCGTACACAGGCGCGCGACATGGCTCCGAGCCTACCATCGCATGTTCCTTGCTTTGGTTTTGTCCGTCCGTGCGCCCCTGATTCATCATTTGTTTGTAGGAGTGTACCGCGTATATATGTACATGATACTCGCTGCGATATTTGCATCAGTTGTTCATACAATTCTTAGACCACCTAGCTATTTTAAAACGGATACCATTAAATGATATTGGTACTTAATTTTTAGATGGCCATAGCACGCACCCTTGGACCAATTTTAATTTTGCAAAACATAAGTGATCAATTTATGTGAATATTTTTGTGTGTATATTCCTATGTACTCATGACGATACATGTGAAACAATCAGCACAAATACATCTTCTCGGAATTTTGGGTATTTTAGACAATTCATCTGTTCACAGCCAAACAATTAGCCAAGTACCAATCAGTGAAACTCAGAATAGCAGCTTTACCTGCGCAGCAGCTTTTTCTGCACAGCTGCTTTCCCTGCACAGCCAGCCAGCCACAGACTAAACAAACAGGTCCTTACTTGGGAAGAGACTTTAACTCATCTTTTTTTGGACCCGCTTTTTTGCCTTCACATCTAATGCTCCGACTTTGTCTGCCTCCAAAGACACAAAACCGGCCCTTTCAGTCCATGATTACAGCGGACGCTACCACAGTTCAAGAGGGAGGTGGATCGAAAAGACATGTCGAACGGCTGATTTTGAATCGCACAGGGAAGCCAAAAGGACGGCGTTCCTCCTCACGAGACCTCCAACCAAAATCGCTCACCTAGCTCTATCTCCGATTGGTCTATGTTGATTGAAGGTGGGTGGATGGCACAAAACAAAGATTCATTAGAAAATCGTACTTTGCCGTCTCGTGAAAGAAATAAACGGTTGTGCTATAACAACATTTTTGGATTTTGAGAAGTGGCTGGATTTGTTAGCTTTCATAGGCAGCCAATGACCGAATTGCATTTTTCACGGAAACTGAAATCTTGAAAGAACCTGAGTCATTTCGAGATTTATTTGCATGTGCAGTGCAGCCGAGCAAATACTTTCAATTTACCGCCTAGTAGTATAACTGAAATTGTTGTTGTGGTGGTAACTCATTTGTACAACACTGGTTATGTACGTAGTATGGCGTAGTTAGTATGTATATCACTATCGACAATCCGATAACCAGCCATAGACTGAATTCAAGCAATAGGACTAGGGCAGTACTACAGCTTTCTTAATGGCCATCCAATAACCCAATCTGGTAACTAATGCAGTTTTGAAAATAGAGCATATAAAAATTAGGAAGGTGATCGATTAAGCCAAAATAGATAAGCTCCATATTACAATCATCATGTCCGAAGCATGCACCAAAAAACAATTAAGTGTTCCAGCGACAACGAAGAGCTGCAGACACACAATGCTTAACCTCCAGCAGGAACATCGGAATAATTAAGACAATGAAGATTCTGAAATTTTTGACAAACTAAAACAAGTAGAATGATGATTGAACTGACGTGGTTCTTCTGCAGAACCAACATACTTGCGGTTATACACGCAACTGACAAGACCTGGTTAGAGAGAATACATTAGATGGTATGAACAATAGTTACAGTATGGTAACAAAATATGCATTCAGGATGTTTTTCTTATAAATATCACAGTTGAACATGAGGATGTTAATCTAAACTATAGCAAATCCATGGAAATGAACTTGTTCGGTCGCAAAAACTAGCCAATGAAAATTTTCACTCGGTCGTCGCGTCGGGTTTTTCCCCCATTACGAAAAAATCTTGGCAAATATCTTCATCGGAGTATCTTATACAAGAATACATGATGCAAGGTATCCCTACCAAAATCAGTTCTCTATACATTTTGTTTTTATTTTTCTACCGGATGCTACCAAATACTTCAAACAATGACACTCCTCAGTCTGCCCCGCTATTCTACCCTTTAAATAACAGAAGCTCATCATGAATGTGGAGAACACCACAAAGATAGCAAATGGTTTTCACTTTCAAATGTAACGTACGCACGAAAATAGCATGAACATACTATATATGTGCTGATCATCTATTCTCGTCAAAATACATTTGAGTATGTACAAAGATGGAACACCACATATCCAAGTCGCATCAAATGAAGATGACCCAAGTAGCAACGACAATGGATAGTTCCACCTAAAGATCATGTCATGTTAAATTTATTTGTAGTTCTATGAAACAATAAAAAAATTCTAACTCTCACATATAGTAAATATTATTATTTCCGAACAACCTTTTCTTCTGTTTAGATAAAAGGGGAGCAGTGTCCCTATTATATTATTATTTTCATCTACTTTTCTATGAGCGTCAAGAAACGTATAGCAAAAAAAAAATTGCAGCAACACATGGGGTATTATCTAGCTTATTTAGGATCGAGTGCCTGACCTAGGCCATCCAAAAATACCAAACAACAAGGCTGCTACATTAAAAAAAAAATCGTCCATCCAAATATTTAAGAATCTTGAACTTTGACACACCTGAATTCATCCATTTGCCGGTGCTAATGTTTGCACGCTTTGTCAGGCTCGAGTGGAAGCTCCTGGTTAAAAAAATAGAGATACAATCTTAACTTCTATAACTAAGAATATTTAAATTATAATTACAACATGCTCATCGCGCTAAGGCTACTTCCACTATCTCGTCAGGAGGATAAGACGCATGCATAAACCTCCCTTGAAATTTGGCAAGGAAGAAAGAGAACTAATTAGACTGAGTGATTACCTCCGGTGTTGCTACCATAATCGCCTTCTTCATGTGATATCCCTATGGTTCCCGGAATTGCATGTCCTGATGCAATGTTCATTTCAGCTCCGACGTTTGTTGACTGGCTACCATCTTCCAAGCTAGCAGGATACTTCCGCACAGTTGGAGGCAGAGCCTTACACACGGGAGAAGGCCGATTAAGACTATGAGCAACCCACACCGGGTTAGCTGTGTTGCTTCCTCCTTGTCCATGCCCAATACCAAGACTATGGCTTCCAGTAAAATTATTCTTCTTATTCTTTTCCTTCTCTTGGGGAGCTGTTTGGTTAGCTGAAGTGTTGCTTCTCCCCCCGTGTCCATGCCCACATCCACGCCCACGGCCTCTTCCAGTAAATTTATTCTTATTCTTTTCCTTCTTTTGGGGAGCTGTTTGGTTAGCTGAAGTGTTGCTTCTCCCCCCGTGTCCATGCCCACATCCACGCCCACGGCCTCGCTTGCTCACTGTTGTTCTATCAATTCCCTCACTGGTCTCTGCGTACTTACTGTTAGGTATCACCACACGCTTGGGTCGCTCGACGCGTCCTTGTTGGCCTTGGCTCATGTTGTTGTGGCTTGGCGTAGGGGTGGCTGCAGGTGGTGTCTTAATATTCTCTTCCCCTTGATCCTGCTTTTTCTCGCTAGGAGCGTAAGGCGCAAGAACCCCTCCTGTCTTCTCCAAAGGGGCAGGTTCATTGAGTGTCGCTGTCTTGCCACTTCCTTCCACTGATGCTAGTCCTTTGCTGACCTTGCCACTAACCTTTACCACCTGGGAAACCGAATTGTACGAGCACAGACCTGACTTCTCGTGGCTCAAGGAAGAAGAGCCGACCAGGGGTGTAGGGTTGGACCTGGGACTGGGAGGAACTCTGATGGCTTCCATTATTCTTTCCTCTAATCCCCTGGAGATCTGGACCGGCGAGACACCAATGTTTTCCATTGCGTCGGCCTTCCTCTTGAGGGTCATACCGCCAGAGCCATCAGCAGCAGCGCGGCCCCCTTTCTTAACCATCTCCCCAACTCGCTGGTTGCCCTGCTGTCCTACTGGGATGGAACGGGTGGCCACGGTGGGCAGCGTGTTAGCATGCGTCTCCTGGCTAGGCACTGCGCGCTCGGGCTTCTTCGGTGTCGCCTTCTTGCAACTCATGGAAGAAGAGCTCAACGACGGGGAAGTAGGGCTGAAGCAGAACCCGGGAGGAATTAGGGTGTTTGCTACCATTCTTTCCTCCAATGCCCCCGAGATCTGGACCGGCGAGACGCCAAGGTTTTCCACAGCGTCGGCCTTCCTCTTGAGAGTTACACCGCCGGAGCCATCGTCAGCAGCAGCGCGAGCCCCATCGTGAACCATCTCCCCAACTCGCTGCTCGCCCTGCTGTGCTACCGGAATGGAACGGGTGGCCACGGTGATCGCCGTGTCAGCATGCGTATCCTGGATAGGGACCCCGTCGCGCTCGGGCTTCTTCAGCGGCGCATGGATCTTGGAGAACGACGCCTTCAGCTTGGCCTCGGTTTCTTCGATGATCATCGCCATGGATGCGTACAGATCCTCTCCCTGCCTCCTTCGCTGCGCTTGCAGCTTGTCCAGCACCGCGTCGAGGTGCGCGGACAACTCGTCTTGCTTCTTTTCCCCCGCCTCGTGGATCTTGGCCACCGCTGACCTAATGAGGGCACGGGCCTCCTCTTCAACGATTCTCAACTGGCGAGCAGAATCCTCCTCGGCCTCCGATATGGACGCCCGGCGGACGTCCTCTTGAGCTTGGACCTTCCTCAGCGCGTCGGCGAGAGTCGCCTTAAGCTGCGCCTCGGCCTGAGCGGCCCTGCTCTCGCGGGCCCTAAGCACGCGAGCCACTGCGTCGAAATCAGCCTTCAGGTGTGTGGTACCGAGTAGTTGCACGAGCTGCTCGGGGGAGTAGCTCGCGAGCTCCGCGTCCCGGAGAGGTCCGGCGTTGGAAGCCATGGACGGCGGCGCCGGCGGGTGAGGGGTGAGGGGTGAGGGGTGAGGAGTGAGACTAAGCGAAACGTTGGGCGAAATGGAAACCCTAGAGATCAGGCGCAAGGTACGGGCTTCGGTCTGCGGGCCTTTTGTCTGGTGGTCTGTTGGAGCACGGTCCCCGACTCGCTGTACGTACGCGTTTCAGGAATACAGTTGGGGTACTATACCAGTACGACTGCACTGAACCGCTGCACCGTATATGAGAGCTAGCTGTCACGTTATTGGCTTGGACTCCCAAAAAAACGTCACCGGCCGGCTTGGGGCTACCCAATGCTATCACTACTTGCTGTAGAAATGAGTGATTTGCATCTAGTTTGGACATAGCTAGAGGTATTGCATTGGACATGTATACAAAGCCATCAGAAGGAACTAAAACAGAAAACATATACGGTTAGTGCTAGATTGATCTGAAAGCACGGAGGTTGGTGGCATCAATATGCATGAATAGATGGTTTTGTAACATCAGGCGTCAAAGCACCAGCCTTCAGTCTGCAGTTAACAATCATGACCTTGCGATGCATCGGCGGCTTCCGGATTCTTGGGAAGACAGTCATTCCTATCCTTCTCGATGATCGCCGGGGCAAGTAATCCAACAGTCTTTTCCTATGTCTGTGCCGTTCTTGCAGGGCTGTGTAATCCGGCAGTCAAAGCCTTCAATTGATTTGAGTTAACACTTAACACCAGTGGCTGATCAGGTATCTGGTAAGCAATTCCAGTTGAGAAAATATGTTCGTGCGTATAATGTTTTGCCAGACTGTTCTGACCTTTTGGTAGCTTAGTACGTCAGATGATTGGGCAGAGTACTCACAGTTTTCTAGCAATAGAAGAAGCACATAAGTGTTAATTAACTAAGCTAATATACGATTTTCTCTCTTGCTGTTTCAGGTATGGTCACTATATATGATTAGTTATATCCGGAAATCGGGAGGGCCATGCTTTCCACAAAAATGAAGCAAGTTTAGATATTTGATGTGAATTTATATGTATTGGGGAACTCATCTGGGTCATTCTTTCCTGGCCACCATTGTCAATGTATCTGGAGCCTTGGTGCTTTATCATCAATAGATCAAACTATTAAGTATCCTGCCAGGTTTGTAAACTAAACTTACTTTCAGATTTAGCGAGAGTGCTTTTTGTAATGTTATCTACAACTTCTTTCCATGCTAATAAAAAATGATGGAACCTTTATACGATTTTCTTTGATTTACAAAATTGTATGCAAGAACACTAGCAAATACTACATGCTAGAGTTTATAGGTCAATCAATAAAGATAGCAGTATTCATTTTTATAGCCTATTTCAGTGATGTAGTACCATGTATCACTTGTGCCATAATAACAAGAACTTTTCCTTAAATTTTAAATACTATAAAGTTAACATGGGTACTACTTTGTTAGAATTCTATTTGGCCGTCCTTTTATATAATACATCTTATACCATACAGTTTGACGGGTTTAATCTATCTATCTATCTATCTATCTATCTATTATATTATTAAAACAACAAACAATGAATGGCTAAGATTTGACATGAGGAAGGAACGGCTAAGATCTAAAGAAGAATTAAAAAGGATCCACGTCTACATTTTTTTAAGATGGTATATATCCAGATTTATCGAGTTGTTACATAGAGTCCTAGAGCAAAATACAAACTGTTTACATAACAGATTGTGACGACGACGATCCGTCATCCTTTTGCACTGGCCGTTTTGGAGTTGGAATCCAATCTAGATGGTCTTCAGCTCGAGGCTATGTCTTCTTGGCCAGTAATATATGTATCTACCACTCCCCGCCAATGCTATGCCGCATCGACGAGACTGAGCGCGGAGATGTCGATCCTTTACATGGCAGGCAGCCGGCAGTCTTGATCACACCGACGCGACGAAGCACTGCTATCTCGATCCTTCCCATGGCAGCCGAGTCAGGGTTGTAGCCGTCGGACCATGCTCACAGAAGGTATCGCTCATGCGCAGGTACTTGCTGATAGATCCTTTTCGAGGCGCTGTTCATAGAGGAAGTTATTTTCTCAATGCTACAAACATGCAGGTTCCTTGACCAGGCTCCGGATAGAGATGTCATCGTGCATCACATGAAAGGATGTTGATTTCTTAGACGCCAACGGCGATGAAAAGCGAAATAGCAGCGGATATAGATCAAGAGAATTGGGGTTGCTGGAAGAAGCCGCATGGCCGGCCAGGATCTTGCCAACAAGCCGTTGCGCCTGCAGCATATGCATGTTCATGTTAGTTGTTTATATGTTCATGTTAGTTGTTTATATGAATGGAATCACGTGATCAAGACAAATCAGGTTTTCCTATATCAGACCTGAATTGGAAGAGAAGATGAAATCCGTCTCCCCCGATTGCTCTTATATTGGTCTTTCGACTTTGGCATTAACAGAGAGACGTGCCGCTTTCCATGCTAATTGAAGCTACAAACTGCACCACCGTTGCAGGCATGATCTTTCATGCTGTACAGCCCTAATCTATTTTGTTTGTTGGTTGAGGTAACTTATCAAGCTAGCTTTCTGCTCGATTCAGCCCGAATTTGTTGTAATGGATGATTGGACTATTCTGTATATGGCAGTTGCGGATCTTCAAGCTAAAGTATACTAGGTTGATTAGTGGATCAATTAAACTTCACTTGGTATATATACTATGCTACTCTATATCTTTGATGGAAGTGCACGGCTCACCAGGAAACATCAAAAGCGAGGTAATGTCCTTTCGTATGTGTAAATTTGTACTGACCATGAAGTATAGATAGGATTAATTCTTTTAGAGAAAGTAGTCACATGAACACACAACCGTTAATATGGCACAATATATAAGTGCATTATTTTTAAGTAGATGGTTTCACTTCGCGGGCTGCAAGCAGACCCTAACATTATTGGACTTCAGTTTTACTTAGTTTAAATAATAACTAAAACTCAGGGAAAACAATTAGCCAAAAACATTACAATACAAGTGAAATCGGAGTAATTTAGAAAACAGAGCAAGAATTTTAACTTTTCTTTTGTTCTCTATATGAAATCCAGTAAAGCTCATCATTCGGGTATAAACTGATGTAACAATAACAATTGGATGTAAATATGAAATTTAGCAAAACAACGGTCTAAAGATATGTGCATAATTAGCAATTTGATAATTTGAATTAATTCAGTAATGTTTTTGCTGCATAAGAGCTACTCCATCCGGTTCAAAATAATTGCCTAAAAATATGTGTACCTAGACATATTTTAGTGTGTACATACATCTATTTCTGGACAATTATTTTGAACCAAAGAAAGTACTATTTGTTTGTTAATGAGGCTTTTCTCCTGTCAAGAGATTCTTCAACGATGCATTCAGAACATCGTCCTCTGGATTCATATGTTCGAGCAAGCAGACCGTAGTTGTATTGATGCCATGTGTGAATACTTCCTTCAATGTTTGGTGTAATTTTTCGTTTGTTCCTCTTAATTCCTACCCATGCAATCTTCCTGTAATTGCTTCATATTTTGTGTACTTCCCTTGAGGTTGCTTCGAGTATTATATCAACCGACAGGAAATCTTCCCGAAAAAATAACCACTACATGGTGAAAGGTTATTCAATTAAGTTTAGAAAGAAACTAATATTTTATCATGATAGCCATTGATGAAAATATTATAGTATATTCACCAACATAATATCAGTGTAGTCAAAAGTTACTGTATCAAATTGAGTAAAATTTAACCCTTCGTCAAATTAAGTGTCGGATCAAACATGACAAAACATAACATAAATATATCTAGCCGCGCTAATGCGCGGGCCATCCTGCTAGTTCCACTTAAACGCCGTGCTTCTAGGAAAAAACAATTTGATGAGGATGACAGTATTTGCATCGAAAGCTTGAAAAGCTTTTGAAGTTATTTTTTGGTTGTGGTGGATATGGCAAATTCTTCGGTGAAACCCGATTTGAGGAACTTAATGTGCTACTTTTTTTTTGCTTAGCTCAAAGACCATGAAATCTCAAAATGATACTGCACTAAGAAAATGATGCAACAAATCTTATCTACTATACCCGTGGTTGGACCTTTAGCTGAGAGAAGTTTTTTGAAGTTAAATAATTGAAGAACTAATTGAGCTCGTCCATGTCACAAGAAAGATATATTAAATTAATGATTTGGACACATTATGTATTGATAAGGCTATGCTCGATGAGATAGATGTTGACATTTTTATTTATGATTATTCATCTACAAATGTGATTAGAAGTTCCTTCCTTTGGTAACTGCTCATAGCTTTTCTTATTATTATTTACAGGTGGGAGATGGTGGCTCACACTAGTAGAAAACATGGCTTCCGTTCGGAGGTTCCCCGAGGGCATTAGTCCGGGTAGCATTACGAACCGGGACTGATGTGAGCATTAGTCCCCGGTTCGAACGGCTAGGACGCCGCACGGGGTAGGGCCAACATCAGTCCTGGTTCGAATGGGACCTTTAGTTCCGGTTGGAGACACCAACCGGGACTAAAACCCTTTAGTCTCGGTTGGTGTCTCCAACCGGGACTAAAGGTCCATGTTCATATATATACACCCCCAACCCGAACTTGTGTGTGAGTTGGTTTGTTTTTTCCATCTTATGCACAAGTGGTGTATGCTTCTTTGTTTTTCCCCTCTATGCACAAAAGGTGCTCGATGAAATGCCTGAGAGCATGATGCTACTTGAGTTCACACAAACAAACATGATATGAAGTGCTTTAGCCAAACTTAAGATTTCTCCTCTTTCTTTCCTCCTCGATCGAGGTTAACAACTTTATCATTTCATCTGTCATTGATACACTGCATGTGTCGATGTACAATGGTCATTTCTTTAGATGTTTTGTAATTGTTTTTGATAAACTTAATTATATAATGCAGAAGAACCGGCAACGGATGTACGGTGACCGACGTACTGCCGAGTTCATTACAGGCCTGCATAATTTTATTGGTGTGGCTGAGGCAAACAATATGAATGGTTTTATGTGTGTCCATGTGTTGTCTGTCAGAATAAGAAGGATTACTCTTCCTGGAGAACCCTTCACACATACCTAATTCGGTTTCATGCCCGGCTATAATTGTTGGACCAAGCACAGAGAAAGAGGGGTTATGATGGAAGACAATGAAGAAGAATAGGATGATGAAAACTATCCTATGTTCCCTGAATATGGTGATACTGCAACGGGGGAAACTGAAGATCAAGAGGCATCAGATGAGCCCGCTGATGATCTTGGTCGGACCATTGCTGATGCAAAAAGAGATCGTGAAACTGACAAGGTGAGGTTGAAGTTTGAGCATATGTTAGCGGATCACAAAAAGATGATGTACCCAAATTGCGAAGATGGCTAAAAAAGTTGGTAGCACACTGACATTGTTGCAATGAAAGGCAGAGAATTGTTTATCTGAGAAGGGATTTGAGAAGTTGCTGAAAATAATGAAGAAGATGCTTTCAAAAGTAACGAATTTCCTGCCAGTAAGTAGGAAGCAAAGATGGTTGTCTGCCCTCTACGATTAGAGGTGCAGAAGATACATGCATGCCCTAATGACTGCATCCTCTACCGCGGTGAGGTGTACGCGAATTTGGATGCATGTCTAGTGTGCATTGCATTGCGGTATAAGATCAGACAAGATAACCCTGGAGATATTGAGGGCGAGCGCCCCATAAAGAGGATTCCTGCCAAGGTGACGTGGTATGCTCCTATAATTCCACGGTTGAAACGTATTTCAGAAACAAAGAGCATGTCAGGTTGTTGCGATGGCACAAAGAAGACCGTAAGAAAGACGCGATGTTGAGACACCAGGCAGATGGATCGTAGTAGAGAAAAATCGAGAGAGAGTTCCCGGGCTTTGCAGATGACGCAAGGAACTTATAATTTGTCCTAAGTAAAGATGGCATGAATCTTTTTGGAGAGCAGAGCTGCAGTCATAGCACCTGGTCTGTGACTCTATGCATCTATAACCTTCCTCCTTGGTTGTGCATGAAGAGGAAGTTTATTATGATGCTAGTGCTCATCCAAGGCCCGAATCAACCCGGCAACCACATTGATGCGTACTTAAAGCCATTAGTTGAAGAACTTCTACAGTTGTGGGACGTAAAATGTGTATGTTTGTCGGATGAATAAAACCAGGAGGAATTTTAGCTACGAGCATTGTTGTTCGTAAAATGTATGTTTGTCGGACAGACAAAGAAGGGATACAATGCATGCACGCACTGTTTAGATAAGACTGAAGGTACATATTTGGATAAATGTAAGAAGGTTATGTACCTGGGGCATCGTCAATTTCTTCTGACCAAGCATCCCGTAAGAAAGAAAGGCAAGCATTTCAAAGGTGAGGAAGATCATCGGAGGAAGCCTGTCCACCTTACTGGCGATGATGTATCTGGTATGTGGTAAAGGATCTAGAGTTAATCTTTGAAAATGGTCCTAGCAGTTAATCTGTTCCGAATGACGCTACCCTATTGTGAAGTCCTAGAGGTCTGCTCTTAAATCGACGTGATGCACGTGACGAAAAAAATCTTTGCATGAACTAGGCTTCATGGGCATGTTTGGGAAGATAAAAGATACACCGGAAACATAGCAGGACCATCAACGCATGAAAGAACGAGACATCATGCATCCAGAGAACGAGATGGATAAAAGACATCATTACTGTAGCTACACTCTTTTTTGTATGGCTTTTCGTCGAATATAATGGGAATAATAAATATGGCAGAGAAAACAATTGTAGAACCTAAAGTCTCTACACTGCCACGTGATTATGATGTAATTGCTTCCGGTTGCATTGAGGAGACTTCACCTAGAAAATGTTCGAGTAACCATTGTGAAGCTATGTGCATTCCTCGATGCAATTTCTCGAAAGTTAATCAATCCACAAATTCTACCAAGGTTGCAGAATTATGTTGTCCAATGTCTTGTTAGTTTTTAGTTAGTGTTCCCACCATCCGATACGTGCATTTTGCATCATCATTATTGCTACATATATGATTAGTTTTCATTGTTATTTTTCACCGTACACCTTTATTTATGCATTTTAGTCGATTTTCGGGACTTTCTTACATAGTCCCCTTTATTGGTATTTAATGCCTGGGAGGCATAAAACCTCGTTTTTAGTATTTTATTTATTTTAGGGCTTTCTAGATCGCTAAAAATCGAGGCAAAAATACATGATTAGTTTTTCACCCGGAGAAGGACCGTGAGTGAAAGAAGCACGCGATGGGAGCCACGAGGGTTGAATGGCCCCAGGTGGTGCGCCCAAACATGTTGGGTGCGCCACCCAGGTCTGTTCGCTCCTCGAGCGTCGCCTCGGGCCCTCCTTTATACCAGAGCCTCCGTTTCGCCCAAAAACCTAATACATATTTTTCCCAAGATTTATTGAGGTGGAGGCAGAGGCGAAAGTCCTCTCCTACTCTGGGAGAGGTCAGATCTTGCTACACATGTGACTCCGGTGAAGAGGAAATCGACGCCATCGACATCCCCACTCCTCCTTGGCTTGGGAGGAGGCATCTCCATCAACATCTCCATTAGCACCACCATCTCCATCTACGATATCGGCGTCATGTTTGTGAACCCCGGATATTGTTTTCTAGTGATGTTGCATGTTTGTGATCGGTACTTTTTCATTATTTGGTGGGGAGATTATATATTCAGATTGTGTTGTAACTATTATGCCTCTGCTCCATATCATGTTTGACACATGTGAGTAGTTCCCCACGTTCCTAGAAGCATATGATGATCTGGCTATGATTCTATATGATGTGCAATGAGTATTTGGTCAAGTTTTCTATTTTTTATGTTGTTCTACGATGGTTTTATGCGAACATAAAGTGCATATTACTTCATCTATATGGGCTCATAGGGCTGCACTTCAATCTAATGCATTTGTGTTGGAAGGGACGGACTGACAGAAACTGTTTTCCAATACTATGTGTTGCATTAGAGGAGTTTATGTCGGGGACAAATGATATTATTGCTATAGTGGGACATTTATGTCTTAATGATTCCTATACTTGCACATGAAAATATCTCTAGAAACCATCATAAGGGGTGTGTTTGCATATATCTATGGTTGCACCTAATTTAGGCTCCGTCACTAATCGAATAAAGCTTGACAAAATATTTATCATGTTGTGTAGAACTCAGCTGCTAGTAAATCCATGCCGCCATCGGGAACTTTAGTCTCATATAAGCACACACACTTGAGCTTGTCCTCTTGCTGCATAGAGGATTGAGCTTTTCTCTCATCGAGAGCATTTACTTATTTGCTATTTATGGTCACTTACCTCATCTCACTTTTCTCCTCCCCTGCTCTCGCTCATCTACAGTAGTCTTGAGAGGAGCTCTCCCTTGACCGGGCCACCGACGGCCGCGCCGCCAGATTAGCTGGCCGGTGTGTGTCTTGGCTGGCACCAGAGTAGTTTAGGAGTAGTATAGGGTTGTTTTGTTGTTGTGTTCGGCTTGATGCCGCGTCTTCGGCTTATGCCCCGTAGTGGAGGTGGAACCATGGATCTCCGCTGGATCCATGGTCCAGGAGCGCTGGTGCTGCTGCTTGGCCTTCTCCGGTTGGAGGCGAGCAGCGGAGGAGGCGGATCCACCTTCTCCAATAAGGCAGCGGCGACGGATCTTAGAAGCCGATGCGGTACCAAGATCTGTGAAGCTCTTCTGGCCAGCCATGGCGGCGAGGGGATGAGCAGTGAGATCCGGGTGTTTCAAGCGTACTTTCTCCAGGCCGGCCTTGGTGGCGAGGGGGAGGATTGATGCGGGAAGCCTCTCTGCACTCCGGTGACTAAATCCAGGTCAGTGGAGGGCAACAGCAGGTTGGGGATCGTGCTTCTCTCTTCTTCCCTGCCTCACCACGGTCGTGAGATCGAAGAGGATCATGAAGCTAATGCCTCCCTGTGTTGGGGCCTTCCTTTGCCGGTGAGGTGCTATTCGTCTGAGATCAACAAGCAACTGGCGAGCTTGCCGTTGCTATCCAAGCCCGTGAGGACGGCAACTCTACAACCTTCGATGCGGAGGCCATGGCTCGACTCCGTCGCGGGTGCTCAAAGCTGCTCTCCTGCGAAGTGATCCGTTCCCCGAAGGATGGTGGTGGACCGCGACTTCTCGTCGGAAGGGGCTCCCGAGCAGTTGGCCCTTGATCCTCGGCGGCGACGCCTTGAGGACGCCAGCGATGAGTGGCAGAGACACTATTGTCCTTGATTTCTTCGATCTAGTTCTTTCTAGGGTGTTTTCTGTAAAGTGTAGGCCCCTATCTTCAAATATTAGATTCTTAGAGCGAGTTATTGCAAGGGGCTTACTGCAAAATGTATTCTTGACACTTTAATGAATGGTTCTCTGGGGTCTTCTAGACCCCTCCTTGTGTGCAAAAAAAACTTATTTGCTATTTAGTTTCTGCATTTTATTTTTTATTGCAAACTATACACCCAAAAACACCAAAACTGCTACTTCATTATTATTGCTTTCTTATCGATTCTGCTAACCAATACCTTCAACTCCTCGTGGGTTTGACAACCTTTCTTATTGAAAAGTACTACAATTGATATCCTGCACTTAGGAGCCACCACCATCCTTCTTCAATATTATGACGCATCTCCTGGTTCACCTAGTCAAAGAGATTTCTATTCTCGTTCTTGTATTTTCACACAATATGTTCCCCTTTGAGAGGTTTATGTGTGTCTTAAATAAATATATTCATAATCGTGCTAGGCTAGAAGCAAGCATCTCCAAGGGCTATGGAACAGAGGAGGTCATTGAGTTCTGTGTTTACTTTATTTCTGACTTTAAGCTGATTTGTGTTCCTCAATCGCGGCATGAAGGGAGACTGAGTTGAAAAGACACGCTAGGAAAGAAATCAATAATAACTACAGATGGGCATTCTTTCACTCACTACCGAAAATCTATTATTTGCCTAGTGCGAACAAAAGACTCGGCAAATATTTTACTACAGGACCCTGCAGATCGGCAACATAAGGTTACCAATAATTGCTCTGGTTAATTGTTTTTGCTCTCTTGTCCCCTAGTATGAGATCCTCTTTCGCATAAAATAGGTTGTAGAATTTATGGGATTCTAGGGGATTAATTATGTGGAGGTCCAGATGAAGCAATATCTCTACAAATCCGCAGTACTGTATCCAGTTTTGGATGGATATTAATCTCCCCCACCAAAGTTTACCCGATTAAATAGTGTTTACTTGGTTTAGCTCGCCTTGTTAGTAGGATTTTCATTTTTTTAAATGTTAGTAGGATTTCATCGTTCATCTTGGAATTGTAGGTTTTAAATGGTTCATGGTGGTGCTCATATATCATCATTACTCCATGCAGAGTTGAACAACTGAAACGAATCAAACTTGATCATCGAGGTTTCAATTATTAATCCTCTTTGTTAGCTTATATGCTAGCTTAATCATTTACTATACATTATTCCGATGTTTAGTATATTCGTCATGGTTGTATATAATATTTAGGTCCTTATCAAGGAGTGAAAAAACAATTATGAGCCTCACTACGTATGGGCCATGATATAGAGATGTCTAGGTCAAAATTTAATCGTATTAGGAGGCGTGCCTATGAAGATATTTGCCACGGGTGTATTCGCGGGCACCGGGGGTTAGACCACCCCCTTTTAGGTTGGTAGTAAAGAGGCAAGGCAATCCGAACAATCTCACACAACATGCCAAACGCATGGTGGATTTACCTAGGTTTAGGATGCTAGCAAACTCTAGCGACCCTATATCCTGCTGGTCTCATCTTGTTGATTTTGTTCTTGAGGGATATATTACAATGCCAAACTGGCTTGTCGGGGAGAGCCTGGCAAGGGCGTTCGAAGATCGAAAGAGCTACGGTGAGAAGACTCTCTCTGTAGCCCCTGGTATCAATAGAATCCAACCCCCTCCTTCGATTCCATGGTCTCCTATTTATAGGGTGGAAAACCTAGCTACATGCCGGATAGGCGTCCTGCCATGTGTCAGAGGGTTCCGATACCTGGCATTATCTTGCTGCCCCCGGTTATCCTTTTGGAGAAGGCAGCGATCCCATGATTGCTGGGCCCTCCCTCTATACCAACGCAATCTCCTTCATGGGTGTCTTGTGAGAAACCCGGCGGTGTAGCTAGTGCCTTGCCGGGGGGTCATGGGGACACGGATTCCCACTGCACTAACACTAGCCCCCGGCATGGGCCCAGTAGTCGAACGGCTTTCCCTACTAGGGTTGTGCCCTTACACAAGTGATGGCCACTAGAGAGGCCCCTTCCTCACTTCGCCTTCCTGAAGTATTCCTAAAATGTGTGGACGTGTCGCGTCCTCTCCCATGTTCTTGGAATATTCGGGGGATCTCCCTACCCATGTGATCCTCCACGGGACTCCACGTGATGATTGTAGAGGCACCTTGCATTGAGGCTGCCTGTTTTCTATGCCTTCAACCCCACTAGGATGTAGATCGACACCACCTAATTCTTGCGCACCGAGCGGAGACGAGAGAAACATTGGTATTGCGTTGTCAGTTTACCACATTTTTCTACCAAGATATGATGGTGCAAATCTGAAACCACCCTAACCTCCCGAAGATATACGCCACTTCCAAGCTTCCACGGATGTTGTCGACTACCAGATCCACGAGCGTCGAGGGAGGCGGGGAGAGGCATGTCGCTCTTTCCCATGTCGGAACTGTTGTCGTCGCGGGAGATGAGCAGCCACACGATCCTCATCCCGGGGACTCCAAGGTATTCTGTTACCGGTCGTTGTTCCAATGAGCTAAAGTTTTTATACGCGTGTTTTGCTATGAGTACGTGTAAATTTATCATTTGTTCACATTGTATAGAATGAATTTATTAGTACACTTGTTTTTGAGTAGTTACTCAATACCTACTTACTATACTTTAGTATTTTTCTCATTGCCATGTTATAATTTGGTTACTCCTACTTAGAACCAGTTAATGTGTTGTGCAGTTCTATGACTTTAAATTGCTGGCTTGTCCACATTGTATAGAATAAACTCATAAAACTTCTTGATTTCGATATTTGTCCACATTTCCATGTTATAATGGAGTATGTAGTTACCATCCATATCATTTTACTGTTAGTGTTGAGGAACTGAATTTATTAACTCATACAGTTAGTGTTCGGAGATATTTTATGCCGTTCATTATGTTCGCCATGTCCTTTCTTCATTGTTGTTGTTCCAAAATTTGTGTTGCTAAGTCAGAAGTCTTGATAAGAGAACCGTATTTTGGTGATATTGTCCAACATGATTGTATTTCCTTATTGAGAACAAGCATTTATATATAAATAGGAAGCCAATGGAAGCCTATTTTTGTTCCAGCAAGTTGCTATTGTGACGTTTTTGTGCACTATACATAGCATTTTTCAAAGTAACAATGTCTTGTATAGTGTCACCCAAATGTCACACAGAGGTAACTATGTTATACTTTGGTGACACTGTACAAGAATAACAGACCCGAGACAAATGCGAGAAACTATGTTTCGTAATCTTAGAACTTCATTTAGATCTTGGCGCAGAAGATTCATTCATGAGGCCACTTTGCATGTTCATACGGTCAAGGACAAGCATGCTGAAGTTTTCACATCATGGATTGAAATTTTTTGTAGCCTTTTTTTTCTTGTATTTACATCTTTTGAGTTTTGTAAAGGGGTTAATATTTAATAAAATACTATGGGTGTTTTGCCCCACAATCTCTTTGTCAAAAAGGCGAGCATTAACACCTTATCCGATGATTTGGATGCACCTTGCCTTAATGGTCGTCGAATGATTATATGAGCATATGCATAGGTAGGTTACTATGTAAATCCGGCGAAATTAAGTTTGCTTATAATTAGCATATTTCCTAATATTGTTATTTTTTGTTTTACAAGATCTGTTTCATAGCCAGAAGAAATCAGCTAAACCAGTCTTGGGAAAGCAATGTCACTTTCCAACTTTGTAGATTTAAACATGTGTTACATCAAATTATAGATGATTGCATGTATTGTCAACCTTAAAAAAGAAGTTGACAGTGCAGCAGGAACTTCATTAGCATGGTTTTGCAGGGAATATTGTTAGCATCAAGCAGTAGATCTCGGCCGCGGACCAGTGGTTATTCCGGACCTTCCAAGATCCCTAGGAAATATTGACAGGTACCAAAAAGTAATAATCGTCATCAATTGAAGGTGCCTAAAATGGTTAACAATTTGAGGCAAAATTAAGTTTAATAAGTACATTATTTTTCCCGGTAATTTCGAAGGTGCCTCAAAATGGTTAACTATTTGAGTCACTTTTGGTTGATGCATGAATGGTGATTCTTTTGAGGCACAATTTATAAACTGCCCGCAAAACTAACAATTAGAGGCATCAGTTCCAAAATAGAGCCCAAAGTGGCTCCAACTTTGGGATGTGGTGTAGCGAAAGACAATCATCTAGTTATCTATAGGAAAAAGGTTCTGAACTTCTACCTACAGTCATGATCGTCAGAAATTGAAAGCCCAAAGATCGCACATTATTACAAGAAAAGGTTTCTTATTACAAATTGGCATCACACACAATCTTTTTGGGTCATTGGTGAGGGTGCAGTTTGCACATTGTGCGGGAGGATCACTGATGCACATAAATGTGCAGCAAAGACGTAAGGGGTTCAATTTATAAATTAAACCGTGAGGTGAAGCCGTTGGCCGTCGTCCGCGCCACTAGCACTCCAGCGTCGGCAGCCTGCTATGCTAGACCACCATCGTTGAGGACAAGTCTGTGGCCAGTCGATAGAACAAGTCCAGGGGACGACACGAAGAGGCGGCGAGATGAGATGGCTATATTTTCTATATTTGCAACTGTGTGCTAAATTTTGTTAAGATATAAATAGAAAACCATGTAATGTAAATTAACCGACCACACACCATACATGGTTTCGACTGACTGTGCTCGATCGGGCTACTGGCTTATCGTTTGCCTGAGCTCATAAGCACGATGGCATGCATGGTTGGCAGTGGAGAGCATCCACCCCTTTGATCTCTTGAAAGCCATGGCGGAGGAGTATGTAAGCCATGGTGCAGTACGTATGAAAAACAAAATCCAGAGCCGCTGGACAATGGAATTGCTGAAGGAAGTCTCCTGTGCCAGAGACCACGCGCCCGAGGATTGGGCCGTTGCATACGTCAACAGGTGCCGGCAGCACAAGCACAGCGACACAGTGTGCACTACTGCGGAGTGCGGACTGACCGATTGGCCCCGCACCTGTATTCCTTTCTACAGCAGACTGACGGCCCGCAGACCAAAGTCATTGTCTGTCTCTAGGGTTTCCCTTCCCCTCCTCACTCTCTCCCCCAACGGTTTAGCCGTCGGCCGCCGGCGATGGCCTCCAGCCACGAAGCCCGCCTCGACGCCTAGTTCACGGCCGGGACAGAGCGCCCAGCGGCTCGTCGGCTACCTCCGCGACCGGCGCCCCAGCAACGCCCACTACGACTCGATCTCGAGCGTGCTGCGCGGGACGGCGCCGACGAGCAGGCAGAGAATTCTGCACCAAGCGCGGAAGAGTCCGCACCTTCCGAGATCCACGTTGCGTGCGTGGCGCCCGGTGAGACAGAGCCCGAGGATCTAGGGATCGCCACCCTATCCAGTACTAGGAGGAGTATCCAGGGCTCCTCCGGCTACAGCAGCAAGAGCAGCGGGTCGTGGAGGAAAAAGGAGCCGGAGGAGAGCCTGCAGATGGCCCTGTGGAGTAATTCTGCACGCCTGCCAACAATCACGGAAGAGCCCGAGGCCGAGGACGATGAGACAGAGCTCGCAGATCTAGGGATCGCCACCCTATCTAGTGGGTACATCCACGCTCCTCCGGTACCGGTACAGCAGCCGGTAGTGGAGGAAAGCCTGAAGATGGTCCTGCGGGAGAAGGATCTTCCGTTCAAGAAGAGGAAGCGGGCCATGGTCCAAGATCAAGATGACAACGAAACTGCCCCGCTCCCGACGGTCAAGGTCAGTAAAGCTTCTCCTCCAAGAATTTCCTACGAACCTGCTGGTCCATCTCAGCCGACCAAGGATTCATGTCTCGTGCAGGACGACGAGGTACATCTTCCTAATGCTTCCCCCGTTCCTCTCAAGAGGAAGAAGGCACAAGATATTCCTCCAGTCATGATGAAGAGGAAGAAATGGGCTGCCCCCTGCGTGGTCCACCGCGAAATTGTCCCTGTCCTTCCGACCCGGAACACTTGTTCGGAGGACAACAAAGAGAAGGCAGAGATTGGTCTGACAAGCGAGGCGACACCCTTTGTACCCACTCATTTGGAGGAGAACCGAGAGATGGCCGAGATTGGCCTGCCAAGCGAGGTGACGCAGGAGGAGGCCAAGGAGCCTGCACATCTGGGGATTGTGAGTCCAGCCCCAACCATTGTGCTGCAGCAGCAGGATAAGCAAGTAATCACGGAGGAAGCAGAAAACAGTCAAACACCCATTGCACCCACTGGTTTGGAGGAGAACCGAGAGAAGGGCGAGACTGTTGGTCTTCCAATCGAGGTGATGCAGGAGGAGGCTGAGGAGAGTGCTCATCTGGGGATTGTGAGTCCAGAGATAATCAACGAGGAAGCAGGAAACAGTCAGACACCCGTTGCACCCACCCGTTTGGAGGAGAACCGAGAGAAGGGAGAGACTGATGGCCTTCCAATCGAGGCGACGCAGGAGGAGGCTGAGGAGAGTGCTCATCTGGGGATTGTGAGTCCAGAGGTAATGGAAGCAGGAAACAGTCAGACACCCGTTGCACCCACCCGTTTGGAGGAGAACCGAGAGAAGGGACAGACGGATGGCCTTCCAATCGTGGTGACGCAGCAGGAGGCCGAGGAGAGTGCTCATCTGGGGATTGTGAGTCCAGCCACAACCACTATGCTGACACAGGAGGATAAGCATGTAATCATCGAGGAAGCAGAAAACAGTCAGACACCCGCACCCACTCGTTTGGAGGAGAACCGAGAGAAGGGAGAGACCGCTGGCCTTCCAATCGAGGAGACAGAGGAGAGTGCTCATCTGGGGATTGTGAGTACGGCCCTAACCACGGTGCAGGTGCAAGTTCGGGGGGGCAGCAAGGAAATCATGGAGGAACAGGATACTGGCGTGGAAGTCTTGTACTCTGACCATTCATTGATGGTTGACACTCCCAACAGCGATGGAGTAAGTGGACGTGGACGCAGACGTGGACGCGGACGCGGACGTGGACGCGGACGTGGACGCGGAGGCAATAAGAAGAAACAAGCGAAAGAGAAGGATGTCGGGGAAAGCAGCCATAGCCGCGGCCGTGGCCGTGGGCGTGGACGTGGGCGCGGACACAGCACTGCGGATATGCCGGAGCAGGCTGCTTCAAGCTCAGAAGGTTGTCGGGTGTGGCTGATAAATTCAGAACCTTTTCAATTGCCTCAGGAGGACAATTGGCTACAACGATTGACACGACTTGAAAAAAGTTCTGTGGCTGGCCACTATAGAAGTACCACATCAGCATTGACTCTCCTCACTATTGATACTTCAATGGACATATACTATAGTGGTACAAGAAATCATAATCTGACTCGCGAAGAATTTGCAAGAACAAATCTGACAATAGGGATGGGCGTCAACATCAATGGTGAAGGGACTTCACATGATGGAGGCGATGGTGTGGACGAAACTGCACAGAAAGGTACGACACTACTTCAAATGAAATGATTAAATATGTATAAATAAATAAATTCATAGCACCATACTTTTTTTTTGTAACTAGGAGCTTCTCACAGAACCGATAAACTTCAAGTACTGTAGACAGCCCGAAATAGGATACATCATATAGGTGTGTGTGTTCAATTTCACCACTAAAGAGTAAAGACCCTCGTATGTGATGTGATTGTTATTTTATGCATATGGATTCTAAACCTTGTGTTGCCTCTCACTTTCGGTTCAATCTTGTGTTGTGCAACTTCTTTCAAAAAGTTTACAATACTAGTATTTTTCAAAGAGCGTAACACTCGGCAAATATGTTGCTGAGTATCCATAGCCGAATAACATGTTGCCGAGTATCCATAACTGAATATCTTTTGATACTAGACAAAGCCATATTTTCCAGTAGTGATTCAATCACACCATTTTTCTGAAGTAAAAAAATAAGCTGAGTTGTTATTCTTCTACGTGATCCTCATTCTGTGATTATGACAGCTATATATATTGTGGAGTATTTTTCCAACCATGTCTAAAGTTTGTCTTTGGTTTTCCTATAGGCTTCACATGAATGTGGACTAACGAATTGATTATTTCATCTTTGTTACTGTTACTTGCCTCTCGCATGCATATCTTATTGAGTTTTTTTTTCTTCTAATTTCAGAATAAAGCACAACTGAAAAATTATGGACAACTGAGGTAATTCTCTACTTCCACGCTCGCTTTATATTTGGTTAATGATGCAAAGAAATTGATGATTTACAATACTAGGTTAACTAATTTCGAACTCATTCCCATGTTATACGTCGCTGCCTTAGCATATATATTCTTCAATGCTCCATTTAATTAAAGTAAACAATGTCATCAAAGTTTTTATGTTATGTTGTTTGACCTTTTAGTTGACCATGTTGTGGGGTATATAAAATGCATCCGAGGGTGCAAACTAACTAATTTTCAGAAATTTATTTGATTTGGTGATTCGTCTGAGCTCAACTACATTTTTTTTAGAAATGGGGCTTTCCGGCGTCTGCATCAATCGATGCACACAACCATTTTATTAAAAATCCATTCACAAAGTATTTAAGTACATATTACAAACTCATGGGTCGCAAAGTGTCTCCACATGAACAAGCCATCTAAAAAGAGAATACAAAATCACACTATGCATCTTGTATCATATTAGAAAGCCGCCAACCACCCTGGTTGAAGATAGCCTGAACGACCGCCATCAGACGAGAACATCCAATATCCATGTGCTCGTTGTTCTTCGGGTAGCAAAAGGGACCAAACATTGATCCAGTAAGTAGCCTTGTGTACAACCTGCAGAAACTGAGCATTACTGGCTTGGTTAAAGATCACATCATTCCTGCAATTCCAAATTGCCCACATTATCACGCATACCCCAATACGGACATGCATTTTACTTTGTTTATCTAAACCATTTAACCAATTTCCAAATAATTTTTTTATATTATTCAGTGGGGGTAAATTGAAAGTGAAATGTACAACTCTCCATACTAATTTAGCAAATGTACATCTAATAAACAAGTGCTCAATTGATTCATCCTGATCACAAAAGGCACACTTTTTGCACCCCAACCATTTTCGTTTTGCTAAATTATCTTTTGTGAGTAAAACCTTCGTATGAAGGAACCACATAAAGATTCTAATTTTTAAGGGCACCTTTAATTTCCAAATATATTTCCTTAAAAACACAGTATGACCATTCATATAATCTGCATAAAACGACTTCACTGAAAATTTTCCAGAGGTTGTCAAGTTCCAAATAAACTTATCGGGCTCATCGCTAAGTTGTACATTCATTATTCGGCTAACCAGATGTAGCCAAGCCTCCCAACGCTCACCCCTCAGAACACGTCTAAATGTAATGTGGAGAGGATTATTATTCAAAACCTCAGCTACTCTCTTGTTTTTATTAATAACTATAGCATATAGAGATGGATATTGGTCTGCTAAAGATACCTTTCCCAGCCACGGATCCTCCCAAAATCTAACGTTCTGCCCATCACCTGCTGTGAACTATCCCCGTTGAAAAAACTCATCTCTCCCATGCATAATCCCTTTTCAAAAAGGAGAGTCAGTAGGTTTCACTTGAACTTGGGACAGTGTTTTGTTATGCAAATACTTGTTGTGCAATAATTTCTGCCACATCCCCTGTTCATTGATCAATTTAAACAGCCATTTACTCAACAAGCATCTATTTTTGATATCTAGAACCTCAATGCCTAAACTGCCCTAAGCTCAACTACATGTTGAAGTGGTTACTCCAATTTCACATATAGTTTTCCTAAGATTACCCTATATTGGCATACTTTCACTCATGTTCCCTAGTGTCGATTAATTAGGAGTCTGTTAAAAAATAAAACTTTGACAGTTGACATATATGTTAGATGTTGGCAAACATCAATTTTTATGTTTTCAATTTTACTAACCATGACTAATACTTCACACTTGAACCCAAGCACACATGCTTCTGCTCCAATAAAAAATGCAAAAAACATAAGAATATCTTCTAACTGCAAGCAAAATTGTGGTGGGAAATGACATGACGCAAAAACAACAAAATATTGTGTTGCTGTCAGCATTTAGATTTGTTACATACAACACTCAGATTTGTCGTTTTTTGCTCAGACCATTACATGTATCTTTTCTCGACAGATTTTTGCATGATATTAAAACACATGTTCATGTTCATTGTATAAAAAAAATTATATCTATTTTATTTGCTTTTTGTTGTTGGAGAAGGAGCATATCAGCTCGGGTAGCAGAAAAAAACATGACATGACTAATAGCCTCAGTTTCTGTTTAGAGAAAGCTTTTTTTGCGGGTTGTTTAAAGCAAATTTTTACATGCACATGAACATCAAAATAGTATACTTGGGATAGGAGAGTATCCTTCCCTACAAATGCATATGACCTGATTACACATTTCTTTGCATAGCTAACTATACATCACTATGCTAGTACATGAGGCAATATGGCTGATTAATATACATAGACTGATATTTTGATGTCCTCGGATTTACATTAACAAAGTATTCATTTGTTCAGTTGTTTCCGCAAAAATGAATATTCAGAAATGTTTTTTTTCAGGTTTTGATATGGAAATCTCATTGACGAGAGTAAATGGAAACTCAGAACATGTCCTCGTGGATACTGATAGTTGAGCAATATATAATTGTATTTTTGGTGTAATTTTATGAATTTGTACAATCAAATATTTTGTTTAAAATATGTGGTATTGCAGTCTTCATTGTCAATTTTGATGATATAAACACAGGCCGAAGGATGTATGTGTGTGTGTTAAATAACTAGATGTTACCCTGCGCGTTGCTGCGGAAAATTGTTGTGTTAAATAACCATGAACATCAATTACAGATAAAGAACTATTTTTTGCTGCTGCAAAGCTCAATTGCTAAAAAAAGATGAAACAATTTCCTGCAATTCACCCGAGCCTTAGATTTCTTTGATGGATGTATAGTTAGCAATAGTTTATACTGTTTTTTTGCGTATCTAACTTTGAGTTTCCATCAAAAGAAAGTGCAGAGGACCATGAAAATACTCTGGACAAAAAATAATACTTGCCAGCCATAGAATATTGTGGTGGTTAAGTACAAAGACAACAAAAGGAGGATTAGGATCAAGGGATTGTCATGTGACGTAGGTGACTGCCGCGGCAATAGATTCATCCCTTCCAGCATGCAAGACAGCAGTAGGCGATAAACCTGAAGCACGTGTGTGGAGCTTGAAAACAATCCTACAGATTAGCTTTCCAACTTCCAACTTCCAACTTCCAAGGGAGGAATCCTAGCTACGAATCAAATAATATCTCTGCGTAAAGAGAGATGTCGTAGAGAAGGTGGACAAGAGAAGGGACGACTCACCGAGCTATTGATAGTCCGATCGGATGAGGGTCGCGGGCACGCATGATCCAATCAAGGCGGGGCTTGCGCGGGCATAACCCACAATCCAATCAAAATCCAATGAAATCGGGTGGGTGTGAGCACATTGTCGAGAAGGTGGAGAAGAGAAGGGGAACTCACCGGGCTGTTGACAGCCCGATCGGATGAGGGTCGCGGCCATGATCTAGTCAAAATCCAATGAAATATGGTGGGTGCAAGCAACCTTTCAAATTGAGAGAAGTATGTTAAGGGATTGAAAAATAAAAGAGAGAAACAAATTGGCAGCGTCCAGCCACCAGAATGGTGGCAGA
Source organism: Lolium multiflorum (assembly GCA_030979885.1). Taxonomy (NCBI): domain Eukaryota; kingdom Viridiplantae; phylum Streptophyta; class Magnoliopsida; order Poales; family Poaceae; genus Lolium; species Lolium multiflorum. Next base: position 196,851,385 of record CM061748.1, on the reverse strand, counting down.
GATGGCGCGCGAGCACGCGGCCGCGCTTGATGTCGATCGATGCAGCACATGTGGGTTTTTAACATGGAAGCCGCAACGGCTGTGCAGCTCTGTTTAAAATAGCCCGCTATAGCCCGGCCGTGATGCCCACGGCTATGGCTAGAGACTTTAAAGGCTAAATGAAAATAGCCGCTAATAGCCCAGCTATAACTAATTGGCCCCAAGTTAGCCTGATAGCGGCATTTTTTCTGCTCAACGGGCCCAAAAAATTTGATCCAAAATTTTCAGAGCGGTCCAATTTATGAACATCACTATATCATGAACTGCTACTACTTAATAATGTTGTAATATTTGGACATAACTATGTCCTTAACTATCTATGAACTATGTTTTTGACATAACTACATGTGAACTATGTTTTAGTTATGCGCATCTATTATGTGACAATGTTACTATGGAATTATTGATCATATAGACGATTTATATGATGTCGTAATATTGGATTTTTCTCTATTATTTAGCAAATCGGATATATGTTATAGCTTCAGAAATCTTCGCGGCTATAGGCTATAGCCCGCTATTTTAAACAGATCTGTGCAGTTTCTGTCTGTTGAGTAACATATTGTACTAGGTATAGGTCCCCGTGTTTTGTCAAGGTTGTACCTGTAATTGTACATGTGTCCGCCTATATATATATGAGAAGTCGGCCCTATTGGTATTGTGCAATCTCCAATACTCTTCTACATGCTATCAGAGGCCCTCTGGTCCTGACCTAGCCGCCGCACCCCCCTACCCCGGGCGCCGCCGGCCACCCCCCTAGCCGCCGCCCCTCCCACCCCGGGCGCCGTCGGCCACCCCTCCTTAGCCGCCGCCCCACCCCTACCCTGGGCGCCGCCGGCCACCCCCCCTAGCCGCCTAATCGCCGCCCCTCCCTCCCCGGCCGCCATCGGCTTCCTCTCCCCAGCCGCCGCCTCCTCTCCATCCCAGGCGCCACCGGCCCTCCCTCCCCCTTCCTAGCCTCCACCTCCCTACCCCGGGCGCCGCCGGCCTCTCTCCCTAGCCGCCGCCTCCCACCACCCTCATCGCTTCCACCATGGCTTGTTTCTCCTCCGCCGGCCCCTCCGTCGCCGTCATCCGCGACATCTCCCGCGGTGCCCAGGATATAATGGTTTTTGATAAACTTAATTATATAATGCAGAAGAACCGGCAATGGATGTACGGTGACCGACGCACGGCCGAGTTCATTTTAGGCCTGCATAATTTTATCGGTGTGGCTGAGGCAAACAGTATGAATGGTTTTATGTGTTGTCCATGTGTTGTCTGTCAGAATAAGAAGGATTACTCTTCCTGGAGAACCCTTCACACATACCTAATTCGGTTCGGTTTCATGCCCGGCTATAATTGTTGGACCAAGCATGGAGAAAGAGGGGTTATGATGGAAGACAATGAAGAAGAACAGGATGATGAAAACTATCCTATGTTCCCTGAATACGGAGATACTGCACCGGGGGAAGTTGAAGATCAAGAGGCATCAGATGAGCCCACTGATGATCTTGGTGGGGCCATTGCTGATGCAAAAAGAGACTGCGAAACTGACAAGGAGAGGTTGAAGTTTGAGCATATGTTAGCGGATCACAAAAAATATTGTACCCAAATTGCGAAGATGGCCAGAAAAAGTTGGATAGCACACTGAGATTGTTGCAATGAAAGGCAAAGAATTGTTCATCTAAGAAGGGATTTGAGAAGTTACTGAAAATAATGAAGATAATGCTTTCAAAAGAAAATGAATTGGCTGTCCAGTACGCATGAAGCAGAGATGGTTGTCTTCCCTCTAGGATTAGTGGTGCAAAAGATACATGCATGCTCTAATGACTGCATCCTCTACCGCGGTGAGGAGTACGCCCAGTATGCATTGCATTGCGGTATAAGATCAGACAAGATGACCCTGGAGATATTGAGGGCGAGCGCGCCAGAAAGAGGGTTCTTGTCAAGGTGATGTGGTATGCTCCTATAATTCCACGGTTGAAACGTTTGTTCCGAAAGAAAGAGCATGTCAGGTTGTTGCGATGACACAAAGAAGACCGTAAGAAAGGCGCGATGTTGAGACACCCTGCTGATGGATCGTAGTAGAGAAAAATCGAGAGAGAGAGAGAGTTCCCGGACTTTGCAGATGACGCAAGGAACTTAAAATTTGTCCTAAGTACAGATGGCATGAATCTTTTTGGAGAGCAGAGCTCTAGTCATACCACCTGGCCTGTGACTCTATGTATCTATAATCTTTCTCGTTGGTTGTGCATGAAGAGGAAGTTCATTATGATGCCAGTGCTCATCCAAGACCCGAAGCAACCCGGCAACGACATTGATGTGTACCTAAAGCCATTAGTTGAAGAACTTCTACAGTTGTGGAACGTAAAATGTGTATGTTTGTCAGATGAGCACAACCAGGAGGAATTTCACCTACGAGCGTTGTTGTTCGTAATCATCAATGATTCGACTGCTCTTAGTAACCTTGAAGGCCATAAAATAAGGGTTACAATGCATGCACGCACTGTTTAGATGACACTGAAGGTACATATTTGGATAAATGGGTTGTGTACCTGGGGCATCGTCAATTTCTTCTGACCAACCATCTCTTAAGAAAGAAATGCAATCATTTCAAAGGTGAGGAAGATCATCGGAGGAAGCCTGTCCACCATATAGGTGATGATGTATTTGGTATGTGGTGAAGGATCTAGAATTAATCTTTGGAAATGGTTCTGGCAGTTAATCTGTTTCGAATGACGCTACCGCACATGTGCCCATGTGGAACAAGAAATCTATAATTAGGGAGCTACCCTATTGTGAAGTTATAGAGGCCCGCTCTTCAATCGACGTGATGCACGTGACGAAAAATCTTTGTGTGAACCTGCTAGGCTTCATGAGCGTGTTTGGGAAGACAAAAGATACACCAAAAACATAGCAGGACCAACAACGTATTAAAGAACGAGTTAGCATGCATTCAAAGAATGAGATGGATAAAAGACGTCATTACTGAAGCTACGCTCTTTTTTGTATGGCTTCTCGTCGAATATAGATGGAATAATAAATATGGCAGAGAAAACAATTCCAGAACCTAAAGTCTCATGACTGCCACGTGATTATGACGCAATTGCTTCTGGTTGCATTGAGAGGCTTCACCCGGAAAATGTTCGAGTAACCATTGTGAAGCTATGTGCATTCCTCGATGCAATTTGTCGGAAGGTAATCAATCCAGAAATTCTACCAAGGTTGCAGAATTATGTTGTCCAATGTCTTGTTAGTTTTTAGTTAGTGTTCCCACCATCTGATACGTGCATTTTGCATCATCATTATTGCTACATATAAGATTAGTTTTCATTGTTATTTTTCATCGTACACCTTTATTTATGCATTTTTAGTCGATTTTTGGAACTTCCTTACATAGTCCCCTTCATTAGTATTTAATTTCTGGGAGGGAGAATACCTCGTTTTTAGTATTTTATTTATTTCAGGGCTTTCTGGATCGCTAAAAATCAAGGCAAAAATACATGATTAGTTTTTCACACAGAGAAGGACCGTGAGCGAAAGAAGCACGCGATGGGAACCACGGGGGCTGAACGGCCCCAGGTGGCGCGCCCAAACATGTTGGGTGCGCCACCCAGGTCCGTTCGCTCCACGGGCGTCACCTCGGGCCCTCCTTTATACCAGAGCCTCCGTATCGCCCAAAAACCTAATTCATATTTTTCCCAAGATTTATTGAGGTAGAGACGGAGGCGAAAGTTCTCTGCTACTCCGGGAGAGGGAAGATCTTGCTGTACATGTGCCTCCGGTGAAGGGGAAATCGACGCCATCGACATCCCCACTCCTCCTTGGCTTGGGAGGAGGCATCTCCATCAACACCATCATCACCACCATATACGAGATCGACGTCATGTTTGTGAACCCCGGATATTGTTTTCTAGTGATGTTGCATGTTTGTGATCGGTACTTTGTCATTATTTGGTGGGGAGATTATATATTCAGATTGTGTTGTAATCATTATGTCTCTGGTCCATATCATGTTTGAAACATGTGAGTAGTTCCCCACGTTTCTGGAGGCATTGGATGATCTGGCTATGATTCTATATGATGTGCAATGAGTATTTGGTCAAGTTTTCTATCTTTTATGTTGCTCTATGATTGTTTTATGCGAACGTCGACTGCATATTACTTAGTCATAGGGCTGCACGTCAATGTAATGCATTTGTGTTGGAAGGGACGACGGACTGACAGAAATTATTTTCAAATACTATGTGTTGCATTAGAGGAGTTTATGTCAGGGACCAATGATATTATTGCTATGGTGGGGCATTTATGTCTTAATGATTCCTATACTTGCACATGAAAATATCTCTAGGACCCATCATAAGGGGTGTGTTTGCACATATCTATGACTGCACCTAATTTAGGCTCTGTCACTAATTGAATAAAGCTTGACAAAATATTTACCATGTTGTGTAGAACTCAGCTTCTAGTAAATCCATGCCGCCATCGGGAACTTTAGTCTCATATAATCACACACACACTTGAGCTTGTTCTCTTGCTGCATATAGGATTGAGCTTTTCTCTCATCGAGAGCATTTACTTATTTGCTATTTATTTTCTGCACTTTATATTTTATTGCAAACTATACACCCAAAAACACCAAAACTGCTACTTTATTATTGTTGCTTTCTTGTCGATTCTGCTAACCAATACCTTCAGCTCCTCGTGGGTTTGACAACATTTCTTATTGAAAAGTACTATAATTGATATCCTGCACTTAGGAGTCATCACCATCCTTCTTCAATATTATGACGTATCTCCTGGTTCACCTAGTCGAAGAGATTTCCGTTCTCGGTCTTGTATTTCCACACAATATGTTCTCCTTTGATAGAATTATTGGAGTCTTAAATAAATATGTTCATAATCGTGCTAGGCTAGAAGGAAGCATCTTCAGGGGCTATGGAACAGAGGAGGTCATTTATTTATGTGCTGACTATATTCCTGACTTTAAGCCAATTTGTGTTCCTCAATCGTGGCATTAAGGGAGACTTAGTGGAAAAGACACGCTAGAAAAGAAAGCAATAATAAGTACAGACGTGCATTCTTTCACTCACTACCGAAATTCTATTCTTTGCTGAGTGCAAAAAAAACTCGGCAAATATTTTACTACAGGACCCTGCAGATCGGCAACATAAGGTTACCAATAATTGCTCTGGTTAATTGTTTTTGCTCTCTTTTCCGCTAGTATTAGATCCTCTTTTGCATAAAATAGCTTGTAGCATTTATGGGATTCTAGGGGATTAATTATGTGGAGGTCCAGATGAAGCAATATCTCTACAAATCCGCCTGTATAAAGTTTTGGATGGATATTAATCTCCCCCACCAAAGCTTACCCGATTAAATAGTGTTTTCTTGGTTTACCTCGCCTTGCTAGTAGGATTTTCATTTGTTAAAATGTTAGTAGGATTTCATCGTTCATTTTGGAATTGTAGGTTTTAAATGGATCATGGTGGTGCTCATATCATCATTACTCCATGCAGAGTTGGACAACCGAAACGAATCAAACTTGATCATCGAGGTTTCAATTATTAATCCTCTTTGTTAACTTATATGCTAGCTTAATTATTTACTATACATTATTCCAATGTTTAGTATATTCATCATGTTTGTATACCATATTTAGGTCCTTATCAAAGAGTGAAAAAACAATTATGAGCCTCACTACGTATGGGCCATGATATAGAGATGTCTAGGTCAAAATTTAATCGTATTGCGAGGCGTGCTCATGAAGGTATTTGCCACGGGTGCGTTCGTGGAAACCGGGATTAGACCACCCCCTTTTAGGTTAGTAGTAAAGAGGCAAGGCAATCCGAACAATCTCACACAACATGCCAAACTCATGGTGGGTTTACCCAGGTTTAGGATGCTAGCAAACTCTAGCGACCCTATATCATGTTGGCCTCATCTTGTTGATATCGTTCTTGAGGGATTACAATGCCAAACTGGCTTGCCAGGGAGAGCCTGGCAAGGGCGTTCGAGGACTGAAAGAGCTGTGGTGAGAAGACTCTCTCTGTAGCCCTGGTATCACTAGAATCCAACCCCCTCCTTCGATTCCATGGTCTCCTATTTATAGGGTGGAAAACCTAGCTACATGCCGGACAAGCGTCCTACCATGCGTCGGAGGGTTCCGATACCTGGCATTATCTTGTTGCCCCCGGTTATCCTTTTGGAGAAGGCAGCGAACCCATGGTTGCCGGGCCCTCCCTCTATACCAACGCAATCTCCTTCGTGGGTGTCTTGTGAGAAACCCGGCGGTGTGGCTAGTGCCTTGCCGGGGCTCGTGGGGACTCGGATTCCCACTGCACTAACACTAGCCCCCGGCATGGGCCCAGTAGTCGAACGGCTATCCCTATAAGGGTTGTGCCCTTACACAGGTGATGGCCACTAGAGAGGCCCCTGCCTCACTTCGCCTTCCTGAAGTACTCCTAAAATGTGTGGACGTGTCGCGTCCTCTCCCATGTTCTTGGAATATTCGGGGGATCTCCCTACCCATGTGATCCTCCGCGGGGACTCCACGTGATGATTGTAGAGGCACCTCGCTTTGAGGCTACGTTTTTGCTATGCCTTCAACCCCACTAGGACGTAGATCGAAACCACCTAATTCTTGCACACCGAGCAGAGAGGAGAGACACATTGGCATTGCCTTGTCAGTTTACCGCATTTTTCTACCAAGATATGCTGGTGAAAATCTGAACCACCCTGACCTCCCGAAGATATACGCCACTTCCAAGCTTCCAAGGATGTTGTCGACTGCCAGATCCACGAGCGTCGAGGGAGGCGGGGAGAGGCATGTTGCTCTTTCCCATGTCTGAACTGTAGTCGTCGCGGGAGATGAGCGGCCACACGATCCTCATCCCGGGGACTCCAAGGTATTTTGTTATCAGTCGTTGTTCCAATGAGCTAAAGTTTTTATACGTGTGTTTTTTCTATGAGTACGTTTAAATTTATCATTTGTTCACATTGTATAGAACGAATTTATTAGTACACTTGTTTTTGAGTAGTTACTCAATACATACTTACTATACTTTAGTATTTTTATCATTGCCATGTTATAATTTGGTTACTCCTACTTAGAACCAGTTAATGTGTTGTGCAGTTCTATGACTTCAAATTGCTGGCTTGTCCACATTGTATAGAATAAACTCATAAAACTTCTTGATTTCAATATTTGTCCACATTTCCATGTTATAATGGAGTATATAGTTACCATCCATATCATTTTACTTAGTGTTGAGGAACTGAATTTATTAACTCATGCAGTTAGTGTTCGGAGACATTTTATGCCGTTCATTATGTTTATATTACCACATTGATCCTTTTTTTTGCCATGTCCTTTCTTCTTTGTTGTTCCAAAATTTGTGTTGCTAAGTCAGAAGTCTTGATAGCAGAACCGTATTTTGGTGATATTGTCCAACATGATTGTATTTCCTTATTGAGAACAAGCATTTATATATAAATAGGAAGCCAATGGAAGCCTATTTTTGTTCCAGCAAGTTGCTATTGTGACGTTTTTGTGCACTATACATAGCATTTTTCAAAGTAACAATGTCTTGTATAGTGTCACCGAAATGTCACACAGAGGTAACTATGTTATACTTTGGTGACACTGTACAAGAATAACAGACCCGAGACAAATGCGAGAAACTATGTTTCGTAATCTTAGAACTTCATTTAGATCTTGGCGCAGAAGATTCATTCATGAGGCCACTTTGCATGTTCATACGGTCAAGGACAAGCATGCTGAAGTTTTCACATCATGGATTGAAATTTTTTGTTGCCTTTTTTTTCTTGTATTTACATCTTTTGAGTTTTGTAAAGGGGTTAATATTTAATAAAATACTATGGGTGTTTTGCCCCACAATCTCTTTGTCAAAAAGGCGAGCATTAACACCTTATCCGATGATTTGGATGCACCTTGCCTTAATGGTCGTCGAATGATTATATGAGCATATGCATAGGTAGGTTACTATGTAAATCCGGCGAAATTAAGTTTGCTTATAATTAGCATATTTCCTAATATTGTTATTTTTTGTTTTACAAGATCTGTTTCATAGCCAGAAGAAATCAGCTAAACCAGTCTTGGGAAAGCAATGTCACTTTCCAACTTTGTAGATTTAAACATGTGTTACATCAAATTATAGATGATTGCATGTATTGTCAACCTTAAAAAAGAAGTTGACAGTGCAGCAGGAACTTCATTAGCATGGTTTTGCAGGGAATATTGTTAGCATCAAGCAGTAGATCTCGGCCGCGGACCAGTGGTTATTCCGGACCTTCCAAGATCCCTAGGAAATATTGACAGGTACCAAAAAGTAATAATCGTCATCAATTGAAGGTGCCTAAAATGGTTAACAATTTGAGGCAAATTTAAGTTTAATAAGTACATTATTTTTCCCGGTAATTTCGAAGGTGCCTCAAAATGGTTAACTATTTGAGTCACTTTTGGTTGATGCATGAATGGTGATTCTTTTGAGGCACAATTTATAAACTGCCCGCAAAACTAACAATTAGAGGCATCAGTTCCAAAATAGAGCCCAAAGTGGCTCCAACTTTGGGATGTGGTGTAGCGAAAGACAATCATCTAGTTATCTATAGGAAAAAGGTTCTGAACTTCTACCTACAGTCATGATCGTCAGAAATTGAAAGCCCAAAGATCGCACATTATTACAAGAAAAGGTTTCTTATTACAAATTGGCATCACACACAATCTTTTTGGGTCATTGGTGAGGGTGCAGTTTGCACATTGTGCGGGAGGATCACTGATGCACATAAATGTGCAGCAAAGACGTAAGGGGTTCAATTTATAAATTAAACCGTGAGGTGAAGCCGTTGGCCGTCGTCCGCGCCACTAGCACTCCAGCGTCGGCAGCCTGCTATGCTAGACCACCATCGTTGAGGACAAGTCTGTGGCCAGTCGATAGAACAAGTCCAGGGGACGACACGAAGAGGCGGCGAGATGAGATGGCTATATTTTCTATATTTGCAACTGTGTGCTAAATTTTGTTAAGATATAAATAGAAAACCATGTAATGTAAATTAACCGACCACACACCATACATGGTTTCGACTGACTGTGCTCGATCGGGCTACTGGCTTATCGTTTGCCTGAGCTCATAAGCACGATGGCATGCATGGTTGGCAGTGGAGAGCATCCACCCCTTTGATCTCTTGAAAGCCATGGCGGAGGAGTATGTAAGCCATGGTGCAGTACGTATGAAAAACAAAATCCAGAGCCGCTGGACAATGGAATTGCTGAAGGAAGTCTCCTGTGCCAGAGACCACGCGCCCGAGGATTGGGCCGTTGCATACGTCAACAGGTGCCGGCAGCACAAGCACAGCGACACAGTGTGCACTACTGCGGAGTGCGGACTGACCGATTGGCCCCGCACCTGTATTCCTTTCTACAGCAGACTGACGGCCCGCAGACCAAAGTCATTGTCTGTCTCTAGGGTTTCCCTTCCCCTCCTCACTCTCTCCCCCAACGGTTCAGCCGTCGGCCGCCGGCGATGGCCTCCAGCCACGAAGCCCGCCTCGACGCCTAGTTCACGGCCGGGACAGAGCGCCCAGCGGCTCGTCGGCTACCTCCGCGACCGGCGCCCCAGCAACGCCCACTACGACTCGATCTCGAGCGTGCTGCGCGGGACGGCGCCGACGAGCAGGCAGAGAATTCTGCACCAAGCGCGGAAGAGTCCGCACCTTCCGAGATCCACGTTGCGTGCGTGGCGCCCGGTGAGACAGAGCCCGAGGATCTAGGGATCGCCACCCTATCCAGTACTAGGAGGAGTATCCAGGGCTCCTCCGGCTACAGCAGCAAGAGCAGCGGGTCGTGGAGGAAAAAGGAGCCGGAGGAGAGCCTGCAGATGGCCCTGTGGAGTAATTCTGCACGCCTGCCAACAATCACGGAAGAGCCCGAGGCCGAGGACGATGAGACAGAGCTCGCAGATCTAGGGATCGCCACCCTATCTAGTGGGTACATCCACGCTCCTCCGGTACCGGTACAGCAGCCGGTCGTGGAGGAAAGCCTGAAGATGGTCCTGCGGGAGAAGGATCTTCCGTTCAAGAAGAGGAAGCGGGCCATGGTCCAAGATCAAGATGACAACGAAACTGCCCCGCTCCCGACGGTCAAGGTCAGTAAAGCTTCTCCTCCAAGAATTTCCTACGAACCTGCTGGTCCATCTCAGCCGACCAAGGATTCATGTCTCGTGCAGGACGACGAGGTACATCTTCCTAATGCTTCCCCCGTTCCTCTCAAGAGGAAGAAGGCACAAGATATTCCTCAAGTCATGATGAAGAGGAAGAAATGGGCTGCCCCCTGCGTGGTCCACCGCGAAATTGTCCCTGTCCTTCCGACCCGGAACACTTGTTCGGAGGACAACAAAGAGAAGGCAGAGATTGGTCTGACAAGCGAGGCGACACCCTTTGTACCCACTTGTTTGGAGGAGAACCGAGAGATGGCCGAGATTGGCCTGCCAAGCGAGGTGACGCACGAGGAGGGCGAGGAGCCTGCACATCTGGGGATTGTGAGTCCAGCCCCAACCATTGTGCTGCTGCAGCAGGATAAGCAAGTAATCATGGAGGAAGCAGAAAACAGTCAAACACCCATTGCACCCACTGGTTTGGAGGAGAACCGAGAGAAGGGCGAGACTGTTGGTCTTCCAATCGAGGTGATGCAGGAGGAGGCTGAGGAGAGTGCTCATCTGGGGATTGTGAGTCCAGAGGTAATCAACGAGGAAGCAGGAAACAGTCAGACACCCGTTGCACCCACCCGTTTGGAGGAGAACCGAGAGAAGGGAGAGACTGATGGCCTTCCAATCGAGGCGACGCAGGAGGAGGCTGAGGAGAGTGCTCATCTGGGGATTGTGAGTCCAGAGGTAATGGAAGCAGGAAACAGTCAGACATCCGTTGCACCCACCCGTTTGGAGGAGAATCGAGAGAAGGGACAGACGGATGGCCTTCCAATCGTGGTGACGCAGCAGGGGGCCGAGGAGAGTGCTCATCTGGGGATTGTGAGTCCAGCCACAACCACTATGCTGACACAGGAGGATAAGCATGTAATCATCGAGGAAGCAGAAAACAGTCAGACACCCGCACCCACTCGTTTGGAGGAGAACCGAGAGAAGGGAGAGACCGCTGGCCTTCCAATCGAGGAGACAGAGGAGAGTGCTCATCTGGGGATTGTGAGTACGGCCCTAACCACGGTGCAGGTGCAAGTTCGGGGGGGCAGCAAGGAAATCATGGAGGAACAGGATACTGGCGTGGAAGTCTTGTACTCTGACCATTCATTGATGGTTGACACTCCCAACAGCGATGGAGTAAGTGGACGTGGACACAGACGTGGACGCGGACGCGGACGTGGACGCGGAGGCAATAAGAAGAAACAAGTGAAAGAGAAGGATGCCGGGGAAAGCAGCCATAGCCGCGGCCGTGGCCGTGGGCGTGGACGTGGGCGCGGACGCAGCACTGCGGATATGCCGGAGCAGGCTGCTTCAAGCTCAGAAGGTTGTCGGGTGTGGCTGATAAATTCAGAACCTTTTCAATTGCCTCAGGAGGACAATTGGCTACAACGATTGACACGACTTGAAAAAAGTTCTGTGGCTGGCCACTATAGAAGTACCACATCAGCATTGACTCTCCTCACTATTGATACTTCAATGGACATATACTATAGTGGTACAAGAAATCATAATCTGACTCGCGAAGAATTTGCAAGAACAAATCTGACAATAGGGATGGGCGTCAACATCAATGGTGAAGGGACTTCACATGATGGAGGCGATGGTGTGGACGAAACTGCACAGAAAGGTACGACACTACTTGAAATGAAATGATTAAATATGTATAAATAAATAAATTCATAGCACCATACTTTTTTTTGGTAACTAGGAGCTTCTCACAGAACCGATAAACTTCAAGTACTGTAGACAGCCCGAAATAGGATACATCATATAGGTGTGTGTGTTCAATTTCACCACTAAAGAGTAAAGACCCTCGTATGTGATGTGATTGTTATTTTATGCATATGGATTCTAAACCTTGTGTTGCCTCTCACTTTCGGTTCAATCTTGTGTTGTGCAACTTCTTTCAAAAAGTTTACAATACTAGTATTTTTCAAAGAGTGTAACACTCGGCAAATATGTTGCTGAGTATCCATAGCCGAATAACATGTTGCCGAGTATCCATAACTGAATATCTTTTGATACTAGACAAAGCCATATTTTCCAGTAGTGATTCAATGACACCATTTTTCTGAAGTAAAAAAATAAGCTGAGTTGTTATTCTTCTACGTGATCCTCATTCTGTGATTATGACAGCTATATATATTGTGGAGTATTTTTCCAACCATGTCTAAAGTTTGTCTTTGGTTTTCCTATAGGCTTCACATGAATGTGGACTAACGAATTGATTATTTCATCTTTGTTACTGTTACTTGCCTCTCGCATGCATATCTTATTGAGTTTTTTTTTCTTCTAATTTCAGAATAAAGCACAACTGAAAAATTATGGACAACTGAGGTAATTCTCTACTTCCACGCTCGCTTTATATTTGGTTAATGATGCAAAGAAATTGATGATTTACAATACTAGGTTAACTAATTTCGAACTCATTCCCATGTTATACGTCGCTGCCTTAGCATATATATATTCTTCAATGCTCCATTTAATTAAAGTAAACAATTTCATCAAAGTTTTTATGTTATGTTGTTTGACCTTTTAGTTGACCATGTTGTGGGGTATATAAAATGCATCCGAGGGTGCAAACTAACTAATTTTCAGAAATTTATATGATTTGGTGATTCGTCTGAGCTCAACTACATTTTTTTTTAGAAATGGGGCTTTCCGGCGTCTGCATCAATCGATGCACACAACCATTTTATTAAAAATCCATTCACAAAGTATTTAAGTACATATTACAAACTCATGGGTCGCAAAGTGTCTCCACATGAACAAGCCATCTAAAAAGAGAATACAAAATCACACTATGCATCTTGTATCATATTAAAAAGCCGCCAACCACCCTGGTTGAAGATAGCCTGAACGACCGCCATCAGACGAGAACATCCAATATCCATGTGCTCGTTGGTCTTCGGGTAGCAAAAGGGACCAAACATTGATCCAGTAAGTAGCCTTGTGTACAACCTGCAGAAACTGAGCATTACTGGCTTGGTTAAAGATCACATCATTCCTGCAATTCCAAATTGCCCACATTATCACGCATACCCCAATGCGGACATGCATTTTACTTTGTTTATCTAAACCATTTAACCAATTTCCAAATAATTTTTTTATATTATTCAGTGGGGGTAAATTGAAAGTGAAATGTACAACTCTCCATACTAATTTAGAAAATGTACATCTAATAAACAAGTGCTCAATAGATTCATCCTGATCACAAAAGGCACACTTTTTGCACCCCAACCATTTCCGTTTTGCTAAATTATCTTTTGTGAGTAAAACCTTCGTATGAAGGAACCACATAAAGATTCTAATTTTTAAGGGCACCTTTAATAGCCAAATATATTTCCTTAAAAACACAGTATGACCATTCATATAATCTGCATAAAACGACTTCACTGAAAATTTTCCAGAGGTTGTCAAGTTCAAAATAAACTTATCGGGCTCATCGCTAAGTTGTACATTCATTATTCGGCTAACCAGATGTAGCCAAGCCTCCCAACGCTCACCCCTCAGAACACGTCTAAATGTAATGTGGAGAGGATTATTATTCAAAACCTCAGCTACTCTCTTGTTTTTATTAATAACTGTAGCATATAGAGATGGATATTGGTCTGCTAAAGATACCTTTCCCAGCCACGGATCCTCCCAAAATCTAACGTTCTGCCCATCACCTGCTGTGAACTATCCCCGTTGAAAAAACTCATCTCTCCCATGCATAATCCCTTTTCAAAAAGGAGAGTCAGTAGGTTTCACTTGAACTTGGGACAGTGTTTTGTTATGCAAATACTTGTTGTGCAATAATTTCTGCCACATCCCCAGTTCATTGATCAATTTAAACAGCCACTTACTCAACAAGCATCTATTTTTGATATCTAGAACCTCAATGCCTAAACCGCCCTAAGCTCAACTACATGTTGAAGTGGTTACTGCAATTTCACATATAGTCTTCCTAAGATTACCCTATATTGGCATACTTTCACTCATGTTCCCTAGTGTCGATTAATTAGGAGTCTGTTAAAAAATAAAACTTTGACAGTTGACATATATGTTAGATGTTGGCAAATATCAATTTTTATGTTTTCAATTTTACTAACCATGACTAATACTTCACACTTGAACCCAAGCACACATGCTTCTGCTCCAATAAAAAATGCAAAAAAACATAAGAATATCTTCTAACTGCAAGCAAAATTGTGGTGGGAAATGACATGACGCAAAAACAACAAAATATTGTGTTGCTGTCAGCATTTAGATTTGTTACATACAACACTCAGATTTGTCGTTTTTTGCTCAGACCATTACATGTATCTTTTCTCGACAGATTTTTGCATGATATTAAAACACATGTTCATGTTCATTGTATAAAAAAAATTATATCTATTTTATTTGCTTTTTGTTGTTGGAGAAGGAGCATATCAGCTCGGGTAGCAGAAAAAAACATGACATGACTAATAGCCTCAGTTTCTGTTTAGAGAAAGCTTTTTTTGCGGGTTGTTTAAAGCAAGTTTTTACATGCACATGAACATCAAAATAGTATACTTGGGATAGGAGAGTATCCTTCCCTACAAATGCATATGACCTGATTACACATTTCTTTGCATAGCTAACTATACATCACTATGCTAGTACATGAGGCAATATGGCTGATTAATATACATAGACTGATATTTTGATGTCCTCGGATTTACATTAACAAAGTATTCATTTGTTCAGTTGTTTCCGCAAAAATGAATATTCAGAAATGTTTTTTTTCAGGTTTTGATATGGAAATCTCATTGACGAGAGTAAATGGAAACTCAGAACATGTCCTCGTGGACACTGATAGTTGAGCAATATATAATTGTATTTTTGGTGTAATTTTATGAATTTGTACAATCAAATATTTTGTTTAAAATATGTGGTATTGCAGTCTTCATTGTCAATTTTGATGATATAAACACAGGCCGAAGGATGTATGTGTGTGTGTTAAATAACTAGATGTTACCCTGCGCGTTGCTGCGGAAAATTGTTGTGTTAAATAACCATGAACATCAATTACAGATAAAGAACTATTTTTTGCTGCTGCAAAGCTCGATTGCTAAAAAAAGATGAAACAATTTCCTGCAATTCACCCGGGCCTTAGATTTCTTTGATGGATGTATAGTTAGCAATAGTTTATACTGATTTTTTGCGTATCTAACTTTGAGTTTCCATCAAAAGAAAGTGCAGAGGACCATGAAAATACTCTGGACAAAAAATAATACTTGCCAGCCATAGAATATTGTGGTGGTTAAGTACAAAGACAACAAAAGGAGGATTAGGATCAAGGGATTGTCATGTGACGTAGGTGACTGCCGCGGCAATAGATTCATCCCTTCCAGCATGCAAGACAGCAGTAGGCGATAAACATGAAGCACGTGTGTGGAGCTTGAAAACAATCCTACAGATTAGCTTTCCAACTTTCAACTTCCAACTTCCAACTTCCAAGGGAGGAATCCTAGCTACGAATCAAATAATATCTCTGCGTAAAGAGAGATGTCGTAGAGAAGGTGGACAAGAGAAGGGACGACTCACCGAGCTATTGATAGTCCGATCGGATGAGGGTCGCGGGCACGCATGATCCAATCAAGGCGGGGCTTGCGCGGGCATAACCCACAATCCAATCAAAATCCAATGAAATCGGGTGGGTGTGAGCACATTGTCGAGAAGGTGGAGAAGAGAAGGGGCGACTCACCGGGCTGTTGACAGTTCGATCGGATGAGGGTCGCGGCCATGATCTAGTCAAAATCCAATGAAATATGGTGGGTGCAAGCAACCTTTCAAACTGAGAGACGTATGTTAAGGGATTGAAAAATAAAAGAGAGAAACAAATTGGGAGCGTCCAGCCACCAGAATGGTGGCAGAGATGGCGCGCGAGCACGCGGCCGCGCTTGATGTCGATCGATGCAGCACATGTGGATTTTTAACATGGAAGCCGCAACGGCTGTGCAGCTCTGTTTAAAATATCCCGCTATAGCTCGGCCGTGATGCCCACGGCTATGGCTAGAGACTTTAAAGGCTAAATGAAAATAGCCGCTAATAGCCCAGCTATAACTAATTGGCCCCAAGTTAGCCTGATAGCGGCATTTTTTCTGCTCAACGGGCCCAAAAAATTTGATCCAAAATTTTTAGAGCGGTCCAATTTATGAACATCACTATATCATGAACTGCTACTACTTAATAATGTTGTAATATTTGGACATAACTATGTCCTTAACTATCTATGAACTATGTTTTTGATATAACTACATGTGAACTATGTTTTGGTTATGCGCATCTATTATGTGACAATGTTACTATGGAATTATTGATCATATAGACGATTTATATGATGTCGTAATATTGGATTTTTCTCTATTATTTAGCAAATCGGATATATGTTATAGCTTCAGAAATCTTCGCGGCTATAGGCTATAGCCCGCTATTTTAAGTAGATCTGTGCAGTTTCTGTCTATTGAGTAACATATTGTACTAGGTATAGGTCCCCGTGTTTTGTCAACGTTGTACCTGTAATTGTACATGTGTCCGCCTATATATATATGAGCAGTCGGCCCTATTGGTATTGTGCAATCTCCAATACTCTTCTACATGCTATCAGAGGCCCTCTGGTCCTGACCTAGCCGCCGCACCCCCCACCCCGGGCGCCGCCGGCCACCCCCCTAGCCGCCGCCCCTCCCACCCCGGGCGCCGCCGGCCACCCCTCCTTAGCCGCCGCCCCCTACCCTGGGCGCCGCCGGCCACCCCCCCTAGCCGCCTAGTCGCCGCCCCTCCCTCCCCGGGCGCCATCGGCTTCCTCTCCCCAGCCGCCGCCTCCTCTCCACCCCAGGCGCCACCGGCCCTCCCTCCCCCTTCCTAGCCTCCACCTCCCTACCCCGGGCGCCGCCGGCCTCTCTCCCTAGCCGTCGCCTCCCACCACCCTCATCGCTTCCACCATGGCTTGTTTCTCCTCCGCCGGCCCCTCCGTCGCCGTCATCCACGACATCTCCCGTGGTGCCCAGCCACCCGCGCCTCGCGCCCCCGCCCCCGCGCCTCGCCCCACGGGCTTCCACTCATCCGATCACCAGGCCGGTCAGACCGGGCCGTGGACCGGCCCATCCGGTCACCAAGCCGGTACGACCGGGCCATGGACCGGCCCGGCCGGCGCCTAGGCCGATCCAACCGGCTCCTGGGCCTGGCAGGCCGCTACCCCGGGCGGTGGTGCTGCCCCCGCGCCTCGTCCACCTCAGCACACCGCCCCTACGCCATGGATCGTTGGTCACCATCCGTGTACCGGGGTCGTTCATGCCTACTCCATGCCCGTGCCGAGCGCCCCCTACCTGGGCATCATGGAACCGCGTCCGGCCACCCACCAGGCTTTCTACGCGGCACCACAGCCCACCCCGGTCTACGCTGCCCCCGCCGAGCTCGGCCTCGTGGGACTCCGCCCTCCAGAGTGTCCCCTCCGCTGGGGCGTATGGTGGGGTTGGCGACTGGTTCATGGACACCGGCGCCTCCGCGCATATGGCTGCGCACCCCGGTAACCTCTCTTTTTCTACACCCGCCGCCACTTTCTCTCGCATCATCGTTGGCAACGGTCATACTCTCCCCATTACTCACACCGGTTCCGTCTTTTTTCCTTCCACCTCCACTCCTCTCTCTTTAAATAACGTTCTTGTTTCTCCCGACTTGATTAAAAATCTTGTTTCCGTTAAATCTTTCTGTCGTGATAATCCTGTGACTGTGGAATTTGACGCCTTTGGTTTCTCTGTCAAGGATGTTCGTACTAGGATGCTCCTCCACCGATGTGACAGCCCCGGCGATTTGTACCCTGTTGGTTCGACCTCCACCACCGCCAGCAGCTCACTCGTCCTCTCCGCCGGTGTCGATCTCTGGCACGCTCGCCTCGGCCATCCTAGCTCCGCCGCACTGCGTCAAATAATGCAAGGTTTCTCCTTTACTTGCAATAAAACGGATGCTCACTCTTGTGAAGCATGTCGTCTAGGCAAACATGTTCGCCTCCCGTTTAGTTCCTCCTCCACAGTCGCGTCTTTTCCGTTTCAACTTATTCATAGTGATGTTTGGACCTCGCCTGTTCCGAGTAATTCTGGTTATAATTATTATCTAGTGATTCTTGATGATTACTCGCACTTTGTATGGACTTTTCCCCTTCGTCGTAAATGCGATGTTGCTGCCACCCTCACCGCCTTCTTCGCCTTCGTCTCCACCCAGTTCGTTCGCCCCATCCACGCCTTACAAACCGAAAACGGAAAAAAGTTCGACAACATCACCATTCGCTCACTTATCGCCGCCCATGGCACTGTCTTCCGCCTCACGTGTCCATACACTTCTCCACAGAACGGTTGTGCCGAATGGATGCTTCGTACCCTCAACGACTGCGTCCGCACCCTTCCGTTCCATGCATCCATGCCCCCACGATTCTGTCCGAATGCCCTTGCCACGGCGACTCTCCTCGTCAACATCCGCCCGTGTCGTGTGCGTTGGTCCTACATGCCGCATCACCTCCTCTATGGTGCGCCGCCCGCCTATGATGACCTTCGCATCTTCGGCTGCCGGTGTTATCCTAACACTGCTGCCACCGCCGCGCATAAGCTTGCACCGAGCTCTCTCCCTTGCGTGTTTCTCGGCTACCCCGCCAACACCAAGGGCTACCGCTGTTACGACCCGGTCTCACATCGTGTCCTCACTTCCCAGCACGTGTACTTTGACGAGTTGGTTTTCCGTTTCAGCAGGGACTCTTGGCGACACCTCCGACGACGCCCCCGGCGCACGCTGGCCCTCTTGCGGCCACGCGCCGACGACTGACTGCGGCGGCCCCCTCTGCGTCGGCCCCGCCTAGTCCCTCGGCGTCTCCGTCGCCTGCAGCGCCCCCGGCGCCACCAGCGCCCCCGTCGCCCGCGACGCCCGAGGCGCCTCCGGCGCCCTCCTCTCCCGCGGCGTCTCCTTCGGCCGCCTCTTCATCGGATGCCTCGTCGCCCGCCTCACCGCCCGTCGCTGCGGCCCCTGAGCCCATGCTCACCCACGCACGTGCTGGCATGCGGCGGCCGTCTACACGCTACCCCGCCGACCAGTACGTCTGCACGGCGTCTCCGTCCGCCGCGTCTGCCTTGCGGCAGGCCTCCGCCACGACGGCGGCGCTCCTCCCAGCTGCCGACCCGGCCATGCACCCGGTCGAACCGGCCAGGCGACCGGCCAGCCCGGTCAAAACCGGCTCCCAGACCGGTGCCAACCGGAGTGGTGTCCAGGAGCCTCCGCCCCCTCGCCCGGTCGGCCGCCCGGTCAAACCGGTTCCCCGGCCGGCCCGTCCGGTCAGCAGGCCGGTCCAACCGGCTCCGCGACCGGCCCGGCGACAGCTGCTGCATCCTCCTCCACTCTCTCGCCGGTGCCCACCTCGGCTCGCGCCGCCTTGCGCGACCCGCATTGGCGCGCCGCCATGCAGGAGGAGTACGATGCGCTGCAGTGCAACCGGACCTGGGAGCTGGTTCCCCGGCCCCCTCGCGCCAACGTCATCACCGACAAATGGGTCTTCAAGCACAAGCTCGGCTCCGACGGTACTCTCGAGCGCTACAAGGCGCGCTGGGTCGTGTGCGGCTTTCGGCAACGTGCTGGCGTCGACTTCACGGATACGTTTGCCCCGGTTGTCAAACCGGGTACGATCCGCACGGTGTTGCACCTTGCCGCCTCTCGCGCGTGGCCGGTGCATCAGATGGACGTCTCCAACGCCTTCCTTCATGGCCATTTGCAGGAGGTGTACTGCCAGCAGCCCATCGGCTTCGTCGACACCGAGCGCCCCGATGATGTGTGCTTGCTCTCCAGGTCCTTGTATGGACTGAAGCAGGCGCCCCACGCATCGCCGGCTTCCTGCATCAGCTTGGCTTCCGCTCCACGCGCTCCGATGCGTCGTCGTTCGTCTACCGGACCGGCAACGACATGGCCTACCTGCTGCTGTACATTGACGACATTATCCTGACGGCCTCCACCGCTGGTCTTCTTCGACGGCTCACCGACAGTCTTCGCGCTGAGTTCGCGTTGAAGGACCTTGGCCCGCTCCACTACTTCCTCGGCATCGAGGTTGTCCGGCGTGCGGACGGGTTCTTTCCTTCATCAGCGGAATATGCCCACGAGCTTCTCGAGCGTGCAGGGATGCTTAACTGCAACCCTGCACCTACCTTTGTCGACATGAAGGCCAAGCTTTCCGCCAGTGATGGGTCGCTGGCGTCCGACGCGCCGTTTTACCGCTCCATCGTCGGTGCTCTCCAGTACTTGACGTTGACGCGTCCGGAGCTCTAGTACGCTGTGCAGCAGGTGTGCTTGCACATGCATGCTCCTCGGGATGCTCATTGGGCCGCGGTGAAGCAGATTCTACGCTACGTCTGTGGTACCATGGGCTACGGCTTCTCGTTGCATGCTTCGCCCTCGACGTCGACCGACCTCTTTGCCTACTCGGACGCGGACTGGGCGGGATGCCCGGACACGCGGCGCTCCACCAGCGGCTACTGTGTCTACCTCGGCTCGTCGCTCGTCTCTTGGTCCTCCAAGAGGCAGCCCACCGTGTCTCGCTGCCGAGTACCGCGTTGTGGCCAACGCTGTGGCCGAGTGCACGTGACTTCGCCAGCTTATGTCCGAGCACTCTTGTCCTGTTGACAAGGCTACGGTGGTCTTCTGCGACAACGTGTCGGCCGTCTACCTCTCCGCCAACCCCGTTCTTCATCGGCGCACCAAGCACATCGAGTTGGACATCCACTTCGTTCGTGAGCAAGTTGCCCTCGGTCGCGTACAAGTTCTTCACGTACCAACGTCTCAGCAGTTTGCCGATATCATGACGACGGGATTGCCGTCCACGACTTTTCCTGAGTTTCACTCCAATCTATGTGTCGGTGCCGACCCTTCAACTGCGGGGGGGTGTTGAGTAACATATTGTACTAGGTATAGGTCCCCGTGTTTTGTCAGGGTTGTACCTGTAATTGTACATGTGTCCGCCTATATATATATGAGCAGCCGGCCCTATTGGTGTTGTGCAATCTCCAATACTCTTCTACATGCTATCAGAGGCGTACCTTGACAGTGCAAGAAACCTTCCTTTTTTGAGTTCGCGGAACTCGTCTCTCATTTTCTTGATCAGTCCTTGGGGCACATGATATTTGCTGAACTTGAGCTTGAAATCTGCCTAAGTCATCATTTGTCCGGCATTCATTGCGCGGGCACTCGTCCACCAAGCTCTGGCAGGTCCTGTAAGCAATGAAGTATCTTATTGACGCCCACATCAATAGATCAAAACTATCAAAACACTTACTATCTAGTCATTGCCTTTCAAGAAAATTCATCTTGTAGTAATGAGTCCATGCCAAGACTTAGAAGTGATATATTTCGATTCAAATGATAGTCTCCAATTAAGAGTCATAGATGACCTTTAGCAATAATTTTTCACAACTCAAGAGTACTAATGGTTGCACACAGGTAGCTTGCTACCCGTGTCTTCAACTCAATAGCTGAAATTGGGACAAGTCCGCAAATCGTTTGTAAGCCAGAGGAGTAGTTAGCATCATAAGAGTGTGCACCACAGTTTGTAGACAAGTTTTAAGCAATATTGTACTTGATTCACGACATTTCAGTTTGGCATGTGTATCAATTACCACTAGACTTCAGTTCAATCAAACAATTCCTATCAAGAGTGCTAATAAGTCTATCACTACATCTATGGGGTTAAGTGTCTTCAAAGTTAAACCCTTAAGACAATCATTCATCATACAAGTCATAATTGTAGACTTTTTCTTGTTGTACTTATTTGGAAATATTATTTCCAAGGCAAAACTCGGTTAACTAAATGATAGAGCAAGAGCTATCACATTAATTAAACACACAAATAAAAGCTCTACTCCAATTGTTTCAAATCACTCCCACTAATACCATATCATAACAAGTATACTAACTAGCATAAGCATTTCAAATTTCCAAAGTG
This sequence comes from Lolium multiflorum, assembly GCA_030979885.1. Lineage (NCBI taxonomy): Eukaryota > Viridiplantae > Streptophyta > Magnoliopsida > Poales > Poaceae > Lolium > Lolium multiflorum. The sequence continues at coordinate 196,829,176 of CM061748.1, read as the reverse complement.
GAAGACATAGGACATACGTCTTATAGATGATTTCACATTTCTCTTCCTTATGATGCGTTCCTTCGAAACTCATAATATATCATCAAAGCAAAGGCAAATCCAAATCCACTTTTTCACGAATCAAGGATAAAAGGAAAAAACTTTTTTGTATTTTTGTGAATTTGAGGTTGAGAGGGAAAAAGAAAAATATTGGCGACAAAGTAAGGAACAAAACACAAATAAAAGGAAAAAATGAACTGAAAACAAAATCAAATAAAAGCAAAGTGTTGGAAGAAACCAACACGAGTGTTTCAAAGCATTTTAAAGAGCTGGGGTACAAATGTATTCAACATAAATAAAAGTGCTAGAGGAACACATCCCAAGCTTAGGCTTTTGCAAGCCCTTGTTGATCTCATTGTGGTGGTGGAGGATAGTTCCCAAAGTTCCATTGGCTGCTCCAATGGGTGAACTGGGATGTGAGATCAGTGGTGGAGTCTCGAAGGTTGATGGCGAGGTTTCTCATGTTCTCAATGCTTCCTTCGAGCGCATACATGTCCTGATTGGCGGTGAAGTCATGATGTGGCTGCTGCTGCTACTTAGGCCCTACATGTTCTTCTTCAAATTCTTCTTCTCCTTCGGGTTCATCTTGTTGTTGGGGTAGATTTACCTCAACCAGCGCATCATAATGCAAATGCCCATCCTCGATAGAGAATAGACCATTAGGCAACGGGGAAGCGATCAAGTGATCAACTCCCGGTATGTTGAAGTAATATCTACCATTTATTTTTCTAACCATGCCACATGCATTCAGAGTAGTAAAACCAAGACGACGCGGTCCTTCCAATTCTCGTAAATTACTTACATTGATGTTATGTCCTCATGCCAGGATGGTGATGACTCCCCCTCCGCATATGGGGCCACGAGCTTCAAGTGCTTGGTGCTTCAGGTATGTCACGAGAAGAGCGCCTAAGATTGGACGGATGTTGCAGTTTGGGAACACATCCATTGCGAGGACCATCATATCCTCTTCATTAACTCTTCTGAAATCACCACGTGCCTACAAGGTGTTAGCAATAACATAGTAAAAATAGCGAACAACAGGGCACACAATATTATTCCCTTAAGGGAGTGTGTCAGGTACTTTCATCCTACTAAAATAGTTGAAATGAGAGGGGTGATGTGGCCATTACCCTTCGGGTACCCGACATTATTCTACCTCCCTTGGCCCAACTAGGGGCCATGAAGATTGTCCAAGACCAAGTTGGGCCCGTACGTCGGTTGCAACGCAGGAGACCTACTAGGAGATGAATTCTTGATGAACAAGGCAAGAAGGCGTCGACAAAGGAAAGATTAGATTAGATCTCAATGTAACCTAGTCGAGTTCGGATAGGACTCTCGGGACCTGGCATGCTATATAAAGGCCAGGAGAGGTCATGCAGGAATACAGAACAACAATACGCAGAACCACCGCAACTTAGAGCACAAACCCTAGAATCCTTGCCTCCCGGTGAGTCGACCATAGCAGCCTATCGGCTACCCCATTGTAACTCGATATACTCGATAAATCAAGATCAAGTGATACGGTGGATCCCAGCCGATCCACCTTGATTGATGCCCGATCTTTCACAGCGAGAACCTGGGGTAGAGAATCCTCCCAACAACGCGATGAACGCAGCCTGGAGAAGAGGGAACGAATCAGCAAGCAACGGATCGATGAACGACCGCCTCAAACCAAGAGCTAGACAATCCTTGATGAACACAAGAACCTTCGCGAGCGGATAATATATAGATAAACGGCAGCGCCCCGGAGGGATGATACACGTGAACACACGCATGGGGAAAACCCTAATCTTTAGTCTAAACTTGTCTATCTAAACCCTAGCCGTGCCTCCACCTTATATGAGGGATGGAGTGGTCGGCCAGCCCCTAGTGGGCCTCTCTACCTTGGTTTGGACAGGCCCAAACCTGACTCAATTTATATAAAAAAATTGGCCCACATATGACCATTACATAAACTAGGATAAATGAGCTGGTGGAGTCCTGAATCTGGGCTCCACATAGGCCTCCATGCCCGTATCATCCTCCCCCCCCCCTTCAAGAAGCGTTGTCCCCAACGCGTGAGGGTCTTCTGGAAAAGTTGACGTGATATGAACATGACACGTCCTCGCCGTCTTCAAGTCTTGCTTGGCTTCCACACCACATCCTCCCTCGCGGCTTGACTTGATACAGCACTTGGCGCCTCCTTTCTTCTCCACATGAGCTTGGACTTCGGCGCCAATTCCTTCTTCTTGCGAGGTTTTGATGGACCCTTGTGTCGCTGCACATGACCCTGCACAAGATGTGTAATTCTGGGCCACATAGATGTCTCACACGTCCATCCTTGCCTCGATGCATCCGCGGTGTCGCGGAAAACTGGACAGTACTCCTAGCACGGTAGTGCCGCTGCTGTCTCCACTGACGCGCTCGCCTCCCACTCCTCCCACGCGCATCTGCGCCACATGTACTGAAACTCCATCAGCACAAACATCATTAGTCTGCATACTAGCATCAACACAAACTGGAACAGTAGCACATGCTGACACATCCGCATCAACAATAGGACTATCTTCATCCGGCTTGTCACCAACAAGAACTGGCTTGTCATCTACAGGCATGGCTGAAACATCACCAACATCAATGCTCGGAACAACATGCACCTCTCGCTGCACTTTAGGCTTGTGCAACTTCTCTTTACGCACTAACTCCACATCGGACTTGATATGATCATCACCCATAGGCTTCAAAGTCCGCTGTTTGCCACCATGCATGAAAGAATATGTATTTGCTCGCCCAGCATGTGTCACATTGCGATCATGGACGCCCAAGTAGAAATCCACACACCTCCAATGGCAACACATCGCAATATATCTCATCAACATAATCATCAACTGTAAATGGCACACACACCTTGTGAGTAATCTTCAGCATACCACAGCTATTCAACCACTCAAGACGTTTAGGTTCAGGAAGACGCCATGTAGACAACCCCAACGCTGCCACCATTGCCTTGCTAATGCCATTAGTACAGCTACCACCATCAATCATCAACTTGCAAGCCTTGCCCTTGATAATGCACTGAGTCTGAAACAAACTCCACCGCTGAACCTTGTCAACTGTCTTGCAAGCATCACCTTGTACCCTCTTGAGTTGCATATTCAGCCCGCTCAAGGGTACATCCTCCTCAACAGTCACATGAGCGCTCTTGGTATCAGAGCCAGGTTTCCTCTCCTCTGAAGATTTCACCTCGACCTTAGTGACTGTTGATAGTGGAACAATCTTCTTACTAGTAACTATGTACTTGTCCACTGCCTGCTGTACCTCCTCCAGGAACTTGTGTACCTCCTTCAATGCATGCCCAACTCTGGATGACTGCTTACGTTTCTCCATATATGGTACCATGAAACCACTACGAAGAAAAGTTTTGTAATCTTCCCAAGTTTCAGCAAATTCACCTCTGTCCACCGCATCTTGCCAACAACGTTCTAATGCCTCGTCCACACGCCGTATAGCAAGGTAAAATGCATAAGAACTGTTGAACTTCCTCTTGTATGTGCGACATCGAGCAAAACCCAATTCCATGTTCCTTTCCCAATCTTCATACTCCTGAACTGTCGCAAGACGGTGTAGATACCAACGAAGACTGGACGGTGGACGCTGCTCTCCCTTCAAGCAATCCAGATAGTCATTGAACACATAACTAGACTTCTTCGAAAGAGTACACTTCATGCCCAGAACATCGCCCGGAAACTCACCAACATCAACAGCATCAATGAAACGGAGAAAACACCGCAACAGCAGGAGAAACCGCGGAGAAAAAACAGCAGCCGATGAGCCAGGCCCTGGGTTGGACCGGCTGTGGACCGGCTGTCCGGTCTGTGGCCCGGTTGACCGGCCGGCAACCGGATGCATCGTCGGAACCAAACCGGACGAAATTTTGCGAACTTCCTGGTTTGCCGCCCGGTTGACCGGATTCTACGCCGGCCTGCCCGGTCTGTGGCCCGGTTGACCGGATTCCAGACCGGATTTTTCCTGGTCGCGAAATTTCTTCTTCTTCCCGATGCTGGTCGCGATTTTTCGCGATTTTGACCTCCGAAACAGCCATGGATGACCTCCAAACTGCCCCAAACAACTCCAAACTTCCTCCAACCAAACTCCTTCGACCGAGAGCCAAACTCCTCCGATCTTAGAGCTAATCTTCTCCGCAGCAAACCGATCAAAGAGATCGATCAACAAAACCTCGCCGTGAGCAACCCAGAAAGCTGATACCACATGATACGGTGGATCCCAGCCGATCCACCTTGATTGATGCCCGATCTTTCACAACGAGAACCTGGGGTAGAGAATCCTCCCAACAACGCGATGAACGCAGCCTGGAGAAGAGGGAACGAATCCAGCAAGCAACGGATCGATGAACGACCGCCTCAAACCAAGAGCTAGACAATCCTTGATGAACACAAGAACCTTCGCAGCAGATAATAATATAGATAAACGGCAGCGCCGTACCCCCGGAGGGATACACGTGAACACACGCAATGGGGAAACCCTAATCTTTAGTCTAAACTTGTCTATCTAAACCCTAGCCGTGCCTCCACCTTATATGAGGGATGGAGTGGCCGGCCAGCCCCTAGTGGGCCTCTCTACCTTGGTTTGGACGGGCCCAAACCAAACTGACTCAATTTATAGAAAAACCCTAATTGGCCCACATATGACCATTACATAAACTAGGATAAATGAGCTGGTGGAGTCCTGAATCTGGGCTCCACATAGGCCTCCATGCCCGTATCATCAGGCAGGAAGTAAGGGTTTTACCTCATCGAGGGCCCCGAACCTGGGAAAATCTCTCTTCCCGTTTGTTTGGTATCCAATGTCTTGTGCTAGCCTGCAGGATTCCGTCAACCCTAAGCCCCTCATGGTGGGCAGTGCTGATGTTGTGGGTATACTTCATGGGTGTACCATCGACAGTGGCTAGATCCGGCAAGCCCGGGTGGCCAACAGGTGGTGATGGTGGCATATGGCCCATCGGTCGGCCTAGTTGCAGTTGATCAGGATGGATCAAGTCCAACCCAGGAACAAGGAGCCGGATCCAACTGACCTTCTCTGGAAGCCGGATCCGGCCTAGCCCCTCAGGGGTAGCCGGATCCTGTATCCGTATTAAGGATAGCCGGATCCTTGACGTGCACTACAATGTAATGTTCCGTAGTTAGGCAAGATTGTATTCCGGGTAGGACTCTCCGTAGAAACCCTAGATCCTGACGCCTTTATAAGCCGGATCCTGGGAGCCCTAGAGGCACAACCACAACTCATTGTAACAACGCGAAAGCACCCAGATAATTCCAGACAAGCAGCAGTAGGCCCTATCTTCGAGCAGGTGTTCCGAAGCTGGGTAAATCGCGTACCACCATCCTGAATGCTCTCCGCCCTATGGCCCCTACTTCTTCCCCCTCCGTGAGGATCCCTCCTCCGGGGTACCGTCGAGTAGGCAACGACAGCTGAGGATCTCCCTCGTCAATTGGTGCCGTTTGTGGGAAACCTACTGGTACAAGGCACTTCATCGGTTGTTCCGATAATGTCGGCTACAACTCCGCCGGCATCACCTCCATCATCGGCTCCATCAACGCCAAGCTCGGGGAACTCGATTCGTTTCAGTTCCTTCGATTTCACTCCGCACACCGACGCGTCGCGTTCGGCCTTCTCAGGCCTGTGCGGCGGGATGGACATGACGTTCGGGAGCGTCCACTTCCGCGTCAACTCTGGGGGCGTTCTTCGGCTCCTAGGCCCGATCACTCCTGGCAGAGCAAAGACCACGACTTCATCGACAGCCACATCTACAGCTTCATCTCCAGTCGTGGCCGATTTATCAGTTGCATCATCGGTGTCAACTCCGGAGTCTTCATCCTCACGTCGCGTCGTACCATGTCCTCCATGTCCTTCGGATCTGACGATTCCGGATCATCGGATCTAACATCGTACTACTGCATCACTGCGACACCAGGCACAGACTTGGCTGCGGCTTATCACCAAATCTACGCTATAATCACAGTATTCCTAGCACGGTAGTGCCGCTGCCCACTGTCTCCACTGACGCGCTCGCCTCCCACTCCTCCCACGCGCATCTGCGCCACATGTACTGAAACTCCATCAGCACAAACATCATTAGTCTGCATACTAGCATCAACACAAACTGGAACTGTAGCACATGCTGCAACATCCGCATCAACAATAGGACTAGCTTCATCCGGCTTGTCACCAACAAGAACTGGCTTGTCATCTACAGGCATGGCTGAAACATCACCAACATCAATGCTCGGAACAACATGCACCTCTCGCTGCACTTTAGGCTTGTGCAACTTCTCTTTACGCACCACTAACTCCACATCGGACTTGATATGATCATCACCGTAGGCTTCAAAGTCCGCTGTTTGCCACCATGCAGAAAAGAATATGTATTTGCTCGCCCAGCATGTGTCACATTGCGATCATACTGCCAAGGACGCCCAAGTAGAAATCCACACACCTCCAATGGCAACACATCGCAATATATCTCATCAACATAATCATCAAGTAAATGGCACACGCACCTTGTGAGTAATCTTCAGCATACCACAGCTATTCAACCACTCAAGACGTTTAGGTTCAGGAAGACGCCATGTAGACAACCCCAACACTGCCACCATCGCCTTGCTAATGCCATTAGTACAGCTACCACCATCAATCATCAACTTGCAAGCCTTGCCCTTGATAATGCACTGAGTCTGAAACAAACTCCACCGCTGAACCTTGTCAACTGTCTTGCAAGCATCACCTTGTACCCTCTTGAGTTGCATATTCAGCCCGCTCAAGGGTACATCCTCCTCAACAGTCACATGAGCGCTCTTGGTATCAGAGCCAGGTTTCCTCTCCTCTGAAGATTTAACCTCGACCTTAGTGACTGTTGGTAGTGGAACAATCTTCTTACTAGTAACTATGTACTTGTCCACTGCCTGTTGTACCTCCTCCAGGCACTTGTGTACCTCCTTCAATGCATGCCCAACTCTGGATGACTGCTTACGTTTCTCCATATATGGTACCATGAAACCACTACGAAGAAAAGTTTTGTAATCTTCCCAAGTTTCAGCAAATTCACCTCTGTCCACCGCATCTTGCCAACAACGTTCTAATGCCTCGTCCACACGCCGTATAGCAAGGTAAAATGCATAAGAACTGTTGAACTTCCTCTTGTATGTGCGACATCGAGCAAAACCCAATTCCATGTTCCTTTCCCAATCTTCATACTCCTGAACTGTCGCAAGACGGTGTACCAACGAAGACTGGACGGTGGGCGCTGCTCTCCCTTCAAGCAATCCAGATAGTCATTGAACACATAACTAGACTTCTTCGAAAGAGTACACTTCATGCCCAGAACATCGCCGAAAACTCACCAACATCATGACATCAATAGCCAGCCGGAGAAAACACCGCAGCAGCAGGAGAAACCGCCGGAGGAAAAACGCAGCGATCGAGCCAGCCCGGCCCGGGCCCGGTTGGGCCTGTGGACCACCTGTCCGGTCTGGCCCGGTTGACGGCAACGGATGCATCGTACCGGAACAAACCGGACGAAATTTTGCGAACTTCCTGGTTTGCCGCCCGGTTGACGGTTCTACGCCCGGCCTGCCGGTCGTGGCGGTTGACCGGATTCAGGACATTTTTCTGGTCGCGAAATTTCTTCTTCCGATGCTGGTCGCGATTTTTCGCGATTTTGACCTCGAAACAGCCATGGATGACCTCCAAACTGCCCCAAACAACTCCAAACTTCCTCCAACCAAACTCCTTCGAAGAGCCAAACTCCTCCGATCTTAGAGCTAATCTTCTCCACACAAACCGATCAAAGAGATCGATCAACAAAACCTCGCCGTGAGCAACCCGGAAAGCTGATACCACATGATACGGTGGATCCCAGCCGATCCACCTTGGTTGATGCCCGATCTTTCACAACGAGAACCTGGGGTGAGAATCCTCCCAACAACGCGATGAACGCAGCCTGGAGAAGAGGAACGAATCCAGCAAGCAACGGATCGATGAACGACCGCCTCAAACCAAGAGCTAGACAATCCTTGATGAACACAAGAACCTTCGCAGCGGATAATAATATAGATAAACGGCAGCGCCCCCCCGGAGGATGATACACGTGAACACACGCAATGGGGAAAACCCTAATCTTTAGTCTAAACTTATCTATCTAAACCCTAGCCGTGCCTCCACCTTATATGAGGGATGGAGTGGCCGGCCAGCCCCTAGTGGGCCTCTCTACCTTGGTTTGGACGGGCCCAAACCAAACTGACTCAATTTATAGAAAAACCCTAATTGGCCCACATATGACCATTACATAAACTAGGATAAATGAGCTGGTGGAGTCTGAATCTGGGCTCCACATAGGCCTCCATGCCCGTATCATCGAGCGGGAAGTAAGGGTTTTACCTCATCGAGGGCCCCGAACCTGGGAAAATCTCTCTTCCCGTTTGTTTGGTATCCAATGTCTTGTGCTAGCCTGGGATTCCGTCAACCCTAAGCCCCTCATGGTGGGCGTGCTGATGTTGTGGGTATACTTCATGGGTGTACCATCGACAGTGGCTAGATCCGGCAAGCCCGGGTGGCCCACAGGTGGTGATGGTGGCATATGGCCCATCGGTCGGCCTAGTTGCAGTTGATCAGGATGGATCAAGTCCAACCCAGGAACAAGGAGCCGGATCCAACTGACCTTCTCTGGAAGCCGGATCCGGCCTAGCCCATCAGGGGTAGCCGGATCCTGTATCCGTATTAAGGATAGCCGGATCCTTGACGTGCACTACAATGTAATGTTCCGTAGTTAGGCAAGATTGTATTCCGGGTAGGACTCTCCGTAGAAACCCTAGATCCTGACGCCTTTATAAGCCGGATCTTGGGAGCCCTAGAGGCACAACCACAACTCATTGTAACAACGCGAAAGCACCCAGATAATTCCAGACAAGCAGCAGTAGGCCCTATCTTCGAGCAGGTGTCCGAAGCTGGGTAAATCGCGTACCACCATCCTGAATGCTCTCCGCCCTATGGCCCCTACTTCTTCCCCCCTCCGTGAGGATCCCTCCTCCGGGGTACCGTCGAGTAGGCAACGACAGCTGAGGATCTCCCTCGTCAATTGGTGCCGTTTGTGGGAAACCTACTGGTACAAGGCACTTCATCGGTTGTTCCGATAATGTCGGCTACAACTCCGCCGGCATCACCTCCATCATCGGCTCCATCAACGCCAAGCTCGGGGAACTCGATTCGTTTCAGTTCCTTCGATTTCACTCCGCACACCGACGCGTCGCGTTCGGCCTTCTCAGGCCTGTGCGGCGGGATGGACATGACGTTCGGGAGCGTCCACTTCCGCGTCAACTCTGGGGGCGTTCTTCGGCTCCTAGGCCCGATCACTCCTGGCAGAGCAAAGACCACGACTTCATCGACAGCCACATCTACAGCTTCATCTCCAGTCGTGGCCGATTTATCAGTTGCATCATCGGTGTCAACTCCGGAGTCTTCATCCTCACGTCGCGTCGTACCATGTCCTCCATGTCCTTCGGATCTGACGATTCCGGATCATCGGATCTAACATCGTACTACTGCATCACTGCGACACCAGGCACAGACTTGGCTGCGGCTTATCACCAAATCTACGCTATAATCACAGTATTCCTAGCACGGTAGTGCCGCTGCCTGTCTCCACTGACGCGCTCGCCTCCCACTCCTCCCACGCGCATCTGCGCCACATGTACTGAAACTCCATCAGCACAAACATCATTAGTCTGCATACTAGCATCAACACAAACTGGAACTGTAGCACATGCTGCAACATCCGCATCAACAATAGGACTAGCTTCATCCGGCTTGTCACCAACAAGAACGGCTTGTCATCTACAGGCATGGCTGAAACATCACCAACATCAATGCTCGGAACAACATGCACCTCTCGCTGCACTTTAGGCTTGTGCAACTTCTCTTTACGCACTGCTAACTCCACATCGGACTTGATATGATCATCACCCGTAGGCTTCAAAGTCCGCTGTTTGCCACCATGCAGAAAAGAATATGTATTTGCTCGCCCAGCATGTGTCACATTGCGATCATACTGCCAAGGACGCCCAAGTAGAAATCCACACACCTCCAATGGCAACACATCGCAATATATCTCATCAACATAATCATCAACTGTAAATGGCACACGCACCTTGTGAGTAATCTTCAGCATACCACAGCTATTCAACCACTCAAGACGTTTAGGTTCAGGAAGACGCCATGTAGACAACCCCAACGCTGCCACCATCGCCTTGCTAATGCCATTAGTACAGCTACCACCATCAATCATCAACTTGCAAGCCTTGCCCTTGATAATGCACTGAGTCTGAAACAAACTCCACCGCTGAACCTTGTCAACTGTCTTGCAAGCATCACCTTGTACCCTCTTGAGTTGCATATTCAGCCCGCTCAAGGGTACATCCTCCTCAACAGTCACATGAGCGCTCTTGGTATCAGAGCCAGGTTTCCTCTCCTCTGAAGATTTCACCTCGACCTTAGTGACTGTTGGTAGTGGAACAATCTTCTTACTAGTAACTATGTACTTGTCCACTGCCTGTTGTACCTCCTCCAGGCACTTGTGTACCTCCTTCAATGCATGCCCAACTCTGGATGACTGCTTACGTTTCTCCATATATGGTACCATGAAACCACTACGAAGAAAAGTTTTGTAATCTTCCCAAGTTTCAGCAAATTCACCTCTGTCCACCGCATCTTGCCAACAACGTTCTAATGCCTCGTCCACACGCCGTATAGCAAGGTAAAATGCATAAGAACTGTTGAACTTCCTCTTGTATGTGCGACATCGAGCAAAACCCAATTCCATGTTCCTTTCCCAATCTTCATACTCCTGAACTGTCGCAAGACGGTGTAGATACCAACGAAGACTGGACGATGGACGCTGCTCTCCCTTCAAGCAATCCAGATAGTCATTGAACACATAACTAGACTTCTTCGAAAGAGTACACTTCATGCCCAGAACATCGCCCGAAAACTCACCAACATCAACAGCATCAATAGCCGCGCGGAGAAAACACCGCAGACAGGAGAAACCGCGAGGAGCCATCGATCGAGCCAGCCCGGCCCGGAGTCGGTTGGACCGGCTTTGTGGACAGCCTGTCGGTCTGTGCCCGGTTGACCGGCCCGACCGGATGCATCGTCTGGAACCAAACCGGACGAAATTTTGCGAACTTCTGGTTTGCCGCCCGGTTGACGGATTCTACGCCGGCCTGCCGATGCCACTTGATTCCGAACAGATTTTTCCTGGTCGCGAAATTTCTTCTTCTTCCCGATGCTGGTCGCGATTTTTCGCGATTTTGACCTCCGAAACAGCCATGGATGACCTCCAAACTGCCCCAAACAACTCCAAACTTCCTCAACCAAACTCCTTCGACCGAGAGCCAAACTCCTCCGATCTTAGAGCTAATCTTCTCCGCAGCAAACCGATCAAAGAGATCGATCAACAAAACCTCGCCGTGAGCAACCCAGAAAGCTGATACCACATGATACGGTGGATCCCAGCCGATCCACCTTGATTGATGCCCGATCTTTCACAGCGAGAACCTGGGGTAGAGAATCCTCCCAACAACGCGATGAACGCAGCCTGGAGAAGAGGGAACGAATCCAGCAAGCAACGGATCGATGAACGACCGCCTCAAACCAAGAGCTAGACAATCCTTGATGAACACAAGAACCTTCGCAGCGGATACCGTACCCCCGGAGGGATGATACACGTGAACACACGCAATGGGAAAAACCCTAATCTTTAGTCTAAACTTGTCTATCTAAACCCTAGCCGTGCCTCCACCTTATATGAGGGATGGAGTGGCCGGGCCCCCTAGTGGGCCTCTCTACCTTGGTTTGGACGGGCCCAAACCAAACTGACTCAATTTATAAAAAAACCCTAATTGGCCCACATATGACCATTACATAAACTAGGATAAATGAGCTGGTGGAGTCCTGAATCTGGGCTCCACATAGGCCTCCATGCCCGTATCATCAGGCAAGCAGGAAGTAAGGGTTTTACCTCATCGAGGGCCCCGAACCTGGGAAAATCTCTCTTCCCGTTTGTTTGGTATCCAATGTCTTGTGCTAGCCTGCAGGATTCCGTCAACCCTAAGCCCCTCATGGTGGGCGTCTTGATGTTGTGGGTATACTTCATGGGTGTACCATCGACGGTGGCTAGATCCGGCAAGCCCGGGTGGCCAACAGGTGGTGATGGTGGCATATGGCCCATCGGTCGGCCTAGTTGCAGTTGATCAGGATGGATCAAGTCCAACCCAGGAACAAGGAGCCGGATCCAACCGACCTTCTCTGGAAGCCGGATCCGGCCTGGCCCATCAGGGGTAGCCGGATCCTGTATGCGTATTAAGGATAGCCGGATCCTTGACGTGCACTACAATGTAATGTTCCGTAGTTAGGCAAGATTGTATTCCGGGTAGGACTCACCGTAGAAACCCTAGATCCTGACGCCTTTATAAGCCGGATCCTGGGAGCCCTAGAGGCACAACCACAACTCATTGTAACAACGCGCACCCGGATAATTCCGGACAAGCAGCAGTAGGCCTGTCCTCGAGCAGGTGTTCCGAAGGTAAATCGCGTACCACCATCCTGAATGCCCTCCGCCCTATGGCCCCTACTTCTTCCCTCCTCCGTGAGGATCCCTCCTCCGGGGTACCGTCGAGTAGGCAACGACAGCTGAGGATCTCCCTCGTCAATTGGTGCCGTTTGTGGGAAACCTACTGGTACAAGGCACTTCATCGGTTGTTCCGATAATGTCGGTTACAACTCCGCCGGCATCACCTCCATCATCGGCTCCATCAACGCCAAGCTCGGGGAACTCGATTCGTTTCAGTTCCTTCGATTTCACTCCGCACACCGACGCGTCGCGTTCGGCCTTCTCAGGCATGTGCGGCGGGATGGACATGACGTTCGGGAGCGTCCACTTCCGCGTCAACTCTGGGGGCGTTCTTCGGCTCCTAGGCCCGATCACTCCTGGCAGAGCAAAGACCACGACTTCATCGACAGCCACATCTACAGCTTCATCTCCAATCGTGGCCGATTTATCAGTTGCATCATCGGTGTCAACTCCGGAGTCTTCATCCTCACCATCGTCGCGTCGTACCATGTCCTCCATGTCCTTCGGATCTGACGATTCCGGATCATCGGATCTAACATCGTACTACTGCATCACTGCGACACCAGGCACAGACTTGGCTGCGGCTTATCACCAAATCTACGCTATAATCAACCCTCACATGGGAGTCGAGATCTCCGAGGGTGAGCACACCCCGTGCATCAATCGCGATAGGCGACAATATGCCGAAGCTACAGGGAGCAATGCCGACAGCACATATACCATCACCAGAGAATAGTGGGAAGCTGCTCGCAACGCCGTAGCAAATAACACTTGGCTCCTCATCGGAGTATCGGCAGGCACCCTCAGCGCATATCATGTTATTATGGAGAAGTACCAAGTTCGGTTAGCAATGAGCAAGCTGACCTCGGTTGGCGCCGGTAGGCATCCGACCAATCAAGCGAACGACGAAGGAGGCTACCCTCTCTTGGGAGTGCCTCTAGCAGCAATCAAGGACCAGGGAGGTTTCGGCCATGTATCCCTCGCCTCTCAAAAGGTGACGCAAGGGAGATTACATCAAACCTCTCCAATTATTTCATGACCATCGATACAGCGGGCATGATCAGGCCCAAAACTGTCGAAGGGGCAGTAGCCAACCTTGTGGCCTGTCTGATCAATAATCAGCAAGCTCACAATCCGATGGCACCAGCTCATTGGGGCACCCTGGAAAGTCTCGCAATACTCGGAGACAAGCTCAGTCCTAGGAAGGAGAAAAGTACACACCGTGGTAGCGGGTCTAAGCACCGCTCATCATCAAAACATGCCCGTGATGATATCACGCAGAGTAAAATTGATAAAGCTCGCCGCCGACATGCTGCGCATGTTGGCTTCGACAGCGATGACTCCGAAGAAACTCAAGAGCATGATGAAGAGATCCATGATGCCGACTGTCTGAGCCACAAGATTCTGGAGGCAATGCCACCAAAGAGATTCAAGCCAACACCTATCGGTGCCGCCAAATACGACGGTCAGCAGGAGCCGAGGTCATGGATAGATGATGAACGGATCGTAGCGAACAAGAGGGGGGTGAATGGGCGCTACGCAATTTTTAGCCTTTTTCAATTTTTAGTGCAACGGAAGATAAAGGTGATAGCTTTGGTGATGGAGGTGTTCCTAGTATGATCCTAGGCTAGTGCAACAAGTAAAGGAACCAAGCAACAATAATAAGGATAAGGAGCGGGACAACCGTAGGGCGCGAAGACAAGGCGAGGATTTGTTTCCCGCAGTTCCTCCCACAAAAGGGAGTACGTCGCGTTGAGGAGGTGCTAGCCTCACACAAGAGGCTAGGCGGCCACACCACGAAGGAAGGCCTCACCTTCTTCCTCAAGAGATCTCACAAAGGGGCTCCTTTTCTCCACTAAGGCACCGGTCGAGGCGGTGGTTCCTTCACAAGGTTGGGGCGAGCTCCACGACACTAGGAGGCTCCCAACACCCTATGGGGCTAGCACAACACCAAGCTAGCCTCCATAGGAGCACTTCATCCAAGATCCCACCATAGGAACCCTACCACCAAGATCCACAAAGGACTAGCACGAATTGGTGAAATCTCTCTAGGTAGAACTATAGATCGGGGCCTCCTCCACCACTCCTCAAAATTTGGGCAAGATTGGTTGGATGGTTGGGGAGATCCACTAAGTTTGAGCTCAACAACAATGGAGGAGAGAGAGAGAAGAGCTAGAGCGATCTGGAGAAGAAGGGCCCTTTAAATAGGGCCCCCCTGAAATCCAACCGTTATCTGCAGTTTTTGCCTAAGCGGTACTACCGCTTTGGTAAGCGGTACTACCGCTCTGGATTCGAAATCCCCACAGAACTTATCCACGTGGACACATAGCGGTACCGCTTGCGGTACGCTTGAGGTACCGCAATGGCCTCCGAGCTTACTGGATACCAAGCGGTACCACAGCGGTATTGCCGTAACTTAAGTTACGGTACTCAAGCGGTACCGAGGCGGTACTACCGCTCTCAAGCGGTACTACCGCAAGGGTACCGTACCTTGTTCTGTGGGTCATTTTCTTAGGCAAGTCTCCAGAGCGGTACTGTTGGGCGGTACCAGTAGGGGTAGCGGTACTACCGCTACTTGTACCGATAGTACCGGTCTGGCAAAAACTGCTTTCTCCTCTTTTCCTCTCCAACCATATCACCTCGCGATACACACACAAAACCAGAAAACCTATAAGCTACGCTTCAGTCCTCCGATCTTGACGCGTCCAGCGAGGTCACCGTGCACTTGCAAATCTATCAAAGACACTCTTTGCACACGGTGAGATACATTCAAGTGTTGTTATCAAACACACAAAACATGGAGTATCGACTTTGCTCTTTCAATCTCCCCCTTTTTGGTGTTTGATGACAACACAAGAATTGGCAATGGCAAAAGATATTATGATGAGGTTCTTAGATTTTCACAAGCTAAACGGAACTCACCCTAGACATGTGCATACTTAGAATATACCCAAACTCACATAAGGAGCCTCCATAGAATAGTAGCCAACACGTCCCCATGCAAAAAACCCGTCCTAGTTAGATAACTTCTCCCCCTTTGGCATCGGAACACCAAAAAGGAGAAGAAGCATACTAACAAGGAAGGTAAGGAAATACACAACCAAGCTTGCAAAAACCAACAAGGAAAAACAAGCTTGGAGTGACTTCCACAAGGAACATGGAGAAAAGAACCAAAGACAAAAGAAGAAAAGCAAAAGAAAGTCAAATAGAAACAAGAAGAACCAAAAAACTCCTCAAGGAGGAGGTTGGTGGCCGAAACCACCGTGTAAGAGTATAGTAGTGTGAGGTCGCGTAGATGTATCTAGGACTCATGGCTACAACTCAACATGAAGCTCATTAGTCACCTATTTGACAAATAGCATATGTTTTGGTTTTCTTTATGCATTATGGGGGGAGGGATAGCTCAATAAGTTTAAACCGCACTCCCCCTATGTTCATGCGTGCTTTTCATCTAGACATATAGCTAAAGATTGGTATGTGCGCACGATGGTCAAGCGAAGTTCGACGGATCAATGATATTTAGCTCATGCCTCAACTCAATGAAACGCTTCTCATCCAAGGGCTTTGTGAAGATGTCTGCCATTTGCTCCTTGGTGCCAATGAAGGATAGGACAATATCTCCTCGAGCAATGTGGTCCCGGATGAAGTGATTCCTTATCTCAATGTGCTTCGTCTTGCCATGGAGTACCGGATTGTAGGCGATCTTGATGGCGCTCTCATTATCACACAATAGAGGGACCTTGCTATACTCAAGTCCATAGTCCCGCAAGGTTTGCCTCATCCATAAGATTTGTGAACAACTGCTCGCCGCGGCAACATACTCGGCTTCCGCGGTGGAGACGGAGACACAGTTTTGCTTCTTAGAGGACCAACACACCAAAGATCTCCCAAGGAAGTGACAAGCGCCGGATGTAGACTTTCTATCAACCTTGTCTCCCGCCCAATCCGAATCGGTGAAGCCAACCAACGGGAAGTCTGTGTCCCTTGGATACCATACACCGAAGTTTGGGGTATCAACTAAATATCGGAAGATCCTCTTCACCGCCATGATATGGCTTTCCTTCGGATTCGCTTGAAACCGTGCACACATACCAACGCTTAACATGATGTCCGGACGAGAAGCACAAAGGTAAAGAAGCGAACCTATCATCGAACGGTAGAGCTTGGGGTCCACCGCCTTGCCGGTCTCGTCGAGGGTGAGTTGACACTTTAGGTGCATAGGAGTTCCTATCCCGTTGGCCCCCTTCATATCGAAGCGCTTGAGCATGTCTTGAAGATACTTCGCTTGATTGATGAAGGTGCCTTGTTGCATTTGCTTGATCTCGAACCCAAGGAAGTACTTGAGTTCTCCCATCATTGACATCTCGAACCTATTAGTCATCAACTTTGCAAATTAATCATTAAACTTTGTGTTAGTTGAACTAAATATGATGTCACCTACATAAAGTTGGCATATGAAGAGATCCCCATTGACTTTCTTGGTAAAAAGACTGGGATCGATTTTCCCCACTTCGAAACCACGGTCTTCAAGTAACTCCTTTAGATGCTCATACCAAGCTCTAGGAGCTTGTTTGAGACCATATAGGGCCTTTTTGAGCTTGAAGACATGGTCCGGGAAATGGGGGTCCTCGAACCCCGGGGGTTGCTTCACATACACCTCCTCATGTAAAGGACCATTAAGAAAAGCACTCTTGACATCCATTTTTTGTAGCTTGAAACCATGATGAGCGGCAAAGGCCAAAAGGATACGGATGGACTCAAGCCTTGCAACGGGTGCAAAGGTTTTGCCAATGTCCACGCCTTCAACTTGAGAATAGCCTTGTGCCACCAATCTTGCTTTGTTGCGGATGACGATGCCGTGTTCATCTTGCTTGTTCTTGAAGACCCATTTGGTGCCGATAACATTGCGGCAATGATCGGGTCGCTTCATGAGAGTCCACACATCATTCCTCTTGAAGTTGTTGAGTTCCTCTTGCATTGCAATCAACCAATCCGGATCTCCAAGTGCATCGTTGACCTTAAGGGGTTCCACCATAGAGACAAAGGCGTGGTGCTCACAAAAGTTTTCTAGTTGCCTCCGGGTAGTGACTTTGCTCTTCAAATCTCCAATGACATTTTGCAAGGAATGAGCCTTGAGACGCAAATGTCTTGTGGTAGTATCTTCACGGCGAGTATCGGCCATAGGAATAGGTTCTTGTGATGCCTCTTGATCTTCATCATGGTTTTGGTCCTTGCCTTGACCTTCAATGTTGTTGTTGAGAACATCATCATCATGAGAACCGGATGACTCGGGGGTATTGGGAATGGTAGTATCCGGAAAGATTGTCCCCGAATCACTTGGTGAAGAACTTGAAGCTTGGCCTTGATCACTTGGTGTCGGTTGTTGTTGTTGTGGTAGATGAGCTTGCGGTTGTTGATGTTGGTCTTGAGGTTGTAGTAGTGGTTGACTTGGACTTGGTTGTTGTTGTCGAACTTGGGGTTGAGGTAGTGGTTGGCTTGCATTTGGTTGCTCAATGGAAGAAGCTTGGCCTTGTGGTGTAGATGGCTCCACATGGGTGGAACTTGGTCCTTCCCCGGCACTCATAGAAGGTAGCGTTTGAGATAGGCGAGTGCCAACACCCATCCTTCCTATGGTAACCGGGGGAATTGCATCTCCTTTCTCACAAGAAGCACTTCGCTCCTCTAAAGATCTATCATCTTCATCGAATGTCACATCACAAGATTCTACAACTCGTCCATTTGACTTGTTGAAGACTCTATAGGCGTGAGAATCCGTTGCATAGCCAAAAAAGATTCCTTCTTGATCTCTTGAATCAAACTTGGATAGACGTGTGTCCTTGACTAGCACATAGCATTTGCATCCAAAGACCTTGAAGTATGACACATTAGGCTTGTTACCGGTAAGGATCTCATATGATGTCTTCTCCAAACCTTTGCGGAAGTAGAGGCGGTTAGTGGCATGGCAAGCGGTTGAGATAGCTTCCGCCCAAAAATTATACTTGGAATTGTACTCCATCATCATTGTTCGAGCGGCTTCAATCAAGGTTCGATTCTTCCTTTCGGCGACCCCATTTTGTTGGGGAGTGTATGGCGAGGAGTATTGATGTTGGATTCCTTCTTCGCCGAGGAAGTCATCCAAGGTGTAGTTCTTGAACTCCGTTCCATTGTCGCTCCTTATAGCGAGGATCGTGGTGTTGTACTTGCGTTGAACTTGATTAGCAAACTCCATAATGGTCCGTTGAGTCTCACTCTTGTGCTTGAAGAAGAATACCCAACAATAGCGTGAATAGTCATCAACGATGACAAGGCAATACTTCTTTCCTACAAGACTTTCATGAGATGGCGGTCCGAAGAGATCAACATGTAGGAGCTCCAAACACCTTGTGGTAGATATGGTTGTCTTGGCCTTGTGAGGAGCTCCATGCATTTTCCTTGAACGCAAGCCCTACAAACACGATCCTTGCAAAAAGAGACATCGTCTTTTAGTCCGAGGATGTGGCCTCCCTTGTGGAGACTTTGCAAAGTCCTCATGTTGACATGGGCTAGTCAGCGATGCCATAACCAACCCTTGTCACTGATAACGCGTGAAGCACACGTCCGTTGGGAACCCCAAGAGGAAGGTGTGATGCGTACAGCATCAAGTTTTCCCTTAGTAAGAAACCAATGTTATCGAACTAGTAGGAGTCAAGGGCCACGTGAAGGTTGTTGGTGGAGGAGTGTAGTGCGGCGCAACACCAGTGATTCCGGCGCCAACGTGGAACCTGCACAACACAATCACAGTACTTTGCCCCAACTTAACAGTGAGGTTGTCAATCTCACCGACTGAAAACAAAGGATTAAACGTATGGTGTGGAAAATGATGTTTGTTTGCGAAGAACAACAGAGAACTTGCAGTAGATTGTATTTCAGATGTAAAAGAATGGACCGGGGTCCACAGTTCACTAGTGGTCTCTCTCAATAAGATAAATAGCATCTTGGGTGAACAAATTACAGGTGGGCAATTGACAAATAAAGATTCATATACATATCATGATGATCACTATGAGATTTAATCAGGGCATTACGACAAAGAACATAGACCGCCATCCAGCATGCATCTATGCCTAAAAAGTCCACCTTTGGTTAGCATCCGCACCCCTACAGTATTAAGTTGCAAACAACAGACAATTGCATTAAGTATTGTGCATAATGTAATCAACACAAATATCCTTAGACAAAGCATTGATGTTTTATCCCTAGTGGCAACGACACATCCACAACCTTAGAACTTTCTGTCACTGTCCCAGATTCAATGGAGGCATGAACCCACTATCGAGCATAAATACTCCCTCTTGGAGTTACAAGTATCAACTTGGCCAGAGCCTCTACTAGCAACGAGAGCATGCAAGAACATAAACAACACATATATGATAGATCAATAATCAACTTGACATAGTATTCCATATTCATCGGATCCCACCAAACACAACATGTAGCATTACAAATAGATGATCTTGATCATGTTAGGCAGCTCACAAGATCTAAACATGATAGCACAAGAGGAGAAGACAACCATCTAGCTACTGCTATGGACCCATAGTCAAGGATGAACTCACGCATCATTCCGGAGGCGAGCATGGTGATGTAGAGCCCTCCGGTGATGATTCCCCTCTCCGGCAGGGTGCCGGAGGCGATCTCCTGAATCCCGAGATGGGATTGGCGGCGGGCGTCTCAGTAACTTTTCCGTATCGTGGCTCTCGGTAATAGGGTTTTCGCGACGGAGAGTTTAAGTAGGCGGAAGGGCAGAATTGGAGGCGGCGCAGGGCCCCCTCACCATAGGACGGCGCGGGCCCCATGCAGGCCGCGCCGCCCTATGGTGACGGTCCCTCGTGGCCCACCGTATCCCCTTCGGTCTTGGGCTCCGTGGAAAAATAAGACCACAGGCGTTGATTTCGTCCAATTAGAGAATATTTCCTTTGTAGGATTTCTGAAACCAAAAATAGCAGAAAACAACAACGGCGCTTCGGCATCTTGTTAATAGGTTAGTGCCGTAAAATGCATAATAATGATGTAAAGTATGTATAAAACATGTGAGTATTGTCATAAAAGTAGCATGGAACATAAGAAATTATAGATACGTTGGAGACGTATCAAGCATCCCCAAGCTTAGTTCCTACTCGCCCTCGATTGCATGTTTTGATCAACATTATTGTAAAGCATATGAGATGAATGGAGTGATTCAAAGCAATAGATTGCTAACAAGGAGATAATGACTAAACAACTGAATCATATAGCAAAACTTTTCATGAATAGTACTTTCAAGACAAGTATCAAAAAGACTTGCATAAGAGCTAACTCATAAAGCAATAGATTCAAAGTAGAGTGTTTTGAATCAACACAAAGGATGATTAAGTTTCAGCAATTGCTTTCAACTTGTAACATATATATCTCATGGATAATTGTCAACATAAAGTAATATAACAAGTGCAATAAGTAAACATGTAAGAATCAATGCACACAGTTGACACAAGTGTTTGCTTCTAATATAGAAAGAAGTAGGTAGACTGACTCAACATAAAGTAAAAGAATGGCCCTTCGCAGAGGGAAGCATGGATTACTATTTTTGTGCTAGATCTTTTTATTTTGAAAACATAGAAACAATTTTGTCAATGGTAGTAATAATTCATATGTGTTATGCATAATACTTCCTACAAGTTGCAAGCCTCATGCATAGAATACCAATAGTGCCCGCACCTTGTCCTAATTAGCTTGGATTTACATGAATTATCATTGCATAACATATGTTTCAACCAAGTGTCACAAAGGGGTACCTCTATGCCGCGTACAAAGGTCCAAGGAGATAAATCGCATTTGATTTCTCGTTTTTAATAGATCTCAACTTAGGACATCCATACCGGGACAACATAGAAAACATATAATGGACTCCTCTTTAATGCATAAGCATTCAACAGATAATATTCTCATAAGAGATTGAGGATGAATGTCCAAACTGAAAACTTCCACCATGATACATGGCTTTGGTTAGCGGCCCAATGTTCTTCTCTAACATATGCATACTCAAACCATTTGATCATGATAAATCACCCTTACTTCAGACAAGACGAACATGCATAGCAACTCACATGATATTCAACAAAGGTGTAAAAAGTTGATGGCGTCCCCAGAAACATGGTTACCGCTAAACAAGCAACTTATAAGAACTAAGATACATAGCTACATATTCATCACCATAATAGTTTTTAAGCTATTTTCCCATGAGCTATGTATTGTAAAGACAAAGGAATGAAATTTTAAAGGTAGCACTCAAGTAATTTACTTTGGAATGGCAGAAAAATACCACATATAGGTAGATATGGTGGACACAAATGGCATGGGTTTTGGCTCAAGGTGTTTGGATGCACGAGAAGCATTTCCTCTCAGTACAAGGCTTTGGCTAGCAAGGTTGTTTGAAGCAAACACAAGTATGAACAGGTACAGCAAAACTTACACAAGAACATATTGCAAGCATTATAAGACTCTACACTATCTTCCTTGTTGTCCAAACACTTTTACCAGAAAATATCTAGACCTTAGAGAGACCAATCATGCAAACCAAATTTCAACAAGCTCTACAGTAGTTCTCCACTAATAGATTTAAACTACATGATGCAAGAGCTTAAACATGATCTCTGAGAGCTCAAAACAATTGCCAAGTATCAAGTTATTCAAAACCATATGAAGCATTTTCTGATTCCAACCAAATAACAATCAACGAAGCAATTTTCAGCCTTCTCCATGAACATTAAAGCATAACTAAGAACACAAGTGTTCAAATGAAAAAGCGGAGCGTAATATCTCCAATACAAGGATTGTGGGATCCAACTTTATTCAAACCAAAACAAAAATAAAAGCAAAAATACGCTCCAAGTAAAGAACATAAGATGTGATGGAATAAAAATATAGTTTCACTAGAAGTGACCTGATAAGTTGTCGATGAAGAATGCCTTGGGCATCCCCAAGCTTAGATGCTTGAGTCTTCTCGAAATATGCAGGGATGAACCACGGGGGCATCCCTAAGCTTAGACTTTTCACTCTTCTTGATCATATTGTATCATCCTCTTCTCTTGACCCTTGAAAACTTCCTCCACACCAAACTTAAAGCAAACTCATTAGAGGGTTAGTGCATAATCAAAAATTCACATATTCAGAGGTGACATAATCATTCTTAACACTCTTGGACATTTCACAAAGCTACTGAGAGTTAATGGAACAAAGAAATCCATTCAACATAGCAAAAGAGGCAATGCGAAATAAAAGACAGAATCTGTCAAAACAGAACGAATCCACTTAACTTGCTCAGATGGAAAAACTCAAAACTAATTAAAGTTGCGTACATATCTGAGGATCACGCACGTAAATTGGCAGATTTGTTTGATTCTTCTACAGAGAGAAGGACGAATTCGTGACAGACAATTCTGTTTCTGCGCAGAAATCCAAATCTAGTATCAACCTTACTATAGAGACTTTACTTGGCACAAAAACATGATAAGGAGAGGTTGCTACAGTAGTAACAACTTCCAAGACTCAACAAAACAGTAGTAAAATAAAACATGGATTATCTCCCAAGAAGTGCTTTTCTTTAACGCCTTTCAGCTAGGCGTAGAAAGTGCAAATCAAGTAACATCAAGAGAAGAAGCATCAACATCATAATTTGTTCTAATAATAGAATAAAAGGCAACTTCATTCTCTTTCTAGGGAAGTGTTCCATACCTTTCTTGAAAGGAAATTGATCCTTAATATTTCCTTCTTTCATATCAATAACAACACCAACAGTTCGAAGAAAGGGTCTTCCCAAGACAATAGGACAAGATGCGTTGCATTCAATATCCAAGACAACAAAATCAACGGGGACAAGGTTATTTTTAACCGTAATGCGAACAATTATCAATCCTCCCCAAAGGTTTCTGTAGAGAATTATCAGCAAGATTAACATCCAAATAACAATTTTTCAATGGTGGCAAGTCAAGCATATCATAAATTTTCTTAGGCATAACAGAAATACTTGCACCAAGATCACATAAAGCATTACAATTAAAATCATTGAATTTCATCTTAATGATGGGCTCCCAACCATCTTCCAACTTCCTAGGAATAGAAGCTTCAAGTTTTAATTTCTCTTCCTAGCTTTAATGAGAGCATTTGTAATATGTTTTGTAAAGGCTAAATTGTAGCACTAGCATTAGGACTTCTAGCAAGCTTTTGTAAAAACTAACTTCAGTAATATGACAATCATCAAAATCTAAACCATTATGATCTACAGCAATGGGATCATTGTCCCCAATATTTTGAAAAATTTCAGCAGTTTTATCACAAACAGTTTCAGCAGTTTCAGGCAATTTTGCACGCTTTGCACTAGGAGTAGAAACATTGACAACACCAATTATTTTACCATTGATAGTAGGAGGTTTAGCAACATGTGAAGAATCAACATTACTAGTGGTGGTAATAGTCTAAACTTTAGCTACATTATTCTCTTTATAGCA
The DNA here is from genome assembly GCA_030979885.1 of Lolium multiflorum. Classification (NCBI taxonomy): domain Eukaryota; kingdom Viridiplantae; phylum Streptophyta; class Magnoliopsida; order Poales; family Poaceae; genus Lolium; species Lolium multiflorum. Next base: position 196,804,933 of record CM061748.1, on the reverse strand, counting down.
AGTTTTTCTTTTTCTTCTCTATCCCACCTAGCATGCAATTCAGCCAACATTCTTATATTATCATTAATTCGAACTTGGATAGCATTTGTTTTAGCAAACTTAGCATCTTTAACTTCATCAGGCATAACTTTCAGTTTTAAAGATCAACATCAAGAGCAAGACTATCAACCTTAGAAGCAAGAACATCAATTTTACCAAGCTTTTCTTCAACAGTTTTATTAAAAGCAGTTTGTGTACTAATAAATTCTTTAAGCATGACTTCAAGACCAGAGGGTACACTCTTATTATTGTTGTAAGAATTACCATAACCACTACCATTATTAGAAGGATATGGCCTATAGTTGTTGTTACCATAATTATTCCTATAAGCATTGTTGTTGAAATTATTATTCTTAATGAAATTCACATCAACATGCTCTTCTTGAGCAACCAATGAAGCTAAAGGAACATTATTAGAATCAATATGAGATCTACCATTTGCAAGCATAGACATAATAACATCGATCTTATCACCCAAAGAAGAGGTTTCTTCAACAGAATTTACCTTGTTACCTTGAGGAGTTCTTTCAGTATGCCATTCAGAGTAATTGATCATCATATCATCAAGAAGCTTCGTTGCAGCGCCTAAGGTGATGGACATAAATAAAAGTACCTCCAGCAGCTGAATCCAATAGGTTCCTCGAGAAAAATTCAATCCTGCATAAAAGGTTTGGATGATCATCCAAGTAGTTAGTCCATGGGTAGGGCAATTCTTTACCAAAGATTTCATTCTCTCCCATGCTTGAGCAACATGTTCATTATCAAATTGCTTAAAATTCATAATGCTACTTCTCAAAGATATAATCTTAGCGGGAGGATAATATTTACCAATAAAAGCATCTTTACATTTAGTCCATGAATCAATACTATTCTTAGGCAAAGAAAGCAACCAATCTTTAGCTCTTCCTCTTAATGAGAAAGGAAACAATTTCAGTTTTATAATATCACCATCTATATCCTTATACTTTTGCATTTCACAAAGTTCAACAAAATTATTAAGATGGGCATCAACATCATCAGTACTAACACCAGAAAATTGCTCTCTCATAACAAGATTCAGTAAAGCAGGTTTAATTTCATAGAATTCTATTGTAGTAGCAGGTGGAGCAATAGGAGTACTTATAAAATCATTATTATTTGTGCTAGTGAAATCACACAACTTAGTATTTTCAGGAGTACCCATTGTAGCAGTAATAAAAGTAAACTAAGCATATAGAATAAAGTAAAAAACAAGTAACTAATTTTTTTTTGTGTTTTGATATAGAGCAAGTAAACAATACAGAAAGTAAAGCAACTAATTTTTTGTGTTTTTGATATAAAGCAAACAAGACAGAAAATAAAATAAAGTAAAGCAAGACAAAAACAAAGTAAAGAGATTGGATGTGGAAGACTCACATTGCAGCGTGTCTTGATCTCCCAGGCAACGGCGCCAGAAAAAGAGCTTGATAACGCGTGAAACACACGTCCGTTGGGAACCCCAAGAGGAAGGTGTGATGCGTACAGCAGCAAGTTTTCCCTCAGTAAGAAACCAAGGTTCGAATTGGAGTGAAGGCTGATACGTCTCCAACGTATCGATAATTTCTTATGTTCCATGCTACTTTATTGATGATACCTACATGTTTTATACACATTATATGTCATATTTATGCATTTTCTGGAACTAACCTATTAACAAGATGAGCCAGTTCTGTTTTTTGCTGTTTTTGGTTTCAGAAATCCTAGTAAGGAAATATTCTTGGAATTGGACGAAACTTTCGCCCGGGTCCTATTTTTGCACGAAGCTTCCAGAAGACCGAAGAGATAAGAGTGGGGCCACGAGGCAGCCGGGAGCTAGGGCGGCGCGGCCCAAGCCCTGGCCGCGCCGACCTACCCCTGGGCCCTCGTGTGGCCCCCGCGTTGACCTTCCGCCTACTTAAAGCCTCCGTCGCGAAACCCCCACGAGAGCCACGATACGGAAAACCTTCCGAGACGCCGCCGCCCGCAATCCCATCTCGGGGGATTCGGGAGATCGCCTCCGGCACCTGCGGGGGCTCGGGAGGACTCTACACCGCCATGGTCGCCTCCGGAGTGATGAGTGAGTAGTTCACCCCTGGACCATGGGTCCATAGCAGTAGCTAGATGGTCGTCTTCTCCTTGTTGTGCTTCATTGTTGGATCTTGTGAGCTGCCTAACATGATCAAGATCATCTATATGTAATTCTATATGTTGTGTTTGTCGGGATCCGATGGATAGAGAGTACTATGATTATGGTGATTATCAATCTATTGTTTATGTGTTGTTTATGATCTTGCATGCTCTCTGTTATAGTAGAGGCTCTGGCCAAGTTTTTACTCTTAACTCCAAGAGGGAGTATTTATGCTCGATAGTGGGTTCATGCCTCCATTGAATCTGGGACAGTGACGGAAAGTTCTAAGGTTGTGGATGTGCTGTTGCCACTAGGGATAAAACATTGATTCTATGTCCAAGGATGTAGTTGTTGATTACATTACGCACCATACTTAATGCAATTGTCTGTTGCTTAGCAACTTAATACTGAATGGGGTTCGGATGATAACCGAAGGTGGACTTTTTAGGCATAGATGCGGTTGGATGGCGGTCTATGTACTTTGTCGTAATGCCCAATTAAATCTCACTATATTTATCATATCATGTATATGCATTGTTATGCCTTTCTCTATTTGTCAATTGCCCGACTGTAATTTGTTCACCCAACATGCTTTTATCTTATGGGAGAGACACCTCTAGTGAACTGTGGACCCCGGTCCTATTCTTTACATAGCATACAATCTACTTGTTTTACTGTTTTCTTTGCAAACATCTTCCACTCGTACGTTTAATCCTTTGTTACAGCAAGCCGGTGAGATTGACAACCTCAATTTCGTTGGGACAAAGTACTTGGTTGTGTTGTGCAGGTTCCGCGTTGGCCGGAATCCCTGGTGTTGCGCCGCATCACATTTCGCGACCATCAACCTTCAACGTGCTTCTTGGCTCCTCCTGGTTCGATTAAACCTTGGTTTCTTTCTGAGGGAAAACTTGCCGCTGTGCGCATCATACCTTCCTCTTGGGGTTCCCAACGGACGTGTACATGTACGCGCATCAAGCACTTTTCTGGCGCCGTTGCGGGAAGACACGCTGCAAGGAGTCTCCACTTCTCAATCTCTTTACTTTGTTTGTCTTGCTTTATTTTATTTACTACTTTGTTTGCTGTACCTAAACAAAACACAAAAAAATTAGTTGCTAGTTTTACTTTATTTACTGTCTTGCTCTCTATAGCAAAAACACAAAAAATTAATTACTTGCATTTACTCTATCTAGTTTGTTTTATTTTACTGCTACTAAAATGAGTAATCCTGAAGTTGAAGTTCGTTCTTTTAAGCAACAAGGTGGAGAAAGTTTTAAAGATGCTTGGTATAGAATTAGTAATGCTCATCATAGGTGCATTAAGAAACACTCCACCACTATCCTTCTTAGGAACTTTTATGTTGGTTTATCTAGTTGGAATAGATATGTTCTTGATACTCTTTCGGGAGGTAATTTCCTAGGTACTCCCGCTTTAGAAGCTAGTTGCATCATTGAGAGTCTAGTTGGAATACCACCTGTTAATGAAGTTAAAATTGAAATCTCTCTTGAGGATGTTATGAAAAAATTGGAAACCATAGAGAAAATTTTTCCAAGTATTGAAACTAAATTGAAAATGTTATTGGATAAAACTGATGAACTTGACAAATCCCTAGGAGGAATTGATGAAAGAATTAGTGTCCTAGGAACTTGTGTTATCCATGATAATCAAACCAATAGGATTGATGAACTTGAAAAAGCTATGGGAACCTTGGGTTCAACCTTTTCTTCTCTCAAGTATAATGAGAAAGCTTATGTGGGTAAAGAGCGAAAATTCATGTATGCTTCTAAAGTGCCTAAACAGAAGAATTACTATAGGCCTAAAATTGCTAAAACCCCTAGCACCACCATAGAAAATTTAGATAATGGAGCACCTAAAGTACCCTCTGCAACAAGTTGTGTTTGCATGAAAAATAATAATGTTGATGCTTCTACTCTCGATGTTACTTGATTTGCACTTTCTGCGCCTAGCTGAAAGGCGTTAAAGAAAAAGCGCTTATGGAGACAATCCATGTTTTTACCTACAGCAATTTTTTGTTTTATTGAGTCTTGGAAGTTGTTTACTACTGTAGCAACCTCTCCTTATCATGTTTTTGTGCCAAGTAAAGTTTTTATGTTAAAGTTGATGTTATATTTGGGATCGCTGCGCAGAAACAGCATTGCTGTCTGTCACGAATCTGGGCACAGTTCTCTGTAGAAAATTGAAAAATCTGCCAATTTATGAGCGTGATCCTCAGATATGTACGCAACTTTCATTAGTTTTGAGTTTTTCCATTTGAGCAAGTCTGGTGCCAGCTTTAAATTCGTCTTTACGGACTGTTCTGTTTTGGCAGATTCTGCCTTTTATTTCGCATTGCCTCTTTTGCTATGTTGGATTTATTTCTTTGATCCACTAATGTCCAGTAGCATTATGCAATGTCCAGAAGTGAAAATAATGATTGTGTCACCTCTGAATGAGTGAATTATTAATTGTGCACTAACCCTCTAATGAGTTTGCTTGAAGTTTGGTGTGAAGGAAGTTTTCAAGGGTCAAGAGAGGAGAATGATATACTATGATCAAGAGGAGTGAAAGCTCTAAGCTTGGGGATGCCCCCGTGGTTCACCCTGCATATTTTAAGAAGACTCAAGCGTCTAAGCTTGGGGATGCCCAAGGCATCCCTTCTTCATCGACAACTTTCTTCCTCTGAAACTATATTTTTATTCAGTCACATCTTGTGTTCTTTACTTGGAGCGTGTTTGTTTTTGTTTTTGTTTTTGTTTGAATAAAATGGATCCTAGCATTCACTTTGTGGGAGAGAGACACGCTCCGCTGTTGCATATGGACACATGTGTCCTTAGGCTTTATTCATAATGTTAAAGGCGAAGTTCCTTCTTCGTTAAATTGTTATATGATTGGAATTGGAAAATGCTACATGTAGTAATTCTAAAATGTCTTGGATAATGTGATACTTGGCAATTGTTGTGCTCATGTTTAAGCTCTTGCATCATATGCTTTGCACCCATTAATGAAGAAATACATAGAGCTTGCTAAAATTTGATTTGCATATTTGGTTTCTCTAAGGTCTAGATAATATCTAGTATTGAGTTTTGAACAACAAGGAAGACGGTGTAGAGTCTTATAATGTTTACAATATGTCTTTTATGTGAGTTTTGCTGCACTTGTTCATCCTTGAGTTTGCTTCAAATAACCTTGCTAGCCTAAACCTTGTATCGAGAGGGAATACTTCTCATGCATCCAAAATCCTTGAGCCAACTACTATCCCATTTGTGTCCACCATACCTACCTACTACATGGTATTTCTCGCCATTCCAAAGTAAATTGCTTGAGTGCTACCTTTAAATTCCATCATTCACCTTTGCAATATATAGCTCATGGGACAAAATAGCCTTAAAAACTATCGTAGTATTGAATATGTACTTATGCACTTTATCTTTTATTAAGTTGCTTGTTGTGCGATAACCATGCTTCTGGGGAACGCCATCAACTATTGTTGAATATCATGTGAGTTGCTGTATGTGTCTGAAGGATCTATCATTTTAGTGGTTGGAGCATGCAAAATTGTTAGAGAAGAACATTGGGCCGCTAACTAAAGCCATGAATCATGGTGGAAGTTTCAGTTTGGACATATATCCTCAATCTCATATGAGAATAATAATCATTGCTACATGCTTACGCATTTAAGAGGAGTCCATTATCTGTTGTCCATGTTGTCCCGGTATGGATGTCTAAGTTGAGAATAATCAAAAGCGAGAAATCAAAATGCGAGCATTCTCCTTAGACCTTTGTACAGGCGGCATGGAGGTACCCCTTTGTGACACTTGGTTGAAACATGGCATGCAAAGATCCGGTAGTCCAAGTTAAGTAGGACGAGGTGCGGGCACTATTAGTATACTATGCATGAGGCTTGCAACTTGTAAGATATAATTTACATAACTCATATGCTTTATTACTACCGTTGACAAAATTGTTTCATGTTTTCAAAATAAAAGCTCTAGCACAAATACAGCAATCGATGCTTTCCTCTTTGAAGGACCATTCTTTTACTTTTATTGTTGAGTCAGTTTACCTATCTCCTTCCACCTTAAGAAGCAAACACTTGTGTGAATTGTGCATTGATTCCTACATATTTGCATATTGCACTTGTTATACTACTTTATGTTGACAATATCCATGAGATATACATGTTATAAGTTGAAAGCAACCGCTGAAACTTAATCTTCATATGTGGTTTTACTTTGATTTATTGCTTTATGAGTTAACTCTTATGCAAGACTTATTGATGCTTGTCTTGAAGTACTATTCATGAAAAGTCTTTGCTTTATGATTCAGTTGTTTACTCATGTCATTACCTTTGCTTTGATCGCTGCATTCATTACATATGTTTACAAATAGTATGATCAAGATTATGATGGCATGTCACTTAGAAATTATCTTTGTTATCGTTTTCTGCTGGAATTGAAACTAACTGGGGATGCTTGATCGTCTCAACGTATCGATAATTTCTTATGTTCCATGCTACTTTATTGATGATACCTACATGTTTTATACACATTATATGTCATATTTATGCATTTACGGAACTAACCTATTAACAAGATGCGAAAGAGCCAGTTCTTGTTTTCTGCTGTTTTTGGTTTCAGAAATCCTAGTAAGGAAATATTCTTGGAATTGGACGAAACTTTCGCCCAGGGTCCTATTTTTGCAAAGCTTCGAAGACCGAAGAGATAACGAAGTGGGGCCACGAGGCAGCCCGGGGGCTAGGGCGGCGCGGCCCAAGCCGCGGCCGACTACCCCTGGGCCCTCGTGTGGCCCCCAGCGTTGACCCGCCTGCTTAAAGCCTCCGTCGCGAAACCCCCGATCAGAGCCACGATACGGAAAACCTTCCCAGACGCCGCCGCGATCCCATCTCGGGGATTCGGGAGATCGCCTCCGGCACCCTGCCGGAGAGGATTCATCTAGGAGGACTCTACACCGCCATGGTCGCCTCCGAGTGATGAGTGAGTAGTTCACCCCTAGACCATGGGTCCATAGCAGTAGCTAGATGGTAGTCTTCTCCTTGTTGTGCTTCATTGTTGGATCTTGTGAGCTGCCTAACATGATCAAGATCATCTATATGTAATTCTATATGTTGTGTTTGTCAGATCCGATGGATAGAGAGTACTATGATTATGGTGATTATCAATCTATTGTTTATGTGTTGTTTATGATCTTGCATGCTCTCGTTTACAGTAGAGGCTCTGGCCAAGTTTTTACTCTTAACTCCAAGAGGAGTATTTATGCCGATAGTGGGTTCATGCCTCCATTGAATCTGGGACAGTGACAGAAAGTTCTAAGGTTGTGGATGTGCTGTTGCCACTAGGGATAAAACATTGATTCTATGTCCAAGGATGTAGTTGTTGATTACATTACGCACCATACTTAATGCAATTGTGTTAGCAACTTAATATTGAATGGGGTTCGGATGATAACCTGAAGTTAGGCATAGATGCAGTTGGATGGCGGTCTATGTACTTTGTCGTAATGCCCAATTAAATCTCACTATATTTATCATATCATGTATATGCATTGTTATGCCTTTCTCTATTTGTCAATTGCCGACTGTAATTTGTTCACCCAACATGCTTTTATCTTATGGGAGAGACACCTCTAGTGAGTGTGGACCCCGGTCCTATTCTTTACATAGCATACAATCTACTTGTTTCTGTTTTCTTTGCAAACATCTTCCACTCGATACGTTTAATCCTTTGTTACAGCAAGCCGGTGAGATTGACAACCTCACCTGTTTCGTTGGGACAAAGTACTTGGGTTGTGTTTGTGCAGGTTGCGTTGGCGCGGAATCCCTGGTGTTGCGCCGCATCACATTTCGCCACCATCAACCTTCAACGTGCTTCTTGGCTCCCTACTGGTTCGATTAAACCTTGGTTTCTTTCTGAGGGAAAACTTGCCGCTGTGCGCATCATACCTTCCTCTTGGGGTTCCCAACGGACGTGTACATCTACGCGCAAGAAGGCCACGTGAAGGTTGTTGGTGGAGGAGTGTAGTGCGGCGCAACACCGGTGATTCGGCGCCAACGTGGAACCTGCACAACACAATCAAAGTACTTTGCCCCAACTTAACGGTGATGTTGTCAATCTCACTTCTTGAAAACAAAGGATTAAACGTATGGTGTGGAAAATGATGTTTGTTTGCGAAGAACAACAGAGAACAGAGATTGCAGTAGATTGTATTTCAGAGGTAAAAGAATGGACCGGGGTCCAGTTCACAAGTGGTGTCTCTCCAATAAGATAAATAGCATGTTGGGTGAACAAATTACAGGTGAGCAATTGACAAATAAAGATTCATATACATATCATGATGATCACTATGAGATTTAATCAGGGCATTACGACAAAGAACATAGACCGCCATCCAGCATGCATCTATGCCTAAAAAGTCCACCTTCAGGTTAGCATCCTCAGTATTAAGTTGCAAAAACAACAGGCAATTGCATTAAGTATGGTGCGTAATGTAATCAACACAAATATCCTTAGACAAAGCATTGATGTTTTATCCCTAGTGGCAATAGCACATCCAAAACCTTAGAGCTTTCTGTCACTGTCCCAGATTCAATGGAGGCATGAACCCACTATCGAGCATAAATACTCCCTCTTGGAGTTACAAGTATCAACTTGGCCAGAGCCTCTACTAATAACGGAGAGCATGCAAGAACATAAACAACACATATATGATAGATCAATAATCAACTTGACATAGTATTCCATATTCCTCGGATCCCACCAAACACAACATGTAGCATTACAAATAGATGATCTTGATCATGTTAGGCAGCTCAAGATCTAAACATGATAGCACAAGAGGAGAAGACAACCATCTAGCTACTGCTATAAACCCATAGTCCAGGATGAACTACTCACGCATCTCCGGAGGCGGGCATGGTGATGTAGAGCCGGTGATGATTCCCCTCTCGGCGGGTCAGAGGCAATCTAGAATCCGAGATGGGATTGGCGGCGGCGTCTCGTAACTTTTCCGTATCGTGGCTCTTGGTAATAGGGTTTCGCGACGAGAGTTTAAGAGGCGGAAGGAAGCAGATGGAGGCGCGCGGGGCCCCTCACCATAGGCGGCGTGGTCCCCATGCGGGCCGCCGACCTATGGTGACGGCCCTCGTGGCCCCCCGTATCCCCTTCGGTCTTCTGGAAGCTCCGTGGAAAAATAAGACCCTGGCGTTGATTTCGTCCAATTTGAGAATATTTCCTTTGTAATTTCTGAAACCAAAAACGCGAGCAACAGTTAGGCATCTTGTTAATAGGTTAGTGCCGGAAAATGCATAATAATGATGTAAAGTATGTATAAAACATGTGAGTATTGTCATAAAAGTAGCATGGAACATAAGAAATTATAGATACGTTGGAGATGTATCAGTCACCTTTAGCGAATAGGCAAATAGCGGATGATGTTGTCTTTCCGGAGAAATCAACAACATACAATCCGTTCTCCACATATCCAACAAAGGCTACACGGAGTGTCTTGCTCCACAAGAAGACCACCATATGTTCATCGAAAAAGGTACAAAGACCCATCCATGCAATTTGATGAACGGAAAGTAAATTGTAACCAAGGTCTGGACAAGGAGGACATTCACAAGTGAAATGTCGGGTGTTACCACCACCTTGCCAAGACACAATACCTTTGAGCTTGTGTTGTCGCCATATGAAATGGTAGAATGAGATGGCTCGAGGTCGACAACAATTTCCTTGCTTCCGGTCATATGACTTGTGGCTCCACTATCAACCACCCATTTAGCGCCACCGGAAGCATAGTCCTACAAGGAATCAAGTCTTGGATTTAGGTACCCATCTTTCAATGGGTCCTATCATGTTAGTAACAAGGGGTTTGGGAACCCAAATAGTACAATTAACATTGTCCTCATAAGGACCAATAAAGCGAGCACTATGTCCATAGTAATCAACAAAAAGAACATGAGAAGGGTTGTTAGGACCGGCGTAGCCCCTTGTGGTTGGATCGGGGGCGTCACCCCTTCTTGGGTTAGATTCACCACCCTCATGGATGGTGCTCATGTCCTTGTTGTTCTTCTTCTTCTTGGTCCTTCTTCTTCTCTTCCTCTTGGGCTTGATAGCCACTCCTCCTTCTTTGCATGAGCCCTCATTGGCTCCTTCCTTAGCATCAATGACTCCTTCCAAGTACCGGGCTTGGATTTGGAGTCTATCAATTTTGGCCTTCAAGCGATTAAATTCGTCTTCATGATCCGGATGAGGGTGAGTGATATCAAACACTTGGACCTCCTTCTCCTTGTTCACCCGGAAATGTTCCTTCAAAGCTTATTCTTGGAGAGAGTTCATTTTTGTGAGTAGGAGCTTGTGGCTCTCCAAAGTGGCAATGTCACCTTCATGATTGCAACATGCACGGTCCTTGCTCAAAGGAAAGTAATCCTTCAAGGCTTCTTCTTGCATGGAATTGATCTCCATGAGCTTGGCCTTGCTCCTCTTCAAAGAGGCAATCTCATCTTCATGATCACAACAAGTGGATTTTTCTTTGCTCATGCGGAGGCATTCCATCAAGGACTCTTCTTGCTTGCCATTTAACTCCAAAAGCTTGGCCTTGGTCTTCTCAAGAGTGGCAATCTCTTCTTCATGGTTGCAACATGATGTCTTCTCCTTGCTCAAGCGGTAATACTCATCCAAAGCTTCTTCTTGAAGGGAATTGACCTCCAAGAGCAATGCATTATGCCTCTTCAAAGAAGAAACTTGATCAACAAGCTCATCGCACAAAGAGTTGATGCCTTCATCTCCTTTCTCCTTGCAAGCTTCCTCTTGAGGATGATCACTCATCTCGAAGAGAGACACATACTTACTCTCCAAAGATTTGAAATCCCTGGTGAGAGTAGCAACTTCCTCAAGAAGTGATTTGTGGTCATCCTCAAGAAGAAGCTTCTTCTTCTTGAGCTCCCCCACCAAACCAAGAGCATGATCTCGGTCCTTGGTGAGTTGGGAGATGAGAGCGTTGTTGGAGTCTTCGAGGACAATGACACTAGCTTCAAGAGACATGCGCAAATTTTGCTCCTCCTCAAGTGCTTGATTGAGAGAGGCAATCTCATTTTCCGCCTCCCTCTCAAGCCTCTCCTTCTCTTCTATGAGGTCTTGACCCGCACCAAGTTGAGCCAAGAGAGCCCCAACATGGATCTTGGTATCTCCTTGCATGTTAGTGAGAAAAGCATCCAAACCCACAATCTCACGCTTAATGGTGAGACTAGTGGCATCATCAATAGATATAGCATTAGAGGGAGATGTGAGTTTGGAAGAAGATTCTACCTCCGAAGATACCTTTTCCATGAGGCAACGAGAGTTGTTGGTGACGGGATTCTCATTAGGAGAGTCGAAGAGGGAGATAGAGGGAGTGGAAATGGCGATGGCGGCCACTCCCTCTTCTTCCTTGCTTGAGCTCTTGTCCTCATGCTCCTCACCGTCATCGGAGGAATACTCCTCACGGATAATAAAGGCTCTTGGCTTCTTGGTGGAGGAGACCTTGACGTCACCGGGGTTGGAGGAGAACTTGGAGAATCCTTTGGAAAGGGACTTGAACTTGTCCTTGCGGATGAGCCTTCCACCATTGTCCTCCCTTCTCTCATAGACACAATCCGCGACAAAGTGACTTTTGTCGCCGCAATTGTAGCATGTCCTCCCCCTTTGCCCCTCCCTTGGGCTCTTGGAGAAATTTCTTGGAGAGTCACGAGGTGAGTATCTTCTCGGTCTTGAGATTCGTGTCTTGTTTCCATCACAAAAACTCTTTGCGGCGAGAGCCATGTGCTCATGGTAGTTTGCCTTGAGATCATCCGGACTCCACTCCATGGGATCCTCATCACTCTCACTTGCTTCACGCTCCCTTATCTTTAATGCAAGGTTGGGCTTGCGAGTGTTGTGAGCCCGAGCAACTAGGTCCTCTGCATTCTTCTTAGAGATGTCCAAAGCGATGACTTCACTAAGGACTTCATCGGAGGTCATAGCACGGAAGGAGGCACTTTGGCGGATGGCCGTCAACTTTACTTCCTCATAAGGGAGGAGAGCGTTGTAGAACTTTCTTTTGATCCAATGGTAATCCACAAAAGTTGCTCCAAGGTCTTGCATTTGTACGGCGAGAGCAATGAGGCGCCGGTACATCTCTTCGGGAGATTCTACTTCAACCATGACGAAGTTGTCGGCCATGTTGTTCACTTCATCGAAACGAGAGCTTTGGATGCTCTCATTTCCGAGGAAGAGCTTGTCGAGTTTATCCCATGCTTCCTTGGCGGTCTTGAGAGAGCGGATATGGGTGCGGTCCTTGGGCGTGACGGCCATGTGAATCATGTTGATGGCGGTGGCGTTGAGTTGGTCATCCACCACTTCTCTTCTAGTCAAGTGCTTCGGGTCTCGTTGTGAATATCCCTCCTCGATGATGCGCCAAAGCTTTGTGGACGCGCTGCGCACATGAGACCTCATCAAGAATTGCCAATTTTCAAAGCTATTGGATTCAAGTAGCGGTGGTGAACCATGAGACAAAATATGAGGCATGGGTATTGGGACATTTATGGTGTAATCACTTGGTGGAGGCACTCAATGATTACCTCCTAATTGTCCCGCAACCGGTGTTTCATCCTTCCCTTTTGTAGAAGTGTCGGCTTCCCCAAGCTTTTTCTCTTGTTGATTTTTCATCGATTGAGCGACAAAATCAATAAGAGTAAATGAAGTAAATTTGGGTGGGGGAACCTCGGCACTTGCATTAGGATCTATGGTGGGGGTTGGTTTTGGAGCTACCAACTCCATCATCATAGCCTTCATTTGGTTAACGATGGATGACTCCAATTTCTTGAGGTCATCCAACGTAGCTGTTGTGCTATTGACGGTAGATGGTGGAGGTGGTAGCTCACTGGGAAGGGACCCATTCTCAACCGCCTCTTGTTCGGCCATTTCAAAGGCGGTAAAGCCCGAGCAAGAAACCTTGCTCAGATACCAATTGAACGGATCGTAGCGAACAAGAGGGGGGGTGAATGGGCGCTACGCAATATTTAGCCTTTTTCAATTTTAGTGCAACGGAAGATAAAGGTGATAGCTTTGGTGATGGAGGTGTTCCTAGTATGATCCTAGGCTAGTGCAACAAGTAAAGGAACCAAGCAACAATAATAAGGATAAGGAGCGGGACAACCGTAGGGCGCGAAGACGAGGCGAGGATTTGTTTCCCGTAGTTCCTCCCACAAAAGGGAGTACGTCTACGTTGAGGAGGTGCTAGCCTCACACAAGAGGCTAGGCGGCCATACCACGAAGGAAGGCCTCACCTTCTTCCTCAAGAGAGCTCCACAAAGGGGCTCCCTTTTCTCCACTAAGGCATGGATCGAGGCGGTGGTTCCTTCACAAGGTTGGGGCGAGCTCCACAACACTAGGAGGCTCCAAACACCCTATGGGGCTAGCACAACACCAAGATAGCCTCCATAGGAGGACATCATCCAAGATCCCACCATAGGAACCCTACCACACCAAGATCCACAAAGGACTAGCACGAATTGGTGAAATCTCTTGGTAGAACTATAGATCGGGGCCTCCTCCACCACTCCTCAAAATTTAGGCAAGATTGGTTGGATGGTTGGGGAGATCCACTAAGTTTGAGCTCAGCAACAATGGAGGAGAGAGAGAGAAGAGCTAGGGCGAGCTAGAGAAGAAGGGGCCTTTAAATAGCCCCCCCCCCCCAAAATCCAACCGTTATCTGCAGTTTTTGCCTAAGCGGTACTACCGCTTTGGTAAGCGGTACTACCGCTCTGGATTCGAAATCCCCACAGAACTTATCCACGTGGACACATAGCGGTACTACCACTTGCGGTACCGCTTGAGGTACCGCAGTGGCCTCCAGAGCTTACTGGATACCAAGCGGTACCACAGCGGTACTGCCGTGCGGTGACCCAGCATACCACTGCATGTTGTAGTATACAAGTCGTTGATATGATCTTCATGAAGGGACTTCTTCACAAATATCACATCCTCAGAGTGGTACAACAGAAACATTGCAGGTCATAACACTCGATAACATATTACAATCATGGTCTTAACAAGTTGGTATTCTCACAGGTCCGATGAGAACACCCTACACTATTTGAGTACTATTACAAACCAACAAAGATATGAAAAGAGAGCTCAGCAACTTATTTAAGTATGCTACTACGCTGCTCGGCTCTATGATACTAAGGTATATCACTACTCCTCCACCTCCATGTCATCGGGTCCGTAGACTATCCCATAGCCTACTCCTTCAACTCCTCCGGTAAGATCAGGTTCCTCGTAGACCAGCTCGTAGCTTCCCTGGTGCTCCATCGGTGATGGCCTCCACTTCCGTATCACAGTCTAGCAAGGGTGTCGAAAGAAAGTGAGTACAGAGGTACTCAGCAAGTTCTAAAAGAGTAAAAGGTGTTTGATGCACTAGCTACGACCCTCGATCAGAAAATCTTAGGTCAATGCATGTTTGAAATCATTTCTTCAAAAGGTTTATTTTATTCTGAAAACTATGCCCGTCGGTCTTCGCAGTTGACAAGAAATGCATGGAGTTCCTTTCTGTCGCGTTCGTAGTTCCCTTCCCGGAACAGGGAGTGACCACAATTTAATACACTCTGCAGAGGTGCGTTACTTTTCCCATAAGAGATCTCACCCTTTTGCCATCCGCAGGGACTTGCCCCGTTCACACTTCCTTGGTGTGAGGCCAGGTATAAAGATCCAAGCCCACACCGCCTTCTCCACGACCTCGCAGACCCACCCTTTTGTAAGTGTGTCCTCACCTATATCTATGGGTAGACCAACACAGGCACTTGTTCTCCCCTATACCGTTAAGGTAGACCGATCCGAACAACTTATGTGCCCTGTCCTATACACCATAGATAGACTGATACGGACAACCCTTACAATCCTTCATAGACCAATAATAAGTCTACCCTCTCCTGTATCTAATGGTAGACCGTGCAGGACCACATGTCCCCACCTTTACCAAAGATAGACCGATACGGGCAACCCTTATCACCAGTCCGTTGGCATGCGAGAGGAAAAGATATTTCCCCAGAGCCATTATAGATCTTATGGTCAACGCGATATGTACGGCGCTAGAATCACTGGACGGCATTGGTACTTAGTCCTAGATGAATAGTATCCTTGCAATGGAACCTCCACCAATCAACACATACCATGGTTCCATTGCCAGCCACATAGTCATATTCATAATTGGAAAAGTAACATTTCATTTTCAATGCAGGAATGATAAGTAATATAGCTTTGCATTAAAGTGATAGAAAATACTCAATTTGACATGAGCAAGGGTGAACTTGCCTGTGAACTGCGAGGTAGTGCAGTTCAATGCGTTGGATGGAACCTGGACCTCGGGTTCTGTAAAGAAGCATCATTGTCCGGTAAGGACAATGTTATAAAATTCAAATAATGCAATCATGGATGTATTATTTTATGTTGAAACCCTTTTCCTAAATGAGTTATTACAATTTAGGGTTGAGTTAAGGTTTATGCCTTTGGCAGTAATTTGCAATTGCTTTAATGTGTAAACCACTTTAATCCACATAAAGTAATATAATTCAAAGCAAAACTACTTTACCTTGGTGATTCATTATTCATTCCAAAATAATTTGAAATAATAGAGTTGCCTCTATATTTTTGGAAATAAAGAGTAATAGAATATTTTCCTTTGGAAAATACCTTTTTCCAATAGAAATGACTTGGGATAATAGAATTTTATTTTGAAATATTTAAAATAAGTATTTGAACTTATTTGAGATTTTCCTTGATTTATTAATACAAGGAAATAATAATTTGAAATTTCAAATGTTTATTTTGAATTCATAAAATTCACAAATTTAAATTTGTTCATTAAATTTTATTTCATATTTTATTCTTGTTAAGAATAATTTTTCATTCATCAATCCAATTTTTAATGGATTTTTAGAGTTGTATTTTATTTATTAAAATTTGGTGAAATTCTGGTGATTTTTAAATGTGAAATGCCTAAAATACCCCCTGGCCCCTATTGGGCCCAGCCCATTTTCCTAAAGCCCAGGGACAGCCCAATAAGGCTTGTCCCATATGGGTCGGTGGCGCTGAACGGCCCACCACTCTCTCACTCAGTCGGCCCTCTCTCTCTCGTTCACCTCTAACCCTAATCTGTTGCGACGTCCGTGGCGATGGCGTCGCCGCCATGGCCGCCGCCTCGCTCGCCGAGCTCAGGAGCTCCGTAGCCACCTACCAAACCAGAACCGCACGCGCAGATCTATCGATGCCCGCGTGGTTTCCCCATCTCTTCCTCTCCTAGTAGATCGCCCCCTCTGGATCTCGTGGAGAGCCGCCTGGCGATTGACGATCTCCGGCGAGCTCTCATCCTCGCCAACGACGTGTGCGTCTCGAGACCGACCTGGCGCGGGTGCGCTGCGTACTTGTGCCGTCGTCTCAGGTGCTCTGCTACGGTGGTGTTGGGTTCGCCGCCGTAACGTCGGTGCCTACCCTGGACTTGCAGCTGTTACGGCCGCGCGAGCACTGCCTCGCCATGCCCTAGCCTCTGCTTCCAGGCGCAAGTAAGTACTTCATCTCCTCCTTCTCTTCTGTCGCCTCCCTTGCCTCTTCTTCTTCTCCCCATGCTCTGTGCTCTCTGGTGATCTGTGATCACAGAGCTATGCCATAGTTTCTTAACCTTCCAGTGCTGCTACCTACTGCAAGCTCATGGCCAAGTTTCCAGTTACTGGTACTGGCCAGTGTTGCTTTGCTTGTGATTCATGCTTTACTTGCTTCTCTGCTGCTCCTAGCATGCACTGTGCTTGCCAGGCTCTGCTGTGCTTGCTTATGAACTTGCTATGCCATGCTATACTTGATTATGGCTTGCTTGTGCTTACTGGCATATCATGCTTGCTTGTCTAGGTGTACTTGTGATGTATTAGTGACACCTGTGCGTGCCAATGGTGCCTGTGATATGCTTCTGTGCTTCCTGTGTAAGCTAATGATCCCTTGGATCATTCATTACTTGTTGGCTAGCTTATCTGTGTGGCTTGACTTGATTCATTTGATCCATTTGATCAATGAAATGTCAGTGATGGCTTACTAATTAATTCTGTGGCTAAGTGAATCCTTTTCCTTGTTGATGCTGATGCTCAAGCATGCTACTGCCTCTGTGTATATGTGCTGTTGCTCTCTCTAGCTCACTGGACTTGATCCAGTAGCTATGATGCAGTAATATGTGCTTGTGTTGCATTACAGTATGCTACTGTCAGTAAATAGCATGGATCTATGATATGATCATGCTTGAATAAATTAATTTATGATGAACTGCTTATGCAGTGATGATTTAAATTATTTGCTTGTGTATGAGTTTGTTGTTCATGATCATTTGACAAGCAAATGAAATCTGAATCCATTTCTGGATAATGATGGCTTTTCTTTGGGTGGTTAAAAGTGTGATGTGACCTCAGTAGCCTTGCTACTGATTGGTTGCTCACCTATTTAATTGGATCTTGTGGCTACTCAACCTTTGCTTGCATATTTGGGAATCATACTTGATATGAATGCCAATATGCTTGCCTGATGAAAATCTAGGGTTTACTGATGGTTCATAGCTTAGGATTTACTGTGTAGTCTTATTAGCTGCTAATCCTTGCAATTCATCTACTGGTGCTATCTGTGCATCTGATCTGGCTAGTGTATGCATCTGTGCATGTGTGCTAGTTTCTGTGTACAAGATCTGTACCTAGATGCTTTCTATTTTTAGTAGCTTTTTGACTGGCAGTAGTCCTTGGTGAAAACCAAGTGATGATCTACCCCTTTTGAGCATCTGCTCACTCCCATGATTGTATCATGCTCATATGATGGATCAGATCCACTGGATCTGTCCAGGAACTTGGTATACCTTGTTCCAGCTCCTAGAAAGAAATGTTTTGTTGTTGCAGACTTGGGGTTTTGTGCACAGCCCTTCACCTCCAGGTTCTGGTGGATCTTCTCAGGTCACCATGATTCCTGGTGGTTAAGTGGTTGTGTGTTGGTGTTCTTCTTGAGTATGAACTGGATGAACTGGTGCTTATTCTCACTGCACCCTTACCTGGTGATTTGCATATGTGGTCGACTGTCATGGTTCTAGGGTTTGTGTGCTATTTATATGGTCTCTACTTCTTCCCTGGCCATGACACACAAGCCTGGTTACTTTATGACTCACCCCTTGCATTGCCTTGTTGTTGCTTGGCTAGCAACAACCCTCATATGGTGAAACTTGAGCCCCTGTGGCTTGCTCAGTTTTGGTCTGCCTATGCCTATCTTGTGCTGTCCAAAAATTTGGACAAGCACAAGTGTGTTGTGACAGTGTGCACTGTCCAAACTGAATCTTGTGTGATTTCTGCTAACTGTCTAAACTGAACTTTGATAACACTTGTATTCTGTCTAGTATCTGTTCTTTGTTGTGCAGGTTGGAATTATGGCCAGAAGATCATCCTCAAGCCACTTAGTTTAGGTTTAGTTTAGAATAACTTGTAATTTTCCTTTTCTTTTAATTCTGATCATTATGTCTCCATTCTTGTATCAAGAATATTGTAAAGACTTTGTAATTGTGTTGTATATCAATAAAGCTCAAGTTTTTCTTATGAGCTTTTTGGTTTATGTAATATTTATATTCTGAATTAATATTGTATTTAATATTCAATGTGAAATTCAAAGTCATTTGATTTCATTATTTGTGTTTGAATGATGAATTTATATTTATATTGTTTACTGCTTATTGTTAAATGTATTAACACTTGTCAAATGAAATCAACTCCCAAAATCAATAAGATACAAAAGAGATCATGTCGAATTTTCCTAACTCACATTGCCTAACCCTAAGTGCAAAATGAGAGAGAACCTCGATCCCTCTTAGGTTTAGTTTAAGGCGAAAAATTTCCCCCGTTTTGCGATGCAATGCACATCCCATTTCTAAATCTACCCTTTGTTGTTCCTATGTTCTGGGTTATTACAGCCTCTCAACAGAAACTTCGTCCCGAAGTTAAGATTGGTACCTGAATAACTCGGGGTAGGACTTCCTGAGCTCTTCTTCGGTCTCCCATGTTGCTTCTCGTTCAGGATGATGTTGCCATTGTATCTTGCAATATTTGATTGCTCTATTCCTTAACTTCTTCCACTGTACTTCCAGAATCTTTTCAGGCTTCTCCACATAGGTTAAGTCTGATTGTAGCTCTATTTCTTCATGTGTAATAGGATCATCAGGTGCCTTCAAACACTTTCTGAGTTGGGATACATGAAAGACATTGTGGATTAGACTGAGCTGTTCCGGTAGTTCCAACTCAAAAGTTGTTTCTCGATTCTGACTGAGTATCTTAAATGGTCCTATGTATCGAGGACTTAGTTTTCCTTTGACTCCGAACCTTTTGAGTCCTTTCATTGGGCTAACTTTCAGATATACCATGTCTCCTACTTTTGGTTCCCAAACTCGTCTCTTCTGGTCGGCATAACTCTTCTGTCGACTTTGGGCTATTTTGAGTCTATCTCGGATCACCTCGATGACTCCTTGTCTCTCCTTGATGTAGTCTGGTGTAAACTCCTTGTTCTCTCCTGTTTCAAACCAACAGATTGGTGATCTACACTTCCTTCCGTACAATGCTTCGTACGGTGCCATCTGGATACTACTCTGATAACTATTGTTATATGAGAATTCTGCCAATGGTAGATGTCCTCCCATGAGCCTCCAAAGTTTAGAGCACAAGCTCTAAGCATGTCTTCAAGTATCTGATTGGTTCTTTCGGTTTGTCCTCCGGTTTGTGGATGATATGTTACTGAAATCCAACTTGGATCCCAAAGCTTCTTGGAGTTGTTTCCAAAATGCTGATGTGAAGATCGAACCTCGATCTGAGACTATCTTCTTTGGTACTCCATGCTTGCTAACTATTTCTTTAACATATATGTTTACTAGCTTCTCAGAGTCATCTTTCTGGTTTACTGGTATGAAGTGAGCACTCTTGGTAAGTCTATCCACGATTACCCATATCATATCCTTCTTTTTACTGGTCATTGGTAAACCAGTAACAAAATCCATTCCGATTTCATCCCATTTCCATTCTGGTATCTCTAGAGGTTTGAGTAATCCAGCAGGACTCTGATGTTCTGCTTTCACTCGCTGACATGTATGGCATTCAGAGACATATTGAGCTATTTCTCTTTTCATGTTGTTCCACCAGAACATTTCCTTCAAATCCATATACATCTTAGTACTTCCCGGATGTATTGAGTAAGGGGTTTCATGTGCTTCTTTCAATATGATTGACTTCACTTCTGGATCATCCGGTACACATATTCTCTTCTGAAAGTATAGAGAATCAAACTCTCCGAGATTGAATTCTGATGGTTTTCCTTCTCCAATCCTTTTGATTTCTTCTTGGATGAATAAGTCGTCTACTTGCTTCCGAATGATTTCATACTTTAAGTCTGAGTACATTTCATCCATGATCCTCATGGTTGCTATACTTCCCACTGTATCACCTTGGATAAACAGAATTTGAGCTTCTTCTAGTTCTTTCCGAAGTTCCTTCGGAATCTCCCATTCCATAGGTTGATTCTCGGTACTCTTCCTGCTTAAAGCATCTGCTACTACATTAGCCTTGCCTGGTGTATAGTTGATTGTCAGTTCATAGTCCTTAATCAACTCTAACCATCTCTTTTGTCTCATGTTTAATT
This sequence comes from Lolium multiflorum, assembly GCA_030979885.1. Taxonomy (NCBI): domain Eukaryota; kingdom Viridiplantae; phylum Streptophyta; class Magnoliopsida; order Poales; family Poaceae; genus Lolium; species Lolium multiflorum. Next base: position 196,784,050 of record CM061748.1, on the reverse strand, counting down.
CCTTCTGAGTGAAGAAATACTTCAAACTTTTGTGATCCGTATACAACTCACATTTGGATCCATAAAGAAATTGCCTCCAACTCTTCAAAGCATACACAACTGCTGCCAATTCTAAGTCATGTACTGGGTAGTTATGCTCATGTGGCTTTAGTTGTCTTGATCCGTAAGCTATCACCTTACGATCTTGCATTAGAACACATCCAAGTCCATTCTTGGAAGCATCACAATACACCGTGTAATCCTTTCGGTTGGAACTGCTAACACCGGTGCCGTGGTTAACTTCTCCTTGAGTGTTTGAAAACTGGTTTCACACTCATCAGTCCACACAAATGGGGTATTCTTCTTGAGTAACTTGGTCATTGGTCCTGCAATCTTCGAGAATCCTTCAATGAATCTCCGATAATAACCTGCCATACCAAGGAATCCTCTGATTTCCTTAGCATTCTTAGGTGACTTCCATTCCAATACTGACTGAACCTTGCTTGGATTCACTGCTATTCCCTCTTTGGTTATGACATGTCCAAGAAACTCAACACTATCTAACCAAAACTTGCACTTGCTGAACTTTGCATATAGCTGATGTTCTCTTAAAATCTGCAGAACTATCTTCAAATGCTTGGCATGTTCTTCTTTATCTTTGGAATAGATCAGAATGTCATCGATAAACACGATCACAAACTTGTCCAAGTACTTCATGAATATCTTGTTCATCAAATTCATGAAAATAGCTGGTGCATTTGTTAGTCCAAATGGTACAACCAAGTATTCATGGTGTCCATACCTTGATACAAACGCTGTTTTTGGCACATCTTCCTTCTTGATCTTGATTTGGTGATATCCTGACCTTAAATCTATCTTCGAGAAGACTCCCGCTCCTTGAACTTGATCAAAAAGATCTTTTATTCTAGGTAAAGGGTACTTGTTCTTGATTGTCACATTGTTAAGATTCCTGTAATCTCCACACATTCTCTTTCCTCCATCTCTTTTATCCACAAAAATAACTGGTGTACCCCATGGTGACACACTTTCTTGGATAAATCCCTTCTGTTCCAGTTCATCTATCTGAGCCTTCAATTCCACTAACTCCTTTGGTCCCATCTTATATGGTGGTTGAGCTATTGGTGCTGTGCTGGAATCGGATCTATGGTAAACTCGATCTCTCTATCGGGTGGCACTCCCGGTAGTTCCTTGGGAAATACATCTTGAAACTCATTCACTACAGGGATATCTTCAATCTTCACCTCCATCAGACTATTCAGCTCCAATCCTATCTCCAACTAGGTGTACTTGTCTCCTTGAAAGACTATCTGACCTCCTATGGAGTTTCGGAGTGATACTGTCTTGTCTCCACAGTTAATTACTGCGCCATTCTCCGTTAACCAGTCCATTCCTAGGATGACTGATATGTCCTTCATGGGAATGATGAATAAGTCCGCGAAATATACACAGTCACAAATGGTTATGACCTGTGCTTCTTTCACGTGGGTTACTAAGATCGTCCCCCCCCCCCGCAGATAGGACAGTTATAGGGGTTTCTAACTTAGAACATCTAAGCCCGAATTTTTCCACAAATTCCCTTGCAAGAAATGATGTAGTTGCTCCAATATCAAATAATACTTTGCCAGGATGAGTAAGGATGCTGAGCGTACCTAAGACTGCTTGATCCGACTCTCCTGCTTGCTCCAAAGTTGTGCAATTCAGCTTTCCATATGGCTTTCCTTTCTTGTTGTTGTTGTTGTAGTTCCGGCTGTTGTTGTTGTTGTTGTTGTTATCTTTGCCACCTCCTCCTCGTCCTCCGGAGTTCTGTCCACTCCATGAAGCCTTATTAGGACAATCAGGCTTCATGTGTCCATCCTGTCCACAACCATAACAGATGATCCTGGGCTTCCGACACTCCTTTCGGATATGTCCCCTCTTCCCACAGTTGTTGCAGATGATCTGAGACTTGGGATTCTGATTCTGACCTCCTCGATTATACTGATTACCAGTAGGTTGGAATTTTGGTTTGAAACTCCGATCTGGTGTTGATTTACTCACTGGGTACTTCCTCGGCTCGATACGAGCCCTCTTCCTCCTATCCTCTTGGACCTGCCTGTAGTCATCCTCGAAAGTGATTGCCGAATCAATCAGTTCCTGGAATTCCGCAGTCCGTGCCAACCTCAGTTGCATCTTCATGTATGGATTCATGCCTTTCATGAATCGCTTCTTTCTTTTCTCCTCAGTGTCCACTTCCTCAGGTGCATATCTTGACAACCTGTTGAAATCTCGAACATACTGCATAATAGGTGCAGTATTCTGATGTAGCTCGTCAAACTCTCTCTTCTTCAGCTCCACCACGCTCTCCGGAACATGGGCATCCCGGAACTTCTTCTTGAATTCCTCCCAGGTGAACACCTTTTCTGGAGGGTGTACTGCCACAAGATTCTCCCACCATGATGCTGCTGGACCTGACAACAGATAAGTGGCATATCGAATCTTTTCTTCATCATTGCATCCAACGGTCCTCAATTTTCTTTCCGTGTCCATGAGCCAGTCTTCTGCATCCATTGCTTCTGGGGCTGATGCAAAAGGTAGTGGTGCATTCTGGAAGTCTGATAAAGTTACTCCCTTGCCTTCATTACCCCTATCATTGATGACGTGGGTAAAGAAATCTTGCATGTTCTTGTTTTGACTCTCCTGGTACCTCCTCCTATCTTCTTCCATTGCTCTCATGTACTGTTGGAAATCTGGATGCATCATTGGGTGTGGTGGTGGTGGTGCATTCTCTGCTCTAGCTGCTGCATCTGCTTCCTCTTTTTCTTTCGCCTCCCGCTCTCTCCGAGCATCTTCGGTTTCAACTAACGCCATTTCCCCCTAGTCCTGTAACAAAGAGCGATTACTCATAATTACACCATGCAAATGTTTTCTGAGCTCAACTCATTGCCCAGAACTAGTCACACAATGAAATCAAGAAGCAAATCCAAAGCAAACATTTATTATGTATATACACCGTATATTACATAACATACACACATATATTACATGTGGTACATATATAACCACTTATTTGGCTTCAAGCCCAAGCCAACGGAATTTAAAATACGTTCTAGTACAATACCACCTATACTACTTTATTCTTCCTTGGAGCTCTACTCCTCATCATCTTCGTTCGCCTCCGCATACATTCCTGGGGTCCATCCGGTACAGCGACTCGTCTTCCGAACACCGTTCGGAACAAAGGTCCTTCCAGTAGGTATGTAATCTGAATCGGACGAAGTGCCGAGACAGAGATCAGTCATGCCAAAGTAACTGGACAATGACTCGTATGTATCCCCAGTAGGATACATACCTCCTTCATTGGTCATCCATGAAGGGTTTCGATTCACCTGCCCCCTCATCTTCTTCTTCTTCTTTTTCACTCCAGAGCTTTCACCTTCTTCGTACTGTGATGGTTTTGAGAACCCCATCTCCAAGTCTAAAGAAATGGAATCAGTACCTTTCTCTTCGTTCCCATAGTGTTGGTTAACATACTGGTTAACCCCGCCACTTTCATCTCCAGTGTCACATGGAATAGGTTCCTCCTCATCTCCAAAAGGTTCCCCGAAACGCCAACCGGTTGAGTTTTCGATTGGTGACTCGGAGCAGTTTAGGTTCCATGAGTTATCTCCCCCATATCCGGAATCATATGATGCTGACACATGTGGATAGTGTGGGACAAAGTTGGGTGTAAGTGGATCTCTCTGGGTTGCCTGGCCACTCCAATCTACAGGACTATTTAGGCTAAAGAAGGGTGTTGTATATTGGGGTTGTGCCCTCAGATCATGCATCCGAGCTTGGACTTTATCGGGGTCCGTGAACTCAGCTAGCATGTGGTCAATCTCACCCACCATCTTTACGTGTAGAAGGTACATCGTAGTCAACAAAGACTTACAGCTGTCCATGTGCTGCGCTGCAACTTCAGGATGTTTGTTTGCCATCAGCAGATGATTCAGTAGGATCCTCATCTTCCTCGCATGAGGTATATGAGAATACTCTGAACATAGCAGTTCTACTGACTTGTGCTGCCTTATTTCAAGGATTGCCTTGAATATGGCCATGTGAAAGGTTGTGGTAAGGGTTTTGGCTTCTCCGTATGGCATTATACGGCTCATCTCCAGTTGCGCAGGTAGTTGAACTGAAACTCTGCACTTGGCTACTATCTCTCCATCATAATAGATATACTTGAGAACAGGTATCCAAGTTTCACAATGAAGTTCCTTCAGCATCCCACGCGGGAGATCTTAAGTGGTCCCTCATAATCACCAAGCCAGCCTTCACCTTCCTCAAAGTCCTCTTGGGAAACGTGTACGCCATTATGGCTGTATACAAAAACAGAAGATTAGTAGTGATAGTGTATAATAGTTATAATAAAAAATTATAGCACTAAAATATATGATTTTTCTATTCTCAAGTAATTGAATAAACATCATATTTTTAGAGAATCCTTTACTATTTCCACTTGACCCTACAAGTTTCTTCCCTATACTAGGTTTTTCCAACCTAAAGTCGCAACATTTGCTCTGATACCAGGCTGCGGTGACCCAACATGCTGCGCATGTTGTAGTATACAAGTCGTTGATATGATCTTCATGAAGGACTTCTTCACAAATATCACATCCCTCAGAGTGGTACAACAGACATTGCAGGTCATAACACTCGATAGTATATTACAATCATGGTCTTAACAAGTTGGTATTCTCACAGGTCCGATGAGAACACCTATATTACAGTACTATTACAAACCAACAAAGATATGAAAAGAGAGCTCAACAACTAGTATGCCACTACGCTGCTTGGCTCTATGATACTAAGGTATATCACTACTCCTCCACCTCATGTCATCGGTCGTGAACTATCCATAGCCTACTCCTTCAGCTCCTCCCGGTAAGATCCAGGTTCCTCGTACAGCTCGTAGCTTCCTTAAGTGCTCCATCGGTGATGGCCTCCACTTCCATATACGGTCTAGCAAGGGTGTCGAAAGAGAGTGAGTACAGAGACTCAGCAAGTTCTAAAAAGTAAAAAGGTGTTTGATGCACTAGCTTAACACTGTATAGAAAATCTTAAGGTCAATACATGTTTCGAAATCATTTCTTCAAAAGGTTTATTTTATTCTGAAAACTATGCCCGTCGGTCTTCACAGGTTGACCAGAACACGGAGTTCCTTTCCTGCCGCGTTCGCGTTCTTCCGGAACGAGGAGCACAGCCTGATTTAATACACTCTGCTTGAGGAGTGCGTTACTTTTCCATAGAGATCTCACCCTTTTTGCCATCCACAGGGACTTGCCCCGTTCCACACTTCCTTAGTGTGAGGCCAGGTATAAAGATCCAAGCCCACCGCCTTCTCACGACCTCGCAGACCCACCCTTTTATACGTCTGTCCTCTCCTATATCTATGGGTAAACTAACACAGGCACTTGTTCTCCCTATCTATTAAGGTAGACCGTTCCGAACAACTCATGTGCCTGTCCTATACACCATAGATAGACTGGAGTCTAATTAACCATACAATCCTTCATAGACCAATAATAAATCTACCCCTCTCCTTGTATCTAATGGTAGGCCGTGCGGGACCACATGTCCCACCTTTGCAGATAGGCCAGAATACGGAGCCAGCCCTTATCACGGTCCTAGTTGGCATGCAGGAGGAAAAGATCTGGCCAGCTTCCCAGGCCATGTGTAGTCTTATGGTCAGCAACGATATGTACGGTGCTAGAATCACTGGACGATTGGTGCTTAGTCCTAGATGAATAGTATCCTTGCAATGGAACCTCCACCAATCTACACATACCAGGTTCCATTGCCCAGCACATAGTCATATTCATAATTGGAAAAGTAACATTTCATTTCAATGTAGGAATGATAAGTAATATAGCTTTGCATTAAAGTGATAGAAAATACTCAATTTGACATGAGCAAGGGTGAACTTGCCTGTGGACTGCGAGATAGTGCAGTTCAATGCGTTGGATGGAACCTGGATCTCGGGTTCTGTAAAGAAGCATCATTGTCCGGTAAGGACAATGTTATAAAATTCAAATAATGCAATCATGGATTATTATTTTATGTTGAAACCCTTTTCCTAAATGAGTTAATACAATTTAGGGTTGAGTTAAGGTTTATGCCTTTGGCAGTAATTTGCAATTGCTTTAATGTGTAAACCACTTTAATCCACATAAAGTAATATAATTCAAAGCAAAACTACTTTACCTTGGTGATTCATTATTCATTCCAAAATAATTTGAAATAATAGTGTTGCCTCTATATTTTTGGAAATAAAGAGTAATAGAATATTTTCCTTTGGAAAATACCTTTTTCCAATAGAAATGACTTGGGATAATAGAATTTTATTTTGAAATATTTAAAATAAGTATTTGAACTTATTTGAGATTTTCCTTGATTTATTAATACAAGGAAATAATAATTTGAAATTTCAAATGTTTATTTTGAATTCATAAAATTCACAAATTTAAATTTGTTCATTAAATTGTATTTCATATTTTATTCTTGTTAAGAATAATTTTTCATTCATCAATCCAATTTTTAATGGACTTTTAGAGTTGTATTTTATTTATTAAAATTTGGTGAAGTCACAGTTGATTTTATCTGATACCTAAAATACCCCACGGCCTAATGAGTGACTTGCATTTTCCTGAAACCCGGGGGACAGCCCAATAAGGCTTGTCCCATATGGGTCGGTGGCGCCGAAGCGCGCCCACTCTCTCACTCTTTCGGCCCTCTCTCTCTCGTTCACCTCCCTAACCCCTAATCATTGCGACGGCAGGTAGCGTGGTGTGCCGCCATGAGAGCTGTATGCAAACAAGGCGACCTCAGGCTCAGCAGCAGCCACCTACCAAGCCAGAACCGCCGCGCGCAGATCTATCGGTCACCTGTCCGCGTGGTTTTCCCCCTCTCTTCCTCTCCTAGTAGATCGCCCCCTCTGGATCTCGTGGAGAATCACCTCGACGTTGGCTGTGATCTCAAGCAAGCTCATCCCTCGCCAACGACGTGTGCGTCTCCGAGAACCGACCTGGCGCGGTGCTGCTTGCGTGCTTATGTGCGTGCGTCTCAGGTGCTCTGTACGGTGGTGTTGGGTTACGTGGCGTGCGTCGAGCGCCACCAGACTTGCGGCGCTGTTAGGGCGGCGCGGCTCCACTCTTGGCACCTAGCCTGCGCTTCCCGAGCAAGTAAGTGCTATCTCTCTTCTCTTAATAGCCTCCTTGCCTCTTGTTCTTCTTCCCTCCCCATGCTCTTGTGGCTCTCTGGTGATCTGGCAGTCACACGAGCTATGCCATGAATTGCTTAACCTTCCAGTGCTTCTACCTCTATGACTCATGGCCAAGTTTCCGATTCTTTAGTGCGCCGGTGTTACTTTGCTTGTGATTCATGTACTTGCTTCTCTGCTGCTCTGCTTGTGCTTACCAGGCCTGTTGTCTTGCTTATGAACTTGCTATGCCATGCTATACTTGATTATGGCTTGCTTGTGCTTACTAGCATATCATGCTTGCTTGTCTAGGTGTACTTGTGATGTATTAGTGACACCTGTGCGTGCCAATGGTGCTTGTGATATGCTTCTGTGCTTCCTGTGTAAGCTAATGATCCCTTGGATCATTCATTGCTTGTTGGCTAGCTTATCTGTGTGGCTTGACTTGATTCATTTGATCCATTTGATCAATGAAATGTCAGTGATGGCTTACTAATTAATTATGTGGCTAAGTGAATCCTTTTCCTTGTTGATGCTGATGCTCAAGCATGCTACTGCCTCTGTGTATATGTGTTGTTGCTCTCTCAGCCTCACTGGACTTGATCCAGGTAGCTGTGATGCGATAATGTGTGCACTTGTGTTGCATTACGGTATGCTCTCTGTCGGTAAATAGTGGATCTATAATATGATCATGCTTGAATAAATTAATTTATGATGAACTGCTTATTGCATTGATGATTTAAATTATTTGCTTGTGTATGAGTTTGTTGTTCATGATCAGCTTTGACAAGATAGAGGTATAATAATCTGAATCCATTTCTGGATAATGATGGCTTTTCTTTGGGTGGTTAAAAGTGTGATGTGACCTCAGTGGCCTGCTGATTGGTTGCTCACCTATTTACTTGGATCTTGTGGATACTCCTTTGCTTGCATATTTGGATGTACTTGATATGCAATATGCTTGCCTGATGAAAATCTAGGGTTATTGATGGTTCATAGCTTAGGATTTCATGTAATGTTGTCAGCTGCTAATCCTTGAATTCATCTCACGGTGCTATCATGCACTTGATGCGGCTAGTGTATGCATCACATTGCATGTGCTAGTTTACGTGTACAAGATCATGCCTAGATGCTTTCTATTTCGTAGCTTTTGACTGGCGGTAGTCCTTGGTGAAAACCAAGTGATGATCTACCCCTTTTTCAGAGCATCTGCTCACTCCCGCAGATGTATCATGCTCATGTGATGGATCGGATCCTTTGGATCTGTCCGGGAACAGTATCTGCTTGTTCAGCTCCTAGAAAGAAATGTTTTGTTGTTGCGGACTTGGGGTTTTGTGCACAGCCCTTCACCTCCGGGATTACGGTGGATCTTCTCAGGTCACCATGATTCCTGGTGGTTAAGTGGTTGTGTGTTGGTGCTATTCTTCCCTATCTTGATCGGTGGTGCTTATTCTCTTTGCAAGGATAAGTTTGCTCTATCTGGTCGATTGTCATGGTTCTAGGGTTTGTGTCTTCTATTTATGGTCTCTACTTCTTCACTGGCCTGACACACAAGCACAGTGCTTCCTGACTCACCCCTTGCATTGCCTTGCTGTTGCTGCTAGCAACAGCCCTCATATGGTGAAACTTGAGCCCATGTGGCTGCTCAGTTTTGGTCTGCCTGTTCTATGCCTATCTTGTGCTGTCAAAAAATTTGGACAAGCACAAGTGTGTTACAATGACAGTGTTGTATCCAAAATGAATCTTGTGTGATTCTGTAACTGTACAAAGCTGAACTTTGATAACACTTGTATTCTGTCTAGTATCTGTTCTTTGTTGTGCAGGTTGGAATTATGGCCAGAAGATCATCCTCAAGCCACTTAGTTTAGGTTTAGTTTAGAATAACTTGTAATTTTCCTTTTCTTTTAATTCTGATCATTATGTCCATTCTTGTATCAAGAATATTGTAAAGACTTTGTAATTGTGTTGTATATCAATAAAGCTCAGGTTTTTCTTATGAGCTTTTTGGTTTATGTAATATTTATATTCTGAATTAGTATTATATTTAATATTGCTTCAAACTCAAACTCATGGATTTCATTATTTTGGCTGCTTGATTAATTGTATTATCACTTTACTGCTCTCTTGTCTAACTGCTGATGCTTGCCAAAGACTCTCAATTCCCCTTATGAACTTGCATGATTCAAACTTCGATTATGGCGAAATTTCCCTTACTCATATTGCTTGCCCTAAGTGTACTTGAGATGTATCAGTGACTCTTGTGGTGCAAAGGTGCCGTGATTGCTTCTGTTTTCCTATGCAAGCTGGATCCATTGGATCACCCTTTGTTGTTCTATCTTATGTGTAACTTGCCTTGATTCATTTACATTTATCAAGCGGTCGATGATGGCTACTAAAAATTATACCGCTCAAGTAGATCCTTTTCCTTTGGTGTGCTGATGCTCAAGCATCTTTGCCACTGTGTATATGTGTTGTTGCTCTCACTAAAACATGGACTTATCCGGTAGCTATGTGCTATTGCTTGTTTGCCTTACCAGTATGCTGCTGTCATGCTTGCATGGACCTGTAATAAATTCATGCTTGGACTTGATCCATGATGAGCTGCTTATGCAGTCATGATTTAAATTATTTGCAAGTGATGATTTGTTGTTATGATCACACAAGCAAATGAAATCTGAACCATTTCTGGATAATGATGGCTTTTCTTGGGTGGTTAAAAGTGCGATGGACCTCAGTAGTTGTACTGATTGGTTGAAGACCTATAGTTGGAGCTTGTGGAACTCAACCTTTGCTTGCATACTTGGGAATCATACTTGATATGAAGCCAATAGCTTGCCTGATGAAAATCTAGAGTTTACCGATGGACCATAGCAAAGGATTCTGTGTAGCTTATTAGCTGCTTCCTTGCAATTCAACGCTGGTGATATCTGTGCACGACAGGCAATCGTATGCATCTGTGCATCCGACGAGTTTCTGTGTACAAGCGGTACCTAGATGCCTATTTTTAATGCTTTTTGACTGGCGTAATCCGTGAAAACCAAGTGATGATCTACCCCTTTTGAGCATCTGCTCACTCCATGAATATGATGTCATATGATGGATCAGATCCACGGACTGTCCAAAACTTGGTAGACCTTGTTCCAGCTCCTAGAAAGAAAGTTGAGTTGTTGCAACTTGGGGTTTTGTGACAGCCCTTCACCTCCATCTTCAGATGGATCCGCAGGTCACCATGAATTCCTGGTGGTTAAGTGGTTGTGAGTTGGTGCTGTTCTTGAGCATGAACTGGATGAACTGGTGCGCTTCACCCTTACCTAGTATTTCATATGCGGTCGACTTTCATGGTCTAGGGTTTATGAGCTATTTATAGGTCTCTACTTCTTCCCTGGCCATGACACACAAGCCTGGTTACTTTATGGCTCTCCCCTTAATTGCCTTGCTGATGCTTGGAGCAAAGCCTTCGCATAATGAAACTTGAGCCCCTGTGGCTTGCTCAGGGATGATCTGCCTATGCCTATTCAAGTGTGTCCAGAAATTTGGAAAGCACAAGTGGCTGGACATGTGCACTGTTCATGGAAGGAATCTTGAATTAATTCTGCTAACTGTCAAGGCGAATTTGATAACAGCTGTATTCTGCAGTATCTGTACCTTTGTTGGCAGGTTTGAAATGCCAGAATATCATCCTCAAGAAGGTAGTTTAGGTTTAGTTTAGAAAACCCGTAATTTTCCTTTTCATTAATTCTGATCATTATGTTCCATTCTTGTATCAAGAATATTGTAAAGACTTTGCAATTGTGTTGTATATCAATAAAGCTCAAGTTTTGCTTGGAAGCTTTCGGTTCATGTAATATTTATATCAGAATTGTATTTATTTAAGATTCAATGTGAAATAAAGTATTTGATTTCACAATTTTGTTTGAATATGAATTTAAATTTATATTGTTTACTGCTTATTGTTAAATAAATTAACACTTGTCTATGAAATCAATTCCCCAAATCAACAAGATACAAAAGAGATCATGTTGAAATTTCCCTAACTCACATTGCCTAACCCTAAGTGCAAAATGAGAGAGAACCTTGATCCCTCTTAGGTTTAGTTGCAATAAGGTGCGAAAATTTTTCCCAGTTTTGCGATGCAATGCACATCCCATTTCTAAATCTACCCTTAGATTTGTTCCTATGTTACGGGTTATTACATCTTAGTAACTTAAGTTCACGGTACTCAAAGCAATAGGCGGTACTACCTCTCTCAAGCCGGTACCTACGCTCAAGGTGCCGCAGTGCAGAGTACCTTGTTTAATGGGTCATTTTCTCACGCAAGTCTCCAGGCCAGTGCTGACCCGAGGCGGTACCGGTAGGGTTCGGTACTACCACTCTGCGTGCCGTTAGTCTGATTTAACACTTCTTCCTCTCTTTTCCTCTCCAACCATATCACCTCGCGATACACACACAAAACCAGAAAACCTATAAACTACGCTTGATCCTCGGGACAGCGTCCGGCGGGTCACGGAGTGCACTTACAAATCTATCAAAATATCTTTGCACACGGTGAGATACATTCAGAAGTGTTGTTAATAAACACACAAAAACATGGAGTATAGAGCACATACTAGAGATGACTATACAGTTGTGATCTTGCACAAGGGAAACCAAGTGGCGGCGATGGAGTGTCTGCAGTTGTACCTGAAAGATTCGGGACGAGCATGGTTGAGAGGCTTGCCGAAGGGATCCATTAGATACTGGGCAGACTTGGTTGATGCTTTTGTCAAAATCTTCAAAGCCACATACAAGAACCCTACCGGAATCGAAATTGCCAACAAAAGCAGAAGGAGTCGATGCACGCATACATCGGGGCGCTTCACTAAGCTTTTGAGCATGTGAAGATGTCTCCTGCAAACCGGGGCAATCGGCAGCTTTCGGTGATGGCATCCAAACGAATCCTATGTTGAAGAACTCGGTCAAAGAAATAGGGCAACACCAAGCTCATGGAAATATGATAGCTAGGATGATGGAAGACCACATACGGAAGCACGTCAGCCGTGTGTGATGAAGAGAGGATGATCGAAGCATGATTCGGGTCACTTGCGTGTGAAGTCGCAAGAGGAGAGGCCGTGGAGTGCGAGACCTTCGGCGACACCAGCCTCGTTGATCACCGGGACCATCTTGTTGATCAACTGATGACGATCGGTATGATGATCGGCGCAACGACAGACGCGATGATCGTCAAGATGGCAACCGCAGTGGATCCAGATGAAGTCGAGGTAATTACAGAGGATGACCAACGCGAGTTCCGGAGTTGCCGTTTGCTGAGCAGTTGAATGCTCTTTGTTACATACATCGTATCGCTTGGGAGGAAACACCAAGAAATCGTGTCATCTGCTCGGGGAATTGCAGCCAGTTTTGATCTCGAAGTTTTATATGAGTCAAATAAAGAGGAAGGCATAACCCCCTAACCCGGCAGCCACCACCTCGGCCATCAAGTTCGGTAAGTTCCTTTCGTGCTCCCCAATGAAGCTTTTCCTCCACCTCGAGGACAGATGAGCATGATCCACAATACTGGTGTCTCTAGAAGGGAGATGAAGAAACTTACACAAGAAATCAATCTTGCAGAAGGAACCATCGCAAACGTTCCTGAATTCATTGGTAGTTTGCACAAAGCATCTTGTTCGGTGGGCGAGCCACCGATGTGTATTCGAGACAGACCACCACCGACTTTGGTACCAAGAAGCACAAATTGGCGGATTCAACATTAACATAGTATTTATGGACGGTGGAAGCGGATTCCAGATCTAGTATTCGCAAGTACGGTCAAGGCGATGGGCTTCATGGTGATATTTCTTGAAGATAAGTACATGCTTTCATGGCATTATTCCAACCTTACCCGGCATACCCTCTCGCAAGAATCTCTGTCATAGTCTTAAAGAAACTTGAATGTTTCAGGAGGAAAGGCTCGAGGAGTTCGAGGTAATGAATTGGGAATCACGATTACCACGCTATCCTTGGAAGACCAGCTTATGCCAAATTCATGGTTGTGCCTCATTATGCATATCTAAAGCTCAAGATGCCAGGCAACAATGGAACCAATATCACGGTTCATGGAAGCTTTTCTCGATCAGACAATTGTGACCGAGAATTTCAGAAGATTGCCGATAAATTTGGGATAAAGCAGGAAACCAAGACCTTGGATATTATACCCAAACAATTAGCTCTTGAAATAGAAGGAATCTAAACCCAAGAAGGTGACGAGGGGAGCAAGTCGAAGAAACAGCAGGTGATCTGCTACATAATTAAATAATCAAACTTAAAGCGAGAAGTTGTTGGTGTCTAAATCAATCATTAATAGTTCGGCGGCAATTGTCGGTGCCTCAACGAAGCTACTCCCAGCGCTGCATTGGAAGCTATCGGCACGTCCAAGGACATCGGCTAAACTCAAAACCCTCCTCTTACTTAAGAAGACGAGCGGTGGCATACATCTTTATTTTCATAGAATTTTACTTTCAATAAGGCTTTTTAAGCCATATGAGCTAGCAACTATGCTGTTGCAAACTTTATTAATAAAGTTCAAAGTTTGGTCTATACAGTGCTATTCCATGAAGCATTCAATCGATTTGGGATGACAAATTCTCAAGATCTTCACATCACGTCACGCCATGGTGACTGTGAAAATTCTTATCGATGGCAGGCAGAGTAAAAACTGCGGGTTTTGTGTTCAGTAAGTTCATCAAACACAATGAAACATTTGAGTGCTGCAATTTATGATAATCAAAGTAATTTCGTAAAATACGACAAAAATACAAACGATTTCCCAGCCTCGGAGGAAATATCTGATGCGCAATCAATAAACAACCACAATTCAAAAGGCCTGCCGTCTACCCTAACAAAGTACTGAGCTACGAAGCGATAGTGCATAGTTCCTCGATTGACTGGGGGCTGCTCTTAGATAAAATGCAAAAGTACACTTTAGGACACAAGCAAATTCTGCGATTACCTACGGGTCAGGCTGCAACATTAGATGATCACTCTGGAAATTTGTTGCCGACACTTTACAAAATACAAGCATCATAATACCGATGCCAAAAGGGCTTGCATGCCAAAGCCTGTAGGTCAACTAACAATACTCAAAAATTTGCCATCGACACCTGACAACACTTCTACAAAGCAACAATGATTTCTCACAATGAGAAAGTTATCAACTTCAAAGATTCCCTCGTCTCGGTGAGCACCAACATCACTATGAAGAGAAATCATTACATTGGGCAAACAAGTTACATCGTGGGCACGAATAAACTTGCCCAAGTAGTCAGAGAGGTGTCATCAACAAAGTAATTTACAACGATTGCCTCGTTTACACAGTTAAGCAAAGTGTCAAACTACTCATGGGGCGCTTCAACTCATAGATCGCTTACCTCCAATCTAGCAACTATAATGAGACGGGGTCATAAAGCAGTGGGAAGTATTGGTTCACATCGGCATCAACCTTAGAAATTGCCTCCAAATCCAGTAAAGGATGCTGAGATAGCACAAAAGCAAAAGATGATTCTGCTCCAGCAATAAGTTGGCTATGCACCAAAGTGCGGACCCTTTCGGCATTCCTAAAATTTGACATCAAGGCCAGCAACGTTGGAGGATCCGGGTTAAGGGGGAACATGGTCTTCCATATCATCCTCAAGCATGCGTGACACTAGTCAAAAAATCGGTGCACACATTGCACCGATCCTAGAATTTTTAATGCTTAGCAGCCTTTGATTTATTGGTCTAGAAGCGCCATGAGCTTACGTGATTGGTCAAAAATTTATTTCAAGCTCCTTGGACTAGCTTGTTCTCCTCAGAGACAAGTTTGACAATGACTGGTAAAAGTGGTAAAGAAAAGTTAGATATCAAGAAGATGCATTTTCAAAAATGAAGAGAAGCGAAGGATCATTAAAATACTTACGAGTTTAAACTTTGTGACGTATACAACGATTTGATTAATGCTTATGCTGCTGCTGCTTCCATAGCCAGCTCACCCTTCTTCTTTATCACAGCCGCCATGGCATGGATACTAGCAAGTCCTTTTCCATCGAGATATTGGGTCCTCATTTGTTACACAAGGCCGGATTAAGGCAATACAGTAAAGCATCTTAAACAGTGGGCCTTTGGTGTGACTTCTGCAAATACGACATCGGAGTCATCATAAATATATACAATATCAAGAACTCCATTACTCCCATCAGGGCCTTCTAGTCAAAGCTAGACATCATAGTTACAAAGGAAAGAATTGGCAACATTGCAGCTCAAATTCGATACAAAATGAGGCTTTAGAAAAACCATTGTTTGAAACAAAGTGCAGGTTACAACTTGAAAATATTTTAAGGAGCCTGGGTTTGAGACGACATGCTTGGGGCGGCTCCACCGGCAGCTGGCTTATTAGCCTCTACTAAATCAAGAAGTTGCCTCGCGCACTTGCGTGCTGGCATACTAAAAGGGCTAATGTCAATAGCTAGCCCATCTTGATCTTTCGGTAGCTCCTTAGACGATGAGTTCCATAACATCGGCCTTGAAGCCATACCCCTTCAGTGGAATGAGAAGGCATAGTGAGTATAGAGTGAGTTTGAATACCTTGATAATACCCTCGGTGTCGACAGAGAAAGCATCCACCAGTTGCCTGAGAGTCTTGTCTTGTTCTGCCTTCACGTAGATCATAGCATGGAATCTGAGCAATGCTTGTATTCTTAGAGAAGAACTCAAAACAATTGGGGTGAAATGTAGGAAATAGCGTCATTGTAGTCACCTAGGGTCTTGCACCTACGATGTTGCGGGGATATGGGCTCACCTACAAAAATTCAGAGCAGGAAAAAATCCGTAAAGTAGAACAGAAAGAAATTTGAAGATATTGTCAAAATTACCCCGGTGGGGGCCATGATGGAGTTACGAATATTTATACTCCTTCTCCTCCACAACAGACCTGAGCTGCTTCTTTCCTTCTCTCCTTCAGCTTTATGTGGATTGGCCAAGCTCTTTCTTGATATCTCGGCCTCTTAGAAGCGATGGCTGCATTTAACTGCACAGTTAAAGCTGGGTAGACTTGATTAGGTTTCATGGAAATAAACATTCTGGATAAGGAGAGTGAATCGGGAGGTAAAATACTTTATTATTGTTATGGCGGCTTGGATGGGCTATGATATGACACAAGACAAAGACGTTAAAAGTGATCTTCTTACTATTAATGTGGAAGAAGATGAAGCTAGAGTGTTTGCTCAAATCTTTGGGTGTAAATTAGCAGATTTCCCTTTTATCTACCTTGGTGTGCCTTTGCATTTCTCAAAGCTAAAAAAGAAGAAGATTTACAACCCATTTTAGATAAGATCATTAGCTTGGATGCAGTTAAAGCGAGAGCAAGCTGCTTTCTGAAACAGGCTGGTCTTTTACAAGCATCAGCATTTACTAGCATCCTATGTAATTGTGCTATCTTTCCTCAAATTTCTAAATGAGCTACTAAACTTGATTAACTCACAAATGACATTTCTTTTGGAATAATGTTGGGGATTCTCATAATCATCATCTGGTGAACTGGATTTTGTATCTAAAGTAAAGAATATCAGAACAGTGCTTAAAGCCATAGGAGAAGTTTTAATCATATCACCATTTGTCGTCTTGGATTAGGAGATATCGTTTTAGATAACAATATAATTTGAAATGAACATGGATTATAAGTATAATCTTTCTCCTAATATCTTTAATGCTAAATATAATATAACTCCATGGAAAGGGGTTATGTGGAGGCTGCTTCATCAGCTAAGGTTGAGTACAAGTTGAATGTTAGTAATAGTAAAAAAGATCTGTTTGGGAAGATACTTGGATTGGTGCTGTTACTTGCTATTCTTTTTTGGGATTTATATGTTATAGTTAATGAACAGCAATGTACAATTGCTGATGCATGGGACGGTTCTAATCTGAAGTTTACCTTTAGAAGAACAGTATCCCAGGTCCTATATGATAGTTGGCTTGATTTGGTTGCTGGTTGCAAACTGTTTCTTTTTCCGATTATGAAATGGTTACGATTTGGATGTTCCATCCCTCTGGTTCTTCTCGGTCGATCTTTCTATGGTATTATTAAAAAATGGTGGTGTGATTCGATCCATACCCTAAGCGGTTTGGAAACTTCATATTCACTCCCCTTGATTCATATCTTCTTGTGGCTGCTTGCAAGCGATAAACTTTTGACAGATAATCTTGGAAAACGCAGACGTATTGATGATTCCACTGCTTGTTTGCAATGAGCTGGTCCTTCTTCGCTGTTCTTTGAGTGTGTAATGCTTCAGATACTTTCAGGAAGTGTTGCAACCTGTTGCTTGAAAAATTGGGGACAGTTTTGAGTCTATTGCTAGATGGTGGATTAGTGAAGATAATAATTCTGTCTTAAATATCTTCTCCTCGGTCGTGCTATGGACCTTATGGTCTACTCGTAATGCTATGTGTTTCCAGGGACTAAGTTGGCCAAGTGTCAAAGAGCTGCTAAGAAAAACTGATGTGTTGACCAGAAGGGTAAGCATTGGTTGGACAAACGCTCAATCCCTTCTGGATGCAAACCTGATGCAATTGGATCATCATCGTGAGGCCTCTTGCGG
The DNA here is from genome assembly GCA_030979885.1 of Lolium multiflorum. Taxonomy (NCBI): domain Eukaryota; kingdom Viridiplantae; phylum Streptophyta; class Magnoliopsida; order Poales; family Poaceae; genus Lolium; species Lolium multiflorum. The sequence goes on along the minus strand of CM061748.1, from coordinate 196,766,230 downwards.
ATAGCTTGGATATGAAATGTCTGCTTTTAGGGATGTCTGGCCAAAGACCATTTAAGAAGCCTAAACCACCGTAAAGGCAGTTATGCTAACTTTTCTGGAGATAGCATGTGAGAAGTTAGTGTTGAAACATCCCAGCAGTTGGCGCTCCACTTCAGATCAAGCGTGCCGTGGGATTGGAGGAAGATTTAGATGAGGTAACGTAGTTTCAACCCAACATGCCCAGGGCAAAATTACAATGAGGCGGGAATTTAAAAAGCGAAACTTGACAAAATAAATTAAAAAGCGGGTGAATATAGACCAAATTTAAAGCCGATATTTACATTATAACGGGCGGGAGTTCCTTGCCGGCCCACGAAATTAGAGCTATGTTCGAATTCGACCAGGAATTCAAATGCTAATTTTAAAACACGGCGCTCTACATGCCGAAATGGCCAGTGGCTCTTGAAGTATGATCGCCATCGTAAATCGTTGACCTTGGCTACGCGGCTTTGTTCTTTATTTGCCCCACTGGCCGGCGTCTCCCCACCACCCCGGGGATGGCTTGTACCATTCGTCGTCGGAGGACTCGAGGTCGACGACGGGGACAGCGACGCCGGATGGAGGTGTCGCAGGACGGCGGTAGCGCGCGACATCGTCGTTGGCGGTTGAACGGCCGCGAGCGGAAGTTGACGTGCGGCACAAACCCAGGTCAACTGGCCAGCCGCAGCACTCACCGCCTCACAGCGCTCGATCGCTGACGATCCGGTCTGCAGAGCGTCGTATGGCCCTTCTCCTCTGTGTCCTTGAGCGACACAGCGTCGCCTCGCCATCGCCGCGTCACCTCGCAACGCCGCCTCCTCCTCGGCCGAGCAGGGTTTGCGGCGGCCACCTCTTTCTTCGTCCTCTTGAGCCGCTCTGCGGCGCGGAGAAGAAGCGGTCGAGATGACGAGGCGCATTTGCTGCTCGGTGGCGGCGGAGGCAGAAACTCTCCTTCTTGGCGCGCCTTGCCGCGTCGAAGCGCTGTCGTCTCCTCCCTCTTCACGGCGCCAAGGATGACCTGGCGGCCGTCAGGAAACCGACGAGGCGCAGCCATGCGCGTGGCTGCAGGAATGTTTCGGCGGCGGCTCGCGATGCCTCGATGGAGGGGCATCGTGAGCAGGGGAAGTTCTTGCATCTCGATGTCTTTCGAGGGACGGCCTCGAGATTCCACGGCCGTGGCGCTCCACCAGCCGTCGGCGGCCCGCGCGGAGTTGTTGCGCGGAGGCGGAGGGCGGCGGGCATCGTGCGGGCGACTCCCGCTGCCCTGGAAGTACGAGTTCCACGCCGTGTAGTTGTCGGGGTGGTGGCGTGGCTCGGCTATGTTCCTCTGTCGAAGTCAAAGGTCATCAACGCCTCCTCGATGGCGGCCGTCGAGTTGGCCACACGGCGACGACGGGATCGTCTGTGCATGAGCTTATGCTCACACGCCAGGAGGCTCGTGTCCGGCGGGCAGGGGGTGCCGCACAGTGGAGGAGGTGCCTGCAGCGATGGGCAGGCGGCGGGGAAGCCGTTGTTAGGCTGCCTTAGTAAATCGTCGGAGAACGCCATCGTCGGAGAGTCGGGAGAGTGGAGGGAGAGTGAGGGAAGTGGAGCAGAGATTGCGCCTCGCGCGACGGGCTTGGCGTATGGAATGCGAGTGGCCCGCGAGTTAATCTTAACGCGTGGAGTGCAGCAGCGTCAGCAGCCGAGGCCCCAGCCGTGAACTAGTGCGTGCGACGATCGTGCGCGGAAGACGCGACATTAACTCGCCAGCGTGGCGGCGAATGCGAAACCGCGGCGAGGCTTTTCTGACGCGGAAACGATGCGATGAGACGCGATCGGTTTCTCTCGCCCAGGCAAGTTGGGAACCACCAGAACAGCAGCAGGAAGTTTCTCCGGTATTTGCCACTTTCATTCATCAAGGTCAGCTCCACGGGGGTGGCGGGGATGGCGTGGGATCGCCGGATGAATTCAAACAAACAGAGACGTGGAGACAGGCTGTGGCCAAAGTGAAGTCGCCGTCAGGATGGAAAAGCGGCTGGCAAGGCTGCTAAATCGGGGGACAGTGGAGATGCTCTTAATGGTGTTTGCCTTTTTGGTTCCCCCAATTATGTAATGCTCATGTGGCTATCTCCATTTGGTGCCTCCCAGTTTTCTTTTTTAGTTTGTAAGACTATGTCTTAACTGTTGAGTTCACAGCTCGCTGGATCCTTGTGACTTGGTTGCATTTTAATGGAACCTGGGGGTTTCACCCCTTTTTATCTAAAAAGGAAAGTGAATTGTGGAGGTGGGGAGGCTATTCACGGCAGTTGGCTAGCTAGCAGTTGCGCTGGGAAGGTGATGAAGTCGACCGGGATGGTGAGCTGGATAAATCGGAGAAGAACAATACGGCGACAAGGATGGCGATCTACACAGCAAACCCGACGAAGATGAGCTACGCGGACCGAAAAGATGACGAGCTGGACGACAACTATGAGGCGGGCCAGGAAAGGGATGGTGCGAATGAAAGGCAACGCTGCCGCTGCGATGACAGAGATGGGTGGGGGTGGCAACTAGGGCATACCGAGCTCCTAAGGGCATCTCCACCATGCGACCAAACAGACATTGGCCGTCGTTTTAGCCCGTTGAGGCTTCGCCAGCAGGGCGGCCCGCGTCCGCGTGTCCGTTTGAATTAGCGTACTGCGGCAAGGACAGCATCGCATAATCGGAGAAAAACAAAAACAAAAAAGGCAAATTTAAACGATATTTCATTGAACATATGCCCTATTTTGGACAAATTTAGTACATAGCCCTATTTTGGGCAAATAATACTAACAAAAGAAGCCCTATATGGCTTTAAATTTAAACTAATATAAAAACCCTCTATTAGTTTGAGGAGGCGAGGGGCAGTCGGTGCGCCGCCTAGCCCCTGTGGGCGTCGTCGGCGACGTCGTCGTCGTGGACGCGTCCAGAGTCGCGAGCGGCTGTCGTGCTCGACAGCGCCGGGGACTCCGACCCGGAGACCAGGCCTCCTCGGCAGCGGGAGTGCGGAGCCACCCGAAAGGCTGCGGCGGCGCACGAGCAGCGTCTGCCGAGGCGCCGCCTCTCCGTGCGGCGCGCCACTGGGCTGCCGCTCCTGGCATTGCTCCCGCGAGCGCTCTCGTCAGCCGCGCCCCCTCTCCTTCATGTCGCCTCCTCCTCACTCCGTCGCGCTGGCGGGCCCTGGGCGTGAGGCTCCCGCCCTCGCTCTCGACCTCTGCCGGCGCCTCTCCATCTCGGAGGTCGAATGGCCTCTGGAGTGGCCGTGCGCCTCTCTCCCCAGGAATCATCATCGGGGCGGAGGTCCGGAGTCCTCAGGGGCTCGGCCGGCTCGGCAGGCGGCGGTTGCGGCAATGGCGCACCGCCAGCGGCCTCTCTCGATGTGGAGGCCGGTTTCCTCCCCACGGCCCCATAGCCGGCGGACGGCGGCGGCCGCTTTCGCCTCGTCGTCGTTCGGCTCGGGAAACGGCCGTCGCAGGGCCATGGCCCGGTTTGCTCGGGGAGTGGAGTGGGAGCGGAGCGGATGGCCGATCTCCGGTCCCATTTAATAGCATCCCTGGTCACCGACAGTGAACTGGAAACAGGCGACTGTAGCAGACAGCCAGTGTGGCGTGCCATCGCGACCAAACCCGGCAATTTGGAGGTTTCTGCGTCGTTCGGAGCAGCGGCGATCCTCAGTGCGTAGCGTTGGCCGGTTTTTTGTCCGGCAGACCATCGGACCTGGCGCGGGATGGGTCGCGCGGTTGGAGATGCCCTAAGGTGTTGGTTGTTTGCCTGGATGTGTTCACCACGGTGAGAGCTGGCTCTGTTGGCCCAAAAAGCTTTCAAGGCTGCGCCCCAATAGCCCCAGACTTCACACGGCGACCATCGTCGGCGATGACGTCACGCGCCCGGAGGTGCGCCGCGGGCTGGAAACCACGCCGTGCCGGAACGCCAAGTTTTTCACACGAAACAAACGAGCTCTCTCACACCATCGGTCACGAAAGCATCGTGTACCGCCCACACCCACACCCACACGTCAACGGGCCTTCTAGAACCTACTCGATCCATACGGATACGCCCGATCATCCACGGACGAGGTGGGCCCACGCGTTAAAATCTAGGATTCCTCGTCGTGCCAGCGCCTTGTATATAGACAGGTCGTGTACCCCAAGAATTACAAAGACAACCAACCCCGGCCACGCATCAGCAAGAGACACACGCACGAACCGCCCTCGCCAGTCACGATACTCTCAAGGCTCCCCCTCCGTCGGCTCTCTTCTTTCCCCATGGCGGCCACCGCAGCGACGGCGCCGGCCAAGATGCGGGCCCTGCAGTACGAAGCCTACGGCGAAGGCGCCGCCGGCCTCAAGGTAAGAAGAACGCATCCCGCAGCGCACTAGTTTTGTACGGCCCTGAGCTTGTGAGATTGCTTTCTACTTTGGTCCGCGAGATTGGCATGTTCGGTGCTGAGGATGGTATGGCTAGTTAGCTAGTTCATAAATCAGCGAGTTCACCGCCTAATTGGTTGGATCCTAAGTTCCTAACTACTCTAGTATCAAACTACTCCTTCCCTAGAACACACCGCCGCTCGTTGGAGATCGCTGTCAGTTCACATGAACCCTTTCTTCAGTTTCGGAGCTCTTGCAGGCTTACCCAAGTGAAGTTTTAGTGTTAGTGCTCGTTTGCTATATAATTGGTGGTGGGTACTAGTCTACTACAGTATGTAAGACTGGTTAGGTAGGTGTTTTAGTGAAATTAATTAAATAGTTCCCTGAAAGAAGTTAAATTGTTGTCACATGGTGGTGCTAGATGCTTGAAAAAGGCACTGCAGATTGTTTTTGCGTTCTGGCTACACTAGCGAGAACCAATTCCTGAATCCTAATAATATTCAGATGACCAAGTCAGTTGTGTGAGTCAATTTGAGATTAGTTCAAGTAGTTGGCACATGCCTTGTGTTAGATGCTTGGAAAAGCATACTGGAGATACTTTCTGTGTCCTGACTCCCGATTCAGGACTCCTAATACTAATAATAGTTAGATGATGAAGTCAGCTGTGTTAGTGCTGACTTACCAGTCAATTGACTAATTTAGGGTACCCTTTTGCCCCACAGCCAAGAGACTAATTTAGTGGGTGGGAGTGCTCAGATTTGCTTGACGCCGTTTGCCACTTATCCAAGATTTCCTTTTTTTTTCTTTTTTTTGCTTGGAGAGAAATATGTCAAGTATGGAGTTTGTTTATGAAAAGAAATTTTGTAAACATCAAGGTGTCTTCTTTCAAGAAAAATTAAAACTGTAGCTACTTAAACCTTGTAAACATGTAATTTTCAAATCTCTGTAATTGCAGCATGTGGAGGTTCCCGTCCCATCAGCAAAAAAGAACGAGGTACTGTTGAAACTACAAGCAGCAACCGTCAATCCAGTTGACTGGAAGATACAGAAAGGGGATTTGCGGCCTCTACTGCCTCGTAAATTGCCTTTTATCCCAGGTAACTAACTGTCTTCATACATAGTGTCACTGTGTCAATGTTAACTCCATACTTTTGTTTGCTGGTTTCCTAGATAGAGAGCAAAATGGCAACAATAGAACTTTGCTGATCGTGCCGTCTGTATTCAATTTTAGCTGTCAGTTCTTCTATATCCTGCTGTGTTTGTCAAGTGTTGTGTTATGAGCAGATAGTGGAAGTGGTTATGTTATTTGGACGTTTGGCTGGTCACTATTTGAACAAATTTCTCCTATGTTCCAACTTGCAATACTGATGCTCTAAGTTTAGAGCACATGCTTTTGTTTGTCGTTGTAAGATGGGCATATATTTTCTGTATCAAGATAAGTTTATAGCATATAATTTGCTTTTTCATTATACGGCTGTTCCCAACCATGACATCCAACATAGAATAATATAATGGCCATAAATACCAGCTTTCCTTCTACATATTTACTTGTTTGCAACCATCCACGGTGTCTCTTACCTGATATCCACTTACTTGTTACTAGATTCATCAAACAACTTCCTAATAGCTCCATCTCTATTTCTCCTTTTCCTGCAGTGACCGACGTTGCAGGAGAAGTTGTTGCTGTTGGTCCTGGAGTGGAAGATCTCGCAGCAGGAGATCAAGTTGTTGCCATGTTGAACTCTCTTGTAAGTAAACTTCATCCCTGGCAACATCTTTCTATGTTTGTCATCTTCACACAAGAAAATGATGTCATACTCTTTCGAATATACTCATTGATGCGAACATTACTTTTGCTGTTATAGAATGGAGGTGGACTAGCTGAGTACGCTGTAGCACCTGCAAACCTGACTGTCAAAAGGCCATCTGCGGTTTCTGCAGCTGAGGGTGCTGGTCTTCCCATTGCTGCTGGCACTGCGCTCCAGTCACTGAGGTCCATTGGTGCCAAGTTTGATGGAACCGGGAAGCCTTTAAACGTGTTGATCACAGCGGCCTCTGGTGGTGTTGGCCTGTATGCTGTGCAGCTTGCAAAACTGGCAAACCTCCATGTCACTGCCACCTGTGGCGCCCGTAACATTGATCTCGTGAAGAGCTTGGGTGCAGACGAGGTGATGGACTACAGGACCCCAGAGGGGGCTAGCCTGCAGAGCCCATCTGGCAAGAAGTATGATGGCGTTGTTCACTGCACCGTCGGTGTCAGTTGGTCGACGTTCAAGCCATTGCTTAGCAGCAGCGGGAGAGTGATCGACATAACCCCCAACTTCTCTGCCATCCTTGCCGGTGGGCTGCACAAGGTAACATTCGCAAAGAAGCGCCTCGTGCCTCTGCTTCTATGGCCCAACAAGGCGGACCTAGAGTTCTTGGTCGGGTTGCTGGAGAAGGGCAAGCTGAAGACTGTGATCGACTCGAGGTTCCCGCTGAGCGACGCTGGCAAGGCATGGCAAAGCAGCATTGATGGCCACGCCACTGGAAAGATCATCATTGAGATGGAGAGCTAATCGTCGTTTGTGCTGCTATCACCAGCAGACTTCCATAGACGGTGGAGAGATATACTTAGATGTAAACATACAGACTAGTCATTTGTGCGTTTGTTTTATTCTGATGGTGTTCGTTTTTCTTCAGCTTGTGTTCAAGAGTCTTAGAGTGTGAGTTGCAAAAATATATCGATTAGATGTAAATCAGTAAAATGGTACAGTTGTGCTGTCAAGGTGTATAAAGAAGTTGCCTCTCTTGCAGTAGGTTGAACAAAATTAGGACGTTTAACAGTAACTGATACAGCACAACTCCGAAGCACGAGACAATGGTCGTGATACCATCGATAGGTTCTCAGACTAATTTCAGCAACTCAAAACTACTAGCAAATTGCCCGTGCTTCGCTACGGACCATAATAATAACACTATAGAACTAATTGAACATATAATTTTTTTTAAATATTACCGTAATTTTTAACAAAATCACATAGTCTTATGTTTGAGATTGGATGATGATTGCAAATAAAACTGTTAGCACCGAGAACACCAAGCAATTGAGCAGTTTGATGCATGACAACATGTAATGGTCGTCGATCACTACCGACACATGCCGTCCAAGCAGATAGACTCCACCATGCACATTGGGGTTGCCGTCTCGTACATACTCGGGCACCTACCGAGCTTGCTCCCCCTCATCATGTCCATGTAGGACATGCCGCACATCAACATCGTTGCCCTTCCAGTGCTCTCTAGGAGTAGCGGCAAACAGGTCGTGGTTGTCCCCCGCCAAGAAGGTCAAGATGGGGAGGGCTTGCTAGGGACTTTTCACCGGCGTAGGGTAGCCGTGTGCCCAATCCCGTTGTCCTCGTCCCCCGCCCCGCCTCAATTTTTTACGGGAATAAAGGTTCGACGGGGGAAGGAACACAGACTGTGTTTTTGATGTAGCAGTTATATACAAAGGCCGCTCGATCCTGGCTTTTTTGACATACGAAGCTATCTTAGGTTTTTTATAGGTACCACCGCCATCGATTACTTTTTAATATTTCCTTAATTTTCCTCCAAGCTCGTGTGGCTCGTAGACTTGTGGACGCCAAGTTAAAGTGGTGTCTCTTAATTAATTGAAGCTGCTCTGCTACCTTCCGTCAAAAAATAAAGCTCCAAGGGTTCGGCTGGAGCCGCAAGGTGAACGTCTTCACGCAGCCGCTTCCCAAGATCTCTAGATATACTTTGATGTGTTCTCTTATCTATCAGTTTCCTTGCATAAGACCAGAGTTCATGATGATACGAAGCAGCAGCGACCGACGTTGTGCCATTGAAGCAGCGACCGGCCGGCGTTGTGCCATTGAAACACTAATTCGTTGTGGATTAGCAACCGATGTTTTCTTGTTTTGTAGCATGCTCATCTATTAGTTGCTCGTTTGCGTGTTCCTTTTACAGGATCGTGGACCTAGAACAAGAAACCCATCGGCACCAGCCTGGAATCGTGCCGCCGTGGCTCGGTCTTTCTCCGCCACTTTCTGGTACTTAGACGCCGCCAATCTCGAGCCAGAAGTGGACGTACTGGCGGCGGGATGCAGCCTTGATCGGCTGTATCGTCGCTGATCGGCTGATATCGTCTTACCGCCACCGATGTCACCGCAGCAGAGAAGAGTTGGAGACTCTCTAAATTCTATAGCTGATTAGGAGGTCCAAACACGTACGTAGTATATAGAAGACTGAGCAGCCAAAATCCAATCAAGAGGACTCCTATTGAAACTCTATTTTTTTTCACGTACGCCTTTCATCCGTGTGCCTGGTTTGGTTGGATTTCTGTGATGGGCTCGGTTCAGAAATTCAGCCCAAGAGTGAACGACGACCAGGAGTCCAAGATGTAGACGACGAAGAGGTGGCTGACTCGAGAGGTATTAGCGATCGAGAGGCGAGCAACGTATACCAACGGATTCAGATTTAATAGTAAAGATTGTTCCACAACAGTCGACAAAAAATTGTACCTATCTGCACAGCAAATCAATCAGAGCACTAAAATATACTCCCTCCTTTTATATTTGTTTAAATTTGAATGAATCTATACACAAAATAGGTCTATATACATCCAAAATTTGATAAATCTAAGACATCTATTTATGGACAGAGGTAGTAGTAGATACGTGATCCTAAGAGCATCACTAGCAGTGCCCTCAAGCTGGCTTGAGAAAACGCGAATTTGCAGGCCTAAAACGGCCGGCGCAGATCAGTGCGCTCAACCAACCCGCTGGCCTTCAAACCTTCAAAACAGGTAATCAACACACAATCATGAAACACACGTATCATGAAACAAACATATCATGAAACATACAATATTTGCAAATGGATATTAGCAAAACACAATCATGAAACACACATATCATGAAACCAACTTGCAAATGATTATAAATGATGCACTGTTCATAGTTTTACATCACATAATCAACATTTTGTCCTTGCAAAAGATCATCACCACCACCATGGCCGGCGGCTCAAACGAAGTTGTCCACACCTCCGTCGCCACCACCACTCATCGGAGACTCACCTCGGAGAGTAGACGACACACCACCACCACGCAGTAGCCTCTTCCTCTCCGCGATGTCCGCCTTGGTCTCCTTCCCCCACGCCAATTGGTCTTCATCCATGTCCTTTTTAGACATCATCATGTGCTCCTTCTCCTCGGCCATGATCTCTTTCCATGCCTTTGCTTCCTTGAGCTTGATCATCCTCTCCTCCATTTCGGCCTTTCGGTGAGCATCTTCCGCCTAGCTTCCAACTTTGCAAGTTTCACCTCTTTCTTTCTCTCGGTGATAAGGAGTTTTGTCTCCAATGCCTTCAATGTCAATGTCTCCTTTGTCTTGATCATTTGATCAAGCTTTTCCTTCAAGCTTGATGCATCTGCTTCCAACTTCATCCTTTCCTTGTCCTTCTTGGATCCCTCGGGCTTGCCATGGTTCCTTCCTTCATCATCGGTATCATCCATATTGAGCATATCCCATTTCTTGGGGTTAGATTCTTGATCCCTTACTTTCCACTTGTCAAGATCTTTAAGCAATGCCCAACAATGCTTGAAGGGAAAAGATTTTCCCTTGGAACCGGCCATGTCCTTGTACCGCAAGTCCGCATATGTCTCCTACAATATGCATAATCGGAAGCATAGCATGATCACAACCGTGCATAATGTAAAAATATGCATGAACCAAAGAGTGAGGTTGAGTATACTCACATAGTCACTCTCAACGGTGCCACTTGGTGGAGCGTTGATCACTTGGTCCATAGTCGCACTCCAACGAGCACAAGCGGGCTTTATCTCCTACCACCGTCCTTGAAGTGACCGGTAAGAACGATGGACCAAGCGGCCGGTCTTGGGCTTGAGCTTGCAATACTTGTCCTCGATATGTTGCCAATAGAGTTTCCCGGTTTGATCTGTGCCATGAACCGCATCCATCCCAACTTCGGACCAAGCACGAACCAAAAGAACATCTTCAACCTCGGTGTAGTTCGACGATCGGATTACGGGCCGGCAAGCACCCCCTTTCTATTGAGCGGCTTGGAACGCCGCCTCATTGATCTCGGCCACCTATTCCTCCTCCTCCTCTTCCTCTTCCTCCTCACCTTCAAAGTCGAACGAATCGAGGGGAGGAGCCCCAATGCTCACCTCGGCATCGTTGAGGAGTCCCATGTAAGAAGCAGTTGGGGCCGACATTTCGTCGAGCACCTCATTGGCGCTTGGCGGTGGAGGGACGGACACGGGCGGAGGAGCGGCCTTCTTGCGGCTGGCTGGCTTCTTCGTTCGGGCCTTCTTTGGCCCCAAGCTGGCCGGCTTGTTCCTCTTCGGGGCGGGGGCGCTCGGGGACGGGGGCGCTCGGGGCAGGGCGGGGGCGCTCGGGGCGGGGGAGACGGCGGCGGGGCCTGTGACGACGTGCGCCCGCCTCCTATTAACGCCGACGTGCGTGGAGGCCACCATACGGCCACCACGGCGGCGCTCAGGGCCGGAGCGGGAGGTGGCTGCGCGGGGACGGGAGGCGGCGGCGCGGGGCTGCTCGAGCCGCCGCCGGGCGCGGGATTCAGCGGCGGGGCGGGGGCCGGGGCCGGCGGACGAGGGGCAGCGGGGCGCAGGGGAGGAGGAGCGGTTGAGGGAAACTTCCCGCGACGCAGCGTTGACCAGATGAAGGGCCCCGTGTATTTTGTCTCTCAACCTGTGTTTGTGCAGGTTGGGATGGAAAATGAGGGTTGGGCCTTCAAATTTTTTTGAGGGTTTATGGGTTTGAGGGCTCTGTTCCGCGCCAACTTTCGGGCTCAACCCTCAAAAAAGCAGTTAATTTGAGGGCTTGGCCAGTTTGAGGGCACTGCTAGCTAGTGATGCTCTAACAGGTTACCACCTGTACTTGATTTTTTCTGGCCACAAAAAGCCAGGATAACCTAGTTACAATATGGTAAAGAAAGTATGATACATCAGCTCATAAAAAAAGTGCCAAAACTTACTACGACTGCATCTGAATAGATGTGCTCCCTCCGTCCCATAAAAAATATCTTATATTTATTAAAAATTTAGATGTGTCTGGACACTATCTACTGCGTAAATATATTTAAATTATTAGTAGTATTGAAGGAAGATTCTGAAGTGAGGGCAAGCAACGATCAGTGGTCTTTTATTAATTCACATGGAGCTTACACGCCAACTTCTTACTATAAACTCATGTTTGGGGTCCTAATTGCCCATCCGATATTCAAGAAGCTCTGGAAGAGCAAATGTCTGCATAAGCAAAAAGTGTTTGTTTGGTTATTCTTAGTGGACAGACTTTTTTTTTAGAGCAACCGGCAGGAGCACTGCCTTTTCATTAAGCAAGAGGGAAAACTATACAACTGTACAAAGGGGTTGCATGTTTGTGGTAAGGTGTAAACATGCGAGAAACCACCGAAAGAGGCAAAATAAAACCCTAATCCGGCTCAGCCGGGATATTCTGCCTGATGGCGGCAAAGGCAAGATCTCTTTGCGCGATGTCGTCCCTTGCGAGTGAAGCCACCTCAAGGAAGGTGAGGCGCCGACCCGTGAAAATGCGTCTGTTTCTTTCCTTCCAGGCGTTCCAAAGGACATATAGGAGACGTCCGCTATGCCGGCGTTTGTAGTCCATGGGCTTCCCAACAATGATGTCGTCCCACCAATCGGAGGTGGAACCGAAAGTTTGTCCATGCGTGACAGGGTCGTCAGAGTAATCCTGTTGTATACAAGTCCAGATGGCCGAGGTGAATGGGCAGTCCTTGCAGAGGTGATCAGCGGTTTCCGGAGCCGACAAACAGAGGGGGCAGACCGGATCATGAGGCCATCCTCGAATGGCAAGCATGTCCGCAGTGAGGAGCTTCCGGTGTAGGGCGAGCCAAGCGAAAAGCTTGCATTTGGGCTCGGCGTGCGCTGACCAAATCTTCTTGGCATCGAACTTGGGGTAGCAACCCAAGAACTGAATGTGGTAAGCGGAGCTGGCGGAGTAGACACCTTGAGTGTTGATCTTCCAAGAAATGGTATCCGCGATCGTCGGGGTGAGATGCGTTCCCGCAATGACCTCCCAGACCTGCAGGTATTGGTCCAGTTGTACCGGCGTTGACAACCTAGCGATGGAGCGAATCCAGTTGTCGTTGAGCATCTCCTTGGCTACCGTTCTGCCTTTTCTTGAGGCCACCTTATAAAGCTCAGGTGCCCAAAGCCGGATCGGCCCCCTCTCCGTCCATGGGTCAGACCAGAACTTGGTGGATTCACCATTCCCAATAGTGATCTTCGTGGCGGCCCTAAAGAGATCCATGTCAGCTTCATCGCAAGGGAGCTTAGACCCCGCCCAAGTGCGCTGTGGGTCGGTCCACTGAAGCCAGGGCCATCTAAGACGCAGGGCGCGGCCTGAACGTTCGAGGTCCGTCATGCCCAGACCTCCCAAGTCCTTAGGTCTGCAGACCGTCTTCCAATTCACCAGCGCGTGCCCACCGGACGCGTGTTCGGCATCATCACCCGCCCAGATGAAATTTCGGGCAATCTTGTTGATCTTGTCACGGGCCCATTTTGAGAGAGGACTTAACACCAGGGACATGATGGATCGTCGCTAATGGCACTTGGACTCGGGAGTTAACTGCCTTATGTGCTCTAATTCAGAGATGTTGGAGGAAAATAGGCATCACTTGTTCGTTGACTAATGGTATGACAGTTATGTTCGAGCAGGCAAAGCAAAGTTTTGATGGTCCTAATTTTTTTGAAGTTGCGACCTGTGCTTTATGGGGCATTTAGAAGCAGAGAAACAATTTGATCTTTGAGAAGGTCGGGCCATCTTTTCAAGCCTGGGGAGCAGTTTTTAAAAAGGATCTTGGTCTGCTCACGCACAGAGTTCAACCCAAGCATAAGGAACACTTAGAGAAGTGGATTGAGTTATTTTGATACCAGTTTTTTTTAGCAATTTTTGTATCTTGCATCTGTTACCCCCTGCACCCCTGGGTTGCTTTAGGGCGGAGCGTGAGTAAAATATTAGTGTGGGCCAAATTATCAACTGCGGTGGTAGTATGGGCTAATGAAACTAAATCTCCTCAATAGCCTATTCTTTACGAGATCTGTGAAAGAGATAAACTGATAAAAAATAACTTTCATTTTGAGAAGACTGGGCCACCACCCAGGTTGGCCTCCATGACGCGCCGCCACAGCCGTAGAGGCCTTCTCTACGGTTTCCCTGGTCAAAAAAAGACGGCTACAGGGCGCGACTTACAGTAAAAAAAAAGGGTGAAAGATGGTGTGTCGATATGTTCATTGAGGAACACATCCACCATATATCAAGAAGTTTTCACTGAAAAGATTCTTAAGGTTTCATAAAGGGATTCCCGACGACAAAAGAGAGTTCGTGAAGCTACTGATGTCTATTATGACAGAACTATATGGGAAACTAGCAAATGTTCCTCATGACAGCAAGAATGTAAGCAACTACATTGCCACAGTTGATGCTGCAGCACAAACCAACTAGGACATGTCACTATTGATTACCCAGTTTGAGAAAATGAAGAAGGATGATCCAGATTTCTTCTACATGCTAGATGTTGATCATGACGATAGGGTTAAACGAATCTACAGAGATTGTCTGTCAGTGGAATCAATAGATATGGACAGTCTATTCAACTCAGGTGTAGGTTTCTATGGAATGAACAACTAGCACATTTTGTTTGGCTATTTGAGCGATTTCTAGAAGCTATGGATGGTGTCCAACCAACAAATTTATAAATGATTAGGAATTTAAGATGGACCATGAGGAGTGCCATCTTGACCACTTTCCCGGATACATGCCACCGAAATTGTAGATGACACATCATGCAAAATGCGCAGATTGTGCTTGGTAAGAACATGGCTAAGAATGAACCTCTAAGGCTGGAGTTTAATGAGATTATTGACCACAGCAGACAGTTGATGAATTTGAAAAAAGGTGGGCGCAGATAATTTTGAAGTATAATGTTGGGGACAATAAACATTTACATGACCAATATGACATAAGGGCCTCTTTTGTCCCTGCATACCTCAAGGATCGCTTTTTTCCCTATCCTAGAAACTACAGCTCGCAGTGAGAGATTTAATGGGGTCCTAAAGAGGTACATCAGTCAACAACCTTTGCCATTTCTTCTAGAAATACATGAAGTTACATGAGAAGATAGATGTAGCGGAGGATTCAAATAAATTTAAGGTGGAAGAGAAAATTATAAGGCTATGGGGAGAATGGCCTCTCTAACAGCAAGCTTCCAATGAGTATACAAGGCCCATCTACTTGTTTTTCCGAGCTGAGCTTCAGAAAGTTACATCCTACAATGCAAACCCTATTGGATTCCAATTGTTTGATAATGTTCCAATTCCAGGGTATGTTTTTGGTTATGGAAGAAGGAGCTACAAAGTTGAAGCTAGCAGGAAAGTATTTACAATTGGAAGTGTCCTAAATACAGCAGGGATCCTAAATACAACAGGGACAGGTTTTCGTGCTTCCATGTGCTCAGAGTAGTGGCTCAACTACGTAGGTGTTGTGCAATCAATCCCTCCGCATTACATACTACCTATTGTTAGCAAATAAACCGTGATTTATGTTTGTCGCGTGCGGCGCGTGTGTACGCGAGTTTCTGTTCGTGTAGTTTTTGTAGTAGCATGCAATACAGGCCGTTTAGAGCTAATTGACCCAGTCTGCTTAGGGTTGTTAGAGCAGCCGCGTTCTACGCGTATGTGCGCGTCGTGCGCGCCGGCCGGATCGCAGCGGCAGAGTGGAGGACGTGGAGTTCGTGCTCCCCAGTTAGCTATAAAACCTCATGTATGTGCGTGCTTGTAAGTACTGGTACGAGCCAGCTGAATAAAAGAGAGTTGGGCGTTCGTGCGCCCGCGGCGGCGCTCCGTGCGCCGGCCGGGAAAATCATTGTGTTGTCCACTTCTTCTTCTTCCTCCGTCCATGCGAGAGAGAGGGCAGCGGCGTTGATCGTCGGAGGGGCTGGTTCGGCGTGTGTCGCCGAGGCCAGCCCCAACAATTGGTATCAGAGCCTCAAGGCGACGGACGCGGCTGTGGTGCACGGCGAGTCCGCGACGGACGAGGCTGTGGCGCATGGCGAGTCGGCGACGGACGCGGCTGTGGCGCGCGGCGAGGCCGCGGCGGCGCGGCACGACGACAATGGAGCGGCGACCGTGGAGGTAAACGCGGCGACGTCAGGGCGGACGCGGCCGTGGTGCGCTGTGACGCTGTACGTGCGGCGGACGCAGCGGCCGGAGATGCGTAGGCTCGGCTCCATGGCCAGGTGTGATGCGCTCACTGGCGTCCATGTCTCACGGATGAGCAGGTGGCTCCCGTACGAGAAGATTGGATCGCCTGCGTACGTGTGCGGGACGATCGTGAAGACGCCCGAGAAGAAACTGCGGCGTGTGAGGCAGCTCGAGCGGCCATGTTGCTTGCGTCAGGGCGCGGCATGTGCGTGAGCCGAGGGCGTGCGGATCACCGGAGGAGAGAACACGTCCATCAGAGCGCAGGACGGCCGCGTCGATCACGTTAGTGCGTGATCGTGTGCGCAAGCCGGGGCGTGCAGGGCGTGGCGTCATGGAGGAGCTCGGCGTGTGTCGCCGAGGAGCTCGGTGGCGGAGTCTGGCGTGTGTCGCCGGCGGAGCTCGGCGTGTGTCGCTGAGGAAGAAGATAGAAGCTGTCGCAGCTGTTCGGAGCAAGGCCGTGGCGCGCGACGAGATCACGGTTTAGGGGGAGATTGTTAGCAAATAAACCGTGATTTATGTTTGTCGCGTGCGGCGCGTGTGTACGCGAGTTTCTGTTCGTGTAGTTTTTGTAGTAGCATGCAATACAGGCCGTTTAGAGCTAATTGACCCAGTCTGTTTAGGGTTGTTAGAGCTGCCGCGTTCTACGCGTATGTGCGCGTCGTGCGCGCCGGCCGGATCGCAGCGGCAGAGTGGAGGACGTGGAGTTCGTGCTCCCCAGTTAGCTATAAAACCTCATGTATGTGCGTGCTTGTAAGTACTGGTACGAGCCAGCTGAATAAAAGAGAGTTGGGCGTTCGTGCGCCCGCGGCGGCGCTCCGTGCGCCGGCCGGGAAAATCATTGTGTTGTCCACTTCTTCTTCTTCCTCCGTCCATGCGAGAGAGAGGGCAGCGGCGTTGATCGTCGGAGGGGCTGGTTCGGCGTGTGTCGCCGAGGCCAGCCCCAACACCTAGGTGGAAAATGCCTCCAAATGATATCGTGCCAGAAAAGGTGGAGATACCTAATGTGCCAAGTGACAGAAAGATGACAAATAAAGAAAGGAAACTAATACGGTATGAGACATTTTGCAATGATTGGACTGGTTATGCAAAAATTTCATCTGAATCACACAAAGGTAAAGCCTTAAATGATATGTATATGGAAGCATTTGGGTAAAGAATTGGCAGCGATGCAGATTTATGCAGCGGCCAAACGTAAAGAAAAGAAAAGGGAGGGTAAAAATCAAGATGATTCACGCAGTGATTTTTGTGGTGATGTTGGTCAAGGAAGTAGCTCGCAGTACAAGAAATGTTCGGGACCCTTCATGCACTACAACTAAAGGCCGTCCCAGGGAATAAGAAAGAAGTACTATAGGCTATATCTGAAGTCTTAAATAAATGTGAAATGCACTGGTTGTGGACCTACGAAACATAACTCGGCTTCATGCCCTAGCAAGATCACTCCCGATCCAAAACCAACGGAGATCAACTTTTTGCGAGACATGATTTGGATTTGATGCTTAAATTAGATCGTGGAATGTAAATTTTGATGGGAGAGTTGTGCCTGAATGTTTTCATGGATTTGTCGCTACTATAATGTGTGGGATATTTAAGTTAAAATATGTTTTGTAAGTATAGTGCACTGGTTTATTGTTTTTTTTATCCTGGCGCAAACATCAGAAAAATACAATCTACTAAAACTGAACAGACAAGTTGAGTGCACCAAAACTACAAACGTAGGACAGAAAAAAGAAAGACATAAATATGGAATTATTTATCTAACTCCATATGATCATCAAGTAAAATATAGACAAATAATTACATCCTATGATTATAGGAAAAAATGAAAGAAATGCATGCCAACCACAAAAGGCAGCAACAAATCTTACCGTTCTTGTTAGATACATGTGGTTAGAAGAGTATTGCTTGCCATGAATCCGTGTTCTTGGCCCATTCAAGCCACTTGAGTGTAAATTGCTTCCTAATGGTTGGCATGTCTATCGGGTTGAGTGCACCGAGTAACTAAGTTACTCCCGTTACATTTCTCAATGAACTTTAGCATGACGGAGCCATGGTCGAACCTGAAAAGTTAATGTAGCATGAACAGTGAAAGCTTAGACCGAAAAAAAAACAATCAAAGGATAGGTTTCGGTAGACGGAAAGATAGAGGTACTTGTGATGTTTTCTGCATTGGAGTGTTGATGTGCTCAGATGGCTATTTTTCAATGCTTATGCTCGAGTCGATGTAGTTTAAATCCCACAAACCTTTTATGGATCCGATAATTCACCTTGCATCTTTAAAGATTCCAAAATTCTCTTTTGCTATGAGCGAATGCATCACCTCAAACCTCACTGCCTTTACGTTCAACATGACCAAATAGTAATGACCATTGAATTCCTTTAAATCACGTGTCAGGTCTTGCAGCACTGGAAAACATATATGCAAAATCATATAAAATGAAACATAAAGGTATTACTACAGTTAGAAGTTACTTGTTCTTTGTGATCTAAATGACATTCGGGAGTATTTTTAAACAATTTCTTCACGAATCGGTCGTGACTGCACAACGCATTCCTAAGCTTGTCCTACATGCAGTATAAAGTAACAAGTATCAATAGAAAACATTTGCACATATGAATATACAAAACCCAAGCAACAGAGATGGCAAAAGACTCTGAAAAAATTAAAGAACAATATAGAGAGTCACGGTTGGTTGTAACTCACCGCCAGCCTAAATGGCATCACATGTTTATTTTATTGTGCCATCTCAACACACAGAATATGGAGTGCGGGGATTTCGCAGGTAGAATTGCTTAACCATTCCCGTGGACTGACTGAATCTGCCATTTCACAAAGATAGGTGTAGAAACCGACGTAGTCGATGATTTTTTTACTTTACTCAGTTAATCTTGAGTCTGACCACCATACGAACACACTCTATTGTACACATTGTTGGAGATATGGCCGAGAGGCAGTAATAAAGTAGTTATTATTATATATTAGTGTTCATGATAAATGTTTACATCCCATGCTATAATTATACTAAGTGGAAACATTGATACTTAGGTGTTTTGTAAATAAACCAAAGTCCCTAGTAAGCCTCTCGTTTAAACTAGCTTGTCGATTAATTGATGATTAAGGTTTCCTGATCATGAATATTGGATGTTGTTAATAACAAGGTCATATCATTAGGAGAATGATATGATGGACACACACCTATAGTAAGCATAGCAATTAGATCAAGTCATTAAGTTCATTTTGTTGTAGCTCTCAAGTACATAGTAACTTAAATCATTCGACAATGAGATCATATTAATCACTAACACCAGAAGAATACTTTGATGACATCAAATGCCACTTCGTAACTGGGTGGTTATAAAGGTGGCATTGGGTACTCTGAAAGTGAGAGTTGAAGCTCATGGATCAAGAGTGGGATTTGTCCATCCAAATGACAGATAGATATACTCTGGGCTCTCTCAGTGAAATGGCATTCAATTAGTTTGCAAGCATGTGACTAGATCACAAGGGATGTCATATCACGGAACGAGTAAAGAGTACTTATCAGTAACAGGATTGAACTAGGTATAGAGATACTGACGATCGATTCTCGAATAAGTAAAATATCGTGCAACAAAGGGAATTGCTAACTATTGCTTATGATTCTTTCGATCGCAAAGTCATCGTCGAATATGTAGGAGCCATTATGGATCTCTAGGTCCCGCGGGTGGTTATTGATCGGAGAGGAGTCTCGATCAAGTCTGCATCATTCACGAACCGTACGGTGACACACTTAAGGTTCGATGTTGTTTAAGTAGATATGGAATATGAGTTGGAGACCAAATGTTGTTCGGAGTCTCGGATTGGATCCAGGACATCACGAGGAGGTCTGGAATAGTCCGAAGATTAAGATTCATATAAGGAAAGTCATTTTCCGAAGTTTGGGAAAAGTGTCAGTATTTTGTTCGGTGCTTCTAGAAGATTCTAGAGAGCCGCCGGTGGGCTTACCATCCCGGGAGGGGCCACATGGGATGAAGGGGTACTGCCTAGCCTTTATGGGCTGGGCGCACTATGCCCTAAAAGGTCAAGCCAGCCAAACTTGAGGGGCAAGTTTCCCAAACTAGAGGGTCAAGTTTCTCTCTTTGTTGGTCGGCCAAGGAGGTAAAGTAGGGGCCAAGGCAGCCCATGGCCGCACCCTCCCTTAAGAAACCTTAGCCGACATCCTCTCTCAGTCCTTACTCCTGCGCCGGCTTGGCGAAGCCCTGCAGGAATTCTTCTCCACCACCACCACCACGACGTCATGCAGCTGGGATTCCGAGAAGGATCTACTACATCCGCTGCCCACTGGAACAGGGAGAGGACGTCCTCATCGACACCGTATGTGCGACCGAGTACAGAAGTGTTGCCCGCTTGCAACACTGGAAGGACTTCATCTCGAACTTGAGTTCGGCAAGAGTACGACTACATCATCCACGAGATCTGATATCCTTACCACTTTGGATCTTCGAGGGTACGTCTCTCATCTATCTCGTTGCATAGATCTAGTAGATTATATCTTGGCCTTTTCCTAGATTCGATCTTGGTGGTATTCGTTCTTGAGGTAGATTTTTTTGTTTTCTATGATACAAACCCCTACAGTGGTATCAAAGCTGTGCCTATGCGTAGATCTATTGCACGGGTAGAACACAATGGTTTTGTGGGAGTTGATGCTTTTGTTGTTGCATCTCTCGCGTGTACTTTGCATCTCGCGAGGTGGTGGGATGAAGCGGCCCGGGCTAACTTTACATGTCCTCGCACATGAGACTCGCTCCACGCTTGACGTGCAACTTGTATTTCACACGTGGCTTTGCAGGTGACTGTCTCTCCCACCATAGTTGAGATCCAATTTACAATTGGTGGTTTGATAACAATTGTATCAACGTTGTGGTTCTTATTCGTACGTAAAAGAACGGTTTTTATTCGAAATCCCCAAGCCACATAAAACATGCAAAGAAAATTAGAGGCGTCTAACTTGTTTTTGCAAAGGGCATGTGATGTGATATGGCCATTGTGTGATTATGATTATATTCGATGTATGAGATGATCTTTATTGTAATATGGCAACCAACAGAAGCCTAATGGTTGTCTTTATAATTCATGACCGTCGTGTCAATTCATCATGTAATAACTTTATTTCAAGTAGTTGTAATAGTTGCTATAAGTGATGGACAACAATGAAGCGGCGCCATGGACCTTGACGCCTCGCTGGTGATGATGGAGATCATGCTCGTGCCTTAGAGATGGAGATAAAAGGCACAAGATGAAAGGCCATATCATATCACACTATAAATTGCATGTGATGTTAATCCTTTATGCATCTTATTTTGCTTAGATCGCAACGGTAGCATTATAAGATTATCCCTCGCATTAATATCAAGATAATAAAGTTTTCTCCCCGCGTATGCACTATTTCTAAAGTTCGTCATTTTGAAGTATCTCGTGATGATCGGATGTGATAGACTATGCATTCACATACAAAGGGTGTAAGCCATGTTGCACACGCGAAAATACGTGGGTTTGCTTGACGAGCTTAGCATGTACAGACATGGCCTCGGAACACAGAAACCGAAAGGTTGAACACAAGTCATATGGATGATATGATAAACATGTTGATGTTCACCATTGTAACTACATCATCTCACGTGATGATAGGACTTGATTTAGTGAATTTGGATCGTGTGCCACTAAACAACTATGAGGGATGTTGAATTCAATGGGAGTTCATTAGTAATTTGATTAAAACTGGAACTAATTATCATGAACATAATCTAAATTGTATTTTGAATTAAATTTTATATAATTGGCATCCGTTATCTACCTTGCGCTAGGCTTGTAATTGAGATAGAGAAAACTGTTAAATTTGAAAGAGCCTTTACGGACTGGTGTCGTATTGTTAGATAGTCATTAAATGATTAAATCCTATTGCAGACTTTCGGTAGACCTCAGAATGCTCCACTCGATTTAAAATCTGCGAGAGCAATGGTTTCAATTAGTGTCTAAAATCATCTTGTCTCCGTGAAACTCTCTTTTCAAATTTGTTTGAGAAGTGCGGTGACGTAAGGAGTTGAAAAGGTTTCGTATTCATAAGTTAGCAACTTGTGAGATATATTCGATATCTAAGACCTTGTTATTATTACAAGATGATAGAGTTAGATTTAGTGAGACTACATAAACTCATAAGTTGTATGGAAATATACGAAGGTTGAAGACGCTAGACGTCCCAATCATCCAACTAGTTTTGGGCAGTAAAATTACTATCGTATCTAATCCATATGAGCCATAATAGCTTCATCATAAAGTTGTCATGATGGGATGGATAAAAATATGAGTGAATTTTTCATCACATTAAGATATTGCTAATAGTGAAATCCAGAAAAAATACTTGTCATGTGATGATCAACTTCAAAGTGCTGAATTCAAGGGTGTTGGTATTTGACTGACATGCCTAGGAGTTTGTGCCGGTGAACACTGGCGCCACTATTGGTGTTGAGTGTTTTTTATGAAATAAGAGGGAAACCAAAAGAGAAACTACAAAAGTATTTGGCAGAAAGAAAGAAAGGAATATAAAGTCTAGCTCAGGTGTACATAGATGATATACATGTTATGAATATATTCTTTGTTGGTCACACAATAGAATTTTTGGGTATTTGTACCATATTGGTTGGTATGAGGTGTCATACAATGCAAGACAATACAAGAATACAATAGCCTAAATGACTGACAAAGAATGTGGTAATAATACACATCTAGAACAAAGTAAAGTGTTATTGTATTCGTCGTTGGTATTCTACCTAGCCCTTAAGATTTATTCCAACAATTTAATAGTGATTATTTTGTTTCGGACTAATGAAAACAACGAGTTCTTCAAATTATGACCGTACTCCACATATGATGGATAAGATGTAATAAATCTTAATGGTGAAACACATATCCGTAACACTGACGCTAATATGTTGTTAGGAAAATGATTTGAATTCCACATAAATGTGGAATCGTCGTTTAAGACATATTAGGAAGAAACGCATGAAGAAACTCCATGCATGCGGACTTTTGGAGTCATCCGAATTTTTGATTCGTTTGACGTTTGCAAAACCTTTTCTAAAGAAAAATAACTGAAACACCGTTCATAGGCCAAAAGTCGAACGGGAGACTAGCTTACTGGAAACACACATGTTGATGTATATGGTCCACTGAGCATAGTCGTGTGCGGAAGATTCTTCTACCTCATAAAACTTCCGACAATGAATCAAGAAGATATATACAGATATATATGGTTGATAATAAAGGAGTCCAAAAATCTTTAAATAGGTTCAAAGATGTTTAACACGAAGTAGGAATCATCGTAACAAGAAATTCAAATATCTATGATTGGGCCATAGTGGAAATATTTGAGTTACGGGTTTACCGAACATCTAGGAGTTGCAAAAATTGTTCTACAACTTGCGTTTTGCGGAACACCATAGATATGATGGGGTGTCTGAGAGACGTAATCCAATCTTGTTGGATCAATGATGAAATTAAATATTGCCATTATAATTTTGTGGATTATGTTTTAGAGACAATCGCTTTACACTGAAAAGTGTGTCATCATAAATCCGTTGAAATGACACCATAATAGTCCTTTCTTAATTTTGATATGCGTAGCATAAGTAAATAAGTTATAACCAAAATCGGATAAATGTCTTTGTAGGTTATCCCAGGGTTGAAACTGGGAAATCCTTCCACCAAAGAACCAAAGACAAATGTGTTTGTTGCCCTTAGTGGCATTTTTTTAGAAGGAGTTTCTCGCAAAAGGTTCGGTGGGAGGACAATGGAACTCAATATGATTATTGAATCTGGGTAAGATGAGAAAAGTAGCGCAGCGTCTGAAATGGTTCCGAATATGGCCACGATACTCATTTGTTCCCATGTCTACAAATTATTGTAGCCTTGGAGATCGAAGTACCTATTGAACCTTGTAGGTCTGGTTGACTTTGTGATCGAATAAATGATTTAAGGACAAAATAATTGTTGTTGAACAATGATAAACCGACTACATACAAAGAAGCTATGATGGGCCCTGACTCCGTTAAATAGCTAAGTGCCATGAAATCCAAGATATTATCCATAACCAAGCTTGGAACCTGGCAGATCTTCCAAAGGTATGAAGCCTTTTGAAAGTAAGTGGATCTACAAATAGACATGGATGCGATATCCTTAATAGAATCTTGACTTGTCGGAAGGTTGTTTACGACAAAGCTCAAAGAGTTGACTATGATAAGATTAGATCTTCCATAGTGATGCTTGTGGTCTATCCGAATTATTTTAGTAATTACCACATATTATTTTATGAGATATGGTAGTTGGATGGTAAAATACATTCCCTAACAGAAGTATGTATTCGTAACAGGGAGGCACTCACTTTCCCCCTTCCTCTCTCTCTCCTCCCCCTTTCCTTGAGAGGCTCTCCAGAGAGGCCGGGCCGCTCCCGAGCCTTCTCCGGCGGCTCTGTCGGCCGGAGATGGCGAAGGAGGGGTGCCGGAGTAGTTGATAGGGTTAGTTTTCTAGGATTCGGCTTTATGCCGGTAGTTTGGAGTAGGGCTCAAGGTTGTCTGGATCAGATCTTGAGCATCCTGTGCTCGTGGCGGCGTCTTCTCGAGCTCCGGTGGTCGGAGACGGTAAGATTCGTCACCCCAGGGATCTCCGTGTATAAGATCCGGCTCTGCTACCCCTAGATCTTGGATGCTGCGCTGCTATCTCTTCCTCCTCTGGCCGGCCATGGAGGCGAGGAGAAGAGGAAGGATGGAGCCAGCATCTATGATTCTCGAGGTAGGCGGGGGTCTTCTTCAAGCCTGGCGTGTCGACACCTCGTCAGGCTTTCGCCGCTGAGCGACTTCACCGCGCTTCCGAGGTGGGAGATGGTGAGACCTGCTTCTGCGGCGAGCTCCTTCAACAATAATAAGCGTCGTCGCCTCTTCTTCGATGGAGGCCAACCACTGTCGATGATCCTCTCGGCCGGCCTCGGTGGCGAGGGAGAAGAGC
Organism: Lolium multiflorum; assembly: GCA_030979885.1. Taxonomy (NCBI): domain Eukaryota; kingdom Viridiplantae; phylum Streptophyta; class Magnoliopsida; order Poales; family Poaceae; genus Lolium; species Lolium multiflorum. The sequence continues at coordinate 196,741,527 of CM061748.1, read as the reverse complement.
ATCCGCCGGTGGGTCTGGCGATCGAGCAGAGGCTGCCCAAGCGGTGCTACGGAGCTGCAACTACTTTGTCGTCGCCGATGCTGAGGCGGCGTCCATTACGAGAAGCTCTTCAATGGGGGACATATGCCGGCGACAATGCCCTGCCCCGCATCATATGGCCGATTGGCGGCCCTTCTCCTTGATATCCTACTTCCCAGAGACCAAGAAGTCCGAGGGGAAGATCTATCGCTCCTGCCATGACGCCGGACCAAGTGGTTCGTCCCCGGCGCCAGTGTCCGTTCTGTGGCGGAGCAACTCGACGGCGATTTCTTGCACTGGCGGTGCTGAGCTCGGAGGACCGGATTGCTTTTTTCATATTTTTTGTGGGGTCTTTTCTGTAAAAGCTCTCTCCTTATCCAGAATTCCCCTGATCTGTAGGGGTTTTTCTGTAAATTGTAACCACCGCTTCGTCAATACTAGCAGCTTCTAGGGTCTTTGGACCCTATCTTGTTTCAAAAAAAAGTATGTATTCGTGATGTATACAAGATACAATCAAGAGTGTTGTTAATCCGTAAATTGCTAGATGGGTATGCAAACTTAAATGAATAAAGTAAGCATCACAGAGTTAGAATCTTCGCTAGATGAAATAGTCAAAGAGTTTCGATTTCATCAAGAAAGGTGAAGATGCTTGCATTTGCAAGAAATTAAGTGCAGCGCTGAGACACATTTCTAATATTTTATGTAGATGACATGTCATGGATTATAAATGATGTATCCTAACTTGACATAAATAAAGGATTCACTGAAATATTTTTCATTGAAAGGAGCTAAACTAAAACCATATTAAGTATCAAAGTTTATGGAGATAAATTGAGACACCTAATAAGGTTAAGTCAAAGTACATAAAAGAAATATTGAACTAGTTCAATATCAAAATGTCAAGAAAGTGTTCTTGTCATCTCGAGTTTAGTAAGACTTGAGTGTGTTTGACGCTCAATGAGTAAAAACGCATAAGTGATTCTAAATCATGAATGCCATGATATGTACATAATTAGATGTCTTGTGCTCTAAAATGTTACCAGCATATACCAGAGTGATTCATGTAATGATCATTGTACAACAGAGTGCTTTACAAGAACTGGGGATATAGTGTTGTATGTTGTAATGACAAACAAATCGATGTAAGGTGTTGCACTGATATTAGTTTGGTCACATATAAAAATGGATTTCAATCTCAATTAGGCTAAATGTTCATTAAAAGGTAGCACAATGGGTTAGAAGAAGTCTATGCTAAATTTAGATGAGTTCTAAATATTGTGATGAATTCTGCAAACAAAGGCTGAGTATATAATTGTTTTGACAATGACTAAGGTGTTTGAGTCAAGGAGTTCCTTTTGAACTTGATGTAGTTCCGATAGTGTTAGAACTGTGAAGCTATATTGTGTGTGACAATATTGGTAACATATTTCAGACCACGGAATTAAGGTTTCACTGATACGCGTAGATGCACACGTCCGTTGGGAACCCCAAGTGGAAGGTATGATGCGTATAGAAGCAAGTTTCCCTCAGTATGAAACCAAGGTTTAATCGAACCAGAGGAGCCAAGAAGCACGTTGAAGGTTGATGGTCGCGAAATGTGATGCGGCGCAACACCCGGGATTCCGCGCCAACGCGGAACCTGCACAACACAACCCAAGTACTTTGTCCCAACGAACAGTGAGGTTGTCAATCTCACCGGCTTGCTGTAACAAAGGATTAAACGTATCGAGTGGAAGATGTTTGCAAAGAAAACAGTAAACACAATTGCAGAGATTGTATGCTATGTAAAGAATAGGACCGGGGTCCACAGTTCACTAGAGGTGTCTCTCCCATAAGATAAAAGCATGTTGGGTGAACAAATTACAGTCGGGCAATTGACAAATAGAGAAAGGCATAACAATGCATATACATGACATGATAAATATAGTGAGATTTAATTGGGCATTACGACAAAGTACATAGACCGCCATCCAACGCATCTATGCCTAAAAAGTCCACCTTCAGGTTATCATCCGAACCCTCCGTTAAGTTGCAAAGCAGACAATTGCATTAAGTATGGTGCGTAATGTAATCAACAACTACATCCTTAGACATAGCATCAATGTTTTATCCCTAGTGGCAACAACACATCCACAACCTTAGAACTTTCTGTCACTGTCCCAGATTCAATGGAGGCATGAACCCACTATCGAGCATAAATACTCCCTCTTGGAGTTAAGAGTAAAAACTTGCCGAGCCTCTACTAATAACGGAGAGCATGCAAGATCATAAACAACACATGAACAATAGATTGATAATCACCATAATCATAGTACTCTCTATCCATCGGATCCCGACAAACACAACATATAGAATTACATATAGATGATCTTGATCATGTTAGGCAGCTCACAAGATCCAACAATGAAGCACAACAAGGAGAAGACGACCATCTAGCTACTGCTATGGACCCATGGTCCAGGGGTGGACTACTCACTCATCACTCCGGAGGCGACCATGGCGGTGTAGAGTCCTCCGGGAGATGAATCCCCTCTCCGGCAGGGTGCCGGAGGCGATCTCCTGAATCCCCGAGATGGGATTCGCGGCGCGTCTCTGTAAGGTTTTCCGTATCGTGGCTCTCGGTGCTGGGGGTTTCGCGACGGAAGCTTTAAGTAGGCGGAGGGTCAACGCGGGGGCCACACGAGGGCCCAGGGGATAGGTCGGCGCGGCCAGGGCCGGGCCGCGCGGCCCCCCCTGGCCGCCTCGTGGCCCCACTTCGTTAGGTCTTCGGTCTTTGGAAGCTTCGTGCAAAAATAGGACCCTGGGCGAAAGTTTCGTCCAATTCCGAGAATATTTCTTTACTAGGATTTTGAAACCAAAAACAAAACAAACAAGCGGCTCTTGGCATCTTGTTAATAGGTTAGTTCCGGAAAATGCATAAATATGACATATAATGTGCATAAAACATGTAGGTATCATCAATAAAGTAGCATGGAACATAAGAAATTATCGATACGTTGGAGACGTATCATCCCCAAGCTTAGTTCTGCTCGTCCCGAGCAGGTAAAACGATAACAAAGATAATTTCTGAAGTGACATGCCATCATAATCTTGATCATACTATTTGTAAACATATGTAATGAATGCAGCGATCAAAGCAAAGGTAATGACATGAGTAAACAACTGAATCATAAAGCAAAGACTTTTCATGAATAGTACTTCAAGACAAGCATCAATAAGTCTTGCATAAGAGTTAACTCATAAAGCAATAAATCAAAGTAAAGGTGTTGAAGCAACACATAGGAAGATTAAGTTTCAGCGGTTGCTTTCAACTTATAACATGTATATCTCATGGATATTGTCAACATGAAGTAATATAACAAGTGCAATATGCAAGTATGTAGGAATCAATGCACAGTTCTCACAAGTGTTTGCTTCTTAAGGTGGAAGGAGATAGGTAAACTGACTCAACAATAAAAGTAAAAGAAAGGTCCTTCAAAGAGGAAAGCATCGATTGCTGTATTTGTGCTAGAGCTTTTATTTTGAAAACATGAAACAATTTTGTCAACGGTAGTAATAAAGCATATGAGTTATGAAAATTATATCTTACAAGTTGCAAGCCTCACGCATAGTATACTAATAGTGCCCGCACCTCGTAACTTGGACTACCGGGTCTTCGCATGCCATGTTTCAACCAAGTGTCACAAAGGGGTACCTCCATGCCGCCTGTACAAAGGTCTAAGGAGAAAGCTCGCATTTTGGATTTCTCGCTTTTGATTATTCTCAACTTAGACATCCATACCGGGACAACATGGACAACAGATAATGGACTCCTCTTAAATGCATAAGCATGTAGCAATGATTATTGTTCTCATATGAGATTGAGGATATATGTCCAAAACTGAAACTTCCACCATGGTTCATGGCTTTAGTTAGCGGCCCAATGTTCTTCTCTAACAATTTTGCATGCTCCAACCACTAAAATGATAGACCTTCAGACAAGACGGACATGCATAGCAACTCACATGATATTCAACAATAGTTGATGGCGTTCCCCAGAAGCATGGTTATCGCACAACAAGCAACTTAATAAAATATAAAGTGCATAAGTACATATTCAATACTACGATAGTTTTTAAGGCTATTTTGTCCCATGAGCTATATATTGCAAAGGTGAATGATGGAATTTTAAAGGTAGCACTCAAGCAATTTACTTTGGAATGGCGGAGAAATACCATGTAGTAGGTAGGTATGGTGGACACAAATGGCATAGTAGTTGGCTCAAGGATTTTGGGATGCATGAGAAGTATTCCCTCTCGATACAAGGTTTAGGCTAGCAAGGTTATTTGAAGCAAACTCAAGGATGAACAAGTGCATCAAAACTCACATAAAAGACATATTGTAAACATTATAAGACTCTACACTGTCTTCCTTGTTGTTCAAAACTCAATACTAGATATTATCTAGACCTTAGAGAAACCAAATATGCAAATCAGATTTTAGCAAGCTCTATGTATTTCTTCATTGATGGGTGCAAAGTATATGATGCAAGAGCTTAAACATGAGCACAACAATTGCCAAGTATCACATTATCCAAGACATTTTAGAATTACTACATGTAGCATTTTCCAATTCCAACCATATAACAATTTAACGAAGAAGAAACTTCGCCATGAACATTATGAGTAAAGCCTAAGGACACATGTGTCCATATGCAACAGCGGAGCGTGTCTCTCTCCCACAAAGTGAATGCTAGGATCCATCTTATTCAAACAAAAACAAAAACGAAAACAAACCGACGCTCCAAGTAAAGAATACAAGATGTGATTGAATAAAAATATAGTTTCAGGGGAGGAACCTGATGATGTTGTCGATGAAGAAGGGGATGCCTTGGGCATCCCCAAGCTTAGACGCTTGAGTCTTCTTAAAATATGCAGGGGTGAACCACGGGGCATCCCCAAGCTTAGAGCTTTCACTCCTCTTGATCATAGTATATCATTCTCCTCTCTTGACCCTTGAAAACTTCCTTCACACCAAACTTCAAGCAAACTCATTAGAGGGTTAGTGCACAATTAATAATTCACTCATTCAGAGGTGACACAATCATTATTTTCACTTCTGGACATTGCATAATGCTACTGGACATTAGTGGATCAAAGAAATAAATCCAACATAGCAAAAGAGGCAATGCGAAATAAAAGGCAGAATCTGTCAAAAACAGAACAGTCCGTAAAGACGAATTTAGAAATGGCACCAGACTTGCTCAAATGGAAAAACTCAAAACTAATTAAAGTTGCGTACATATCTGAGGATCACGCTCGTAAATTGGCAGATTTTTTCGAATTTTCTACAGAGAATTGTGCCCAGATTCGTGACAGACAGCAATGCTGTTTCTGCGCAGCGATCCCAAATATAACATCAACTTTGACATAGAAACTTTACTTGGCACAAAAACATGATAAGGAGAGGTTGCTACAGTAGTAAACAACTTCCAAGACTCAACAAAACAAAAAATTGCTGTAGGTAAAAACATGGGTTGTCTCCCATAAGCGCTTTTCTTTAACGCCTTTCAGCTAGGCGCAGAAAGTGCAAATCAAGTAACATCGAGAGTAGAAGCATCAACATCATAGCTTGTTCTAATAATAGAATCAAAAGGCAACTTCATTCTCTTTCTAGGGAAGTGTTCCATACCTTTCTTGAGAGGAAATTGATATTTAATATTACCTTCCCTCATATCAATAACAGCACCAACAGTTCGAAGAAAAGGTCTTCCCAACACAATTGGACAAGATGCATTGCATTCGATATCCAAGACAACAAAATCAACGGGGACAAGGTTATTGTTAACCGTAATGTGCACATTATCAATCCTCCCCAAAGGTTTCTTTTTGACATTATCAGCAAGATTAACATCCAAATAACAATTCTTCAATGGTGGCAAGTCAAGCATATCATAAATCTTTTTAGGCATAACAGAAATACTTGCACCAAGATCACATAAAGCATTACATTCAAAGTCATTGAATTTCATTTTAATGATGGGCTCCCAACCATCTTCTAACTTTCTAGGAATAGAAGTTTCAAGTTTTAGTTTCTCTTCTCTAGCTTTTATGAGAGCATTTGTAATATGTTTTGTAAAGGCTAAATTTATAGCACTAGCATTAGGACTTTTAGCAAGTTTTTGTAAGAACTTTATAACTTCAGAGATGTGGCAATCATCAAAATCTAAATCATTATGAGCTACAGCAATGGGATCATTGTTCCCAAGGTTGGAAAAAATTTCAGCAGTTTTATCACAAGCAGTTTCAGCAGTTTTAGCAATTTCAGGCAATTTTGTACGCTTTGCACTAGGAGTAGAAACATTGCCAACACCAATTATTTTACCATTGATAGTAGGAGGTGCAGCAACATGTGAAGAATTAGCATTACTAGTGGTGGTAATAGTCCAAACTTTAGCTACATTATTCTCTTTAGCTAGTTTTTCATTTTCTTCTCTATCCCACCTAGCACGTAGTTCAGCCATTAATCTTATATTCTCATTAATTCTAACTTGGATGGCATTTGCTGTAGTAGTAATCTTATTATCAATATCATTATTAGGCATAACTTTCAATTTTAAAAGATTTACATCAGAGGCAAGTCTATCAACTCTAGAAGCAATAGTATCAATTTTATCAAGCTTTTCCTCAACAGATTTGTTAAAAGCAGTTTGTGTACTAATAAATTCTTTAAGCATGGCTTCAAGACCAGAGGGTACATTCCTATTATTATTGTAAGAATTCCCATAAGAATTACCATAACCATTACCATTAGCAGAAGGATATGGCCTATAGTTATTACCAGAGTTGTTCCTATAAGCATTGTTGTTGAAATTATTGTTTTTAATGAAATTCACATCAACATTTTCTTCTTGAGCAACCAATGAAGCTAAAGGAACATTATTTGGATCAATATTAGATCTACCATTCACAAGCATAGACATAATCACATCAATCTTATCACTCAAGGAAGAGGTTTCTTCAACAGAATTTACCTTCTTACCTTGTGGAGCTCTTTCCGTGTGCCATTCAGAGTAATTCATCATCATATCATCAAGAAGTTTTGTAGCCGCCCCCAATGTGATGGACATAAAGGTACCTCCAGCAGCTGAATCCAATAAATTCCGCGAAGAAAAATTTAGTCCTGCATAGAAGGTTTGGATGATCATCCAAGTAGTCAGTCCATGGGTTGGGCAATTCTTTACCAAAGTTTTCATTCTCTCCCATGCTTGAGCAACATGTTCAGTATCTAATTGTTTAAAATTCATTATGCTACTTCTCAAAGATATAATTTTAGCGGGAGGATAATATCTACCAATAAAAGCATCCTTGCATTTAGTCCATGAATCAATACTATTCTTAGGCAAAGATAGCAACCAATCTTTAGCTCTTCCTCTTAATGAGAAAGGAAACACTTTCAATTTAATAATATCACCATCTACATCTTTATACTTTTGCATTTCACAAAGTTCAACAAAATTATTGAGATGGGCAGCAGCATCATCAGAACTAGCACCAGAAAATTGTTCTCTCATGACAAGGTTTAGTAAAGCAGGTTTAATTTCAAAAAATTCTGCTGTAGTAGCAGGTGGAGCAATAGGTGTGCATAGGAAATCATTATTATTTGCATTTGTGAAGTCACACAACTTAGTATTTTCATGGTTGGCCATTTTAGCAACAGTAAATAAAACAAACTAGATGAAGTAAATGCAAGTAACTAATTTTTTGTGTTTTTGATATAGAGAGCAAGACAGCAAATAAAGTAAAACTAGCAACTAATTTTTTGTGTTTTGATTTAGTGCAGCAAACAAAGTAGTAAATAAAATAAAGCAAGACAAAAACAAAGTAAAGAGATTGAGAAGTGGAGACTCCCCTTGCAGCGTGTCTTGATCTCCCCGGCAACGGCGCCAGAAATTTAGCTTGATACGCGTAGATGCACACGTCCGTTGGGAACCCCAAGTGGAAGGTATGATGCGTATAGAAGCAAGTTTCCCTCAGTATGAAACCAAGGTTAATCGAACCAGTAGGAGCCAAGAAGCACGTTGAAGGTTGATGGTCGCGAAATGTGATGCGGCGCAACACCAGGGATTCCGCCAACGCGGAACCTGCACAACACAACCCAAGTACTTTGTCCCAACGAAACTGAGGTTGTCAATCTCACCGGCTTGCTGTAACAAAGGATTAAACGTATCGAGTGGAAGATGTTTGCAAAGAAAACAGTAAACACAATTGCAGTAGATTGTATGCTATGTAAAGAATAGGACCGGGGTCCACAGTTCACTAGAGGTGTCTCTCCCATAAGATAAAAGCATGTTGGGTGAACAAATTACAGTCGGGCAATTGACAAATAGAGAAAGGCATAACAATGCATATACATGACATGATAAATATAGTGAGATTTAATTGGGCATTACGACAAAGTACATAGACCGCCATCCAACTGCATCTATGTCTAAAAAGTCCACCTTCAGGTTATCATCCGAACCCCCTCCAGTATTAAGTTGCAAAGCAACAGACCATTGCATTAAGTATGGTGCGTAATGTAATCAACAACTACATCCTTAGACATAGCATCAATGTTTTATCCCTAGTGGCAACAGCACATCCACAACCTTAGAACTTTCTGTCACTGTCCCAGATTCAATGGAGGCATGAACCCACTATCGAGCATAAATACTCCCTCTTGGAGTTAAGAGTAAAAACTTGGCCAGAGCCTCTACTAATAACGGAGAGCATGCAAGATCATAAACAACACATGAACAATAGATTGATAATCACCATAATCATAGTACTCTCTATCCATCGGATCCCGACAAACACAACATATAGAATTACATATAGATGATCTTGATCATGTTAGGCAGCTCACAAGATCCAACAATGAAGCACAACAAGGAGAAGACGACCATCTAGCTACTGCTATGGACCCATGGTCCAGGGGTGGACTACTCACTCATCACTCCGGAGGCGACCATGGCGGTGTAGAGTCCTCCGGGAGATGAATCCCCTCTCGGCAGGGTGCCGGAGGCGATCTCCGAATCCCCGAGATGGGATTCGCGGCGGCGCGTCTCTGTAAGGTTTTCCGTATCGTGGCTCTCGGTACTGGGGGTTTCGCGACGAAAGCTTTAAGTAGGCGGAGGGTCAATGCGGGGGGCCACGAGGGAGCCCAGGGGATAGGTCGGCGCGCCGGGGCACGGCCGCGCCGGCCACCCCCTGCCGCCTCGTGGCCCCACTTCGTTAGGTCTTCGGTCTTCGGAAGCTTCGTGCAAAAATAGGACCCTGGGCGAAAGTTTCGTCCAATTCCGAGAATATTTCTTTACTAGGATTTCTGAAACCAAAAACAGCAGAAAACAGCAACTGGCTCTTCGGCATCTTGTTAATAGGTTAGTTCCAGAAAATGCATAAATATGACATATAATGTGCATAAAACATGTAGGTATCATCAATAAAGTAGCATGGAACATAAGAAATTATCGATACGTTGGAGACGTATCATTCACCAGAAGACCAAACATATACAATGTCGACTCATTTGAAAAATGAGTGATGTGTGGAGACGCAAATGAAATGCATAATACATACGTTTCTGGGCGTGTCAGATCCGTTGACTTAAACCTCTCCCATGAGAAAAACATGATAACCACCAGAAGGCCGCGGTGTTAGATCTTTACAAATGTGAACTAGATTATTGACTCAAGTGCAAGTGGGATATTGTTGGAGATATGTCTGAGAGGCAATAATAAATTGGTTATTATTATATCTTAGTGTTCATGGTACATGTTTACATCTCATGTTATAATTGTATTAAGTGGAAACAATGATACATGTGTGTTTTGTAAACAAACCAGAGTCCCTAGTAAGCCTCTCGTTTAAACTAGCTTGTTGATTAATTGATGATCACGGTTTCTTGATCATGAACATTGGATGTTGTTAATAACAATGATATATCATTAGGAGAATGATATGATGGACACACACACCCATAGTAAGCATAGCAATTAGATCAAGTCATTAAGTTTATTTTGCTGTAGCTCTCAAGTACATAGTAACTTAAATCCTTCGACCATGAGATCATGTTAATCACTAACACCGGAAGAATACTTTGATGACATCAAACGCCACTTCGTAACTGGATGGTTATAAAGGTGGCATTGGGTACTCTCAGAGTGAGACCTGGAGCTCATGGATCAAGAGTGGGATTTGTACATCCAAATGACTGATAGATATACTCTGGGCCCTCTCGGTGAAATGGCATTCAATTAGCTTGCAAGCATGTGACTAGGTGTAATGTCCCAGGTTTAGAGACGATCGAGGGGTAGATTTTAGAAAGGGATGTGCATTGCATTGTAAATTATGGGAAAATTTCGCGCTTTTAAACAAAAACTGCATCGAAGGGGGACAAGTTTCTCTCTCGACACCTTACAGGGTTAGGGTTTCGAGAGTGCGACAAACTTGTTCCTTATTCAACTAGACTAGGGTTTTGAGAAGAGAGAAGGGATATGGTACTACAAACTTAAGTTGCATGATTGAATTCAAAATTAAGTTGCATGATTGAATTCAAACCTAAGTTGAATTTGAATTTCAAATTCAAACATTAAATAAATACCCTATATTTCAATTGTGAGGAAATTCATTAAGTAAATAATAAATAATACACATTATGAACAATACAAATAATAAGTAAAGCTCATTAGAGAAAACCTTGAGCTTTATTGATTAGCACACAATATACATTGTCTTTACAATATTCACAATTGAAATAAAGGAATATTACAACACATTACAAGAATTGAATATATAGAAAAAGAAAAAGGAAAATTACAAGTAAATAAAATGTCCTAAACTACACAAGATAATCTTCTGGAAATGCTTGATCATGATCTTCATCTTGATCATTCCAGAGTTCACACAAACACAAAGAAAAAAAAACAAGTGTTATGCCAAGTGGCATAGCCACTTGGCAGGTTAGAAAAGGGAATTTGAGCAGATATGATCAACTCTGCCGAGCTGATCCTCTCCAAGCCAAGTTCAAAGCATCAGGTGCACACACACACATGAGCGACACTGCGCATGTGTGCTGTTGAACAACACACAAGCACGAGTCACCAAGGGTGGCAGGCCAAGGCGTCGACCCAGGAGCAAAGGAAGGTACATATAAAACCTTTTCCACCGCGAACTAGCTCATTCATCGACATGCAACTTGGTAAGTCACCGAGATAGCAAGAACACTTAGAACAGGGAAGAACTCATAGCCAGCAACCTCATCCAGAAACAGCTCTATCAAAGAACTGTTTTCTGTTGAGCATCAAACCATGGAGTAGATCAAGCACAAGCCACTAGGAGGAGCAGGGCAAGCCAAACCAACAGAAGCAATCCTCTACAACAACAAAACCATCTAGGAGCTGGAGTGAGGTATACCAATAAATCATGAGCAAGCAAGGTTTTGCTCATCCTAATCAACATATGCACAAGTCACAAAAGCAAAAGAGGGTAGAACCCTTCTTGCATCATCATCGGCTACCTAGCCATTTGGTGCAAGCAAATAATGAATAGCGAGAAGGAAACCATCCAGGGAACACTGGTTGTGTCAACACAGTGACACAACCAAAGAAATCCAACAAGGATTTAATCCATATCTAGCCAACACATAGCACCCTATAGCTAGCCAAACCATCAGACAGATAGACCATATATGGTCTATTCTTGTTTGTCAACAACAAAGCTCACTGGAAATCCAACAAGGGACTCTCCAGTGAGGTATCCATTAAGTCACAGCTAGCCAACTAGGGTGGGAGCTACCTAAACAGCAAAGAATTGCTGTCAAGGCCACCTCAACCACTTAACCAATTCAAACAAATAAGCCATGCACAGATTATCATCACCCAGATGGGTTCAAAAGGAGGGCTAGGGTACACAACCAGTGTTGGCATCCATCTACCCTACGAAACTCAATGAAATGATCATAGCTAGAGCAGTTCACATCAATTATCCATGTGATCAAGCCAAACTAGATAGATAATTGAAATACACAAGCAACCACTGGTACAGACACTTGCTAATGATCTAGATAATCACTGCAAGCAACAGCAGGTGCTGGGGTAAGCAAGAGCATGCACCAGCACAGGCTTGACACGGTCCGATCAGAGCATCAGTGAAACACAAGCCATAGGACAGAAAGTCATCAAGCACTGGTGATCATATGATCATCGGGGTTTGCCTTAGCATACTAAAGCTTGACAGGGCAAGCCTGGCATCAATTCATGAACCACATAAATGAAGTAGCCACAGTTATCAACAGATGCTTCACAGATAATTACATAAATAATTTATGATTGTATCTAGAAGCACATCAAATATTTGATGAACCATTGGATCAAGATACACAAGCAAAGCACTTACACTCATCATTGAATAACACTGATAAGCCAAACAACATTGCTCAATTGAGCATACTCATGAAATCAAGCACAAGCTATAGCATATAATAGCACGCACTTGCAAATTTGCAAGAAATGCACACCGTAATCAAGCCAGGGAAGCATACATGAATACACTTGAGTTCGCAAGCATAGTAATCAGAATAGAGGCACAGAGCTAGAATTAAGCAAGAAAGGCATGTCATAGCTGCACACGGATATCAAACATTGCCAAGGCCAGTAGAGCACAACATGAACAACACGCGCACGAGCAGCACGCAGCACGCGAGCTTGCACGGCTAGCTAGGCTTGGCGTAGAGCATGGGCACGGCGGGCCTCTCAAGAGGAGCCATGGCTTTGAGCTAGAGGAGGAGGAAGAAGAACAGGCACGAGAGAAAGAGAAGGAGGCGCACTTACCGTGGTCGAGCAGACGGCGCAGCCATGGCGGCACGGCGCACGCCGGAGCGCGGCGGCGCCAGGCCAAGCCAGGCCATGGCGGCACCACGGCACCACCCGCACCACGGCGGCGAAGCCAGGCGGCGTCCAAGCACCAGGAGCGCCGGGAAGCGGCGGGACCACGCGGATCCCGTAACCCTAGCACCAGAGGGGGTCGAGGACGAGAGCAGCAGGTCGCCCGCGTCAAATCGACACGGATGAGATTGACCGCCGTCGTGGGGCGCGTCGATTGCGCACCATGGCGGGGGCAGGTCGGCGAGCTCGCCGAATCGGCGACGGCGGTGGCGACGTGGGTCGCCGGAGAGGGGTTAGGGTTAGGGTTCGGACACGCGCGCGAGAGGGAGAGAGAGGAGTGGGGCTGGTCGAGCCGAACCAGGCGGGTCGGTTCGACCTAACCCACTAGGTTGCACCGACAGGTGGGCCTAGGGGCAAATAGGTCATTTCACATATTCATATAAATGCTGAAACTTTGAAAATTCATAGAAAATTATTAACAGCTCTAAAAAAAATAATTAAAAATATGAAAACCACTCAGCATAAAATTCTCTATCATAATAAAATATGAAATAGAATTTTTAAGACAAATGTGATTAAGCCCAAATTTAATTATTAAAATAATCAATTAAAATCACACCTAATATTTTCAATAATGAAAATAAGTCCATAAATTCTTTTGGACTTTAAAAACACCTTGACAACATTTCAAGGTTGTATTTTATCCTAAATAAAATATTCCTAAGCTATTCTTAGTATTAACCCTCACATAAAATAATAAAACACCGGAAGGGGGGAACAACCCTAAAAACTGAATCATGCATAATTGCTTCTTTAACCATTGCCCTTATCGGACAATGATGCTATTTTTCAGACAGAGGACAAGGGTCAGTCCACACCATCCAACTGCAACACTTTGCAGTGTTCAGGCAAGTTCATCGCTTGCTCATGTCATTTGAGTATTTTTACCAAATTACTTGCAAAGTACTATGTTTATCACTATTGCATAAAAAGCAAAACCACTATTTTCATAACTATGAATATGACTATGTGGTGGGCAATGGAACCATGGATTGTGTTGATATGGTGGAGGTTCCATTGCAAGGGTTTATATCCATCTAGGATTAAACAACAAATGTCGTCCAGTGATTCTTGTGCCGTATAACTCGTGTTCACCATAAGATCTGGAGTGGGACGGAGTAGTCAAAAGTGTTTCCACCTCTCGTACATCAACGGACGCGCTTTACCGTAGACACTTGTATCTGTCGGGGGCAAGCGGTAGGCTGGGGAAGCCTTAAGTCCCCACGGCATAGTCCGTAGACACTTGTCGCCCGAGGAACAAGCGGTAGGCTGGGGAAGCCTTAAGTTCCCCACGGTATTGCGGTCTATGATGGGTTGCAGCTACCGGCGAAGGAGTTTATGGTAAGAGCCCAGAACTGTTGTCGTGGTCGGGGTCCACCCGTGAGTGGGAATAATGGGACCGACGAGGACCCAGGGTCGGGGTATGCAACAAAGGGTGGGTGTGCGAGGTAGCGGAGGAACATGATTGACTAGGACCTTATACCGGGCCTCACACCAAAGGAAGTGTGGACGGGAAAGCTGCCCGGTTGGCACCAAGGTTAAGATCTCTTATGGGTAAAGAAACACACCTCTGCAGAGTGTAACGAATCGTGACCAGTCACTCCTTGTTCCGGGATTTGGAACTGCGAACGCTGCCGGAAAGGAACTCCATGAAGTTCTAGTCAACCGGTGAAGGCTGACGGACATAGTTCTTCTGAATAAAAGCAACCTTTTGAAGAAATGGTTATTAAAACCTGCATGGTATCAGACTTTCTGGTCTGGTATCGTAGATAGTGCATTAAACACCTCTTTCCTAATATGAACTTGTTGAGTACGCTCGTACTCATACCACTCTTAAATCCCCTGCTTAGATTGTCTGAACCATCTGGAGGAGGACAACGACAACCCTGAAGGAGCCGACATCATCGGCTACGAAGAACCAGACCTCTCTGGAGGTGTCGAAGGTGTAGACTACCTTATAGTCTACGGAACCGGGGAGGGTTCCGGAGGAGAGCAATCGTAGACCTATTAGTAGTAGTAGTAGTACCCGAGCAGTCTGAACTCTTAGTATTTAACTGCTCGTTGGGAATAAATGTATAATCTAGTCAGACTCATATATTGTAAGTTATGTTGGGTTCACCTCGAACCCAGGAGTATTCCTCTCAGGACCCAGGAGGAACTCCGGGATGATATGTACATATGGTTTGTAATAATAAATGAATGAGTTATGGACCTGCTATGTTCTGTTGTACTACTCTGAGGGATGTAATATTTGCGGATTGGTACTTCGCGAATGTTATATCAACGACTGGCATACTACAACATGCAGTGGTATGCAGGGTCACCACAGTTGGTATCAGAGCAAAAGCTTTGACCTTAGGTTGGAACCTAGTAAATGGGACGAAAACGTTAGGAGTCAAATAGGATTAGTAAAGAATTCTCTAAAAATATGGTGTATATTCAATTGAGAATAAAACAATCATATCTTTTAGTGCGATAATTCTTTATTATCTCTATTATGATGCATTATTACTAATCTTATATTCTTTCTTTTCTACAGCCGACTATGGCAAGTTCACGTTCGGGACGTAACGTGAAAGTGATGGAATCAAACCTGAGTGAATATGACGGAGGACTCGCGGATATTCTTCGTGCTATGCTGCTTGAATTTGGGTGCGATCCCCAAATCCAAGTAACAAAATACATGTACTACGACGGTACAGTGTTAGCGAAGTGTAGGGTAGGACTAAGACTTCCAGAATCCCTAGGAATGAGTGTAGTGATGCCAGCAGGTGAGGCTAGAACTATCCAAACAGCCTACCACATTGCCATAATGAGAGCCATCACTGATATTCGGGAACATAAGACGAAGGAGCTTATTGGTTCCGAATTCTCTCATATTCCTCATATGGAGGAGGAAGATGATACTATGCTTAACCATCTCAAATTTGCACAACGCAAACCAGTAGAAGCCGCTAAGTACATGGATAATAGTCGCAACTTACTGACATTGTTCTTTCAGTTGAACCGACATTTGTCGGGAGCAATTGACACAATGTTGGAAGAATTCACTGAGCCCAAGGAGGAGACAAAAGGAAAGGAACCCATAGGATGGCATAGGATGGCTTATCTTGGGGCCGAATGGACGCTAGAGGATTCGGGGGAGGGTTTGTGACTAGATGGGATGAACTTCCGGATGGTTTCCTCAAGAACTTGGCCAAGGCCAGAGGTTGAAGAAGAAAGACACAAGGAAGAACTCGCTCTAGATCACTATCTTCATTGATCTCCACAGGTTACAGGTTTGAGCTTACAAGGTTCTCTCTCTATCTTCTCTCTCCTCTCTTGCGGCGCCCGTAGGAAGGCTGCCCCCTCTCCTTATATAGGGGAGAGGGTGGCTTACAGGACAAGAAACCCTAATGGGATCTTTGACTAGACAAACTACTTTACAAAGATACTTTATAAAGCTACTTTAATCATAGATGACGCCGGGGTCTTCTTTAAACAGGGAGGCTGACGTCCTCCGGCTTCTTTGGCCGTCATCCTCCTCTTTATCTTCAGGCCTTCGTTTAAAGCCACTTTGCTTAGCTCATCCTTGTCTTCTAGCTCTGAAGAGAATCTTTGACTGGTCCTGCCGACATGCTCTTCCTTCCGGTCTCCGGTATCTTTCCTATCCGGTCCGGCATACCCCTCTTGGGGATACCGGCTTAGCTTACTTAGCCAAATTCCTATCTTTGAGTTCCGGTATAAATATTAAACCGGTATCTTGATGGATAAGACCATCCGGTTTGGCATGCCTTTGGCATACCGGGGGTCATCCCCCCAACATTAGTCCCCGAAGCTGGTATAGTCTGGCGGATTCTATCCAACAGACCATGCCAGGTTCCCACGTTCTTGTATACCGGTTTAATTTATCCGGCGCTCTGCTTGGCTCCGGCTTCTTTGCCCGGACTCATGCCCTCTTTCTTTGCAAGGCATTCTCCGGCTGCTTATCTTCCGGCATCTCGTTCATTTAACACTTCCTCGGCGAAGTCGAGAATATATCGGGTCCCGCACCTGTCAGTGACATGCGCACTGTGACTGCGCGTGTCGGGGTCACTTCCGTTCGGCTTCCGCGCGCGCATTAATTGATCCACAGCGGATCCCAACCACTTCTCCGGATCCGTGTGTGCCTCCCTGTGGCTCTTCTCTATCGCGCGTGTATCATTGCGCCACGTGGCGTCGGGCGAACCGTCGCGCCCACGGGCTGAACCGCTACGGTTCAGCGGTTTTTCATCCCACCTCTTTTTCTTTATAAGGCCAAACCGCCCCTTCTCCTTCGTCTTCTTCGCATTCTCCAGTTCCTCGCGCACTACCGCTCCTTGCTCGTACGCCTCCGCCACTCCGTTCGCTTGCTCGAGTTCCGCCGCCCAGCGAATCTTCGCCCGCGCCCGCCGGACGCCGCGGACTCCTCCGCGGGGAAGAATTTGTGTGGCGCCTTTCTCTCGCCGCGACATTGGCGCTTCTTCAAGCTTTTCTCCGCCTCACCGTCGCCGGACTTCCCTGCCTACAGCAAGCTCGCCCAACCACCGGTGAACTCCTTCCTCTGCGACTCCGCCGCCCCAGGTTAGGCCTTATTCGCGTTTACTCCTCTTTTGCTTGTTGTTCAGATCTTGAGTTGCGTATTTACTCTTTCTTTTTCTTTGCTTTTTCTCTCTTTCGTAGATCTTCTCGCGGGGGTAGTTCTTGGGGAACTTGTTTTTTCGAGTAGATACCGGAAGTTCTCAAATCCAAATGTCTTCCGAACAATACCTTTCCACTTCTTCCTCCAGTAACCCGGAAGATCGCGCCTCCGACGGGGTTAGCGCAGATCTAGCCCAGATGGAATCGACGGCGGCCAAGAGCAAGATGCCGGTAGCTCTAGCCAAGCTTCCGGCCGATTCTTCCGAGATCTCCGGAGCCTGGATGGGCTCCAGCGTCGGTGAGTGAGATCGACTGGCTATACCGGTCCCGGAGGATTCCGGAAGGAGTATCTGCCGGATTCCCGGCGACGAGATCGAACCGGTGCCTAACCCGGCGAATATGTCGTCTTCCTTGCTCATTTTGAGCGCGGCTTCGGCCTTCCCTTTTCCGGAGTTTCCTTGACTTTTACAAACTCCAACCTCACCATCTTCCCGGCAACGCCATTTCTACCTCTCTTGCTACGTCACCTTTATGGAGGCATACATCGGCATTCGTCCCACTCGCGAGACGTTTGCTCGATTCTTCGCCCTTCGGATTAATTCCGTTCAGGGCTTAGACATTCCTAAACCCAAACCCCCCGTACAATGCGGGTCTTGCATCATTGGCTCTCGTCAAGCAAGCCCCTTCTACAAGTTTTCCGGTCTCGAGTCATGCCGGCTATGGCAAGGGACCTTCTTCTATGTTAGGAACAACGGCGCAGATCTCATTGACCTCCTTTTGATCCGGCGCCGCCCACCAAGACTAACTGGAGCTACAATCCGAAGGAGTCTCACAACGAGACAAACCGGATTATACGCTTCATGAAACAGCGGATGAAGGACACCAACCTCTGCTCTGACGACATCATCCGCACCTTCATCTCGCGCCGGGTGCTTCCTCTTAAGCGCCGCGCCCACAAGATGTGCGAGATGTATGGCCCCGGCGATCCTACCAAGATCACCGGGCTCCCTCTCAGCAAGAAGGACGTCGTCCTCAAGGCCAGGCAGATCTGCCAGACCTCCATGCCGGAAGATTGGGAATGGGGCCTCCGGCCTCTTAGCTCTACTAACCCTCCGACCCAAGAAGTAAGAAATTACACAACTCGGGTCGGTTCACCGGAAGCTTTCATTGCGGTTAACCTCTTCTTTCTTTTTGTTTCTTCGGGCCAAGGACCGTTTCCGGCATCGAATCCGACAAGCGAGGCCGTTGCCGGAAGCGCGGTCTCGACAAGTTTGACCCCGACCCCGTCATTTTCGCGTGACTTGAAGATGGGCCGGACTCAGCCGCGCGCCTACAAGAAAAGTTCTGATAGACAACGTCCCAAAATCGTCAACTAAGGGGCATTTTTCGTCGCCTATGGGCCTAACCCGACGATATGGGTTCCGTTGTGGAAACTGCGTCAGGCAAAGTCCAACGACGATTTTTTCGGTCCGTCGCGCTTGGGCGGCCTTCCGCCACGGAAAATCGGACCGTTGCGGAAGTGTTTTCGGGAGCCCGTTGACTGCTGACGTCATGCAAACTGACACGTGGCAGACGCCGTTAACTGCAGTTAACGGCGTTAACCGGCTGAAACCCCGTGGTAGATGGTAGGCCCACACGAGGCCTGCCACGTCTTAAGCGGGGCGGGCCAGATGACATAGTTTGACCGGTCAACTATATAGCTGGGCCGGTCCATTAGTTACGTGGGCGGGCCTAACCTCTAATGTTGACTGGTCAAAAGTTAAATGGGCCGGCCCATTTAACATGTGGGGTCCACCTTACGAAGGGCCGGCCAAGAAGCAAGTGGGCGGGCCAAAAACACGGTGGGTCCCACTTTCTGTTAAGGCCGGCCCATTTAGTGTGTGGGGTCCACCGTATAGCAGTGGGCCGGCCCAACAAGCTAGTGGGCCGGGCCAAAAACACAGGTGGGTCCCACTTTCTGTTAAAAGGCCGCCCATTTAGTGTGTGGGGTCCACCATATAGCAAGTGGGCCGGCCCAACAAGCTAGTGGGCCGGGCCAAAAACACAGTGGGACCCATCTTCCGTTAAAGGGGCCCATTTAGTATGTGGGGTCCACAATATAGCAAGTGGGCCCACCAAGATAGTGGGCCGGGCCAAAACACATGTGGGTCCCACTTTCCTGTTGGGGCCGGCCCATTTGGTATGTGGGGCCCACCATATAGCCGTGGCGAAGATGGGCGGGCCAAAACACAGTGGGTCCACATTCCTATTAATGGGGCCCAACAAGATAGTGGGCGGGCCAAAAACAGTGGGTCCCACCTTCCACTTAAAGGGCGGCCCATTTACCATGTGGGACCACCATAGAGCAAGTGGGCGGCCAACAAGATAGTGGTCGGCCCAGCACAGGTGGGCCCCACTTTCTGTTAAAGGGCCGGCCCATCTAGTGTGTGGGGTCCACAATATAGCAAGTGGGCGGCCCAACAAGATATTGGGCGGGCCAAAAACACAGGTGGGTCCCGCTTTCCTCTTAAAGGGCCGGCCCATTTATTATGTGGGGTCCTCCAAAAAAGCAAATGGGCTGGCCCAACTATTTAGTGGGCCGGCCCGGTAGTTGGTGGGGTCCACCCTTAAAGCAAGTGGGCCAGCCCAATTAGTGTGTGGGGTCCACCGTAAATCAAATGGGCTGGCCCAAGAAGTAAGTGGGCCAGCCCGTTTAGTTGTGTTTATATGCCGGCATAATATGCGCTTTAGGATTTTGCGGGCAGGCACATATGTGATTTCGTTTAATTGGGCCGTTTAAGGGATGGGAATTCGTGATTTAGATACTGAGAATATTTACGCAGCATTGATTTCTGTCGGATAGCCTCACTTACCACAAGCACCAAAGAAAAAATGCGCGAAAGAACTATAAAAACTAACTAAATATTACATCAGCTGCAAGGCATTGAAAAAATATTACAGAACCCAGAGAAATTGAATGGTAATTAAACCTAGCAATACAATGAAGCGATCCGGCAATCTTTTAAGTTGTCCATGCAGCACCTATATCCGAAACAAAGACATTACAAGTTAAGATAGCAACAATGGAAAGGCAATGACACTACAATATTGTTTGGCAAAGAATTTGGAACTCATCATTTCGTCGTTATAACAAGATCATTGTAATGCGCACAATAAGCAAACAAAGAGTGCATGCCGCATACCAACAGCCAATATAACAGAGCATGTTAGAATGAAACAGCAGACTTACTACTGTCGAGTCCCATGCAAACCAACATGTTCAGGGAGTACAAAATTGGCATGAACAACATAGTAGCAGGCTATAAATTTTGTAACAACGACTGAGCAAGATGAAGTTATGATGGCTACATCTACAGAGCAGGGAATGTAAACCAAAAATAGAAGTTACGATGGCAAAAGCTAAAGAGGAGGGAATGTGAACCAACATGTGCCAAGTGCAATTACTTCATTTTGGCCGTGAACTAAATAATACTCCTGAACTTATAGTGAAGGGGATGCAAATCAAGATGTTTCGGGATATAAACTTGTAATGAGCAACACATGGAGGATAGTTAATGCTGGAGCTTAGGATGGACCAGATACAGAATATAGTGGGATCACCTGTGAACTTGTATAAGAGGGAATGCAAACCAATATGTTCAGCTTTCCATATGTGAGCGTCATGCCAAGTCAGAGAAACAAGTCAATAATGCAGCTTTTGAAGAACAAGATGGCACGCAAAATTATTATCTAGTAGTATGACAAGTTTATTTGTACTACAGGCTAGATAGCAGAGTGATAGCATGCCAAACTAAGTCCTTACTTTGTTAGCTTACAATGAACTAGATACAAAACAATGGCATCACCTGTAGTACAGGGAATGCAAGCCAACATGTTCATGGAGTAAAAAATTGGCACAAACAACATAGTAGCAGGCCATAATTTTTGTAACAACGACTGAGCAAGATAAAGTTATGATGGCTAGATCTACAGAGCAGGGAATGTAAACCAAATATAGAAGTTACGATGCCAAAAGCTATAGAGCAGGGAATGCGAACCAACATGTGCAATTACTTAAAATTGGCCATGAACTAAATAATAGCAGGATGTTACTATAATACCTACAGTATAATTTTTGTAACAACGACTGAGCAAGATAGAAGTTATGATGGCTACATCTACAGAGCAGGGAATGCAAACCAAAATGTTCAATCGCTTAAAGTTAGCAATGAAGTAGAAAATAGCAAGGTGTTACGGTCATAGCTAGGAATGAACTAAAAGAGCTTCAGACAAACAAGCATCTGAACCCAGAACATGGCGCTAAAACAAGGGACTTACATTAGGAGAAGCACTCTGTGGGAGTCACAGCAGATCTTCCTGGGGTTGATAGATCCGGTGATGAAGTACGCTACATGTGCTACTTGGGGTTGGAGAGACGGCCATTACACTTCATGGTTACTCATCTCGTCTGCAAAAACGTAACGGCGCGTCGTTAGCACAAACAGGTTCCCCCAAGATTAAACAAGAACTTGCAGGCAAGCAATAGAAAAGCGACAGTAGAAGAGTTTAGATCACACGGCGCCGGTGAAGCAGATCCGGTTCATGCACAGCGGTGTCGGTGAGCAAGATCCGATGCGGTGGACGACGGATCCGGCGAAGCGGCTCCGGTGGGGTGGACGATGCCGCAGCTGAAGCGACTGCGGTAGACTGCTGGATGAGCATATGGTTTCGAGGTTCGGCGGGGATGATCCGGTCCGGTTGATGACGGCGTCGATGAAGCGGCTCCGGCAGGCAGCCGGATGACGAGGATCGCGAGGCCTCGGGTAGGCCAGGGAAGTCCGGCGGGGATGTTCCGGTGCGGTGGTCGTGGAGGTGGGAGAGAGAGGGACTTGGGAAGTTCCGGTGGGTGGTCTCAGAGGAGAGAGTGAGGGAAATGAATTTTTTTTCGGGGAGTTTCCGGAGCTAGGGAGGTGGTGATCGAAAAAAATGACGGGTAGACCCCCCACCAACCGACTTATACATGGACATTGTTGTCATCTTTACGAGGGTAGAATGGGAAGTTAGAAGCGTGTGAAATATTTGTATTTTTCGGGCGGGAAGTTTTGCCGCTGGAATGAGATTTCGAATTTGGCTACAATCCAAGTAATACAAAAATATGAGACCGTACTAGTACGGCCAAATGTCACATCAATTCATCATCACGTTGAAAATCGGTTACGACGATCATAATTATTGGCCGTTGGCACAACAGTTCTCCAACGCTTGATCCAACGGTCAAAGTTCCTTTTTTTAAGAGAACGGTCAAAATTCATTGGATTCGCTCGGGAACTGCGCGCGCCAAAACGAGTCAGACGAAGATGTTTCTAGAGTTCTCACGGACGCGTCTTGGCGATACATTGAATGCAAATCTTGCAAGGTCAAAAAAAATGCAAATCTTGCAGGATCGTATGTGGCTGCTATGAGCTGAAGTACTCCATGAAACCGTGAACATACATGTAGATGGGAATCCCATGTAGACGATCTGAAGAACGACCCGCTGCATCTTTCACAAATCCATCTACATGACATGATAAACTTTAATTAAGAAGCAGCCACGTAACAATTATTGCCCAAAATCTAACGGGTTCGACAATAAGCTGGTAATTCTCTATTATATATAAACACCAAAAAAATATAGCAAGTAAGAAAGGAGTGTCAATGCCACCAGGACTTACAAAAAAAGGGAATTAGCACTTCGTAATCTCTTTGTTTTTACACATACCTTCTGCTCAGGAATCCAGGGCCTAGGGTCACATCAAGTCATAATCAGAAACCAAAGTCGGTTCCCATGTTCTCCAATTCAAAACGCGTACAAAATATTTCAGTGTGTGAAATAATGTTGAGATTTTGAATTAGAGGGTTGTTAAGCTATTGATTATATGGAGTCGAAATTTGGTAGCATACATAAGTATCTCTGTTCACAACTCACCTGTACAGAAGCAGGAACAGCTGTTGTGTTGCAGCACAACACAAAGGAGAAGCCACTGTTCCGTTCATTGCACTCAATACAGCGATGAATGAACCAGACCAGTTGACAAGCTTCTAGACCAGTATGTAGAAAGATGGAAATCAATGGATCACAGAAAATCATCAGTGTCAAGCTTTAATGCACTAGCCAACGCGACCAAAAGTCCGAACTGATGGAAAGGGCTAGGCAATCCACTTTATACATCGCAACAAAAAGTCCAAACTGACAGAAAAGGCTAGACCGGGAGAAGAGAAGAGAAGGTTTGTGAAAGCGATGACTCGAACTTGAGACTATGGGCTCTGATACCACGTCAAGCTTCATCCACGAGCCAACGGAACCACAAGTCAGAACTGATGGAAAGGGCTAGGCAATCCACTTATAATATTAACAATCAGCAGGGTTCCGGTTCAAAAAAATCCACATCACAACAAGGAAACGACCACCAAGATCATAGCAATTGCAGATAAATGCACCTACGAAATATGCTCAGACTAAGGAACCATTTTACAAGACAAAGGTAATGACCTGTCACTGTCCCCGTTCATCTCCAATTATCTAGCAGATACTCTTCTTACTACTTACTAGCATTCCTAACCTGCTCCAGTAGGGCCTCCTTCTGTGCTGCTATCGTTCTAAAATTGTCGACTTCTAGTCTTAGCGCAGCTGATGCAGCTCGTTCTACTTGGAGTTGCTCCTTTAGAACTTGAGCATGCAAATACTTTGACTTGGACATGGACTTGCACTTCAGCAGTCCAGCATTCCGTAAGAAAGTGTTTTTGGCAATGCCTTTCTTTTTTATTGCCATAGAAAATGCCTTCACACATTCTTCATCGGTTTTTTCCAGACCGTTTTTACCGGTTTTTGCCATCTCTAATTTCATATCTTCCTGCAAAAAATTCAGTTCGTACACATGTGTAAACATGATAGTTACTACAGAGAAACTTGCTGATAGTAGATTTATCATGTGTATGACCTACTTTTATTCCTACAGTTTGGCATGTCTGATTCACATCACATGAATTTTAATAAACATATATAATATCATATTGACATGTACTTTACTACTCCTATAAGTTGGGATGTGAGTCGTCACAAAATTTCAATCTTTGAGAAGACTTACAAGAACACTCTGTGCGACTTCTCCAATCACTTCAAGTTTGTTCTTCTGGCATGCTTCAAAAATCTCTGGCAGAGTCATCTCTTTGTTTGGTTCCCTTTTACTTGCATTATGTAACATCTGCATTTTAGTACTACCATTTATAAATCGAATAACGTGGTTGAAATGGAGGATCATAATATAAGCTGCACACTGGTGTATATACTCTGCATGATCTTTTACTAAAATATTTCTAAATAGCAGTATAAAACAACATGTCCTTACTTTTTGCCGAATGTGCACTATAAGGTTACGAGATCCCGTACGGCTAGGTAAAAGTAGTTTACCGCGGTTTTCCTGATTCTGTTTAGCCAAATTCTGCAAAAAGGAGACTAGTGAGACACTGCTATAAATAAGAATCCAAGATGTGATCTGGTCTCAGTCTTACAAATCATACCATATTCTTTGGATCAGACCAGTGCTTCACAAGATCTCCCCACTGTTTGTCAGTCATTTGCTTAAAAGGAGATATAGTTGGAACACTCCCAGTAATCTTTCCAGTGAAGTATTTCTTCTTTAGCCTGCTGCGATACTGGCGCAGACAGTCTGAGAATAGACTGTTGAGAACATGCTTTACTTCCTCTTGGTCCTCATCGAACTCGAACCTTAACTGTTCACAACAATATAAACCGTTGGTGTGATATACATAGATCCAACAACAAGCTAGAAGGAACGGGACGTGCCAATGTGGTATACTAGTATGAGTAACATTACCAAGAGAAAGATGACTTACGTGTAACCTGTGCACTAATTTTTCAAAATGCGCAGAGGTGTCTACGTGCTCTTTCCATGTTGGGAAGATAGGAATTTCATTCCTGACGAAAATTCCTACATCCGATGCTAATTTACAAGATTCTTCTGGGTCCAGTGGCCTTCTGCCACCTACGATAGATGAAAGGCGAAATCTTGATTCCATCCCAGCAAGCTTAGCTACGAACATTTTCCCTACTGTTGGGCCCCTCGTTTTTCTTGATCGTGGTGCAACTACAAAGTTAAGCATTACATCAAGCTATCAAGGTAGGTATATATATATATATATATATATATATATATATATATATATATATATATATATATCTATAAAGTATAACTTTATAACGGAGAATGAAACTATAAGCATTGGAAAATGTACCTTCTTCGGTGTGGGGCTCATCCTCAGGGGAGTTGTCTATGGCAGGACTAATATGGGTCAGTGGGAGATCATCAACAGTTTGTTGATGTTGTGCTAGCAGTGTTTGGCCAGTTGTGGTTGTGTCAGCTGGGACTGGTACAGTGTGTCCTTGGGCAGTATTTCCTACCACAGCTACTGCTGATCCCAATTGTGGCTGAGAAGTTGCCGTGGAAACTTGTTCTGCTGCCAATTGTTGTTGAGAAGTTGCTGTGGAAACTGGTTCTGCTGCCAATTGTGGCTGAGAAGTTGCTGTGGAAACTGGTTCTGCTGCCGATTGTCGCTGGTTGACTGGATTGGTAACAGGTGGCTGATTCAACCGCTTGGGGTGTTCACCACGTTTTTTTATTTCAGTACTCTTAGAATTTTCGTTATTTTCTTCAACTGGTGCCATGAATCGCTGAGACTGTCTAGTAGCAGAAGCAGGTTTCTTTTTTGGTTGCAGCTGTTCTATCACCAATTCAGGTGCCTGTTGAATGGTCTTCCTCTCATTGGTGGTTCCTGCGAAATTCTTACTTGAAGCTGCAGATTCCTAGCACACATAAACGATATTTCAGTCTACAGAAGTCCCATATATGATGATATGCAAATGGAATAGAATGAAGAACAGTAAAGGATGACGTGCATGCTGAAACATATATATGATGCATTAAGGAGACCTAGAGGTGGCATGTGAACATGTTTGGTGGGATTCAGGATACAAGTATACAACACATGGAAGTTGCAAAACAGATATCTCAAAGTAAAAAACACAGAAATCACCTGGTGGGGTTGAGGAGAATGGTCAGGCAAGGCATCTTCCTGAGTCAGCTCTCCAAGAGGCTCAGCATGATCAAATTGTGAATCATAACATTGTTCTTTATCTTTGGGAAGGGGAAAGGGTTCTTCTCCGATTTTGTTCAGGTTTGCACTAGAGGCAATAGCGTTACACATGTTTGTGCCCACACGGCTTGCATATCTTATACATATATTCCGTATCCGTTTCTCTTTTAATTCATTCTTCTGTATTGCAATAATATCTAGCATGCATTACAAAAAAAATGCTAATGAGATGGCGGTGCAAGTAAGCAAAAAAATACTTTTCGAAATCACATGCATAACGAATGCGGCCATATCAACCTTCTTGGAAGTGGGCGCGTGTACGCTTTGGTTTCCTGCCGTCGACCATGGAAGCGCCCATCTCTCCAGTCCGGTGGACGGAAGGAGTCGGGGATTAAGATACGAGAACCCGGCGATGGTGACTGTCGCTGACAAGGCGGCGGTGGAAGTCGGCTACGGAGGAGCTCGTATGGTACAGTGGTCGTCGGTGGGGGTGGGGGAGGTGGAAGCTACTCCGGCTTGCTAAAAAGCAAGGGAGACGGCGGAACGTCGTCGGTCACTACGGTGGCCGATGAGAAGGCAGTAGTGCTGGTGTGGGAGTGGGACAGTGGGCCGGCGCCGGCGTGTGAGATGATCCGGTGGGTCATGCAGGGTGGAAGCGTGAGAGAGAGATGCGGGGTTCGGCGCCGCCGGTGATAGGTCTGAATTGAGCGGTCCGGGGGGATAAGATCGACACTGTACTTATTTCACATCGCTTTGAATTTTGGAAGCGGGGGGGGGGGGGGCGGGAATTTTGGGGCAGAGTTGAAATTATTACTGGTTGCTGGAAAACTGTGGAACCCTAGCCTACGAAATCCCAAGTCTGAAGCTGAGGGCCCTTTTGCTGTGGCTTTTTGGCTTTTGGATTTTGGAAGCCAAAAGAATATAATATTTGTTTTTGGCTTCCAAAATCCAAAAGCCAAAAAAAAGGCACAACAAAAGGGCCCTGAGTATGTTCGGGTTCAAGGGGATATGCTTGTTGGTTCTTGGGTGCATATGATCTCTTTATTTCGAAATTCATCTTCTATACATTTTGAAATGTCAAAAAAGAATAAAACGAAAAATGCATGTGTACTTCTTCGCTTGCTTTATACACATAAAATATTTCAATGGAAAAATCGAATAGTAATTTGGGCTATGTAAAAAAGAGTTACTCCGTAAAAAAATTGTGCTAACCATAAGGCTTTTTATGAGACATGTTTTCTCTCTTTTTTTACATCGACCATGAAAAAAACTTGTTTTTTTACATCAACCATGAAAAATACTTTTTTTACATCGACCATGAAAAATACTAGGAATTTGCTAAGAGCATCCACAACGTGTAGCCAAAAGTGGTTCCATATTTGATTTTTGGCTTTTTGAACTAGTTCCATACATTGTAGAGGTAGTTCCAAAACCAGAAAAACAGGGAACCGGAGCAAATAGGTGCTCCGATGCCAAATTTCACTTTTGGCATTTGGAACTAGTTCCCTACATTGTGAGAGTAGTTCCATATTGGCTTTATGAGTTGTTTTAGCTTGATGGCGGGACCCACGTTATAAATATTTGGAACCACTACATTGTGGAGCTATTGCTATATTTCACACCAAAGCCAAATTCACCATCGTATCAGATTTGGCAATAGCAACATTGTGGATAGCCTAAAGTTATATTTTCCATCTTGTACACAATTAAAAATATCTTTAAAACAAACAAATCTCTAATGTCTAGGTGTACCATCTCTACTAGTACTAGTATATATACACGTGCCTTGCACGTGAGGGCTCTTTTTTTTAGTGAAACAACTTCGACGCAATAAGAATTCGATCTTTTTTTAACAAAGGAGGGGGGCCCAAGGGCTTGGATACCATTAAGTGCAACAGAGGGGTACATATTACAGATTGCAGTCAATAGTCACTTGGGTTGAAAGCCAATGCAAGCCCGCCTACATGATAGCAGGATTTTGTGAAGCTTTTTAACTTAATTGGTCAAACATGCGAAGCATGTGCCATTTACTTGTACAACTTTATCGGAAAAAAATACTTGTACAAGCTAGTTCCCCTAAGTACTACCAGCACATAAGTAAACAAAAGAACCAGGGACATCATCAACTGAAAACAACAATCTATTCATATAGCGGCTCTTGCATCACCCTTTGAAAATCATCTACCTGCAAAGATGAGTGCAGAGTTTCTGCTCGTGCTTTCACCTGTTCCAAGATCGTCCAGTTGATCTCATGGACATCTGCATCAGCCAAAGCGGTAACCAAGTTGCCAGCCACTAGCTTCTGCAGATCAGCAACAGCATGTAGGCCATCTTGAATTGTAGAATTCCATCCTCGGTTCATTTCTTTGTTCCGCCAAGTGGCCACATCCAAGTCCTTTTGAAGACGCCTAATCTTAGCTTCCCCAGTGCCACATCCTTCTGTTTTGTTCCTACAAACGTTTGCATCACTGGAACTCTGGACATCTGTGCTACAATGCTGCTTGGCAGGGACATGAGCAGTCACTTGCTTCTGCGATTTGCCATGCATAAAATCAATCAGCAGATTAAAAGGAAATATGTTGGTTGATTCATGTCACCACTTTCAGCAACCCATGAGTTTCTAAACCTTAAATGGAGTCTAAAACATTGCAATAAAAGGGTGGGTGCATCATTTGGATGCAGAGGCCGGGGCGACCCTATTTTCAAGAAAAAATTAGGAAATCTGAAATCTATATCTATATCTCTACCATCTATACCACTCCACTCCTGTTGACAGTTTGATCTCTTTCAGTACATTAGATTATGTCATGTTTAAAACACTATTATAAAATTACCTCCTTAATGTTGAGCTCAGGAGGATCCAGATGTGCTGATCCTAGGCGGCCACTCAAATGATTGCTTGCTAGAACAATAGGACCAAATCCCGCCTCCTTTCTACCAATGTCTGCATCACTGGCGCGCTCACTGTCTTTGTTAGGAACATGAGCAGTGGCTAGCTGCTGCAAATCAAAGTTCATCAAATCAATCAGCAAACAAGACATATGAAATTTGAGCAGTGCGGCTAAATACCTTCTTCAGCAGCTGCCCCACGGAATCGTCCTTTTGGCGGCACATCACACGTGTGAAAAATCTCGGCAACGACTTGGGGTGCGGTGATTTTGTCCCATTCCACAGTATGCCGAGCTTGGCTGCAATTATCATATTCTGCAAGATATTTTGCCTCCGAGATTCTTCGTAGGCATTCTCGAGGGGAATATCTAGCAGGCATTACAAAAAAAAACAGATGCTAATAACAAGCAGTGGAAGCAAGCAATAAACTAGTCTCGGAAATCAAATACGGAGTACATAACAAAAGCTGCCGGACAAAGTGTTCAACCTTGGTCGACTGGGGAGGTGGCGCGTTGGCCGTTCGGTTTGGTTCGGTGGATCATGGTGGCGCTTTGTGTACCGATCTCGCCGGCCGGTAAGATGAACCAGTGAGTCGGGGAAGCAGATCCGACGAAGCGGACGGAGTGTGGTTGACGGCGTCGCTGAGCTGGCTCCGGTGCGGTGGATGTCGGCTACGGATGGAGGACTGAGAGGGAGCGAGACGGACTAGGTGCGAGGTAGGGAGAGAGGCCCTTGCTTGTCCGTGGGTGGGGCTGGATATAGGGGAAATGAAAGCGAGGTAGGAAGATAGCATCCTGCTAATTTATGGTGCTGAACTAGAAAATCCCGCCAATATATGGTGCTGAATTGCGGGCGGCTCATAGCTTGTGCACAAATAAAATGGGAAAATCCAAAAAATGTAGTTCAACAAAAAAAACTCTAGTAGGCAAAGTCGCTAGCTCGCCATGAGAAGATGCACTCCGCCAACAAAATGTCATGACAAGCTAGTTTGCTATGGATCTTGCATTAACCCTGCTCGATAAAATGGTGGGCAAAAAAAGACAAGCTAAATCAAAAATAATGGTGGTAGAAAGATGTAACTCTCAAATGTAAACTCTACTAAACAGGGCCAGCTCAAAAATATGCCTCATATTATTAGTACTTCCTCCGGTCCATATTAACTGCCACTAACATACATCGAGAAACAAAAAAGAGAAATCTGTCATGAATAGTTCCCGAATTCAAATCTGAGTTTCTCTGTAGACTATTCCCATCTGAGTTTCTCTTTTTTGTTTCTCGATGTATGTTTCGAATTTTGATCTGAAATTTTTAGGGGTTATCTTAATATGAGCTGTGAACGTGCATGATTTGTTTCAGATTTTTTTCGCAATGTTTAAATTTGGATTTAGGCCGCATGTCACCTCGCTACCGCTCGAGAAATGGAGCCCCTCTCCGCTGGGCTCCATAAAAGCTTCACTGTTCGTGTCAGACTGTTGAAGACACTGGCAAGTGCATGTCAGGGGGACAGAGAATAAATTTCGTCCACGTGTCGGCGCGTGCTGTCTACCCCAAACCCTAAACTCTGTCTTTATGAAGTCAAGCATGCATGAAGAGAAGTGGTTTTTGGTTTCAAACATGGAAATTTCAAAAACCCTCTCAAGAGCTACATTTTGGAGTGACTAATTTTTCATATTCATGATTTAAACTTGTTTAAATGGGCATAAAAATAGGCATAAAATTCAAAATAAATCAAAATAAATGAAAAACCAAGGCACATAGTCTTCTTATGTCATATAGTAAGCATTCAATTAAGTTGATAAACAAGGTCTAGACATATTCAAACCAGAAAAATCATGTATCTACCCCCTACCCTAAACTCTGTCTTATGAAGTCAAGCATGAAGAGATGTGGTTTTTGGTTTCAAACATGGAAATTTCGAAAACCCTCCCAAGAGCTTCATTTTGGAGTGACTAAGAAGCATACATGCTTACTTTTTTATATTCATGTTTTAAACTTGTTCAAATCTTGGTCAAACCTAGGATTTGACCAAGATTCAAATGGGCATAAAAATTCAAAAAAATGAAGAAAAAAATGAAAAACCAAGGTCTTCTTATGTCATATAGTAAGCATTCAATTAAGTTGATAAACAAGGTCTAGACGTTTTAAACCTGAAAAATCATGTATCTACCCCCTAACCCTAAACTCTGTCTTATGAAGTCAAGCATGCATGGTGAAGAGAAGTGGTTTTTGGTTTCAAACATGGAAATTTTAAAAACCCTCCCAAGAGCTTCATTTTGGGGTGACTAAGAAGGATACATGATTACTTTGTCATATTCATGTCTTAAACTTGTTTAAGTCATGGTCAAACCTAGGATTTGACCAAGATTCAAATGGGCATAAGAATTCAAAAAAAACAAAGCACATAGTCTGTGTATGTCATATAGTAAGCATTCAAGTTGATAAACAAGGTCTAGACATATTCAAACCAGAAAAATCATGGAAATTTCAAAAACCTCCCACGAGCTTCATTTTGGAGTGACTAAGAAGGATCGATGCAGGTTACGTTTCATATTATTCATGTTTTAAACTTGTTTAAATCTTGGTCCAACCTAGGATTTGACCAAGATTCAACAAATGGGGATAAAAAAATGAAAACCCAATGCACATAGTCTTCTTATGTCATATAATAAGCATACAATTAAGTTGATAAACAAGGTCTAGACATATTCAAACCAAAAAAAACATGTATGTGGCTACCCCTAACCCTAAACTCTGTCTTATGAAGTCAAGCATGAAGAGATGTGGTTTTTGGTTTCAAACATGGAAATTTCAAAAACCCCTTCCAAGAGCTTCATTTTGGAGTGACTAAGAAGCATACATGCTTACCTTTTCATATATATTCATGTTTTAAACTTGTTCAAATCTTGGTCAAACCTAGGATTTGACAAAGATTCAAATGGGCATAAAAATTCAAATAAAATGAATACCAAGGTCTTCTTATGTCATATAGTATGTGCGCATTCACTTAAGTTGATAAACAAGGTCTAGACATATTAAACCTAAAAAATCATGCATGTATCTACCCCTAACCCTAAACTCTGTCTTATAAAGTCAAGCATGCATGGTGAAGATAAGTGGTTTTTGGTTTCAAACATGGAAATTTCAAAAACCCTCCTAATTAAGAGCTTCATTTTGGAGTGACTAAGAAGGATACATGCTTACTTTTACATATTCATGTTTTAAACTTGTTTAAGTCGTGGTCAAACCTAGGATTTGACCAAGATTTAAATGGGCATAAAAATTCAAAAACAAAATCAAAAACCAAAGCAAGTCTTTGCATGTCATATAGTAAGCATTCAAGTTGATAAACAAGGTCTAGACATATTCAAACCAGAAAATCATGTATATATCTACCCCTAACCCTAAACTCTATCTTTATGAAGTCAAGCATGCATGAAGAGAAGTGGTTTTAGGTTTCAAACATGGAAATTTCAAAAACCATCCCAAGAGCTACATTTTGGAGTGACTAAGAAGGATATATAGATGCTTAATTTTGCATATTCATGATTTAAACTTGTTCAAATCTTGGTCAAACCTATGATTTGACCAAGATTCAAATGGGCATTAAAAATAGAAAAATGAAAAACCAAAGCACATAATCTTCTTATGTCATATAGTAAGCATTAAAGTTGATAAACACAAGGTCTAGACATATTCAAACCATACAAATCATGTATCTACCCCTAACCCTAAACTTTGTCTTATGAAGTCAAGCATGAAGAGATGTGGTTTTTGGTTTCAAACATGGAAATTTCAAATACCCTTCCAAGAGCTTCATTTTGGAGTGACTAAGAAGCATACATGCTTACCTTTTCATATTCATGTTTTAAACTTGTTCAAATCTTGGTCAAACCTAGGATTTGACCAAGATTCAAATGGGCATAAAAATTCAAAAAAAATGAATACCAAGATCTTCTTATGTCATATAGTATGCGCGCAATCAATTAAGTTGATAAACAAGGTATAGACATATTAAACCTGAAAATCATGTATCTACCCCTAACCCTAAACTCTGTCTTATAAAGTCAAGCATGCATGGTGAAGATAAGTGGTTTTTGGTTTCAAACATGGAAATTTCAAAAACCCTCCTAATTAAGAGCTTCATTTTGGAGTGACTAAGAAGGATACATGCTTACTTTTCATATTCATGTTTTAAACTTGTTTAAATCTTGGTCAAACCTAGGAAAATCATAAATATATCTACCCCTAACCCTAAACTCTGTCTTATGAAGTCAATCATGAAGAGAAGTGGTTTTGGGTTTCCTACATGGAAATTTCAAAAACCTCCCAAAAACTTCATTTTAGAGTGACTAAGAACGATACATGCTTCCCTTTTCATTTTCATGTTTTAAACTTGTTTACATTATCTTGGTCAAATCTAGGATTTGACAAGATTCAAATGGGCATCAAAATAAAAAAATCAGAAAAATGAAAAACCAAAGCACATAGTTTTCTTATGTCATATAGTAAGCATTAAAGTTGACAAACAAGGTCTAGACATATTCAAACCAGACAAATCATGTATCTATACCCCTAACCCCTAAACTATGTCTTATGAAGTCAAACATGAAGAGAAGTGGTTTTGGGTTTCAAACATGGAAATTTCAAAAACCTCCCAGAAGCTTCATTTTAGAGTGACTAAGATGGATACATGCTTCCCTTTTCATTTTCATGCTTTAAACTTGTTTAAATTATCTTGGTCAAATCTAGGATTTGACAAGATTCAAATGGGCATCAAAATAAAAAAATCAGAAAAATGAAAAACCAAAGCACATAGTTTTCTTATGTCATATAGTAAGCATTAAAGTTGACAAACAAGGTCTAGACATATAAGAAGACCTTTTTTTTGAACTTTTATACCCATTTGAATCTTGGTCAAATCCTTGGTTCCACCAAGATTTGAATAAGTTAAAAACATGAATATGAAAAAGTAAGCATGTATGCTTCTTAGTCACTTCAAAATGAAGCTCTTGGGAGGGTTTTTGAATTTCCATGTTCGAAACCAAAAACCACAAATCTTCATGCTTACTTCATGAAACATAGTTTATATTAGGGTTAGGGGTACATGCTTGATTTTTCTTGTTTGAATATGTCTAGACCTTGTTTATCAACTTAATTGAATGCCTACTATATAACATATATAAGAAGACCTTTTTTGTTTTTTTTAATTTTTATACCCATTTGAATCTTGGTCAAATCCTAGGTTTCACCAAGATTTGAATAAGTTTAAAACATGAATATGAAAAAGTAAGCATGCATGTATGCTTCTTAATTAATCACTTCGAAATGAAGCTCTTGGGAGGGTTTTTGAAATTTCCATGTTTGAAACCAAAAACCACATATCTTCATGCATGTGCTTGACTTCATGAGACAAAGTTTAGTGTTAGGGGGTAGATACATGATTTCTCTCGTTTGAATATGTCTAGACCTTGTTTATCAACTTAATTGAATGCTTACTATATGACATAAGAAGACTATGTGCCTTGATTTTTTTTAAAATTTTGTCCATTTGAATATTGGCCAAATCCTAGGTTTGACCATGATTTAAACAAGTTTAAAACATGAATATATATGAAAAATTAAGCGTGTATCATTCGTAGTCACTCCAAAATGAAGCTCTTGAGAGGGTTTTTGAAATTTCCATGTTTGAAACCAAATAACCACGTACTTCTCTTCATGCCTTGACTTCATAAGACAGAGTTTGGGGTTAGGGTTAGCTTGATACATGAATTTTCTGGTTTGAATATGTCTAGACATTGTTTATCAACTTAATTGAATGCTTACTAGATGACATAAGATGACTATGTGCATTGGTTTTTCATTTTTTTTGAATTTTTATGCCCATTTGAATCTTGGTCAAATTCTAGGTTTGACCATGATTTAATCAAGTTTAAAACATGAATATGAAAAATTAAGCATCTATCCTTCTTAGTCACTCCAATATGTAGCTCTTGGGAGGGTTTTTGAAATTTCCATGCTTGAAAACCAAAAACCACTTTTCTTCATGCATGCTTGACTTCATAAGACATAGTTTAGGGTTAGGGGGTAGATACATGATTTTCCTACTAGTTTGAATATGTCTAGACCTTGTTTATCAATTTAATTGAATGCTTACTATATGACATGAGCAGACCTTGGTTTTAATTTTTTTATACCCATTTGAATCTTCGTCAAATCGTAGGTTTGTTGACCAAGATTTGAACAAGTTTAAAACATGAATATGAAAAAGTAAGCATGTATGCGTCTTAACTAGTCACTCCAAAATGAAGCTCTTGGGAGGGTTTTTGAAATTTCCATGTTTGAAACCAAAAACCACTTCTTCTCTTCATGCTTGACTTCATAAGTCAGGGTTAATTTAGGGATATATAGGGGGTAGATACATGATTTTTCTGGTTTGATATGTCTAGACCTTGTTTACCAACTTAATTGAATGCTTACTATATGACATAAGAAGACTACGTGACTTGTGCTCACTGAAGTGTGGGACCTCACGCATGGGAACCACACGTACGTAAGTGACAGACTTGTTGCTCTAATAACTCGGGTGATCATTATACTGTATTAGTACATAGTTTCCTATGGATCCTTCTTAGTCACTCCAAAATGAAGTTCTTTGAGAGGGTTTTTGAAATTTCCATGTTTGAAACCCAAAACAACTTCTCTTCATACTTGACTTCATAAGACAGAGTTTAGGGTTAGGGGTAGATACATGATTTGTCTGGTTTGAATACGTCTAGACCTTGTTTATCAACTTTAATGCTTACTATATGACATAAGAAGACTATGTGCTTTGGTTTTTCATTTTTCTGATTTTTTCTATTTTTGATGCCCATTTGAATCTTGGTCAGATCCTAGGTTTTACCAAGATTTAAACAAGTTTAAAACATGAAAATGAAAAGGGAAGCATTTATCCTTCTTAGTCACTCTAAATGAAGTTTTTGGGAGGTTTTTGAAATTTCCATGTTTGAAACCCAAAACCACTTCTCTTCATGCTTGACTTCATAAGACATAGTTTAGGGTTAGGGGTACATACATGATTTGTATGTTTTGAATATGTCTAGACCTTGTTTATCAACTTGAATGCTTACTATATGACATAAGAAAACTACGTATGTGCTTTGGTTTTTCATTTTTCTGTTTTTTTTTCAATTTTCCGCCCATTTGAATCTCTGTCAAATCCTAGGTTTGACCAAGATTTAAACAAGTTTAACACGTGAAAACGAAAAGGTAAGCATGGATCCTTCTTAGTCACTCCAAAATGTACCAATTGATAGATGTGTTAACTTTGCTTCATGGAAAAAATAATGTCATGTAAATGAGTTAACTTGGATTTCCTACCCTTGAATCCATAGGAAACTTTGTTCTAATGCACTATTATAATCAACCGAGTTTTTACACCAACAGGTCTGTCACTTACGTGTGGTGCCCACGCTTGAGGTCCCACACTTCAGTGAGCACAAGTCACGTGCAATAGGTACGCAAACTCCCAGCCATTTTCTTTGTCAAGAGAAGACGCATCAGGATGCGTATTGGAAGTCTGTGGGTCCTTCTGGATCCTTCGGTTGTCCCTCTCACAAAAAAAACAAATCTCTCTCATTCTCGGCCTCGCTCGACTCGCTCGCTCGCTCGCTCGCACCTCCTGCTCACTGACAAACCCTGCACAAAAGTCAACATCATCACCCCAAAAAGGGGAGACACCATAATGCTCTCCCTTCTTCTCTCCTTCCGAGTGATCCCTCTTCCTCCGAGTTTCACTCGACGGGCAAACACATATGTGCTGCATAGTAATAATAAAAAGGTACTACAGAAAATTCGACCTACGAATCTATAATTAAATATAGGTTAAACTAGGGTTTTGCCCAGTACTACAGATCAAGGTTCAAAAAAATCCAACTACGGGGTTCGAACAACCCCATTTCTAATCAAAGATTTTTTTCGACGTCATCCAAATGGCCTCAAACTATAGCATGGGCGGATCCAGACTATAGCCAAGGGGGGCAGCCGCCCCCGCTCAATTTTCTGAAACCTTGTAATATGATATTTGCATCACTTATCATATGTTTGCCCCCTCTAAAAATTTATCCTAGGTCCGCCCCTAAACTGTAGGGTTAGCATCTAGTGCAGTATGTGTGAACATGTATGCACTATGTGTGCTATAACTTGTATGTCTTTCAAATTTGAACCAAATTTGAATAAGTGTAAAATATTTGAAATGGGGCTTTTGGCTTAAACGTTTGAAACCCAAAACGACTTCTCTTCATGCTAGACTTCATAAGTCAGGGTTAATTTAGGGATATATAGGGGGTAGATACATGATTTTTCTGGTTTGATATGTCTAGACCTTGTTTATCAACTTAATTGAATGCTTACTATATGACATAAGAAGACTACGTGACTTGTGCTCACTGAAGTGTGGGACCTCACGCATGGGAACCACACGTAAGTGACAAACTTGTTGCTCTAATAACTCGGGTGATCATTATACTGTATTAGTACATAGTTTCCTATGGATCCTTCTTAGTCACTCCAAAATGAAGCTCTTTGAGAGGGTTTTTGAAATTTCCATGTTTGAAACCCAAAACAACTTCTCTTCATGCTTGACTTCATAAGACAAAGTTTAGGGTTAGGGGTAGATACATGATTTTTCTGGTTTGAATATGTCTAGACCTTATTTATCAACTTAATTGAATGCTTACTATATAACATAAGAAGACCTTGTTTTTTTATTTTGTTTTTTAATTTTTATACGGATTTGAATCTTGGTCAAATCCTTGGTTTCACCAAGATTCAAATGGGCATAAAATAAAAAAATGAAAAAATGAAAAACCAAAGCGCACATAGTCTTCTTATATGTCATATAGTAAGCATTAAAGTTGGTAAACAAGGTCTAGACATATTCAAACTAGACAAATCATGTATCTACCCCCTAACCCCTAAACTCTATCTTATGACGAAGTCAAGCATGAAGATTAAGTGGTTTTGGGTTTCAAACATGGAAATTTTGAAAACCTCCCAAAAACTTCATTTTAGGGTGACTAAG
Source organism: Lolium multiflorum (assembly GCA_030979885.1). Taxonomy (NCBI): domain Eukaryota; kingdom Viridiplantae; phylum Streptophyta; class Magnoliopsida; order Poales; family Poaceae; genus Lolium; species Lolium multiflorum. The sequence goes on along the minus strand of CM061748.1, from coordinate 196,702,807 downwards.
AAGGATACAGGCTTCCCTTTTCATTTTCATGTTCTATACTTGTTTAAATCTTGGTCAAACCTAGGATTTGACCATGATTCAAATGTGCATCAAAATTCCAAAAAAATCAGAAAAATGAAAAACCAAAGCAAAGCACATAGTTTTCTTATGTCATATAGTAAGCATTAAAGTTGATAAACAAGGGTCTAGACATATTCAAACAAGAAAAATCATGTATCTACCCCCTAACCCTAAACTTTGTCTTATGTAGTCAAGCATGAAGAGAAGTGGTTTTGGGTTTCAAATATGGAAATTTCAAAAACCTATCAAAAGCTTCATTTTAGAGTGACTAAGAAGGATCCATGCTTGCCTTTTCATTTTCATATTTGAAACTTGTTTAAATCATTGTCAAACCTAGGATTTGACCAAGATTTAAATTGGCATAAAATTAAAAAATCGGAAAAATGAAAAACAAAAGCACATAGTCTTCTTATGTCACATATATATATATTAAGCATTCAAAAGTTGATAAACAAGGTCTAGCTAGACATATTCAAATAAGACAAATCATGTATCTACCCCTCTAACCCTAAACTCTGTCTTATGAAGTCAAGCATGAAGAGAAGTGGTTTTAGGTTTCAAACATGGAAATTTCAAAAACCTCCCAAAAACTTCATTTTAGAGTGACTAAGAAGGATACATGTTTCCCTTTTCATTTTCATGTTTTAAACTTGTTTAAATCTTGGTCAAACCTAGGATTTGACCAAGATACAAATAGGCACAAAAAATGAAAAACAAAAAGCACATAGTGTTCTTATGTCATATCGTAAGCATTCAAGTTGATAAACAAGGTCTAGATATATCCAAACCAGACAAATCATGTATATATGTACCCCGTGTCGATCTTATGAAGTCTAGCATGAAGAAAAGTCGTTTTGGCCGGGTTTCAAACATGGAAATTTCAAGAACATCCCAAAAGCTTCATTTTAGAGCGACTAAGAAGGATCCAGGCTTACCTTTCCATTTTCATGATTTAAACTTGTTTAAATCTTGGTCAAATCTTGCTCAAGCATGAAGATAAGTGGTTTTGGGTTTCAAACATGGAAATTTCAAAAACCTCCCGAAAACTTCATTTTAGGGTGACTAAGAAGGATACAGGCTTCCCTTTTCATTTTCATGTTCTATATATACTTGTTTAAATCTTGGTCAAACCTAGGATTTGACCAAGATTCAAATGTGCATCAAAATTCTAAAAAAATCAGAAAAATGAAAAACCAAAGCACATAGTCTTCTTATGTCATATAGTAAGCATTAAAGTTGATAAACATGGTCTAGACATATTCAAACCATACAAATCATGTATCTACCCCTAACCCCTAAACTATGTCTTATGAAGTCAAGCATGAAGAGAAGTGGTTTTGGGTTTCAAACATGGAAATTTCAAAAACTGCCCAAAAACTTCATTTTAGAGTGACTAAGAAGGACACATGCTTCGCTTTTCATTTTCATGTTTTAAACTTGTTTAAATCTTGGTCAAACCTAGGATTTGATGAACATGGTCTAGACATATTCAAACCAGACAAATCATGTATCTACCCCCTATCGACCCTAAACTTCGTCTTATGAAGTCAAGCATGAAGAGAAGTGGTTTTGGGTTTCAAACATGGAAATTTCAAAAACCTCCCAAAATTAAAGCTTCATTTTAGAGTGACTAGTTAAGAAGGATCCAGGCTTACCTTTTCATTTTCATGTTTTAAACTTGTTTAAATCTTGTTCAAACCTAGGATTTAACCAATATTCAAATGGGCATAAAATAAAAAATAAATAAAATAAAAAACCAAAGCACATAGTCTTCTTATGTCATATAGTAAGCATTCAAGTTGATAAACAAGGTCTAGACATATTCAAACCAGACAAATCATGTACCCCTAACCCTAAACTTTGTCTTAATTATATATGAAGTCAAGCATGAAGCAGAGAAGTGTGGTTTTGGGTTTCAAACATGGAAATTTCAAAAACCTCCCAAAAAGCTTCATTTTAATTAGACTGGCTGGTTAATTAAGAAGGATCCATGATTAATTACCTTTTCATTGTCATGTTTTAAACTTGTTTAAATCTTGGTCGAACCTAGGATTTGACCAAGATTCAAATGGGCATAAAAATTCAGAAAAAAATCGAAAGAATGAAAAACCAAAGCACATAGCCTTCTTATGTCATATAGTAAGCATTCAAGTTGATAAACATGGTCTAGACATATTCAAACCAGAAAAATCATGTATCTACCCCTAACCCTAAACTCTGTCTTATGAAGTCAAGCATGAAAAGAAGTACGGTGGTTTTGGGTTTCAAACATGGTAAATTCAAGAACCTCCCAAAAGCTTCATTTTAGAGTTACTAAGAGAAAGATCCAGACTTAATTACCTTATCATTTTCACATGTTAAACTTGTTTAAATCTTGCTCAACAAACCTAGGATCTTTGACCAAGATTCAAATGGGCATAAAAATTATTCAGACAAAAAATCTAAAGAATGAAAAACCAAAGCACATAGCCTTCTTAATTATGTCATATAGTAAACACTCAAGTTGATAAACAAGGTCTAGACATATTCAAACCAGAAAAATCATGTGTATATCTACCCCTACCCCTAAACTCTGTCTTATGAAGTCAATCATGAAGAGAATTGGTTTTGGGTTTCAAACATGGAAATTTCAAGTACGTCCCAAAAGCTTCATATATTTTAGAGTGACTAATTAAGAAGGATGTTGGATTCCGTTTTCATTTTCATGCTTGAAACTTGTTTAAATCTTGGTTGAACCTAGGATTTGACCAGAATCAAATGTGCATAAAATTCTTAAAAAAATAGAAAAATGGAAAACAAAAGCACATGGTCTTCTTATGTCATATAGTAAGCATTCAAGTTGATAAACAAGGTTTATACATATTCAAACCAGACAAATCATGTATCTACCCCCTATCGACCCTAAACTCGGTCTTATGAAGTCTAGCATGAGGAGAAGTCGTTTTGGGTTTCAAACGTTTAAGCCAAAAGCCCCATTTCAAATATTTCAAACTTATTCAAATTTGGTTCAAATTTGAAAGACACACAAGTTATAGCACACATAGTGCATACATTCTCACACATACTGCACTAGATGCTAACCCGGCCTATAGTTTGAGGCCATTGGATGAGGTCGAAAAAAATCTTGGATTAGAAATGGGGTTGTTCGAACCCCGTAGTTGGATTTTTTGAACCTTGATCTGTAGTACTGGGCAAAACCCTAGTTTAACCTATTTAATTATAGATTCGTAGGTCGATTTTTCTACCTTTTTATTATTACTATGCAGCACATGTGTGTTTGCCCGTCGAGTGAAACTCGGAGGAAGAGGGATCACTCGGAAGGAGAGAAGAAGGGAGAGAATTATGGTGTCTCCCCTTTTTCGGGTGATGATGTTGACTTTTGTGCAGGGTTTGTCAGTGAGCAGGAGGTGCGAGCGAGCGAGCGAGTCGAGCGAGGCCGAGAATGAGAGAGATTTTTTTTTTAGAGGGACGACCGAAGGATCCAGAAGGACCCACAGACTTCCAATACGCATCCTGATGCGTCTTTCTCTTGACAAAGAAAATGGCTGGGAGTTTGCGTACCTATTGCACGTGACTTGTGCTCACTGAAGTGTGGGACCTCACGCATGGGCACCACACGTAAGTGACAGACCTGTTGGTGTAAAAACTCGGTTGATTATTATAGTGCATTAGAACAAAGTTTCCTATGGATTCAAGGGTAGGAAATCCAAGTTAACTCATTTACATGACATTATTTTTTCCATGAAGCAAAGTTAACGCACCTATCAATTGGTACATTTTGGAGTGACTAAGAAGGATCCAGGCTTACTTATTCGTTTTCACGTGTAAAACTTGTCTAAATCTTGGTCAAACAAAATTGGCAGAAAATTCAAAAAAAAACAGAAAAATGAAAAACCAAAGCACATAGTCTTCTTATGTCATGTAGTAAGCATTAAAGTTGATAAACAAGGTCTAGACATATTCAAACCATACTAATCATGTATCTACCCGCTAACCCCTAAACTATGTCTTAAGAAGTCAAGAATGAAGAGAAGTGGTTTTGGGTTTCAAACATGGACATTTCAAAAACCTCCCAAAACTTCATTTTAGGGTGAGTAAGAAGGATACAGGCTTCCCTTTTCATTTTCATGTTCTATACTTGTTTAAATCTTGGTCAAACCTAGGATTTGACCAAGATTCAAATGGGCACAAAAAAATAAAAAAAAGCACATAGTGTTCTTATGTCATATCATAAGCATTCAAGTTGATAAACAAGGTCTAGATATATCCAAATTAACCAGACAAATCATGTATCTACCCCCTATCGTCCCTACTTCGTCTTATGAAGTCAAGCATGAAGAGAAGTGGTTTTGGGTTTCAAACATGGAAATTTCAAAAACCTCCCAAAATTCAGCTTCATTTTAGAGCGACTAAGAAGGATCGATGCTTTTACCTTTTCATTTCCATGTTTTAAACTTATTTAAATCTTGGTCAAACCTAGGATTTGACCAAGATTCAAATGGGCATAAAAATTCAAACAAAAAATCTAAAGAATGAAAAACCAAAGCACATAGCCTTCTTAATTATGTCATATAGTAAACACTCAAGTTGATAAATAAGGTCTAGACATATTCAAACCAGAAAAATCATGTGTATATCTACCCCTAACCCTAAACTCTGTATTATGAAGTCAATCTCTAGGATTTGACCAAGATTCAAATGGGCATAAAATAAAAAAAACATAAAAATGAAAAACCAAAGCGCACATAGTCTTCTTATATGTCATATAGTAAGCATTAAAGTTGATAAACAAGGTCTGGACATATTCAAACTAGCTAGACAAATCATGTATCTACCCCCTAACCCCTAAACTCTGTCTTATGACGAAGTCAAGCATGAAGATAAGTGGTTTTGGGTTTCAAACATGGAAATTTCAAAAACCTCCCAAAAACTTCATTTTAGGGTGACTAAGAAGGATACAGGCTTCCATTTTCATTTCCATGTTCTATACTTGTTTAAATCTTGGTCAAACCTAGGATTTGACCAAGATTCAAATGTGCATCAAAATTCAAAAAAAATCAGAAAAATGAAAAACCAAAGCACATAGTTTTCTTATGTCACATACATATATATAGTAAGCATTCAAAAGTTCATAAACAAGGTCTAGACATATTCAAACCAGACAAATCATGTACCCCCTAACCCTAAACTTTGTCTTAATTATATATGAAGTCAAGCATGAAGCAGAGAAGTGTGGTTTTGGGTTTCAAACATGGAAATTTCAAAAACCTCCCAAAAAGCTTCATTTTAATTAGACTGGCTGGTTAATTAAGAAGGATCCATGATTAATTACCTTTTCATTGTCATGTTTTAAACTTGTTTAAATCTTGGTCGAACCTAGGATTTGACCAAGATTCAAATGGGCATAAAAATTCAGAAAAAAATCGAAAGAATGAAAAACCAAAGCACATAGCCTTCTTATGTCATATAGTAAGCATTCAAGTTGATAAACATGGTCTAGACATATTCAAACCAGAAAAATCATGTATCTACCCCTAACCCTAAACTCTGTCTTATGAAGTCAAGCATGAAAAGAAGTACGGTGGTTTTGGGTTTCAAACATGGTAAATTCAAGAACCTCCCAAAAGCTTCATTTTAGAGTTACTAAGAGAAAGATCCAGACTTAATTACCTTATCATTTTCACATGTTAAACTTGTTTAAATCTTGCTCAACAAACCTAGGATTTTACCAAGATTCTCAAATGGGCATAAAAATCAAAAAATGAAATACCAATGCACATAGTCCTCTTATGTCATATAGCTAGTAAGCATTCAAGTTGATAAACAAGGTCTAGACATATTCAAACTAGCTAGACAAATCATGTATCTACCCCCTAATTAAAACCCCTAAACTCTGTCTTATGACGAAGTCAAGCATGAAGATAAGTGGTTTTAGGTTTCAAACATGGAAATTTCAAAAACCTCCCAAAATTCAGCTTCATTTTAGAGCGACTAAGAAGGATCGATGCTTTTACCTTTTCATTTCCATGTTTTAAACTTATTTAAATCTTGGTCAAACCTAGGATTTGACCAAGATTCAAATGGGCATAAAAATTATTCAGACAAAAAATCTAAAGAATGAAAAACCAAAGCACATAGCCTTCTTAATTATGTCATATAGTAAACACTCAAGTTGATAAACAAGGTCTAGACATATTCAAACCAGAAAAATCATGTGTATATCTACCCCTACCCCTAAACTCTGTCTTATGAAGTCAATCATGAAGAGAATTGGTTTTGGGTTTCAAACATGGAAATTTCAAGTACGTCCCAAAAGCTTCATATATTTTAGAGTGACTAATTAAGAAGGATCTTGGATTACGTTTTCATTTTCATGCTTGAAACTTGTTTAAATCTTGGTTGAACCTAGGATTTGACCAGAATCAAATGTGCATAAAATTCTTAAAAAAATAGAAAAATGAAAAACAAAAGCACATGGTCTTCTTATGTCATATAGTAAGCATTCAAGTTGATAAACAAGGTTTAGACATATTCAAACCAGACAAATCATGTATCTACCCCTAACCCTAAACTCGGTCTTATGAAGTCTAGCATGAGGAGAAGTCGTTTTGGGTTTCAAACGTTTAAGCCAAAAGCCCCATTTCAAATATTTCAAACTTATTCAAATTTGGTTCAAATTTGAAAGACACACAAGTTATAGCACACATAGTGCATACATTCTCACACATACTGCACTAGATGCTAACCCGGCCTATAGTTTGAGGCCATTGGATGAGGTCGAAAAAATCTTGGATTAGAAATGGGGTTGTTCGAACCCCGTAGTTGGATTTTTTGAACCTTGATCTGTAGTACTGGGCAAAACCCTAGTTTAACCTATTTAATTATAGATTCGTAGGTCGATTTTTCTACCTTTTTATTATTACTATGCAGCACATGTGTGTTTGCCCGTCGAGTGAAACTCGGAGGAAGAGGGATCACTCGGAAGGAGAGAAGAAGGGAGAGAATTATGGTGTCTCCCCTTTTTGGGTGATGATGTTGACTTTTGTGCAGGGTTTGTCAGTGAGCAGGAGGTGCGAGCGAGCGAGCGAGTCGAGCGAGGCCGAGAATGAGAGAGATTTTTTTTAGAGGGACGACCGAAGGATCCAGAAGGACCCACAGACTTCCAATACGCATCCTGATGCGTCTTTCTCTTGACAAAGAAAATGGCTGGGAGTTTGCGTACCTATTGCACGTGACTTGTGCTCACTGAAGTGTGGGACCTCACGCATGGGCACCACACGTAAGTGACAGACCTGTTGGTGTAAAAACTCGGTTGATTATTATAGTGCATTAGAACAAAGTTTCCTATGGATTCAAGGGTAGGAAATCCAAGTTAACTCATTTACATGACATTATTTTTTCCATGAAGCAAAGTTAACGCACCTATCAATTGGTACATTTTGGAGTGACTAAGAAGGATCCAGGCTTACTTATTCGTTTTCACGTGTAAAACTTGTCTAAATCTTGGTCAAACAAAATTGGCAGAAAATTCAAAAAAAAACAGAAAAATGAAAAACCAAAGCACATAGTCTTCTTATGTCATGTAGCTAGTAAGCATTAAAGTTGATAAACAAGGTCTAGACATATTCAAACCATACTAATCATGTATCTACCCCCTAACCCCTAAACTCTATCTTATGACGAAGTCAAGCATGAAGATTAAGTGGTTTTGGGTTTCAAACATGGAAATTTTGAAAACCTCCCAAAAACTTCATTTTAGGGTGACTAAGAAGGATACAGGCTTCCCTTTTCATTTTCATGTTCTATACTTGTTTAAATCTTGGTCAAACCTAGGATTTGACCATGATTCAAATGTGCATCAAAATTCCAAAAAAATCAGAAAAATGAAAAACCAAAGCACATAGTTTTCTTATGTCATATAGTAAGCATTAAAGTTGATAAACAAGGGTCTAGACATATTCAAACAAGAAAAATCATGTATCTACCCCCTAACCCTAAACTTTGTCTTATGTAGTCAAGCATGAAGAGAAGTGGTTTTGGGTTTCAAATATGGAAATTTCAAAAACCTATCAAAAGCTTCATTTTAGAGTGACTAAGAAGGATCCATGCTTGCCTTTTCATTTTCATATTGAAACTTGTTTAAATCATTGTCAAACCTAGGATTTGACCAAGATTTAAATTGGCATAAAATTAAAAAATCGGAAAAATGAAAAACAAAAGCACATAGTCTTCTTATGTCACATATATATATAGTAAGCATTCAAAAGTTGATAAACAAGGTCTAGCTAGACATATTCAAATAAGACAAATCATGTATCTACCCCTCTAACCCTAAACTCTGTCTTATGAAGTCAAGCATGAAGAGAAGTGGTTTTAGGTTTCAAACATGGAAATTTCAAAAACCTCCCAAAAACTTCATTTTAGAGTGACTAAGAAGGATACATGTTTCCCTTTTCATTTTCATGTTTTAAACTTGTTTAAATCTTGGTCAAACCTAGGATTTGACCAAGATACAAATAGGCACAAAAAATGAAAAACAAAAAGCACATAGTGTTCTTATGTCATATCGTAAGCATTCAAGTTGATAAACAAGGTCTAGATATATCCAAACCAGACAAATCATGTATATATGTACCCCGTGTCGATCTTATGAAGTCTAGCATGAAGAAAAGTCGTTTTGGCCGGGTTTCAAACATGGAAATTTCAAGAACATCCCAAAAGCTTCATTTTAGAGCGACTAAGAAGGATCCAGGCTTACCTTTCCATTTTCATGATTTAAACTTGTTTAAATCTTGGTCAAATCTTGCTCAAGCATGAAGATAAGTGGTTTTGGGTTTCAAACATGGAAATTTCAAAAACCTCCCAAAAACTTCATTTTAGGGTGACTAAGAAGGATACAGGCTTCCCTTTTCATTTTCATGTTCTATATATACTTGTTTAAATCTTGGTCAAACCTAGGATTTGACCAAGATTCAAATGTGCATCAAAATTCTAAAAAAATCAGAAAAATGAAAAACCAAAGCACATAGTCTTCTTATGTCATATAGTAAGCATTAAAGTTGATAAACATGGTCTAGACATATTCAAACCATACAAATCATGTATCTACCCCTAACCCCTAAACTATGTCTTATGAAGTCAAGCATGAAGAGAAGTGGTTTTGGGTTTCAAACATGGAAATTTCAAAACCTCCCAAAAACTTCATTTTAGAGTGACTAAGAAGGACACATGCTTCCCTTTTCATTTTCATGTTTTAAACTTGTTTAAATCTTGGTCAAACCTAGGATTTGATGAACATGGTCTAGACATATTCAAACCAGACAAATCATGTATCTACCCCCTATCGACCCTAAACTTCGTCTTATGAAGTCAAGCATGAAGAGAAGTGGTTTTGGGTTTCAAACATGGAAATTTCAAAAACCTCCCAAAATTAAAGCTTCATTTTAGAGTGACTAGTTAAGAAGGATCCAGGCTTACCTTTTCATTTTCATGTTTTAAACTTGTTTAAATCTTGTTCAAACCTAGGATTTAACCAATATTCAAATGGGCATAAAATAAAAAATAAATAAAATAAAAAACCAAAGCACATAGTCTTCTTATGTCATATAGTAAGCATTCAAGTTCATAAACAAGGTCTAGACATATTCAAACCAGACAAATCATGTACCCCTAACCCTAAACTTTGTCTTAATTATATATGAAGTCAAGCATGAAGCAGAGAAGTGTGGTTTTGGGTTTCAAACATGGAAATTTCAAAAACCTCCCAAAAAGCTTCATTTTAATTAGACTGGCTGGTTAATTAAGAAGGATCCATGATTAATTACCTTTTCATTGTCATGTTTTAAACTTGTTTAAATCTTGGTCGAACCTAGGATTTGACCAAGATTCAAATGGGCATAAAAATTCAGAAAAAAATCGAAAGAATGAAAAACCAAAGCACATAGCCTTCTTATGTCATATAGTAAGCATTCAAGTTGATAAACATGGTCTAGACATATTCAAACCAGAAAAATCATGTATCTACCCCTAACCCTAAACTCTGTCTTATGAAGTCAAGCATGAAAAGAAGTACGGTGGTTTTGGGTTTCAAACATGGTAAATTCAAGAACCTCCCAAAAGCTTCATTTTAGAGTTACTAAGAGAAAGATCCAGACTTAATTACCTTATCATTTTCACATGTTAAACTTGTTTAAATCTTGCTCAACAAACCTAGGATTTTACCAAGATTCTCAAATGGGCATAAAAATCAAAAAATGAAATACCAATGCACATAGTCCTCTTATGTCATATAGCTAGTAAGCATTCAAGTTGATAAACAAGGTCTAGACATATTCAAACTAGCTAGACAAATCATGTATCTACCCCCTAATTAAAACCCCTAAACTCTGTCTTATGACGAAGTCAAGCATGAAGATAAGTGGTTTTAGGTTTCAAACATGGAAATTTCAAAAACCTCCCAAAATTCAGCTTCATTTTAGAGCGACTAAGAAGGATCGATGCTTTTACCTTTTCATTTCCATGTTTTAAACTTATTTAAATCTTGGTCAAACCTAGGATTTGACCAAGATTCAAATGGGCATAAAAATTATTCAGACAAAAAATCTAAAGAATGAAAAACCAAAGCACATAGCCTTCTTAATTATGTCATATAGTAAACACTCAAGTTGATAAACAAGGTCTAGACATATTCAAACCAGAAAAATCATGTGTATATCTACCCCTACCCCTAAACTCTGTCTTATGAAGTCAATCATGAAGAGAATTGGTTTTGGGTTTCAAACATGGAAATTTCAAGTACGTCCCAAAAGCTTCATATATTTTAGAGTGACTAATTAAGAAGGATCTTGGATTACGTTTTCATTTTCATGCTTGAAACTTGTTTAAATCTTGGTTGAACCTAGGATTTGACCAGAATCAAATGTGCATAAAATTCTTAAAAAATAGAAAAATGAAAAACAAAAGCACATGGTCTTCTTATGTCATATAGTAAGCATTCAAGTTGATAAACAAGGTTTAGACATATTCAAACCAGACAAATCATGTATCTACCCCTAACCCTAAACTCGGTCTTATGAAGTCTAGCATGAGGAGAAGTCGTTTTGGGTTTCAAACGTTTAAGCCAAAAGCCCCATTTCAAATATTTCAAACTTATTCAAATTTGGTTCAAATTTTAAAGACACACAAGTTATAGCACACATAGTGCATACATTCTCACACATACTGCACTAGATGCTAACCCGGCCTATAGTTTGAGGCCATTGGATGAGGTCGAAAAAAATCTTGGATTAGAAATGGGGTTGTTCGAACCCCGTAGTTGGATTTTTTGAACCTTGATCTGTAGTACTGGGCAAAACCCTAGTTTAACCTATTTAATTATAGATTCGTAGGTCGATTTTTCTACCTTTTTATTATTACTATGCAGCACATGTGTGTTTGCCCGTCGAGTGAAACTCGGAGGAAGAGGGATCACTCGGAAGGAGAGAAGAAGGGAGAGAATTATGGTGTCTCCCCTTTTTCGGGTGATGATGTTGACTTTTGTGCAGGGTTTGTCAGTGAGCAGGAGGTGCGAGCGAGCGAGCGAGCGAGTCGGCGAGGAGAATGAGAGAGATTTTTTTTTTAGAGGGACGACCGAAGGATCCAGAAGGACCCACAGACTTCCAATACGCATCCTGATGCGTCTTTCTCTTGACAAAGAAAATGGCTGGGAGTTTGCGTACCTATTGCACGTGACTTGTGCTCACTGAAGTGTGGGACCTCACGCATGGGCACCACACGTAAGTGACAGACCTGTTGGTGTAAAAACTCGGTTGATTATTATAGTGCATTAGAACAAAGTTTCCTATGGATTCAAGGGTAGGAAATCCAAGTTAACTCATTTACATGACATTATTTTTTCCATGAAGCAAAGTTAACGCACCTATCAATTGGTACATTTTGGAGTGACTAAGAAGGATCCAGGCTTACTTATTCGTTTTCACGTGTAAAACTTGTCTAAATCTTGGTCAAACAAAATTGGCAGAAAATTCAAAAAAAAACAGAAAAATGAAAAACCAAAGCACATAGTCTTCTTATGTCATGTAGTAAGCATTAAAGTTGATAAACAAGGTCTAGACATATTCAAACCATACTAATCATGTATCTACCCCCTAACCCCTAAACTCTATCTTATGACGAAGTCAAGCATGAAGATTAAGTGGTTTTGGGTTTCAAACATGGAAATTTTGAAAACCTCCCAAAAACTTCATTTTAGGGTGACTAAGAAGGATACAGGCTTCCCTTTTCATTTTCATGTTCTATACTTGTTTAAATCTTGGTCAAACCTAGGATTTGACCATGATTCAAATGTGCATCAAAATTCCAAAAAAATCAGAAAAATGAAAAACCAAAGCACATAGTTTTCTTATGTCATATAGTAAGCATTAAAGTTGATAAACAAGGGTCTAGACATATTCAAACAAGAAAAATCATGTATCTACCCCCTAACCCTAAACTTTGTCTTATGTAGTCAAGCATGAAGAGAAGTGGTTTTGGGTTTCAAATATGGAAATTTCAAAAACCTATCAAAAGCTTCATTTTAGAGTGACTAAGAAGGATCCATGCTTGCCTTTTCATTTTCATATTCGAAACTTGTTTAAATCATTGTCAAACCTAGGATTTGACCAAGATTTAAATTGGCATAAAATTAAAAAATCGGAAAAATGAAAAACAAAAGCACATAGTCTTCTTATGTCACATATATATATAGTAAGCATTCAAAAGTTGATAAACAAGGTCTAGCTAGACATATTCAAATAAGACAAATCATGTATCTACCCCTCTAACCCTAAACTCTGTCTTATGAAGTCAAGCATGAAGAGAAGTGGTTTTAGGTTTCAAACATGGAAATTTCAAAAACCTCCCAAAAACTTCATTTTAGAGTGACTAAGAAGGATACATGTTTCCCTTTTCATTTTCATGTTTTAAACTTGTTTAAATCTTGGTCAAACCTAGGATTTGACCAAGATACAAATAGGCACAAAAAATGAAAAACAAAAAGCACATAGTGTTCTTATGTCATATCGTAAGCATTCAAGTTGATAAACAAGGTCTAGATATATCCAAACCAGACAAATCATGTATATATGTACCCCGTGTCGATCTTATGAAGTCTAGCATGAAGAAAAGTCGTTTTGGCCGGGTTTCAAACATGGAAATTTCAAGAACATCCCAAAAGCTTCATTTTAGAGCGACTAAGAAGGATCCAGGCTTACCTTTCCATTTTCATGATTTAAACTTGTTTAAATCTTGGTCAAATCTTGCTCAAGCATGAAGATAAGTGGTTTTGGGTTTCAAACATGGAAATTTCAAAAACCTCCAAAAACTTCATTTTAGGGTGACTAAGAAGGATACAGGCTTCCCTTTTCATTTTCATGTTCTATATATACTTGTTTAAATCTTGGTCAAACCTAGGATTTGACCAAGATTCAAATGTGCATCAAAATTCTAAAAAAATCAGAAAAATGAAAAACCAAAGCACATAGTCTTCTTATGTCATATAGTAAGCATTAAAGTTGATAAACATGGTCTAGACATATTCAAACCATACAAATCATGTATCTACCCCCTAACCCCTAAACTATGTCTTATGAAGTCAAGCATGAAGAGAAGTGGTTTTGGGTTTCAAACATGGAAATTTCAAAAACTGCCCAAAAACTTCATTTTAGAGTGACTAAGAAGGACACATGCTTCCCTTTTCATTTTCATGTTTTAAACTTGTTTAAATCTTGGTCAAACCTAGGATTTGATGAACATGGTCTAGACATATTCAAACCAGACAAATCATGTATCTACCCCCTATCGACCCTAAACTTCGTCTTATGAAGTCAAGCATGAAGAGAAGTGGTTTTGGGTTTCAAACATGGAAATTTCAAAAACCTCCCAAAATTAAAGCTTCATTTTAGAGTGACTAGTTAAGAAGGATCCAGGCTTACCTTTTCATTTTCATGTTTTAAACTTGTTTAAATCTTGTTCAAACCTAGGATTTAACCAATATTCAAATGGGCATAAAATAAAAAATAAATAAAATAAAAAACCAAAGCACATAGTCTTCTTATGTCATATAGTAAGCATTCAAGTTCATAAACAAGGTCTAGACATATTCAAACCAGACAAATCATGTACCCCTAACCCTAAACTTTGTCTTAATTATATATGAAGTCAAGCATGAAGCAGAGAAGTGTGGTTTTGGGTTTCAAACATGGAAATTTCAAAAACCTCCCAAAAAGCTTCATTTTAATTAGACTGGCTGGTTAATTAAGAAGGATCCATGATTAATTACCTTTTCATTGTCATGTTTTAAACTTGTTTAAATCTTGGTCGAACCTAGGATTTGACCAAGATTCAAATGGGCATAAAAATTCAGAAAAAATCGAAAGAATGAAAAACCAAAGCACATAGCCTTCTTATGTCATATAGTAAGCATTCAAGTTGATAAACATGGTCTAGACATATTCAAACCAGAAAAATCATGTATCTACCCCTAACCCTAAACTCTGTCTTATGAAGTCAAGCATGAAAAGAAGTACGGTGGTTTTGGGTTTCAAACATGGTAAATTCAAGAACCTCCCAAAAGCTTCATTTTAGAGTTACTAAGAGAAAGATCCAGACTTAATTACCTTATCATTTTCACATGTTAAACTTGTTTAAATCTTGCTCAACAAACCTAGGATCTTTGACCAAGATTCAAATGGGCATAAAAATTATTCAGACAAAAAATCTAAAGAATGAAAAACCAAAGCACATAGCCTTCTTAATTATGTCATATAGTAAACACTCAAGTTGATAAACAAGGTCTAGACATATTCAAACCAGAAAAATCATGTGTATATCTACCCCTACCCCTAAACTCTGTCTTATGAAGTCAATCATGAAGAGAATTGGTTTTGGGTTTCAAACATGGAAATTTCAAGTACGTCCCAAAAGCTTCATATATTTTAGAGTGACTAATTAAGAAGGATGTTGGATTCCGTTTTCATTTTCATGCTTGAAACTTGTTTAAATCTTGGTTGAACCTAGGATTTGACCAGAATCAAATGTGCATAAAATTCTTAAAAAAATAGAAAAATGGAAAACAAAAGCACATGGTCTTCTTATGTCATATAGTAAGCATTCAAGTTGATAAACAAGGTTTATACATATTCAAACCAGACAAATCATGTATCTACCCCCTATCGACCCTAAACTCGGTCTTATGAAGTCTAGCATGAGGAGAAGTCGTTTTGGGTTTCAAACGTTTAAGCCAAAAGCCCCATTTCAAATATTTCAAACTTATTCAAATTTGGTTCAAATTTGAAAGACACACAAGTTATAGCACACATAGTGCATACATTCTCACACATACTGCACTAGATGCTAACCCGGCCTATAGTTTGAGGCCATTGGATGAGGTCGAAAAAAATCTTGGATTAGAAATGGGGTTGTTCGAACCCCGTAGTTGGATTTTTTGAACCTTGATCTGTAGTACTGGGCAAAACCCTAGTTTAACCTATTTAATTATAGATTCGTAGGTCGATTTTTCTACCTTTTTATTATTACTATGCAGCACATGTGTGTTTGCCCGTCGAGTGAAACTCGGAGGAAGAGGGATCACTCGGAAGGAGAGAAGAAGGGAGAGAATTATGGTGTCTCCCCTTTTTCGGGTGATGATGTTGACTTTTGTGCAGGGTTTGTCAGTGAGCAGGAGGTGCGAGCGAGCGCGCGAGTCGAGCGAGGCCGAGAATGAGAGATTTTTTTTTAGAGGGACGACCGAAGGATCCAGAAGGACCCACAGACTTCCAATACGCATCCTGATGCGTCTTCTCTTGACAAAGAAAATGGCTGGGAGTTTGCGTACCTATTGCACGTGACTTGTGCTCACTGAAGTGTGGGACCTCACGCATGGGCACCACACGTAAGTGACAGACCTGTTGGTGTAAAAACTCGGTTGATTATTATAGTGCATTAGAACAAAGTTTCCTATGGATTCAAGGGTAGGAAATCCAAGTTAACTCATTTACATGACATTATTTTTTCCATGAAGCAAAGTTAACGCACCTATCAATTGGTACATTTTGGAGTGACTAAGAAGGATCCAGGCTTACTTATTCGTTTTCACGTGTAAAACTTGTCTAAATCTTGGTCAAACAAAATTGGCAGAAAATTCAAAAAAAAACAGAAAAATGAAAAACCAAAGCACATAGTCTTCTTATGTCATGTAGTAAGCATTAAAGTTGATAAACAAGGTCTAGACATATTCAAACCATACTAATCATGTATCTACCCGCTAACCCCTAAACTATGTCTTAAGAAGTCAAGAATGAAGAGAAGTGGTTTTGGGTTTCAAACATGGAAATTTCAAAAACCTCCCAAAAACTTCATTTTAGGGTGACTAAGAAGGATACAGGCTTCCATTTTCATTTCCATGTTCTATACTTGTTTAAATCTTGGTCAAACCTAGGATTTGACCAAGATTCAAATGTGCATCAAAATTCCAAAAAAATCAGAAAAATGAAAAACCAAAGCACATAGTTTTCTTATGTCACATACATATATATAGTAAGCATTCAAAAGTTCATAAACAAGGTCTAGACATATTCAAACCAGACAAATCATGTACCCCCTAACCCTAAACTTTGTCTTAATTATATATGAAGTCAAGCATGAAGCAGAGAAGTGTGGTTTTGGGTTTCAAACATGGAAATTTCAAAAACCTCCCAAAAAGCTTCATTTTAATTAGACTGGCTGGTTAATTAAGAAGGATCCATGATTAATTACCTTTTCATTGTCATGTTTTAAACTTGTTTAAATCTTGGTCGAACCTAGGATTTGACCAAGATTCAAATGGGCATAAAAATTCAGAAAAAAATCGAAAGAATGAAAGACCAAAGCACATAGCCTTCTTATGTCATATAGTAAGCATTCAAGTTGATAAACATGGTCTAGACATATTCAAACAAGACAAATCATGTATCTACCCCCTATCGACCCTAAACTTCGTCTTATGAAGTCAAGCATGAAGAGAAGTGGTTTTGGGTTTCAAAAAAGATCCAGACTTAATTACCTTATCATTTTCACATGTTAAACTTGTTTAAATCTTGCTCAACAAACCTAGGATTTTACCAAGATTCTCAAATGGGCATAAAAATCAAAAAATGAAATACCAATGCACATAGTCCTCTTATGTCATATAGCTAGTAAGCATTCAAGTTGATAAACAAGGTCTAGACATATTCAAACAAGACAAATCATGTATCTACCCCCTATCGACCCTAAACTTCGTCTTATGAAGTCAAGCATGAAGAGAAGTGGTTTTGGGTTTCAAAAACATGGAAATTTCAAAAACCTCCCAAAATTCAGCTTCATTTTAGAGCGACTAAGAAGGATCGATGCTTACCTTTTCATTTCCATGTTTTAAACTTGTTTAAATCTTGGTCAAATCTAGGATTTGACCAAGATTCAAATGGGCATAAAATAAAAAAACCGAAAAATGAAAAACCAAAGCGCACATAGTCTTCTTATATGTCATATAGTAAGCATTAAAGTTGATAATCAAGGTCTAGACATATTCAAACTAGCTAGACAAATCATGTATCTACCCCCTAAAACCCCTAAACTCTGTCTTATGACGAAGTCAAGCATGAAGATAAGTGGTTTTAGGTTTCAAACATGCATGGAAATTTCAAAAACCTTCCAAAAACTTCATTTTAGGGTGACTAATTAAGAAGGATACATGCTTCCCTTTTCATTTTCATGTTCTATATATACTTGTTTAAATCTTGGTCAAACCTAGCTAGGATTTGACCAAGATTCAAATGTGCATCAAAATTCCAAAAAATATCAGAAAAATGAAAAACCAAAGCACATAGTTTTCTTATGTCATATAGTAGCATTAAAGTTGATAAACAAGGTCTAGACATATTCAAACAAGAAAAATCATGTATCTACTCCCTAACCCTAAACTTTGTCTTATGTAGTCAAGCATGAAGAGAAGTGGTTTTGGGTTTCAAATATGGAAATTTCAAAAACCTACCAAAAGCTTCATTTTAGAGTGACTAAGAATGATCAATGCTTACCTTTTCATTTTCATATTTTAAACTTGTTAAAATCATTGTCAAACCAGGATTTGACCAAGATTTAAATGGGCATAAAATTTAAAAAATCAGAAAAATGAAAAACAAAAGCACATAGTCTTCTTATGTCACATATATATATAGTAAGAGCATTCAAAAGTTGACAAACAAGGTCTATACATATTCAAATAAGACAAATCATGTATCTACCCCTAACCCTAAACTCTGTCTTATGAAGTCAAGCATGAAGAGAAGTGGTTTTTGGTTTCAAACATGGAAATTTCAAAAACCTCCCAAAAGCTTCATTTTAGAGTGACTAAGAAGGATCCAGGCTTACCTTTTCATTTTCATGTTTTAAACTTGTTTAAATCTTGGTCAAACCTAGGATTTGACCAATATTAAAATGGGCATAAAATAAAAAAATAAAAAAAACCAAAGCACATAGTCTTCTTATGTCATATAGTAAGCATTCAAGTTCATAAACAAGGTCTAGACATATTCAAACCAGACAAATCATGTATCTACCCCCTATCGACCCTAAACTTCGTCTTATGAAGTCAAGCATGAAGAGAAGTGGTTTTGGGTTTCAAACATGGAAATTTCAAAAAACCAAAAGCTTCATTTTAGAGCGAGTAAGAAGGATCGATGCTTATCTTTTCATTTTCATGTTTTAAACTTATTTAAATCTTGGTCAAACCTAGGATTTGACCAAGATTCAAATGGGCATAAAAATTCAGACAAAAATCTAATTAAAGAATGAAAAACCAAAGCACGTACATAGCCTTCTTAATTATGTCATATAGTAAACATTCAAGTTGATAAACAAGGTCTAGACATATTCAAACCAGAAAAATCGTGTATCTACCCCTAACCCTAATTAAACTTTGTCTTATGAAGTCAAGCTTGAAGAAAAGTGGTTTTGAGTTTCAAGCATGCATGGAAATTTCGAGAACCTCCCAAAATAAAGCTTCATTTTAGAGTGACTACGAAGGATCCATGCTTACACCTTTTCATTTTCAAGTTTTAAACTTGTTTAAAACCTCGTCAAACCTGGGATTTGACCAAGATTCAAATGGGCATAAAATTCAAAAAAATAGATAAATGAAAAACCATAGCACATAGTCTTCTTATGTCATATAGTAAGCATTCAAGTGGATAAACAAGCTCTAGACATACTGAAACCAGACAAATCATGTATCTACCCCTATCCCTAAACTATGTCTTATGAAGTCTAGCATGAAAAGAAGTGGTTTTGGGTTTCAAACATGGAAATTTCAAAAACCTCCCAAAAGCTTCATTTTGGATTGACTAAGGAGGATCCAGGCTTACTTTTTCATTTTCATATTTTAAACTTGTTTAAATCTAGGTCAAACCTAGGATTTGACCAAGATTCAAATGGACATAAAAAATCAACAGTTTACAACAGCACACAAAATAAACATGAAATTACATCTAAATCCCTAACTTTTACATGGAGGACCCCAGGCTGAAAGCAAGAAATGCGATCGGGTCTTGAATCTTGATGCGTCTTCTCTTGACAAAGAAGATTGCTGGGAGTTTGCGTACGTACATCACGTCACTTGTGCTCACTGAAGTGTGGGACATGACGCATGCATGGGCAACACACGTAAGTGACATGGATTCAAGGGTAGGGAAGCCAAGAGAAAAAAACGAGAATTTGGACAAAAATAACCCAATCTTGCTAGTATGTCGAAAGTTTGTTTTTCCCAATCTTTTCGACTTTGGGTTATTTCTGTCTATTTTGCCGAAAAAACGAGGACAGAGACTGGAAACGGTGATGCATCTAGCTTCAGAGTACGCCAGATTAAGACTTCATGAGCAACACTAGTCTGACGTAAGTACAGTGTATACAGACAAGACAGGGACTAGACATTGCTACCCACGTCCCTCTGCGCCCCTTCAAAGAAATCATACTCCGTACTAGAATCTCGAAACGTAGGAATTAGTCTGACACGATTTCTGATTGTTTAATTCATAGGATTGCAATTTTCAGAATTCATTGACAATACATTTTTATACAAAAACAAAAAATCCTTCATTGTGTAACCGTATGTTACTACTAGTATTTCTTTTGGTTTTCACACGCAATCAAATGTTATTGGATCCAAATACCGTTGTTTCTCAATCCTATATATTTGGAGATGATCATCACTCTCTAATCATACAATTTTCATATTCCCGCACTTTGAAAATCTTGCGAATAATCAAAGCAGCCAAAATCTATGGTGTGTATTGTATATGTTTATGCCATGCTTAGTTTCATCGAATATTGTTTGGTTGCATCGCGGGGAAACCGCGTGAATTTAGATTAATTGTTGCATGTTTGTTTGTGGTGTGACCAACTGCTTTTGCAACGAAACAACCCCCCCACCATGTACGCATTGTTTGGGTCGCATGCATGATGTGTACATAATGTTAAAATAGAAATAATGTAGGAATTGAATATGATTGCATGTTGAATTAATCCTATATGAGAGAAATCACACAAATTTGAATTGCATGTTCTTTGGTTGTAGTGCTACACAAAAAACACGTGAATTAGTATGAATTATCATGTATTCAAGAATCAAAGGAGCCACTGAGATTTGAATCCCACAAAATTTCTATGAATTTTCTTCGAACCAAACAAGCCCAACAAGATTCCAAAGGAATATAATACAACGAATCAAACAACTTCCGTTGTTGGAATATTTCCTTAGGACATCAATCCAATAGAAACTATATGATCCAGTTTCAGCGACAATCTGGTCGGTGTAGGCTCGAGGAGGCCAATTGTATATATATGTTTGGACCCGGTTGGTTGAGTGATCATGCTCGTGACATCCAGCATGAAAGGTAAAATTCGGGCAAGGCCAGCGTGACGCCACAATACTTTTGAAATATTCAAAAGCGCGTAATATTTGTGAAATTTTAATAATAGCTACTACTTATGTGAATTTTTTTCGTTCATACGCTTATTGGGGGGTAGGCTAACCCTAATGGCCTCCTCAAGATCCCTACCTCTACCAAGGTTTCCCGAGTTCATCCACCTCGATGGGTTCCTTGCCACTTTCGACCATGTTGTGGGCATCATTTCGGGTTCCCGTACCACGGCCAGTCCTTTTCAGGAGTCCCGAACCCGATGCCATAATATTTGTTTGAAAAAAATTCAAGACCGCACAATATTTGTTGAAATAAATGAATAAGCATTTTTAAATAGCTAAATAAAAGAAGTACGAATTTTGAAAAATTTATTTTTTCTAAAACATTAATTGGAGCATTGACATGTTGAACCCACTTGTCGATTTTGCTATCAACATGACTAACTAGCTGATTAGATAACCAAGTGGTGAAATTTGCAACATATTAGACCACCACATGGTGGAAACTGCAAAAAAAATGTCCAAGTGGTGGTTTGTGCAACATATAGAGCAGTAGAGTATATGGTAGTACAAGATGAAGAGGCCTCCAAGATGAATGTGCACTGCCGTGGGCCCGTGGTAATATATCATGATGATGGCAAAGGATCTTTTCTCTGCTGAAACTGTCCAGAGCTGATTTGATGAGACAAAATACAGCTCCACGGCGTGCAAGGACAGTATACAGTACATTAGCTTCTTCTCGGGTCACACGCCTTCACGCCAGGTGCAGTAGTGCAGCAGAGACCAGAGAGAGAAGGCACGCCCGTAGTACTCGTATTATTGATTTCAATTCAAATTGTTTTTTTTGCCTGCTTCTCCGTCTTCTTCATCTCCATCTTCTCTGGCGACCCCGCCTACACCAGCAGCCCCTGCACCACCGCCGCCATGCCTTTTTCGGATCATCTCGAGCCACCTGTTTGATGGTACTAGTAGGAGTTGTTGACTTTTATCCATATCGCTCTACCAGCTGCCGCTCGCACTGTCCTCCAATACCTCATACCCAAACGCCAGCGTCCCACTACCACACCCCCACACCCACTTGACCGCATCCTTCCAATGGCGAGATCGATCAATGAGAGTGGCAGTTCTTGGGTGTTTCCTGATGGCCCCCTTGAAGAAATCGCATCCCGATGCGATGTCATCACCGCCGCGAGCCTCGTCGGTTCATGCAAGTTTTATCATGATTCAGCAACACAAAGTGTAGCTCTGCCTGCATCTCAGCCGTTTGGCATGCCCTGTGTTCTTCATACTCACCAAACTGAGGTACCGCCCGCGCACAATCCCTTCTACCGCGTCCACAAGTTCAAGCAGGAGGGTGCGCAGAAGGACAAGCAGCATGATGCAAAAGATCGCAAGGGTACCTTGTGCCAACTGACGCCGCTGGACAGGATCTCTTCCGATGCCGTGATTCCAGATGGTGGTACGGGCATGTGGGCAGGCGCGAATGGAGATTGGATCGCCCTTCTTGGCTTCCCCTGGAATTGGGAGCTTGTCAATGTGTACACTGGTCGCCGGATTCCTCTACCACCAATAAGTGAGTTTAAATCCACCCCGGATAAACTTGTGTTCGAGTCTAATGATCAACATCTTCAACTGCTGAAGATAGCTATTTGCCGAGTTCCAACAGCTGCTTCAAATTATACTAGTTTCTCTGTTCTTGCCATCTTCAACGCGGCAATTGCAGTCCTTCACTGTGCTTCTAGCAGATGGACAGTTCTTGACAACCAGTTCTTAGCGTACGGCTACTCCGATGCAATCATCCACAAGGGTATTGTATTTGCTGTAACTCAGACAGGCGAAGTTTATGCATGGAATCAACTTTCTTGGGGTAATTTTTCTCATCTCATATGATGTGTTTTCGCTATTACCTGCTAGTTTCAGATTTAGCTTTAGCCTTTTTCTTTTTGTTGTGCAGTTTTCGTGTCATGCCTGTACCTTTCCCCCTCTATATTCAATCAAAATCAGCAGCGATATGCCTTTGAGTCAAAATAAAGTACTCCCTCCGATCCAAATCAAATTGACTCAGCTTTGTCTAGCCAGTGCATCTAGCTAGACAAACTTGAGTCAATTAATTTGTGCATATCTAGCTAGACACATCCAGTTGAGTCAATTAATTTGGATCGGAGGCAGTATTTTAGCTACATCATTATTCATGTATGTAATGAACTAATCAAGTTTTGCTGAACTGACTTCAAGCTGTGCTTTCCTTTGCAAGGTCCTTTGTTGATCAGCACGGCACCTATTCCGCCAGAACTTGATGAACAAGGTCGGTACAATCTTGGCTCCTGGTGGTTAGCACGATCTCCTGATGGTTCTAGACTTTTTCTGGTCCATACCTGGGGCGTTACTGACGGGCGGGATTATACTGGACTGGTTCGGATTTTACCTGCTGCTGCTACCTCTGAGGGTCGTCATGGTCGCACTATTCGCGGGTATGGTAAGGGTTTACTTGGCTGCGAGGTGTACAGCATGGACACCAGTCAGTTGATGCCACCGAGGCCATGGAGGAGGATTATTTCCCTTGGATCATATTCTCTCTTCCTTGGAGTGAACTATCCGATTATCATTCCAGTAGAAGACGGGGCAGAACATGACCGTCCAAATATGGCGAGAAGCAACTCTGTTTACACATCGCACCATGCAGTAGGCCTTGCATATCCTCCTTCTCCAGAAATTTGCCGCTTCAGTTTGAATTCTGAAGACTGTACTGTTGGTTTCCAAACCAACATTAGATGGACATGGCGGCAGGTTCCGTTGTGGCTCATCCCAAGCTTCGCCAACGCCCGGCAATGGAACCTGCCTTCGCGTCACAGGTCCAGAAAGAAGGGCTGATGTACTTTATGTAATACTCGTGTTGTAATGCAAGATTTGTATCTGTTGAACTATTTCATTTGCATGTTTATCTCTACCTAGGCTACTCCCTTTCCGTAGTTGTGTTGTACTATCTGTTGAACTATTTCCTTTGCATGTTATCTCTACCTAGGCTACTCCTCCGTAGTTGTTAAATTGATGTAATGCTCCTACAATGCACGCTACACTGGGCGTGTGGCCTGTAATGTTATCAAACACCTTTTGTACTCGTTCTAGTAAGCATTTCACACTATAGCTCACATAATTAAAGTACTCCTACAACGTATTAGTTGAAAGATATCTCTCATAAGTAAGTACCCCTCTTTGAGCTTATGCGAAACATAAATGACTATTTTAGAAATATATACTCTCGACACAAGATTATATTAAAAACAATGGTACATAGTTCTATTAGAAAAAGAAAGTGTGAATAGTAGAATGATGGAGAAGTGTTTTTTGAGGTCTGTGCATAGCTAGTGTTCATGGTGCAAAAGCACTTAGACTAGTCACAATGGGAAGTATACTAGTCTATGATACAACACCTTCAATGCATAGTATCATGAATTAGTATCATGCAATGTTGCGAAAAACCAATTATTCATTTCTTTCCAAATAGACTAGCTTTGCGAGGATGACAAAACATTTCTTTATTGCCCTCTCGTATGAATCTCCTCCATACATCACCTCTCATACCGATTGAAAGCCATTCCAAATCGTTGGTTCAAGACCATGAATACCAAGCCAATTTTGTTAGCTAGTTGGACCACCCTCGGATTGAGAACCAACGGTTGAAAGAAAGGTGGGCGCCAACTCATATTTTTTTCTCGAGAGTCCGACACTTGATGTTGATTGCAAAGTTCACAAAGGCCAAAATTTTGACATCCTCTTTGTGCAAGTCTTGCCACCATCCAAACTCGGTTTTGAAGTACCAACCAAGAAAAAAAAAGCTTGCACTTTGGAGGACCCCATGGACCATGAAAATTTTGAAAAACTTCCAGTAAATCATGCATATTTCGATTTATATTTTGGTGAAGTTTCATTCGATTTGAATCATAGGTTTGTGAGCAAATATATATTTAGTTTAAACTAGTGCTCGAGTACGTAAGAATCTATTTAATCACAAGCTAGTCATCCGAATGGGATGAAATATTCATAGATTTTAAAACAAGGAATCTACATATTACTGGATTTTTTTTCAAAATTTTCTGAATAGTTTTTCTTTTTTAGCTTCGAAATAAGAGATAGTTTGGAACGTTGGATCTCAAATGGATGGTAGATGGTGGGACACAGTCACAATGTATCTTGGAAGCATCAAGTCACTGAAGCTCTGTCCGGTTTCCAAACCAAGCTAGGAAAGGCATTGAAAATGAAGTTCTGCTCTAAAACATTTCTCATTCCATTTTGGTGCTCGCGCGGTTGCATGCTGCCCACGTGTTAAGGTACGTGTCTCTGGCATGTAGAGAACTACGATTATTGGCGAAAAATATATCGAAATGGAAACTGTAAAAAAAAGCCCTCTCTGGTCAACCTGATGTGACGAGACATCACTGCACCAAACGTCGTCGCAAATTTATAGATGGGTGGCGTGCTAGTCTACCAACAGTCAAATCGGCGCCCAGTCGCAGCAGCAGCCTAGAGTACTACCTAGTTTTTGCCCCTTGCATGTCTATCATCTTCTTCTTCACCCCGTTACAAAAAAAAAACTTCTTCTTCACCCTCCCAGAATCACGCGCACGCGCAGGATCTCGATCCCCACCACGCCGCATCACTAGTACTACTCCGTATACCTTTCTCTCCTTACCCCGGCCGGCCGCGCGCCGCATCGTTCCTTCCATAGCGCTCGCCCTCTCCTCCGAAAACCCCAAGCGCAGTTGCATCCGCCATCCACCTAAATCCATCTTCACGTGATGGATTATTCTAGGCTTTGCCGGGGCGGCGGGGACGGCCACTTGGAGGCTCTCACCGGCGACAACATCAACCTCATCGCTGCGCATCTGGACGTTACCTACACCGTCCGACTTGCTGCATGTTCCAGGGAGCTCTACGACATGATCAGCAAGGATGAAGGTAAGATGCACCATTGGGATGAACCCTGCCTGCTGATGCCTCCGCCTGCTTATTGGTTCGATGAACACTGGGACGTGGCGAGAACATCTCGTCTGCATGATACCGTGTACGACCTGGTGCCCCTCGACCATCCTCGCCGTTCTGTCGCCCTGCCGTTCATGCACGACAGAAAATGGCTTGGCGCGAACGGTGACTGGATCGCCGCCGCCGATCATCATGAGTGGTGCCTCGTGAACGTCTACACCGAGCGACATATCCCCCTTCCATCCCTACCTGATTCGAAGATCGATCATAGTAGTTTTTCATATCAACCTGCATACTCTTTTAACTGGGGTCCAGCAATTGATTTGTTGAAGATTGTAATCTGCCAAGTGCCCACAAAAGGTGGGAGGTACGCAGATTACAAGCTCATCGCCTTGTTCGACAAAACGATTTTCTACCTTGAAGGGGGTGGCGACTGGAGAATGCTGGAGGCCCTTACACCTGCACCTGATTATCCAAATTACTGTGATGCCATTGAACTCCGTGGCCACGTTTTTGCGGTGGACGAAACTGACGGCTCCACGTACTTCTGGGACACCGCAAATGGTATTTTTTCAGTCCTTATGTTGCATTGCATGATACACTGCCTTAACCAATGAAGTTATTCATGAACTACCTTGTTTATATTTTACCTTTCTTATATGACTTAATGATCACACCCCCTTTTGCTGAATATGAATGAACCGTTGCTTGCAATGAATTAGTAGTACTAATTAGTCACCAACAAACATAGTATGCTCAGTATGTGATTGCATTCCTGAATTAGTAACTCTACGCCACTGCAGAATATGGGTGTAATTAACCAGTATCTCAAAAGATAACGTGGCACTATGAAGGCACCCTTTTTGATAACCTTTTACACCCATTGTTTCATATATAACTAATTGATTTTGCCTCCAAAAGGAGGACGGGAGACCCCCGCCATCTGCATCAGAGAGATGCATAAGGACTTTCATAAGTATATGACTTAACGATCACATCCTTTATCTGAATATGAATGAACCGTTGCTTGCAATGAATTAGTACTAGTCAGTCATCAGCAAACATAGTATACTCCGTATGTGAATGCATTCCTGAATTAGTAACTCTATGCAACTGCAGAATATGGATGTAATTAACAAGTATCTCAAATGTTAACGTAGAAACAGAAAAATAGAAGAAAATCGTTTGTAATTACATGCGTAGCTTATATTTTCTAGAGATCGGGGAAAAAGCCTTGATTGGATGTACCTACATGCAGATCAAACAGTTCTTTGTTTATATCGGTGAACAATCTGCAGAATGGTATAATTAATTTTGTTTTTGATACATTTTTTCTCCCATTTTCTTGAATAGATTTCAGTTTCCCACAATTATCTTTCATTAGTGATTGTGACGTCCCCTCATTCAAAATAACTCAGGTTATCTTTTTCCTAATTCAGTGATATTTAAGTTTGAGTAAGTTTACGATTAATATCTACAACCTCATATATATATAAGATTTAGCACCTGCAGGCCTAACAAAGTTAGCTGCCTCTAGTCCCCTGTATAGTTCTTTCTTTTTGCTTTCTCAGTTTTTCGTAGCCTTGCTACAACCCTGTATGCTCTAATATATAATGATGCACGACTAGGCATGTGTTCGAGAAAAGAAAATCTAAATATCTTTTGTAATATATGAACCTATATTGATGTTTTAGATGTTGGTAGTATAATTTTCGATAAACTTGAACAGACTTAAATCAGTTTAACTTAGCACAACCATATAGCGTACCTTTTTTAGAACGCGAAAATGAGGTAAACAAATACCATGTGTACCCTTTACTATCAATAGTAGAGAAGAGATTATGAACCTTCAACTCTAAAATGCAAATTCTTCTACTGAATGGATAGCTGCATCTGATACCTATTTTGCAAATGTTACCAGACTTGGGGTTAGCTATAAAGAGCATTTCTTTCTTGTCAAGCTTCATGCACTACCAACACAACCAAAAGTCCGAACTGATCGCAAGGGCGGCAATCCACTTATACAATTCAACACCCCCCGTCACATGTGATGGGAGACAAGTCAACATGTGGAAAGACTCAGAGGTATAGCTCAAGAGGCATATAAGTGGACTCCGAGGGGGCAACAACAATTTTAGGATAAATTGCGAAAGCCAGGACTCGAACTCGAGACCCTGGCTCTGACACCATGTCAAGCTTCATGGACTAGCCAACGCAACCAAAAGTCCGAACTGATGGAAAGGTCTAGGCAATCCACTTATACAGTTAAACATTTCTTACCCTTCGGGTGGTCACAGGGAAGCTCTCTAATAGATCACTTAAGACAAAGGGAATTAACTACAGCACAGGACTTAAACTTAAGATGATATATATTTGTCAAAATTTGAATGTATCTATATGCTTTCACTGTCTAGATACATCTGAATTTGGACAAATCTCAGACACTTTCGGTGGGACAGAGGTAGTATATAACTGTGTATACACTAACTAGTGTCTAGTTTTGGCGAAGTTTAGACTAGTTTCGTGGGATGGATGCAGTATAACTGATATATTGGACACTTGATTTGAACACATGAATGACCAATGTCCTTAGCTTACATAGTCGTATTTATACTGTGAGCATGAACGATGAACAATGCTGCTGTTTGAATATGGTTGCCAGTAACACCCTATTCGTCTCCATTTCTAATATTGCAGAAAACCTGATGCTCCCGTTTGTAATCCCGCCACCGGTGGTGGATGATCAGCAGTACGCATGGTTCCTCGCTCCATCTGCTGATGGCAAGCGATTGATGATCATCCTTACAGTAAACAAGATTGGGATTGCCAATGCTGAAGTACCTCCTGACATTCCCTATGCTGCTAATGGGCTTCAGCTACGGCAGTATCCTCCTGTTGCCACCTACGTCTTTGAGCTGGATCCCTTATCTACTGCACGTGCAGGGGACTTTCTTTGGAGGCAGGTTAACAGCCTCAGCGACCACTCTCTGTTCCTCGGACTCAATTACCCAATCATTGCCAACCTGAAGAAGCGTGAATCCAAAGCTCCTGATGGCACATTGGTTCCATTCATGAGGAAAAACTGCGTCTACACAGCATACCGGAATATTCGTTATAATCAATACCCTAAAATTTTGCGCTGCAACCTCCAGCCAGATGAAGGTGAGACTGTGGGAGTTATCAGCCTTCCCAAGGATGGTTGGGATAGTGTCCGACAAGCGGCTATGTGGTTTAAGCCTGCTTTAAACATTGCCCGTTCGGTGTTACCTTTAAAAAAACAGTGACACTTTTTTATTATGCTTGAAGTGTTGAGAAGTAGTACACTGTTTTTAGTATGTACTAGTTTGAATCAGTTTATTTGAACACTGCCCTGCTTTTGTATTTCGTGTTGCCTTCATATTATAACCCATGCATGGCTGTTTTAGGATTGACTTTATTTCAGCACTATAATTTTTTCGATAAAGGATGCTTTATTACTTTTGGAAAGCAATTACATCCAGCCTCTGCATAACCAGGATGCACACAGCTGTTCAAAGAGTCTGTAACCAACAATGTAAAGAAAAAAAACTAGGCGAAATACATATCGGAACGATGAATCATAAATCGCCTATGGTGTGGGTGGTGCTGCAATCCGTAGACTATGCTGCCACCCATGTAGGGAAAAAGTATCCCTCGCCGTTCAGCACTATAATTACAATGTGTGTACGTCCTTTATAATATAGCCACCTCTTGTTGATCATAGTCATGAGAGGACCATTCCTATTTTTTCGCCGCTAAAGGGTAAAGTACATCCACTGGCACGGGGGTGTGTTGGGTTCCACCCCATCCCCAAACCGAACATGCATCAACTACGAGCAAGGAAGTAGATGTGCGACCTAGGTGACTGTGCGGACCCCACATGTGAACCAAAGAAAAAAACATGTCAATACGGAACTGATGTACATACGACAACTCCTATATGATATGCGTATGTACGATTGAGCATCTGGAGGTGTGCTGCCACCTGCTTCCTCACACGAAGGGTTGGATCTTGTGTTTCGTACACGGATCGGACTGAAATTGTCGTGTGCATAGCAAGGTTCATGTCAATAAGGCTGAGTTTGGCATCTAAGTCTAGGCAACAAATACTTTTGGGTTCCAACGGCCATCTACAAGGTATTTGCTATAGGCCTACTTGCTCCGGCTGTCGAAGCCCAATAACTACAAATGGGCCTTTCTGCTCATGCAATGTTGGCCCTTTTCTAAAGAACCACAGATCCTATGATTGGCAAAAAACAAAAACACGGAGATTCTACATAAAAGTTGTTTGTATTTATTTTGAATTATTGGGTTGCAATTTTTGAAACTGCTCATGGCCAATATGAAAATCCTTGATCGCTCCATACCCACATAGATCACGGTATTTTCAAAAATTCATAAAGTGGATTTGAAATTTAAAACATATCCTAATAATTCCATGATTTATTCTATTAACTTGCAAGATCTTGGAGCGAAAGAGCTTGTATTAGTCTGCGAAAATAATACTGATAAACCTGTCGTTAACAAGAAATGAAGGTTTATCGTTCAGAGAGGATGCCATGTGGGACCCATGAGACAGTAGCGTCCTCAACGTTTCAAAGAAAAAGGCAAGTAGCCCGAAAATAGGGGTAAAAAATAAATCCTACAAAGGAAACATTTATAGTTCATAGAGGCTGACATGTGGGACCGATCTGCCAGCTGCATCCTCATCATTTCGAAGTCGGCAGGGATCAGAAGAAAAAGGCAAATAGCCAGAAATTAGGGGTAAAAAATAAATCCAAAAAGGAAACTTTTATTCTTAATAGAGGATGACATGTGGGACCGACCTGCCAGCAGCGTCCTCATCGTTTCAAAGGCCGCAGGGGATCAAAAGAAAAAGGCAAATAGCCAGAAATTAGGGGTAAAAAATAAATCCAACAAAGGAAAGGTTTATTGTTCATAGAGGCTGACATGTGGGACCCATGAGCCAGCGGCGACCTCAATTTCAAAGGCGGCATATGATCGAAAAGAAAAAGGCAAGTTAGCAAAAATCAGTGGGTAAAAAAAATCTAAGAAATGAAACTTTATTGTACAGTCCCAGTGTGTAAAAAAAAGGCAAATAGCCAGAAATTAGGGGTAAAAAATAAATCCAACAAAGGAAAGGTTTGTTGTCCATAGAGGCTGACATGTGGGACCCATGAGCCAGCGGCGACCTCAATTTCAAAGGCGGCATATGATCGAAAAGAAAAAGGCAAGTTAGCAAAAATCAGGGGGTAAAAAAATCTAAGAAAAGAAACTTTATTGTACATAGAGGATGACATGCGGGTCCCATGAGCCAGCACCTTACTCAACGTTTCAGAGGCGGCATGAGATCAAAAGAAAAAGGAAACTGACCAAATATCAGGAGCAAAAAATAATCCAAGAAAAGTAACTTTTATTGTACATAGAGGATGACATATGGGTCCCACTTATACAAGCTCTTTCGCTCCAAGATCTTGCAAGTTGATTGTACATAGAGGATGACATGCGGGCCCCATGTGTCAGCAGCTTAATCAATGTTTCCAAGGCGGCAGGGGATCAAAAGAAAAAAGGAAATAGCCAAAAATAAGAGGGTGAAAAAAAATCCAAGAAAAGAAACTTTTATAGTATAGAGGATGACATGTGGGTCCCATGAGCCAGCAGCTTCCTCAACGTTTCAGAGGCTGCATGAGATCGAAAGAAAAAGGCAAGTGACCAAAAATAAGAGGGAAAAAAATCCAAGAAAAGAGACTTGATTGTACATAGAGGATGACATGCGGGTCCCATCAGTCAGCAGCTTACTCAACGTTTCCAAGGCGGCAGGGGATCAAAAGAAAATGGAAATAGCTAAAGATCAGAGGGTGAAAAAAATCCAAGAAAAGAAACTTTTATAGTACATAGAGGATGACATGCGGGTCCCATGAGCCAGCAGGTTCCGCAACATTTTCAAAGGCGGCATGAGATCGAAAGAAAAAGGCAAGTGACCAAAAATCAGAGTGTGAAAAATAATCGAAGAAAAGAAACTTTTATTGTACATAGAGGATGACATGCTGTCCCATTTTGCAGCAGAGGTCCCAACTTTTCAAATGCGGCTTGAGATCAAAAGAAAAAGAAAGTAGCCAGAAATTAGGGGATAAAAAAAACTCGAAGAAAAGAAAGTTGATTGTACATAGAGGATGACATGCGGGACCCACGAGTTAGCAGCTTACTCAACGTTTCCAAGCCGGCAGGGGATCAAAAGAAAAAGGAAATAGCCAAAAATCAGAGAGTGAAAAAAAACCCTAGAAAATAAACTTTTGTAGTACGTAGAGGATGACATGCGGGTCCCATGAGCCAGCAGGTTCCTCAACGTTTCAAACGTGGCATGGGATCGAAAGAAAAAGGCAAGTGACCAAATATCAGGAGCCAAAAATAATCCAAGAAAAGAAACTTGATTGTACATAGAGGATGACGTGCGGGTCCCATTTTGCAGCAGCGGTCCCAACGTTTCAATTGCGGCTTGAGATCAAAAGAAAAAGAAAGTAGCCAGAAATTAGGGGGTCAAAAAAAACTCCAAGAAAGGAAAGCTTTATCGTTCATACAGGCTGACATGTGGGACCTATGAGCCAGCAGCTTACTCAACGTTTCAAAGGCGGCAGGGGATCAAAAGAAAAAGGAAATAGCCAAAAATCAGAGGGTGAAAAAAATCCAAGAAATCAAACTTTTATTGTACATAGAGGATGACATGCGGGTCCCATGAGCCAGCAGATTCCTCAACGTTTCAAACGTGGCATGAGATCGAAAGAAAAAGGAAAGTGACCAAATATCAGGAGCCAAAAATAATCCAAGAAAGGAAACTTTATTGTACATAGAGGATGACATACGGGTCCCATTTGCAGCAGCGGTCTCAACGTTTCCAAGGTGGCACAGGACCAAAAGAAAAATGAAGTAGCCAGAAATCAGGGGGTGAAAAAAATCCAAGAAAAGAAAGATTTCAATTGGGCTGCATCTGGACATCTGGGCCTTCGAACTATCCTTCTGGGCCTTTTGATTCGTACAATTTCAGCCCACTCCAGAACATGGAAGTTCGGATTTTTCTCAAAAAAAACAGGAATGTCCTATGCTTCGCAAAAACAAAAAACAAGGAGATTCAAGATATAAGTTGTAAAAATAAAGATTTAATTTATCCGTTTGCAATAGCTCAGAGCGAAATACACTGTTTATTGTCTGCAAAATAATCAAGATATCACATGTTTCTTGTACGGGGAGGCTGACATCGGGACCCATGAGCCAGCAGCGTCGTTAACGTTTCAAAGGCAGTGGGTCGAAAATAAAAAAACAAAAAGTCAGTTGGTAAAAAAATCCAAGAAAAGAAAACATTTATCGTTCTGAGAGGATGACATGCGGGACCGATGAGGCAGCAGCATCCTCAACGTTTCCAAGGCGGCAGGGGATCAAAAGAAAAAAAAAGGAAATAGCCAGAAATTACTTAGGGGTCAAAAATAAATCCACCAAAGGAAACTTTTATTGTTCATAGAGGATGACATGTGGGACCGACCTGCCAACAGCGTCCTCATCGTTTCAAAGGGGCAGGGGATCAAAAGAAAAAGGCAAATAGCCAGAAATTAGGGGTCAAAAATAACTCCAATAAAGGAAACTTTTATTGTTCGTAGAGGATGACATGCGGGACCCATGAGCCAGCAGCTTACTCAACGTTTCAAAGGCGGCATGAGATCGAAAGAAAAAGGCAAGTGACCAAATATCAGGAGCCAAAAATAATCCAAGATTTATTGTACATAGAGGATGACATGTGGGTCCCATTTTGCAGCAGCGGTCTCAATGTTTGTAATGCGGCTTGAGATCAAAAGAAAAAGAAAGTAGCTAGTAATTAGGGGGTGACAAAAAATCCAAGAAAAGAAAGTTGATGGACATAGAGGATGACATGCGGGTCCCTTGAACCAACAGCTTACTCAACGTTTCAAAGGGGGCAGGGGATCAAAAGAAAAAGGCAAGCCAAAAATCAGAGGGTGAAAAAAAATCCAACAAAGGAAACTTTTATAGCACACAGAGGATGACATGCGGGTCCCATTTAGCCAGCGGTATCACCGTTTGAGAGGCGGCAGGGGAAAGAAAAAGGCAAGTGACAAAATATCAGGAGCAAAAGATAATCCAAGAAAAGAAACTTTATTGTACATAGAGGATGACATGTGGGTCCCATTTTGCAGCAGCGGTCTCAATGTTTGTAATGCGGCTTGAGATCAAAAGAAAAAGAAAGTAGCTAGTAATTAGGGGGTGAAAAAAAATCCAAGAAAGGAAAGTTGATGGACATAGAGGATGACATGCGGGTCCCTTGAGCCAACAGCTTACTCAACGTTTCAAAGGGGGCAGGGGATCAAAAGAAAAAGGCAAGCCAAAAATCAGAGGGTGAAAAAAATCCAACAAAGGAAACTTTTATAGCACATAGAGGATGACATGCGGGTCCCATGAGCCAGCAGGTTCCTCAACGTTTCAAACGTGGCATGAGATCGAAAGAAAAAGGCAAGTGCCCAAATATGAGGTGCCAAAAAAACTCCAAGAAAAGAAAGTTGATTGCTCATAGAGGATGACATGCGGGTCCCATGAGCCAGCAGGTTCCTCAACGTTTCAAACTTGGCATGAGATCGAAAGAAAAAGGCAAGTGACCAAATATGAGGAGCCAAAAATAATTCAAGAAAAGAAAGTTTTATAGTACATAGAGGATGACATGCGGGTCCCATTTAGCAGCAGCGGTATCAGCGTTTGAGAGGTGGCAGGGGATCAAAAGAAAAAAGAAATTGCCAAAAATCAGATGGTGAAAAAAAACCAAGAAAATGAACTTTTATAGTACATAGAGGATGACATGCGGGTCCCATGAGCCAGCAGGTTCCTCAACGTTTCAAACGTGGCATGAGATCGAAAGAAAAAGGCAAGTGAAAAAATATCAGGAGCCAAAAATAATTCAAGAAAAGAAAGTTTTATAGTACATAGAGGATGACATGCGGGTCCCATTTAGCAGCAGCGGTATCGTTTGAGAGGTGGCAGGGGATCAAAAGAAAAAAGAAATTGCCAAAAATCAGATGGTGAAAAAAAACCAAGAAAAAGAACTTTTATAGTACATAGAGGATGACATGCGGGTCCCATGAGCTGCAGGTTCAACGTTTCAAACGTGGCATGAGATCGAAAGAAAAAGGCAAGTGAAAAAATATCAGGAGCCAAAAATAATTCAAGAAAAGAAAGTTTTATAGTACATAGAGGATGACATGCGGGTCCCATTTAGCAGCAGCGGTATCACCGTTTGAGAGGCGGAGGATCGAAAGAAAAAGGCAAGTGAAAAAATATGAGGAGCCAAAAATAATTCAAGAAAAGAAAGTTTTATAGTACATAGAGGATGACATGCGGGTCCCATTTAGCAGCAGCGGTATCACCGTTTGAGAGGCAGCAGGTGATCGAAAGAAAAAGTCAAGTGACCAAATATGAGGTGCCAAAAAAATCCAAGAAAAGAAAGTTTTATAGTACATAGAGGATGACATGCGGGTCCCATTTAGCAGCAGCGGTATCACTGTTTGAGAGGCAGCAGGTGATCGAAAGAAAAAGTCAAGTGACCAAATATGAGGTGCCAAAAAAATCCAAGAAAAGAAAGTTTTATAGTACATAGAGGATGACATGCGGGTCCCATTTAGCAGCAGCGGTATCAACGTTTGAGAGGCGGCAGGTGATCGAAAGAAAAAGGCAAGTGAAAAAATATCAGGAGCCAAAAATAATCCAAGAAAAGAAAGTTTTATAGTACATAGAGGATGACATGCGGGTCCCATTTAGCAGCGGTATCACCGTTTGAGAGGCGGGGGATCGAAAAAAAGGCAAGTGACCAAATTTGAGGTGCCAAAAATAATCCAGGAAAAGAAAGTTTTATAGTACATAGAGGATGACATGCGGGTCCCATTTAGCAGCAGCGGTTTTGAGAGGCGGCAGGGGATCGAAAGAAAAAGGCAAGTGACCAAATTTGAGGTGCCAAAAAAACTCCAAGAAAAGAAAGTTGATTGCACATAGAGGATGACATGCGGGTCCCATTTAGCAGCAGCGGTCTCAACGTTTCCAAGGCGGCAAGGGATCAAAAGAAAAAGGAAGTAGCCAGAAATCAGGGGGTCAAAAAAATCCAAGAATAGAAAGAATTTTGGTTCATAGAGGATGACATGCGGGACCCATGATCCTGCATCGTAAACGGCTCGATCGGAGAACGTTGAACGAGATGGCGCGATGTAGAAAAAAAACAATGCCAGAGAGGCTGCCATCTGGGCCCTACATCCCTCGGCGGTGCGGATTTGCGTTGACTCGGCCGGCAAACCCGAGATTTCGAGATGCACCACGTCCCGGGCCACCATACGCCACGTTTTGGCCGCTTTCGTCGGGCTAGGTGGCCTCAAAAACGAGAAAAAAAAAGTTTTGACATGCACCACGGAGGGACCAAAATCGTCGGCCATGGTACACCAGCAACCACGGCGCGACTTCAACTTCGTCGGCCATGGCAACTTTTCTTGTAGTGTTAGCAAGGCTCCGCCGGAACCTGCCGGTTCGTCTGATGAACTGACCATCCTTGAGGTAGCTCTTCTTTTATACTTCTCATATTCCTTTGCTATTGTTCTTCTGTAGATGTGCCCTCAGCCAACGTCAACCCACAGGTCCATGAGCATGTGGCGCCGCTGCAGGCCGAGGCAGGCCAAGAGTTTGTGGACAAACTCATGGCCCAGGGCAAGAAGAACAAGACCCCGGCCTCTGATGCCGGCTCAAGCCAACCTCCTCCTGCCAAGCGCTTCCGGACCGAACCTGTCGCGGGTAAGGTCGTTGCTATGAGGCGCCATAAGGGCAAACAGATGCCGACCGCTACCGGGTAAGGCTCCACTTCTCTGCTTGTTTCTCTTTTCTTTTCACCAAGTTCCTTTCCGGCTGCTTTTTTCCAACCTTTTCCTTTTTCTCTTTTTCATCCCTGCGCTCAAGCTTGGCTCCAGGCCTGAGGGCTCTGCCGGTTCGGCCAGGACCTCAACTCCTCCTCCTCATTCCAGCCCGGCACCATCTGGTGCCGGCAACACCTCTGCCTCCCTCGGGGGGCACAACAAGTTCGGGGCGCGCGGCCCCTACACCGCCAGATCCCCGCGCGGAGGAGGACCTTGCCTCCCCTCCAGAGACCCAAGACACCGGCGCCAGCAACATGGGCGCCGGAAAGGAACTGCCGGGCAGGCGGAACCTTCAGTTCCTCCGTCCTTGAGAAGAAGAAAAAGAAGAAGACTTCCTCCAAGACCGCGCCGGAAGCCGTGGGTAACTTCAACACCGCCGCCGGGAAGCCTCGCTCCTGAGGCAACCGGGCCACGCCAACGCCTCCACCGTCTCAAGGACCTCCCGCGGCTGCGCCAAGCCGCCGCCGCGAGCCTCAAGATCACCGACTATCTCAAGCGGGGGCGTCCCGCGGAAAGGCCGCGGATGCGCCTCAAGCGGCTCGCAGCCTCTAGTGCTGCACGTCGTACTGCCGCCGTTGTGGTCCGGGACAAACCTTCCGGCCTCTTGGGCCGGATCGTTGAGCTGAAGCGCGGGGGCCAAGACTTGGGGCCTCTTCTTCCCTATGCCCAAGATGGAACGATGCGGACATCTCCGCAGCTACCCGCGGCTTGGGGAAGGACCGCCTCCCAGCGCCAGATCCTGCCGGCCCTCGCTCCACTGAAGAACACTTCACGCGGCTCAAGCGTGCCGTGAAGGAGTTCGACAGCGCGTGGTACGACGCCACCGCCAACGTGGTGGTAAGTTCTATCAACCCTTTTGTAAATTTTCTTGATGCCGGTTTTCTTCTTTCCGGATCTTGTCTATTCTCCCAGTCCCCGAGTTTTGGGTTTAGAGTGCAACTCTTAGCGCAAAACTTTCTTTTAAAGAATTTCCGAAACCGGCATCTTTCTCATAGCAAACCACAAACTCCCAGTCCCCGAGTTTTGGGTTGAGAGCTTGGTCTTAGCGCAAAACTCTCTTTTAAAGACGCCGCAAACTCCCAGTCCCCGAGTTTTGGGTTGAGAGCTTGCTCTTAGCGCAAAACTTACTAAACCGAAACCGGCATAACCAGTCCCCGAGTTTCGGGTTAAAATCCTTTGTTCTTTGCTAACATCATTTCCTTAAACGAGCACGGCCGACGCCCGGAAGGCTCTCTTTGAGGAGCTTCTATGGGAGCACCGGAGCCTTGCTGAGGCGCACAGCAAGTGCCAAGGTAATCTCTTGTGCCTCGGCATCTTTTTACCGGAAGGTTTTCTTTTCTTTGTTACTTACAAGTTTTTCCACGCAACAGCTATTCCGGAAGCCTCCATTGAGGCCCTCAAGGCCCAGGTTGCCGCACTCCAAGGTACAACCTCTATTTTTCCGGTTAACTTGCTTCTTTGTGTTTCATCTGTCTTTGTGTTTTTGCTAACATTCTCTTTTTCGGCTTTTAGTTGAAAAGAAACAGCTCATCCGGGATCACCAGAAGGCCTTGGAAGCCCAGAAGGAGATCTCCGGGAGCTCAAGGATCAGGCTATCCAGGCCGGAGTCCGGCACGCTGAGGAGCTGAAGGCCGCCGAAGCTGCCGCGGAGGCCAGGTTAAACGAGGCGCTGGAGGATGCCGGCAACGCCAATGTGGTGTTGCAGGCAGAGCTGGAGGAGGGCGCCAAGGCGCTAAAAGCAGCCGAGGGCAAAGCCGCCAAAGCGCACAAAGCTGCCGCGGAGGAGGCCAGGAAGGCCCAGAAAGCAGCCGAGGGCGAGGTCGCGTGGTTGAAGGCGGAACAGAAGGAGTACGACCTTCTGGTTACGCGGACTGACGCGCTTGCCCTTCGTACGTTTTTCTTTTCTCTTTTCCAGTTTCCGCTTATAAGCTTATTCATTCCGGTATCACATACTTAACTTTCGTTTGTCTTGTAGGGCTCTTTCCGGATTCCCAGGCTCATGCCATAAAGAAGGTTGCGGAGCACCGGGCGCAGCAGGCCGGCAACAACTTGGATGCACCTTGGGATCCCTATGATCACTTGGTTGCTTTAAACGCGCGGGTCTCGCACATGCGCTCGGTGGACCGGAATCTTTCCGACATCCCTGAGGTGGCCTCCCAGCTTTTCAAGACCCTGGCCCGGCGAAGTGGTGCCCGACACCTTTTCCTTATAGCGACCGCTTGAAGGTGCCTGCGGCGGATCCGGGAGTGGCAGTGCTCGCTGCCCGTGCCGGAGCGGACTCAGCGCTTCGCGCCTGCTCCTGGTATCCGGAGCTGGATCTGGACGCTCTCGTCGGTGTGCGTGAAGGCGCTCCCACTGATGTGGACCCGGTTCTTACCGCTAAGCGGCAGGACCGCGCGTACCACATCGCGGAGTACGCTGAAATGCGCACCTTCATCCCCCCTCCTGAAGATGTCAAGGATTATCTGAGCGAGGAGGAGGAAGATGAAGGCGAGGATGTGCCACCGCAAACTCCGATGCCGGCGCTGCTCCCGGAAGCCCTGCTGCCTGACTTTGTGTTGTCGAAGACATTACACATTCTGGTTACTTTGTAACAAAACTCGTTAAATTCTACCCCGGTATGCCGGGGTTTATGATGTAAGATAAAACTTAACCTTTTGGTTTGTGGTACAACATTTTATGCCGGTAACATACCGGTAACTTATTAAGTTGTGTTTGTCTTAACATATTTGCTCGTTGAGTTGCTTTTTCTTGCACTGCAATGATTCCGAAATTGTTTCCGCATCCATTGGGCATTTTGGCGTATGAGCACAAAGTTCTTTTACCAAGCAAGCATTTTCTTGAACTTAGAAATAACTCGAAATTTTTGCAAAAAACCGGTATAACCGGGGTTAGT
Organism: Lolium multiflorum; assembly: GCA_030979885.1. Taxonomy (NCBI): domain Eukaryota; kingdom Viridiplantae; phylum Streptophyta; class Magnoliopsida; order Poales; family Poaceae; genus Lolium; species Lolium multiflorum. Next base: position 196,662,942 of record CM061748.1, on the reverse strand, counting down.
TAAACTTTTCCGGATTGTTCTTTCCTGCTCTCTCTTTCCGCAGTTCATGTGCTTATCCCCTACCGGTTTATCTTGCTTGCCATGAAGCCAAGTTATGGACAACAGCAGAGTCGAAGACTCCGGTATGGTCTAGCACACTACTAAACCGGAAAGAAAAAACATTCAATAGGCAACCGGCAACAGAAAAAATAAACATGTTTCATGCAACTTAGTAAGGGTAGTCCCCGAGATTCATTCGAGGTTCCGACATCTTTTTATTCATAGCAATTAAGGTACAAAAAGGAACTCTTACAGCACCACTTCAAGAGTAGAAAGGACGCAACAAAGCTACATTCCATGGGCGTTTGGTCTCCTCTCCTGACTTGTCCGCCTTTCCTTTCTTCCATTCCTGTGCATCAATCAGGTAATAGGCATCATTGTGGAGAGCCTTGCTCACAATGAAAGGTCCTTCCCATGGAGGGGAAAGCTTGTGCCGGCCTTCAGTGCGCTGCACTAGGCGTAGCACCAGGTCCCCTTCTCGGAACACTCTTGGATTAACCTTCCGGCTATGATAGCGTCTGAGGTTTTGCTGATAAATGGCTGTTCTTGCCAGAGCTAGTTCTCTTGCCTCTTCTAGCAAGTCCACATCATTTTCTCGGGCCTCCTTTACCTCTTCTTCGGTATAGAGCTGCACCCTTGGGGAATCATGGAGAATGTCGGTTGGTATGACCGCTTCTGCCCCATAAACCATGAAGAATGGCGTGTATCCGGTAGACCGGTTCGGAGTTGTTCTTAGACTCCACAGCACTGATGGTAGCTCATCGATCCAACATCCCGGCGATTTTTCCATTGCATCAATGAGTCTTGGTTTGATACCGGAAAGTACCAAAGCATTCGTTCTTTCAACTTGGCCATTGCCTTGTGGGTGCGCCACTGAGCACAAATCCAACCGGATGTTCTTGTCTTCACAAAATCGTTTGAACTCTCCTTGAGCAAAGTTTGAGCCATTGTCAGTTATGATACTGTGCGGGTATCCATACCGCAGAATTACATCTTTTAGGAACTTTACCGCTGTGTGGCCATCACATTTTGCGATAGGCTTCACTTCCAGCCACTTGGTGAATTTATCCACCATTACCAAGATGTGAGTCATGTTTCCCCTTGCGGTTTTAAATGGTCCAACCATGTCCAGGCACCAGACAGCGAATGGCCAAGTTAGCGGTATGGTTTTTAAACCGGATGCTGGGGTATGGTTTTGCTTGGCGTACCTCTGGCACCCATTGCATTTTCTTACCATATCCTCCGCATTTTCCAAAGCCGTTGGCCAATAGAATCCATGCCGGAACACTTTTGCCACCAGTGCCCTTGACGAGGCGTGGTGCCCGCATTCTCCTCGATGAATTTCCTCAAGCATTTCTCTTCCTTCTTCCGGCTCCACACATCTTTGGAGGACACCGGTAACACTTCTTTTGTATGCCTCACCATTGATGATGGTGTAAGCTTTGGACCTTCTCTGTATCCTTCTTGATTCATTTTCGTCAACCGGCAAGGTGCCGTTGACCAGGAATTCCTTAATAGGTTTAACCCAAGATGGCGCTTCTCTAACCACAAACACCGGCATGTCTATGTCCATGCTGTCCACGAGCATTGCCTCCTCCGGCATGGGCGTCGCAGTCCCCGAGTTTACCGGTACAGTCCCCGAGTTTGCCGGAGCAGTCCCCGGGTTTCCTTCGTCAATCTCCATTGGCACCACATGCGACTCCGGTACGAAAATTGATTCCGACTCCGGGCTTGGCTTGATTGATGGAACTCTTAGATGTGCCAAGGCTATTCCGGGAGGAATTTCTTGCCTAGATGAGCCCAGCTTGGATAGAGCATCCGCGGCTTCATTTTCAGCCCGCGGCACATGGTGAAACTCACACCCTTCGAAGAAGCCGGCAATCTTTTGCACATGAAACCGGTATGAGGCCATGTTGGCATCTTTTGCATCCCAATCTCCGGAACACTGCTGCACCACCAGATCTGAATCGCCGTAGCAAATGATCCGGAGCGCTCCGATTTCTTTTGCGACCTTAAGCCCATGTATCAGAGCTTCGTACTCAGCGACATTGTTTGATGCCCTGAAGTGCACTTGTAAACATACCGGAGGTGATCTCCCTTAGGTGAGGTGAGTACCACACCGGCACCCAGACCCTCCTTGAGTTTGGATCCGTCAAAGTGCATCTTCCAGTATTCTATCTTGTGTTCTGGCGGCTTGTATTGTATCTCCGCCCAATCGACCAAGAAATCAGCTAAAGCTTGCGATTTTATGGCATCTCTTCTTTCATACACCGGTACATATGGTGATAGCTGAATTGCCCATTTTGCAATCCGGCCGCTGGCGTCCTTGTTGCCCATGATATCGGAGATGGGTGCCTCACTCACCACCTTCATGGGGTGCTCCTCAAAGTAATGCTTGAGCTTCGTGGCGGCCATGAACACGCCATAAGTCATTTTTTGGAAGTGTGGGTAGTTCTGCTTTGAGGAGGAGAGCACCTCGCTCAGGTAGTATACCGGCCTCTGGACGGTTTTTCCTTCCTCTTCTCTTTCCACCACAACCACAACACTAACCACCCGGTTCGTTGCCGCTATATAAAGCAACATAGGTTCTCTTTCCAAGGGCGAGGCCAAGATCGGGGCCGTTACGAGCATGTTCTTCAATTCTTTAAACGCTGCGTCTGCCTGTGTGGTCCAGACGAAAGTATCCGATTTTTTCATCAAAGCATAGAGTGGCAAGGCCTTTTCTCCTAGCCTGCTTATGAACCGGCTTAGCGATGCCAAGCTTCCGGTAAACTTTTGCACATCTTTCAGTTCCGTGGGATAGTCATTCTTTCTATTGCCCGGATTTTTACCGGATTGACCTCAATGCCCCGGCTTGACACAAGGAAACCAAGCAGCTTGCCGGCAGGGACACCGAAGGTGCATTTTGCCGGATTGAGTTTCATCCGGAACCGTCTTAGGTTGTCAAATGTTTGCCGGATGTCATCGATTAAGGTATCTTTTACTTTAGTTTTTATCACAATATCATCCACATAAACTTGCACATTCTTTCCGATTTGATCAAACAAGCATTTTTGCATACAGCGCTGGTACGTTGCACCAGCGTTGCGCAAACCAAAAGGCATTGTAACATAGCAATAAGCCCCGTGCGGGGTAATGAACGCAGTTTTTATTTGATCTTCCTTTTTCAGAGGGATTTGGTGGAAGCCGGAATACGCATCCAGGAACGACAACAACTCACACCCAGCAGTAGAATCAATCACTTGATCGATTCGGGGCAAAGGGAAAGGATCTCTTGGGCAAGCTTTGTTGAGGTTGGTGTAGTCAATGCACATGCGCCACACCTTCGGAGCTTGTGCCTCCAGGTTCTCATCTTTTTTCTTCTCGACCATCACCGGATTAGCCAGCCACTCTGTGTGCGTGACCTCCACGATGAAACCGGCAACCAACAGCTTTGTCACTTCTTCTCCAATGATTTTCCTCCTATCTTCAGCGAACCGGCGCAAAGGTTGCCGCACCGGCTTAGCATCCTTCCGGACGTTTAGAGAGTGCTCAGCCAGCTCCCTCGGAACTCCACCAAGTCATCAGTAGACCAGGCAAAGATGTTCCGATTCTCACGGAGGAAGCTGACGAGCGCGCTTTCCTATGCTTGACTGAGGCCGGCACCGATACGAACGGTGCGCTCTGGGTAAGCCGGATCCAGCACAATGTCCTTTGTCTCGTTTGTCGGCTTGAATGCCGGTGAGGCCAAGTTTCCACTCATTGCCGCTAAGCTCAACTTTGAGGACTGAGCCAGCGCAACAGCAGTTTGCATTCTTTTCTTTTCCTCCGCTATCACCAGTGATTCTGCCAGGTTTGATCCGGCGGAAGCGGTTTCCATCGAGACTTTATAGTTTCCCACCACGGTCAAGGGTCCACGAGGTGCCGGCATCTTCATCTTGAGGTAAGCCGTATGGGTTGAGGCCATGAAAGCTGCCAATGCCGGTCTCCCCAGCAATGCATGGTAAGGACTATCTAAGTCCACCACCTCAAACTCAATGTTCTCAACACGACAATTGTCACGTCCTCCAAACGACACATCCACCCGAACTTTTCCTATCGGGGCGCAAGACAAACCGGGAACGATCCCATGGAAAGTTGTGTGAGTTGGCTGCAGCATATTCTCCGTTATGCCCAGCGTACGCATGGTGTGCTTGTACATGATGTTTATGCTGCTGCCATTGTCTATCAGCACCTTGCTGAACTTTACCCGAGTTTCCGGCCCCTTCATGATTGGGTCCACAACAAGAGCGTATCCGCCCGGATTCGGCATGATTTTGGGGTGATCCTTGAACGACCAGGTGATTTCCTGATCTGACCATAGCATGTACTTGGGTACTGCCGGCATCACCGCGTTCACTTCCATGGAACGGCGATGCACGCTCTGCCTGTCGGTTGGTTCGGTGACAAAGACAACCATGCACAAATGAGGGTCTTCGTAAACATTCCGGCCAAAGGTGCCGGTGGAGGAGGTTGGTCACGATTTTCCTCCACCCGGTTAACTTGCTGGTATTGCTGCCTGTTTGGCTGAGGTTGTACCGGTAGAGCATTTGCTCCGGTAAGCGGTGGTGGTGGTGGTAGTTGTTGTTGGCGCAGCATATCTTGCGGCGGCGGCAACATTGTGGCGCACCTTGTCCTTGCGCATCCTTCACTGCCCTTTTTGCATTAAGTACTTAGTCCAAGAACAATCCTTCGTCAGATGGTTTGACGGGTGATCCGGGTTCGGCGTGTGCCACCGGCAAGGTTGGTCCATGGCGGCTTCCATGGTGTATTTCACAGGCTCTTGCCAATTCTTTTTCTGGCCCCAGGGTTTCTTCTCGACCCACTGCTTCTTAGGACCCGCCCATGGCTGCGATCCGGTTTTCTGTCTCTGACTGCCGCTGGCGTCATAATTTTCCTGCACGGCAGCAACTTGCTGTGATGCATATCTTCGATCCGGGAAATCTTCCCTTCTTTTGTTGTTCCGGTTATCCCGGTATTGCTGCTGATGCGGATTCGACTGCTCCGGCTCAGCTTGCACTGCCGGTTGCATTGGGTCTCCCAATGCATAGCTATCCGCCACACGTATCATTTCCGCCAAGGTTGTTGGCATGCTTCTCTGCAGCTTTTGCCACAAAGGTGATCCTCTCCGGCATCCTTGACTGAACCAAGCAATGGCTTGTGCCTCAATCACTCCTTCACATGTGTTTCTCATTGAGTTCCACCGGGTGAGATAATCCCGGTCTGTTTCTCCTGCACGCTGTTGGCACAGCGCAAGCTGTTGGGGCCGGTTTGGCCTCTTGTAAGTGCTGCTGAAGTTGTTCACAAAGGCTTCCTCAAAATCCAACCATCCGTTAATGCTTCCTGCCGGCAAATTGTTAAGCCAAATCCTCGCAGGACCCACGAGGTAGGACGGTATGATTCTTACCGCCCAACGCCGGTTTACTCCACCACCAGCCACGTAAACAGCTGTGACATAATCTGCCAGCCAGTCTTCCGGCTTGGTCGTACCATCATACGTTCTTGTGTCCCGGGGCAACTGGAAATTGCGCACCGGTGGTTCTTCTCTCATGATTCGTGGGCCAAAACACCTTGGGCCAGGAGGTCCCTCACATTCAACTATTGCAGAAAGATGTACTCTGTCCAACCTGTGCCTCGCATCCCGGTCTGGCAAACATCTTTCCCCCAGGCGTTCCCCCAAAGGGTTCCGGTGGACTCTTGTTTGTTCCATCTCGGAATCTGATTCGCCATATCCTTCCGGTTCCGCGGCTCTTGCCTGCCGGTACCCTGGTGGTGGCATTTCTTCATCCACGTACGCCACCCTTGCGGCTTGATAATTTTGCCCGGTCTCATATCTACCGGCATGATTGTTTCCGGCATAGCCTCCCTTGGCGTAGCCTCGATCTGCCCCTTGGCTTTTTCTACCGGCATCTTGTTGCCCGGCTTTTTGCTTTCCGGCAAGAACTGGATCATACACAGTCATCTGCCGTGCGTTCTTTTCTCTTTCCCTTCTTTTGTCCGGATGGGGGACGATGCCTGCCCATGGGACTTGCTTCCGGCATTCTTTGTTGAACGCGCGGATTTTGAGGCCACTGCCTCGTTCAGCTTAGCTAGCTGCTCAGCATTTTGCTGCTCGATAGTTTTCAGCAGCTCTTTTACACGCTCTTGCTGCTTTGCCAACTCGTCTCCGGAAAGCGATTCACATAGTTCTACTGCAGCTTTAGCGGCTTTTATAGTTTTATCCGGACTACTGTACTTAGGCTTTTCTACGATGCTTACAGATACAGATGCACTTTTGCCGGCAAGAACTTCTTTGCGCAAATCCTGATCTAGATTGCGAGCTTTAAGCCGGTTTTCCGGTATCCTAGCGGCATGAGCACTAACGAAGCAAAGCCATGGGCTGCGTTATACTCACGTAGGGTTAGGTTCAGCTCGCGCTGCGCCCGGATGATGTCGGCGCCACCGGTAAGCAGGGCCTTGCGCGTGGCCTCCAGCTCCTCCTGAGCCTTTGCCGGGTCGATGTTCTGCGCGATGGGCGTGGCCAGCGTGTGCATCGCCGCTTGAAGAGGTGTTGCCGGTGGTGCTGAAGATGCTCCCGCGACGCCTGCGTCACGCTCCAGCGGCGGTTTTGCCGGGCGGGTCGATGCCGCACGTTCATCTCCTTCCTCCACAGCTCCCTTGCCGGTGTTGACCGCACCAGCCATCATGACCTCCACGCTGCCGGCGGCGCGGCCAGCACACAGCCACCTTGGCGGATCCGGCGCCACCAGCACCGGCGAGAGGCGCTGGCGCACAGGAACGGTGCCGAAATAGACGCGGAGGCTGCCGAACTCGATGGTGCGGCCGTTCTGCGGGAACTTGCCGCCGTTGGCGAAGCAGCCTGCGTTGTCGTTGATGAAGTCCATGTTGTAGATGCGTTGCACGAGCGCGGACACCGTGCGCTCGCCGTTGATGTCGAGGATGCCCGCCCGAATATGAACTCCAGCAAGCGCCACTTCATGCCCCACGGTGGGCGCCAACTGTCGTCGTGGTGAACAAACAGATGCCATAGGATGGCTTATCTTGGGGCCGAATGGACGCTAGAGGATTCGGGGGAGGGTTTGTGACTAGATGGGATGAACTTCCGGATGGTTTCCTCAAGAACTTGGCCAAGGCCAGAGGTTGAAGAAGAAAGACACAAGGAAGAACTCACTCTAGATCACTATCTTCATTGATTTCCACAGGTTACAGGTTTGAGCTTACAAGGTTCTCTCTCTCTCTTCCTTCTCTCTCTATCTTCTCTATTGCTCCGCGCGTATGAAAGAGGCTGCCCCCTCTCCTTATATAGGGGAGAGGGTGGCTTACAGGACAAGAAACCCTAATGGGATCTTTGACTAGACAAACTACTTTACAAAGATACTTTATAAAGCTACTTTAATCATAGATGACGCCGGGGTCTTCTTTAAACAGGGAGGCTGACGTCCTCCGGCTTCTTTGGCCGTCATCCTCCTCTTTATCTTCAGGCCTTCGTTTAAAGCCACTTTGCTTAGCTCATCCTTGTCTTCTAGCTCTGGAGAGAATCTTTGACTGGTCCTGCCGACATGCTCTTCCTTCCGGTCTCCGGTATCTTTCCTATCCGGTCCCGGTATACCCCTCTTGGGGATACCGGCTTAGCTTACTTAGCCAAATTCTTATCTTTGAGTTCCGGTATAAATATTAAACCGGTATCTTGATGGATAAGACCATCCGGTTTGGCATGCCTTTGGCATACCGGGGGTCATCCCCCCAACAGAGGGAGTGGTTCATACACCAGTTTATTCAGCTGGTGACTACATTTGTATTGACCATCCAGAACAACAAACCACACCTATTACACCTAGGTACTTTCCTAGTAATTCCTATGGAGGATATGAAGGTGGAGAGGAATCCGGAAACCATCAGCGTTCCGTGACTCCTATAGAAAACTCAACGGGTTGGCGTTGGGGTTCAGACACAGGATACTATGGCCATTCAGCCAGAGGTAACTCGAGATGGAGGAGGATGCCACAACCCAGTTCCAGAACAATCGGTATAATAGAGGAGATAGTGAGAGGTATCCTATGCTGATTGAGTCGATGAGGGTGGAAATACCTATGGTGGAGTCAGAGTACACCCGATGGGTGGATTATGATGCACTGAATGACCAGTTCATGAACACAGATTTCTCCCTGGGATCATCATCCGATTCCGACTACAAGCCTACGGGAAGACCCTATGTTCCAGATTCTGTCAGGAGGACTACACGTTTGTAACATCCCTGTTTTGCTAAACCCTATTTAGGAATTGTTTGTGCATTCATGAGCATCATATAAATGCATTAAGAAAAATTTGCATTTTAAAATAAAGTGGAAACCCTAATGGGTGCAAACTCCCCTCTATTTTAAAATCCTCTCAAAATATTCAAAACCAAATATGTGGACCTTTGATATAAATAGTAAGGACACTAAATATTTTCTATAAAATTTGCAGTTATTATGAATCTCTCAAAAGGTTGCAAAAATAGCAAATGGTAAGGAAATCTGGCCTGTTTTAAACTTTTCAGAAAATGCCCAAGACCAGGGGTTTTAAAAACACCCTTTGTCTTCTTCGAGCTGCACACTGCACGCGCCGCCCGGCCGTCGATCTCGCCGGCGGCCTGGATCCTTCCCGCCGCCCCCGGCGGCCTTTAAAGCCTCGCCGCGCCGCCGCAGCAAACCCTAGCTTCGCCACTCCTCTCCTCCCCTTCTCTCTGCGCTCCAAAACCCTAGCCCCGGCCGAAGCTCGTCGCCGCCGATTGAAGCCTTCCGAGCTCCGCCGACGAGCCAGGGAGCTCCGCCTCGACGTCTGCATCCTCCTCGCCAACGCACGCAAGCCGGGGAGCCCCGAATCGCCGGAATCGGGCACCGTCTGCGCCGCCGGCATCCGCCGAGCTCCGAGCCTCCCCTCGCCTCCGGCACCGGGGGTGCAGCGGTCCCCGTGCCCCGCCCTCTCCTCTCGCTCTCTACCGCCGCCGCCACGCGAGCCTGCAGCGCCGCCGTCGGCCATCGCCGCCGTGGTCGCTCCGGCGACCATTGGTGGGCGGCGCCGCCACCAAAAGGCTCGCCGCGTCGAGCTGCGTCCGTAGCCCCGCACACGCGCCCGGTCGGCCTCAATCGGCCGATTGCTGCTCAACCTGAGAGCTCAAGGTCATGCTGACGTCAGCATGACGTCGCATACGCGATAAATCGTTTTCCTTTTTCTGTTTTGTTATTTATTAATTTCAGAAACTTGTATAATTCATATCTTTTTCATATTAATTCAGAAAAAGATGTGTAATATACTGAAATGTTCAGAAAAACATTCTCTACAAGTTTAGATGTAGTTCATGCATCTTTGCAATAATTAAAACTGCATAAGTAGTGGAACCCTAGAAACACCTCTCATAGGTTGGGGTCCGATGCCGGAACCCCTTTAAATTGACGATGCATCTAGGGTTTATTCAATTCCACTAATATGACATATCATTCATATTGTATGTGCATTGCATTATGCCATGTATTGAATGTTATTTCTCTATTTCTAGTATTTGCTTCTTCGCGATCGATAGAGCAAGTGCCGAGACGATGAAGATCGACAACGACGCAAGTCAATACTTGTACATCGACGAACAACTCAAGCATGGGATCTCGAAGATCCATATTGGTTTGTCAGGGACAAAGGCAAGCCCTAGCCTGGTTCATATATGCTTTCGAAATGCTTTTACTTCTGGATCCTACATATTGCATACGATTCAACTGTCTTTTATCGATAGGTAGAGTTATCCTATCTATTGCATGTTCCATCCCTGTAGCCTCAAATCCATGATCCACTGCTCCTAGCATACCTAGGTTTGGCATGTGTGCGTCGCGAGAGCCTTTATCTCTTTATGCTTAGCCATGCTTAGTATGTTACGCTTCTACTCCGGTCTTCGGACTGGAGCCTTACAATGAAATGAATCTAGCATGACAGGTTGACGTGGTAAGTATAGAGATGAGTGTTAAACATGATTAAAGGCTCAGACGAAAGGCCACATTGGGATGTGGTGGGTTGTTTCGTTTCTGCCGACCCTAGGATGCGAGTTCTCGCCTCTTGAACCAAGACTGAGCGTACAACCACACGAGGCCCTATTATGGTACCCTCTCGACTCACTAACTTGCCTAGTAGATTCCATGAGTCACATAGTTTGCGCTTTACCTGGACATATGCATTGCATTTTTGCTTGGGGGAAAAGGTACATAACAGGTAGGTAAGCGTGGTCGTGGTGGCTGGGGTTAGAGTCCCTGGGGAAACCCACCTCGGCTCACATCGTTAAGGACCGGCTTCGGGACTTGACCCGTTACGGCGGAACAATCCTTAGCGCGTGACTCATGGTCTCGGCGACAGCAAGGTAAAGGTCGTGGTCAACCACCCTCTGCCGGCTTTCCAAGGAAGAGAGCTAATAATTTGGCATTAAGAGTCGGTTGGTACGTGTGGGTAAAGTTGTGCACCCCTGCAGGGTTAAATCTTTTCGAAAAGCCGTGTCCACGGTTATGGACGACTTGGGAACGGACGTGGAGACCATAGAGAACATGAACCTGATCGTAAAACTTGGCAACCAATGTGTGTTTACGGATACCTTCTTCGGGTTTTGAGGGGGTAATCCGAGGATAGTGGTTCGAGATGATGAAGATTGGTGGATACAATATGATGATCAATAGAGCTAGAGATATCGCTCTCTTATCCCCTTTTAAAGGTTCTGAGTAGTCGAGCTTCTCTCTCTCTTGTTTAACAAAGGAAAACTGGCTTTACGCAAAAGAAGCTCCACAGAAAGCCCGCATACCCGCTTTGCTAAAAGGTTGTACTAAGTCTTGCTGAGTCCCTGTACTCAGCTTTGCATGCTTTTGTTTCAGACGAAGTTGCTCCGACAGATGGTGGTTTCTAGTCGACATCGACGAGTAGCTTGGGGTTCCCAGGTGGCAGCCTGGAATCTATGGGCTGGGACGTCGCCGTTATGCTCCTGGCCTCTTAGGCCTTTTGCTATCTTGCTATGTCTAATAGCATAACTTTGCTTCCGTTGATTGATGAAATGTCAGGTCAGTGACCTCTGCTTGTAATACTTTGGTTCTTTGCTCAGTTATGAGCTTGTATTACCTCTTTGAGTCGTAGAGTCACTGTTGTGTTACCGATTCTCTCACTGTAGTCTCTCGAGCTCTAGGTTAGGCTTATGTCAGACGAAGATCTGGTATTTGTCTAACCCTGATCCCGGGGGTGCCACACGTTCGACTGGATGGAAGCCTGGGATGTACCGGGAGTGAAGCACGACTAGAGACCACCATGGGAGGCGAGACTACAATACAGTTGTACCACATGTATTGTAGTATGTAATATTTGTATAAATTTGTACATATACTTCAATAAGTGAGTTTGCATACTCACATCGCTACTGAGTATTGTAATAAGACCACTTAAGTATGTATATACATGGTATATGTTTTGTATGATTTGCATTTGCTTCTTGATTTCCATTGCGTGACTAGTTCTGTGCACAAAGTTGAGCTCAGAAAACTTGCGCATGGAGTAATTATGAGTACCACTTTGTGTTGCAGAACTAGGGGGATATGTCGGGAGCGCCGAGTGAGGAGAGTGAAGAGCAGCGCCTCGAGCGTGAGGCCAGACAGAAGGCTGAGGCTGATGAAGCAGCCAGGAATCAGTTTCCACCACCACCACCACCTATGACGCAGCAGAATTTCCTCCAATACATGCAAATGTTGGAGGAAAGGCAACGTGTGACATTGGAGCAGCAAAATAAGTTCTTCCAGGAGCTGCTTCAGTAGAATAGGGTGGAGAGGCCCGAGAATCAGGGAGTCACTTTCTCAGACTTCCAGAATACGAAGCCAATCTCGTTTATACGCGCCCGAACCCATGGACGCGGAAGATTGGTTGATGGATACTGAGCGCAAGCTCAATACGTTGGATGCAACGACCTGGAGAAGGTCAGGTATGCAACACACTTGTTGTGTGGACCCGCCGCATCTTGGTGGGATAATATAGTAGCCGTGTATCCGGCTGACAAGGTATTCACATGGGAAGAGTTCAAGAGGAAGTTCAGGGAATCCAATGTCCCTGAAAGCATAGTGGAACTGAAGCGTCGAGAATTTGAAAGTCTCGAGCAAAAGGATAAGGCCATCCTGACTTACGTCAGGGAGTTTCGGGATTGTCTCGGTATGCCGTGGAGGAGGTCAATACCGAGGACAAGAAAAAGAAGAGGTTTATGCGAGGATTAAATCCTCAGTTCAAGGTACAGCTCAGGATGCTGAGAGCGACTGAGTTCCAGGAGTTGGTGGATGCAGCCATCACTCTTGAAGATGACTTCAAGCAACTGCAAGATGAAAAGAGGAAGAAGGCCAAGTTCGAGCCTAAGAGGTTTGTCAACAACAAGCCTAATATTGGCTTGAGTTTCAAGCCTAGATTCAACAACAACTACAACAGCAGGAGGAACCAAGCATTTCAGACTGCAAATCAGATAGTTTGCCGAAGCTGTGGATTTCCAGGGCACTTTTCCAAGGATTGCAAGAAGCCAAGGATAATATGCTTTGGTTGTCGCCAGGAGGGGCACATGTTGAAGGATTGCCCCAAGAGAAAGAATGGAGGAGGTCAGTCAGGAGGAGGAGGAAGCCGAGGAGGAAACACCGGAGGGAGTTGGAAGAACAAGAAACCCTTCGGCAAGTTGAACTGCACCAGCTTGGAGGAGGTGGTGAACTCCGATCAAGCAGTGATAGGTACGCTTCAGATACTCACTCATCCTGGCAAAGTACTTTTTGATACTGGTGCAACTACATCATTCATTTCTCAGCAATTCATCATCAAACATGGGATTAGATGCACTAAGTTAGATAAACCCATAACCATACTTTCTGCGGGGGGAACGATATTAGTAACCCACACTAAACCTGGACAAGTCATTATGATCAATAAGTGTGCGTTTGACGCAGACCTGTTCATTTTACCGATGAAGGACATTGATGTCATTCTTGGTATGAACTGGTTAGAGGAAAATGGAGCACTGATAGATTGTACCCATAAGACAGTGTCTTGAAAAGCCAGGTGGAGAGAGAATCATATATCAAGGAGATAGGCATACTCATATTGAAGTTGAGTTAAAATTGAATAGTATGAAGGAGGTGAAACTCGAGGACATTCCAATTGTCAACGAATTCCAAGATGTATTTCCTAAGGAATTACCTGGAATGCCACCAGATAGGGAGATAGAATTTACTATCGACCTAATTCCAGGAACAGCTCCCATTGCTAAAGCACCATACAAGATGGGGCCTAAAGAGTTGAAAGAACTCAAGGAACAATTGGATGACCTGGAACAGAAAGGATTCATACAGGAGAGTATCTCACCATGGGGATCACCTGTGATCTTCGTGGATAAAAGAGATGGAGGTCGAAGGATGTGCGGAGACTACAGGAATCTGAACAATGTTACAATCAAGAACAAGTACCCACTTCCTAGAATCCAAGATCTTTTTGATCAAGTTAGAGGCGCGGGAGTCTTTTCCAAGATTGATCTAAGATCCGGTTATCACCAGATAAAGATCAAGAAGGAAGACGTTCCGAAAACAGCCTTTGTCTCGAGGTACGGACATCATGAATACCTCGTAGTACCTTTTGGACTAACCAATGCCCCAGCAATATTCATGAATCTCATGAATAAGATCTTCATGCCATGTCTAGACAAGTTTGTCATCGTATTCATCGATGATATCTTGATTTATTCCAAGGACAAAGTTGAACATGCTGAACATCTTAGGATAGTGTTGCAAACACTAAGAGAACATCAACTCTATGCCAAGTTCAGTAAGTGTGAATTTTGGCTAGATCAAGTAGAATTTCTTGGTCATGTCATTAGCAAGGATGGGATAGCAGTAAACCCAAGTAAAGTAGCATCAGTTTTGGATTGGGAAGCACCCAAGAATGTCAAGGAAATCCGAGGATTCTTGGGAATGGCAGGATACTACACTACAAGAAAAGTTCTGATAGACAACGTCCCAAAATCGTCAACTAAGGGGCATTTTTCGTCGCCTATGGGCCTAACCCGACGATATGGGTTCTGTTGTCGAAACTGCGTCAGGCAAAGTCCAACGACGATTTTTTCGGTCCGTCGCGCTTGGGCGCCCTTCCGCCACGGAAAATCGGACCGTTGCCCAAGTGTTTCCGGGAGCCCGTTGACTGCTGACGTCATGCAAACTGACACGTGGCAGACGCCGTTAACTGGCAGTTAACGGCGTTAACCGGCTGAAACCCCGTGGTAGATGGTAGGCCCACACGAGGCCTGCCACGTCTTAAGCGGGCCGGGCCAGATGACATAGTTTGACCGGTCAACTATATAGCTGGGCTGGTCCATTAGTTACGTGGGCCGGGCCTAACCTCTAATGTTGACTGGTCAAAACTTAAATGGGCCGGCCCATTTAACATGTGGGGTCCACCTTACAGCAACTGGGCCGGCCCAAGAAGCAAGTGGGCCGGGCCAAAAACACAGTGGGTCCCACTTTCTGTTAAAAGGCCGGCCCATTTAGTGTGTGGGGTCCACCGTATAGCAAGTGGGCCGGCCCAACAAGCTAGTGGGCCGGGCCAAAAACACAGGTGGGTCCCACTTTCCAGTTAAAGGGTCGGCCCATTTAGTATGTGGGGTCCACCATATAGCAAGTGGGCCGGCCCAACAAAATAGTGGGCCGGGCCAAAAACACAGGTGGGTCCCACTTTCTGTTAAAGGGCCGGCCCATTTAGTATGTGGGGTCCACCATATAGCAAGTGGGCTGGCCCACCAAGATAGTGGGCCGGGCCAAAAACACAGGTGGGTCCCACATTCCTGTTAATGGGCCGGCCCATTTGGTAAGTGGGGTCCACCATATAGAAAGTGGGCCGGCCCAACAAGATAGTGGGCGGGCCAAAAACACAGGTGGGTCCCACCTTCCTATTAAAGGGCCGGCCCATTTACCATGTGGGACCACCATAGAGCAAGTGGGCTGGCCCAACAAGATAGTGGGCCGGCCCAATAAGCATGTGGAGCCCATTATCGTGTAACCGGGCCGGCCTACTAAAGAAGTGGGCCGGCCCAAAATGAAAGTGGGTCCCACACTACTGTAAGTGGGCCGGCCCAATCTGTTGTAGGGCCCTACTTGTTTGACTAGTCAACTTGCATTAAATTTCATGAGCCTAAAATCTGATTTCAATGATACACACAAGTACATACACAAATAAAACAAATAGGAAAATTACAAGGCAATTAATGTGCCCAAATAAAAAAAATTACATAGAATCATTGAGGACTTCTATTAGCATCATCAATAACACGTTGACATTTGGCAATCGCCTTGATTGAATCTTGTGTACTCTTTGTCAACATATCAGCTACAGATCTTAAAGCAGCAATACCATGTCTTTTATAAAGTACAGCCTTGAGATATTTACTGTTTGATGAAAGAAATGGTCTAGGTTGACGGCTATGAGAAGATGCATCAGAAGAAAGATCAGAACTTTTTGTGGGCCTCACTTCTAATGAAGATTGCTTCATCACAACTGCATTCTGATAATAATGCAAAAAGAGTTAAACGATGAACTATGCAAACATTTATTATGCAATGTAGATATAAGATAATAACAAGTTGCATAAATAAGACATGTATGGAACTTGTACTAAGCACAAACTTACATCATAATGTTGCACAGGGTCGCTACAGATCCTTTTTTGGCGACTATCTTCTAATGATGACTGCTTCATTAAAACTGCATTCTGGTAACATTGTAAACATAGTTACAACAATTAACTATTCAAACATGTATTACGCAATGTAGAGATCAGATAACAGCATGTAGCAGAAATAAGCACAAGATAAGATAAGATGCATGTACTAAGCACATACTGGCTCACTGCAGGTCCTTCTCTTGCGTGCACTAGTCGTGGTCAACATGCCTATCATTTTAGGTTCAGCCATCAAGTGAAATGCTAATCCTCCTGCTCCATTGTCCTTAATCTGTGTTTAGATATCACATTTAAGACCAAGTCAGCTGGTTTCAAATAACAAAAAACTTGAGCTGCCAAATGAATAAGCCAATATTTACCAGATATCAGATTAAAACCAACTAGATGTTGCTTTGCATGAGATACGAATTTCAGACATTCAGATTTAGAGTAGGGTAATGCCAAGGTTTTACACATAAAGTAAACTGGCATTAAGAATGACCAAATGTCAGGTTCAAATCACCCTCGCAGTTTCTCCAAGACAAGCATATCAAATAGGCAGAAACATAGTAAAGCATGAATGGCATTGCTATGGCAGGGTTCCAAGTGTTAATCTCTTGCATAAGGAACAATGCATATAGGTTATAGATAATAACGGAAGTAAACTGCCAAAATTACCAACCACGAACTCAGATTCCAACCTTACCTAGCGTCCCCGCTGTTAATGTTGGATGTTCTAATAAGTGGTTCGCATGATCAATCCCTAGGAAAAATAACATTGACAAGTCAGTCTACGATAATACAAAGACCAGACATGCACGCAGCAATAACTATATAAGCTAAAGACGAGGTATAAGAGCAAGCAGATTGGAAATGCACATAGCATGATTATAAAAGCAGTGTGAGAATAGCAGACACGAGAAAACAGCTAGCGGTGAGCTAATGACGTGGTATAAGAACAAGCAGATTGGAAATGCCCATAGCACGACTATAAAAGCAGTGCGACAATAGCATGCAGTACAAAAACAGTTGGCAGCAAATGAATGGGTACAAGGCTATAAATATGTGGATGCACACAGGTGTCAGTAGAATGAACAGGATGGTAGCGACCGGATAATGCTTTTGTACTGTACAATATTTAAACAAACTTCATGCGAAGCAACACATCAAGAAAGTTAACGGCATATGAGATCTGCAAATAACTACACAAAACATGGCTAAAGAAACACCGCGATCTAACGGGCCAGCGTACTAACCAAGCTGCGGCGGGGTGGACGGGGGCGGCAACTTGCATTCCAGCGGCGGCGAACGCGGGAGACGATGAATCGACCCTGTTTCAGTAGAAGCGGGCGTTAGTGAAGCAGATCTGGTTGGCTGGCAAGGTATTCGGTGAAGTTGATACAGCCGCTGCGGCGAGGTAGTCGGTGGCGAGGTCGGCGGTGAAGCAGATCCGTCGGTGGCGAGGTCGGCGGTGAAGCAGATCCGTCGGTGACGAGGGCGGCGGGGGAGCGGATCAGGTGGGTGGACAGCCAACACGATCAAGGCTACGCTGTGGAGGAGTATGCCGGCGGCGAAGCAGATCTAGTACTGTAGAGAGTCAGAGCTTTGGCGTGTGAGAGTATTTTTGAGCTAATGGGGCGAATGGTTGGTACAAGAAAAGTTCTGATAGACAACGTCCCAAAATCGTCAACTAAGGGGCATTTTTCGTCGCCTATGGGCCTAACCCGACGATATGGGTTCCGTTGTCGAAACTGCGTCAGGCAAAGTCCAACGACGATTTTTTCGGTCCGTCGCGCTTGGGCGCCCTTCCGCCACGGAAAATCGGACCGTTGCGGAAGTGTTTTCGGGAGCCCGTTGACTGCTGACGTCATGCAAACTGACACGTGGCAGACGCCGTTAACTGCCAGTTAACGGCGTTAACCGCTGAAACCCCGTGGTAGATGGTAGGCCCACACGAGGCCTGCCACGTCTTAAGCGGGCCGGGCCAGATGACATAGTTTGACCGGTCAACTATATAGCTGGGCTGGTCCATTAGTTACGTGGGCCGGGCCTAACCTCTAAGGTTGACTGGTCAAAACTTAAATGGGCCGGCCCATTTAACATGTGGGGTCCACCTTACAGCAACTGGGCCGGCCCAAGAAGCAAGTGGACCGGGCCAAAAACACAGGTGGGTCCCACTTTCCTGTTAAAGGGCCGGCCCATTTAGTGTGTGGGGTCCACCGTATAGCAAGTGGGCCGGCCCAACAAGCTAGTGGGCCGGGCCAAAAACACAGGTGGGTCCCACTTTCCAGTTAAAGGGTCGGCCCATTTCGTTTGTGGGGTCCACCATACAGCAAGTGGGCCGGCCCAACAAAATAGTGGGCCGGGCCAAAAACACAGGTGGGTCCCACTTCCTGTTAAAGGGCCGGCCCATTTAGTATGTGGGGTCCACCATATAGCAAGTGGGCTGGCCCGCAAGATAGTGGGCGGGCCAAAAACACAGTGGGTCCCACTTTCCTGGTAAAGGGCCGGCCCAATTAGTATGTGGGGTCCACCATATAGCGGGGGGCCCAACAAGATAGTGGGCCGGGCCAAAAACACGTGGGTCCCACTTTCCTCTTAAAGGCCGGCCCATTTAGTATGTGGGACCACCATATAGCAAGTGGGCCAACAAGATAGTGGGCCGGGCCAAAAACACATGTGGGTCCCACTTTCCTGTTAAAGGGCCGGCCCAACTAGTATGTGGGGTCCACCATATAGCAAGTGGGCCGGCCCAACAAGATATTGGGCGGGCCAAAAACACAGGTGGGTCCCACTTTCCTCTTAAAGGGCCGGCCCATTTATTATGTGGGGTCCACCAAAAAGCAAATGGGCTGGCCCAACTAATTAGTGGGCCGGCCCAGTAGTTGGTGGGGTCCACCTTAAAGCAAGTGGGCCCGCCCAATTAGTGTGTGGGGTCCACCGTAAATCAAATGGGCTGGCCCAAGAAGTAAGTGGGCCAGCCCGTTTAGTTGTTGTTTATATGCCGGCATAATATGCGCTTTAGGATTTTGCGGGCAGGCACATATGTGATTTCGTTTAATTGGGCCGTTTAAGGGATGGGAATTCGTGATTTAGATACTGAGAATATTTACGCAGCATTGATTTCTGTCGGATAGCCTCACTTACCACAAGCACCAAAGAAAAAATGCGCGAAAGAACTATAAAAACTAACTAAATATTACATCAGCTGCAAGGCATTGAAAAAATATTACAGAACCCAGAGAAATTGAATGGTAATTAAACCTAGCAATACAATGAAGCGATCCGGCAATCTTTTAAGTTGTCCATGCAGCACCTATATCTGAAACAAAGACATTACAAGTTAAGACAGCAACAATGGAAAGGCAATGACACTACAATATTGTTTGGCAAAGAATTTGGAACTCATCATTTCGTCGTTATAACAAGATCATTGTAATGCGCACAATAAGCAAACAAAGAGTGCATGCCGCATACCAACAGCCAATATAACAGAGCATGTTAGAATGAAACAGCAGACTTACTACTGTCGAGTCCCATGCAAACCAACATGTTCAGGGAGTACAAAATTGGCATGAACAACATAGTAGCAGGCTATAAATTTTGTAACAACGACTGAGCAAGATGAAGTTATGATGGCTACATCTACAGAGCAGGGAATGTAAACCAAAAATAGAAGTTACGATGGCAAAAGCTAAAGAGGAGGGAATGTGAACCAACATGTGCCAAGTGAACTAAATAATACTCCTGAACTTATAGTGAAGGGGATGCAAATCAAGATGTTTCGGGATATAAACTTGTAATGAGCAACACATAGAGGATAGTTAATGCTTGAGCTTAGGATGGACCAGATACAGAATATAGTGGGATCACCTGTGAACTTGTATAAGAGGGAATGCAAACCAATATGTTCAGCTTTCCATATGTGAGCGTCATGCCAAGTCAGAGAAACAAGTCAATAATGCAGCTTTTGAAGAACAAGATGGCACGCAAAATTATTATCTAGTAGTATGACAAGTTTATTTGTACTACAGGCTAGATAGCAGAGTGATAGCATGCCAAACTAAGTCCTTACTTTGTTAGCTTACAATGAACTAGATACAAAACAATGGCATCACCTGTAGTACAGGGAATGCAAGCCAACATGTTCATGGAGTAAAAAATTGGCACAAACAACATAGTAGCAGGCCATAATTTTTGTAACAACGACTGAGCAAGATAAAGTTATGATGGCTAGATCTACAGAGCAGGGAATGTAAACCAAATATAGAAGTTACGATGCCAAAAGCTATAGAGCAGGGAATGCGAACCAACATGTGCAATTACTTAAAATTGGCCATGAACTAAATAATAGCAGGATGTTACTATAATACCTACAGTATAATTTTTGTAACAACGACTGAGCAAGATAGAAGTTATGATGGCTACATCTACAGAGCAGGGAATGCAAACCAAAATGTTCAATCGCTTAAAGTTAGCAATGAAGTAGAAAATAGCAAGGTGTTACGGTCATAGCTAGGAATGAACTAAAAGAGCTTCAGACAAACAAGCATCTGAACCCAGAACATGGCGCTAAAACAAGGGACTTACATTAGGAGAAGCACTCTGTGGGAGTCACAGCAGATCTTCCTGGGGTTGATAGATCCGGTGATGAAGTACGCTACATGTGCTACTTGGGGTTGGAGAGACGGCCATTACACTTCATGGTTACTCATCTCGTCTGCAAAAACGTAACGGCGCGTCGTTAGCACAAACAGGTTCCCCCAAGATTAAACAAGAACTTGCAGGCAAGCAATAGAAAAGCGACAGTAGAAGAGTTTAGATCATACACGGCGCCGGTGAAGCAGATCCGGTTCATGCACAGCGGTGTCGGTGAGCAAGATCCGATGCGGTGGACGACGGATCCGGCGAAGCGGCTCCGGTGGGGTGGACGATGCCGCAGCTGAAGCGACTGCGGTAGACTGCTGGATGAGCATATGGTTTCGAGGTTCGGCGGGGATGATCCGGTCCGGTTGATGACGGCGTCGATGAAGCGGCTCCGGCAGGCAGCCGGATGACGAGGATCGCGAGGCCTCGGGTAGGCCAGGGAAGTCCGGCGGGGATGTTCCGGTGCGGTGGTCGTGGAGGTGGGAGAGAGAGGGACTTGGGAAGTTCCGGTGGGTGGTCTCAGAGGAGAGAGTGAGGGAAATGAATTTTTTTTCGGGGAGTTTCCGGAGCTAGGGAGGTGGTGATCGAAAAAAAATGACGGGTAGACCCCCCACCAACCGACTTATACATGGACATTGTTGTCATCTTTACGAGGGTAGAATGGGAAGTTAGAAGCGTGTGAAATATTTGTATTTTTCGGGCGGGAAGTTTTGCCGCTGGAATGAGATTTCGAATTTGGCTACAGTCCAAGTAATACAAAAATATGAGACCGTACTAGTACGGCCAAATGTCACATCAATTCATCATCACGTTGAAAATCGGTTACGACGATCATAATTATTGGCCGTTGGCACAACAGTTCTCCAACGCTTGATCCAACGGTCAAAGTTCCTTTTTTTAAGAGAACGGTCAAAATTCATTGGATTCGCTCGGGAACAGCGCGCGCCAAAACGAGTCAGACGAAGATGTTTCTAGAGTTCTCACGGACGCGTCTTGGCGATACATTGAATGCAAATCTTGCAAGGTCAAAAAAAATGCAAATCTTGCAGGATCGTATGTGGCTGCTATGAGCTGAAGTACTCCATGAAACCGTGAACATACATGTAGATGGGAATCCCATGTAGACGATCTGAAGAACGACCCGCTGCATCTTTCACAAATCCATCTACATGACATGATAAACTTTAATTAAGAAGCAGCCACGTAACAATTATTGCCCAAAATCTAACGGGTTCGACAATAAGCTGGTAATTCTCTATTATATATAAACACCAAAAAAATATAGCAAGTAAGAAAGGAGTGTCAATGCCACCAGGACTTACAAAAAAAGGGAATTAGCACTTTGTAATCTCTTTGTTTTTACACATACCTTCTGCTCAGGAATCCAGGGCCTAGGGTCACATCAAGTCATAATCAGAAACCAAAGTCGGTTCCCATGTTCTCCAATTCAAAACGCGTACAAAATATTTCAGTGTGTGAAATAATGTTGAGATTTTGAATTAGAGGGTTGTTAAGCTATTGATTATATGGAGTCGAAATTTGGTAGCATACATAAGTATCTCTGTTCACAACTCACCTGTACAGAAGCAGGAACAGCTGTTGTGTTGCAGCACAACACAAAGGAGAAGCCACTGTTCCGTTCATTGCACTCAATACAGCGATGAATGAACCAGACCAGTTGACAAGCTTCTAGACCAGTATGTAGAAAGATGGAAATCAATGGATCACAGAAAATCATCAGTGTCAAGCTTTAATGCACTAGCCAACGCGACCAAAAGTCCGAACTGATGGAAAGGGCTAGGCAATCCACTTTATACATCGCAACAAAAAGTCCAAACTGACAGAAAAGGCTAGACCGGGAGAAGAGAAGAGAAGGTTTGTGAAAGCGATGACTCGAACTTGAGACTATGGGCTCTGATACCACGTCAAGCTTCATCCACGAGCCAACGGAACCAAAAGTCAGAACTGATGGAAAGGGCTAGGCAATCCACTTATAATATTAACAATCAGCAGGGTTCCGGTTCAAAAAAATCCACATCACAACAAGGAAACGACCACCAAGATCATAGCAATTGCAGATAAATGCACCTACGAAATATGCTCAGACTAAGGAACCATTTTACAAGACAAAGGTAATGACCTGTCACTGTCCCCGTTCATCTCCAATTATCTAGCAGATACTCTTCTTACTACTTACTAGCATTCCTAACCTGCTCCAGTAGGGCCTCCTTCTGTGCTGCTATCGTTCTAAAATTGTCGACTTCTAGTCTTAGCGCAGCTGATGCAGCTCGTTCTACTTGGAGTTGCTCCTTTAGAACTTGAGCATGCAAATACTTTGACTTGGACATGGACTTGCACTTCAGCAGTCCAGCATTCCGTAAGAAAGTGTTTTTGGCAATGCCTTTCTTTTTTATTGCCATAGAAAATGCCTTCACACATTCTTCATCGGTTTTTTCCAGACCGTTTTTACCGGTTTTTGCCATCTCTAATTTCATATCTTCCTGCAAAAAATTCAGTTCGTACACATGTGTAAACATGATAGTTACTACAGAGAAACTTGCTGATAGTAGATTTATCATGTGTATGACCTACTTTTATTCCTACAGTTTGGCATGTCTGATTCACATCACATGAATTTTAATAAACATATATAATATCATATTGACATGTACTTTACTACTCCTATAAGTTGGGATGTGAGTCGTCACAAAATTTCAATCTTTGAGAAGACTTACAAGAACACTCTGTGCGACTTCTCCAATCACTTCAAGTTTGTTCTTCTGGCATGCTTCAAAAATCTCTGGCAGAGTCATCTCTTTGTTTGGTTCCCTTTTACTTGCATTATGTAACATCTGCATTTTAGTACTACCATTTATAAATCGAATAACGTGGTTGAAATGGAGGATCATAATATAAGCTGCACACTGGTGTATATACTCTGCATGATCTTTTACTAAAATATTTCTAAATAGCAGTATAAAACAACATGTCCTTACTTTTTGCCGAATGTGCACTATAAGGTTACGAGATCCCGTACGGCTAGGTAAAAGTAGTTTACCGCGGTTTTCCTGATTCTGTTTAGCCAAATTCTGCAAAAAGGAGACTAGTGAGACACTGCTATAAATAAGAATCCAAGATGTGATCTGGTCTCAGTCTTACAAATCATACCATATTCTTTGGATCAGACCAGTGCTTCACAAGATCTCCCCACTGTTTGTCAGTCATTTGCTTAAAAGGAGATATAGTTGGAACACTCCCAGTAATCTTTCCAGTGAAGTATTTCTTCTTTAGCCTGCTGCGATACTGGCGCAGACAGTCTGAGAATAGACTGTTGAGAACATGCTTTACTTCCTCTTGGTCCTCATCGAACTCGAACCTTAACTGTTCACAACAATATAAACCGTTGGTGTGATATACATAGATCCAACAACAAGCTAGAAGGAACGGGACGTGCCAATGTGGTATACTAGTATGAGTAACATTACCAAGAGAAAGATGACTTACGTGTAACCTGTGCACTAATTTTTCAAAATGCGCAGAGGTGTCTACGTGCTCTTTCCATGTTGGGAAGATAGGAATTTCATTCCTGACGAAAATTCCTACATCCGATGCTAATTTACAAGATTCTTCTGGGTCCAGTGGCCTTCTGCCACCTACGATAGATGAAAGGCGAAATCTTGATTCCATCCCAGCAAGCTTAGCTACGAACATTTTCCCTACTGTTGGGCCCCTCGTTTTTCTTGATCGTGGTGCAACTACAAAGTTAAGCATTACATCAAGCTATCAAGGTAGGTATAACGGAGAATGAAACTATAAGCATTATATATATATCTCTATAAAGTATAACTTTATAACGGAGAATGAAACTATAAGCATTGGAAAATGTACCTTCTTCGGTGTGGGGCTCATCCTCAGGGGAGTTGTCTATGGCAGGACTAATATGGGTCAGTGGGAGATCATCAACAGTTTGTTGATGTTGTGCTAGCAGTGTTTGGCCAGTTGTGGTTGTGTCAGCTGGGACTGGTACAGTGTGTCCTTGGGCAGTATTTCCTACCACAGCTACTGCTGATCCCAATTGTGGCTGAGAAGTTGCCGTGGAAACTTGTTCTGCTGCCAATTGTTGTTGAGAAGTTGCTGTGGAAACTGGTTCTGCTGCCAATTGTGGCTGAGAAGTTGCTGTGGAAACTGGTTCTGCTGCCGATTGTCGCTGGTTGACTGGATTGGTAACAGGTGGCTGATTCAACCGCTTGGGGTGTTCACCACGTTTTTTTATTTCAGTACTCTTAGAATTTTCGTTATTTTCTTCAACTGGTGCCATGAATCGCTGAGACTGTCTAGTAGCAGAAGCAGGTTTCTTTTTTGGTTGCCGCTGTTCTATCACCGATTCAGGTGCCTGTTGAATGGTCTTCCTCTCATTGGTGGTTCCTGCGAAATTCTTACTTGAAGCTGCAGATTCCTAGCACACATAAACGATATTTCAGTCTACAGAAGTCCCATATATGATGATATGCAAATGGAATAGAATGAAGAACAGTAAAGGATGACGTGCATGCTGAAACATATATATGATGCATTAAGGAGACCTAGAGGTGGCATGTGAACATGTTTGGTGGGATTCAGGATACAAGTATACAACACATGGAAGTTGCAAAACAGATATCTCAAAGTAAAAAAACACAGAAATCACCTGGTGGGGTTGAGGAGAATGGTCAGGCAAGGCATCTTCCTGAGTCAGCTCTCCAAGAGGCTCAGCATGATCAAATTGTGAATCATAACATTGTTCTTTATCTTTGGGAAGGGGAAAGGGTTCTTCTCCGATTTTGTTCAGGTTTGCACTAGAGGCAATAGCGTTACACATGTTTGTGCCCACACGGCTTGCATATCTTATACATATATTCCGTATCCGTTTCTCTTTTAATTCATTCTTCTGTATTGCAATAATATCTAGCATGCATTACAAAAAAAATGCTAATGAGATGGCGGTGCAAGTAAGCAAAAAAATACTTTTCGAAATCACATGCATAACGAATGCGGCCATATCAACCTTCTTGGAAGTCGGCGCGTGTACGCTTTGGTTTCCTGCCGTCGACCATGGAAGCGCCCATCTCTCCAGTCCGGTGGACGGAAGGAGTCGGGGATTAAGATACGAGAACCCGGCGATGGTGACTGTCGCTGACAAGGCGGCGGTGGAAGTCGGCTACGGAGGAGCTCGTATGGTACAGTGGTCGTCGGTGGGGGTGGGGGAGGTGGAAGCTACTCCGGCTTGCTAAAAAGCAAGGGAGACGGCGGAACGTCGTCGGTCACTACGGTGGCCGATGAGAAGGCAGTAGTGCTGGTGTGGGAGTGGGACAGTGGGCCGGCGCCGGCGTGTGAGATGATCCGGTGGGTCATGCAGGGTGGAAGCGTGAGAGAGAGATGCGGGGTTCGGCGCCGCCGGTGATAGGTCTGAATTGAGCGGTCCGGGGGGATAAGATCGACACTGTACTTATTTCACATCGCTTTGAATTTTGGAAGCGGGGGGGGATTTCGGCGGGAATTTTGGGGCAGAGTTGAAATTATTACTGGTTGCTGGAAAACTGTGGAACCCTAGCCTACGAAATCCCAAGTCTGAAGCTGAGGGCCCTTTTGCTGTGGCTTTTTGGCTTTTGGATTTTGGAAGCCAAAAGAATATAATATTTGTTTTTGGCTTCCAAAATCCAAAAGCCAAAAAGGCAAAAAAAAAGGCACAACAAAAGGGCCCTGAGTATGTTCGGGTTCAAGGGGATATGCTTGTTGGTTCTTGGGTGCATATGATCTCTTTATTTCGAAATTCATCTTCTATACATTTTGAAATGTCAAAAAAGAATAAAACGAAAAATGCATGTGTACTTCTTCGCTTGCTTTATACACATAAAATATTTCAATGGAAAAATCGAATAGTAATTTGGGCTATGTAAAAAAGAGTTACTCCGTAAAAAAATTGTGCTAACCATAAGGCTTTTTATGAGACATGTTTTCTCTCTTTTTTTACATCGACCATGAAAAAAACTTGTTTTTTTACATCAACCATGAAAAATACTTTTTTTACATCGACCATGAAAAATACTAGGAATTTGCTAAGAGCATCCACAACGTGTAGCCAAAAGTGGTTCCATATTTGATTTTTGGCTTTTTGAACTAGTTCCATACATTGTAGAGGTAGTTCCAAAACCAGAAAAACAGGGAACCGGAGCAAATAGGTGCTCCGATGCCAAATTTCACTTTTGGCATTTGGAACTAGTTCCCTACATTGTGAGAGTAGTTCCATATTGGCTTTATGAGTTGTTTTAGCTTGATGGCGGGACCCACGTTATAAATATTTGGAACCACTACATTGTGGAGCTATTGCTATATTTCACACCAAAGCCAAATTCACCATCGTATCAGATTTGGCAATAGCAACATTGTGGATAGCCTAAAGTTATATTTTCCATCTTGTACACAATTAAAAATATCTTTAAAACAAACAAATCTCTATGTCTAGGTGTACCATCTCTACTAGTACTAGTATATATACACGTGCCTTGCACGTGAGGGCTCTTTTTTTTAGTGAAACAACTTCGACGCAATAAGAATTCGATCTTTTTTTTAACAAAGGAGGGGGGCCCAAGGGCTTGGATACCATTAAGTGCAACAGAGGGGTACATATTACAGATTGCAGTCAATAGTCACTTGGGTTGAAAGCCAATGCAAGCCCGCCTACATGATAGCAGGATTTTGTGAAGCTTTTTAACTTAATTGGTCAAACATGCGAAGCATGTGCCATTTACTTGTACAACTTTATCGGAAAAAAATACTTGTACAAGCTAGTTCCCCTAAGTACTACCAGCACATAAGTAAACAAAAGAACCAGGGACATCATCAACTGAAAACAACAATCTATTCATATAGCGGCTCTTGCATCACCCTTTGAAAATCATCTACCTGCAAAGATGAGTGCAGAGTTTCTGCTCGTGCTTTCACCTGTTCCAAGATCGTCCAGTTGATCTCATGGACATCTGCATCAGCCAAAGCGGTAACCAAGTTGCCAGCCACTAGCTTCTGCAGATCAGCAACAGCATGTAGGCCATCTTGAATTGTAGAATTCCATCCTCGGTTCATTTCTTTGTTCCGCCAAGTGGCCACATCCAAGTCCTTTTGAAGACGCCTAATCTTAGCTTCCCCAGTGCCACATCCTTCTGTTTTGTTCCTACAAACGTTTGCATCACTGGAACTCTGGACATCTGTGCTACAATGCTGCTTGGCAGGGACATGAGCAGTCACTTGCTTCTGCGATTTGCCATGCATAAAATCAATCAGCAGATTAAAAGGAAATATGTTGGTTGATTCATGTCACCACTTTCAGCAACCCATGAGTTTCTAAACCTTAAATGGAGTCTAAAACATTGCAATAAAAGGGTGGGTGCATCATTTGGATGCAGAGGCCGGGGCGACCCTATTTTCAAGAAAAAATTAGGAAATCTGAAATCTATATCTATATCTCTACCATCTATACCACTCCACTCCTGTTGACAGTTTGATCTCTTTCAGTACATTAGATTATGTCATGTTTAAAACACTATTATAAAATTACCTCCTTAATGTTGAGCTCAGGAGGATCCAGATGTGCTGATCCTAGGCGGCCACTCAAATGATTGCTTGCTAGAACAATAGGACCAAATCCCGCCTCCTTTCTACCAATGTCTGCATCACTGGCGCGCTCACTGTCTTTGTTAGGAACATGAGCAGTGGCTAGCTGCTGCAAATCAAAGTTCATCAAATCAATCAGCAAACAAGACATATGAAATTTGAGCAGTGCGGCTAAATACCTTCTTCAGCAGCTGCCCCACGGAATCGTCCTTTTGGCGGCACATCACACGTTTGAAAAATCTCGGCAACGACTTGGGGTGCGGTGATTTTGTCCCATTCCACAGTATGCCGAGCTTGGCTGCAATTATCATATTCTGCAAGATATTTTGCCTCCGAGATTCTTCGTAGGCATTCTCGAGGGGAATATCTAGCAGGCATTACAAAAAAAACAGATGCTAATAACAAGCAGTGGAAGCAAGCAATAAACTAGTCTCGGAAATCAAATACGGAGTACATAACAAAAGCTGCCGGACAAAGTGTTCAACCTTGGTCGACTGGGGAGGTGGCGCGTTGGCCGTTCGGTTTGGTTCGGTGGATCATGGTGGCGCTTTGTGTACCGATCTCGCCGGCCGGTAAGATGAACCAGTGAGTCGGGGAAGCAGATCCGACGAAGCGGACGGAGTGTGGTTGACGGCGTCGCTGAGCTGGCTCCGGTGCGGTGGATGTCGGCTACGGATGGAGGACTGAGAGGGAGCGAGACGGACTAGGTGCGAGGTAGGGAGAGAGGCCCTTGCTTGTCCGTGGGTGGGGCTGGATATAGGGGAAATGAAAGCGAGGTAGGAAGATAGCATCCTGCTAATTTATGGTGCTGAACTAGAAAATCCCGCCAATATATGGTGCTGAATTGCGGGCGGCTCATAGCTTGTGCACAAATAAAATGGGAAAATCCAAAAAATGTAGTTCAACAAAAAAAACTCTAGTAGGCAAAGTCGCTAGCTCGCCATGAGAAGATGCACTCCGCCAACAAAATGTCATGACAAGCTAGTTTGCTATGGATCTTGCATTAACCCTGCTCGATAAAATGGTGGGCAAAAAAAGACAAGCTAAATCAAAAATAATGGTGGTAGAAAGATGTAACTCTCAAATGTAAACTCTACTAAACAGGGCCAGCTCAAAAATATGCCTCATATTATTAGTACTTCCTCCGGTCCATATTAACTGCCACTAACATACATCGAGAAACAAAAAAGAGAAATCTGTCATGAATAGTTCCCGAATTCAAATCTGAGTTTCTCTGTAGACTATTCCCATCTGAGTTTCTCTTTTTTGTTTCTCGATGTATGTTTCGAATTTTGATCTGAAATTTTTAGGGGTTATCTTAATATGAGCTG
This sequence comes from Lolium multiflorum, assembly GCA_030979885.1. NCBI lineage: Eukaryota > Viridiplantae > Streptophyta > Magnoliopsida > Poales > Poaceae > Lolium > Lolium multiflorum. Next base: position 196,633,539 of record CM061748.1, on the reverse strand, counting down.
TGAACGTGCATGATTTGTTTCAGATTTTTTTCGCAATGTTTAAATTTGGATTTAGGCCGCATGTCACCTCGCTACCGCTCGAGAAATGGAGCCCCTCTCCGCTGGGCTCCATAAAAGCTTCACTGTTCGTGTCAGACTGTTGAAGACACTGGCAAGTGCATGTCAGGGGGACAGAGAATAAATTTCGTCCACGCGTCGGCGCGTGCTGTCTACCCCAAACCCTAAACTCTGTCTTTATGAAGTCAAGCATGCATGAAGAGAAGTGGTTTTTGGTTTCAAACATGGAAATTTCAAAAACCCTCTCAAGAGCTACATTTTGGAGTGACTAATTTTTCATATTCATGATTTAAACTTGTTTAAATGGGCATAAAAATAGGCATAAAATTCAAAATAAATCAAAATAAATGAAAAACCAAGGCACATAGTCTTCCTATGTCATATAGTAAGCATTCAATTAAGTTGATAAACAAGGTCTAGACATATTCGAACCAGAAAAATCATGTATCTACCCCCTAACCCTAAACTCTGTCTTATGAAGTCAAGCATGAAGAGATGTGGTTTTTGGTTTCAAACATGGAAATTTCGAAAACCCTCCCAAGAGCTTCATTTTGGAGTGACTAAGAAGCATACATGCTTACTTTTTTATATTCATGTTTTAAACTTGTTCAAATCTTGGTCAAACCTAGGATTTGACCAAGATTAAAATGGGCATAAGAATTCAAAAAAAAAGCACATAGTCTGTGTATGTCATATAGTAAGCATTCAAGTTGATAAACAAGGTCTAGACATATTCAAACCAGAAAAATCATGGAAATTTCAAAAACCTCCCACGAGCTTCATTTTGGAGTGACTAAGAAGGATCGATGCAGGTTACGTTTCATATTATTCATGTTTTAAACTTGTTTAAATCTTGGTCCAACCTAGGATTTGACCAAGATTCAACAAATGGGGATAAAAAAATGAAAACCCAATGCACATAGTCTTCTTATGTCATATAATAAGCATACAATTAAGTTGATAAACAAGGTCTAGACATATTCAAACCAAAAAAAACATGTATGTGGCTACCCCTAACCCTAAACTCTGTCTTATGAAGTCAAGCATGAAGAGATGTGGTTTTTGGTTTCAAACATGGAAATTTCAAAAACCCCTTCCAAGAGCTTCATTTTGGAGTGACTAAGAAGCATACATGCTTACCTTTTCATATATATTCATGTTTTAAACTTGTTCAAATCTTGGTCAAACCTAGGATTTGACAAAGATTCAAATGGGCATAAAAATTCAAATAAAATGAATACCAAGGTCTTCTTATGTCATATAGTATGTGCGCATTCACTTAAGTTGATAAACAAGGTCTAGACATATTAAACCTAAAAAATCATGCATGTATCTACCCCTAACCCTAAACTCTGTCTTATAAAGTCAAGCATGCATGGTGAAGATAAGTGGTTTTTGGTTTCAAACATGGAAATTTCAAAAACCCTCCTAATTAAGAGCTTCATTTTGGAGTGACTAAGAAGGATACATGCTTACTTTTACATATTCATGTTTTAAACTTGTTTAAGTCGTGGTCAAACCTAGGATTTGACCAAGATTTAAATGGGCATAAAAATTCAAAAACAAAATCAAAAACCAAAGCAAGTCTTTGCATGTCATATAGTAAGCATTCAAGTTGATAAACAAGGTCTAGACATATTCAAACCAGAAAATCATGTATATATCTACCCCTAACCCTAAACTCTATCTTTATGAAGTCAAGCATGCATGAAGAGAAGTGGTTTTAGGTTTCAAACATGGAAATTTCAAAAACCATCCCAAGAGCTACATTTTGGAGTGACTAAGAAGGATATATAGATGCTTAATTTTGCATATTCATGATTTAAACTTGTTCAAATCTTGGTCAAACCTATGATTTGACCAAGATTCAAATGGGCATTAAAAATAGAAAAATGAAAAACCAAAGCACATAATCTTCTTATGTCATATAGTAAGCATTAAAGTTGATAAACACAAGGTCTAGACATATTCAAACCATACAAATCATGTATCTACCCCTAACCCTAAACTTTGTCTTATGAAGTCAAGCATGAAGAGATGTGGTTTTTGGTTTCAAACATGGAAATTTCAAATACCCTTCCAAGAGCTTCATTTTGGAGTGACTAAGAAGCATACATGCTTACCTTTTCATATTCATGTTTTAAACTTGTTCAAATCTTGGTCAAACCTAGGATTTGACCAAGATTCAAATGGGCATAAAAATTCAAAAAAAATGAATACCAAGATCTTCTTATGTCATATAGTATGCGCGCAATCAATTAAGTTGATAAACAAGGTATAGACATATTAAACCTGAAAATCATGTATCTACCCCTAACCCTAAACTCTGTCTTATAAAGTCAAGCATGCATGGTGAAGATAAGTGGTTTTTGGTTTCAAACATGGAAATTTCAAAAACCCTCCTAATTAAGAGCTTCATTTTGGAGTGACTAAGAAGGATACATGCTTACTTTTCATATTCATGTTTTAAACTTGTTTAAATCTTGGTCAAACCTAGGAAAATCATAAATATATCTACCCCTAACCCTAAACTCTGTCTTATGAAGTCAATCATGAAGAGAAGTGGTTTTGGGTTTCCTACATGGAAATTTCAAAAACCTCCCAAAAACTTCATTTTAGAGTGACTAAGAACGATACATGCTTCCCTTTTCATTTTCATGTTTTAAACTTGTTTACATTATCTTGGTCAAATCTAGGATTTGACAAGATTCAAATGGGCATCAAAATAAAAAAATCAGAAAAATGAAAAACCAAAGCACATAGTTTTCTTATGTCATATAGTAAGCATTCAAGTTGATAAACAAGGTTTATACATATTCAAACCAGACAAATCATGTATCTACCCCCTATCGACCCTAAACTCGGTCTTATGAAGTCTAGCATGAGGAGAAGTCGTTTTGGGTTTCAAACGTTTAAGCCAAAAGCCCCATTTCAAATATTTCAAACTTATTCAAATTTGGTTCAAATTTGAAAGACACACAAGTTATAGCACACATAGTGCATACATTCTCACACATACTGCACTAGATGCTAACCCGGCCTATAGTTTGAGGCCATTGGATGAGGTCGAAAAAAATCTTGGATTAGAAATGGGGTTGTTCGAACCCCGTAGTTGGATTTTTTGAACCTTGATCTGTAGTACTGGGCAAAACCCTAGTTTAACCTATTTAATTATAGATTCGTAGGTCGATTTTTCTACCTTTTTATTATTACTATGCAGCACATGTGTGTTTGCCCGTCGAGTGAAACTCGGAGGAAGAGGGATCACTCGGAAGGAGAGAAGAAGGGAGAGAATTATGGTGTCTCCCCTTTTTCGGGTGATGATGTTGACTTTTGTGCAGGGTTTGTCAGTGAGCAGGAGGTGCGAGCGAGCGAGCGAGCGAGCGAGTCGAGCGAGGCCGAGAATGAGAGAGATTTTTTTTTTTAGAGGGACGACCGAAGGATCCAGAAGGACTTCCAATACGCATCCTGATGCGTCTTTCTCTTGACAAAGAAAATGGCTGGGAGTTTGCGTACCTATTGCACGTGACTTGTGCTCACTGAAGTGTGGGACCTCACGCATGGGCACCACACGTAAGTGACAGACCTGTTGGTGTAAAAACTCGGTTGATTATTATAGTGCATTAGAACAAAGTTTCCTATGGATTCAAGGGTAGGAAATCCAAGTTAACTCATTTACATGACATTATTTTTTCCATGAAGCAAAGTTAACGCACCTATCAATTGGTACATTTTGGAGTGACTAAGAAGGATCCAGGCTTACTTATTCGTTTTCACGTGTAAAACTTGTCTAAATCTTGGTCAAACAAAATTGGCAGAAAATTCAAAAAAAAACAGAAAAATGAAAAACCAAAGCACATAGTCTTCTTATGTCATGTAGTAAGCATTAAAGTTGATAAACAAGGTCTAGACATATTCAAACCATACTAATCATGTATCTACCCGCTAACCCCTAAACTATGTCTTAAGAAGTCAAGAATGAAGAGAAGTGGTTTTGGGTTTCAAACATGGACATTTCAAAAACCTCCCAAAACTTCATTTTAGGGTGAGTAAGAAGGATACAGGCTTCCCTTTTCATTTTCATGTTCTATACTTGTTTAAATCTTGGTCAAACCTAGGATTTGACCAAGATTCAAATGGGCACAAAAAAAATAAAAAAAAGCACATAGTGTTCTTATGTCATATCATAAGCATTCAAGTTGATAAACAAGGTCTAGATATATCCAAATTAACCAGACAAATCATGTATCTACCCCCTATCGTCCCTACTTCGTCTTATGAAGTCAAGCATGAAGAGAAGTGGTTTTGGGTTTCAAACATGGAAATTTCAAAAACCTCCCAAAATTCAGCTTCATTTTAGAGCGACTAAGAAGGATCGATGCTTTTACCTTTTCATTTCCATGTTTTAAACTTATTTAAATCTTGGTCAAACCTAGGATTTGACCAAGATTCAAATGGGCATAAAAATTCAGACAAAAAATCTAAAGAATGAAAAACCAAAGCACATAGCCTTCTTAATTATGTCATATAGTAAACACTCAAGTTGATAAATAAGGTCTAGACATATTCAAACCAGAAAAATCATGTGTATATCTACCCCTAACCCTAAACTCTGTATTATGAAGTCAATCTCTAGGATTTGACCAAGATTCAAATGGGCATAAAATAAAAAAAACATAAAAATGAAAAACCAAAGCGCACATAGTCTTCTTATATGTCATATAGTAAGCATTAAAGTTGATAAACAAGGTCTGGACATATTCAAACTAGCTAGACAAATCATGTATCTACCCCCTAACCCCTAAACTCTGTCTTATGACGAAGTCAAGCATGAAGATAAGTGGTTTTGGGTTTCAAACATGGAAATTTCAAAAACCTCCCAAAAACTTCATTTTAGGGTGACTAAGAAGGATACAGGCTTCCATTTTCATTTCCATGTTCTATACTTGTTTAAATCTTGGTCAAACCTAGGATTTGACCAAGATTCAAATGTGCATCAAAATTCCAAAAAAATCAGAAAAATGAAAAACCAAAGCACATAGTTTTCTTATGTCACATACATATATATAGTAAGCATTCAAAAGTTGATAAACAAGGTCTAGACATATTCAAACCAGACAAATCATGTACCCCCTAACCCTAAACTTTGTCTTAATTATATATGAAGTCAAGCATGAAGCAGAGAAGTGTGGTTTTGGGTTTCAAACATGGAAATTTCAAAAACCTCCCAAAAAGCTTCATTTTAATTAGACTGGCTGGTTAATTAAGAAGGATCCATGATTAATTACCTTTTCATTGTCATGTTTTAAACTTGTTTAAATCTTGGTCGAACCTAGGATTTGACCAAGATTCAAATGGGCATAAAAATTCAGAAAAAAATCGAAAGAATGAAAAACCAAAGCACATAGCCTTCTTATGTCATATAGTAAGCATTCAAGTTGATAAACATGGTCTAGACATATTCAAACCAGAAAAATCATGTATCTACCCCTAACCCTAAACTCTGTCTTATGAAGTCAAGCATGAAAAGAAGTACGGTGGTTTTGGGTTTCAAACATGGTAAATTCAAGAACCTCCCAAAAGCTTCATTTTAGAGTTACTAAGAGAAAGATCCAGACTTAATTACCTTATCATTTTCACATGTTAAACTTGTTTAAATCTTGCTCAACAAACCTAGGATTTTACCAAGATTCTCAAATGGGCATAAAAATCAAAAAATGAAATACCAATGCACATAGTCCTCTTATGTCATATAGCTAGTAAGCATTCAAGTTGATAAACAAGGTCTAGACATATTCAAACTAGCTAGACAAATCATGTATCTACCCCCTAATTAAAACCCCTAAACTCTGTCTTATGACGAAGTCAAGCATGAAGATAAGTGGTTTTAGGTTTCAAACATGGAAATTTCAAAAACCTCCCAAAATTCAGCTTCATTTTAGAGCGACTAAGAAGGATCGATGCTTTTACCTTTTCATTTCCATGTTTTAAACTTATTTAAATCTTGGTCAAACCTAGGATTTGACCAAGATTCAAATGGGCATAAAAATTATTCAGACAAAAAATCTAAAGAATGAAAAACCAAAGCACATAGCCTTCTTAATTATGTCATATAGTAAACACTCAAGTTGATAAACAAGGTCTAGACATATTCAAACCAGAAAAATCATGTGTATATCTACCCCTACCCCTAAACTCTGTCTTATGAAGTCAATCATGAAGAGAATTGGTTTTGGGTTTCAAACATGGAAATTTCAAGTACGTCCCAAAAGCTTCATATATTTTAGAGTGACTAATTAAGAAGGATCTTGGATTACGTTTTCATTTTCATGCTTGAAACTTGTTTAAATCTTGGTTGAACCTAGGATTTGACCAGAATCAAATGTGCATAAAATTCTTAAAAAAATAGAAAAATGAAAAACAAAAGCACATGGTCTTCTTATGTCATATAGTAAGCATTCAAGTTGATAAACAAGGTTTAGACATATTCAAACCAGACAAATCATGTATCTACCCCTAACCCTAAACTCGGTCTTATGAAGTCTAGCATGAGGAGAAGTCGTTTTGGGTTTCAAACGTTTAAGCCAAAAGCCCCATTTCAAATATTTCAAACTTATTCAAATTTGGTTCAAATTTGAAAGACACACAAGTTATAGCACACATAGTGCATACATTCTCACACATACTGCACTAGATGCTAACCCGGCCTATAGTTTGAGGCCATTGGATGAGGTCGAAAAAATCTTGGATTAGAAATGGGGTTGTTCGAACCCCGTAGTTGGATTTTTTGAACCTTGATCTGTAGTACTGGGCAAAACCCTAGTTTAACCTATTTAATTATAGATTCGTAGGTCGATTTTTCTACCTTTTTATTATTACTATGCAGCACATGTGTGTTTGCCCGTCGAGTGAAACTCGGAGGAAGAGGGATCACTCGGAAGGAGAGAAGAAGGGAGAGAATTATGGTGTCTCCCCTTTTTCGGGTGATGATGTTGACTTTTGTGCAGGGTTTGTCAGTGAGCAGGAGGTGCGAGCGAGCGAGCGAGCGAGCGAGTCGAGCGAGGCCGAGAATGAGAGAGATTTTTTTTTTTTAGAGGGACGACCGAAGGATCCAGAAGGACCCACAGACTTCCAATACGCATCCTGATGCGTCTTTCTCTTGACAAAGAAAATGGCTGGGAGTTTGCGTACCTATTGCACGTGACTTGTGCTCACTGAAGTGTGGGACCTCACGCATGGGCACCACACGTAAGTGACAGACCTGTTGGTGTAAAAACTCGGTTGATTATTATAGTGCATTAGAACAAAGTTTCCTATGGATTCAAGGGTAGGAAATCCAAGTTAACTCATTTACATGACATTATTTTTTCCATGAAGCAAAGTTAACGCACCTATCAATTGGTACATTTTGGAGTGACTAAGAAGGATCCAGGCTTACTTATTCGTTTTCACGTGTAAAACTTGTCTAAATCTTGGTCAAACAAAATTGGCAGAAAATTCAAAAAAAAAACAGAAAAATGAAAAACCAAAGCACATAGTCTTCTTATGTCATGTAGTAAGCATTAAAGTTGATAAACAAGGTCTAGACATATTCAAACCATACTAATCATGTATCTACCCGCTAACCCCTAAACTATGTCTTAAGAAGTCAAGAATGAAGAGAAGTGGTTTTGGGTTTCAAACATGGACATTTCAAAAACCTCCCAAAACTTCATTTTAGGGTGAGTAAGAAGGATACAGGCTTCCCTTTTCATTTTCATGTTCTATACTTGTTTAAATCTTGGTCAAACCTAGGATTTGACCAAGATTCAAATGGGCACAAAAAAATAAAAAAAGCACATAGTGTTCTTATGTCATATCATAAGCATTCAAGTTGATAAACAAGGTCTAGATATATCCAAATTAACCAGACAAATCATGTATCTACCCCCTATCGTCCCTACTTCGTCTTATGAAGTCAAGCATGAAGAGAAGTGGTTTTGGGTTTCAAACATGGAAATTTCAAAAACCTCCCAAAATTCAGCTTCATTTTAGAGCGACTAAGAAGGATCGATGCTTTTACCTTTTCATTTCCATGTTTTAAACTTATTTAAATCTTGGTCAAACCTAGGATTTGACCAAGATTCAAATGGGCATAAAAATTCAGACAAAAAATCTAAAGAATGAAAAACCAAAGCACATAGCCTTCTTAATTATGTCATATAGTAAACACTCAAGTTGATAAATAAGGTCTAGACATATTCAAACCAGAAAAATCATGTGTATATCTACCCCTAACCCTAAACTCTGTATTATGAAGTCAATCTCTAGGATTTGACCAAGATTCAAATGGGCATAAAATAAAAAAAACATAAAAATGAAAAACCAAAGCGCACATAGTCTTCTTATATGTCATATAGTAAGCATTAAAGTTGATAAACAAGGTCTGGACATATTCAAACTAGCTAGACAAATCATGTATCTACCCCCTAACCCCTAAACTCTGTCTTATGACGAAGTCAAGCATGAAGATAAGTGGTTTTGGGTTTCAAACATGGAAATTTCAAAAACCTCCCAAAAACTTCATTTTAGGGTGACTAAGAAGGATACAGGCTTCCATTTTCATTTCCATGTTCTATACTTGTTTAAATCTTGGTCAAACCTAGGATTTGACCAAGATTCAAATGTGCATCAAAATTCCAAAAAAAATCAGAAAAATGAAAAACCAAAGCACATAGTTTTCTTATGTCACATACATATATATAGTAAGCATTCAAAAGTTGATAAACAAGGTCTAGACATATTCAAACCAGACAAATCATGTACCCCCTAACCCTAAACTTTGTCTTAATTATATATGAAGTCAAGCATGAAGCAGAGAAGTGTGGTTTTGGGTTTCAAACATGGAAATTTCAAAAACCTCCCAAAAAGCTTCATTTTAATTAGACTGGCTGGTTAATTAAGAAGGATCCATGATTAATTACCTTTTCATTGTCATGTTTTAAACTTGTTTAAATCTTGGTCGAACCTAGGATTTGACCAAGATTCAAATGGGCATAAAAATTCAGAAAAAAATCGAAAGAATGAAAAACCAAAGCACATAGCCTTCTTATGTCATATAGTAAGCATTCAAGTTGATAAACATGGTCTAGACATATTCAAACCAGAAAATTCATGTATCTACCCCTAACCCTAAACTCTGTCTTATGAAGTCAAGCATGAAAAGAAGTACGGTGGTTTTGGGTTTCAAACATGGTAAATTCAAGAACCTCCCAAAAGCTTCATTTTAGAGTTACTAAGAGAAAGATCCAGACTTAATTACCTTATCATTTTCAAATGTTAAACTTGTTTAAATCTTGCTCAACAAACCTAGGATTTTACCAAGATTCTCAAATGGGCATAAAAATCAAAAAATGAAATACCAATGCACATAGTCCTCTTATGTCATATAGCTAGTAAGCATTCAAGTTGATAAACAAGGTCTAGAGACATATTCAAACTAGCTAGACAAATCATGTATCTACCCCCTAATTAAAACCCCTAAACTCTGTCTTATGACGAAGTCAAGCATGAAGATAAGTGGTTTTAGGTTTCAAACATGGAAATTTCAAAAACCTCCCAAAATTCAGCTTCATTTTAGAGCGACTAAGAAGGATCGATGCTTTTACCTTTTCATTTCCATGTTTTAAACTTATTTAAATCTTGGTCAAACCTAGGATTTGACCAAGATTCAAATGGGCATAAAAATTATTCAGACAAAAAATCTAAAGAATGAAAAACCAAAGCACATAGCCTTCTTAATTATGTCATATAGTAAACACTCAAGTTGATAAATAAGGTCTAGACATATTCAAACCAGAAAAATCATGTGTATATCTACCCCTAACCCTAAACTCTGTATTATGAAGTCAATCTCTAGGATTTGACCAAGATTCAAATGGGCATAAAATAAAAAAAAACATAAAAATGAAAAACCAAAGCGCACATAGTCTTCTTATATGTCATATAGTAAGCATTAAAGTTGATAAACAAGGTCTGGACATATTCAAACTAGCTAGACAAATCATGTATCTACCCCCTAACCCCTAAACTCTGTCTTATGAAGTCAAGCATGAAGATAAGTGGTTTTGGGTTTCAAACATGGAAATTTCAAAAACCTCCCAAAAACTTCATTTTAGGGTGACTAAGAAGGATACAGGCTTCCATTTTTCATTTCCATGTTCTATACTTGTTTAAATCTTGGTCAAACCTAGGATTTGACCAAGATTCAAATGTGCATCAAAATTCCAAAAAAATCAGAAAAATGAAAAACCAAAGCACATAGTTTTCTTATGTCACATACATATATATAGTAAGCATTCAAAAGTTGATAAACAAGGTCTAGACATATTCAAACCAGACAAATCATGTACCCCCTAACCCTAAACTTTGTCTTAATTATATATGAAGTCAAGCATGAAGCAGAGAAGTGTGGTTTTGGGTTTCAAACATGGAAATTTCAAAAACCTCCCAAAAAGCTTCATTTTAATTAGACTGGCTGGTTAATTAAGAAGGATCCATGATTAATTACCTTTTCATTGTCATGTTTTAAACTTGTTTAAATCTTGGTCGAACCTAGGATTTGACCAAGATTCAAATGGGCATAAAAATTCAGAAAAAATCGAAAGAATGAAAAACCAAAGCACATAGCCTTCTTATGTCATATAGTAAGCATTCAAGTTGATAAACATGGTCTAGACATATTCAAACCAGAAAAATCATGTATCTACCCCTAACCCTAAACTCTGTCTTATGAAGTCAAGCATGAAAAGAAGTACGGTGGTTTTGGGTTTCAAACATGGTAAATTCAAGAACCTCCCAAAAGCTTCATTTTAGAGTTACTAAGAGAAAGATCCAGACTTAATTACCTTATCATTTTCAAATGTTAAACTTGTTTAAATCTTGCTCAACAAACCTAGGATTTTACCAAGATTCTCAAATGGGCATAAAAATCAAAAAATGAAATACCAATGCACATAGTCCTCTTATGTCATATAGCTAGTAAGCATTCAAGTTGATAAACAAGGTCTAGAGACATATTCAAACTAGCTAGACAAATCATGTATCTACCCCCTAATTAAAACCCCTAAACTCTGTCTTATGACGAAGTCAAGCATGAAGATAAGTGGTTTTAGGTTTCAAACATGGAAATTTCAAAAACCTCCCAAAATTCAGCTTCATTTTAGAGCGACTAAGAAGGATCGATGCTTTTACCTTTTCATTTCCATGTTTTAAACTTATTTAAATCTTGGTCAAACCTAGGATTTGACCAAGATTCAAATGGGCATAAAAATTATTCAGACAAAAAATCTAAAGAATGAAAAACCAAAGCACATAGCCTTCTTAATTATGTCATATAGTAAACACTCAAGTTGATAAACAAGGTCTAGACATATTCAAACCAGAAAAATCATGTGTATATCTACCCCTACCCCTAAACTCTGTCTTATGAAGTCAATCATGAAGAGAATTGGTTTTGGGTTTCAAACATGGAAATTTCAAGTACGTCCCAAAAGCTTCATATATTTTAGAGTGACTAATTAAGAAGGATCTTGGATTACGTTTTCATTTTCATGCTTGAAACTTGTTTAAATCTTGGTTGAACCTAGGATTTGACCAGAATCAAATGTGCATAAAATTCTTAAAAAAATAGAAAAATGAAAAACAAAAGCACATGGTCTTCTTATGTCATATAGTAAGCATTCAAGTTGATAAACAAGGTTTAGACATATTCAAACCAGACAAATCATGTATCTACCCCTAACCCTAAACTCGGTCTTATGAAGTCTAGCATGAGGAGAAGTCGTTTTGGGTTTCAAACGTTTAAGCCAAAAGCCCCATTTCAAATATTTCAAACTTATTCAAATTTGGTTCAAATTTGAAAGACACACAAGTTATAGCACACATAGTGCATACATTCTCACACATACTGCACTAGATGCTAACCCGGCCTATAGTTTGAGGCCATTGGATGAGGTCGAAAAAAATCTTGGATTAGAAATGGGGTTGTTCGAACCCCGTAGTTGGATTTTTTGAACCTTGATCTGTAGTACTGGGCAAAACCCTAGTTTAACCTATTTAATTATAGATTCGTAGGTCGATTTTTCTACCTTTTTATTATTACTATGCAGCACATGTGTGTTTGCCCGTCGAGTGAAACTCGGAGGAAGAGGGATCACTCGGAAGGAGAGAAGAAGGGAGAGAATTATGGTGTCTCCCCTTTTTCGGGTGATGATGTTGACTTTTGTGCAGGGTTTGTCAGTGAGCAGGAGGTGCGAGCGAGCGAGCGAGCGAGCGAGTCGAGCGAGGCCGAGAATGAGAGAGATTTTTTTTTTTTTAGAGGGACGACCGAAGGATCCAGAAGGACCCACAGACTTCCAATACGCATCCTGATGCGTCTTTCTCTTGACAAAGAAAATGGCTGGGAGTTTGCGTACCTATTGCACGTGACTTGTGCTCACTGAAGTGTGGGACCTCACGCATGGGCACCACACGTAAGTGACAGACCTGTTGGTGTAAAAACTCGGTTGATTATTATAGTGCATTAGAACAAAGTTTCCTATGGATTCAAGGGTAGGAAATCCAAGTTAACTCATTTACATGACATTATTTTTTCCATGAAGCAAAGTTAACGCACCTATCAATTGGTACATTTTGGAGTGACTAAGAAGGATCCAGGCTTACTTATTCGTTTTCACGTGTAAAACTTGTCTAAATCTTGGTCAAACAAAATTGGCAGAAAATTCAAAAAAAAACAGAAAAATGAAAAACCAAAGCACATAGTCTTCTTATGTCATGTAGTAAGCATTAAAGTTGATAAACAAGGTCTAGACATATTCAAACCATACTAATCATGTATCTACCCGCTAACCCCTAAACTATGTCTTAAGAAGTCAAGAATGAAGAGAAGTGGTTTTGGGTTTCAAACATGGACATTTCAAAAACCTCCCAAAACTTCATTTTAGGGTGAGTAAGAAGGATACAGGCTTCCCTTTTCATTTTCATGTTCTATACTTGTTTAAATCTTGGTCAAACCTAGGATTTGACCAAGATTCAAATGGGCACAAAAAAAATAAAAAAAAGCACATAGTGTTCTTATGTCATATCATAAGCATTCAAGTTGATAAACAAGGTCTAGATATATCCAAATTAACCAGACAAATCATGTATCTACCCCCTATCGTCCCTACTTCGTCTTATGAAGTCAAGCATGAAGAGAAGTGGTTTTGGGTTTCAAACATGGAAATTTCAAAAACCTCCCAAAATTCAGCTTCATTTTAGAGCGACTAAGAAGGATCGATGCTTTTACCTTTTCATTTCCATGTTTTAAACTTATTTAAATCTTGGTCAAACCTAGGATTTGACCAAGATTCAAATGGGCATAAAAATTCAGACAAAAAATCTAAAGAATGAAAAACCAAAGCACATAGCCTTCTTAATTATGTCATATAGTAAACACTCAAGTTGATAAATAAGGTCTAGACATATTCAAACCAGAAAAATCATGTGTATATCTACCCCTAACCCTAAACTCTGTATTATGAAGTCAATCTCTAGGATTTGACCAAGATTCAAATGGGCATAAAATAAAAAAAACATAAAAATGAAAAACCAAAGCGCACATAGTCTTCTTATATGTCATATAGTAAGCATTAAAGTTGATAAACAAGGTCTGGACATATTCAAACTAGCTAGACAAATCATGTATCTACCCCCTAACCCCTAAACTCTGTCTTATGACGAAGTCAAGCATGAAGATAAGTGGTTTTGGGTTTCAAACATGGAAATTTCAAAAACCTCCCAAAAACTTCATTTTAGGGTGACTAAGAAGGATACAGGCTTCCATTTTCATTTCCATGTTCTATACTTGTTTAAATCTTGGTCAAACCTAGGATTTGACCAAGATTCAAATGTGCATCAAAATTCCAAAAAAAATCAGAAAAATGAAAAACCAAAGCACATAGTTTTCTTATGTCACATACATATATATAGTAAGCATTCAAAAGTTGATAAACAAGGTCTAGACATATTCAAACCAGACAAATCATGTACCCCCTAACCCTAAACTTTGTCTTAATTATATATGAAGTCAAGCATGAAGCAGAGAAGTGTGGTTTTGGGTTTCAAACATGGAAATTTCAAAAACCTCCCAAAAAGCTTCATTTTAATTAGACTGGCTGGTTAATTAAGAAGGATCCATGATTAATTACCTTTTCATTGTCATGTTTTAAACTTGTTTAAATCTTGGTCGAACCTAGGATTTGACCAAGATTCAAATGGGCATAAAAATTCAGAAAAAATCGAAAGAATGAAAAACCAAAGCACATAGCCTTCTTATGTCATATAGTAAGCATTCAAGTTGATAAACATGGTCTAGACATATTCAAACCAGAAAAATCATGTATCTACCCCTAACCCTAAACTCTGTCTTATGAAGTCAAGCATGAAAAGAAGTACGGTGGTTTTGGGTTTCAAACATGGTAAATTCAAGAACCTCCCAAAAGCTTCATTTTAGAGTTACTAAGAGAAAGATCCAGACTTAATTACCTTATCATTTTCAAATGTTAAACTTGTTTAAATCTTGCTCAACAAACCTAGGATTTTACCAAGATTCTCAAATGGGCATAAAAATCAAAAAATGAAATACCAATGCACATAGTCCTCTTATGTCATATAGCTAGTAAGCATTCAAGTTGATAAACAAGGTCTAGAGACATATTCAAACTAGCTAGACAAATCATGTATCTACCCCCTAATTAAAACCCCTAAACTCTGTCTTATGACGAAGTCAAGCATGAAGATAAGTGGTTTTAGGTTTCAAACATGGAAATTTCAAAAACCTCCCAAAATTCAGCTTCATTTTAGAGCGACTAAGAAGGATCGATGCTTTTACCTTTTCATTTCCATGTTTTAAACTTATTTAAATCTTGGTCAAACCTAGGATTTGACCAAGATTCAAATGGGCATAAAAATTATTCAGACAAAAAATCTAAAGAATGAAAAACCAAAGCACATAGCCTTCTTAATTATGTCATATAGTAAACACTCAAGTTGATAAACAAGGTCTAGACATATTCAAACCAGAAAAATCATGTGTATATCTACCCCTACCCCTAAACTCTGTCTTATGAAGTCAATCATGAAGAGAATTGGTTTTGGGTTTCAAACATGGAAATTTCAAGTACGTCCCAAAAGCTTCATATATTTTAGAGTGACTAATTAAGAAGGATCTTGGATTACGTTTTCATTTTCATGCTTGAAACTTGTTTAAATCTTGGTTGAACCTAGGATTTGACCAGAATCAAATGTGCATAAAATTCTTAAAAAATAGAAAAATGAAAAACAAAAGCACATGGTCTTCTTATGTCATATAGTAAGCATTCAAGTTGATAAACAAGGTTTAGACATATTCAAACCAGACAAATCATGTATCTACCCCCTAACCCTAAACTCGGTCTTATGAAGTCTAGCATGAGGAGAAGTCGTTTTGGGTTTCAAACGTTTAAGCCAAAAGCCCCATTTCAAATATTTCAAACTTATTCAAATTTGGTTCAAATTTGAAAGACACACAAGTTATAGCACACATAGTGCATACATTCTCACACATACTGCACTAGATGCTAACCCGGCCTATAGTTTGAGGCCATTGGATGAGGTCGAAAAAATCTTGGATTAGAAATGGGGTTGTTCGAACCCCGTAGTTGGATTTTTTGAACCTTGATCTGTAGTACTGGGCAAAACCCTAGTTTAACCTATTTAATTATAGATTCGTAGGTCGATTTTTCTACCTTTTTATTATTACTATGCAGCACATGTGTGTTTGCCCGTCGAGTGAAACTCGGAGGAAGAGGGATCACTCGGAAGGAGAGAAGAAGGGAGAGAATTATGGTGTCTCCCCTTTTTCGGGTGATGATGTTGACTTTTGTGCAGGGTTTGTCAGTGAGCAGGAGGTGCGAGCGAGCGAGCGAGTCGAGCGAGGCCGAGAATGAGAGAGATTTTTTTTTTTTTTAGAGGGACGACCGAAGGATCCAGAAGGACCCACAGACTTCCAATACGCATCCTGATGCGTCTTTCTCTTGACAAAGAAAATGGCTGGGAGTTTGCGTACCTATTGCACGTGACTTGTGCTCACTGAAGTGTGGGACCTCACGCATGGGCACCACACGTAAGTGACAGACCTGTTGGTGTAAAAACTCGGTTGATTATTATAGTGCATTAGAACAAAGTTTCCTATGGATTCAAGGGTAGGAAATCCAAGTTAACTCATTTACATGACATTATTTTTTCCATGAAGCAAAGTTAACGCACCTATCAATTGGTACATTTTGGAGTGACTAAGAAGGATCCAGGCTTACTTATTCGTTTTCACGTGTAAAACTTGTCTAAATCTTGGTCAAACAAAATTGGCAGAAAATTCAAAAAAAAACAGAAAAATGAAAAACCAAAGCACATAGTCTTCTTATGTCATGTAGTAAGAATTAAAGTTGATAAACAAGGTCTAGACATATTCAAACCATACTAATCATGTATCTACCCCCTAACCCCTAAACTCTATCTTATGACGAAGTCAAGCATGAAGATTAAGTGGTTTTGGGTTTCAAACATGGAAATTTTGAAAACCTCCCAAAAACTTCATTTTAGGGTGACTAAGAAGGATACATGCTTCCCTTTTCATTTTCATGTTCTATACTTGTTTAAATCTTGGTCAAACCTAGGATTTGACCATGATTCAAATGTGCATCAAAATTCCAAAAAAATCAGAAAAATGAAAAACCAAAGCAAAGCACATAGTTTTCTTATGTCATATAGTAAGCATTAAAGTTGATAAACAAGGGTCTAGACATATTCAAACAAGAAAAATCATGTATCTACCCCCTAACCCTAAACTTTGTCTTATGTAGTCAAGCATGAAGAGAAGTGGTTTTGGGTTTCAAATATGGAAATTTCAAAAACCTATCAAAAGCTTCATTTTAGAGTGACTAAGAAGGATCCATGCTTGCCTTTTCATTTTCATATTTGAAACTTGTTTAAATCATTGTCAAACCTAGGATTTGACCAAGATTTAAATTGGCATAAAATTAAAAAATCGGAAAAATGAAAAACAAAAGCACATAGTCTTCTTATGTCACATATATATATATAGTAAGCATTCAAAAGTTGATAAACAAGGTCTAGCTAGACATATTCAAATAAGACAAATCATGTATCTACCCCTCTAACCCTAAACTCTGTCTTATGAAGTCAAGCATGAAGAGAAGTGGTTTTAGGTTTCAAACATGGAAATTTCAAAAACCTCCCAAAAACTTCATTTTAGAGTGACTAAGAAGGATACATGTTTACCTTTTCATTTTCATGTTTTAAACTTGTTTAAATCTTGGTCAAACCTAGGATTTGACCAAGATACAAATAGGCACAAAAAATGAAAAACAAAAAGCACATAGTGTTCTTATGTCATATCGTAAGCATTCAAGTTGATAAACAAGGTCTAGATATATCCAAACCAGACAAATCATGTATATATGTACCCCGTGTCGATCTTATGAAGTCTAGCATGAAGAAAAGTCGTTTTGGCCGGGTTTCAAACATGGAAATTTCAAGAACATCCCAAAAGCTTCATTTTAGAGCGACTAAGAAGGATCCAGGCTTACCTTTCCATTTTCATGATTTAAACTTGTTTAAATCTTGGTCAAATCTTGCTCAAGCATGAAGATAAGTGGTTTTGGGTTTCAAACATGGAAATTTCAAAAACCTCCCAAAAACTTCATTTTAGGGTGACTAAGAAGGATACAGGCTTCCCTTTTCATTTTCATGTTCTATATATACTTGTTTAAATCTTGGTCAAACCTAGGATTTGACCAAGATTCAAATGTGCATCAAAATTCTAAAAAAAACAGAAAAATGAAAAACCAAAGCACATAGTCTTCTTATGTCATATAGTAAGCATTAAAGTTGATAAACATGGTCTAGACATATTCAAACCATACAAATCATGTATCTACCCCTAACCCCTAAACTATGTCTTAATTATGAAGTCAAGCATGAAGAGAAGTGGTTTTGGGTTTCAAACATGGAAATTTCAAAAACTGCCCAAAAACTTCATTTTAGAGTGACTAAGAAGGACACATGCTTCGCTTTTCATTTTCATGTTTTAAACTTGTTTAAATCTTGGTCAAACCTAGGATTTGATGAACATGGTCTAGACATATTCAAACCAGACAAATCATGTATCTAACCCCTATCGACCCTAAACTTCGTCTTATGAAGTCAAGCATGAAGAGAAGTGGTTTTGGGTTTCAAACATGGAAATATATTTCAAAAACCTCCCAAAATTAAAGCTTCATTTTAGAGTGACTAGTTAAGAAGGATCCAGGCTTACCTTTTCATTTTCATGTTTTAAACTTGTTTAAATCTTGTTCAAACCTAGGATTTAACCAATATTCAAATGGGCATAAAATAAAAAATAAATAAAATAAAAAACCAAAGCACATAGTCTTCTTATGTCATATAGTAAGCATTCAAGTTGATAAACAAGGTCTAGACATATTCAAACCAGACAAATCATGTACCCCTAACCCTAAACTTTGTCTTAATTATATATGAAGTCAAGCATGAAGCAGAGAAGTGTGGTTTTGGGTTTCAAACATGGAAATTTCAAAAACCTCCCAAAAAGCTTCATTTTAATTAGACTGGCTGGTTAATTAAGAAGGATCCATGATTAATTACCTTTTCATTGTCATGTTTTAAACTTGTTTAAATCTTGGTCGAACCTAGGATTTGACCAAGATTCAAATGGGCATAAAAATTCAGAAAAAAAATCGAAAGAATGAAAAACCAAAGCACATAGCCTTCTTATGTCATATAGTAGTAAGCATTCAAGTTGATAAACATGGTCTAGACATATTCAAACCAGAAAAATCATGTATCTACCCCTAACCCTAAACTCTGTCTTATGAAGTCAAGCATGAAAAGAAGTACGGTGGTTTTGGGTTTCAAACATGGTAAATTCAAGAACCTCCCAAAAGCTTCATTTTAGAGTTACTAAGAGAAAGATCCAGACTTAATTACCTTATCATTTTCACATGTTAAACTTGTTTAAATCTTGCTCAACAAACCTAGGATTTTACCAAGATTCTCAAATGGGCATAAAAATCAAAAAATGAAATACCAATGCACATAGTCCTCTTATGTCATATAGCTAGTAAGCATTCAAGTTGATAAACAAGGTCTAGACATATTCAAACAAGACAAATCATGTATCTACCCCCTATCGACCCTAAACTTCGTCTTATGAAGTCAAGCATGAAGAGAAGTGGTTTTGGGTTTCAAAAACATGGAAATTTCAAAAACCTCCCAAAATTCAGCTTCATTTTAGAGCGACTAAGAAGGATCGATGCTTACCTTTTCATTTCCATGTTTTAAACTTGTTTAAATCTTGGTCAAATCTAGGATTTGACCAAGATTCAAATGGGCATAAAATAAAAAAACCGAAAAATGAAAAACCAAAGCGCACATAGTCTTCTTATATGTCATATAGTAAGCATTAAAGTTGATAATCAAGGTCTAGACATATTCAAACTAGCTAGACAAATCATGTATCTACCCCCTAAAACCCCTAAACTCTGTCTTATGACGAAGTCAAGCATGAAGATAAGTGGTTTTAGGTTTCAAACATGCATGGGGTGACTAATTAAGAAGGATACATGCTTCCCTTTTCATTTTCATGTTCTATATATACTTGTTTAAATCTTGGTCAAACCTAGCTAGGATTTGACCAAGATTCAAATGTGCATCAAAATTCCAAAAAATATCAGAAAAATGAAAAACCAAAGCACATAGTTTTCTTATGTCATATAGTAGCATTAAAGTTGATAAACAAGGTCTAGACATATTCAAACAAGAAAAATCATGTATCTACTCCCTAACCCTAAACTTTGTCTTATGTAGTCAAGCATGAAGAGAAGTGGTTTTGGGTTTCAAATATGGAAATTTCAAAAACCTACCAAAAGCTTCATTTTAGAGTGACTAAGAATGATCAATGCTTACCTTTTCATTTTCATATTTTAAACTTGTTAAAATCATTGTCAAACCAGGATTTGACCAAGATTTAAATGGGCATAAAATTTAAAAAATCAGAAAAATGAAAAACAAAAGCACATAGTCTTCTTATGTCACATATATATATAGTAAGAGCATTCAAAAGTTGACAAACAAGGTCTATACATATTCAAATAAGACAAATCATGTATCTACCCCTAACCCTAAACTCTGTCTTATGAAGTCAAGCATGAAGAGAAGTGGTTTTTGGTTTCAAACATGGAAATTTCAAAAACCTCCCAAAAGCTTCATTTTAGAGTGACTAAGAAGGATCCAGGCTTACCTTTTCATTTTCATGTTTTAAACTTGTTTAAATCTTGGTCAAACCTAGGATTTGACCAATATTAAAATGGGCATAAAATAAAAAAATAAAAAAAACCAAAGCACATAGTCTTCTTATGTCATATAGTAAGCATTCAAGTTCATAAACAAGGTCTAGACATATTCAAACCAGACAAATCATGTATCTACCCCCTATCGACCCTAAACTTCGTCTTATGAAGTCAAGCATGAAGAGAAGTGGTTTTGGGTTTCAAACATGGAAATTTCAAAAAACCAAAAGCTTCATTTTAGAGCGAGTAAGAAGGATCGATGCTTATCTTTTCATTTTCATGTTTTAAACTTATTTAAATCTTGGTCAAACCTAGGATTTGACCAAGATTCAAATGGGCATAAAAATTCAGACAAAAATCTAATTAAAGAATGAAAAACCAAAGCACGTACATAGCCTTCTTAATTATGTCATATAGTAAACATTCAAGTTGATAAACAAGGTCTAGACATATTCAAACCAGAAAAATCGTGTATCTACCCCTAACCCTAATTAAACTTTGTCTTATGAAGTCAAGCTTGAAGAAAAGTGGTTTTGAGTTTCAAGCATGCATGGAAATTTCGAGAACCTCCCAAAATAAAGCTTCATTTTAGAGTGACTACGAAGGATCCATGCTTACACCTTTTCATTTTCAAGTTTTAAACTTGTTTAAAACCTCGTCAAACCTGGGATTTGACCAAGATTCAAATGGGCATAAAATTCAAAAAAATAGATAAATGAAAAACCATAGCACATAGTCTTCTTATGTCATATAGTAAGCATTCAAGTGGATAAACAAGCTCTAGACATACTGAAACCAGACAAATCATGTATCTACCCCTATCCCTAAACTATGTCTTATGAAGTCTAGCATGAAAAGAAGTGGTTTTGGGTTTCAAACATGGAAATTTCAAAAACCTCCCAAAAGCTTCATTTTGGATTGACTAAGGAGGATCCAGGCTTACTTTTTCATTTTCATATTTTAAACTTGTTTAAATCTAGGTCAAACCTAGGATTTGACCAAGATTCAAATGGACATAAAAAATCAACAGTTTACAACAGCACACAAAATAAACATGAAATTACATCTAAATCCCTAACTTTTACATGGAGGACCCCAGGCTGAAAGCAAGAAATGCGATCGGGTCTTGAATCTTGATGCGTCTTCTCTTGACAAAGAAGATTGCTGGGAGTTTGCGTACGTACATCACGTCACTTGTGCTCACTGAAGTGTGGGACATGACGCATGCATGGGCAACACACGTAAGTGACATGGATTCAAGGGTAGGGAAGCCAAGAGAAAAAAACGAGAATTTGGACAAAAATAACCCAATCTTGCTAGTATGTCGAAAGTTTGTTTTTCCCAATCTTTTCGACTTTGGGTTATTTCTGTCTATTTTGCCGAAAAAACGAGGACAGAGACTGGAAACGGTGATGCATCTAGCTTCAGAGTACGCCACATTAAGACTTCATGAGCAACACTAGTCTGACGTAAGTACAGTGTATACAGACAAGACAGGGACTAGACATTGCTACCCACGTCCCTCTGCGCCCCTTCAAAGAAATCATACTCCGTACTAGAATCTCGAAACGTAGGAATTAGTCTGACACGATTTCTGATTGTTTAATTCATAGGATTGCAATTTTCAGAATTCATTGACAATACATTTTTATACAAAAACAAAAAATCCTTCATTGTGTAACCGTATGTTACTACTAGTATTTCTTTTGGTTTTCACACGCAATCAAATGTTATTGGATCCAAATACCGTTGTTTCTCAATCCTATATATTTGGAGATGATCATCACTCTCTAATCATACAATTTTCATATTCCCGCACTTTGAAAATCTTGCGAATAATCAAAGCAGCCAAAATCTATGGTGTGTATTGTATATGTTTATGCCATGCTTAGTTTCATCGAATATTGTTTGGTTGCATCGCGGGGAAACCGCGTGAATTTAGATTAATTGTTGCATGTTTGTTTGTGGTGTGACCAACTGCTTTTGCAACGAAACAACCCCCCCACCATGTACGCATTGTTTGGGTCGCATGCATGATGTGTACATAATGTTAAAATAGAAATAATGTAGGAATTGAATATGATTGCATGTTGAATTAATCCTATATGAGAGAAATCACACAAATTTGAATTGCATGTTCTTTGGTTGTAGTGCTACACAAAAAACACGTGAATTAGTATGAATTATCATGTATTCAAGAATCAAAGGAGCCACTGAGATTTGAATCCCACAAAATTTCTATGAATTTTCTTCGAACCAAACAAGCCCAACAAGATTCCAAAGGAATATAATACAACGAATCAAACAACTTCCGTTGTTGGAATATTTCCTTAGGACATCAATCCAATAGAAACTATATGATCCAGTTTCAGCGACAATCTGGTCGGTGTAGGCTCGAGGAGGCCAATTGTATATATATGTTTGGACCCGGTTGGTTGAGTGATCATGCTCGTGACATCCAGCCTGAAAGGTAAAATTCGGGCAAGGCCAGCGTGACGCCACAATACTTTTGAAATATTCAAAAGCGCGTAATATTTGTGAAATTTTAATAATAGCTACTACTTATGTGAATTTTTTTCGTTCATACGCTTATTGGGGGGTAGGCTAACCCTAATGGCCTCCTCAAGATCCCTACCTCTACCAAGGTTTCCCGAGTTCATCCACCTCGATGGGTTCCTTGCCACTTTCGACCATGTTGTGGGCATCATTTCGGGTTCCCGTACCACGGCCAGTCCTTTTCAGGAGTCCCGAACCCGATGCCATAATATTTGTTTGAAAAAAATTCAAGACCGCACAATATTTGTTGAAATAAATGAATAAGCATTTTTAAATAGCTAAATAAAAGAAGTAAGAATTTTGAAAAATTTATTTTTTCTAAAACATTAATTGGAGCATTGACATGTTGAACCCACTTGTCGATTTTGCTATCAACATGACTAACTAGCTGATTAGATAACCAAGTGGTGAAATTTGCAACATATTAGACCACCACATGGTGGAAACTGCAAAAAAAATGTCCAAGTGGTGGTTTGTGCAACATATAGAGCAGTAGAGTATATGGTAGTACAAGATGAAGAGGCCTCCAAGATGAATGTGCACTGCCGTGGGCCCGTGGTAATATATCATGATGATGGCAAAGGATCTTTTCTCTGCTGAAACTGTCCAGAGCTGATTTGATGAGACAAAATACAGCTCCACGGCGTGCAAGGACAGTATACAGTACATTAGCTTCTTCTCGGGTCACACGCCTTCACGCCAGGTGCAGTAGTGCAGCAGAGACCAGAGAGAGAAGGCACGCCCGTAGTACTCGTATTATTGATTTCAATTCAAATTGTTTTTTTTTGCCTGCTTCTCCGTCTTCTTCATCTCCATCTTCTCTGGCGACCCCGCCTACACCAGCAGCCCCTGCACCACCGCCGCCATGCCTTTTTCGGATCATCTCGAGCCACCTGTTTGATGGTACTAGTAGGAGTTGTTGACTTTTATCCATATCGCTCTACCAGCTGCCGCTCGCACTGTCCTCCAATACCTCATACCCAAACGCCAGCGTCCCACTACCACACCCCCACACCCACTTGACCGCATCCTTCCAATGGCGAGATCGATCAATGAGAGTGGCAGTTCTTGGGTGTTTCCTGATGGCCCCCTTGAAGAAATCGCATCCCGATGCGATGTCATCACCGCCGCGAGCCTCGTCGGTTCATGCAAGTTTTATCATGATTCAGCAACACAAAGTGTAGCTCTGCCTGCATCTCAGCCGTTTGGCATGCCCTGTGTTCTTCATACTCACCAAACTGAGGTACCGCCCGCGCACAATCCCTTCTACCGCGTCCACAAGTTCAAGCAGGAGGGTGCGCAGAAGGACAAGCAGCATGATGCAAAAGATCGCAAGGGTACCTTGTGCCAACTGACGCCGCTGGACAGGATCTCTTCCGATGCCGTGATTCCAGATGGTGGTACGGGCATGTGGGCAGGCGCGAATGGAGATTGGATCGCCCTTCTTGGCTTCCCCTGGAATTGGGAGCTTGTCAATGTGTACACTGGTCGCCGGATTCCTCTACCACCAATAAGTGAGTTTAAATCCACCCCGGATAAACTTGTGTTCGAGTCTAATGATCAACATCTTCAACTGCTGAAGATAGCTATTTGCCGAGTTCCAACAGCTGCTTCAAATTATACTAGTTTCTCTGTTCTTGCCATCTTCAACGCGGCAATTGCAGTCCTTCACTGTGCTTCTAGCAGATGGACAGTTCTTGACAACCAGTTCTTAGCGTACGGCTACTCCGATGCAATCATCCACAAGGGTATTGTATTTGCTGTAACTCAGACAGGCGAAGTTTATGCATGGAATCAACTTTCTTGGGGTAATTTTTCTCATCTCATATGATGTGTTTTCGCTATTACCTGCTAGTTTCAGATTTAGCTTTAGCCTTTTTCTTTTTGTTGTGCAGTTTTCGTGTCATGCCTGTACCTTTCCCCCTCTATATTCAATCAAAATCAGCAGCGATATGCCTTTGAGTCAAAATAAAGTACTCCCTCCGATCCAAATCAAATTGACTCAGCTTTGTCTAGCCAGTGCATCTAGCTAGACAAACTTGAGTCAATTAATTTGTGCATATCTAGCTAGACACATCCAGTTGAGTCAATTAATTTGGATCGGAGGCAGTATTTTAGCTACATCATTATTCATGTATGTAATGAACTAATCAAGTTTTGCTGAACTGACTTCAAGCTGTGCTTTCCTTTGCAAGGTCCTTTGTTGATCAGCACGGCACCTATTCCGCCAGAACTTGATGAACAAGGTCGGTACAATCTTGGCTCCTGGTGGTTAGCACGATCTCCTGATGGTTCTAGACTTTTTCTGGTCCATACCTGGGGCGTTACTGACGGGCGGGATTATACTGGACTGGTTCGGATTTTACCTGCTGCTGCTACCTCTGAGGGTCGTCATGGTCGCACTATTCGCGGGTATGGTAAGGGTTTACTTGGCTGCGAGGTGTACAGCATGGACACCAGTCAGTTGATGCCACCGAGGCCATGGAGGAGGATTATTTCCCTTGGATCATATTCTCTCTTCCTTGGAGTGAACTATCCGATTATCATTCCAGTAGAAGACGGGGCAGAACATGACCGTCCAAATATGGCGAGAAGCAACTCTGTTTACACATCGCACCATGCAGTAGGCCTTGCATATCCTCCTTCTCCAGAAATTTGCCGCTTCAGTTTGAATTCTGAAGACTGTACTGTTGGTTTCCAAACCAACATTAGATGGACATGGCGGCAGGTTCCGTTGTGGCTCATCCCAAGCTTCGCCAACGCCCGGCAATGGAACCTGCCTTCGCGTCACAGGTCCAGAAAGAAGGGCTGATGTACTTTATGTAATACTCGTGTTGTAATGCAAGATTTGTATCTGTTGAACTATTTCATTTGCATGTTTATCTCTACCTAGGCTACTCCCTTTCCGTAGTTGTGTTGTACTATCTGTTGAACTATTTCCTTTGCATGTTATCTCTACCTAGGCTACTCCTCCGTAGTTGTTAAATTGATGTAATGCTCCTACAATGCACGCTACACTGGGCGTGTGGCCTGTAATGTTATCAAACACCTTTTGTACTCGTTCTAGTAAGCATTTCACACTATAGCTCACATAATTAAAGTACTCCTACAACGTATTAGTTGAAAGATATCTCTCATAAGTAAGTACCCCTCTTTGAGCTTATGCGAAACATAAATGACTATTTTAGAAATATATACTCTCGACACAAGATTATATTAAAAACAATGGTACATAGTTCTATTAGAAAAAGAAAGTGTGAATAGTAGAATGATGGAGAAGTGTTTTTTGAGGTCTGTGCATAGCTAGTGTTCATGGTGCAAAAGCACTTAGACTAGTCACAATGGGAAGTATACTAGTCTATGATACAACACCTTCAATGCATAGTATCATGAATTAGTATCATGCAATGTTGCGAAAAACCAATTATTCATTTCTTTCCAAATAGACTAGCTTTGCGAGGATGACAAAACATTTCTTTATTGCCCTCTCGTATGAATCTCCTCCATACATCACCTCTCATACCGATTGAAAGCCATTCCAAATCGTTGGTTCAAGACCATGAATACCAAGCCAATTTTGTTAGCTAGTTGGACCACCCTCGGATTGAGAACCAACGGTTGAAAGAAAGGTGGGCGCCAACTCATATTTTTTTCTCGAGAGTCCGACACTTGATGTTGATTGCAAAGTTCACAAAGGCCAAAATTTTGACATCCTCTTTGTGCAAGTCTTGCCACCATCCAAACTCGGTTTTGAAGTACCAACCAAGAAAAAAAAAGCTTGCACTTTGGAGGACCCCATGGACCATGAAAATTTTGAAAAACTTCCAGTAAATCATGCATATTTCGATTTATATTTTGGTGAAGTTTCATTCGATTTGAATCATAGGTTTGTGAGCAAATATATATTTAGTTTAAACTAGTGCTCGAGTACGTAAGAATCTATTTAATCACAAGCTAGTCATCCGAATGGGATGAAATATTCATAGATTTTAAAACAAGGAATCTACATATTACTGGATTTTTTTTCAAAATTTTCTGAATAGTTTTTCTTTTTTAGCTTCGAAATAAGAGATAGTTTGGAACGTTGGATCTCAAATGGATGGTAGATGGTGGGACACAGTCACAATGTATCTTGGAAGCATCAAGTCACTGAAGCTCTGTCCGGTTTCCAAACCAAGCTAGGAAAGGCATTGAAAATGAAGTTCTGCTCTAAAACATTTCTCATTCCATTTTGGTGCTCGCGCGGTTGCATGCTGCCCACGTGTTAAGGTACGTGTCTCTGGCATGTAGAGAACTACGATTATTGGCGAAAAATATATCGAAATGGAAACTGTAAAAAAAAGCCCTCTCTGGTCAACCTGATGTGACGAGACATCACTGCACCAAACGTCGTCGCAAATTTATAGATGGGTGGCGTGCTAGTCTACCAACAGTCAAATCGGCGCCCAGTCGCAGCAGCAGCCTAGAGTACTACCTAGTTTTTGCCCCTTGCATGTCTATCATCTTCTTCTTCACCCCGTTACAAAAAAAACTCTTCTTCACCCTCCCAGAATCACGCGCACGCGCAGGATCTCGATCCCCACCACGCCGCATCACTAGTACTACTCCGTATACCTTTCTCTCCTTACCCCGGCCGGCCGCGCGCCGCATCGTTCCTTCCATAGCGCTCGCCCTCTCCTCCGAAAACCCCAAGCGCAGTTGCATCCGCCATCCACCTAAATCCATCTTCACGTGATGGATTATTCTAGGCTTTGCCGGGGCGGCGGGGACGGCCACTTGGAGGCTCTCACCGGCGACAACATCAACCTCATCGCTGCGCATCTGGACGTTACCTACACCGTCCGACTTGCTGCATGTTCCAGGGAGCTCTACGACATGATCAGCAAGGATGAAGGTAAGATGCACCATTGGGATGAACCCTGCCTGCTGATGCCTCCGCCTGCTTATTGGTTCGATGAACACTGGGACGTGGCGAGAACATCTCGTCTGCATGATACCGTGTACGACCTGGTGCCCCTCGACCATCCTCGCCGTTCTGTCGCCCTGCCGTTCATGCACGACAGAAAATGGCTTGGCGCGAACGGTGACTGGATCGCCGCCGCCGATCATCATGAGTGGTGCCTCGTGAACGTCTACACCGAGCGACATATCCCCCTTCCATCCCTACCTGATTCGAAGATCGATCATAGTAGTTTTTCATATCAACCTGCATACTCTTTTAACTGGGGTCCAGCAATTGATTTGTTGAAGATTGTAATCTGCCAAGTGCCCACAAAAGGTGGGAGGTACGCAGATTACAAGCTCATCGCCTTGTTCGACAAAACGATTTTCTACCTTGAAGGGGGTGGCGACTGGAGAATGCTGGAGGCCCTTACACCTGCACCTGATTATCCAAATTACTGTGATGCCATTGAACTCCGTGGCCACGTTTTTGCGGTGGACGAAACTGACGGCTCCACGTACTTCTGGGACACCGCAAATGGTATTTTTTCAGTCCTTATGTTGCATTGCATGATACACTGCCTTAACCAATGAAGTTATTCATGAACTACCTTGTTTATATTTTACCTTTCTTATATGACTTAATGATCACACCCCCTTTTGCTGAATATGAATGAACCGTTGCTTGCAATGAATTAGTAGTACTAATTAGTCACCAACAAACATAGTATGCTCAGTATGTGATTGCATTCCTGAATTAGTAACTCTACGCCACTGCAGAATATGGGTGTAATTAACCAGTATCTCAAAAGATAACGTGGCACTATGAAGGCACCCTTTTTGATAACCTTTTACACCCATTGTTTCATATATAACTAATTGATTTTGCCTCCAAAAGGAGGACGGGAGACCCCCGCCATCTGCATCAGAGAGATGCATAAGGACTTTCATAAGTATATGACTTAACGATCACATCCTTTATCTGAATATGAATGAACCGTTGCTTGCAATGAATTAGTACTAGTCAGTCATCAGCAAACATAGTATACTCCGTATGTGAATGCATTCCTGAATTAGTAACTCTATGCAACTGCAGAATATGGATGTAATTAACAAGTATCTCAAATGTTAACGTAGAAACAGAAAAATAGAAGAAAATCGTTTGTAATTACATGCGTAGCTTATATTTTCTAGAGATCGGGGAAAAAGCCTTGATTGGATGTACCTACATGCAGATCAAACAGTTCTTTGTTTATATCGGTGAACAATCTGCAGAATGGTATAATTAATTTTGTTTTTGATACATTTTTTCTCCCATTTTCTTGAATAGATTTCAGTTTCCCACAATTATCTTTCATTAGTGATTGTGACGTCCCCTCATTCAAAATAACTCAGGTTATCTTTTTCCTAATTCAGTGATATTTAAGTTTGAGTAAGTTTACGATTAATATCTACAACCTCATATATATATAAGATTTAGCACCTGCAGGCCTAACAAAGTTAGCTGCCTCTAGTCCCCTGTATAGTTCTTTCTTTTTGCTTTCTCAGTTTTTCGTAGCCTTGCTACAACCCTGTATGCTCTAATATATAATGATGCACGACTAGGCATGTGTTCGAGAAAAGAAAATCTAAATATCTTTTGTAATATATGAACCTATATTGATGTTTTAGATGTTGGTAGTATAATTTTCGATAAACTTGAACAGACTTAAATCAGTTTAACTTAGCACAACCATATAGCGTACCTTTTTTAGAACGCGAAAATGAGGTAAACAAATACCATGTGTACCCTTTACTATCAATAGTAGAGAAGAGATTATGAACCTTCAACTCTAAAATGCAAATTCTTCTACTGAATGGATAGCTGCATCTAATACCTATTTTGCAAATGTTACCAGACTTGGGGTTAGCTATAAAGAGCATTTCTTTCTTGTCAAGCTTCATGCACTACCAACACAACCAAAAGTCCGAACTGATCGCAAGGGCGGCAATCCACTTATACAATTCAACACCCCCCGTCACATGTGATGGGAGACAAGTCAACATGTGGAAAGACTCAGAGGTATAGCTCAAGAGGCATATAAGTGGACTCCGAGGGGGCAACAACAATTTTAGGATAAATTGCGAAAGCCAGGACTCGAACTCGAGACCCTGGCTCTGACACCATGTCAAGCTTCATGGACTAGCCAACGCAACCAAAAGTCCGAACTGATGGAAAGGTCTAGGCAATCCACTTATACAGTTAAACATTTCTTACCCTTCGGGTGGTCACAGGGAAGCTCTCTAATAGATCACTTAAGACAAAGGGAATTAACTACAGCACAGGACTTAAACTTAAGATGATATATATTTGTCAAAATTTGAATGTATCTATATGCTTTCACTGTCTAGATACATCTGAATTTGGACAAATCTCAGACACTTTCGGTGGGACAGAGGTAGTATATAACTGTGTATACACTAACTAGTGTCTAGTTTTGGCGAAGTTTAGACTAGTTTCGTGGGATGGATGCAGTATAACTGATATATTGGACACTTGATTTGAACACATGAATGACCAATGTCCTTAGCTTACATAGTCGTATTTATACTGTGAGCATGAACGATGAACAATGCTGCTGTTTGAATATGGTTGCCAGTAACACCCTATTCGTCTCCATTTCTAATATTGCAGAAAACCTGATGCTCCCGTTTGTAATCCCGCCACCGGTGGTGGATGATCAGCAGTACGCATGGTTCCTCGCTCCATCTGCTGATGGCAAGCGATTGATGATCATCCTTACAGTAAACAAGATTGGGATTGCCAATGCTGAAGTACCTCCTGACATTCCCTATGCTGCTAATGGGCTTCAGCTACGGCAGTATCCTCCTGTTGCCACCTACGTCTTTGAGCTGGATCCCTTATCTACTGCACGTGCAGGGGACTTTCTTTGGAGGCAGGTTAACAGCCTCAGCGACCACTCTCTGTTCCTCGGACTCAATTACCCAATCATTGCCAACCTGAAGAAGCGTGAATCCAAAGCTCCTGATGGCACATTGGTTCCATTCATGAGGAAAAACTGCGTCTACACAGCATACCGGAATATTCGTTATAATCAATACCCTAAAATTTTGCGCTGCAACCTCCAGCCAGATGAAGGTGAGACTGTGGGAGTTATCAGCCTTCCCAAGGATGGTTGGGATAGTGTCCGACAAGCGGCTATGTGGTTTAAGCCTGCTTTAAACATTGCCCGTTCGGTGTTACCTTTAAAAAAACAGTGACACTTTTTTATTATGCTTGAAGTGTTGAGAAGTAGTACACTGTTTTTAGTATGTACTAGTTTGAATCAGTTTATTTGAACACTGCCCTGCTTTTGTATTTCGTGTTGCCTTCATATTATAACCCATGCATGGCTGTTTTAGGATTGACTTTATTTCAGCACTATAATTTTTTCGATAAAGGATGCTTTATTACTTTTGGAAAGCAATTACATCCAGCCTCTGCATAACCAGGATGCACACAGCTGTTCAAAGAGTCTGTAACCAACAATGTAAAGAAAAAAAACTAGGCGAAATACATATCGGAACGATGAATCATAAATCGCCTATGGTGTGGGTGGTGCTGCAATCCGTAGACTATGCTGCCACCCATGTAGGGAAAAAGTATCCCTCGCCGTTCAGCACTATAATTACAATGTGTGTACGTCCTTTATAATATAGCCACCTCTTGTTGATCATAGTCATGAGAGGACCATTCCTATTTTTTTCGCCGCTAAAGGGTAAAGTACATCCACTGGCACGGGGGTGTGTTGGGTTCCACCCCATCCCCAAACCGAACATGCATCAACTACGAGCAAGGAAGTAGATGTGCGACCTAGGTGACTGTGCGGACCCCACATGTGAACCAAAGAAAAAAACATGTCAATACGGAACTGATGTACATACGACAACTCCTATATGATATGCGTATGTACGATTGAGCATCTGGAGGTGTGCTGCCACCTGCTTCCTCACACGAAGGGTTGGATCTTGTGTTTCGTACACGGATCGGACTGAAATTGTCGTGTGCATAGCAAGGTTCATGTCAATAAGGCTGAGTTTGGCATCTAAGTCTAGGCAACAAATACTTTTGGGTTCCAACGGCCATCTACAAGGTATTTGCTATAGGCCTACTTGCTCCGGCTGTCGAAGCCCAATAACTACAAATGGGCCTTTCTGCTCATGCAATGTTGGCCCTTTTCTAAAGAACCACAGATCCTATGATTGGCAAAAAACAAAAACACGGAGATTCTACATAAAAGTTGTTTGTATTTATTTTGAATTATTGGGTTGCAATTTTTGAAACTGCTCATGGCCAATATGAAAATCCTTGATCGCTCCATACCCACATAGATCACGGTATTTTCAAAAATTCATAAAGTGGATTTGAAATTTAAAACATATCCTAATAATTCCATGATTTATTCTATTAACTTGCAAGATCTTGGAGCGAAAGAGCTTGTATTAGTCTGCGAAAATAATACTGATAAACCTGTCGTTAACAAGAAATGAAGGTTTATCGTTCAGAGAGGATGCCATGTGGGACCCATGAGACAGTAGCGTCCTCAACGTTTCAAAGAAAAAGGCAAGTAGCCCGAAAATAGGGGTAAAAAATAAATCCTACAAAGGAAACATTTATAGTTCATAGAGGCTGACATGTGGGACCGATCTGCCAGCTGCATCCTCATCATTTCGAAGTCGGCAGGGATCAGAAGAAAAAGGCAAATAGCCAGAAATTAGGGGTAAAAAATGTTGGAGATATGCCCAAGAGGCAATAATAAAAGTGGTTATTATATATCTTTATGTTTATGATAAATGTTTATATACCATGCTATAATTGTATTAACTGAAACATTGATACATGTGTGATATATAAACAACAAAGAGTCCCTAGTAAGCCTCTTAACTAGCTTGTTGATTAATAGATGATTAGTTTCATAATCATGAACATTGGATGTTATTAATAACAAGGTTATATCATTGTATGAATGATGTAATGGACACACCCAATTAAGCGTAGCATAAGATCACGTCATTAAGTTATTTGCTATAAGCTTTCAATACATAGTTACCTAGTCCTTATGACCATGAGATCATGTAAATCACTTATACCGGAAAGGTACTTTGATTACATCAAACGCCACTGCGTAAATGGGTGGTTATAAAGGTGGGATTAAGTATCCGGAAAGTATGAGTTGAGGCATATGGATCAACAGTGGGATTTGTCCATCCCGATGACGGATAGATATACTCTGGGCCCTCTCGGTGGAATGTCGTCTAATGTCTTGCAAGCATATGAATAAGTTCATAAGAGACCACATACCACGGTACGAGTAAAGAGTACTTGTCAGGAGACGAGGTTGAACAAGGTATAGTGTGATACCGATGATCAAACCTCGGACAAGTAAAATATCGCGTGACAAAGGGAATTGGTATCGTATGTGAATGGTTCATTCGATCACTAAAGTCATCGTTGAATATGTGGGAGCCATTATGGATCTCCAGATCCCGCTATTGGTTATTGGTCGGAGTGAGTACTCAACCATGTCCGCATAGTTCGCGAACCGTAGGGTGACACACTTAAAGTTGGATGTTGAAATGGTAGAACTTGAATATGGAATGGAGTTCGAATATTTGTTCGGAGTCCCGGATGTGATCCCGGACATCACGAGGAGTTCCGGAATGGTCCGGAGAATAAGATTCATATATAGGATGTCATTTTATGTGAATAAAATGATGCGGAAGGTTCTATGGAAGGTTCTAGAAGGTTCTAGAAAAGTCCGGAAGAAACCACCAAGGAAGGTGGAGTCCACAAGGGACTCCACCTCCATGGCCGGCCAGCCCTAGTGGGGGTGGAGTCCCAAGTGGACTCCACCATAGGGGGCCGGCCACCCCCCACATGGGAGGTGGGAATCCCACCTTTGGGTGGGAGTCCTAGTTGGGCTAGGTTTCCCCCTCCTATGGAAGGTTTTGGTTTCGGGTCTTATTCGAAGACTTGGACACCAACACTTGGGATCCACCTATATATAGAGGGCCAAGGGGAGGGGGCCGGCCACACCAAAGCCACAAGCTTGGCCGCCCCCCATAGTGGCCGGCCACCCCCTCTCCCCAAACCCTAGCGCCCCGCTCCTCCACCATATCCCGCACGCTTAGCGAAGCTCCGCCGGATTTCTCCACCGCCACCGACACCACGCCGTCGTGCTGTCGGATTCAAGAGGAGCTACTACTTCCGCTGCCCGCTGGAACGGGGAGGTGGACGTCGTCTTCATCAACAACCGAACGTGTGACCGAGTACGGAGGTGCTGCCCGTTCGTGGCGCCGGAACCGATCGTGATCAAGATCTTCTACGCGCTTTTGCAAGCGGCAAGTGAACGTCTACCGCAGCAACAAGAGCCTCCTCTTGTAGGCTTTGGAATCTCTTCAAGGGTTAGTCTCGACAATCCCCTCGTTGCTACCGTCTTCTAGATTGCATCTTGGCTTGGATTGCGTGTTCGCCGTAGGAAAATTTTTGTTTTCTATGCTACGTTATCCTACAGTGGTATCAGAGCCGTGTCTATGCATAGATGGTTGCACGAGTAGAACACAATGGTTTGTGGGCGTTGATGCTCTTGTTATCTTTAGTTGAGTACTTTGCATCTTTGTGGCATAGTGGGATGAAGCGGCTCGGGCTAACTTTACATGACCGCGTTCATGAGATTTGCTCCACGCTTGACATGCAACTTGTATTGCATAAGTGGCTTTGCGGGTGTCTGTCTCTCCTACTATAGTGAAGATTCAATTTACTCTTCTATTGACAACACTAGTATCACCGTTGTGGTTCATGTTCGTAGGTAGATTGGATCTTGCTCGAAAACCCTAAACCACGTAAAATATGCAAACCAAATTAGAGAACGTCTAACTTGTTTTTGCAGGGTTTGGTGATGTGATATGGCCATAATGTGATGATGAATATGTATGAGATGATCATTATTGTATTGTGGCAACCGGCAGGAGCCTTATGGTTGTCTTTAAATTTCATGTTGAGTAGTATTTCAAAGTAGTTGTAATAGTTGCTACTTGGAGGACGATCATGAAGACGGCGCCATTGACCTTGGTGCTTCGCCGACGATGATGGAGATCATGCCCGTTGATGATGGAGATCATGTCCACGCTTTGGAGATCAAGATCAAAGGCGCAAAGACAAAAGGGCCATATCATATCACATATGAACTGCATGTGATGTTAATCCTTTTATGCATCTTATTTTGCTTAGATCGCGACGGTAGCATTATAAGATGATCCCTCTCACTAAAATCTCAAGATAATAAAGTGTTCATCCTTAGTAGCACCGTTATCAAGTCTTATCGTTTCGAAGCATCTCGTGATGATCGGGTGTGATAGATTCGATAAGTACATATGACGGGTGCAAGACAGTTTGCACATGCGGATACTAAGGTGGCCTTGACGAGCCTAGCATGTAAAGACATGGTCTCGGAACACGTGATACCGAAAGGTAGAGCATGAATCATATGATTGATATGATGAACACTTTGAGTGTTCGCCATTGAAATTACATCTTGTCTCGTGATGATCGGGCATAGGTATGATGGATTTGGTTCGTGTGATCACTAAGACAATGCGAGGGATATTGTTTTGAGTGGGAGTTCACCTAGATTTTTAATTATGTAGAATTAAAATTTGAACTCAATTTGTCATAAACTTAGTCTAAACTATTGCAAATATGTTGTAGATATGGCGTCCTCAATCAATTTTAACCAGTTCCTAGAGAAAGAAAAGCTTAAGAGCAACGGTAGCAACTTCACCGACTGGTTCCGTCATGTGAGGATCTTCCTCAATGGCGGAAATCTGCAATATGTGCTTGATGCACCGCTAGGTGACCCTCCTGCAGAAACTGAAACCGATGAAGTAAAGAATGTTTACATGACTCGGAAAACTCGGTACTCTCAAGTTCAGTGTGCCATCTTATGCAGTCTGGAATCCGATCTTCAAAAACGTTTTGAGCACCACGATCCTCATGAGTTGATAAAAGAGTTGAAGACTATTTTTGAGACTCATGCGGCCGTGGAATGCTATGAAGCATCGAAACACTTTTTCAGCTGTATGATGGAAGAAGGCAGCTCCATCAGTGAGCACATGCTCGTTATGACCGGGCATGCGAAGAAACTCAGTGACTTGGGAATAGTGATTCCTAACAGACTGGGGATTAATCGTGTCCTTCAATCACTGCCACCAAGTTATAAGAACTTTGTGATGAACTACAATATGCAGAACATGAACAAGGAGTTTCCTGAACTCTTTGGCATGCTAAAAGCTGCTGAGATTGAGATCAAGAAAGAGCACCAAGTGTTGATGGTCAACAAGACCACCAGCTTCAAGAAACAGGGCAAGTCTAAAGGCAAGAACAAGAAGAGTGGCAAGAAAGCTGCCACGCCTCCTGTGAAACCTAAGTCTGGCCCTAAGCCTGATGCTGAGTGCTATTACTGCAAGGAGAAGGGACACTGGAAGCGTAATTGCTCCAAGTATTTGGCGGATCTGAAGAGCGGCCTTATCAAGAAAAAGAAAGAAGGTATATCTGATATACATGTTATAGATGTTTATCTCACTAGTTCTCGTTCTAGTACCTGGGTATTTGATACTGGTTCGGTTGCTCATATTTGTAACTCGAAACAGGAACTAAAGAATAAACGACAACTGCTGAAAGATGAAGTGACGATGCGCGTTGGAAACGGATCCAAGGTCAATGTGATCGCAGTCGGGACACTTCCTCTACATCTACCTTCGGGATTAGTTTTAAGCCTAAATAATTGTTATTATGTACCCGCGTTGAGCATGAACATTATATCAGGATCTTGTTTAATGCAAGACGGTTATTCATTCAAGTCTGAGAATAATGGTTGTTCTATTTTTATGAATAATATCTTTTATGGTCGAGCACCACAAAAGAATGGCTTATTTCTGTTAGATCTCGATAGTAGTAATACGCATATACATAACATTGATGCTAAGCGAATTAAATTGAATGATAATTCTACTTATATGTGGCACTGTCGTCTTGGTCATATTGGAGTGAAACGCATGAAGAAACTCCATACTGATGGATTACTTGAATCACTTGACTTTGAATCACTTGATAGATGCGAAGCATGTCTGATGGGAAAAATGACTAAGACTCCATTCTCGGGTATGATGGAGCGAGCTACTGACTTATTGGAAATCATACACACAGATGTATGTGGACCAATGAGTGTAGCATCGCGCGGTGGTTATCGTTATGTTCTAACCTTCACAGATGATTTGAGTAGATATGGGTATATCTATTTAATGAAACATAAATCCGAAACTTTCGAGAAGTTTAAGGAATTCCAAAGTGAAGTAGAAAATCAACGTAACAAGAAGATTAAATTTCTACGATCTGATCGCGGAGGTGAATATCTGAGTTATGAGTTTAGCATGCATTTAAAGAAATGCGGAATACTTTCACAATTGACACCGCCGGGAACACCACAACGAAACGGTGTGTCCGAACGTCGTAATCGAACTCTCTTAGATATGGTTCGTTCTATGATGTCTCTTACTGATTTGCCGTTATCATTTTGGAGTTATGCATTAGAGACAGCCGCATTCACTTTAAATAGAGCACCATCAAAATCCGTTGAAACGACACCGTATGAATTATGGTTTAATAAGAAACCTAAGCTGTCGTTCCTAAAAGTTTGGGGTTGCGAAGCCTATGTAAAAAAGTTACAACCGGACAAGCTAGAACCCAAAGCGGAGAAATGCGTCTTCATAGGATACCCTAAGGAAACTATAGGGTACACTTTCTATCACAGATCCGAAGGCAAGATCTTTGTTGCTAAGAACGGAACCTTTCTTGAGAAAGAATTTCTCACTAAAGAAGTGACTGGAAGAAAAGTAGAACTCGATGAGATTGAAGAATCTCTACTCGTTGATCAGAGTAGCGCAGTACCGGAAAATGTTCCTGTACCACCTACACCGACAACAGAGGAAGCTAATGATAATGATCATGAAACTTCATATGAGACAGCTACTGAACCTCGCAGATCGACAAGGGATCGTGCCACTCCAGATTGGTATGATCCTTGTCTAAATGTCATGATTGTGGATAACAATGATGAAGACCCTGCGACGTATGAAGAAGCGATGATGAGCCCAGATTCCAACAAATGGCAAGAAGCCATGAAATCCGAAATGGGATCCATGTATGATAACAAAGTATGGACTTTGGTAGACTTACCTGATAGCCGCAAGGCTGTCGAGAATAAATGGATCTTCAAAAGAAAAACAGATGCTGATGGTAATATTACTGTCTATAAAGCTCGACTTGTCGCAAAGGGTTTCCGACAAATTCAAGGTGTTGACTACGATGAGACTTTCTCACCTGTAGCGAAGCTAAAATCTGTGAGGATTTTGTTAGCAATAGCTGCATTTTTCGATTATGAGATTTGGCAGATGGATGTCAAAACAGCGTTCCTTAATGGAGACATTGAGGAAGAGTTGTATATGGTACAACCCAAAGGTTTTGTCGATCCTAAAAATGCTGACAAAGTATGCAAACTTCAGCGTTCAATCTATGGACTGAAGCAAGCATCGAGAAGTTGGAACCGACGTTTTGATAAGGTGATCAAAGACTTCGGGTTTATACAGTGTCATGGAGAGGCCTGTATTTACAAGAAAGTGAGTGGGAGCTCTGTAGCATTCCTGATATTATATGTAGATGACATATTATTGATTGGGAATGATATAGAACTATTAAGCAGTGTAAAGGGTTATTTGAATAATAGTTTTTCAATGAAAGACCTTGGTGAAGCATCATACATATTAGGCATCAAGATTTATAGAGATAGATCAAGACGTCTAATAGGGCTATCACAGAGTACATACCTGGACAAGATTCTGAAGAAATTTAGAATGGACGAAAGTAAGAAAGGATTCTTACCTATGTTACCAGGCAAGGTCTTGAGTAAGACTCAAGGACCGGCTACGGCAGAAGAAAGAGAAAGGATGAGTCAGATCCCCTATGCCTCGGCAGTAGGCTCTATCATGTATGCCATGCTATGTACAAGACCGGATATAGCACATGCTGTTAGTTTGACTAGCAGATATCAAAGTGATCCAGGAATGGAACACTGGACAGCGGTCAAGAATATCCTGAAGTACTTGAAAAGAACTAAGGATATGTTTCTTTGTTATGGAGGTGACCAAGAGCTCGTTGTAACAAGTTACACCGATGCAAGTTGGAACACTGATCCTGATGACTCTAAGTCACAATCTGGGTACGTGTTTATATTGAATGGTGCTGCAGTAAGCTGGGCAAGCTCGAAGCAGTGCACGGTGGCGAAATCCTCAACAGAATCGGAGTACATAGCGGCTTCAGAGGCTTCATCAGAAGCGGTATGGATGAAGAGGTTCATTGTAGAGCTCGGTGTGGTTCCTAGTGCATTGGACCCATTTGTCATCTACTGTGATAATATGGGTGCCATCGCCAATGCACAAGAGCCAAGGTCACACAAGAGGCTGAAGCATATCAAGCTGCGTTACCACTCGATTCGCGAATACATCGAAGATGGAGAAGTAAAGATTTGCAAAGTACACACTGATCTGAATGTAGCAGATCCGTTGACTAAAGCTCTCCCTAGGGCAAAGCATGACCAACACCAGAATGCCATGGGTGTTAGGTATATTACAATGTAATCTAGATTATTGACTCTAGTGCAAGTGGGAGACTGTTGGAGATATGCCCAAGAGGCAATAATAAAAGTGGTTATTATATATCTTTATGTTTATGATAAATGTTTATATACCATGCTATAATTGTATTAACTGAAACATTGATACATGTGTGATATATAAACAACAAAGAGTCCCTAGTAAGCCTCTTAACTAGCTTGTTGATTAATAGATGATTAGTTTCATAATCATGAACATTGGATGTTATTAATAACAAGGTTATATCATTGTATGAATGATGTAATGGACACACCCAATTAAGCGTAGCATAAGATCACGTCATTAAGTTATTTGCTATAAGCTTTCAATACATAGTTACCTAGTCCTTATGACCATGAGATCATGTAAATCACTTATACCGGAAAGGTACTTTGATTACATCAAACGCCACTGCGTAAATGGGTGGTTATAAAGGTGGGATTAAGTATCCGGAAAGTATGAGTTGAGGCATATGGATCAACAGTGGGATTTGTCCATCCCGATGACGGATAGATATACTCTGGGCCCTCTCGGTGGAATGTCGTCTAATGTCTTGCAAGCATATGAATAAGTTCATAAGAGACCACATACCACGGTACGAGTAAAGAGTACTTGTCAGGAGACGAGGTTGAACAAGGTATAGTGTGATACCGATGATCAAACCTCGGACAAGTAAAATATCGCGTGACAAAGGGAATTGGTATCGT
Organism: Lolium multiflorum; assembly: GCA_030979885.1. Classification (NCBI taxonomy): domain Eukaryota; kingdom Viridiplantae; phylum Streptophyta; class Magnoliopsida; order Poales; family Poaceae; genus Lolium; species Lolium multiflorum. The sequence continues at coordinate 196,593,089 of CM061748.1, read as the reverse complement.
ATGTGAATGGTTCATTCGATCACTAAAGTCATCGTTGAATATGTGGGAGCCATTATGGATCTCCAGATCCCGCTATTGGTTATTGGTCGGAGTGAGTACTCAACCATGTCCGCATAGTTCGCGAACCGTAGGGTGACACACTTAAAGTTGGATGTTGAAATGGTAGAACTTGAATATGGAATGGAGTTCGAATATTTGTTCGGAGTCCCGGATGTGATCCCGGACATCACGAGGAGTTCCGGAATGGTCCGGAGAATAAGATTCATATATAGGATGTCATTTTATGTGAATAAAATGATGCGGAAGGTTCTATGGAAGGTTCTAGAAGGTTCTAGAAAAGTCCGGAAGAAACCACCAAGGAAGGTGGAGTCCACAAGGGACTCCACCTCCATGGCCGGCCAGCCCTAGTGGGGGTGGAGTCCCAAGTGGACTCCACCATAGGGGGCCGGCCACCCCCCACATGGGAGGTGGGAATCCCACCTTTGGGTGGGAGTCCTAGTTGGGCTAGGTTTCCCCCTCCTATGGAAGGTTTTGGTTTCGGGTCTTATTCGAAGACTTGGACACCAACACTTGGGATCCACCTATATATAGAGGGCCAAGGGGAGGGGGCCGGCCACACCAAAGCCACAAGCTTGGCCGCCCCCCATAGTGGCCGGCCACCCCCTCTCCCCAAACCCTAGCGCCCCGCTCCTCCACCATATCCCGCACGCTTAGCGAAGCTCCGCCGGATTTCTCCACCGCCACCGACACCACGCCGTCGTGCTGTCGGATTCAAGAGGAGCTACTACTTCCGCTGCCCGCTGGAACGGGGAGGTGGACGTCGTCTTCATCAACAACCGAACGTGTGACCGAGTACGGAGGTGCTGCCCGTTCGTGGCGCCGGAACCGATCGTGATCAAGATCTTCTACGCGCTTTTGCAAGCGGCAAGTGAACGTCTACCGCAGCAACAAGAGCCTCCTCTTGTAGGCTTTGGAATCTCTTCAAGGGTTAGTCTCGACAATCCCCTCGTTGCTACCGTCTTCTAGATTGCATCTTGGCTTGGATTGCGTGTTCGCCGTAGGAAAATTTTTGTTTTCTATGCTACGTTATAAATCCAAAAAGGAAACTTTTATTCTTAATAGAGGATGACATGTGGGACCGACCTGCCAGCAGCGTCCTCATCGTTTCAAAGGCCGCAGGGGATCAAAAGAAAAAGGCAAATAGCCAGAAATTAGGGGTAAAAAATAAATCCAACAAAGGAAAGGTTTATTGTTCATAGAGGCTGACATGTGGGACCCATGAGCCAGCGGCGACCTCAATTTCAAAGGCGGCATATGATCGAAAAGAAAAAGGCAAGTTAGCAAAAATCAGTGGGTAAAAAAAATCTAAGAAATGAAACTTTATTGTACAGTCCCAGTGTGTAAAAAAAAGGCAAATAGCCAGAAATTAGGGGTAAAAAATAAATCCAACAAAGGAAAGGTTTGTTGTCCATAGAGGCTGACATGTGGGACCCATGAGCCAGCGGCGACCTCAATTTCAAAGGCGGCATATGATCGAAAAGAAAAAGGCAAGTTAGCAAAAATCAGGGGGTAAAAAAATCTAAGAAAAGAAACTTTATTGTACATAGAGGATGACATGCGGGTCCCATGAGCCAGCACCTTACTCAACGTTTCAGAGGCGGCATGAGATCAAAAGAAAAAGGAAACTGACCAAATATCAGGAGCAAAAAATAATCCAAGAAAAGTAACTTTTATTGTACATAGAGGATGACATATGGGTCCCACTTATACAAGCTCTTTCGCTCCAAGATCTTGCAAGTTGATTGTACATAGAGGATGATATGCGGGCCCCATGTGTCAGCAGCTTAATCAATGTTTCCAAGGCGGCAGGGGATCAAAAGAAAAAAGGAAATAGCCAAAAATAAGAGGGTGAAAAAAAATCCAAGAAAAGAAACTTTTATAGTATAGAGGATGACATGTGGGTCCCATGAGCCAGCAGCTTCCTCAACGTTTCAGAGGCTGCATGAGATCGAAAGAAAAAGGCAAGTGACCAAAAATAAGAGGGAAAAAAATCCAAGAAAAGAGACTTGATTGTACATAGAGGATGACATGCGGGTCCCATCAGTCAGCAGCTTACTCAACGTTTCCAAGGCGGCAGGGGATCAAAAGAAAATGGAAATAGCTAAAGATCAGAGGGTGAAAAAAATCCAAGAAAAGAAACTTTTATAGTACATAGAGGATGACATGCGGGTCCCATGAGCCAGCAGGTTCCGCAACATTTTCAAAGGCGGCATGAGATCGAAAGAAAAAGGCAAGTGACCAAAAATCAGAGGGTGAAAAATAATCGAAGAAAAGAAACTTTTATTGTACATAGAGGATGACATGCTGTCCCATTTTGCAGCAGAGGTCCCAACTTTTCAAATGCGGCTTGAGATCAAAAGAAAAAGAAAGTAGCCAGAAATTAGGGGATAAAAAAAACTCGAAGAAAAGAAAGTTGATTGTACATAGAGGATGACATGCGGGACCCACGAGTTAGCAGCTTACTCAACGTTTCCAAGCCGGCAGGGGATCAAAAGAAAAAGGAAATAGCCAAAAATCAGAGAGTGAAAAAAAACCCTAGAAAATAAACTTTTGTAGTACATAGAGGATGACATGCGGGTCCCATGAGCCAGCAGGTTCCTCAACGTTTCAAACGTGGCATGGGATCGAAGGAAAAAGGCAAGTGACCAAATATCAGGAGCCAAAAATAATCCAAGAAAAGAAACTTGATTGTACATAGAGGATGACGTGCGGGTCCCATTTTGCAGCAGCGGTCCCAACGTTTCAATTGCGGCTTGAGATCAAAAGAAAAAGAAAGTAGCCAGAAATTAGGGGGTCAAAAAAAACTCCAAGAAAGGAAAGCTTTATCGTTCATACATGCTGACATGTGGGACCTATGAGCCAGCAGCTTACTCAACGTTTCAAAGGCGGCAGGGGATCAAAAGAAAAAGGAAATAGCCAAAAATCAGAGGGTGAAAAAAATCCAAGAAATCAAACTTTTATTGTACATAGAGGATGACATGCGGGTCCCATGAGCCAGCAGATTCCTCAACGTTTCAAACGTGGCATGAGATCGAAAGAAAAAGGCAAGTGACCAAATATCAGGAGCCAAAAATAATCCAAGAAAAGAAACTTTATTGTACATAGAGGATGACATGCGGGTCCCATTTTGCAGCAGTGAACGTTTCCAAGGCGGCACAGGACCAAAAGAAAAATGAAGTAGCCAGAAATCAGGGGGTGAAAAAAATCCAAGAAAAGAAAGATTTCAATTGGGCTGCATCTAGACATCTGGGCCTTCGAACTATCCTTCTGGGCCTTTTGACACGTACAATTTCAGCCCACTCCAGAACATGATAGTTCGGATTTTTCTCAAAAAAAAAAAACAGGAAAGTCCTATGCTTCGCCAAAACAAAAAACAAGGAGATTCAAGATATATGTTGTAAAAATAAAGATTTAATTTATCCGTTTGCAATAGCTCAGAGCGCAATACACTGTTTATTGTCTGCAAAATAATCAAGATATCACATGTTTCTTGTACGGGGAGGCTGACATCGTGGACCCATGAGCCAGCAGCGTCGTTTTAAAGGCGGCAGGGGATGGAAAGAAAAAATAAACCAAAAATCTGTTGGTAAAAAATCCAAGAAAAGAAACATTTTCGTTCTGAGAGGATGACATGCGGGACCCATGAGGCAGCAGCGTCCTCAGCGCTTATTGTTCATAGAGGCTGACATGTGGGACCCGTGAGCCAGCAGCGTCCTCAACGTTTTAAAGGCGGCAGGATATCGAAAGAAAAAATAATCCAAAAATCATTTGGTAAACAATATCCAAGAAAAGAAACATTTACCGTTCTGAGAGGATGACATGCGGGACCCATGAGGCAGCAGCATCCTCAACGATTCCAAGGCGGCAGGGGATCAAAGAAAAAAGAAGGAAATATCCAGAAATTAATTAGGGGTTCAAAAAAATCCATCAAAGGAAACTTTTATTGTTCATAGAGGATGACTTGTGGGACCGACCTGCCAACAGCGTCCTCATCGTTTCAAAGGGGCAGGAGATCCAAAGAAAAAGGCAAATAGCCAGAAATTAGGGGTCAAAAATAACTCCAAGAAAGGAAACTTTTATTGTTCGTAGAGGATGACATGCGGGACCCATGAGCCAGCAGCTTACTCAACGTTTCAAAGGCGGCATGAGATCGAAAGAAAAAGGCAAGTGACAAAATATCAGGAACAAAAGATAATCCAAGAAAAGAAACTTTATTGTACATAGAGGATGACATGTGGGTCCCATTTTGCAGCAGCGGTCTCAATGTTTGTAATGCGGCTTGAGATCAAAAGAAAAAGAAAGTAGCTAGTAATTAGGGGGTGAAAAAAAATCCAAGAAAGGAAAGTTGATGGACATAGAGGATGACATGCGGGTCCCTTGAGCCAACAGCTTACTCAACGTTTCAAAGGGGGCAGGGGATCAAAAGAAAAAGGCAAGCCAAAAATCAGAGGGTGAAAAAAATCCAACAAAGGAAACTTTTATAGCACATAGAGGATGACATGCGGGTCCCATGAGCCAGCAGGTTCCTCAACGTTTCAAACGTGGCATGAGATCGAAAGAAAAAGGCAAGTGCCCAAATATGAGGAGCCAAAAATAATTCAAGAAAAGAAAGTTTTATAGTACATAGAGGATGACATGCGGGTCCCATTTAGCAGCAGCGGTATCAGCGTTTGAGAGGTGGCAGGGGATCAAAAGAAAAAAGAAATTGCCAAAAATCAGATGGTGAAAAAAAACCAAGAAAAAGAACTTTTATAGTACATAGAGGATGACATGCGGGTCCCATGAGCCTGCAGGTTCCTCAACGTTTCAAACGTGGCATGAGATCGAAAGAAAAAGGCAAGTGAAAAAATATCAGGAGCCAAAAATAATTCAAGAAAAGAAAGTTTTATAGTACATAGAGGATGACATGCGGGTCCCATTTAGCAGCAGCGGTATCAGCGTTTGAGAGGTGGCAGGGGATCAAAAGAAAAAAGAAATTGCCAAAAATCAGATGGTGAAAAAAAACCTAGAAAAAGAACTTTTATAGTACATAGAGGATGACATGCGGGTCCCATGAGCAGCAGGTTTCAAACGTGGCATGAGATCGAAAGAAAAAGGCAAGTGAAAAAATATCAGGAGCCAAAAATAATTCAAGAAAAGAAAGTTTTATAGTACATAGAGGATGACATGCGGGTCCCATTTAGCAGCATCGGTATCACTGTTTGAGAGGCAGCAGGTGATCGAAAGAAAAAGTCAAGTGACCAAATATGAGGTGCCAAAAAAATCCAAGAAAAGAAAGTTTTATAGTACATAGAGGATGACATGCGGGTCCCATTTAGCAGCAGCGGTATCACCGTTTGAGAGGCGGCGGGGATCGAAAGAAAAAGGTAAGTGACCAAATATGAGGTGCCAAAAATAATTCAAGAAAAGAAAGTTTTATAGTACATAGAGGATGACATGCGGGTCCCATTTAGCAGCAGCGGTATCACCGTTTGAGAGGCGGCAGGGGATCGAAAGAAAAAGGCAAGTGACCAAATTTGAGGTGCCAAAAATAATCCAGGAAAAGAAAGTTTTATAGTACATAGAGGATGACATGCGGGTCCCATTAGCAGCAGCGGTATCACCGTTTGAGAGGCGGGGATCGAAAGAAAAGGCAAGTGACCAAATTTGAGGTGCCAAAAATAATCCAGAAAAGAAAGTTTTATAGTACATAGAGGATGACATGCGGGTCCCAGTTAGCAGCAGCGGTATCACCGTTTGAGAGGCGGGGGATCGAAAGAAAAAGGCCAAATTTGAGGTGCCAAAAATAATCCATGAAAAGAAAGTTTTATAGTACATAGAGGATGACATGCGGGTCCCAGTTAGCAGCGGTATCACCGTTTGAGAGGCGGCAGGGGATCGAAAGAAAAAGGCAAGTGACCAAATTTGAGGTGCCAAAAAAACTCCAAGAAAAGAAAGTTGATTGCACATAGAGGATGACATGCGGGTCCCATTTAGCAGCAGCGGTCTCAACGTTTCCAAGGCGGCAAGGGATCAAAAGAAAAAGGAAGTAGCCAGAAATCAGGGGGTCAAAAAAATCCAAGAATAGAAAGAATTTTGGTTCATAGAGGATGACATGCGGGACCCATGATCCTGCATCGTAAACGGCTCGTTGAACGAGATGGCGCGATGTAGAAAAAAAACAATGCCAGAGAGGCTGCCATCTGGGCCCTACATCCCTCGGCGGTGCGGATTTGCGTTGACTCGGCCGGCGAACCCGAGATTTCGAGATGCACCACGTCCCGGGCCACCATACGCCACGTTTTGGCCGCTTTCGTCGGGCTAGGTGGCCTCAAAAACGAGAAAAAAAAGTTTTGACATGCACCACGGAGGGACCAAAATCGTCGGCCATGGTACACCAGCAACCACGGCGCGACTTCAACTTCGTCGGCCATGGCAACTTTTCTTGGGGCGAATGGTTGGTGGGTGGGTGTGGGCCTGTGGGGAGGGTTCGGGATCTAGGCAAGATATTTCATTGTTACCGAATGAGCCCTCCATGGTCGGTGGGTTGTAGCTTCCGGACCAGGGTTAAAAGGGTAAAACTGGTCACGGGATTTTCGAATGGATGCGGCGGGATGATTTGGCGCGCGGCCGAAATTTTCAGTTTCAAGCTACGAGCAGAACGACAAAAATAATGTTCTTCCCCAGGGAGCTCTCATTTCTTCCTCTTCTCTTTCTCTCTCGAGTCTCTCCCACTCCCCCGGCTCCTCTCCCCCTTCTCTCCGGCGGCCTCGCCGGCCGGAGACGAGGCCGACTTCTCTCTGTATATTGTACACCCTCCGAACTAAATTAATTGATTCAACTTTCCTTAGACGTGTATGTATCTAGAGTAAAAACATGTGTGGATACATCCATATTTAGATAAGCAAAGTTGAGTCAGCTAATTTGGATCCGAGGGAGTTAGTGTTGTTGTAAGCTTAGATCCAGTGTTTCCCATGAGCAGAATGGCGCAATGGAGTCGGGGATCTCGTCATCGGCTTCAGATCTGGCCTATGGTGAATCTGGCGGATCTTGCCGGCCAAACCCCGATCTGGTGCCATCAATGTGATGGCGCTAACGGTGAGGCTTGCTTTGGTCAGTGCTTCAGATCTGGCCAATGGGGAAGTCAAGCTGCTAAAGTTCACAAGCTCGGGGCATACGACGGCGTCATCCGTCTTGCCCGTGCACATCTTGGCCTTTCAGCGGCCCTTCTCAGAGCCAATATGCCGTTGCTGAGGCCCTTCTTCTCCTTCGTCCTGGCGACTACCGGCGACACCGTCCCAAGTGGTGCGTCCCCGGCGACGGAGTTGCTGGAAAGGATGCGGAGCAGAGATCTGATGTGCGGTCGAGAAGGACTCGATTGATTTTCTTCTATATGTTTTGGGGTCCTTTTTGTAAAGTTGCAGGTTCTATTAGTTATTGTCTAGTACTTTTGGTCCTCTATGTAATTTTTTGGACTAGTTTCCATTGGCACTGATAAACTTGAATTTTGACAAGTTCACGGGGAAAAAAATTCCTTTGCACATATGGCCTATCATGTATAAACATTCTTGAGATTTAAACTATATGTAATGTGCCATGCATTAACCCTAAACCATATATATGTAACTAACCCTAGCTGATCAAACCCTACTTAATTAAAACAAATAACCCTAAACTATACGCATGCACTTTATGCGCAAAGGCGCGGGTGCCTCTAATAATGTGTGTGCGCACTCGATCGATGATCCCTAAACCTTATACAACCCTGAAACCCTAATCCCTAAACCCTAAACCCTAAACACTAAACCCTAGACCCTAAACCCTAACCCTAACCCTAAACCCTAATTAAACCCTATATATAGGCCAACGACACTTAATTGTGCATCAAGCAGGCCAGGGGTGCCTCGCGGTCCTCTAATTAAATTAAATGTGCCATGCATTAACCCTAAACCATATATATGTAACTAACCATAGCTAATCAACCCTACTTAATGAAAACACATAACCCTAAACTATACTAGCTATAACCCGATCTAATAAAAACATGCTCTATATATAGCAGCTAGCTAGCAAACCGTAGATTAACACCAATTAATATATACATGGCCTATATCGATCATGTTGTATAACATATCCCTGAGATTCATTAATTAATTATATAATTATCGTGATAAATTAATTAACTTTAATTTTGACAAGTTCTCTCGAATGAAAACACATTTGATTAAGTTGCCTCATAATATATATATATATAATTAGTGTGCATGCATGGCCTACCATGCATTCGTGCATATATTTTAATGTATATTTGAACATATTCTTGGGGATTTCAATCTCTCTCTCTCGATCATCTATATATCGTTGGTGGCCAAAAAACACACATATATATGCATGCAATTTATGCGTAAAGGCGCGGGTGCCTCTAATAATGTGTGTGCGCACTCGATCGATGATCCCTAAACCTTAAACAACCCTAAAACCTTAAATCCCTAATCCCTAAACCCTAAACACCCTAAACACTAAACCCTAAACCCTAGACCCTAAACGTACCCTAACCCTAACCCTAACCCTAAACCCTAGCTAACCCTAAACCCCAATTAAACCCTATGTATAGGCCAACGACACTTAATTGTGCATCGATCGAGCGGGTCATGGGTGCCTCGCGATCCTCTAATAAAATTAAATGTGCCATGCATTAACCCTAAACCATATATATGTAACTAACCCTAGCTAATCAACCCTACTTAATTAAAACACATAACCCTAAACTATACTAGCTAGCTATAACCCGATCTAATAAAAACATGCTCTATATATAGCAGCTAGCTAGCAAACCGTAGATTAACACCAATTAAAATATACATGGCCTATATCGATCATGTTGTATAACATATCCCTGAGATTCATTAATTAATTATATAATTATCGTGATAAATTAATTAACTTGAACTTTGACAAGTTCTCTCGAATGAAAACACATTTGATTAAGTTGCCTCATAATATATATATAATTAGTGTGCATGCATGGCCTACAATGCATTCGTGCATATATTTTAATGTATATTTGAACATATTCTTGGGGATTTCAATCTCTCTCTCTCTCGATCATCTATATATCGTTGGTGGCCCAAAAAACACACATATATACGCATGCACTTTATGCGTAAAGGCGCGGGTGCCTCTAATAATGTGTGTGCGCACTCGATCGATGATCCCTAAACCTTAAACAACCCTAAAACCCCTAAATCCCTAATCCCTAATCCCTAAACCCTAAACACCCTAAACACCCTAAACACTAAACCCTAAACCCTAAACCCTAACCCTAACCCTCTACCCTAGCTAACCCTAAACCCTAATTAAACCCTATGTATAGGCCAACGTCACTTAATTGTGCATCGAGCAGCCCAGGGGTGCCTCGCGGTCCTCTAATTAAATTAATTGTGCCATGCATTAACCCTAAACCATATATATGTAACTAACCCTAGCTAATTAACCCTACTTAATTAAAACACATAACCCTAAACTATACTAGATATAACCCGATCTAATAAAAACATGCTCTATATATAGCAGCTAGCTAGCAAACCGTAGATTAACACCAATTAAAATATACATGGCCTATATATATCGATCATGTTGTATAACATATCCCTCAGATTCATTAATTAATTATATAATTATCGTGATAAATTAATTAACTTGAATTTTGACAAGTTCTCTCGAATGAAAACACATTTGATTAAGTTGCCTCATAATATATATATAATTAATTAGTGTGCATGCATGGCCTACCATGCATTCGTGCATATATTTTAATGTATATTTGAACATATTCTTAGGGATTTCAATCTCTCTCTCGATCATCAATATATCGTTGGTGGCCAAAAAACACACACATATATATACGCATGCAATTTATGCGTAAAGGCGCGGGTGCCTCTAATAATGTGTGTGCGCACTCGATCGATGATCCCTAAACCTTAAACAACCCTAAAACCTTAAATCCCTAATCCCTAATCCCTAAACCCTAAACACCCTAAACACTAAACCCTAAACCCTAGACCCTAAACCCTAACCCTAACCCTAACCCTAACCCTAACCCTAAACCCTAGCTAACCCTAAACCCTAATTAAACCCTATATATGTATATAGGCCAACGTCACTTAATTGTGCATCGAGCAGCCCAGGGGTGCCTCGCGGTCCTCTAATTAAATTAATTGTGCCATGCATTAACCCTAAACCATATATATGTAACTAACCCTAGCTAATTAACCCTACTTAATTAAAACACATAACCCTAAACTATACTAGATATAACCCGATCTAATAAAAACATGCTCTATATATAGCAGCTAGCTAGCAAACCGTAGATTAACACCAATTAAAATATACATGGCCTATATATCGATCATGTTGTATAACATATCCCTCAGATTCATTAATTAATTATATAATTATCGTGATAAATTAATTAACTTGAATTTTGACAAGTTCTCTCGAATGAAAACACATTTGATTAAGTTGCCTCATAATATATATATAATTAATTAGTGTGCATGCATGGCCTACCATGCATTCGTGCATATATTTTAATGTATATTTGAACATATTCTTAGGGATTTCAATCTCTCTCTCTCTCGATCATCAATATATCGTTGGTGGCCAAAAAACACACACATATATATATACATGCAATTTATGCGTAAAGGCGCGGGTGCCTCTAATAATGTGTGTGCGCACTCGATCGATGATCCCTAAACCTTAAACAACCCTAAAACCTTAAATCCCTAATCCCTAATCCCTAAACCCTAAACACCCTAAACACTAAACCCTAAACCCTAGACCCTAACCCTAACCCTAACCCTAAACCCTAGCTAACCCTAAACCCTAATTAAACCCTATGTATAGGCCAACGACACTTAATTGTGTGCATCGAGCAGGCCAGGGGTGCCTCGCGGTCCTCTAATTAAATTAAATGTGACATGCATTAACCCTAAACCATATATATGTAACTAACCCTAGCTAATCAACCCTACTTAATTAAAACACATAACCCTAAACTATACTAGATATAACCCGATCTAATAAAAGCATGCTCTATATATATAACAGCTAGCTAGCAAACCGTAGATTAACACCAATTAAAATATACATGGCCTATATCGATCATGTTGTATAACATATCCCTCAGATTCATTAATTAATTATATAATTATCTTGATAAATTAATTAACTTTAATTTTGACAAGTTCTCTCGAATGAAAACACATTTGATTAAGTTGCCTCATAATATATATATAATTTTAGTGTGCATGCATGGCCTACCATGCATTCGTGCATATATTTTAATGTATATTTGAACATATTCTTGGGGATTTCAATCTCTCTCTCGATCATCTATATATCGTTGGTGGCCCAAAAAACACACATATATACGCATGCACTTTATGCGTAAAGGCGCGGGTGCCTCTAATAATGTGTGTGCGCACTCGATCGATGATCCCTAAACCTTAAACAACCCTAAAACCCTAAATTAATTATCGATCTCCCTGTGATTCATTAATTAATTATATATATAATTATCGATGATAAATTAATTAACTTGAATTTTGACAAGTTCTCTCGTATGAAAACACATTTGATCAAGTTGCCTAGCTCATATATATATATAATTAGTGTGCATGCATGGCCTACCATGCATTCGTGCATATATTTTGATATATATTTGAACATATTCTTGGGGATTTCAATCTCTCTCTCTCGATCATCTATATATCGTTGTTGGTGGCAAAAAAACACACATATATATACGCATGCACTTTATGCGCAAAGGCGCGGGTGCCTCTAATAATGTGTGTGCGCACTCGATCGATGATCCCTAAACCTTAAACAACCCTAAAACCCTAATCCCTAATCCCCTAAACCCTAAACACCCTAAACACACTAAACCCTAGACCCTAAACACCCTAAACACTAAACCCTAAACCCTAGACCCTAAACACCGTAAACATTAAACCCTAAACCCTAAACACCCTAAACACTAATTAAACCCTAAACCCTAGACCCTAAACACTAGACCCTAAACCCTAGACCCTAAACACCCTAAACACTAAACCCTAAACCCTAGACCCTAAACACCGTAAACACTAAACCCTAAACCCTAAACACCCTAAACACTAATTAAACCCTAAACCCTAGACCCTAAACACTAGACCCTAAACCCTAGACCCTAAACACCCTAAACACTAAACCCTAGACCCTAAACACCGTAAACACTAAACCCTAAACCCTAGACCCTAGCTAAACACCCTAAACACTAAACCCTAAACCCTAGCTAACCCTAAACCCTAATTAAACCCTATATATAGGCCAACGACACTTAATTGTGCATCAAGCAGGCCAGGGGTGCCTCGCGGTCCTCTAGTTAAATTAAATGTGCCATGCATTAACCCTAAACCATATATATATATAACTAACCCCTAGCTAATCAAACCCTAGTTAATTAAAACACATAACCCTAAACTATACTAGCTATAACCCGATCTAATAAAAACATGCTCTATATATAGCAGCTAGCTAGCAAATTAAACGGTAGATTAACACCAATTAATATATACATGGCCTATATCGATCATATGTTGTATAACATCTCCCTGAGATTCATTAATTAATTATATAATTATCGATGATAAATTAATTAACTTGAATTTTGACAAGTTCTCTCGAATGAAAACACATTTGATTAAGTTTCCTCATAATATATATATAATTAGTGTGCATGCATGGCCTACCATGCATTTCGTGCATATATTTTAATATATATTTGAACATATTCTTGGGGGATTTCAATCTCTCTCTCTCTCGATCATCTATATGTCGTTGGTGGCCAAAAAACACACACATATACGCATGCACTTTATGCGCAAAGGCGCGTGTGCCTCTAATAATGTGTGTGTGCGCACTCGATCGATGATCCCTAAACCTTAAACCCTAAATAAACCCTAATCCCTAATCCCTAAACCCTAAACACCATAAACATTAAACCCTAAACCCTAGACCCTAAACCCTAACCTCCTAACCCTAAACCCTAAACCCTAATTAAACCCTATATATAGGCCAATGACACTTAATTGTGCATCAAGCAGGCCAGGGGTGCCTCGCGGTCCTCTAATTAAATTAAATGTGCCATGCATATATATGTGTTTAATTTGGGGATTTCAATCGCTCTCTCGTATGTAGCTCTCTCTACCTCTCTCTCTTTCTCTCTCTCTCTCTCTCTCTCTCGTTGGTGGCCAACAACACACACATGCACTTTGTGCGCAAAGGCATGCGCCTCTAATAATGTGTGCGCAGTCGATCGATCTAGTTTTGATTAATCATAGCACACAAATAAAGAAGTTGTATTTGAATCCACACAACCTAATCTAAAACACATAACCCCTAACATGGCCTAATTAATTAACCCTTCTCGATCTCTACCTAATTAGTGGAAATTGCACAAAATCAAAAGGGGTCCCTCACTAATTATGCATATCTGCTAGATTGTGATAAACTTTTGCCACATATATATTTGGTGGATGGGTGCATCTTGGCATGTAAACAATTAGTGTTTGCAAATGGCGTTGTCAAAATTTATGTACAAATGATTTCTTTCCATCCAAAGTGCATAAAATGGGAGTTTTAATGAAGAAAGTACAAATAAAACAGCTCAACATGCTTCCACACCCCGATTTTCACACGAAGTAGAGCATATTTAAAGGATAATTCCAGAGTTTTACTATTTTTCAAGCAACTTTGCTAATTTTCCCCCACTCACATGACTTTATGTCGATTTAACGAAAATATGGCGAATTTAAACTACATGGGCGGGATAGTCCAAAACGTATCTACTTTCCCGAACACTTTTGCTATTGTTTTGCCTCTAATTTGTGTATTTTGGATACAACTAACACGGACTAACGCTGTTTTCAGCAGAACTGCTCTGGTGTCTCGTTTTTGTGCAGAAATCCAACTTTCGGGAAAATCCTCGGAATTTCTTCAGATGGCCCTATTTTACCAAAATATTGACGGAGCCAGAAGGGCGAAGGAGGTGGAGGCCCGAGGGCCCCACACCATAAGGCGGCGCGGCCCAGGGGGGGCCCGCGCGGCCCTATGGTGTGGCCCCCTCGGCCGGCCTCCGACGCCCCCCTTTGGACTACTTATCGGGTTCGACCTAAAAACGCACGGGGAGAAGTCGACATCGCCAGAAACCCTCCAGAGAGCCGCCACATCGCGAAACTCCGTCTCGGGAGCCAGAAGTCTCCGTTCTGGCACTCCGCCGGGACGGGGAATTGGAGGAGATCTTCACCGCCATCACCGCCAACGCCTCTCCATCAACCAGCAATGTTTCCCCCATCCATGTGTGAGTAATTCCCCCGCTGTAGGCTGAAGGGGATGGTAGGGATTGGATGAGATTGGTCATGTAATAGTCATAAGATTGTTAGGGCATAGTGCCTAGTATCCGTAGATGTCACTTTTATGATATTGTTGCAACTTGTTATGCTTAATGCTTGTCACTAGGGCCCGAGTGCCATGATCTCAGATCTGAACATGTTATTGATTCATGAAGATATTCGTTGTTTATGATCTTACCTGCAAGTTGTATACACACGTCGCTGTCCGGAACCAATGGCCCCGAAGTGACAGAAATCGGGACAACCGGAGGGGATGGTAGTGATGTGAGGATCACATGTGTTCACGGAGTGTTAATGCTTTGCTCCGGTACTCTATTAAAAGGAGTACCTTAATATCCAGTAGTTTCCCTAGAGGCCCGGCTGCCACCGGCTGGTAGGACAGAAGATGTTGTGCAAGTTTCTCATTGCGAGCACGTACGACTAAATATGGAACACATGCCTATTGATTGATTAGTACTTGGATACCGTTTTATTATTATCTGCAAATGCCCATGCTTTGATTGTTACATGAGTTTCTCTCATCCATGCAACGCCCGTTAAATCCGTCCCTGTGCCTACAGTATTTTAATCCTGCTGTTTACTATAATCACTACTGCTGTCTTTATTTCACCGCTGCTGTTATTTCACTATTTCCACTGCCATAAAACTGTTACTACTGATAAACTCTTGCGAGCAAGTCTGTTTCCAGGTGCAGCTGAATTGACAACTCCGCTGTTAAGGCTTACAAGTATTCTTTGTCTCCCCTTGTGTCGAATCAATAAATTGGGTAATACTTCCCTCGAAGACTGTTGCGATCCCCTATACTTGTGGGTCATCAAGACTATTTTCTGGCGCCGTTGCCGGGGAGCATAGCTTTATTTGGAAGTTCACTTGGATTGATATTGTTCGCTGCAAATTCTCCATTATGGGTAAACCTCGCGATACTAAGATCGCCATATTACCATCCACTACAAGAAAAGGTACAACTCTGAGTACCTCTGCTGCTCTTGATTCACCATCTGTGATTGATAAACTTGTTTCACCGCCACATGCTTCGCGTGCTGGTACTTCTGCTGAATCTGAAAATTCTCATAATATTGATAATGTTTCTGCTGTGCTTGATGATAGTGGTTCATTGGGATCTTTTCTAGATGCTACAATTGCTAAGTCTAGACAAATTGAAAATACTGAAACTCCTAATGCTGCTACACCTGTTAATTCACCTGAGTCTGTTGAATATTCTAGTGATGATCTTGATGAGGATTATGTAGAGCTTGATAATGATTTTATTGAAAAATGCAAGGCTACTACTGATGCAAGAAAAATTAAAAAGTTGCTTGCAGAACATGCTGTTAGATATACACCATCTCCTGATCCTAAATTTGCCACATCTCCTATAAACATTAGGGATAAAGATTATGATTTTTCTCTTGATCTATCTCATATAGCTATTGTTGAGAAAACACCCTTTTGTGGTACTGAAAAAGAAAGTGCTGTTGAACACTTGACTGAGTTATCTACTCTTAGTGGTGTGTTTTCTGATGATGTCAAGATGCGTACTTATTTTGTTGCTAAAATTTTTCCGTTCTCATTAAAGGATGATGCTAAAACTTGGTATAATAATTTGCCTCCTGGTTCTATTAAAAGTCCAACTGATTTGCGTGATATTTTCTTTCGGAAATACTTTCCTGCTAGTGCTCAACATGCTGCTTTGCAGAGAATTTATAATTTTGACCAGGAGGATGGAGAGAAATTGCCTGAGGCTTGGGCGAGATTTTGCTCTCTTATTAGAGCTCAGCCTGACCATGATTTGGAAAAGCATGATTTACTTGATATATTTTATAGTGGACTAACTATTGAGTCTAGGGCATACCTGGATAGTTGTGCTGGTTGTGTTTTCAGGAAAAGAACTCCAGACGACGCTGAAGAATTATTGGCTAAAATAGGCCGGAATCATGATGATTGGTCTACACCTGAACCAACCCCGACACCGATAGTGAAGAAGAGGGGTATGATTAAATTGAATGATGAAGATATGAGGGAAGCCAAGAAGTCTCTTAAGGAGAAGGGTATTAAACCTGAAGATGTGAAGAATTTACCTCCTATAGAAGATATATGTGAGACAATTCCCCCTTCATCCATGATTGAGGTACACTCGCTTCAACACTTTACTAGAGAAGATATTCCGTATTCAAAATCTCCTGCTCAATGCTTAGATGAATTTGATAATTATATTGTTAAGCAAGAAAACTTTAATATGCGAGTAGAGAATCATTTAATGGAAAATTCCCGAGCTATTAGTGAATTGCATGGTATTGTGGAGAGAACCTCCAATGATGTTAAGATACTTGTTAAACATTTTCAAATGGTTCAAACTCAAATTGATCAACTTACTAAAGTGCAAAATGACTTGTTGGGAAATAATTCTAAAGAAAAACATGCTTGTGAAGTAACAACTAGAGGTGGTGCTTCTACCCAGGATCCTCTATATCCTGAAGGGCATCCCAAAAGAGTTGAACAAGATTCTCAACCAATTAAAACTAGTGCTCCATCTAAGAAAAAGAAAAAGAAACATAAGAATGTTGTAGAATCCTCTGAACCTGTTAATGATCCTAATAGTATTTCTATTTCTGATGCTGAAACTGAAAGTGGTAATGAACACGAGGAAGATAATGATAAGAATGATACTCCTGATAAAGAAGAAATTGAAAAAGAACCTGAAAAGCCTGCTAAAAATAAAAAGTACACTAAAGAAGACTTTATTACTGAGAAGCATGGTAATGAAAGAGAACCTTGGGTTCAAAAGCAAATGCCTTTTCCTGCTAAGAAACTAAAATCAAAGGAGGAGGAACATTATAATAAATTTTGTGATTGGATGAAACCTTTATTTTTGCAAATCCCTTTGACTGATGCTATTAAATTGCCTCCTTATTCAAAGTATATGAAAGATATTGTTACTAACAAAAGGAAAGTCCCCAATGAGGAAATTTCTACTATGCTCGCTAATTACTCCTTCAATGGTAAGATTCCAAAGAAGTTGGGCGACCCAGGTATACCGACTATTCCTTGTTCCATCAAGAATAATTATGTTAGAACTGCTCTATGTGATTTGGGAGCAGGTGTGAGTGTGATGCCTTTTTCTCTTTATAAGAGACTTGATTTAGATAAATTGATACCAACTGATATATCTTTGCAAATGGCTGATAAATCTACTGCTATTCCTGTTGGTTTATGTGAAAATGTTCCTGTTCAAGTTACTCAGCATTGCTTAATATTAACTGATTTTGTTGTGTTGGAAATGCCTGAAGATGATAATATGTCCATTATTCTTGGAAGACCCTTTCTTAATACTGCAGGGGCTGTTATTGATTGCAATAAAGGCATGGTTACTTTCAATGTTGATGATAAGGAACACACTGTCTATTTTCCCAAGAGGATTGATAAAGTATGTGGAGTTAATACAATTTTTAATGTGAAAACTATCAAAGTGGGATCCATTGATTGTCCTATATATGAGCCTAAAGAAGAATATCAAACTCTTGTGATTGGATCCATATCAATTCAATATAAGGTAACATGATTGATTTGAGGTTTATTTCTTCTTATGTCATATAAAATTTATTTGGTAGCAAGACTTGATCAACCTTGTTAACAAGTATATTTTATTGCATAGGAGAGCTAAACAACACTTCTTTCTTTCTTTCTCCCTCCACCTATTTTACTTGCTGTAGCACTTTTGTTTTGCAATATGCTTAGGTCATTTAAGATTTTAGAAATCATTTTCCTGCGCAGTAATCATTAATTTAATACCCAGAAATGTGCATTTTTCAAAGTTCTCTAAAAATTACAAAAATTACACCGTTGGTCCTATTTTTCGACGAGGCACCTGGGAGCACCAGAGGATGACCTGTGGGGCACCAGGGGGTGCCACACCATAGGGCGGCGCGGCCAGCAAGGGGGCCGCGCCACCATGTGGTGTGGGCCACCCCTTGCCCCACTACACCATCTCTTCCTCCCAGCACCTTCTCTCTCCCGAAAAAACTCGTACCAAGTTTCTCTCACTCGTGTTTCTGCTCAAGAACTCGCGATTTTTCGATCTCCTTGCTCAGCCCAGATTTCTGTCTGAAATTTGGCACATTTACTCCTTGGTATGTGACTCCTTTGATTGTCCAATTAGAATTTCATTTGGTTGAGTATATCTTGAATATTTTGCTGCTGTATGTAACATGTTTAGTGAGCTTGCATGCTTGTTCTAAGTGGTAGAAATTAGTTTTGATGCATGTTTAGCACTCTAGCAAGTTCCTATAGTAGTTCCCTTCAATTACATACCTTGAAATCAAATTTTATAATGATTGTTGAAAATTTCAGAAGGGGAAGATGAAGAAATTCAAGTTTGGAGAGTTGTTCAAGAAAGCAACAACCAGCACCGGTAGGCCCTCAAGGGCGTCCACTCAAATTAGGCGATCCTACAATGAGGATGTCATCGCGCCTAGCTTCGCGCCCGAGGAGGACCAAGGGGCCCCTAATGCTTCATCCTTCCCTTGTTATGAGTTTCTAACCAATGCAGGGTTATTGGATGACTTCTTCACCCTCGTCAACAGGGCAGGCCTAGCCACCTACGTGGGAGACGAGAGGGGACAATATTACAGGCTCACCAAGATTTTCGTTGAGAGCTTCAAGTTCCACAACACGGAATATGAGCCGACAGTCGCATTCAAGATTTATGATATTCCTGTTACCATGAAATTGGAGGAATTTTGTTTTGCATTGGGTATTGCCCCTGTAGGTACAGCAAGAAGGATTGATGACAACCCCCGGGACTTGTTGGAGCTATACCGAGGGATCACCGGGGATGATTGCCGCACCATCCAGCGAGGGAAGATAAGAAACATTCAACTCCCCGCTATTAAGTATTTCGCATATTACATTGGTACTAGCATTTTGGGTAGAGAAAATACTAGTAACATTTCTAGCTACCATCTTGCTTTCTTGAATGTTGCACTTACTGGAGAGACACCTTATCATCTTGGTTCTCTTATTGCTCGCCGCCTGTCTAGCAGGGGGCCTATTTTTGGAGGAACTATTGCATCACGCATTCTAACACATCTAGATATTCCTCTTGATTCTAATGATGTACCATTAACCCCTAGGAAGCTAGATATTGCTGCTATGAAGAGCCATCATTTTGTTACTACTAACTCCACCATAGATAATATTGTCTATAAAATGTTGTTTGCTGACGGGAACGAGAAAGAAATCCCTCTTCCCCAGCAGGGTTTGTTTAATATTGACAGGCAATCATGGTCGCTAACAAAGGAGGCGGTGGAGGAACATATGAAGATACAAGAATTCCACCAGCAACATGACTCCGAGAACGCCGAGCCCTCCTACGACTACACCGTCACGTACCCCGACGTTTCCTCCAGCACATACATGGAACCGGGTCGTTCTTCGTCATATTACGAAGACACCACTTCATGGGGACCGTGGGAATGAACTCCACTTAGGCCAAAAGCCTAAGCTTGGGGGGAGGTATACCGGCATCACTCATTCTTTGCATATTATGGTTGCTGGATACTTGTACATACTTGTTTAGTCTCTAGAGTGGTTTTCTAATGAGAGGGAGATGATATTTGGGGAAGTGCTGTCCAAAAACAGATTCTGTGCTGTTACCAAAAAAATTCGTACGCACAGCCAGAACGTTATTTTGAGTTGCCAATTTTTGAGCATGTTCCCCAGGTTGTTATCTAACTTTCATTAGTTGAACACTTTTTGGTCTGAGCAATGGAAGATTTTTGTTAAATTCGATTTCTGTACTGCTGTCAGGATTTGGCAGATTTCTGTCATCCTGCTTTTCTGTGTTTCTGTTAGTTTGCATTCTTTTGTTTTCGCTTTGTTTCTTTCCTAAAACACAAAAAGACCAAAAATATTTCTGTTGTTTCTCTTCACCATTTGTTTATTTGGTTCCTTGCTCTTAGTTTGCTTTATTTGCTATCGTTGGTTTGCTATGAGAAAACCCAAAAAGATTTTGCTTTGTTTGCTTGTTTTCTTTCGTTCTTGTTTCCAATTCGAAAACACCAAAAATATTTGCTGTTCTTCTTTGGTTTGTAAAGTTCATCATGAGTTCAATGGTCTTCGGTGGCTGGAGCGTGGTTTTCATTTCATATTATTCAAGCTACACAAGTGAAAAGGCAATAATGACGATCTACGACAATCTGATTGTGGTGAGAGGCTGGTATGAACTCTATTTGTTTTCATTTTTGTACATATACTCATCCATATGAGCATGCTTAGTTGGTTCATGTGAGGTATATGTTATTTGAGAAAGTCTAGTAGTTCATGATCTCTCATGTTTAGTTCCAATTTATTAATATGAGTAGCATGTCATGGATGTTTGCTTGCATTGTTTTATTCATAAGTAAGTATGGCATTGTGGTATCCTCCTCTGAATAATTCATTTATATCGACTTGGCACATGCTCACGCATGCATATGACTGAACAAAAAGTCAATTAAGCCTCGATGATTTATATTGCTTCAGAGTTCTTGTATCACTTTTATGCCTCCGTTAATTTATTTTGCCGCAAGCATGATTATGACAGTTACTGCTCTCTTGATTTGTCGTTCCCTAATCTTTTGCTAGCCTTCACTTGTACTGAGCGGTATCGCCGCTCGTGCTTCCAAACACCTGAAAACCAAGTTGTTCCAAAAGTGTCCACCATAAATACCTATGCATGGCATTTCAAACCATTCCAAGTAAATTCTCATGCGCTACCTTTAAAACTTTCAAAATGCTTCTAAATTTGTGTTAATGTTTCATAGCTCATGAGGAAGTATGTGGTGTTTAGCTTTCAACCTTGTCATTTACTTTTGACGGACTCTCATATGGACTAGTGGCACATCCGCTTATCCAATAATTTTGCAAAAAGAGCTGGCAATGGGATTCCCAGTCCCGAATTAATTATCTCAAATAGACACTCCTCCATGGTTTGTGATTGTTGGACGGCACCCGAAGGATTCGGTTAGCCATGGCTTGTGTAAGCAAAGGTTGGGGGAGTGTCATCATCATAATAAAACTTAAATAAAAAGGCACTCCTTCATGGTATGAGATTGTTGGCAGGCACCCGAGGATTCGGTTAGCCATGGTTTGTGAAAGAAAGGTTGGAAGGAGTGCCACCCAAAAATAATTCATGGGAGCCGCTCTTGTGAGTCCGGTTGATGAGGTAGTTAGTGTACCCATTACCATTCGTTGACAACAACAAACACCTCTCAAAATAATTTTACTCCTGCTTTACAAATGAAAAGCTCTAGCGCATGTTAATCCCTGCTTCCCTCTGCGAAGGGTCAATCTTTTACTTTTATGTTGTGTCTCCATTCTTTCTTTGAGCACTATCTTGAGAGCACAACTGTCATTCTTAGTATAATATGCTTGTCTCAAAATATGATTGATTGTGGTATAACTTTGATGCTTTTATCTTTGACAATCACTATTTCTAGTCTTTCTATGAACTCAAGAGGTGCCTCGGCATTTATGTTTTGCCGATCAAATACAGGCAAGCGAGATACCACTTTATCATATTCTCTTATGAACATTGCAATCCTGCTTATATACATGATTCATGGTGCTTATTATTAATTGTTGGTACTTCTCCATGATTGACATAGCTGTTGGATGATCTTATTTGCATGTATCTCATTATGAACTGCTTAAGTATTAGCCATAGCATGAGAATATATACATCATATGAGCAAATGTGTTCGTGAAAGTTCTTTTATCGCTCAGTTGTTAACTGAATTGCTTGAGGACAAGCAATAAGCTAAGCTTGGGGGAGTTGATACGTCCAAAACGTATCTACTTTCCCGAACACTTTTGCTATTGTTTTGCCTCTAATTTGTGTATTTTGGATACAACTAACACGGACTAACGCTGTTTTCAGCAGAACTGCTCTGGTGTCTCGTTTTTGTGCAGAAATCCAACTTTCGGGAAAATCCTCGGAATTTCTTCAGATGGCCCTATTTTACCAAAATATTGACGGAGCCAGAAGGGCGAAGGAGGTGGAGGCCCGAGGGCCCCACACCATAAGGCGGCGCGGCCCAGGGGGGGCCCGCGCGGCCCTATGGTGTGGCCCCCTCGGCCGGCCTCCGACGCCCCCCTTTGGACTACTTATCGGGTTCGACCTAAAAACGCACGGGGAGAAGTCGACATCGCCAGAAACCCTCCAGAGAGCCGCCACATCGCGAAACTCCGTCTCGGGAGCCAGAAGTCTCCGTTCTGGCACTCCGCCGGGACGGGGAATTGGAGGAGATCTTCACCGCCATCACCGCCAACGCCTCTCCATCAACCAGCAATGTTTCCCCCATCCATGTGTGAGTAATTCCCCCGCTGTAGGCTGAAGGGGATGGTAGGGATTGGATGAGATTGGTCATGTAATAGTCATAAGATTGTTAGGGCATAGTGCCTAGTATCCGTAGATGTCACTTTTATGATATTGTTGCAACTTGTTATGCTTAATGCTTGTCACTAGGGCCCGAGTGCCATGATCTCAGATCTGAACATGTTATTGATTCATGAAGATATTCGTTGTTTATGATCTTACCTGCAAGTTGTATACACATGTCGCTGTCCGGAACCAATGGCCCCGAAGTGACAGAAATCGGGACAACCGGAGGGGATGGTAGTGATGTGAGGATCACATGTGTTCACGGAGTGTTAATGCTTTGCTCCGGTACTCTATTAAAAGGAGTACCTTAATATCCAGTAGTTTCCCTAGAGGCCCGGCTGCCACCGGCTGGTAGGACAGAAGATGTTGTGCAAGTTTCTCATTGCGAGCACGTACGACTAAATATGGAACACATGCCTATTGATTGATTAGTACTTGGATACCGTTTTATTATTATCTGCAAATGCCCATGCTTTGATTGTTACATGAGTTTCTCTCATCCATGCAACGCCCGTTAAATCCGTCCATGTGCCTACAGTATTTTAATCCTGCTGTTTACTATAATCACTACTGCTGTCTTTATTTCACTGCTGCTGTTATTTCACTATTTCCACTGCCATAAAACTGTTACTACTGATAAACTCTTGCGAGCAAGTCTGTTTCCAGGTGCAGCTGAATTGACAACTCCGCTGTTAAGGCTTACAAGTATTCTTTGTCTCCCCTTGTGTCGAATCAATAAATTGGGTAATACTTCCCTCGAAGACTGTTGCGATCCCCTATAATTTAAACTACATGGGCGGGATAGTTTGAATTGTGCGCGCGGCAAAGGGAACCGCCTATTCCTCAACCTTGTGCACGGCAAATTACACACGCAACTCCATTAAACGCCACCTACCGACCTTAATTATCACCCCGGCGGCCCGGCCGCATGACCCCCCACCCACCCGTACACAACTTATCCCCGTCCGTGCGAAGAGCTTCCCCTCCCCGTCCCGTCCGTGCGAAGAAGAAGCTTCCCCTCCCCGTCGTTCTTCTCGAGACGCACCGGCGGTCAAGTTGATCCACGGTAGGGCTGCTATCTCTAGCTCAATCATGTATCGGGCAAGACAGCCTAACGATTTATATTTTCTTGATGCTGCTAAAAAAATTCGTCAGTATGCTCGAACTAATTGGCACTTTATAGTTTTCCGCTCGATTTGTCATCGATCAATTTGTTCATTTGCGTGGGCATATAGAGTCAGTTCTGCACTCGATCCGTTAATTTGCTGAAATGCCATGGCAGAGTTTTGTACACGATCTGTTTGCTAAAATGTCGATGGGCATTTTTTGTTTTGTACTCGACATGATTGCTGAAATGCATAATCATGTAGTATAGTTTTGTACTCGATGGATATACATTTCCTACTTCGCCTTAAATTAATCACCAACCACTGTATCTCATAATTAAACAGATGGACAGAACTTGGATACTGCATGGACACTTATGTTCCCCTTCATATATAAATGGTGTTCAACCCTTTATGGGGTTTATTAGAGCTCATGATGGTCACAACCTGGACGTGTATTGCCCGCGCTGCACATGTATGAATGGTGAGAAGAGGCCTCACCCTGTAGTGGCAGATCATTTACACATTTTTGGGATGGACCGCACATATGTTAGGCGGGTTTAGCATGGTGAACCATATAATGATCCTTTAGCAGGAGAAGCAGATCTTGCTCACACTGTATGTGTGCTGGCATATGTAGTTAATTATTTATATTGATGCTGCCGCTGTTTCAATCAATAGTTTGCATTGCTGTGCAAGGTTCTGTACTCAAATTTAACTTGTTGCAGATGGATGGACGGGAAGGAGAGAAAAAGCGCTTGCTTCAGGAAACGGGTTTCAGCTCTGGGACATGTGCTGTGCCAGATGAGAAGGTAAATATGTAAAACGGCATTTGTTCAGGTTGCATCCCTTAGATGTTTGTCTAATCGGTTGATGTACTAATTGCAGAAGCATAGAGTTGAAGAGGTCTCTCAGTTTGATGGGAGATTTGAAGATGAATCTCAGTTTGATGCACCTGTGGATGGTACTGATGACGAGCCTTTCATAGACGAAGGTCCTGCACCTGAGATTATCCAGTCTACAGAAGGAGGCCGTGGACCGAGTACACAGCTTTGCGTTGAAGTGGATGCACGCCCGGAGATCATCACGGGCGTCCGGGTAGTCTCAAGACCACCCAGCCCTGATGCACCTGTGGATGGTACTGATGACGAGCCTCTCATAGACGAAGGTCCTGCACCTGAGATTATCCAGCCTACAGAAGGAGGCCGTGGACCGAGTACACAGCTTTGCGTTGAAGAGGATGCACACCCGGAGATCATCAGGGGCGTCCCGGTAGTCTCAGGACCACCCAGCCCTGATGCAAAATGTTGAGCTACTTTATGATTCGTACTCTTATGTTCTGGTGCTGTAGTATGTTATGATTTGTACGCCTTTGGCGCTAGATTAAGCATTCAGTGGATGATCGCGTTGCACACGTCCGTTGGGAACCCCAAGTGGAAGGTATGATGCGTATAGAAGCAAGTTTCCCTCAGTATGAAACCAAGGTTTAATCGAACCAGTAGGAGCCAAGAAGCACGTTGAAGGTTGATGGTCGCGAAATGTGATGCGGCGCAACACCAGGGATTCCGGCGCCAACGCGGAACCTGCACAACACAACCCAAGTACTTTGTCCCAACGAAACAGTGAGGTTGTCAATCTCACCGGCTTGCTGTAACAAAGGATTAAACGTATCGAGTGGAAGATGTTTGCAAAGAAAACAGTAAACACAATTGCAGTAGATTGTATGCTATGTAAAGAATAGGACCGGGGTCCACAGTTCACTAGAGGTGTCTCTCCCATAAGATAAAAGCATGTTGGGTGAACAAATTACAGTCGGGCAATTGACAAATAGAGAAAGGCATAACAATGCATATACATGACATGATAAATATAGTGAGATTTAATCCGGGCATTACGACAAAGAACATAGACCGCCATCCAACTGCATCTATGCCTAAAAAGTCCACCTTCAGGTTATCATCCGAACCCCCTCCAGTATTAAGTTGCAAAGCAACAGACAATTGCATTAAGTATGGTGCGTAATGTAATCAATAACTACATCCTTAGACATAGCATCAATGTTTTATCCCTAGTGGCAACAGCACATCCACAACCTTAGAACTTTCTGTCACTGTCCCAGATTCAATGGAGGCATGAACCCACTATCGAGCATAAATACTCCCTCTTGGAGTTAAGAGTAAAAACTTGGCCAGAGCCTCTACTAATAACGGAGAGCATGCAAGATCATAAACAACACATGAACAATAGATTGATAATCACCATAATCATAGTACTCTCTATCCATCGGATCCCGACAAACACAACATATAGTATTACATATAGATGATCTTGATCATGTTAGGCAGCTCACAAGATCTAACAATTAAGCACAACAAGGAGAAGACGACCATCTAGCTACTGCTATGGACCCATGGTCCAGGGGTGAACTACTCACTCATCACTCCGGAGGCGACCATGGCGGTGTAGAGTCCTCCGGGAGATGAATCCCCTCTCCGGCAGGGTGCGGAGCGATCTCAGAATCCCCGAGATGGGATTCGGCGGCGGCGTCTCTGTAAGGTTTTCCGTATCGTGGCTCTCGGTACTGGGGGTTTCGCGACGGAAGCTTTAAGTAGGCGGAGGGTCAACGCGAGGGCCACACGAGGCCCAGGGGATAGGTCGGCGCGGCCAGGGCTTGGGCGCGCCACCCCCCTGGCCTCCTCGTGGCCCCACTTCGTTAGGTCTTCGGTCTTCTGGAAGCTTCGTGCAAAAATAGGACCCTGGGCGAAAGTTTCGTCCAATTCCGAGAATATTTCTTTACTAGGATTTCTGAAACCAAAAACAGCAGAAAACAGCAACTGGCTCTTCGGCATCTTGTTAATAGGTTAGTTCCAGAAAATGCATAAATATGACATATAATGTGCATAAAACATGTAGGTATCATCAATAAAGTAGCATGGAACATAAGAAATTATCGATACGTTGGAGACGTATCAGCATCCCCAAGCTTAGTTCTGCTCGTCCCGAGCAGGTAAAACGATAACAAAGATAATTTCTGAAGTGACATGCCATCATAATCTTGATCATACTATTTGTAAACATATGTAATGAATGCAGCGATCAAAGCAAAGGTAATGACATGAGTAAACAACTGAATCATAAAGCAAAGACTTTTCATGAATAGTACTTCAAGACAAGCATCAATAAGTCTTGCATAAGAGTTAACTCATAAAGCAATAAATCAAAGTAAAGGTGTTGAAGCAACACATAGGAAGATTAAGTTTCAGCGGTTGCTTTCAACTTGTAACATGTATATCTCATGGATATTGTCAACATAAAGTAATATAACAAGTGCAATATGCAAGTATGTAGGAATCAATGCACAGTTCACACAAGTGTTTGCTTCTTAAGGTGGAAGGAGATAGGTAAACTGACTCAACAATAAAAGTAAAAGAATGGTCCTTCAATGAGGAAAGCATCGATTGCTGTATTTGTGCTAGAGCTTTTATTTTGAAAACATGAAACAATTTTGTCAACGGTAGTAATAAAGCATATGAGTTATGAAAATTATATTTTACAAGTTGCAAGCCTCACGCATAGTATACTAATAGTGCCCGCACCTCGTCCTACTTAACTTGGACTACCGGATCTTCGCATGCCATGTTTCAACCAAGTGTCACAAAGGGGTACCTCCATGCCGCCTGTACAAAGGTCCAAGGAGAATGCTCGCATTTCGGATTTCTCGCTTTTGATTATTCTCAACTTAGACATCCATACCGGGACAACATGGACAACAGATAATGGACTCCTCTTAAATGCATAAGCATGTAGCAAAGTTATTATTCTCATATGAGATTGAGGATATATGTCCAAAACTGAAACTTCCACCATGATTCATGGCTTTAGTTAGCGGCCCAATGTTCTTCTCTAACAATTTTGCATGCTCCAACCACTAAAATGATAGACCTTCAGACAAGACGGACATGCATAGCAACTCACATGATATTCAACAATAGTTGATGGCGTTCCCCAGAAGCATGGTTATCGCACAACAAGCAACTTAATAAAATATAAAGTGCATAAGTACATATTCAATACTACGATAGTTTTTAAGGCTATTTTGTCCCATGAGCTATATATTGCAAAGGTGAATGATGGAATTTTAAAGGTAGCACTCAAGCAATTTACTTTGGAATGGCGGAGAAATACCATGTAGTAGGTAGGTATGGTGGACACAAATGGCATAGTAGTTGGCTCAAGGATTTTGGATGCATGAGAAGTATTCCCTCTCGATACAAGGTTTAGGCTAGCAAGGTTATTTGAAGCAAACTCAAGGATGAACAAGTGCAGCAAAACTCACATAAAAGACATATTGTAAACATTATAAGACTCTACACTGTCTTCCTTGTTGTTCAAAACTCAATACTAGATATTATCTAGACCTTAGAGAAACCAAATATGCAAATCAAATTTTAGCAAGCTCTATGTATTTCTTCATTAATGGGTGCAAAGCATATGATGCAAGAGCTTAAACATGAGCACAACAATTGCCAAGTATCACATTATCCAAGACATTTTAGAATTACTACATGTAGCATTTTCCAATTCCAACCATGTAACAATTTAACGAAGAAGAAACTTCGCCTTGAACATTATGAGTAAAGCCTAAGGACACATGTGTCCATATGCAACAGCGGAGCGTGTCTCTCTCCCACAAAGTGAATGCTAGGATCCATCTTATTCAAACAAAAACAAAAACGAAAACAAACCGACGCTCCAAGTAAAGAACACCAGATGTGACTGAATAAAAATATAGTTTCAGGGGAGGAACCTGATGATGTTGTCGATGAAGAAGGGGATGCCTTGGGCATCCCCAAGCTTAGACGCTTGAGTCTTCTTAAAATATGCAGGGGTGAACCACGGGGGCATCCCCAAGCTTAGAGCTTTCACTCCTCTTGATCATAGTATATCATTCTCCTCTCTTGACCCTTGAAAACTTCCTTCACACCAAACTTCAAGCAAACTCATTAGAGGGTTAGTGCATCATTAATAATTCACTCATTCAGAGGTGACACAATCATTATTTTCACTTCTGGACATTGCATAATGCTACTGGACATTAATGGATCAAAGAAATAAATCCAACATAGCAAAAGAGGCAATGCGAAATAAAAGGCAGAATCTGTCAAAAACAGAACAGTCCGTAAAGACGAATTTATAAATGGCACCAGACTTGCTCAAATGGAAAAACTCAAAACTAATGAAAGTTGCGTACATATCTGAGGATCACGCTCGTAAATTGGCAGATTTTTTCGAATTTTCTACAGAGAATTATGCCCAGATTCGTGACAGACAGCAATGCTGTTTCTGCGCAGCGATCCCAAATATAACATCAACTTTGACATAGAAACTTTACTTGGCACAAAAACATGATAAGGAGAGGTTGCTACAGTAGTAAACAACTTCCAAGACTCAACAAAACAAAAAATTGCTGTAGGTAAAAACATGGGTTGTCTCCCATAAGCGCTTTTCTTTAACGCCTTTCAGCTAGGCGCAGAAAGTGCAAATCAAGTAACATCGAGAGTAGAAGCATCAACATCATAGCTTGTTCTAATAATAGAATCAAAAGGCAACTTCATTCTCTTTCTAGGGAAGTGTTCCATACCTTTCTTGAGAGGAAATTGATATTTAATATTACCTTCCCTCATATCAATAACAGCACCAACGGTTCGAAGAAAAGGTCTTCCCAACACAATAGGACAAGATGCATTGCATTCGATATCCAAGACAACAAAATCAACGGGGACAAGGTTATTGTTAACCGTAATATGCACATTATCAATCCTCCCCAAAGGTTTCTTTTTAACATTATCGGCAAGATTAACATCCAAATAACAATTCTTCAATGGTGGCAAGTCAAGCATATCATAAATCTTTTTAGGCATAACAGAAATACTTGCACCAAGATCACATAAAGCATTACATTCAAAGTCATTGAATTTCATTTTAATGATGGGCTCCCAACCATCTTCTAACTTTCTAGGAATAGAGGTTTCAAGTTTTAGTTTCTCTTCTCTAGCTTTTATGAGAGCATTTGTAATATGTTTTGTAAAGGCTAAATTTATAGCACTAGCATTAGGACTTTTAGCAAGTTTTTGTAAGAACTTTATAACTTCAGAGATGTGGCAATCATCAAAATCTAAATCATTATGAGCTACAGCAATGGGATCATTATTCCCAAGGTTGGAAAAAATTTCAGCAGTTTTATCAATTTCAGGCAGTTTTGTACGCTTTGCACTAGGAGTAGAAACATTGCCAACACCAATTATTTTACCATTGATAGTAGGAGGTGCAGCAACATGTGAAGAATTAGCATTACTAGTGGTGGTAATAGTCCAAACTTTAGCTACATTATTCTCTTTAGCTAGTTTTTCATTTTCTTCTCTATCCCACCTAGCACGCAGTTCAGCCATTAATCTTATATTCTCATTAATTCTAACTTGGATGGCATTTGCTGTAGTAGTAATCTTATTATCAATATCATTATTAGGCATAACTTTCAACTTTAAAAGATTAACATCAGAGGCAAGTCTATCAACTCTAGAAGCAATAGTATCAATTTTATCAAGCTTTTCCTCAACAGATTTGTTAAAAGCAGTTTGTGTACTAATAAATTCTTTAAGCATGGCTTCAAGACCAGAGGGTACATTCCTATTATTATTGTAAGAATTCCCATAAGAATTACCATAACCATTACCATTAGCAGAAGGATATGGCCTATAGTTATTACCAGAGTTGTTCCTATAAGCATTGTTGTTGAAATTATTATTTTTAATGAAATTCACATCAACATTTTCTTCTTGAGCAACCAATGAAGCTAAAGGAACATTATTTGGATCAACATTAGATCTACCATTCACAAGCATAGACATAATCACATCAATCTTATCACTCAAGGAAGAGGTTTCCTCAACAGAATTTACCTTCTTACCTTGTGGAGCTCTTTCCGTGTGCCATTCAGAGTAATTTATCATCATATCATCAAGAAGTTTTGTAGCCGCCCCCAATGTGATGGACATAAAGGTACCTCCAGCAGCTGAATCCAATAAATTCCGCGAAGAAAAATTTAGTCCTGCATAGAAGGTTTGGATGATCATCCAAGTAGTCAGTCCATGGGTTGGGCAATTCTTTACCAAAGTTTTCATTCTCTCCCAAGCTTGAGCAACATGTTCAGTATCTAATTGTTTAAAATTCATTATGCTACTTCTCAAAGATATAATTTTAGCGGGAGGATAATATCTACCAATAAAAGCATCCTTGCATTTAGTCCATGAATCAATACTATTCTTAGGCAAAGATAGCAACCAATCTTTAGCTCTTCCTCTTAATGAGAAAGGAAACACTTTCAATTTAATAATATCACCATCTACATCTTTATACTTTTGCATTTCACAAAGTTCAACAAAATTATTGAGATGGGCAGCAGCATCATCAGAACTAGCACCAGAAAATTGTTCTCTCATGACCAGATTTAGTAAAGCAGGTTTAATTTCAAAGAATTCTGCTGTAGTAGCAGGTGGAGCAATAGGTGTGCATAGGAAATCATTATTATTTGCATTTGTGAAGTCACACAATTTAGTATTTTCAGGGTTGGCCATTTTAGCAACGGTAAATAAAACAAACTAGATAAAGTAAATGCAAGTAACTAATTTTTTTGTGTTTTCGATATAGAGAGCAAGACAGTAAATAAAGTAAAACTAGCAACTAATTTTTTTGTGTTTTGATTTAGTGCAGCAAACAAAGTAGTAAATAAAATAAAGCAAGACAAAAACAAAGTAAAGAGATTGAGAAGTGGAGACTCCCCTTGCAGCGTGTCTTGATCTCCCCGGCAACGGCGCCAGAAATTTAGCTTGATACGCGTAGATGCACACGTCCGTTGGGAACCCCAAGTGGAAGGTATGATGCGTATAGAAGCAAGTTTCCCTCAGTATGAAACCAAGGTTTAATCGAACCAGTAGGAGCCAAGAAGCACGTTGAAGGTTGATGGTCGCGAAATGTGATGCGGCGCAACACCAGGGATTCCGGCGCCAACGCGGAACCTGCACAACACAACCCAAGTACTTTGTCCCAACGAAACAGTGAGGTTGTCAATCTCACCGGCTTGCTGTAACAAAGGATTAAACGTATCGAGTGGAAGATGTTTGCAAAGAAAACAGTAAACACAATTGCAGTAGATTGTATGCTATGTAAAGAATAGGACCGGGGTCCACAGTTCACTAGAGGTGTCTCTCCCATAAGATAAAAGCATGTTGGGTGAACAAATTACAGTCGGGCAATTGACAAATAGAGAAAGGCATAACAATGCATATACATGACATGATAAATATAGTGAGATTTAATCCGGGCATTACGACAAAGAACATAGACCGCCATCCAACTGCATCTATGCCTAAAAAGTCCACCTTCAGGTTATCATCCGAACCCCCTCCAGTATTAAGTTGCAAAGCAACAGACAATTGCATTAAGTATGGTGCGTAATGTAATCAATAACTACATCCTTAGACATAGCATCAATGTTTTATCCCTAGTGGCAACAGCACATCCACAACCTTAGAACTTTCTGTCACTGTCCCAGATTCAATGGAGGCATGAACCCACTATCGAGCATAAATACTCCCTCTTGGAGTTAAGAGTAAAAACTTGGCCAGAGCCTCTACTAATAACGGAGAGCATGCAAGATCATAAACAACACATGAACAATAGATTGATAATCACCATAATCATAGTACTCTCTATCCATCGGATCCCGACAAACACAACATATAGTATTACATATAGATGATCTTGATCATGTTAGGCAGCTCACAAGATCTAACAATTAAGCACAACAAGGAGAAGACGACCATCTAGCTACTGCTATGGACCCATGGTCCAGGGGTGAACTACTCACTCATCACTCCGGAGGCGACCATGGCGGTGTAGAGTCCTCCGGGAGATGAATCCCCTCTCCGGCAGGGTGCCGGAGGCGATCTCGAGAATCCCCCGAGATGGGATTCGCGGCGGCGGCGTCTCTGTAAGGTTTTCCGTATCGTGGCTCTCGGTACTGGGGGTTTCGCGACGGAAGCTTTAAGTAGGCGGAGGGTCAACGCGAGGGGCCACACGAGGGGCCCAGGGGATAGGTCGGCGCGGCCAGGGCTTGGGCCGCGCCGGCCCCTGGCCTCCTCGTGGCCCCACTTCGTTAGGTCTTCGGTCTTCTGGAAGCTTCGTGCAAAAATAGGACCCTGGGCGAAAGTTTCGTCCAATTCCGAGAATATTTCTTTACTAGGATTTCTGAAACCAAAAACAGCAGAAAACAGCAACTTCGGCATCTTGTTAATAGGTTAGTTTCAGAAAATGCATAAATATGACATATAATGTGCATAAAACATGTAGGTATCATCAATAAAGTAGCATGGAACATAAGAAATTATCGATACGTTGGATGATCGCGTTGCAAAATTCGACACCCACACAATCAGTTCATCGTATGAGTAGTAGCACAATTACTTCTACAGCGATTCCTGCCAGCGCATTAGTTGGTAGCATGAAACACTTTCAGGTACTCCCCTCTGATTCATATTAATTGACTCAATTCTGTCTAGATATGGATGTATCTAGATGCATTTGTTAACTAGACTAACAAACTTGAGTCAGTTAATATGAATCCGTGTAAACCGCCCAAGTCCTCGAGCAGCTAGTTTATTGACTCTGGACTCCAAGCCTCTCGCGGCAAGCCATCGACGAAGCTTTGACCAGATCTTGGCCCGCAATTTTTTTTGTGTGGCGAATAGCAAAGCTTTGACCAGTTCCTCTCGGGATACAGCACGCCGGTGAGCTTGCACGGTTGCCATGAGCACTTTCCGGCGGAACTTCCTCTTCAGCGCCCTCAAGCCGCTGCTGCGAGACAGCACGCAGTGCCTCGAGGTGGACGGAATTCTGGATCTCAGGGCGGGTGGTCCGCATCGTCCGGGAACGATCTCCAGCGGGTTAACGAGGACATGCATGGCGGCCAGGGGATTTGTTTTTTGTTTTTTTTTGGTTTGAGCTTGGGATTTGGGGTTTTTTCGGATAGGGGAGGAGGAACCGAGGAAGAGGAAGGAACAGCCGCGTGCTTGGCGCGTGGCGGTGTGCTTGAATTTCGAATTTTTGTGAAATGTTTCATTTCCCCGCTACAATTCGGGGGTTTCTTGACGCGCCAATGCGTCCCGCCGGGCAGCTTCAAGTAAATTTGGGGTGCCACACTATGGGCCCTAGTTTCAGTGAGACATGTAATGACTAGTCACATCAGTAAGTTCACTGTGTAATAAAATATGTTACCCCTCCCCTTTATGTAGCACCCCTTCTCTCCCGATCGAGTGCCGATTGCCGACGGATGCAAGCCGCTAGCTCGATCCCCTCCTTTCGCCTCCACCGTCCAGGCATCCAGCTTGGAGGGGCAAGCTGCATCTAGCCCAAGCGGATTAGGTAGGACTAGTAATGTTCTCTCCTTTCTCGAGATCGGTTCTTTTTTCCTCTCCTCGATATCTTGCGCATCTCTTTCCTATTCTGGGCGAAGGGGTGTCTTTCTGGTCACCCTCGAGCTGGGAGTGATTGATGGGGGTGGGGGCGGGGGCTACCTTTGCTTGGATTGGGGTGTTCTTCCTTTATTTGTCGACATTTGCAACCTTTGTAGTTTCTGCTGATCCTCACTGTATCTTTTGTCAGCTTGTACAGGAAAGGTAAGACCTCGGCGGTGGGGGCAATGGAGCGTAAGGCCACCACGCATGTGGGCAGTTGGCTGAGCCTGAGCTGCGTCCCCAGCCCCGCGAAGCAGGTACTCCGTTTGCTTATCCACTCTTTACCTTTTAAGTGTCTCTCTGCATCCTCAATCTGTTCCTGTTCTGGAATATGCTTAAAGTAGCACATGTCTTCAGCTGTTTGTGCGTAAAGCCTCTGTGACACCATGCTCTATATTCTCTGTATCAGGTTGGTACCTCCAGGTTCCGTGCTGAGGCTATGGGGAACGAGAATAGCGCCCCACCTGCTGCAGGAGCATGGCCCGATCTGCAGCACAAGAAGCGAAATGCCACTGCCGAGCTGGGCAGGGACCGCCCAGGGGTAATTTTTTTAACCAACTTACCATGATGTAGTCTGAATCTGATACTCCCTCAGATCCAAATTAATTGACTCAACTATCTGTAGATACGGATGTATCTAGATGTGTTTTAGCTCTAGATACTACTGCCTCCATCCCAAAGCTTTGGGCTTATATTATTTTTAGAAAGTCAAACTATACCATGTTTGACTAAGCTTTTACCAAAAATCAGTAACATGCAAAATACAAAATTAATATCATTAAATAGATAATAAAATATATTTTCCTACGGTATCTACACAGTATTATATTTGTTGATAGAATGTTCTAAAATTTTGGTCAAACTTTGCTTGTTTTGATTTCTCAAAAATAAATAAGGCTTAAGCTTTTGGATGGTGGTAGTACATTCATATCTAGACAAAGCTGAGTTAACTAGTTTTTTGTCTGTCCATAGCTAGTGTTCACGCTGCAAAAGGCTAAGAGCATCCACTATATGCATCAGTCTATCTCATACAGTAATTCAATATCACTGCTGAGGTCTGCCTTTTGTTTTGCTATTCATATGCAGACTGAAACTTTAGGGCCTTTACTCAAAAGGAAGATCAAAACTGCGGCTGATCAGGCTGCCAGTATGTTGATGCCGCCCCCATCTTCTAAATGCCTCTACAAGCACAAGGCCACGCACCAGCTGGGTGGTGATCTTTTAATGAATATGGTATATTTTCTTAATCCACAAAACATGCCTTGATTTTTCTCTGTTTATTGTCGGTTTTTTCTATGCTTGCCAAAAGTTTACAACAACAACAACAACAACCAAGCCTTTCAGTCCCAAACAAGTTGGGGTAGGCTAGAGTTGAAACCCATAAGATCTCGAAGCCAAAAGTTTAGAAACACCAAATTCGTTTGCTTACAATCATCATACAGTAATGTTCATCTACTCCAGTTCCCCTAACCCAACATAAAATGATGTTAATTACGATTTTTAGATTAAAAGAGCACCATTAGGCGCTGTTAATTACGACTTTGAGATTAAAATGTCATTTGCAATTGTTAATTACAATTTTGAGACAATTGGTTAGTTTAACCTCGATCTCTTCTGCTCTCCATTTTTCCCAACCGAACAAAAATGTAACCATTCCATTCCTCTGAAATGGAACCATTCCATTCCATTCCACGCTGTTTCAGAACCGAACACACCCTTGCATTGTTGTGAACTGTTGTCCATACACGGCCATACCCTTCCACTTACATCTAGCACTATATGCATCAGTCTGTCTCAGAGTCATTCAATATCACTGCTGAGATCTGTTCCCATTCTTATGCAGGCTGAAACTGCTGCGCCTTTACTCAAGTGGATGCAAAATGAGGCTAATGAGGCTGCTGTGAGGACGATGGTGCCGGCACCATCTTCCGAAAACCTCTACAAGCACGAGGCCATGGGCCAGCTGGGTGGTGACCTTTTAATGAATCTGGTATATTTTCTTAATCCACATACATGATTTCATTATTATCTGTTTAATTACTGTTGGCTTTGTCTAATGCTTACCAAAAGTTCAGAAACACTGCGTTTGCTTACAATCATCATACACTAATTTTTCACTTTTCAGTCTGTCTCATCCAGTATATAAACTGTTGATTTCCATTGGCTTCTTTTGTAATCATTTGCATTGTTGTCAACTGTTCTCTATGCACAACCCTATTCTTCCACTTACACCCCGCACTATTTGCATCAGTCTATCTCATAGATTTATTAAATATCAATGATGAGTTCTGTTGCTATTCATATGCAGGATGAAACTTCTGTGCCTCTACTCAAATGGATAAAAAATGATCCTGATGAGGCTGCTGTGAAGACGATGGTGCTGCCACCATCTTCTGAAAACCTCCTCAAGCACAAGGCCACGGGCCAGCTGGGTGGTACCCTTTTCAGTAAGCAGGTATATTTTCTTAATCCTCATACATGATTTGATTTTTGTCTGTTTATTGCCGGCTTTGTCTAATGCTTACCAATAGTTCAGAAACACACACACCTATTCTTCCACTTACATCCAGCACTATATGCATCAGTGTCTCATAGATTCATTTTATATATCACTGCTGATGTCTGTTGCTCTTCAATTTTTATATGCAGACTGAAACTGCTAAGCCTTCATTGGTCAAAAGGATTGCAACTGCTGCTGATGAGGCATCTGCAGAGGCTGCCACCAAGTTACTGTCAGCCCCACCTTCTGGATGCTTATATAAGCTCAAGTCCAAGGACCAGCCGGGCCGTAACCATCCAAGGGTTCGGGTATATTTTCTTAAGCCACATATACATGCCATGATTTATGTCTGATATTATCACCGGCTCTGTCTAATGCTTTTTGGAATTCGGAAACACCAAATTAGCATGCTTATATTCATCATACACTAATTTTTCACTGTTCAGTTTGTAACATAGTGTTATGCACTTGCTTGTCAACATTTGCATTGCTCTGAACTATGCACTTTACACAACCTAATTCTTCCACTTACGTTCAGCGCTACGCACCAGTAGTACCTCCCATGTTTCCTTCACCATCCCGATGCCGAGCTTGCGGGAATATGGCGGGCCCATGTACATACCCCGCATATAACACCTCCTATGGCTCTATCTACCTTTCTAGTAGCTCCTTCACAGAGTTACAGGTATGTATTCTCAGTGGTTTAGCATGAATTGGCATATAGTAAAGTCTTGTTTTTAGTCTTCCTGCTTCTTACATTTGTATCAATTTTCACATGCAGACTGTACCTTGTGAACTTCGTCCAATGATTAACCAGATGTGTCCGCATGAAGGATCTTTCACTATGCATGGCAATGGCAAATTGATGAACACCTACACGGTCTATGAGGTGTATGTCTACAAGACGCAGGCCATCACATATTTGTATGGACATGATTGGAGAAAGTTTGCTTTTGACTACGGTCTGAAGAAGGGCGACGAGCTGAGGATCAGAAACTCAAACGGGCAGATATACGTAACTGCTTACAGAGTTGGAGACACTTCCAAATATATAATATGTAACTTTTTTCTACTCATATCTTTTGATAACTGCATTCTGAGCAGTTGTTCTAAACCATTCCCTCTGTTCTAGCTTGCTGGGTTTAACATGATCAAAGCTGCAGATCCCCTGATGGAACAGGAGCGGATGTCACAAAGGGCAACCACACCAGCACCGGCACCGGCTTCCCACTCTCCTGCATCAGCACCGGTTCCTGTACCAGCTCCGTTTACTGCATCTACCCAGCAGTCCCCTACATCAGCATTGGTTCCTGTAGAGGCCCCATATACTACACATGCCCAGCAGGCTCCTGCATCAGCACTGGTTCCTCTAGCTGCACCGTTTACTGCACCTGCCCAACAGTCTCCTGCATCAGCACCGGTTCCTCTAGAGGCACCGTTTACTGCACCTGCCCAGCAGTCTCCTGCATCAGCACCAGCTCGTGTACCAGCCCAGGCTCATGCACCTGCCCCAGCCAGATCACCGAGGTCTCAGCTCATTGCTGTGGCCACCCGTGTGGTGACCAGGACGCATCTGAAGGCTATGTTCGTGAGTATATGACAGCATAACTGCTCTTATCTTGATGTCTTCTCTGCTCAAAGTCTCACATGGTTCAGTGCATTGGTGCCATTGACTAATTTTTGGTGGTATCTCTTGCTTTGAATCAGAAATTGCCTAAAAGTATCTCCAAGGATCTCAATGCTGGCCGAAGGGGCAAGATATCCCTCGTCATGGAGAGTGAAGGTCTCACCGTGGAGGGACGGTACTCTGTCAGTCCCACAGATGGCCGCTTGGCTGTTACTTCCAGGTGGAAAAAGTTCATTGACGGTGCCAAACTTCGCATTGGATCAAAGTTGAAGGTCAAGATCTTTCGATGCCGCTGTGACATGCTGGTCATAAAGTTCGCGGTTGTCTAGTTCTGTTGTCCCATGAGCCCTTAGCAAATGCATTTGTAGTTATACTTATATAAGGTTATCTTATCTGAACTGCTAATTAATTGTATGGGTGGTAAAACTCTGGCAAGCTTTTGCTCTTAGCAAGTATGTATGTATGATCAGCTATTATGATAACTAATGTTTGTGTTCATCTTAATTTGCATTTCCGTTTTAGAAAAAAACTTAATTTCTATTTTGGCTGACCTGTTAGAGAACTATCAGATTGAACCCACAACATGATTCATATAGATTCATTACACCGAGCCACATGTCTTGACCTTGCGATACACTACTTCCATTAATTAGTGCAAGAAGGCTTACCTGAGCTGCCTGAACCATGGCAGATTCGAATCCACCTTATCTATCTAGAAATACAACCTTTGCAGAAAGAGGATTTGCAGTATGGGGAGGCTGACATTGGGGACCCATGAGCCAGCAGCGTCGTCAACGTTTTAAAGGTGGCAGGAGATCGAAAGAAAAAATAAGCCAAAAATCAGTTGGTAAACAAATTCAAGAAAAGAAACATTTACCTTTCTGAGAGGATGACATGCGGGACCCATGAGGCAGCAGCATCCTCAACTATTTCAAGGCGGCAGGGGATCAAAATAAAAAAGGAAATAGCCAGAAATTAATTAGGGTCAAAAATAAATCCATCAAAGGAAACTTTTATTGTTCATAGAGGATGACATGTGGGACCGACTTGCCAGCTGCGTCGTCATCGTTTCAGGGGGGAGGGGATCAAAAGAAAAAGACAAATAGCCAGAAATTAGGGGAAAAAATAAATCCAACAAAGAAAACTTTTATTGTTCATAGAGGATGACATGCGGGACCCATGAGCCAGCAGCTTCCTCAACGTTTCAAAGTCGGCATGAGATTGAAAGAAAAAGTCAAGTGAC
Source organism: Lolium multiflorum (assembly GCA_030979885.1). Lineage (NCBI taxonomy): Eukaryota > Viridiplantae > Streptophyta > Magnoliopsida > Poales > Poaceae > Lolium > Lolium multiflorum. The sequence continues at coordinate 196,553,131 of CM061748.1, read as the reverse complement.
ATAATATCAGGAGCCAAAAATAATCCAAGAAAAAAACTTTATTGTACATAGAGGATGACATGCGGGTCCCATTTTGTAGCAGCGGTCTCAACGCTTCCAAGGCGGCACAGGACCGAAAGAAAATGAAGTAGCCAGAAATCAGGGTGTGAAAAAAATCCAAGAAAAGAAAGATTTCAATTGGGCTGTATCTGGACATCTGGGCCTTCGAACTATCCTGCTGGGCCTTTTGACTCGTACAATTTCAGCCCACTCCAAAACAGGAAAGGTCGGATTTTTCTCAAAAAAAACAGGAAAGTCCTATGCTTCGCAAAAACAAAAAACAAGGAGATTCAACATATAAGTTTGTTTGTGTAGATATAAAGATTTAATTTATCCGTTTGCAATAGCTCAGAGCGAAATACAACGTTTATTGTCTGCAAAATAAAATATCACATGTTTCTTGTACGGGGAGGCTGACATCGGGGACCCATGAGCCAGCAGCGGAGTCAACGTTTCAAAGGCGGCAGGGGATCGAAAATAAAAAAAGCCAAAAATCAGTTGGTAAAAAAATACAAGAAAAGAAAACATTTATCGTTCTGAGAGGATGACATGCGGGACCCATGAGGCAGCAGCATCCTCAACGTTTCAAAGTCGGCATGAGATCGAAAGAAAAAGGCAAGTGACATAATATCAGGAGCCAAAAATAATCCAAGAAAAGAAACTTTATTGTACATAGAGGATGACATGCGGGTCCCATTTTGTAGCAGCAGTCTCAACGTTTCCAAGGCGGCACAGGACCAAAAGAAAAATGAGGCAGCAGCATTCTCAACAATTCCAAGGCGGCAGGGGATCAAAAGAAAAATAAAGGAAATAGCCAGAAATTAATTAGGGGTCAAAAATAAATCCACCAAAGGAAACTTTTATTGTTCATAGAGGATGACATGTGGGACCGACTGCCAACAGCGTCCTCATCGTTTCAACGGGGGCAGGGGATCAAAAGAAAAAGGCAAATAGCCAGAAATTAGGGGTAAAAATAACTCCAAGAAAGGAAACTTTTATTGTTCGTAGAGGATGACATGCGGGACCCATGAGCCAGCAGCTTACTCAACGTTTCAAAGGCGGCATGAGATCGAAAGAAAAAGGCAAGTGACCAAATATCAGGAGCCAAAAATAATCCAAGATTTATTGTACATAGAGGATGACATGTGGGTCCCATTTTGCAGCAGCGGTCTCAATGTTTGTAATGCGGCTTGAGATCAAAAGAAAAAGAAAGTAGCTAGTAATTAGGGGGTGAAAAAAATCCAAGAAAAGAAAGTTGATGGACATAGAGGATGACATGCGGGTCCCTTGAACCAACAGCTTACTCAACGTTTCAAAGGGGGCAGGGGATCAAAAGAAAAAGGCAAGCCAAAAGTCAGAGGGTGAAAAAAAATCCAACAAAGGAAACTTTTATAGCACACAGAGGATGACATGCGGGTCCCATGAGCCAGCAGGTACCTCAACATTTCAAACGTGGCATGAGATCGAAAGAAAAAGGCAAGTGACCAAATATGAGGTGCCAAAAAAAACTCCAAGAAAAGAAAGTTGATTGCTCATAGAGGATGACATGCGGGTCCCATTTAGCTGCAGCGGTCTCACCGTTTGAGAGGCGGCAGGGGATCGAAAGAAAAAGTCAAGTGACCAAATATGAGGTGCCAAAAATAATCCAAAAAAAGAAAGTTTTATAGTACATAGAGGATGACATGCGGGTCCCATTTAGCAGCAGCGGTATCACTGTTTGAGAGGCGGGGGATCGAAAGAAAAAGTCAAGTTACCAAATATGAGGTGCCAAAAAAATCCAAGAAAAGAAAGTTTTATAGTACATAGAGGATGACATGCGGGTCCCATTTAGCAGCAGCGGTATCACTGTTTGAGAGGCAGCAGGGGATCGAAAGAAAAAGTCAAGTGACCAAATATGAGGTGCCAAAAAATCCAAGAAAAGAAAGTTTTATAGTACATAGAGGATGACATGCGGGTCCCATTTAGCAGCAGCGGTATCACCGTTTGAGAGGCGGGGGATCGAAAGAAAAAGGTAAGTGACCAAATATGAGGTGCCAAAAATAATTCAAGAAAAGAAAGTTTTATAGTACATAGAGGATGACATGCGGGTCCCAGCAGCAGCGGTATCACCGTTTGAGAGGCGGGGGATCGAAAGAAAAAGGCAAGTGGCCAAATTTGAGGTGCCAAAAAACTCCAAGAAAAGAAAGTTGATTGCACATAGAGGATGACATGCGGGTCCCATTTAGCAGCAGCGGTCTCAACGTTTCCAAGGCGGCAAGGGATCAAAAGAAAAGGAAGTAGCCAGAAATCAGGGGTCAAAAAAATCCAAGAATAGAAAGAATTTTGGTTCATAGAGGATGACATGCGGGACCCATGATCCTGCATCGTAAACGGCTCGATCGGAGAACGTTGAACGAGATGGCACGATCTAGAAAAAAACAATGCCAGAGAGGCTGCCATCTGGGCCCTACATCCCTCGGGGGTGCGGATTTGCGTTGACTCGGCCGGCGAACCCGAGATTTCGAGATGCACCACGTCCCGGGCCACCATACGCCACGTTTTGGCCGCTTTCATCGGGCTAGGTGGCCTCAAAAACGAGAAAAAAAAGTTTTGACATGCACCACGGAGGGACCAAAAATCGTCGGCCATGGTACACCAGCAACCACGGCGCGACTTCAACTTCGTCGGCCATGGCAACTTTTCTTGTAGTGCTATCGGAGGTTTATTGAAGGATTCTCTAAGATAGCGGGACCAATGACCAAGCTGTTAAGGAAGAACACCCCATTCGTGTGGTCTGATGAGTGTGAGAAGAGCTTTCAGACTCTGAAAGAAAAACTCACCACAGCACCGGTGTTAGCAGTTCCGGAAGATGGCAAGGATTACACTGTGTACTGTGACACATCCAAACATGGATTGGGATGTGTGCTCATGCAAGATCGGAAAGTAATATCCTATGGATCAAGGCAACTCACACCTCATGAAGTGAATTACCCAACTCATGATCTAGAGTTAGCAGCAGTCGTATTTGCACTCAAAACTTGGAGACATTTTCTCTATGGAGCCAAGTGTGAGCTCTATACGGATCATAAGAGTCTCAAATACTTCTTCACTCAGAAGGAACTCAATATGAGGCAGAAAAGATGGCTTGAATTGATCAAGGACTATGATTTGACCATCAATTATACTCCAGGAAAGGCTAATGTTGTAGCAGATGCCTTGAGTAGGAAGAGTACTGGAGGAATAGAACAAGAAATATCACCGGAGTTGAAGAAGGAAATAAGCCAAGCCCAAATACAACTTTGGGAGAAAGAAGCTCATGAAGGACTATCGGCTTTACAAGTAGCCGATGAACTTAGTGTGAACTTAAAGAATGAGATAATTATGGGACAACTGGACGATCCATTCATCGTGGAGGAGATGAGGAGGATCGATGAAGGAAGACCATCAGAATTTCACCGAGGTGAAATGGGATCATTATGGTTCCAGAAAAGGATTTGTGTCCCGGATATTGATGAGATCAAGGAAGTTATACTCCGGGAAGCACATCAAACACCATACTCCATCCATCCAGGAAGTACAAAGATGTACATGGATCTCAAAGAATTATTCTGGTGGAATAACATGAAGAGGGAAATAGCCCAATACGTAGCAGAATGCCATACATGTCAAAGAGTGAAAGCTGAACATCAAAGTCCAGCAGGAAAGTTACAACCTTTACCAATCCCAGAATGGAAATGGGAAGAGATAGGAATGGACTTCATCACCGGACTACCCATGACTAACAAAAAGAAGGACATGATATGGGTAATCGTGGACCGGTTGACGAAAAGTGCACACTTCTTAGCAGTAAACCAGCAGGATAAAGGGGAGAAACTCATCGATCTTTACATCAAGGAGATCGTGAGTAAACATGGAGTGCCCAAGAAGATAGTGTCAGATCGAGGATCCGTGTTCACATCAGCATTTTGGAAGCAATTACATGAAGCTTTAGGATCCAAGCTAGATTATAGCACCGCCTATCATCCTCAGACAGGTGGACAAACAGAGAGAACAAACCAGATATTGGAAGATATGCTTAGGGCTTGTGCCCTAGACTTCGGAGGATCATGGGAGGAACACTTGCCACTAGCAGAGTTTTCATACAACAATAGCTATCAAAGTAGTATCAAGATGGCATCATTTGAAGCTCTATACGGAAGGAAGTGTAGATCACCGATATGCTGGTATGAAGCAGGATCAAGCAAGGAGTTCAATCCTGATTATGTCAAGGAAAAGCAACAAATAATTGACATTATAAGAGATAGGCTGAAGATAGCCCAAAGTCGACAGAAGATCTATGCAGACCAGAAGAGAAGGACTTGGGAACCACAAGTTGGAGACATGGTATATCTCAAGGTAAGTCCAATGAAAGGTCTTCAGAGATTCGGAGTAAAGGGAAAGTTGAGCCCTAGATACATCGGACCTTTCAAGATACTGAGTCAGAACCGAGGGTTAGCCTTTGAATTGGATCTACCGGGAAGGCTAGCTCAAGTTCACAATGTATTCCATGTGTCGCAACTCAGGAAATGTTTAAAGACCCCAGATGAGCCAGTATCACATGATGAGCTCGAGTTACAACCAGATTTGACCTACATCGAGAAACCAGCCAAGATTCTCGAGGAAAACTGGAAACAACTCAGGAATAGAGCCATAAAGTACTGCAAGATACAATGGAAGCATCACCCCGAGAGGGAAGCTACCTGGGAAAAGGAAGAAGACCAGAGGAAAACATACCCCGAACTATTCAGGTATTAAAACCACAACTTCGGGACGAAGTTTTCTTTAAGGGGGAAAGGCTGTAATGTCCCAGGTTTAGAGACGATCGAGGGGTAGATTTTAGAAAGGGATGTGCATTGCATTGTAAATTCTGGGGAAATTTCGCGCTTTTAAACAAAAACTGCATCGAAGGGGGACAAGTTTCTCTCTCGACACCTTACAGGGTTAGGGTTTCGAGAGTGCGACAAACTTGTTCCTTATTCAACTAGACTAGGGTTTTGAGAAGAGAGAAGGGATATGGTACTACAAACTTAAGTTGCATGATTGAATTCAAAATTAAGTTGCATGATTGAATTCAAACCTAAGTTGAATTTGAATTTCAAATTCAAACATTAAATAAATACCCTATATTTCAATTGTGAGGAAATTCATTAAGTAAATAATAAATAATACACATTATGAACAATACAAATAATAAGTAAAGCTCATTAGAGAAAACCTTGAGCTTTATTGATTAGCACACAATATACATTGTCTTTACAATATTCACAATTGAAATAAAGGAATATTACAACACATTACAAGAATTGAATAAATAGAAAAAGAAAAAGGAAAATTACAAGTAAATAAAATGTCCTAAACTACACAAGATAATCTTCTGGAAATGCTTGATCATGATCTTCATCTTGATCATTCCAGAGTTCCCTGCACACAAACACAAAGAAAAAAACAAGTGTTATGCCAAGTGGCATAGCCACTTGGCAGGTTAGAAAGAAAAGGGAATTTGAGCAGATATGATCAACACTGCCGAGCTGATCCTCTCCAAGCCAAGTTCAAAGCATCAGGTGCACACACACACACAGGCAGCTCACACTGCATGTGTGCATGCTGAACAACACACAAGCACAGAGAGGAGTCACCAAGGGTGGCCAGGCCAAGCTGTCGACCAGGGAGCAAAGGAAGGTACATATAAAACCTTTTCCACCGCCAGAACTAGCTCATTCATCGACATGAAACTTGGTAAGTCACCAGATAGCAAGAACACTTAGAACAGGAAGAACTCATAGCCAGCAACCTCATCCAGAAACAGCTCTATCAAAGAACTGTTTTCTGTTGAGCATCAAACCATGGAGTAGATCAAGCACAAGCCACTAGGAGGAGCAGGGCAAGCACTGAAACCAACCAGAAGCAATCCTCTACAACAACAAAACCATCTAGGAGCTGGAGTTAGGTATACCAATAAATCATGAGCAAGCAAGGTTTTGCTCATCCTAATCCAGCATATGCACAAGTCACAAAAGCAAAAGAGGGTAGAACCCTGCTTGCATCATCATCTGGCTACCTAGCCATTTGGTGCAAGCAAATAATGAATAGCCAGAAGGAAACCATCCAGGGAACACTGGTTGTGTCAACACAGTGACACAACCAAAGAAATCCAACAGGGATTTAATCCATATCTAGCCACACAGATTCACTTAGCACCCTACAGCTAGCCAAACCATCAGACAGATAGACCATATGAGGTCTATTCTTGTTTGTCAACAGCAAAGCTCACTAGAAATCCAACAATGGACTCTCCAGTGAGGTATCCATTAAGTCACAGCTAGCCAACTAGGGTGGGAGCTACCTAAACAGCAAAGAATTGTTGTCAAGGCCACCTCAACCACTTAACCAATTCAAACAAATTAGCCATGCACAGTTATCATCACCCTGTTGGGTTCAAAAGGAGGGCTAGGGTACACAACCAGTGTTGGCATCCATCTAGCCCTACCAAACTCAATGAAATGATCATAACTGCAGAGAAGTTTACATCAATTATCCATGTGATCAAGCCAAACTAGATAGATAATTGAAATACACAAGCAACCAGTGGTACAGACACTTGCTAATGATCTAGATAATCACTGCAAGCAACAGCAGGTGCTGGGGTAAGCAAGAGCATGCACCAGCACAGGCTTGAGTGCCACACAGGTCCAGTCAGAGCATCAATGAAACACAAGCCATAGGACAGCAGAAAGTCATCAAGCACTGGTGATCATATGATCATCAGGGTTTGCCTTAGCATACAAAAGCTTGACAGGGGCAAGCCTGGCATCAATTCATGAACCACATAAATGAAGTAGCCACAGTTTATCAACAGATGCTTCATAGATAATTACATAAATAATTTATTGTATCTAGAAGCACATCAAATATTTGATGAACCATTGGATCAAGATACACAAGCAAAGCACTTACACTCATCACTGAATAACACTGATAAGCCAAACAACATTGCTCAATTGAGCATACTCATGAAATCAAGCACAAGCTATAGCATATAATAGCACTGGCACTTGCAAATTTGCAAGAAATGCACACTGTAATCAAGCCAGGGAAGCATACATGAATACACTTGAGTTCTGGCAAGCATAGTAACCAGAATAGAGGCACAGAGCTAGAATTAAGCAAGAAAGGCATGGCATAGCTGCACACAGCAGTATCACAAACATTGGCCAAGGCCAGTAGAGCACAGCAGCATGAACAACACAGCAGCAGCACGAGCAGCACAGCAGCACGTGAGCTTGCACAGCTAGCTAGGCTTGGCAGCAGAGCATGGGCACGGCAGGCCTCTCCCCAAGGGGGAGCAGCCATGGCCTGAGCTAGAGGAGGAGGAAGAAGAACAGGCACGAGAGAGAAAGAGAAGGGAGGTGCACTTACCGTGGTCGAGCAGACAGGCGCAGCCATGGCGGCCACGGCGGCACACGCCGGAGCGCGGCGGCGCCAGGCCAAGCCAGGCCATGGCGGCACCACGGCACCACCCGCACCACGGCGGCGAAGCCAAGGCGGCGTCCTAGCACCAGGAGAGCCGGGAGCAGCGGGACCACGCGGATCCCGTAACCCTAGCACCAGAGGGGGTCGAGGACGAGAGCAGCAGGTCGCCCGCGTCAAATCGACGCGGATGAGATTGACCGCCGTTCGTGGGGCGCGTCGATTGCGCACCATGGCGGGGGCCAGGTCCGGCGGAGCTCGCCGGAATCGAGCGGCGACGGCGGTGGCGACGCGGGTCGCCAGAGAGGGGTTAGGGTTAGGGTTCGGACACGCGCGCGAGAGGGAGAGAGAGGAGTGGGGCTGGTCGAGCCGGACCAGGCGGGTCGGTTCGACCTAACCCACTGGGTTGCACCGATAGGTGGGCCCAGGGGCAAATAGGTCATTTCACATATTCATATAAATGCTGAAACTTTGAAAATTCATAGAAAATTATTAACAGCTCTAAAAAAATAATTAAAAATATGAAAACCACTCAGCATAAAATTCTCTATCATAATAAAATATGAAATAGAATTTTTAAGACAAATGTGATTAAGCCCAAATTTAATGATTAAAATAATCAATTAAAATCACACCTAATATTTTCATAAAGAGTAATAAGTCCATAAAATTCTTTTGGACTTTAAAAACACCTTGACAACATTTCAAGGTTGTATTTTATCCTAAATAAAATATTCCTAAGATATTCTTAGTATTAACCCTCACATAAAATAATAAAACACCGGAAGGGGGGAACAACCCTAAAAACTGAATCATGCATAATTGCTTCTTTAACCATTGCCCTTATCGGACAATGATGCTATTTTTCAGCAGCAGAGGACAAGGGTGTCCACACCATCCAACTGCAACACTTTGCAGTGTTCAGGCAAGTTCATCGCTTGCTCATGTCATTTGAGTATTTTTACCAAATTACTTGCAAAGTACTATGTTTATCACTATTGCATAAAAAGCAAAACCACTATTTTCATAACTATGAATATGACTATGTGGTGGGCAATGGAACCATGGATTGTGTTGATATGGTGGAGGTTCCATTGCAAGGGTTTATATCCATCTAGGATTAAACAACAAATGTCGTCCAGTGATTCTTGTGCCGTATAACTCGTGTTCACCATAAGATCTGGAGTGGGACGGAGTGGTCAAAAGTGTTTCCACCTCTCGTACATCAACGGACGCGCTTTACCGTAGACACTTGTCCGTAGACACTTGTCGCTCGAGGAACAAGCGGTAGGCTGGGGAAGCCTTAAGTCCCCACGGCATAGTCCGTAGACACTTGTCGCTCGAGGAACAAGCGGTAGGCTGGGGAAGCCTTAAGTTCCCCACGGTATTGCGGTCTATGATGGGTTGCAGCTACCGGCGAAGGAGTTTATGGTAAGAGCCCAGAACTGTTGTCGTGGTCGGGGTCCACCCGTGAGTGGGAATAATGGGACCGACGAGGACCCAGGGTCGGGGTATGCAACAAAGGGTGGGTGTGCGAGGTAGCGGAGGAACATGATTGACTAGGACCTTATACCGGGCCTCACACCAAAGGAAGTGTGGACGGGAAAGCTGCCCGGTTGGCACCAAGGTTAAGATCTCTTATGGGTAAAGAAACACACCTCTGCAGAGTGTAACGAATCGTGACCAGTCACTCCTTGTTCCGGGATTTGGAACTGCGAACGCTGCCGGAAAGGAACTCCATGAAGTTCTAGTCAACCGGTGAAGGCTGACGGACATAGTTCTTCTGAATAAAAGCAACCTTTTGAAGAAATGGTTATTAAAACCTGCATGGTATCAGAATTTCTGGTCTGGTATCGTAGATAGTGCATTAAACACCTCTTTTCTAATATGAACTTGTTGAGTACGCTCGTACTCATACCACTCTTAAATCCCCTGCTTAGATTATCTGAACCATCTGGAGGAGGACAACGAAAACCCTGAAGGAGCCGACATCATCGGCTACGAAGAACCAGACCTCTCTGGAGGTGTCGAAGGTGTAGACTACCTGATAGTCTACGGAACCGGGGAGGGTTCCGGAGGAGAGAGCAGTCCGAACTCTTAGTATTTAACTGCTCGTTGGAATAAATGTATAATCTAGTCAGACTCATATATTGTAAGTTATGTTGGGTTCACCTCGAACCCAGGAGTATTCCTCTCAGGACCCAGGAGGAACTCCGGGATGATATGTGTACATATGGTTTGTAATAATAAATGGATGAGTTATGGACCTGCTATGTTCTGTTGTACTACTCTGAGGGATGTAATATTTGCGGATTGGTACTTCGCGAATGTTATATCAACGACTGGCATACTACAACATGCAGTGGTATGCAGGGTCACCACAGTTGGTATCAGAGCAAAAGCTTTGACCTTAGGTTGGAACCTAGTAAATGGGACGAAAACGCTAGGAGTCAAATAGGATTAGTAAAGGATTAGTAGATTAGATCTTGGCCTTTTCCTAGATTCGATCTTGGTGGTATTCGTTCCTGCGGTAGAATTTTTTGTTTTCTATGCTACGAACCCCTACACACGCCGTTGGCAAATTTGGTTGCAACTTGTTTCTTGTTGTATTCTACAAACGGTCACTTCTGGTTCATGGTTGGCTTAACAACTACTATCTTTTTGTGTGCTTCAGGAACGTGAGTGCAATAGCTTGGGCCAACAGATGTAACAATAAAATCTTCAGCCACATCATTCTTTCGTTGTTTGGAGAGTCCTGATTGGAATCTCAATACTTGCATAAATTTTGTCTAACGAGTCTCCACTATCCTTGTTGTTAGATATGACAATAATCTCTTCTTGTTGTGTGTCCATATATCATGTGATCCTATGACATTTTAGGTTTGTTGGCTACTTTTTTCATCAAACCCATGATCAAAACTTGGTCAATACTTAATTTTCTCTTGACGTTTCTTCTGCGATTTTGTTTCAACTAGATCTGGAGAGTTTCCGAATACAATCTTTAAACTCCGATACATGCAGGTGTTTACACTTTCAGAACAAGCATCTTTCTGAAAATCCACGGTCCCTTATGAGTTTTTGGGCTTGTTCACTTTGCTAGGGGTTGCCCTCGCTTTCGGTACAGCAAACCTTGTATGTCTTTTCAGGCTATCTACATCTTTGATTGCAAAAAACTTTAGATGGTTGCTTGTGTTGAGGAATTCCTTCAGAAGTGGCTTGACTTCTCATAAGAGAAGTGGACCTTGTCATAGGCCTCCTCCCGGATGGAATACATCACACTTGATCTTCAGAAGCAACTACAGTGTGAGCCTCTACCACATCATTGCATGAGCTGATCTTGCAATGATTGCCTACTTATTTTTACTTCCAAATGATATTATCTACTTATTTTTTCTTTCAAAGTTCCTATCGGATTCCTTAATGTAATAACGCTTCATTGTGAGCAGCTGTGAGCTGGGATGCAGAAGCATATAACTAATGTAGCAGGGTCAGAGCATTGGGGTTGCATCCAAAATACCAGAAATAGAAGCTCGTTCAGAGCACTGGGCTACCTTAGTTGTCTCATGACCTTCTTCGTATGTGCTATACATATGTAATAAATTTGTGCCAACATGTTGTTCCTCGGAACAAACGGCGCTATGTGATAAATTTCAGCAACTATGCGTCCAACACTATCATTTCCAACATATTTCTTCCTTTTCAAATTATCTTCCACTCCATTTTTTACTCCATCCTTTGTTCCAACCCATTCATCTCCAGTTGTTGTTTCTCCTACTAGATCAAAGTCCATCATAGTTAGCTTATCCTCGTGTTGTTTGATACGTCTTAAACGTATCTATAATTTCTTATGTTCCATGCTACTTTTATAACAATACTTGCATGTTTTATACATACTTTACAGCATTATTATACATTTTCCGGCACTAACCTATTAACAAGATGCCGAAGTGGATTGTTGTTTTCTGTTGTTTTTGGTTTCAGAAATCCTACAAAGGAAATATTCTCGAATTGGACGAAATCAACGCCCGGGGCTTATTTTTCCACGAAGCTTCCGAAGACCGGGAGATACGAAGTGGGGCCACGGGCGCCGCACACACTAGGGCGCGGCCTAGGGGGCCCGCGCGGCCCTAGCGTGTGGGGCCCCGTGACCTCTCCGACTCCGCCCTTCCGCCTACTTAAAGCCTTTCGTCGCGAAACCCCTCGTACCGAGAGCCACGATACGGAAAACCTTCCGAGACGCCGCCGCCAATCCCATCTCGGGGGATTCAGGAGATCGCCTGCACCCGCCGGAGAGGGGAATCATCACCGGAGGGGCTCTACATCATCATGCCCGCCTCCGGATTGATGCGTGAGTAGTTCATCCTTGGACTATGGGTCCATAGCAGTAGCTAGATGGTTGTCTTCTCCGCTTGTGCTATCATTGTTTAGATCTTGTGAGCTGCCTAACATGATCAAGATCATCTATTTGTAATGCTACATGTTGTGTTTGGTGGGATCCGATGAATCTAGAATATTATGTCAAGTTGATTATCAATCTATCATATATGTGTTGTTTATGTTCTTGCATGCTCTCCATTGCTAGTAGAGGCTCTGGCCAAGTTGATACTTGTAACTCCAAGAGGGGGTATTTATGCTCGATAGTGGGTTCATGCCTCCATTGAATCTGGACAGTGACAGAAAGTTCTAAGGTTGTGGATGTGCTGTTGCTACTAGGGATAAAACATCGATGCTTTGTCTAAGGATATTTGTGTTGATTACATTACGCATCATACTTAATGCAATTATCTGTTGTTTACAACTTAATACTGGAGGGGTGCGGATGCTAACCCGAAGGTGGATTATTTAGGCATAGATGCATGCTGGATAGCGGTCTATGTACTTTGTCGTAATGCCCTGATTAAATCTCATAGTAATCATCATTGATATGTATTGAATCTTTATTTGTCAATTGCCCACCTGTAATTTGTTCACTCAGCATGCTAGTTATCTTATTGGAGAGACACCACTAGTGAACTGTGGACCCCGGTCCATTCTTTACATCTGAATACAATCTACTGCAATCATTGTTCCTTACTGTTCTTTGCAAACAAACACCATCTTCACTCGATACGTTTAATCCTTTGTTTTCAGCAAGCCGGTGAGATTGACAACCTCACTGTTACGTTGGGGTAAAGTATCTTGATTGTGTTGTGCAGGTTTCACGTTGGCGCCGGTTTCACTGGTGTTGCGCCGCACTACACTCCTCCACCAATAACCTTCACGTGCTTCTTGGCTCCTACTGGTTCGATAACCTTGGTTTCTTTCTGAGGGAAAATTTGTTGCTGTACGCATCACACCTTCCTCTTGGGGTTCCCAACGGACGTGTGCTTCACGCGTATCAAGCTCTTTTTCTGGCGCCGTTGCCGGGGAGATCAAGACACGCTGCAAGGGGAGTCTCCACATCCAATCTCTTTACTTTGTTTTTGTCTTGCTTTACTTTATTTTATTTACTATCTTGTTTACTTGCTTTATATCAAAAACACACAAAAATTAGTTACTTGTCTTTACTTTATTCAATTTGCTTAGTTACTTTTATTGCTACTAAAATGAGTAATCCTGAAGTTGAAGTTCGTTCTTTTAAGCAACAAGGTGGAGAAAGTTTTAAAGATGCTTGGTACAAAATTAGTAATGCTCATCATAGGTGCATTAAGAAACACTCCACTATTATCCTTCTTAGGAACTTTTATGTTGGTCTATCTAGCTGGAATAGGTATGTTCTTGATACTCTTTCGGGAGGTAATTTCCTAGGTACTCCTGCTTTAGAAGCTAGCTGCATCATTGAGAGTCTAGTAGGAACACCACCTGTTAATGAAGTTAAAATTGAAATCTCTCTTGAGGATGTCATGAAAAAGTTGGAAGCCATAGAGAAAAAATTTCCAAGTGTTGAAACTAAATTGGGAATGCTACTTGATAATACTGATAAACTTGATAAATCCCTAGGAGGAATTGATGAAAGAATTGGTGTCCTAGAAACTTGTGTTGTCCATGATAATCAAATCAATAGGATTGGTGAACTTGAAAAAGCTATGGGAACTTTGGGTTCAACTTTTTCTTCTCTTAAGTTTAAGGAGAAAGCTTATGTGGGTAAAGAGCAAAAATTCATGTATGTCTCTAAGGTGCCTAAACCAAAGAATTATTATAGGCCTAAAATTGATAAAACCTCTAGCACCACCATAGGAAATTTAGATAATGGAGCATCTAAGGTACCCTCTGCAACAAGTTGTGTTTGTAAGAAAAATTGTGATGTTGATGCTTCATCTCTTGATAATACTTGATTTGCACTTTCTGCGCCTAGCTGAAAGGCGTTAAAGAAAATCACTTCTTGCGAGATAACCCATGTTTTTATTTTACTACTGTATTGTTGAGTCTTGGAAGTTGTTACTACAGTAGCAACCTCTCCTTATCATGTTTTTTGTGCCAAGTAAAGTCTCTATGGTAAAGTTGATGCTAGATTTGGATTGCTGCGCAGAAACAGAATTGCTGTCTGTCACGAATTAGCGCAGAATTCTCTGTAAAAAATCAAAAAATCTGCCAATTTACGTGCGTGATCCTCAGATATGTACGCAACTTTCATTAGTTTGGAGTTTTTCCGTTTGAGCAAGTTAAGTGCCTCTGTAAAATTAGTCTTTACGGACTGTTCTGTTTTGACAGATTCTGCCTTTTATTTCGCATTGCCGTTTTTGCTATGTTGAATGGGTTTCTTTGTTCCATTAACTTTCAGAAGCTTTGTGCAATGTCCAGAAGTGTTAAGAATGATTATGTCACCTCTGAATGTATGAATTTTTGATTATGCACTAACCCTCTAATGAGTTTGCTTGAAGTTTGGTGTGGAGGAAGTTTTCAAGGGTCAAGAGAAGAGGATGATACAATATGATCAAGAAGAGTGAAAGGTCTAAGCTTGGGGATGCCCCGGTGGTTCATCCCTGCATATTTTAAGAAGACTCAAGCATCTAAGCTTGGGGATGCCCAAGGCATCCCCTTCTTCATCGACAACTTATCAGGCCACTTCTAGTGAAACTATATTTTTATTCCATCACATCTTATATTCTTTACTTGGAGCGTCTTTTGCTTTTATTTTTGTTTTGGTTTGAATAAATTTGGATCCCACCATCCTTATATTGGAGATATTACGCTCCGCTTTTTCATATGGAACACTTGTGTTCTTAATTGTGCTTTAATGTTCATGGCGAAGGCTGAAAATTGCTTCGTTGATTGCTATTTGGTTGGAATCAGAAAATGCTTCATATGGTTTGGAATAACTTGGCAATTGTTTTGAGCTCTCATAGATCATGTTTAAGCTCTTGCATCATGTAGTTTAATCTATTAATGGAGAACTACCGTAGAGCTTGTTAGAATTTGGTTTGCATGATTGGTCTCTCTAAGTCTAGATATTTTCTGGTAAAGTGTTTGAACAACAAGGAAGACAGTGTAGAGTCTTATAATGCTTGCAATATGTTCTTTGTACCTGTATACTTGTTCACTTCAAACAACCTTGCTAGCCCAAACCTTGTGAGAGAATGCTTCTCGTGCATCCAAACACCTTGAGCCAAAACCCATGCCATTTGTGTCCACCATATCTACCAACTATGTGGTATTTTTCTGCCATTCCAAAGTAAATTACTTGAGTGTTACCTTTAAATTTTCATTCCTTTATCTTTGCAATATATAGCTCATGGGACAAATAGCTTAAAAACTATTGTGGTGATGAATATGTAGTTATGTGTCTTAGTTCTTATAAGTTGCTTGTTGAGCGGTAACCATGTTTCTGGGGACGCCATCAACTTTTTACCTTTGTTGGATATCATGTGAGATGCTATGCATGTTCGTCTTGTCTGAAGTAAGGGTGATTTCATGATCAAATGGTTTGAGTATGCATGTGTTAGAGAAGAACATTGGGCCGCTAACCAAAGCCACGTACCATGGTGGAAGTTTCAGTTTGGACATACAACCTCAATCTCTTATGACAATATTATCTGTTGTTGAATGCTTAAGCATTAAAAGAGGAGTCCATTATCTGTTGTCTATGTTGTCCCGGTATGGATGTCCTAAGTTGAGATCTGTTAAAAACGAGAAATAAAATGCAATTGATCTCCTAGGACCTTTGTACAGGCGGCATAGAGGTACCCCTTTGTGACACTTGGTTGAAACATATGTCATGCAATGATAATCCGTGTTATCCGAGCTGATTAGGACAAGGTGCGAGCACTATTAGTACTCTATGCATGAGACTTGCAACTTGTAGGAAGTATTATGCATAGCACATATGAATTATTACTACTTGACAAAATTGTTTCTATGTTTTCAAAATAAAAGCTCTAGCACAAAAATAGTAATCCATGCTTCCCTCTGCGAAGGGTCATTCTTTTACTTTATGTTGAGTCAGTTTACCTACTTCTTTCTATCTTAGAAGCAAACACTTGTGTTAACTGTGTGCATTGATTCTTACATGTTTACCTATTGCACCTTTTATATTACTCTATGTTGACAAATATCCATGAGATATACATGTTACAAGTTGAAAGCAACTGCTGAAACTTAATCATCCATTGTGTTGCTTCAATGCATTCTACTTTGAATTTATTGCTTATGAGTTAGCTCTTATGCAAGTCTTGTTGATGCTTGTCTTGAAAGTACTATTCATGAAAAGTTTTGCTATATGATTCATTTGTTTAGTCATCATCTTTGTTAGCAATCTTTTGCTTCAGATCACTCCATCCATCTCATATGCTTTACAATAATGTTGATCAAAGTTATGTTTGTAGCATGTCATTTCAGAAATTATTTGTGTTATCGTTTACCTACTCGAGGGCGAGTAGGAACTAAGCTTGGGGATGCTTGATACGTCTTAAATGTATCTATAATTTCTTATGTTCCATGCTACTTTTATAACAATACTTGCATGTTTTATACATACTTTACAGCATTATTATACATTTTCCGCACTAACCTATTAACAAGATGCCGAAGTGCCACTTTTGTTGTTTTTGGTTTCAGAAATCCTACAAAGGAAATATTCTCGAAATTGGATGAAATCAACGCCCAGGGGCTTATTTTTCCACGAAGCTTCCAGAAGACCGAGGGAGATACGAAGTGGGGCCATGGGCGGCGGCGAGGGGGGCGCGCGGCCCTAGCGTGTGGGGCCCCGTGACCCCTCCGACTCCGCCCTTCCGCCTACTTAAAGCCTTCGTCGCGAAACCCTCTACCGAGAGCCACGATACGGAAAACCTTCCGAGACGCCGCGCTGCCAATCCCATCTCGGGATTCGGAGATCGCCGGCACCCTGCCGGAGAGCGGAATCATCACCGGAGGGGCTCTACATCATCATGCCCTCCGGATTGATGCGTGAGTAGTTCATCCTTGGACTATGGGTCCATAGCAGTAGCTAGATGGTTGTCTTCTCCGCTTGTGCTATTATTGTTTAGATCTTGTGAGCTGCCTAACATGATCAAGATCATCTATTTGTAATGCTACATGTTGTGTTTGGTGGGATCCATGAATCTAGAATATTATGTCAAGTTGATTATCAATCTATCATATATGTGTTGTTTATGTTCTTGCATGCTCTCCGTTGCTAGTAGAGGCTCTGGCCAAGTTGATACTTGTAACTCCAAAAGGGGGTATTTATGCTCGATAGTGGGTTCATGCCTCCATTGAATCTGGGACAGTGACAGAAAGTAAGGTTGTGGATGTTGCTACTAGGGATAAAACATCGATGCTTTGTCTAAGGATATTTGTGTTGATTACATTACGCACCATACTTAATGCAATTATTTGTTGTTTACAACTTAATACTGGAGGGGTGCGGATGCTAACCCGAAGGTGGATTGTTTAGGCATAGATGCATGCTGGATAGCGATCTATGTACTTTGTCGTAATGCCCTGATTAAATCTCATAGTAATCATCATTGATATGTATTGAATCTTTATTTGTCAATTGTCCACCTGTAATTTGTTCACCCAGCATGCTAGTTATCTTATTGGAGAGACACCACTAGTGAACTGTGGACCCCGGTCCATTCTTTACATCTGAATACAATCTACTGCAATCATTGTTCTTTACTGTTCTTTGCAAACAAACACCATCTTCCACTCGATACGTTTAATCCTTTGTTTTCAGCAAGCGGTGAGATTGACAACCTCACGTTACGTTGGGGCAAAGTATCTTGATTGTGTTGTGCAGGTTCCACGTTGGCGCCGGTTTCACTGGTGTTGCGCCGCACTACACTCCTCCACCAACAACCTTCACGTGCTTCTTGGCTCCTACTGGTTCGATAACCTTGGTTTCTTTCTGAGGGAAAAATTGTTGTTGTACGCATCACACCTTCCTCTTGGGGTTCCCAACGGACGTGTGCTTCACGCGTATCATTGTTCTACATGTTGTTTACCTCCCAGCACCGCCTCGGTTGAGCATGTTTAGTTCTTTTTCTTATTGGTTTTCTAATGAAATCAACTTATTTTTGAACATTTTGGTTGCCGTGTCTTTGTATCTCCCAGCGAGTGGATGAAAGTTTCTAAATCCAGGTACTCCTCTGGTCGCAATTAATCGACGCAGCTAACTGCCTGACACTTGCATACGGAAGCCTCCCTCCACGTTGATTAAATCCGACCGGAGGGAGTACATGTGAACTAAAGGTAGGAAAACTTAAGACATTTGCCAGGGAAAATGTACATCCTACAAAATAAGAAGAAAGGTATAGTTAAAACAGAAACTACATATATAGCTGAATTTTTCTCATTAATAACCTAAGCATAAAAAATGATGTAATCAAAATGATAATATAGTCACTGTAGCATACAAAAAGAACTAACTCCATTGGATCAGCAAGTACTTACAAGCAATAGTTTAAAGCAACTAGAAATAGGTAAAAATACATCCTAAGCGTATTGAGAACACTAAAATCCATATAACAAATTATAAGTGAAGTTGTAAAAAAATGCAGAAGTAGGACTAGGGTTTCATTTCTCACCTCATATGTATGATTGCACGACAGACGTTGTTTTATAAGCATGTCCACCTGAGAATGTTCAGAGATGAACAAGGACAACTTTACCCTAAAACAAGCCTTTAACTGCACAAAGAAAAACAATATCATGAACTATTTTAGCATACTTGAATAAAATATTCATTAAGCAAATATAGAAAAGCGTACCCAAAAAATAGGTAAAAATCCAAAGGAACCATCACTATGTGTCTCCAAACAAGCTACAATGTGAATCATCTTGTTTGTCCAAATTGAGCAACGAGTTCCATCCTGCGGAACATCTATAATGTTTATTTCTAAGGGAGCAACCTACATGAGCTGCAAATCACATACACAATTACTTGTAATTAGTTTTTTCATCAAACATGGTAAGAAAAAGGATTGAAAAAAGTGAGACAAAAGACACCATGAGATACAATATAAAAGCTTTGAACCAATTCTTATTATCCTTTGCACTTGCAATCTGGCATAGGATGTCAACAATGAACTTGGCCCAGTTCAAACTATTGATGGCTTTTGTGCTGATGATGTACGGGTAACATTCTGGACTGAATTGTATTCGAGCAGTTGGACCAAAAACTGAGTTGATCATATATATTACAAACTTCCTGAGATATGCATCATCTACAGGGTATGTTGGTTCTAACTCCTTCTCGGCAGTTGAAATGTTAGGATGTACCTCATCATGGCTAACGAACATATTTAGTACCAAACATGTGGCATCAACCTTAAGGTGGTAAGGAATGACAGAGTTGCCCATTGGCACACCCAGAGCGTTGACAACGGACTCAGCAGGGACTGGAATTGTATCCCATGTCTCCATAATCTAGTACACACTTGACTGGACCAAAACAAGACATTAAGAACCAGCAAAGCTCTCGTATAAGCTTTAAGCACTTCATCTGAATAATGACAGCAAAAAAATTGTAGTTCTCAACCTGTGTTGATCTGGAGTAATGCCCTTACGAGTTACGGACTCTAACAATATTCATGGGGGGTGATCGATTTAACAGAAAACTCTATCATACAACAAAATAAAGTGGAAAAACTATCAGACATATGACTTATCACACATTTTTAAACCAACATAAAAAAGAGAAGCAATGCATAACTACCTGGTTTTTCTTTTTAACCAACATTCTCTCGGCTTAATAATCATCCTCTTCTGCATGTATATCTTTCTCGTCCTCGTCTCCTGCTAGATCTGTATGTCTTGTTGATGGCTCAGATGAAATTGGCAGGTCTTTAGGAACATCTATCTCATGGTGCACCCCTGTTTCATCACCCATACATGTCCTTTCTTTTAACGGCGACATCTTCCTCGTCTTGTTGTACTTTGAGTGTTCAACCTTCGCGTTTTGTGTGTGTATGTGATGGCTTCTACAATACAAGACACACAAAGAATGCAAGTAGAAATTAAAAAAATCATGGAGTTACGCACAAACAAACCAAAATAAAAGTAACAGTCATACCATGAGATAATATGGCTGACAAAACTGATTGGAATCGAGCACACCTGCAGAAATATTTAAAAGGCGTTAAAAATATGGAGGTTATTTTTACCTCAAACAATTACAATCTATTGTGGCTGATGTTAAGTTACAAACCAAAAAAACATAACCACATGACTAAAGGAAAAAAAAATGCAACCTCTCAACTTGAAAAATTGAGGTTTTGTTCATAAAAATCTAAGCAATAACAAAATGGTGTAATAAAATTGACAATAAAAGGCATCATAGCATAAATTAAATCCTTATATGATCATGCAGTATTTATAGACAACAGTTTACATCCTATGATTATAGAAAAATAATCTAAACTGTATAACTATGATTTAAAAAACACAAATGTAAAAGAATACATCCTAAACGTAGAGGAGAACACTAACTGATTTACAAAAATAACATCCGCTTCATGGTTAAAATCAAAAAAAATGCATGTATTTTAAAAGATTCATCCTACACATGTGACAATATTTTACATCCATTAGATACAAAATAACCTCTACTTCATGGTTAATATTGAAAAGTGGATGTATTTAAATAAATAGATACTACGCATGTGGAGAATAACAAATCCATATATCCAGAATGTATTTCATAACAAAATTATACTGAGTTATAAAAAAAGGCACTGCTATACATCCTACGCATGTCAAATCTCGTAGATCAACTATTGTACCAGCTATTAGAGGTGATGTTGTTAATATTTAATTGCTTGATGCATGCAGTCTATAGGGCATACGGTGCATGCAAACAACTTTCCCTCGATGGTTGTGTTGCAGCCGGGCGATTGCCCAAGCGCCGGCTCTCCTCTCTCTCTCTCCTTCTTTCTCTCTCTTCCACCTAAGCTTTTAATGAGATGGCAAGTACTATAGTCTGCTGACTAGTCGTTGTTGTACTTGCTCTTACCGTGAGAAACAAGCCCCGAGGCTTTCCGCCGGACCAATCGGCATCAACGAAGTTGAATCAAAGGTGGATTTGCAAGGCGAAGTTCGATGCAAGGCAAGAGAGGGTAGGGGAACATGGCAGCTCGACACGATTCCCGAAATTTGAATAGGCAGTAAAAAGGAAGAAAAAAATGATGATGTCGTTATTTTGGACTTATATGCCGTTTCGGCAGGAACCGCACGATCGTGATCGGATGCGTAAGAGAGGCGAGCACTGGCGGGAGACAGCACGGTGCCAGCAAGAAATAAAAATTGGATTTAAGCATTTGGTGGAGACGCCAAGCTTTCACTTTCCTCACCAAACGAGCTCACATCCGCACCCGCACCACCCGATAGTCGATAAATACGTCGCAACCACCGCGGACGAAGGGACGCCAGTGCCTTTTTTTTTTGTATATATATAAGGTTCGTGTACCTCGAGAATTAGAAAGCCAACCAAGCCGGAGCATCAGCAAAAGACACGCACATCCGTCCTCGATACTCTCAAGCTTTCTCCATGGCGACCACCGGAACGACGCCGCCGGCCAAGATGCGGGCTCTGCAGTACGACTCCTGCGGCGAAGGCGCCGCCGGCCTCAAGGTAAAATACGCATCCCGCAGCCAGCAGTTACGTACGGTAGAGCGTGGAGCGGACCAGTTTGCTTGGTACTTTGACCGGCGACATTCGTATGTTTAGGGCTGTGGATGGTATAGCTGGTTAGCTGGTGCGTAAATTAGCCAGCTCAGTGGCTAATTGGTTTGTAAGTGTTTCAGTATTAATCGTTTCTTCGGCACACCCGCTCGGCGGAGATCCTAGTCAGCTTGCAGGAATAGTACTTTCTCAAGATTTGGAGCTCTGGCTGCAGAGCTTTACGTTTGGTGTTCTTTGGCAACACGATTTGTGGTGGGTAGAGTCTTGGCTGTACAACCTTTTTAAAGGTAAAAATGACCTCTTTTGGGGTAAAAAGACCTTTTGATATCTCTTGGAGGCATCCTCTTTCGGATCAAGTTCTGACTGGAGGGGGTGTGAAGGGGTGTTGCATTTATCACGTCGGCGATGGCAAGTCTTGCGGTGCTGCATTTATCACGTCAGCGATGGCGAGTTTTGCAGTGGACGTGTGATGATAAAAGCGCGCAAGGTGGTGAAGTTGTTTGGTACCTTGGCGGCATCCACGGCAGGCCTGGCAAGGCTAATGCCTTGATCCCCGTTCTAAAGATGGTGGGTAGTGTGTGCATACAGCGGAGTTCAGTGTTTGTTGGACAGGTGTCCAAGTCTTAGATGATGTATGTAGATGTGTGCAAGGTATATGGTCCTGATCATGGTCACTCCCCTTCGTCATGCTTTTAGAGCATCTCTAGTCAAACCCTAACAAGCATTAGTGGAGCAAAAGATTCCTTTTGCTTCTCTAACATGCATGTACCTTGCCAAATTGCTATAATGTTTAGGGCATCTTTAGTAGATACCGCAAAACATGCAAAACGTAAAAATTCAAGGTTTGACTAAAAAAAATAGATCTCAAATAGACCCCTCATAGCGGTCTCACACGTAAATATTTTTGGAACCCTCAAAGAATCCTCTCGTACACTATACGTGCGGAATTTTTGGCTAAAATGTAAGGTAAACGGCAAAGATTTGACATACCAAAACTTTGGTCAACGCTTGCTAGAGGGTACTACTTCGGCCAAATTCCACCGCGCCACCCATGATCCAGCCAAATCGAGGCCATACTCCGACGAAATTGACCTATTCTGGTCGATTTTAACGACAAACATGGCTGATTCTAACCTATTCCGGCCGATTCCGGCGATGTCCATGTGAGACGAAGCTAGGTGGACAGAGCTCGGGGAGAAGGCGGTTGGCAAGCTAGCACGCACGCTAGCACACCGTCTAGCACGCAACAAGCAGCCGGCAAGCTAGCATGCAACACGCCACTAGGCGGTCGGGCACGGCGGCAAGGTCACAGCGCGAGCTCGGTCGAGTGCAAATATTTGCGGTATATTATTTCTTGGGTGTTGCTACATCGAGGTCGACCTCGATCCAGCGTTAAAACGAGGTCGCTCAGACAAGTCTACACTTTCCTTTTTTAGAAATAAAATTATTCCCGAAATAGCAACCGCGTGGGCACTGGAAGCGTGGACAACAACGCATCACATCCATCCTGATCTGAATCGCCTTCTCCCAGGAAACACCAGAGCTTAAAAAATAACACAAAAATCACAGAAAATTCCATCCAGATCTCGTCCATAGTCCTAGATTTTTACAGCAGCTGTTACATCCTACTTGTTTTGAACCTTACCCTGCTCTTTCTTAGATCCATTGCACTGATAGGGTGAAAAGTTACATAGTAGAGAAAGAGGAAACAAAGTTACACGAAACAAGACGTAGCCGGTTCCAGCCACAGGGATGTAACCACGGCCACGAGGATGTGCACGACGCCGCGGATGGAACCGAGGCCGATGTAACCGTGGCTGTGAGGATGTGCACAACGCCGCGAAAGTGTAACCAGGGCCGCGTTAATGTAGCCAACACTGAAGAGGATGTAACCGCGGCCGGGACGATGTGCATGAAGCCGCAGAAAAATGTAACCGACGCCTCGAGGATGTAGCCAGCAGCGAAGAGGATGTAAGCAGCAACGAAGAGGATGTAACCAGCAGCGAAGAGGATGTAACCGTGGTCAGGGATGTTGCCGATGCCGCTGGGATGTAGCAAGCGCCGAAGGGGACGCACCTGGCCACGGACGAGGATGAAGCCGGCTCCAGCGAGGATATCCGGCACCGATGAGGAGTACCCGCACCTCCGAGCAGTACCCCGACCAATCTCTCGCTACGCGGGGGCTTCCTCCATGCCCGGCGCGGGCAGCCCCGCGGCCTCCAGGCGCTCTGAAAATCTCAATCGAGGGCGGCGCCTCCGCCGTGCCTGAGGTGGGCGCGGAAGAGGCGGAGACGGTGGTGCCGGTCGGAGAGAAAGGGGGCCGGCCGGAAGGAACGAGGGTGACGGAGGGCATCGCACCTGACCGGTTTCATCCCCATCCGCTCCTCCCTCTGCTCTCCGCTCCAGAAGATGAAGTCGCCGCTCGATTGGATAATTTCGTTTTTCTTTTACTAGGAAAGCCACAGCGGTGGGAGGTGGAGAACGGTCAGAGCACAACTCCTCGCTACAGCTACCCAGGAAAAGTACGCACAAAGTAGGCTGCGGGTTGGGACCTTTGTTGCGCGCCGTTGGATTTCGATCGCTCGGACGCGCGTGTGACCTCGCTGGAAGCCCGAAACAAAGTCGACAGCGGGATAGAAATTGCGTTATTTCTTAGGGTCCGAGGATGCGGGATCTGTTCCGTCACGGCACTTTTTGCAAAGAAAAAACTTGATGCAGTCAACCGCATACACGATGAGGTTTGGCTGTTTGCAGTATCTTCTACCTGGAAAATAACCGTCAATTTTCGGTACCGGGCCAAAATATGACATGCGGGCAAAAAAAATTGGCCCCACAATTTTTTGCACCAATATGTTATATATACTCAGACCCGCTGCTGAAATTTTGTGTTTTCCACATCGCACCTAAATTCACTTGCACGTGAACATTCAGCTTGGTTCTGTGTGGAACCCTCGCGCTGCCACCGCCGCCTCCAGCTCTAGATCTCTAGATCTCGCACGTTTTGGCCATGCCGTGCCACCGAGAAGCATACCTACCGCCAGCGCTTTCGTGTCCCGGTCGCTGGAGTCGAGCCACGCTTCATATTTCACCCTAAACCCTAAATCCTTTGAATTTGACAATGCTGGCAGCCGTATTAAATCTGCCAGAAATCTTAATCGCATTCATCAGACATACAAACATTTAAACCGCGTTATATGATCAGGCCGGATGGGGTATCTAATACTCGTCTACTATTTTTACTCGGGCGCGGCCCCGCTAAAATTAGACAGAAAAAGCAAAAACAAAATTAGAAATCGGCCTCCTTGTCTCCTATTTTTACTCGGTCTTGACCCAGGCCTAGTTTGACATTAGAGTTTTAGTGGAAATTAGTGGGGATAATCCTCATAAAAAAATTGAATCCCCACTTATTCTAAATATTTGTTGTGTGTAAAGTATGAGCAAGTTTAATCTCCGTTTATCCCTACTTTTACCCAAATTTTAGTATATTTTTCTTAATCTCTAATATTTTACCCCTATTTAGTGGATTGAGATGGGATTTTGTGGGATCGGGTGATGACAGATGTGCCTACCACCCAGTAGCTCGCCGGATCTCGAATCCACGCGGAAAATCTCGAGTTCTCGCCGACAGACGTTGTGGTGCTCGATTTCGTGCTCTCGAGCGCATTCGACCACCGTACAGTGTGTCCGTTGCGTGGGCGTGCGCCTGGCCTTGGTAGCCCGCAAATTCCTACGGATCGAGGTTCCCACCGCTCGCCTCGCCTGAGGGCATCTCCAACGGAGCGATTGAGCAAGTTCAAATCCGAAAATAAGTTGTACTGATTATAAACTAATTCTCGGATCGAACAAGTTCAAACATATTTAATATACAAACTAGAGAATAAATTTGACAACAAATAAATTATAAACTAATTCTTGGCCTTCTTGTTAGAAGGCCCCGTCTCGTCGTCCTCACGGATGCACCTTGTGCTTGTCACCTCCTCCTCCGAAGATGAACTGTCGGACGACGCGTCCGTCGAGCTTGAGTTCCAGTCGGATGACTGGTCAGTGGGGTCTTCGTCGTCGTCGTCGTCGTCGGTGAACGGATGACGACGCTCCGCCCGCGCTCAGGCCCTTGCCTCCTTCCTTGCCGTCGCCGCGTCGTCCGCCGCCTCCAGCGTCTCCAGTCGTGCCTACTTAGCGTCTTCCTCCTCCTCCATCTCTTCCTCCTTCTAGCCGTCGATGCCAACCATGCCTCCCTCCTTCTCGACCTCCCTCGGCGGGGAGCTAGAGTCTCTGGACGTCGCAGCCCTATCCCACCAATGCCGCCATCCCGGCGGCTTGTCCTCGTTGTCCGTGTCCGACGACAACGACAAGTTGCTCATGGTGGCAGTCGGTTGGACGTGAATTACAACAGGCGCAGGGGTTATATTCAACGGGGATTAATGGCGGCGCGTATAACGAAGAGGCTTGCGGTTGCTCTTCCGCGGCGGTTCGGCGCTCCATTCCAGCGGTTGGCGGGTTGATCGGCACGGTTGCCACTCCGGCGGTTGACCTCCCGGGCAGTTGTTGTGCTTTAATTCGCGCCGATCTAGCCAAGGTTGCTGCCAGACGGGCCCGTGGGGAAGCGAGTGGACGCTCGGCGCGACCGCGCAGCATCCACGGAGACGCAAACGTGCCGCATATTTGCGTCGCGTTTGCGTCGCTGCGGATGTCCCGGACACGATGCGTCGCCCCGCTGGAGTAGGGTACAGACGCATTTCCGGTCCGCACGGGCGGAGATGCCCTAAGGAGCCTCAGAGCATCTCCAACACGGGCGTAACCGGCGATGTATCAAAAAAAGACTAGTTTAGCGGCGCTCTAAAATAGAGCGCGGGGCAAAAGCGCTATCTCGTGCACTATATCTAACACACTGGAAAGAGCGCGCTGTATAAATCACGGGCAGGAACAACTATCCAGATTTACATGTCCAAAATTTAGAGCTTTTCTGGACGAAACACTGATGGGGAACGCTCAGAGTGCTTTTACAGCGCCAAAATTTAGCCCGAGCGTTGGAGATACTCTCAGCGACGGCGGCGTCGGGGCCGCGTTGATGCGGCCGATTCCGGTCACGATTGGAGGGCGAGGTGCGGACGTGCGGTGTAGACTCAAGGACGAGGGCGTTGGAGCAGAGGTAGATCGAGGAGGCAGCCGTGGTGCTGGCTCCCGATTCCGGTCCCGGCGGGGGCTGATGTTGTCCTCATTTTTGGGGGGCGCTCGGTTGCTTGCACTTGCAGAGTTGGTGTTGATGCTGGGCGAGGACGTCGGCCGTCCCAAGGACGTGGTGGAGGTGGCGAGAGCGGACGGTCGCCTTTGGGCGCGCACGTCGCCGCGGGCAACGAGCGAATGGAGGTCAGCAGGTCCGGTGACGTGCTCTGTTCCGTTTCTCATAAGAAATTGCTGTGCTCTGTTTCGTTTCTCATAAGAAATTGCCGTGTCTCATATTGATTTGTCGTGTCTTGGTTTGGTTGCCGTGCATAATTTACAACATATAGGCAGCGAGAAATTTTGCTCTGCTCTTTCTAGAAGATAGAGCTCTGCTGTTTGTAGAAGATAGAGCTTTCATGCTTGTATAATTTACAACATAGGCAGAGAGAAATTCACGAAAACGAGCAGATGGAGCTCTACTGTTTGTACTCCTTCCGGTCAGATTTAATCGACGCGGAGGGAGGGCTGCACGCGCATGTCATCAGCAGGTGAGCGCGTCGATTATTTACGTCTAGAGGTAGTAGAAGATAGAGAGAGATGTTCGGGGTGATGCAGAAGATAGGCAGAGAGAAATTTGGCTAGAGAGAGATGGTCACCATCGTCGTCGACTCGTCAATGTTTTTTTCGATAAAATGATGCACACAGCCGTACACACTCACAAAGTATCAGTCCAGTACAAAAACTGAATAAAACAAAATAAGGACTCGTCAATGTATGAGCCAATTATAAGTTTTGTGGAGTTAAGTTTAGAGGATTGGCTAGAAAAGACTAAAGTTTAGAGGAACAAATATAGTGTAAGTTAAGGAATATGGAGGCTTTTACTCCTCTAAAATATAGGAGTTCGGCTAGAGATGCTCTTAGGTGTTGCGACTCTTATCACCAAGAAGGTGGCTTCCGGTTGTTCAATGTGTTTTCTTGTAAGGCTTTAGTGAATAATTAATATAAAAAATGTTGTCTGCATCATTTTGATGCAGAGGTCGGTACAAACCTCTATTTCGAAAAAGAAAAGAGTGAATTCCACTTTTTACTCTCTAGTTTGACTTTTTGACACTAATTACCCTATTTAGCAATTTTTCATCCTATTTACCCCATTTAGCATAAGTTTTGCCAAATATTACCCCTTCTAAAATTTTGTGACCTTTTTAACCGGTAGGTCCTAGCTGTCAGGTACACATATAGGCCACGTACGAAGCTTTTCTTGGTTTTCTCCTTACGGGTTTTTTCTAGATCTGGAGGTTCTATTATACAATGTTCTTACGTTGATATGTATGCGTCATGGTGGTGCTGGTTACTTTGACTAAATACATGTGCCGGCGTTGAGAAAAACTCCGATCCCACGACACGTTGATGGCATTCACAAAGGCACCTTGTGGCCAGTGTTGCTACAAATTCTGAGACCTTTTTTTTCATTCATGGGCAAATATAACCCCTGAACTTTCAGATATACTTTAATGTCTCGCGATCTATACACCTAATCGACCTATACTGGAGAAAGAACCAACCCAATGGACTAAAACTAAGAAACAAGTGGGAGAACTGAATGGTTGTTGTCTCTGGCTTTAAGGATCACCTCGACGACCCCATGTTGTCGTCGAATGCTACGTCGTTCAGTCATTTCAAAACGAACAAGGCGAGAGTAAAAAGGACCCTCCAAATCCTAAAGAAAAAAATAAACACAAAGGAAAAAGCCAGGAAAAAGAAGCCCCAACACGCCACGTATATCAAACAACCAGGAATGTGCAACTTTTTTAGAAGGGGTAAAAATTGGAACAACTTTTGCTAAATGGGGTAATTACAATGAAAATTTGCTAAATGGAGTAATTTGTGTCAAAAATGCTAAACTCGGGGGTAAAAAGTGAAATTTACTCAAAAGAAAAAAATGACCCTGCCTTCATGATTTAATCTTAAGGATAGCATCGGCATCAATCAGAAAGAAGGTATCACGGATCAACTCTTCCGCCATCTTCCTTGATCATCAAGCAATTCAGACACTCAATTTATACGACGATATTCTTTGGGTGAGAACCTTACCATTCGAAATTCTGGGCAGCCAGCTATCCCGCCAAATCCGAATGCTTTCACCGTTCTCTACGCGCCACACTAGGCCCTTTTTCAACAGTTCGAGTCCATAGGAGAAGGCCTTCCAGGTGGAGGACGGGTTCCCGGTGAAATTAGTTAAGTAGAAACCCTTTAAAAAATTAAAAAGTTGGCACACTCCTGGTGTTAGATGCTTGAAAAGGCACTGGAGATACTTTTTGTGTTCCAACTCCACAGTCAACACTCCTATCCTAATAGCATTCAGATGATGAATTCAGTCGTGTCATCGTGTAAGTATTGACATATGAGTCAACTGTAAATTAGTTAAAATAGTTGGCACATGCCTGGTATTAGATGCTTGCAAAAACATACTGGAGATAGTTTCTGTGTCCTGACTCCTGGGTCAGCACTCCTAAATCCTAATCATATTAAGATGCAAAGTCAGCTATGTGAGTGCTGACTTGCCAGTGAATTGGTTGACCCGGCATTCCTTTTCCTTTTGCGACACAGTCGGGTTGCTGACGCTGTTTGCCACTTAAGAAGATTTTCCTCTTTTTGCTTGGAGAGAAATATGTAAAGTGTGGAGTTCCTTTTATGAAAAGAAAATTTGCAAACATCAAGATGTCCACTTTCGAGAAAACGAACCTGTACCTACTATAAACCTATATAAAACTTGTACTTTTGAAATCTCTCTAATGCAGCATGTGGAAGTTCCCGTCCCGACAGCAAAGAAGAATGAAGTACTGTTGAAACTGCAAGCAGCAACCGTCAATCCAGTTGACTGGAAGATACAGAAAGGGGACATGCGGCCTCTGCTACCTCGTAGATTGCCCTTTATCCCAGGTAACTGTCTTCATACATAGTGTCACTGTGTGAATGTTAGCTATTTTGTGTCAATCATATATTTTGTTTGCGGTTTACCATAGAGAGCAAAATAGCACCGATAGGACATTACTCGATTGTGTCTGTATTCAGTTTTAGCTGTCAGTGCTTCTCATGTGTTAGCTATTCTTTGACATGTGTAATTGGCAGACCGTGGATACGATTATGTTATTTGCCGGTCAGTATCTGAACAAATTTCTCCCATCTTCCAACTGGCAATCCTGATGCTTAAGTTTAGAGCACATAAATTCCTTTCTCATTGTTAAATGGTTCACATGAGCATATATTTTCAGTATCAAGATAAGTTTAGAGCACATAATTTGCTTTCTCATTTTGCGGTTGTTCCCAACCATCCCATCCAACATAAAATGGCCATAAACATTAGCTTTCCTTCTACATATTTACGAGTGGAGATTTGGTACACATGGGCGCTAGTGATTCCTTTTTTTAAAGAAAATCAAAAATCATATTTCTTAGTTTCAAAAAATTCTGAAAAAGATCAGGATGTAGCCAGTGAAGTATATCACAAACTTGCAAACTATCAGTTGGAAATAATATGTATTTTAAGCTACACAAAAAGACAAAAGTGTGAATCTTAGTATCACATTTCCAAATCTCCCAAGAAAAATATCCGATTGTGTCATTTTTGTGTAGCACTGTAGCCCACAATAAAAAGAATTTTACATTGTGATTTTTCTTGCTTGTAGGATATATCAATGACAAAGTTCAGAATTGTTTTTGAATTTTTCTGAAACTTATAAATATGAAGAAAAAAAATTGTATATAGAGGGATCACTGGAACCCATGTACTGGAAGAACTTTTCGCATATCCATGGTGTCTCTTATGTACTTGTTACTATTTTGATAAAGGGAGATTTATTACTCGAAAGATTGTATCATGATGATACAATCATGGTTTTAAAGGCGGCCAGGCGTCCCAAGGCGATGGGGGTGCGCCTGGACGCATAGGCGCTCAAGGCGCGTTGCAAGGCGACACCTTCGGTCGAAGCGAAGCGAAGGAAAGGGCTCCGGCCCAGTTTACTCAAAGGGCAAAAAAGAATTATCTCCGGCCCAACCGGCCCAACGAGACGGGGCTGGACGAGCAAATACGTGCATCTCAACCTCGACCTCTCTGTCCCCGCAGCTGCTGTTGCCGTCGGAGGAGGCCATCCGAGATGGGGCAAGGAGGAGGAGGAGGAGGAGGAGGAGGAGGAGGCCGGGCGGAGAGGCAGCCACCACGGCGCCCGGCGGTGCTGCAGACTCCTAGGACGCCCGGAAGGAGATGCCCGGAAGCTTGGCCGGAGGAGGAGGAGATCTGGCGGAGGAGGAGCTGGCCGCCGGAGAAGAGAGAGCTCCTCTCTCTTTCTCAATCCACTCGATTTAGGTCACCGTGTGTTCCCCTCCTTCTCTCCTCTCTTTACCCTCTCAATCCCCTCTCAATTTCTCTCCAATTTGGCCCCAATTTCACTTTTCCTGCCGCCAGCTCTCTTTCCCGCTCCCCCATCTGCCGGCCTCCCCAACGCGAACAGAGCGTCCAGATTCTTGCAAAGCGTCCATTTTTGCGCCTAGGCGACGCCATTGGACGCCTCAGAGACGCCTCTGGACGCCTTGGTCAGAAATCAAAGGCGACGCCGACGCCTTGCCCTCCTGGAACGCTCGGACGCTTAAGCGTCGCTTAGGCGACGCCTAGGCGACGCATTTAAAACCATGGATACAATTCATTAGAGCTTACACCCGGCCTTTGCATAGTTAGGATACACAGCCGCAAAGATCCAGCAAAAGATTGAAAAAAAAAAGGCGATACAAAGCTCAAAAGGCTATCAAAGCAGGTCTAAGGTGTTGTTGGTGGACCAATCCGTAGATCACGCTGGCAACCATGTGGGATAAAAACATCTCTCGCTGTGCTTGTTGTCAGATTCATGAAACAACTTTTGCATATCTCTACTTCTCCTTTTCGTGCAGTGACCGATGTCGCAGGAGAAGTTGTTGATGTTGGTCCTGGAGTGAAAGATCTCACAGCAGGAGATCAAGTTGTTGCCATGTTAAACTCTCTTGTAAGTGAACTTCGTTCCTGGCAACATCTTTCTATGTTTTCCATCTTCGCACAAGAAGCTGATGTCAGAGTCTTTCGGATTTAACAGTAAAGCTCATTCATGCAAACATTATCCTGGCTGTTACAGAATGGAGGTGGACTAGCTGAGTACGTTGTAGCACCCGCAAACATGACTGTCAAGAGGCCATCTGCGGTATCTGCAGCTGAGGGTGCTGGCATTCCCATTGCTGCTGGCAGTGCGCTCAAGTCACTGAGGTCCATTGGTGCCAAGTTTGATGGCACCGGCAAGCCTTTAAACGTGTTGATCACCGCCGCCTCTGGTGGCGTTGGCCTGTACGCTGTGCAGCTTGCGAAGATGGCGAACCTCCACGTCACTGCCACCTGCGGGGCCGGGAACATGGATCTTGTGAGGAGCTTGGGTGCAGACGAGGTGATGGACTACGAGACCCCAGAGGGTGTTAGCCTGCAGAGCCCCTCCGGCAAGAAGTACGATGGCGTGGTTCACTGCACCGTCGGCGTCAGCTGGTCGACGTTCAGGCCATTGCTGAGCAGCCGCGGGAAAGTGGTGGACTTAACCCCCAACTTATCTGCCATCCTCACCTCTGGCCTCCACAAGGTCACATTCGCAAAGAAGAGTGTCGTGCCCCTGTTTCTGCGGCTCAACAAGGCAGACCTGGAGTTCTTGGTCGGGTTGCTGGAGGAGGGCAAGCTGAAGACGGTGATCGACTCGAGGTTCCCGCTGAGCGAGGCAAGCAAGGCATGGCAGACCAGCATCGATGGCCACCCCACTGGCAAGATCGTCGTTGAGATGGAGGGCTGACCGTCCTTAGTGCTGCTATTACCAACGGACTTCCATAGAAAGTAGAGAGAAATACAGACTGGTCACTTGTGCGTTTCCTTTATTCTGATGATGTTCGTTTTTCTTCAGCTTGTGTTTAGAGTCTTGAGAGGTGTGACCGTGTGAGTTGCAAAAATATATCGATTAGATGTAAATTAGCAAAATGGTAGTTATGTTGTCAAGAATATGCTTGCAATTATATTTCTGGGATGATTGTTTTCTCGATCGGGACAACATACGAGCATTGACCTCCTGCAAATTAAAAAACCTGCTGAACATCGGGCACTAAGATGAAGCAAATTGATACAGCACAACTCAAAGCACGAAACATAAACGGTAAGCACGAAACATAAACGCTGATACAGTGACTGGTTTCCAGATCAAGCAGCTTCCTTGACTAATTTCTGCAACTCGAAACAAGTGCTACACAACAGCCAACAAAAGATGTGCCCATCGGCACAGCAAACCAACCTAAGCAAGTAAAATAGTACTGTAGATACCTGCCAAATTACTCACCTGGTCATGATCATACGATGTGATCAGCCGAGTACTTTTTTCTCTTGGCAAAAAGCAGTGAGCGCACTAGTTTCACTAGGGTACAGAAAGTATAACCAAAAAATATGGTACGGAAAGTAGAACACGTCGCCAACTCAAAAAATGCCAAAACTTACTACGACTTCCATCTGAATAGACGTAATGTTCTACAATTAGTAACCAATATCACCATTGCTTTCCTTGCCACAAAACAAGGAGAGCATCAATTTATGACCCAGCTCACGATACACTCTTTTTGTGAATCTTAGTAAGTCCAACAACAATGAAATAGCAAACTTCTACCAACGCATAGCTAACAAACTCACTTCGCAGCTGCCCGAGCACCACCACGACCACCGGTGCTGGAGTGATCGACCCGCTGGTACCCAACTTCGCCACCTCCACGAGCTGAGCCACCTCTACCCCCGCCTCTGCCTCCATATTCAGATCGATAGTTGAAATCACCCCTTCCGTAGCCTCTCCCGCCAGTGTAACTACCACGGCCTCTCATCCCTTCACCTCGGAAGTTACCACCTCTACCCGGTGGAAACCTTCCTCTGCTACTGCCTGAAACCAGAAAAAAAAACACATGTATCATCAACTGATCAGAAAGAGATGTGACAGACACATCATTTTTCCAAGGCATACAGTAGAAATTGTGCCATGAATTGTATCATACACAGTTCCATAAATTACAAGAGAAATTGTTGTTTTAAGTAACAGAATCAGAGTTAATCTATATGTGCATGCCAAAAAGTGATTTAACTTCATATCTGTGCATCATGTCCATCACAGAAATGTAATTGGTCAGCAATGAACAAAAACATGGAAGAGCAAAACAGCAGATGGCAGACCAGAGTAATGTTTAAAAAAACATGTCAAAAATGATTTAACTTCATATCTGTGCATCATGTCCATCACAGAAATGTAATTAGTCAGCAATGCACAAAAACATGGAAGAGCAAAACAGCGGGTGGTAGACCGGAGTAATGTTTTAAAAAATTGACAACAGATAACAGCATTAATAGTACTGTGCGTTAGCCAAAATATGTAACCATTTCACTAGTCGAACGATGAAACTTCGAATATAAGCTACCTCCCTCCGTCCTGTAATATAAGATGTTATACAACATATAGATAGGCTTAATATGTTGTAATAACATCTTATATTACGGGACGGAGGGAGTACATTACAGTTCATGGATTGATCATTATTCACTGTCTTTTTCACCGTCAGATAGAATACTTAGAAACATATCTGCAACAAGACCCAAAACTTGTAGAGTAATAATATGTACAACAGGCCACGAATGCTATAGAAATGGTAGGGTAGGGGTGATGGAACGAAATAACTTCCTTTTTCAGGGCATACAGCCAGATAGAAACTCCTGGATGGTTAGGCTAAAGTCAGATTTCTTGCTCCTAATTCATAGGACTAAAGATACACTTCACCCTTTTATTAACTCTTTCGTGAACACTTTCTAAACCTCTAGTCTTTTAGGTGCTGAGGTAGACCATTTGTCCCTATGTAATTATGTAAGCTGTACCTTAGGTGTTCTATGAAATGAAAAGACAGTAGGAGTGTTTCCTACCATCAGAAGGTTCAAAAAAAAGGAAAAGGTTCAGTGTTTAAGTTTTAGAACATACCACGTGAACCAGGGGTTCTTTTTTCTTCGACGTGACATGGCCGGTCATCTATCGTCACAGGAGAAGCCTTCAGAGTAACAGGTTAATGAGATCAAGAAGCAAAAGTTAGTGTGGAGCTTATCAAATTGAATTAGGCTGTAGTAGAGGTTAATGCATGAAGATTAAAATGCAGAAGCAAAACAAACAATCCTTGATAAAGAGAGTAAGCCAAGTAAACAACAAGTGGAAGCTACAAATTAAATGTCAGTCAGGAGTCATGCGACTAAAACTAATTATCAAACCAAGAAAACTAGAACAAGATAAATTCATCAAGAACCTTGTAAATGGAATCAGAGAGCATTGAAGAACCTTCTCTACAGATAGCATGGGCATGCATGCATTAGTGGGTTGAGAATAAGGTTTGAATATCTCCAGTCCCCAGATTCTCTTGTTAAACTCTACCACTAATTTGTATTTACTAAGGGAATAACAAAAATGTGATAAAAACATTATCACTAGCATATAACTGTATGCATCCATCCTTCCTTATATAATGAAAGAAAGGAAATAAATGAAACATCCCTGCTGCTCTGTACTTCCCATGGTCCTTTTAGACAAGAAATCTAAGGCGACATGAATCCCAAGTATATAAACACAATGAACTTGCTTTGATTTTAGTAGCTTGGTTAAAACGAAATCCAAAAATCAGAGCATCAAGGGAACTCACATAGACAGAAAAAATAATTAAGTTATGCACATGATTAGTTGATTATACGATTCCACATACATCTACATCCATCAAAACGAAGCCTTCAGCTTCAAACATGGTGCAAATATCATGAAATGAACGGACTCAGTGACAACTGACAAGCCATTTGTAAATAGAAGAAAAAAGACGGGGATCCTTCAATAACAGAGAACAAGCTAATGATTTAATAGCTGGACTAAAAATTACCGCTAGTGCGCTTTGAACTGAGCTTGCATCCTCAAACTCGATAAAGCCGTAACAGAATCCCTGAATCTGCGATTTGAGATGGAAACGTAAGAACAGGTGTTCAGAGTTTGGTTTACTGAAATAATATGTTGAGCAAAGAAAACGCACCTTGTGGCTTCTAACTTGGATCCCGTCAGGTTTAATAGTACCAAATGTCTTGAACGCTTCTTCTAATTGGCTGGGTGTGGCGTGCAAGGGCAGATTCTTTACGTATACCGCAAGAGCATCAACTATAGAGAAGATCGTGAATCATTTCAGGCAGAGGATAATGGAATCATAAGGTTTAGAATGCAGTCTTGGATTCGGATAGTACCTTCTGGATCCTGAATGGTGCTGCTCTCAGGGTTGGGGCTGAAAGCTGGAGCATCAACGACTGGAGCGGGAGGAGGAGGAGCTTGCTTCTCGGGTTTCGGTGGAGCAGGCCTGTAAGGAACAGCGGAATTTGGTGGTAGGACTGCCTTCATGACTTTGACCTGGAACACAAGGAGAATGCAATGATACTGAGTTACTGACAATCTCAAAAAAGTAAAAGCAGATGCACACAGATTGACCAGTTAAGCATAAAAATAACTTCCATCAAAGGCACTAGCACCATTATACCAATAGACAATCATAATGTAACATAAGATACTTCATACTTTGATTCATGTTCCCATGAAAAGTAAAATACAAAGAAGAAGCCCTGTTAACATTAGTATGAGCATTTCATAATCAGTTTATGCAACAATAACCCTGAAAGTGAGAAGTCAGAAGCATCATGTGAACATTTACCCTCCAGATTTTAGAACATTTAATAAACCCCATAAACTATCTATCTATCTATTGGTTAACCATGTTGGTTGCATGGTTTGAGCATATGAAGAACCTGTAAAGAGCTGACCATTATTATATCTCATGATAAGAATTAGAGATTAATAATAAATATGCACAGGTTAAAACATCAGATATATATGTGATTTCCAGCATTGTAGATGGAAATAGGAGGTTTCCAAAACGTACAATCGACGCGTAGGACTTCTTAGGGGCCTCCTCCTGCGGTACAGGGGGAGCGGAAACCGGGACGGAGGCTGGCACATTGTTTGGCACCTCATCTATGACCTCAGCAACGGGTATCTCCTCGACAACGGGCACCTCGACTTCACTGGGTGGGTTGTAGACCTCCTCCTTGGGATCCTCCTCCTCGTGAGGCGCAGGCTCGGACAGATCCGGCTCTGGCTGCGGCTGCGCATCTGGAGACAGAGTATTATTATGCGGGAGTTAACAGAGGATGGTTCACAGGAAAATAAGATGTGAGAAGGCAACGCACCCAGGTCGCGAGTGGCGCTCTCGGCAGGCGCGTCAACGGTGCCGTTGGGCAGAGCTGCAGCAGCAGGCGCAGCCGCAGCTTCGAACTCCGGCGCCGGCTGCTGAGGCGCCGCGAGAGGCAGCGACGGGGTGGGCTCCCCCTGGCTGACGCCGACGTAGCGCAGTATGTCATTGAGGACGAAGTATCCCTTCTCCTGGGGCGCGAGGAAGAAGGACTGCACGAACTCGCGGCAGACGTCGTCCTTGCCGGTGAGGTGTCCGGTGACGAGCACGGTGACGCCGCCGCAGAGCGAGTCCTGCGCGTCGACGCCCTTGATCTCGGCCCGCGCGATGTCCATGGACGTGATCTTCTCGTTGATGGCCTGGCGCGGGGAGGGGAGGCGAGGCGGGTGAGAAATGTTGGAGGCGGGCGGGCGCGGAGGGCCAGATCTGGGGCGAGGGGAGCGGGAGGGGGTGGGGGAGGGAGGGGTTACGTACCTCCATGGTGGTGACGGTGTCGAGGTCGGCGCCGGCGGTGGCGGGGCGGCCGATGTGGCTGGCCTCCTGGTAGAAGCGGAAGACGAGCTCCGGGGACTGGTGCAGGATGTTGTAGTACTGCGTGACGAAGGCGTTGCCGACCTGTGGAGGAGGAGAAGAGGAGGGAGGTGAGGGAGAGCGTAGGTACGGCGCGCGCGGGCGGTGCGGGTCGAGTCAGCGCAGATCCAGGCAGGTCGGGGACGGACGGATCGGGGGGGAGAGAGTGGGATGGCGGTGACTTACCACTTGCGCGGGCGGCGTGGGTCCTGCCGCAGCGGCGGCGGCGGCGGGCGGAGGAGGCGGCGCGGCCATGGTAGGAGGAGGGTTTTGGTAGGGGGAGGAGGGTTTGGGCGTGTGGCGTCGCGCTTGCCGCAAAAAAATGGGCGAGGAGGAAGAGAGAGGGGGAGGAGCGGCGGCGGCTGGCGAGGGTTATACGGGAGGGAGGAAGAGAGTGTGGGAGTGGGTCGAGGGCTGGCGCGCGGCCGTTGGAGATTCGGACGGCTGCGATGGGACGGAGCGGGTGAGAGTGCGTGTGTTGTGTCTTTGTGTGTGTGTTCCTCTGCTGTGGTTTTTGCTGGTTTCGGCGAGTGACAGACAGTGAGCTGTGATCTGCTGCTCCAGCCGGCCGCCGCTCCACCGGTGGAAACGCTGGACGCGGATGTGATCTGATGTGCGCGCGCGCCGTGCTTTCGGTTGCGGCGATCGTGAGATCTGCCACGGCCACGGGCGTAACGTGTCAGGCTAGGATTCGGGTTTAGATCTTCTTGGCCAATCCCAAGACCTACATGGTGTAGCCTCTCTCTGGGGCATTTCTCTTCCTCGCAAAGTCTTTTCGTCATCAAATCACCCCTTTGGTCCTGCATCATAGTACCTTTTTTTGAAGGAGCCTACGATCTATACGGCGAGGCATCCTTTGGTTCCGCCGTCTCTGACAAGGCAACCTCTTTGCATGCTCCCTGGCGAAACATTGCGCTGAGCTTGTGCGAGAGAGGGATGACGGGGGCTAGCGCGTCCGCGAAAATCCCGCGGGAAGAACTCGATCACCTCCCGTCGATTCGTACCACCTACTTACAATGCCTCGCAGGACACTTCTTCACCGACCACCAGTTAAGACATGCCATCTTCTCCGACCGGTGGACCTTCACCACTGCAGGTCATCTTCCACCGCCTCGCCAACACATAGTCTTCCTCGTCTGACTGTCAAATCGTCGTGACTAACATTAAAACATACCAACGGTAGCTTATATCTAGTGGCGGTATAGTTGATTTCGCAACTCTAGTTTCGTGATGTGTTGGTATAGACTTGGGGAAGAGGTAAATCGATAGTTTGTGCGTGTGTTCGTTGCGTTGATTGATCTTCATTGGTGTGTGGTCCATGTGTAAGCGTAATGGTTGGTGCGAGAATCGGTTTTATAATGTGTAGTTATTGTCCTTGTACCAACTCTTCGCTTATACATGGCAGCATTAAACGAAGCGCGGCTAGCAAGCTTCACTGTCTACGCCACTATTCTTCTTCACAAAGCTTGTTGGAATGTTAGGTGATGCTTACTTACCATTGTTTTTGTACTATGGTACTTGATTTTTCTTGTAGAACAACGAGAACTCACCTAATCTAATGAGGACATTCCATCTATTGATACAACCGTTATACCTACAGCCTCACAAATACAAGGATCAATCACTCGAGCTCGTGCCAAACAACTTAACTATCAGGTACTTTCGTTTCTTGAAACTATTACTCACATACATGATAATATGATGTTGCCTAAATCACATGTGTTTGTTACTCTTAGGAATGACGGACCTAGCATTGGAGCATGATCGTGCATGGAGATGGCCCCAAGCATGTGAGGATTGAAGAGGACGCCACAAGTGGAGATTTCAGAACGTTGAAGCCACCATAATAAAGATTGAAGACTTGGACGAAATACACAAGATTATACTTCATAATTTCATCTATATCATAATAGGGTGTTGTGTCACCTTTAGTTTTGGGTCAGGCCCATGTCATTTTCACATAAATTAACTCAATCGCTGTTTAGAGTCCGTATTGAAGAGAGTCTGTATTGAAGGGGGAAATGCCTTCTAGGGTTTGGTTCGACCACCATACGTATGGCTGGCCGAACCCCCAGCTTTTCCTCCTTTAAATACCCCCATAGGTGTCACGTTTAGACTAAGATTTTGATTAGACTAAAAGTTAGTCATTGTTGCAACTCTCGTGTACTTCTTTTGAGGCCAACGCCCAAAACAAGACAGACTATTTGGAATCTTACCTTTTCAATAAAGCTTTCATATTTATCCGCAATATTCTGATTGCATTATTAGTTCTTACGTGTTCTCGATTTTAGGTAGGAATTAAGACCTTTTTTGGTCAGGATGATCGTGCATCCGCAAGATCAGTAACTCCCATAGATTATCCTAGCGATTGCATTGGCGCACGAGTCTTGCACGTGTAGTTGGGTGATGGCGTGTAACTCACACGTTCGTTGGGAACCCCAAGAGGAAGGTATGATGCGCACAGAAGCAAGTTTTCCCTCAGAAAGAAACCAAGGTTTATCGAACCAGGAGGATCCAAGAAGCACGTTGAAGGTTGATGGTGGCGAAATGTGATGCGGCGCAACACCGGGATTCCGGCGCCAACGTGGAACCTGCACAACACAACCAAAGTACTTTGCCCCAACGAAACAGTGAGGTTGTCAATCTCACCGGCTTGTTGTAACAAAGGATTAACCGTATTGTGTGGAAGATGATTGTTTGCGAAGAAAACAGTAAAACAAGTATTGCAGTAGATTGTATGCGATGTAAAGAATTGGACCGGGGTCCACAGTTCACTAGAGGTGTCTCTCCCATAAGATTAAAGCATGTTGGGTGAATAAATTACAGTCGGGCAATTGACAAATAGAAAAGGGCATAACAATGCATATACATGATATGATAAATATAGTGAGATTTAATTGGGCATTACGACAAAGTACATAGACCGCCATCCAACCGCATCTATGCCTAAAAAGTCCACCTTCAGGTTATCATCCGAACCCCTTTCAGTATTAAGTTGCAAAGCAACAGACAATTGCATTAAGTATGGTGCGTAATGTAATCGACAACTACATCCTTAGACATAGAATCAATGTTTTATCCCTAGTGGCAACAAGCACATCACAACCTTAGAACTTTCTCACTGTCCCAGGTGTCAATGAAGGCATGAACCCACTATCGAGCATAAATACTCCCTCTTGGAGTTAAGAGTAAAAACTTGGCCAGAGCCTCTACTAATAACGGAGAGCATGCAAGATCATAAACAACACATAAACAATAGATTGATAATCACCATAACATAGTATTCTCTATTCATCGGATCCCGACAAACACAACATATAGAATTACAGATAGATGATCTCGATCATGTTAGGCAGCTCACAAGATCCAACAATGAAGCACAATTAGGAGAAGACGACCATCTAGCTACCGCTATGGACCCATAGTCCAGGGGTGAACTACTCACTCATCACTCCGAAGGCGATCATGGCGATGAAGAGTCCTCCGGGAGATTAATCCCCTCTCCGGCAGGTGCCGAGGCGATCTCCTGAATCCCCCGAGAAGGGATTCGCGGCGGCGGCGTCTCGGAAGGTTTTCCGTATCGTGGCTCTCGACGGGGGTTTCGCGACGGAGGCTTTAAGTAGGCGAAAGGGTAGGTCAAGGGCGCACGAGGGCCCCACACACCAGGGCGGCGCGGGCCCGCCCCGGCCGCGCGGCGTGGCGGCGCCTCGTCGCCCCACTTCGTTATCCTTTCGGTCTTCGGAAGCTTCGTGCAAAAATAGGACCCGGGCGTTGATTTCGTCCAATTCCGAGAATATTTCCTTACTAGGATTTCTGAAACCAAAAACAGAAAACAAGAATGGCTCTTCGGCATCTTGTTAATAGGTTAGTTCCAAAATGCGTAAATACGACATATAATGTGCATAAAACATGTAGATATCATCAATAATGTAGCATGGAACATAAGAAATTATCGATACGTTGGAGACGTATCAGCATCCCCAAGCTTAGTTCTGCTCGTCCCGAGCAGGTAAAACGATAACAAAGATAATTTCTG
Organism: Lolium multiflorum; assembly: GCA_030979885.1. Classification (NCBI taxonomy): domain Eukaryota; kingdom Viridiplantae; phylum Streptophyta; class Magnoliopsida; order Poales; family Poaceae; genus Lolium; species Lolium multiflorum. The sequence continues at coordinate 196,511,405 of CM061748.1, read as the reverse complement.
AAGTGACATGCCATCATAATCTTCATCATACTATTTGTAAACATATGTAATGAATGCAGCGATCAAAACAATGGTAATGACATGAGTAAACAAGTGAATCATAAAGCAAAGACTTTTCATGAATAGTACTTCAAGACAAGCATCAATAAGTCTTGCATAAGAGTTAACTCATAAAGCAATAAATCAAAGTAAAGGTATTGAAGCAACACAAAGGAAGATTAAGTTTCAGCGGTTGCTTTCAACTTATAACATGTATATCTCATGGATAGTGTCAATATAGAGTAATATAACAAGTGCAATACGCAAGTATGTAGGAATCAATGCACAGTTCACACAAGTGTTTGCTTCTTAAGGTGGAGAGAGATAGGTAAACTGACTCAACAATGCACAGTTCACACAAGTGTTCATTAACCCTTGTTTTCAAGACTTTGTTTCCTCGAAATGAGGTTCCTACAACTCTTCCTGAATTGCTGGAGACCTTCAGAGATGCTCCTCGTATTCATAATTTTGTGCGAGCTCAATTGACTGCTGGAGCAAGATTCGCCATGATTATGATAAATATTTGCCATCCAAAATTAGACTTGACGAAGATTGTCGTTGATTGTATGGCGAAAAAATCGCGGCGGAAGAATGATATTGACACAATCAATGAAATGGTGACTCCTGTGGCCGAGTCGATGATAGATGAGCTTCTTCGGATGGACTCAGAATTCTTCGTCAAGGGATCTTATGCTGAGCATAAAACAACCAGAAGGTTGTCAATAGATAGTATTTTAGGTTTTGACTGATTTGTTCCATATTGCAAAACCTTGTCGAAGAAATTTGTTGTATATTGCAAAGTGTTCTATATTGTTGGAGCCCCCGAGCCTTTTGGCTAGAATTTGTACTGTTTTTTCCCTTTTTAAGATTTCTCCTTCCGTTGTGATAAGACATCTTGATGGACTGCAAGCCCTCGAGTATCTTAGTGTCGGAGTTCTATGTTTTTGTTGCAAGGTTCTTGGACCGAAGCAATGAGATTTTTGACGTGTATACTATATTGAAAATGACTAACTTCCGATTTGTGTATTTGGCGAGGTATTATTGTACCAAGGCGAAATATTCCGGTAAGTCTAGCTTGTCTGTATTGTACGTATTTTGAGACTTGAAGGTGTGGAGCCCCCAAGTGTGTCGACGAATAAGAAGTATATCTCTACTATTTTTATTATATTGCAGCACCGCGAGCCCGCCTCATTAAAATCCTTTCCGGCCCCACTCGGTGCCCCGAAAAAGGAAAAAAGTGCGTCTGAAAACTCGCGGGCATTTTAGTACATTGTATGTTTACAAAGGAGACTATATTTCGGCATCTAAACGTAAAAAACGCCTGAGCTGCGCCACGTTCCAAGGATTTGGCTCAGCATTCCCCGTCTTCTTGTCCTTGATTCTGTATGCTCCTCCTTCGATTACTTCTGTGACGATGTAGGGTCCAAGCCATGGTGACTCGAGTTTTTCATGACTTTTTTGGTTGAGTCGCAAAACTAAATCACCAACTTGGAAAGATCTTGGCCGCAATCGTCGACTGTGGTAGTTTTTCAGGTCCTGTTGATATTTAGCGACTCGTGACAGGACTTCGTCTCGAGCTTCGTCAAGTGCATCGACGTCATCCTCCAAAGCTTTGCTCGAGGTTTCTTCGTCATATTCTGTGACTCTTGGAGAATCATGCTCTATTTCTATCGGCAGAATGCTTCGGCTCCATGGACCAAAAAACGGTGTTTCCTGCGTCGCCGTATTTGGTGTTGTTCGGATACTCCACAACACACTTGGCAGCTCATCCGGCCAAGTATGCCGAGCTTTTTCCAATGGTCCTAGCAGGCGCTTTTTGATACCATTGCAGATGATGTCATTGGCCTTCTCGACTTGACCGTTGGTCTGTGGATGTGCAACAGACGCAAAACTCAATTTGATGCCCACTTCTGCGCAGTATGCTTTGAACTCCTTGGACGTAAAATTACTGCCGTTGTCTGTGACAATGCTATTAGGGACTCCAAATCTAAAGACGATGCTTTTTACGAACTTAATCGCCGACGCACCATCCGGTGAATTTATCGGCTTTGCTTCTATCCACTTAGTAAATTTGTCGACAGCAACGAGCATATACTCATATCCTCCTGGCGAAGCTTTGTGTAGTTTTCCCACCATGTCGAGACCCCATTGAGCAAAGGTCCAAGACAGTGGGATTGGCATAAGTTCTGCTGCGGGAGAGTGAGGTTTGGCGGCAAATCTTTGGCACGCATCGCAAGTTCTTACTATTTCCTTTGCGTCCTCGATTGCTGTTAACCAATAAAATCCTGCTCTGAAAACTTTAGCCGCGATAGATCGGCTACTCGCGTGGTGCCCGCATATTCCTTCGTGCACATCTTTTAGGATGATTCTTCCTTCTTCGGGTGTAACACATCTCTGTAGCACGCCCGAAATGCTTCGTTTGTACAACTCCCCTTTTACCACAGTAAAAGCTTTTGATCTCCTAATTATTCGCCTTGCTTCAACTGGGTCGTCGGGTATTGTTTTCCTTAGGATGTATGATATGTAAGCCTGCATCCATGGAGTTTGCACCATCATGACTAGCTCCTGCTCCTCTTCTTCTTCTACTGGGTCTTTGGTGGTACTCGAGGATTTCTCTTTTTTCTCCTTCTTTATTTTTGCTGGCTTAGTTGATCTCTCGCTTATCTCTTCCCAAAACACGCCTGGAGGAATCGCGAGACACTGTGACCCGATGTTTGCAAGAACATTGGCTTCATCGTTACTCAACCTGCTGATGTGGTTTACCTCGCATCCATCAAACAATTTTTCCAGCTCATTGTACACCTCTTTGTATGCTATCATACTTTCGTTGACTGCATCACATTGGTTCATAACTTGTTGTGCCACCAATTGTGAGTCACCGAAGATTTTCAATCGTGTTGCACCACAAGCTTTCGCCATCTTCATCCCGTGTATGAGAGCTTCGTATTCTGCTTCATTGTTAGACGCGTTTGGGAACGTCATCCGCAAAACATATTTCAACTTATCGCCTTCAGGTGATACTAATATCACGCCTGCTCCAGCACCTTCCAATCGTTTGGACCCGTCGAAGTTCATGGTCCAAGTTCTCGATAAAGGAGGCCCCGTGTTTTGTAGCTCCATCCAATCCAATCTGCAAGAACCTTGATTTTTTTTATTGTTTACGGGGAAAGTTCTATTTGTTGGAGATATGCCCAAGAGGCAATAATAAATGGTTATTATATATCTTTGTGTTTATGATAATGTTTTTATACCATGCTATAATTGTATTAACCGAAACATTGATACATGTGTGATATGTAAACAAACAAAGAGTCCCTAGTAAGCCTCTTAACTAGCTTGTTGATTGATAGATGATTAGTTTCATAATCATGAACATTGGATGTTATTAATAACAAGGTTATATCATTGTATGAATGATGTAATGGACACACCCAATTAAGCGTAGCATAAGATCACGTCATTAAGTTATTTGCTATAAGCTTTCAATACATAGTTACCTAGTCCTTATGACCATGAGATCATGTAAATCACTTATACCGGAAAGGTACTTTGATTACATCAAACGCCACTGCGTAAATGGGTGGTTATAAAGGTGGGATTAAGTATCCGGAAAGTATGAGTTGAGGCATATGGATCAATAGTGGGATTTGTCCATCCCGATGACGGATAGATATACTCTGGGCCCTCTCGGTGGAATGTCGTCTAATGTCTTGCAAGCATATGAATAAGTTCATAAGAGACCACATACCACGGTACGAGTAAAGAGTACTTGTCAGGAGACGAGGTTGAACAAGGTATAGTGTGATACCGATGATCAAACCTCGGACAAGTAAAATATCGCGTGACAAAGGGAATTGGTATCGTATGTGAATGGTTCATTCGATCACTAAAGTCATCGTTGAATATGTGGGAGCCATTATGGATCTCCAGATCCCGCTATTGGTTATTGGTCGGAGTGAGTACTCAACCATGTCCGCATAGTTCACGAACCGTAGGGTGACACACTTAAAGTTGGATGTTGAAATGGTAGTACTTGAATATGGAATGAAGTTGGAATATTTGTTCGGAGTCCCGGATGGGATCCCGGACATCACGAGGAGTTCCGGAATGGTCCGGAGAATAAGATTCATATATAGGATGTCATTTTATGTGAATAAAATGATGCGGAAGGTTCTATGGAAGGTTCTAGAAGGTTCTAGAAAAGTCCGGAAGAAACCACCAAGGAAGGTGGAGTCCACATGGGACTCCACCTCCATGGCCGGCCAACCCTAGTGGGGGAGGAGTCCCAAGTGGACTCCCCCTTAGGGGGCCGGCCAACCCCCCATGGAAGGTGGAATTCCCACCTCTAGTGGGAGGGAAAGTTTCCCACCATATGGAAGGTTTTGGTTTCGGGTCTTATTCGAAGACTTGGACACCAACACTTGGGATCCACCTATATAAACAAGGGCCAAGGGAGGGGGCCGGCCACCCCAAAGACCACAAGCTGGCCGCCCCCCATAGAGTGGCCGGCCACCCCCTCCCAAACCCTAGCTTTGCTCCTCCACTTCATATTGCCCGCATAGCTTAGCGAAGCTCCGCCGGACTTCTACACCGCCACCGACACCACGCCGTCGTGCTGTCGGATTCAAGAGGAGCTACTACTTCCGCTGCCCGCTGGAACGGGGAGGTGGACGTCGTCTTCATCAACAACCGAACGTGTGACCGAGTACGGAGGTGCTGCCCGTTCGTGGCGCCGGAACCGATCGTGATCAAGATCTTCTACGCGCTTTTGCAAGCGGCAAGTGATCGTCTACCGCAGCAATAAGAGCCTACTCTTATAGGCTTTGGAATCTCTTCAAGGGTTAGTCTTGATCATCCCCTCGTTGCTACCGTCTTCTAGATTGCATCTTGGCTTGGATTGCGTGTTCGCGATAGGAAAATTTTTGTTTTCTATGCAACGTTTTCCTACAGTGGTATCAGAGCCGTGTCTATGCATAGATGGTTGCACGAGTAGAACACAATGGTTTGTGGGCGTTGATGCTCTTGTTATCTTTAGTTTGAGTACTTTGCATCTTTGTGGCATAGTGGGATGAAGCGGCTCGGACTAACTTTACATGACCGCGTTCATGAGACTTGTTCCTCGTTCGACATGCAACTTGTATTGCATAAGAGGCTTTGCGGGTGTCTGTCTCTCCTACTATAGTGAAGATTCAATTTACTCTTCTATTGACAACACTAGTATCACCGTTGTGGTTCATGTTCGTAGGTAGATTAGATCTTACTCGAAAACCCTAAACCACGTAAAATATGCAAACCAAATTAGAGACGTCTAACTTGTTTTTGCAGGGTTTGGTGATGTGATATGGCCATAATGTGATGATGAATATGTATGAGATGATCATTATTGTATTGTGGCAACCGGCAGGAGCCTTATGGTTGTCTTTAAATTTCATGTTGAGTAGTATTTCAAAGTAGTTGTAATAGTTGCTACATGAGGTGAACAATCATGAAGACGGCGCCATGGACCTTGACGCTACGCCGATGATGATGGAGATCATGCCCGTTGATGATGGAGATCATGTCCGTGCTTTGGAGATGAAGATCGAAGGCACAAAGACTAAAGGGCCATATCATATCACATATGAATTGCATGTGATGTTAATCCTTTATGCATCTTATTTTGCTTAGATCGCGACGGTAGCATTATAAGATGATCCCTCACATTAATATCAAGATAATAAAGTGTTCTTCCCTCGTATGCACCGTTGCATTGTTCGACGTTTTGAAGCATCTCGTGATGATCGGGTGTGATAAACTCGACATACAACGGGTGTAAGCCATGTTGCACACGCGGAATACTTGGGTTTGCTTGACGAGCCTAGCATGTACAGACATGGCCTCGGGACAACGGAAACCGAAAGGTTGAACACGAGTCATATGGATGATATGATCAACATGTTGATGTTCACCATTGAAGCTACATCATCTCACGTGATGATCGGTTTTGATGTAGTGGATTTGGATCGTGTACCACTTAACAACTATGAGGGATGTTGTATTAAGTGGGAGTTCATTAGTAATTAGATTAAAACATGAACTAATTATCATAAACATAGTCTGAGTAGTATTTTGAATTAATTTTGTAGTATTGGCATCCGTTTTCTACTATGCGCTAGTCTTGTTATTGAGATAGAAATACTGTTAAAATCTGATAAGAAACTTTACGGATTAGTACCGTATTGTTAAAGAATCAAGAATTGATTAAGTCCTATTGCAAACTTTTAGTAAACCTCACATTATTGATTCAAAGAGCTATGGTTTCAATTAGTACCCAAAGTTATCTTGTCTCCGTGAAACTTGAAGTTCAAATCTGTTTGAAAAGTAAGGAGCTGAAAATTTAGTTTTCAGAAATAATCAAGGTATGAGATATATGTGATATCTAAGACCTTATTGCAAGATGATAGAATATAATTTGGTGAGACTACATAAACTCATAAGTTTTATGGGAATGTATGAAGGTTGAAGATGCCAGGCGTCACAATCCTCCAACTATTGGAGCACTAACGATATTTGCATATTCATGAAGTTATCATCCTTAGTATGCACTGTTGCTAAGACTCGTCGTATCGAAGCATCACGTGATGATCGGGTGTTATAGATTCTACGTGTGCTTACAATGGGTGCAAGCTAGATTTGCACATGCGAATACTAAGGTTAAACTTTACAAGCCTAGCATGTACAGACATGGTCTTGGAAAGTCATCATGAATTGATGGATAAAATTATGAGTGAAATTGTTCATCATATTACATAGTTACTAATAGTGAAATCTGCAACACTTGTCATATGATGATCAACTTCAGAAACTCAAGGTTATTGGTATTTGACCAACAAACCTAGAAGTTATTGATGTTGAAGTGTTTTTATGAATAATGAGGAAAGCTAAAAGAGAAACTACAAAAGATTATTGGCAGAAAGAAAGAAAGAAAAGACTAGAAAGTCTAGCTCAGGTGTATATAAATGATATACATGTTATGGATATATTCCTCGTTTGGTCACACAATAAAATTCTTGGGTATTTATACCACATTGGTTGGTATGAAGTGTCATACAAAACAACGCAATACAAGAATACAATGGCCTAAGTAACTAACAAGGAATATGATAGGTATGCACGTCTGGAACAAAAATAAAGTGTTATTATGTTCATCGTTGGCATTCTATCTAGCCCTTAGAATTTATAATAAAGAACTTAATAATTGTTATTTTGCTCTGGTCAAATGAAAACAATAAGTTGTTCAAATTATGACATTACTCCATGTACGATGGATAAGTTATTATAAATCTTAATGGTGAAACACACATACATAACACTGACGCTAAAATGCCATAAGGCAAATGATTTGAATTCCACTCATTTGTGGAACCGCCATTTAGGTCATGTTAGAGAGGAACGCATGAAGGAACTCCATGCAAATGGATTTTTGGAGTCATTTGATTTTTGAATCGTTTGGCGCTTGCAAATCTTTTCTAAAGAGAATGACTGAAATACCGTTCATAGGCCATGAGTTGAACGGGCAACTAACTTAGTGGAAACATACATGATGATATATGTGGTTCACTGGGCATAGTTGTGTGCGGGAGATTCTTCTACTTCATGAAAACTTCCAACAATGAATTGAGTATATATATGTGGATATATTCGATAAGGAAGAAGTTTGAAATATTTGAATGGATTCAAATAAATTTCAGCATGAAGTGGAAATCATCGTAATAGAAAAGTCAAATATCTATGATTGGATTATGGTGGAAATATTTGAATTACGAGTTTTAGCGAACATCTAAGAGAGTTATGAAATTGTTCTACAACTCACGTTTCTTGGAGTATCATAGTGATGATGGAGTATCCGAGAGATGTATCCAAACCTTGTTGGGTCAATGATGATATAAAATATTGATGCCATTATATTTTTGTGGATTATGCTTTAGTGACTACCGCTTTTACACTGAATAGAGCATCATCATGATCCGTTGAAATGACACCATACGAGTTATGGTATGGGTATAAACCCTAATAGTCTTTCTTTAAATTTTGGTCTAAGAGTTTACAACCAAAATCGGATGAATGTCTTTGTTGGTTATCCCAGAGAATTAATTGGGAATTCTTCCCACGAGACAAAGACAAAAGTGTTTGTCAATGTTTCTTATTTCCGAGAAATTGTTTCTAGTGAAGTATTTGAGTGGGAGGACAATATAATTTGATAAGGTTTATGAACCTGAGCATAATGATCAGAGTAGCGCAACATCGGAATTTGTTTCGGAAGCGGCCACGACGATCATGGCTCCCATGACTACAAAGTGTTTTAGCCATGGAGATCGAAGTACATATTGAACCTTGTAGGTATGGTTTACTTTGTGATCAAATAAATGATTTGTGAACAAAGGATTGATTTTGAATAATGATAAACCAACTACAAACAAAGAAGTTATGATGGGCCCTGACTCCGTTAAAATGGCTATACGCCATGAAATCCAAGATAGATGAATACTTTTTGAAAGTAAATGGATCTATAAAATTGATGAACTTGGATGAAATATCCTTGAATAAGCTCGACTTGTCGAAAAGTTGTTTACGACAAAGTTCAAAGAGTTGACTACGATAAGATTAGATCTTCCGTAGCAATGCTTATAGTCTATGTGGATTATGCTAGTAGGATGGCAAAATATATTACTTAACAGAAGTGTGTATTAAAGGTGTATACAAGATACAACCAAGAGTTTTGCTGGTCCGTGAAATACTAGATAGGTATACGAACTTCAATTGGATGAAGTAAGTATCACGGAGTTAGAATCTTCACCAGATGAAATAGTCAAAGAGTTTTTGATTTCATCAGAGACGATGAAGAGGCTTGCATTTGCAAGAAATTAAGTGGGAGCGCTAAGACACATTTATAATACTTTATGTAGGTGACATATAGTTGGTTATAAATGATGTAATTATATACTTGATTAAAAGGTTTCATTGAGAATTAACTTCAATGAAAGGATATGGACTGAAACAAATTTAGTGTCAAGATCTATGAAGATAGATTGAAACACATAAATAAGTTTAAGTCAAAGTACATATGATGGATATTGAAGTAGTTCAATATAGAAATATTAAGAAAATGTTCTTGTCATGTGAAGGTTTAACAAGACTTGAGTGTATCTGACACTCAATGAGTAAAAACACATGAGTGATTATAGATCACGAATAACATGTACACAATCAGATATCATGTGCTATAAAGTGTTATGAGCATATACCAGAATGATTCATATGATGATCATTGAACGACAGTAAGAATATCCTTGAGTACTTTAGAAGAACTAAGGATATATATATATATATTTGTATGAAGAAATGACAAACAAATCGCTGTAAGGTGTTACACCGATATTGGTTTTGTCACATATAAAATATAATTTCAAATCTCAAATTAGACTAAGTGTTGTTTAAAAGGTAGCACAATGAGCTAGAAGTTGTCTATGCTAGATTTAGAAGAGTTCTAAATATTGTGATGGATTCTACAAAAGAAGGCAGAATATGTCATTGTTTTGACAATGACAAAGGATGTTAAGTCAGGAGGTTCTTTGAGAACTTGGTGTAGTTCCGATAGTGTCAGAACTTTGAAGCTATATTGTGTGTGACAATATTAGTGACATATTTCAGACCGCGGAATTAAGGTTCCACCAGAAGACCAAACATATTTAAGGCCGACTCATTTGGAAAATGAGTGATGCGTGAAGACGCAAATGAATTGCAAAATACGTTTCTGAGTGTGTCAGAACCGTTGACTAAAACCTCTCCCGTGAGCAAAACATGATAAAGCACCAGAAGGCCAAGGTGTTATATCTTTACATATGTAAACTAGATTATTGACTCTAGTGCAAGTGGGAGACTGTTGGAGATATGCCCAAGAGGCAATAATAAATGGTTATTATATATCTTTGTGTTTATGATAATGTTTATATACCATGCTATAATTGTATTAACCGAAACATTGATACATGTGTGATATGTAAACAAACAAAGAGTCCCTAGTAAGCCTCTTAACTAGCTTGTTGATTGATAGATGATTAGTTTCATAATCATGAACATTGGATGTTATTAATAACAAGGTTATATCATTGTATGAATGATGTAATGGACACACCCAATTAAGCGTAGCATAAGATCACGTCATTAAGTTATTTGCTATAAGCTTTCAATACATAGTTACCTAGTCCTTATGACCATGAGATCATGTAAATCACTTATACCGGAAAGGTACTTTGATTACATCAAACGCCACTGCGTAAATGGGTGGTTATAAAGGTGGGATTAAGTATCCGGAAAGTATGAGTTGAGGCATATGGATCAATAGTGGGATTTGTCCATCCCGATGACGGATAGATATACTGGGCCCTCTCGGTGGAATGTCGTCTAATGTCTTGCAAGCATATGAATAAGTTCATAAGAGACCACATACCACGGTACGAGTAAAGAGTACTTGTCAGGAGACGAGGTTGAACAAGGTATAGTGTGATACCGATGATCAAACCTCGGACAAGTAAAATATCGCGTGACAAAGGGAATTGGTATCGTATGTGAATGGTTCATTCGATCACTAAAGTCATCGTTGAATATGTGGGAGCCATTATGGATCTCCAGATCCCGCTATTGGTTATTGGTCGGAGTGAGTACTCAACCATGTCCGCATAGTTCACGAACCGTAGGGTGACACACTTAAAGTTGGATGTTGAAATGGTAGTACTTGAATATGGAATGAAGTTGGAATATTTGTTCGGAGTCCCGGATGGGATCCCGGACATCACGAGGAGTTCCGGAATGGTCCGGAGAATAAGATTCATATATAGGATGTCATTTTATGTGAATAAAATGATGCGGAAGGTTCTATGGAAGGTTCTAGAAGGTTCTAGAAAAGTCCGGAAGAAACCACCAAGGAAGGTGGAGTCCACATGGGACTCCACCTCCATGGCCGGCCAACCCTAGTGGGGGAGGAGTCCCAAGTGGACTCCCCCTTAGGGGGCCGGCCCCCCCCCATGGAAGGTGGAATTCCCACCTCTAGTGGGAGGGAAAGTTTCCCACCATATGGAAGGTTTTGGTTTCGGGTCTTATTCGAAGACTTGGACACCAACACTTGGGATCCACCTATATAAACAAGGGCCAAGGGAGGGGGCCGGCCACCCCAAAGACCACAAGCTGGCCGCCCCCCATAGAGTGGCCGGCCACCCCCTCCCAAACCCTAGCTTTGCTCCTCCACTTCATATTGCCCGCATAGCTTAGCGAAGCTCCGCCGGACTTCTACACCGCCACCGACACCACGCCGTCGTGCTGTCGGATTCAAGAGGAGCTACTACTTCCGCTGCCCGCTGGAACGGGGAGGTGGACGTCGTCTTCATCAACAACCGAACGTGTGACCGAGTACGGAGGTGCTGCCCGTTCGTGGCGCCGGAACCGATCGTGATCAAGATCTTCTACGCGCTTTTGCAAGCGGCAAGTGATCGTCTACCGCAGCAATAAGAGCCTACTCTTATAGGCTTTGGAATCTCTTCAAGGGTTAGTCTTGATCATCCCCTCGTTGCTACCGTCTTCTAGATTGCATCTTGGCTTGGATTGCGTGTTCGCGATAGGAAAATTTTTGTTTTCTATGCAACGTTTTCCTACACTATTCCCCAAAGGGAGACACGACCCGTAGCTTCTGGATTGTTCAATATGTTTGACAAAGGAGCTTCATTGACCACTATTATCGGGTGCACCGAAAAGTAGTGTCGCAATTTTCTTGCTGTCGTGAATACTCCATACGCCAGTTTCGATATTGCGGGTACCGCTGTTTTGAAGGCGACAGTACTTCGCTGATGAAATATACTGGCCTCTGAACTCCATGAAGCTTTCCTTCTTCTTCTCTCTCGACTACTAGGGCTGTGCTGACCACCTGAGGTGTGGCTGCAATGTATAAGAGGAGAGGTTCTTTCTCTTTAGGCGCCACCAAGATTGGTGGTGTCGAAATTGTCCGCTTGAGGTTCTCGAAGGCCCTATCTGCTTTCGTTCCATTGAAATTTTTCCCCCTGTTTGATCAATGCGTAGAACGGCAATGCCTTTTCTCCTAGCCTGGCGACGAATCTGCTTAAAGCTGCGACTCGCCCCGTTAACTGTTGTATTTCTTTCAACTTTGTTGGCTTTCTCATAGTAACGATGGCCTGGATTTTTTCGGGATTAGCTTCAATCCCTCTTGCTGATACTAAGAAACCGAGAAGTTCTCCTGCAGGAACTCCAAAAGAGCACTTTGTCGGGTTCAGCTTGAGGCAGAACTTGTCGAGGTTGTCGAAGGTTTCCTTCAAATCTTCGATTAGAGTCGATCCCTTCTTTGAGGTTATCACGACATCGTCAATGTAGACTTGCACATTTTTTCCAATCTGTGTTGCTAGGCACTTCTGCATCATCCGCTGATATGTTGCTCCCGCGTTTTTCAAACCAAAGGGCATTGTTTTGTAGCAAAACACGTGATGGCGTGTAACTCACACGTTCGTTGGGAACCCCAAGAGGAAGGTATGATGCGCACAGTAGCAAGTTTTCCCTCAGAAAGAAACCAAGGTTTAATCGAACCAGTAGGAGCCAAGAAGCACGTTGAAGGTTGATGGTCGCGAAATGTGATGCGGCGCAACACCAGGGATTCCGGCGCCAACGCGGAACTGCACAACACAACCAAAGTACTTTGCCCCAACGAAACAGTGAGGTTGTCAATCTCACCGGCTTGTGTAACAAAGGATTAAACGTATCGAGTGGAAGATGTTTGCAAAGAAAACAGTAAAACAAGTAGATTGTATGCTATGTAAAGAATAGGACCGGGGTCCACAGTTCACTAGAGGTGTCTCTCCCATAAGATAAAAGCATGTTGGGTGAACAAATTACAGTCGGGCAATTGACAAATAGAGAAAGGCATAACAATGCATATACATGACATGATAAATATAGTGAGATTTAATCCGGGCATTACGACAAAGAACATAGACCGCCATCCAACTGCATCTATGCCTAAAAAGTCCACCTTCAGTTATCGTCCGAACCCCCTCCATTAAGTTGCAAAGCAACAGACAATTGCATTAAGTATGGTGCGTAATGTAATCAACAACTACATCCTTAGACATAGCATCAATGTTTTATCCCTAGTGGCAACAGCACATCACAACCTTAGAACCTTCTGTCACGATCCCAGGTGTCAATGAAGGCATGAACCCACTATCGAGCATAAATACCCCCTCTTGGAGTTAAGAGCAAAAACTTGGCCAGAGCCTCTACTAATAACGGAGAGCATGCAAGATCATAAACAACACATAAACAATAGATTGATAATCACCATAATCATAGTACTCTCTATCCATCGGATCCCGACAAACACAACATATAGTATTACAGATAGATGATCTTGATCATGTTAGGCAGCTCACAAGATCCAACAATGAAGCACAACAAGGAGAAGACGACCATCTAGCTACTGCTATGGACCCATGGTCCAGGGGTGAACTACTCACTCATCACTCCGGAGGCGATCATGGCGATGAAGAGTCCTCCGGGAGATGAATCCCCTCTCCGGCAGGGTGCCGGAGGCGATCCGAATCCCCCGAGATGGGACGCGGCGGCGGCGTCTCCGTAAGGTTTTCCGTATCGTGGCTCTCGGTGGGGGTTTCGCGACGGGAGCTTTAAGTAGGCGGAAGGTCAACGCGGGGGGCCACACGAGGGCCCAGGGGGCAGGGCGCGGCCAAGGGCTGGGCCGCGCCGGCCACCCCCTGGCTGCCTCGTGGCCCCACTTCGTTAGGTCTTCGGTCTTCTGGAAGCTTCGTGCAAAATAGGACCCCGGGCGAAAGTTTCGTCCAATTCCGAGAATATTTCTTTACTAGGATTTCTGAAACCAAAAACAGCAGAAAACAACAACTGGCTCTTCGGCATCTTGTTAATAGGTTCCAGAAAATGCATAAATATGACATATAATGTGCATAAAACATGTAGGTATCATCAATAAAGTAGCATGGAACATAAGAAATTATCGATACGTTGGAGACGTATCAGCATCCCCAAGCTTAGTTCTGCTCGTCCCGAGCAGGTAAAACGATAACAAAGATAATTTCTGAAGTGACATGCCATCATAATCTTGATCATACTATTTGTAAACATATGTAATGAATGCAGCGATCAAAGTAAAGGTAATGACATGAGTAAACAACTGAATCATATAGCAAAGACTTTTCATGAATAGTACTTCAAGACAAGCATCAATAAGTCTTGCATAAGAGTTAACTCATAAAGCAATAAATCAAAGTAAAGGTGTTGAAGCAACACATAAGAAGATTAAGTTTCAGCGGTTGCTTTCAACTTATAACATGTATATCTCATGGATATTGTCAACATAAAGTAATATAACAAGTGCAATATGCAAGTATGTAGGAATCAATGCACAGTTCACACAAGTGTTTGCTTCTTAAGGTGGAAGGAGATAGGTAAACTGACTCAACAATAAAAGTAAAAGAATGGTCCTTCGCAGAGGAAAGCATCGATTGCTGTATTTGTGCTAGAGCTTTTATTTTGAAAACATGAAACAATTTTGTCAACGGTAGTAATAAAGCATATGAGTTATGTAAATTATATCTTACAAGTTGCAAGTCTCACGCATAGTATACTAATAGTGCCCGCACCTTGTCCTACTTAACTTGGACTACCGGATCTTTGCATGCCATGTTTCAACCAAGTGTCACAAAGGGGTACCTCCATGCCGCCTGTACAAAGGTCCAAGGAGAATGCTCGCATTTCGGATTTCTCGCTTTTGATTATTCTCAACTTAGACATACATACCGGGACAACATGGACAATAGATAATGGACTCCTCTTAAATGCATAAGCATGTAGCAAAGTTATTATTCTCATATGAGATTGAGGATATATGTCCAAAACTGAAACTTCCACCATGGTTCATGGCTTTAGTTAGCGGCCCAATGTTCTTCTCTAACAATTTTGCATGCTCCAACCACTAAAATGATAGACCTTCAGACAAGACGGACATGCATAGCAACTCACATGATATTCAACAATAGTTGATGGCGTTCCCCAGAAACATGGTTATCGCACAACAAGCAACTTAATAAAATATAAAGTGCATAAGTACATATTCAATACTACGATAGTTTTTAAGGCTATTTTGTCCCATGAGCTATATATTGCAAAGGCGAATGATGGAATTTTAAAGGTAGCACTCAAGCAATTTACTTTGGAATGGCGGGTAAATACCATGTAGTAGGTAGGTATGGTGGACACAAATGGCATAGTGGTTGGCTCAAGGATTTTGGATGCATGAGAAGTATTCCCTCTCGATACAAGGTTTAGGCTAGCAAGGTTATTTGAAGCAAACTCAAGGATGAACAAGTGCAGCAAGACTCACATAAAAGACATATTGTAAACATTATAAGACTCTACACTGTCTTCCTTGTTGTTCAAAACTCAATACTAGATATTATCTAGACCTTAGAGAAACCAAATATGCAAATCAAATTTTAGCAAGCTCTATGTATTTCTTCATTAATGGGTGCAAAGCATATGATGCAAGAGCTTAAACATGAGCACAACAATTGCCAAGTATCACATTATCCAAGACATTTTTAGAATTACTACATGTAGCATTTTCCAATTCCAACCATATAACAAATTAACGAAGAAGAAACTTCGCCTTGAACATTATGAGTAAAGCCTAAGGACACATGTGTCCATATGCAACAGCGGAGCGTGTCTCTCTCCCACAAAGTGAATGCTAGGATCCATTTTATTCAAACAAAAACAAAAACGAAAACAAACCGACGCTCCAAGTAAAGAACACCAGATGTGACTGAATAAAAATATAGTTTCAGGGGAGGAACCTGATGATGTTGTCGATGAAGAAGGGGATGCCTTGGGCATCCCCAAGCTTAGACGCTTGAGTCTTCTTAAAATATGCAGGGATGAACCACGGGGGCATCCCCAAGCTTAGAGCTTTCACTCCTCTTGATCTTAGTATATCATTCTCCTCTCTTGACCCTTGAAAACTTCCTTCACACCAAACTTCAAGCAAACTCATTAGAGGGTTAGTGCATCATTAATAATTCACACATTCAGAGGTGACACAATCATTATTTTCACTTCTGGACATTGCATAATGCTACTGGACATTAGTGGATCAAAGAAATAAATCCAACATAGCAAAAGAGGCAATGCGAAATAAAAGGCAGAATCTGTCAAAAACAGAACAGTCTGTAAAGACGAATTTATAAATGGCACCAGACTTGCTCAAATGGAAAAACTCAAAACTAATGAAAGTTGCGTACATATCTGAGGATCACGCTCGTAAATTGGCAGATTTTTTCGAATTTTCTACAGAGAATTATGCCCAGATTCGTGACAGACAGCAATGCTGTTTCTGTGCAGCGATCCCAAATATAACATCAACTTTGACATAGAAACTTTACTTGGCACAAAAACATGATAAGGAGAGGTTGCTACAGTAGTAAACAACTTCCAAGACTCAATAAAACAAAAAATTGCTGTAGGTAAAAACATGGGTTGTCTCCCATAAGCGCTTTTCTTTAACGCCTTTCAGCTAGGCGCAGAAAGTGCAAATCAAGTAACATCGAGAGTAGAAGCATCAACATCATAGCTTGTTCTAATAATAGAATCAAAAGGCAACTTCATTCTCTTTCTAGGGAAGTGTTCCATACCTTTCTTGAGAGGAAATTGATATTTAATATTACCTTCCCTCATATCAATAACAGCACCAACAGTTCGAAGAAAAGGTCTTCCCAACACAATTGGACAAGATGCATTGCATTCGATATCCAAGACAACAAAATCAACGGGGACAAGGTTATTGTTAACCGTAATATGCACATTATCAATCCTCCCCAAAGGTTTCTTTTTAACATTATCGGCGAGATTAACATCCAAATAACAATTCTTCAATGGTGGCAAGTCAAGCATATCATAAATCTTTTTAGGCATAACAGAAATACTTGCACCAAGATCACATAAAGCATTACATTCAAAGTCATTGAATTTCATTTTAATGATGGGCTCCCAACCATCTTCTAACTTTCTAGGAATAGAAGTTTCAAGTTTTAGTTTCTCTTCTCTAGCTTTTATGAGAGCATTTGTAATATGTTTTGTAAAGGCTAAATTTATAGCACTAGCATTAGGACTTTTAGCAAGTTTTTGCAAGAACTTTATAACTTCAGAGATGTGGCAATCATCAAAATCTAAATCATTATGAGCTACAGCAATGGGATCATTATTCCCAAGGTTGGAAAAAATTTCAGCAGTTTTATCACAAGCAGTTTCAGCAGTTTTAGCAATTTCAGGCAGTTTTGTACGCTTTGCACTAGGAGTAGAAACATTGCCAACACCAATTATTTTACCATTGATAGTAGGAGGTGTAGCAACATGTGAGGAATTAGCATTACTAGTGGTGGTAATAGTCCAAACTTTAGCTACATTATTCTCTTTAGCTAGTTTTTCATTTTCTTCTCTATCCCACCTAGCACGCAACTCAGCCATTAATCTTATATTCTCATTAATTCTAACTTGGATGGCATTTGCTGTAGTAGTAATCTTATTATCAAGATCATTATTAGGCATAACTTTCAACTTTAAAAGATTAACATCAGAGGCAAGCCTATCAACTCTAGAAGCAATAGTATCAATTTTATCAAGCTTTTCCTCAACAGATTTGTTAAAAGCAGTTTGTGTACTAATAAATTCTTTAAGCATGGCTTCAAGACCAGAGGGTACATTCCTATTATTGTTGTAAGAATTCCCATAAGAATTACCATAACCATTACCATTAGCAGAAGGATATGGCCTATAGTTATTACCAGAGTTGTTCCTATAAGCATTGTTGTTGAAATTATTATTTTTAATGAAATTCACATCAACATTTTCTTCTTGAGCAACCAATGAAGCTAAAGGAACATTATTTGGATCAACATTAGATCTACCATTCACAAGCATAGACATAATCACATCAATCTTATCACTCAAGGAAGAGGTTTCCTCAACAGAATTTACCTTCTTACCTTGTGGAGCTCTTTCCGTGTGCCATTCAGAGTAATTTATCATCATATCATCAAGAAGTTTTGTAGCCGCCCCCAATGTGATGGACATAAAGGTACCTCCAGCAGCTGAATCCAATAAATTCCGCGAAGAAAAATTTAGTCCTGCATAGAAGGTTTGGATGATCATCCAAGTAGTCAGTCCATGGGTTGGGCAATTCTTTACCAAAGTTTTCATTCTCTCCCATGCTTGAGCAACATGTTCAGTATCAAATTGTTTAAAATTCATTATGCTACTTCTCAAAGAAATAATTTTAGCGGGAGGATAATATCTACCAATAAAAGCATCCTTGCATTTAGTCCATGAATCAATACTATTCTTAGGCAAAGATAGCAACCAATCTTTAGCTCTTCCTCTTAATGAGAAAGGAAACACTTTCAATTTAATAATATCACCATCTACATCTTTATACTTTTGCATTTCACAAAGTTCAACAAAATTATTGAGATGGGCAGCAGCATCATCAGAACTAGCACCAGAAAATTGTTCTCTCATGACTAGATTTAGTAAAGCAGGTTTAATTTCAAAGAATTCTGCTGTAGTAGCAGGTGGAGCAATAGGTGTGCATAGGAAATCATTATTATTTGCATTTGTGAAGTCACACAACTTAGTATTTTCAGGGTTGGCCATTTTAGCAACAGTAAATAAAGCAAACTAGATAAAGTAAATGCGAGTAACTAATTTTTTTGTGTTTTCGATATAGAGAGCAAGACAGTAAATAAAGTAAAACTAGCAACTAATTTTTTTGTATTTTAATTTAGTGCAGCAAACAAAGTAGTAAATAAAATAAAGCAAGACAAAAACAAAGTAAAGAGATTGAGAAGTGGAGACTCCCCTTGCAGCGTGTCTTGATCTCCCCGGCAACGGCGCCAAAAAGAGCTTGATGGCGTGTAACTCACACGTTCGTTGGGAACCCCAAGAGGAAGGTATGATGCGCACAGTAGCAAGTTTTCCCTCAGAAAGAAACCAAGGTTTAATCGAACCAGTAGGAGCCAAGAAGCACGTTGAAGGTTGATGGTCGCGAAATGTGATGCGGCGCAACACCAGGGATTCCGGCGCCAACGCGGAACCTGCACAACACAACCAAAGTACTTTGCCCCAACGAAACAGTGAGGTTGTCAATCTCACCGGCTTGTGTAACAAAGGATTAAACGTATCGAGTGGAAGATGTTTGCAAAGAAAACAGTAAAACAAGTAGATTGTATGCTATGTAAAGAATAGGACCGGGGTCCACAGTTCACTAGAGGTGTCTCTCCCATAAGATAAAAGCATGTTGGGTGAACAAATTACAGTCGGGCAATTGACAAATAGAGAAAGGCATAACAATGCATATACATGACATGATAAATATAGTGAGATTTAATCCGGGCATTACGACAAAGAACATAGACCGCCATCCAACTGCATCTATGCCTAAAAAGTCCACCTTCAGGTTATCGTCCGAACCCCCTCCAGTATTAAGTTGCAAAGCAACAGACAATTGCATTAAGTATGGTGCGTAATGTAATCAACAACTACATCCTTAGACATAGCATCAATGTTTTATCCCTAGTGGCAACAGCACATCACAACCTTAGAACCTTCTGTCACGATCCCAGGTGTCAATGAAGGCATGAACCCACTATCGAGCATAAATACCCCCTCTTGGAGTTAAGAGCAAAAACTTGGCCAGAGCCTCTACTAATAACGGAGAGCATGCAAGATCATAAACAACACATAAACAATAGATTGATAATCACCATAATCATAGTACTCTCTATCCATCGGATCCCGACAAACACAACATATAGTATTACAGATAGATGATCTTGATCATGTTAGGCAGCTCACAAGATCCAACAATGAAGCACAACAAGGAGAAGACGACCATCTAGCTACTGCTATGGACCCATGGTCCAGGGGTGAACTACTCACTCATCACTCCGGAGGCGATCATGGCGATGAAGAGTCCTCCCGGAGATGAATCCCCTCTCCGGGTGCCGGAGGCGATCTCCGAATCCCCCGAGATGGGATTCGCGGCGGCGTCTCTGTAAGGTTTTCCGTATCGTGGCTCTCGGACGGGGGTTTCGCGACGGGAGCTTTAAGTAGGCGGAAGGTCAACGCGGGGGCCACACGAGGCCCAGGGGCCGCGCGGCCAAGGGCGGGCCGCGCCGGCCACCCCCCTGGCTGCCTCGTGGCCCCACTTCGTTAGGTCTTCGGTCTTCTGGAAGCTTCGTGCAAAAATAGGACCCCGGGCGAAAGTTTCGTCCAATTCCGAGAATATTTCTTTACTAGGATTTCTGAAACCAAAAACAAACAGCAACTGGCTCTTCGGCATCTTGTTAATAGGTTAGTTCCAGAAAATGCATAAATATGACATATAATGTGCATAAAACATGTAGGTATCATCAATAAAGTAGCATGGAACATAAGAAATTATCGATACGTTGGAGACGTATCAACACGCCGTAAGGTGTTATGAACGCTGTCTTGGCTTCATCTTCTTCTTTTAATCTGATCTGGTTATAACCAGAGTATGCGTCCAAAAAGGAAAGACGTTCGCATCCTGCCGTGGAGTCGATGATTTGATCGATCCTTGGGAGGGGAAAGTGATCCTTAGGACAATGTTTATTGACACACGTAAAGTCGACACACATGCGAAGGACTTTGGTGTGTTTCTTCGGCACCATCACTGGGTTAGATACCCACGTGGCTTATGTAGATATTTCTTTGATGAAACCAGCATCTTTGAGTCGATCTATTTCTGATAACATAGCTTTGCGGTTGGGTTCCGAGAAACGCCGCAAAGGTTGCTTGATTGGTCTTGCGAGAGGATCCAAATTGAGGTGGTGCTCGGCAAGTTCCCTGGGTACTCCTGGCATGTCAGCTGGACACCATGCGAAGATTTTCCAGTGCTCACGGAGGAACTCGACGAGCGCGCTTTCCTATGCGACATCCATGTTTGCTGCAATGGACGTCGTTTTCTTTGAGTCTGTCGGGTGGATCTGTACCTCTTTTGAATCCTTGGTTGTGTTGAAGGTTGGCTCCTTAGAAGATCTCCCTACCTCTGGCAGCACATCATAATCAGTGAACCTTGGCGCCGCATATTCTGCTTGCATCCCGAAAGTTTCTGACAGTCGATGAAAATCCTTGTCGCATTTATCGATAACGCGAAACTTCCCTTGATTGTAATGGGTCCCTTGGGTCCGGCAATCTCCACAATAGATACATATAATGTGGTACCGCCATAAACCTGGCGTATGCTGGTCGTCCCAACAAAGCGTGATATTGAGACGGGAAATCCACCACTTCGAACTCCAAATTCTCTATCCTGTAGTTTTCTCGGGTTCCAAACTGAACGTCGAGGTTGATCTTGCCCAATGGGTAACTTGGCTTCTCTGGTGTAATCCCATGGAAACGTGTGTCAGTTGGTTTCAAGTTTGCCAGGGATATGTTCATCTTCCTCAATGTATCTGCATACATAAGGTTTAAGCTGCTGCCGCCATCTATGAAAACTCTCGACACGTCAAAACCAGCGATTACTGCGGGTAAGATGAGTGCTGATTGTCCTGGTCGAGGAACTTGCTGCGGATGGTCCGCGATTGTGAAGCCAATGTCTTGCCCCGACCAATTTAAGTACTCGATTGGTGGAGGCATCTTCTCTGCCATGAACACTTGTCGTGAGATTACCTTCTGCGCCCTGTTGGATGGCCTAGCTTTCTGAATCATCGAGACCGCACCATTGGAGTTAGGATCAACATATGGAGGTGGGTGTGGTGCTGCCGCTATTCTGAGCTGGTGCCGATTTTCGTCCGTGATTGCGGGAGGAGGTGGAAGATGGATCTCGCTCCTTGGCCCCTGGGGGTTTCTGTTCATGGCTTGGGCATTTGCAATTCCTGCGGCTCGCAACATTGCCTGAAAATTTTGGCAGTCTTTCTGGAGATGTCCTGACTGCCTCTTTCCATTGTTGTCGAGATAAAAGTGCATTTGACACGGACCGTTCATCATCTCCTCGGGGGACACATAAGGTCTTTGAAACCTTGGTCCACTGTTTTGCCTGTTGCCGCGAGAATCACCTCTATTGTCACCTTGTTGCTCATTACTCCTTTGATAGTCATCTCGACTATTCCCTCCAGGATTTCCTCGAAAGCCAGCCGATATATGGCCAGGAGCGTCGTTGTTGTAGAACTGGCGAGAAAATCGTCTTCTATTTTGATAATTTCGACCACGATCCTCTTCTGGCGATCTGTGTCGCTTGTTGTATATTGCGTCTTCTCCATCTGCCCACTTATTAGCTATCTCCATTAGTGCTGATATGGTTTTAGGGTTAGTTCTCCCTAAGTCCTCGACGAAATCTCCTCGCCGAATTCCTGCCACGAACGCATCTATTGCTCTCTCGTCAGATATATCTTCTACCGAGTTTTTTATAATGTTCCACCGCTGTATATATTTTCTCATCGATGTTTCTGTCGACAGCCCTCAGCTCTTCTAACGACGCAGGTTTCTTGCAGGTGGATCGGAAGTTTCTCACGAAGATATCCAAATTATCCCAGCTGTCGATGGAGCCTGGGGGGAGTTTCTTTATCCAAGATCTTGCAGCACCACTCAAATGAACTTGGATACTTTGCATAGCTGTTGCTCTGGTTCCTCCTACCAGCTTCACCATCTCGAGATAATCTACAAGCCAATCTTCGGGATCTGCAGGCCGTCGAATTTCTTGAAATTCTCGGGTAACTTGAACCCTTTTGGGACTCGAGTCTTTCGAACTCTTCTCGTAAAGCACGGGAGTCCACACATATCTTCGTCGGCAACTTCTGGTGAGTGCTGACGTTCCCTTCTTTCTTGTCGCGCTCTATCCACCCTTACTTGAACTGCTGTGTCTCTTGCTCCACTTGTTCTGGTGGATCTTGGACCGTTGTAGCGGGTCGTGGACTATTTTGCCTAGGATTTCCTTCGGGAGGCGTGGCTGCAAACGCTGTTCCCATAACTCCTACTCCAGCCATTGCCATATTGAACAATGGTTCTCTCGGGTCCCCAGGAGGTGGTCTGGACGCGAGGATGTAAGCTTGCGTTGCCATGTAACCTGCTTCTGGCGTTTTCGGGATGATATTTCCCCTTGTATCAATCGACATGAAAGACATGTCGAGATTTTGAATTATATCTCCTCTCTCTGCTTCATTTTGCAGCCGGGATCTCGCTCTCCTTCGAGCCTCTCTATGGCTATCTCCCGAAGTTTCTCGACTGACTAAGCTCGACGCCTGCTGGACGCGGAAGCTGCCTCTTCTCCTATTCGGAGATGCTTTCTGTTTTTCCAGCTCTCTACTTATCCGAGCAAGTCTATATTGATATGCTTGTAGTTCTTGTACAGTAGCAGTGGTGGTCATTGGTTCTGAACCATCCATGGCTCTTGCAGCCCTATCCCACGCTGCTTGCGGGAGTTGGACTTTTGCGCGAGTTGAAGACCCGCATATTTAGTGCCTAAACCTGTTCTGAGATCAGCGGGATCGACGTATGGATTTCCCAAATCGTCGAAAGCCTGACGTTTCTGGTTCTGATCGGCCTGCTCTTCTATCGCACAGATTTGATGATATTTTGTGTATTGATTTTTGTCGATTGGTGACACCATCATATAGAGTGGTGAAGACCTTTCCGATGGCGACAGATTTGTCGATGAAGTTGAAGCTGTCGACGCTGTCGGAATCGCTGCTTATAAAGGAGTCCGCAGACGACTCGAAGGATGTGTTGCTAAAGATCTTGGCGAGCTTTCCGCTTGCCTTGGTGTCGACGAAAACTCCTCGTCACTCGACGAAAAATTAGAATCGACCGCTGAAAATTCCGACGAGATCGGACTTCAAGATGGTAGGATCCTTCCTTGTTGACGCCAAATCGGAATTCTCCGAACGTCATGACGATGGGCTCCTCCAGATAGGCACATGCATCCATACGGGAGGGCGGGTGAGGAATAAAATCGACTAGATCAGTTTTTCCTTGTTACCTCGATCCATCGCATTGCTCGGCACTGACGAGGTCGACGATCTTGAACGTGCCATCGAGATCAGCTCCTTGCAACCTCTAATCCCCACAGACGGCGCCAATTGACAAAGGATTAATTTGTCAATGCCTACAGATTGTAGACTAGGGTTTTGCTAGAAGTAGAGGGCAAGTAGATCTCGAAGGTTCAGGCGAAAAGTACTCGATGATTATGAAAACTAGGGTTATGTTGACAAGGATTCGAATTCTTTGTCCCTCGACTCCCCCTTATATAGGAGGCGGAGCCGAGGGTTTCGTAGTACACAAGTTACAGAGTTCGGGAGGGTTTCGTACCCAACCCGTTAGATTACAAATCTCCATCTTTCCTAATACAAACTATCTTTCTTAACACTAAATGGGCTTCCAAGTCTTCTTATTCTTCGAGTCCTGGGCTTTGAGTAAACCCCGGGTACCATCTTTGGCAGGCCCATTGGGGATGCCTATGTCAGATAGGTAAACTGACTCAACAATAAAAGTAAAAGAAAGGTCCTTCAAAGAGGAAAACATCGATTGCTATATTTGTGCTAGAGCTTTTATTTTGAAAACATGAAACAATTTTGTCAACGGTAGTAATAAAGCATATGAGTTATGTAAATTATATCTTACAAGTTGCAAGCCTCATGCATAGTATACTAATAGTGCCCGCACCTTGTCCTACTTAGCTTGGACTACCGGATCTTCGCAATGCACATGTTTCAACCAAGTGTCACAAAGGGGTACCTCCATGCCGCCTGTACAAAGGTCTAAGGAGAAAGCTCGCATTTTGGATTTCTCGCTTTTGATTATTCTCAACTTAGACATCCATACCGGGACAACATGGACAACAGATAATGGACTCCTCTTTAATGCATAAGCATGTAGCAACAATTATTATTCTCATATGAGATTGATGATATATGTCCAAACTGAAACTTCCACCATGATTCATGGCTTTAGTTAGCGGCCCAATGTTCTTCTCTAACAATATGCATGCTCCAACCATTAAGGTGGTAGATCCCTCTTACTTCAGACAAGACGGACATGCATAGCAACTCACATGATATTCAACAAAGAGTAGTTGATGGCGTCCCCAGAAGCATGGTTATCGCGCAACAAGCAACTTAATAAGAGATAAAGTGCATAAGTACATATTCAATACTACGATAGTTTTTAAAGCTATTTTGTCCCATGAGCTATATATTGCAAAGGCGAATAATGGAATTTTAAAGGTAGCACTCAAGCAATTTACTTTGGAATGGCGGAGAAATACCATGTAGTAGGTAGGTATGGTGGACACAAATGGCATAGTGGTTGGCTCAAGGATTTTGGATGCATGAGAAGTATTCCCTCTCGATACAAGGTTTAGGCTAGCAAGGTTATTTGAAGCAAACTCAAGGATGAACCGGTGCAGCAAAACTCACATAAAAGACATATTGTAAACATTATAAGACTCTACACCGTCTTCCTTGTTGTTCAAAACTCAATACTAGATATTATCTAGACCTTAGAGAGACCAAATATGCAAACCAAATTTTAGCAAGCTCTATGTATTTCTTCATTAATGGGTGCAAAGTATATGATGCAAGAGCTTAAACATGAGCACAACAATTGCCAAGTATCACATTATCCAAAACATTTTAGAATTACTACATGTAGCATTTTCCAATTCCAACCATATAACAATTTAACGAAGAAGAAACTTCGCCATGAATATTATGAGTAAAGCCTAAGGACATATTTGTCCATATGCAACAGCGGAGCGTGTCTCTCTCCCACAAAGTGAATGCTAAGATCCATTTTATTCAAACAAAAACAAAAACAAAACAAACCGACGCTCCAAGCAAAGTACATAAGATGTGACTGAATAAAAATATAGTTCCAGGGGAGGAACCTGATGATGTTGTTGATGAAGAAGGGGATGCCTTGGGCATCCCCAAGCTTAGACGCTGAGTCTTCTTAAAATATGCAGGGGTGGACCACGGGGCATCCCAAGCTTAGAGCTTTCACTCCTCTTGATCATAATATATCATACTCCTCTCTTGACCCTTGAAAACTTCCTTCACACCAAACTTCAAGCAAACTCATTAGAGGGTTAGTGCACAATTAATAATTCACATATTCAGAGGTGACACAATCATTATTTACACTTCTGGACATTGCATAAAGCTACTGGACGTTAATGGATCAAAGAAATTCATCCAACATAGCAAATACGGCAATGCGAAATAAAAGGCAGAATCTGTCAAACAGAACAGCTCGTAAAGACGAATTTTAAAATGGCACCAGACTTGCTCAAATGGAAAAACTCAAAACTAATGAAAGTTGCGTACATATCTGAGGATCACGCTCGTAAATTGGCAGATTTTTCGAATTTTCTACAGAGACTTGTGCCCAGATTCGTGACAGACAGCAATGCTGTTTCTGCGCAGCGATCCCAAATATAACATCAACTTTAACATAGAAACTTTACTTGGCACAAAAACATGATAAGGAGAGGTTGCTACAGTAGTAAACAACTTCCAAGACTCAAATATAAAACAAAGTACTGTAGTAAAAACATGGGTTGTCTCCCATAAGCGCTTTTTTAAACGCCTTTCAGCTAGACGCAGAAAGTGCAAATCAAGTATTATCAAGTGATGAAACATCGACATTACCTTGGGCTTTACCCTTACCTTTGTTTTCATCTTTCTTACTCTTTGGCTTAGGGAATATATGGCTACACCCAGGTGTAGAGGTGAATTTTAAGGTGCCTTCTCTCACGTCTATGACTGCTCCCAATAGTTTCAGCAGGGATCTTCCGAGTGTGATTTGTCCTGTTCCTGCGCATTCAATGACAAGGTAATCAATGGATATTGTTCTCCCAAGAATGGTTGTATGCACACCCGCAGCTATCCCTTTAGGAATTATAACAGAGTTATCAATAAGAGTTATTCCTTCTCCCCCTTCAGCGAATTCCCAAAGTTTCAATGATTTATGAATACTCTTAGGCATTAGGCAAAATTCAGTCATAATATCACAATTAGCACGACGAGTTTGGTTACCTATGACAATTTTAATAGTAGGATCCCACAATGAAGGTTCAGAGTTCACTAAAACTTGATCAAGACGGTTACGAATATATCCATAATTTTCATTTAGGCGAGATGCACTTGTTTCAAGAGTGTTTAATCTATTATAAATGCTAATAAGGGCTGAATCAAAGTTATTAGCTGAATCATGTGATGCAACCAACTTCTTTATGGCATTAAAAGCTTGATCCCCATTACAATGAAGGAAATCTCCTCCCACTAGAGCATCCAAGGCATATCTATAGCGAATCATAAGACCAAAATAAAAATTACTAAGGAGCAAACTTAGAGTCATTTGAGGTTCAGTTCTACGATAAGAAGTAAAAATCCTGGACCAAGCATCTTTAAAACTTTCCTCATCCCCTTGTTTAAAAGTAAAAACTAATTCCTCAGGTGAAGAAGTAACAAGTACAGAACTAGACATGATAACAAAAGTAAACTAAATGCAAGTAACTAATTTTTTTGTGTTTTTGATATAGAGAGCAAGACAGTAAATAAAGTTAAACTAGCAACTAATTTTTGTGTGTTTTGTTTAGGTGCAGCAAACAAAGTAGTAAATAAAATAAAGCAAGACAAAAACAAAGTAAAGAGATTGAGAAGTGGAGACTCCCCTTGCAGCGTGTCTTGATCTCCCCGGCAACGGCGCCAAAAGAGCTTGATGGCGTGTAACTCACACGTTCGTTGGGAACCCCAAGAGGAAGGTATGATGCGAACAGCAGCAAGTTTTCCCTCAGAAAGAAAACCAAGGTTTATCGAACCAGGAGGAGCCAAGAAGCACGTTGAAGGTTGATGGTGGCGAAATGTGATGCGGCGCAACACCAGGGATTCCGGCGCCAACGTGGAACCTGCACAACACAACCAAAGTACTTTGCCCCAACGAAACAGTGAGGTTGTCAATCTCACCGGCTTGCTGTAACAAAGGATTAACCGTATTGTGTGGAAGATGATTGTTTGCAAGAAAAACAGTAAAACAAGTATTGCAGTAGATTGTATGCGATGTAAAGAATAGGACCGGGGTCCACAGTTCACTAGAGGTGTCTAAAAAGTCCACCTTCAGGTTATCATCCGAACCCCTTTCAGTATTAAGTTGCAAAGCAACAGACAATTGCATTAAGTATCGTGCTTAATGTAATCGACAACTACATCCTTAGACATAGAATCAATGTTTTATCCCTAGTGGCAACAACACATCACAACCTTAGAACTTTCTGTCACTGTCCCAGGTGTCAATGAAGGCATGAACCCACTATCGAGCATAAGTACTCCCTCTTGGAGTTAAGAGTGAAAACTTGGCCAGAGCCTCTACTAATAACGGAGAGCATGAAAGATCATAAACAACACATAAACAATAGATTGATAATCACCATAACATAGTATTCTCTATTCATCGGATCCCGACAAACACAACATATAGAATTACAGATAGATGATCTTGATCATGTTAGGCAGCTCACAAGATCCAACAATGAAGCACAATTAGGAGAAGACGACCATCTAGCTACTGCTATGGACCCATAGTCCAGGGGTGAACTACTCACTCATCACTCCGAAGGCGATCATGGCGATGAAGAGTCCTCCGGAGATGAATCCCCTCTCCGGCAGGGTGCCGAGGCGATCTCCTGAATCCCCGAGATGGGATTCGCGGCGGCGCGTCTCGGAAGGTTTTCCGTATCGTGGCTCTCGCACCGGGGGTTTCGCGACGGAGGCTTTAAGTAGGCGAAAGGGTAGGTCAAGGGCGCACGAGGGCCCCACACACGGGCGGCGCGGCCCAGCCGCGCGGCCCTGGTGTGGCGGTGCCTCGTCGCCCACTTCGTTATCCTTTCGGTCTTCGGAAGCTTCGTGCAAAAATAGGACCCTGGGCGTTGATTTCGTCCAATTCCGAGAATATTTCCTTACTAGGATTTCTGAAACCAAAAACAGCAGAAACAAGAACTGGCTCTTCGACATCTTGTTAATAGGTTAGGTCCAGAAAATGCGTAAATACGACATATAATGTGCATAAAACATGTAGATATCATCAATAATGTAGCATGGAACATAAGAAATTATCGATACGTTGGAGACGTATCATTGGGGCAAAGTATTTTGGGTTAGTGCTCCCCGCTAAAAGTCAGCTAGCAACACCTTCAGAAGTCATTTCTTTCTCCTACTGGTTGATTCAACATTGGTTTCTTACTGAGGGAAAACTTGCTACTGTGCTCATTGTACCTTCCTCTTGGGGTTCCCCAACGGTGTGCTCTGCACTCACCAAGGCTATTTTCTGGCGCCGTTTCCGGGGAGAAAGAGAATTTCTACAAGGAGAGTCTCTCATCTCCAATCTCTTTACTTTGTTATTATTTTGCTTAGTTTATTTTACTTTGTCTTGTTTGCTTCATTATATCAAAAACACAAAAAAAAATAGTTTCTATTATAGTTTTTATTTCTGTTGCTCTGTTTTAATCTTGCTAAAATGGGTACTTCTAAGAACACTAAGTTGTGTGACTTTACTAGCACAAAAAACAATGATTTTATTTGTACACCTATTGCTCCACCTGCTCCTGAAGCAACCTTTTAAATTAAACCTGCTTTGTTAAATCTAGTTATGAAAGAGCAATTCTCTGGTGTTAGTACTGATGATGTTGCTTCTCACCTTAATACTTTTGTTGAACTTTGTGAGATGCAAAAGTATAAGGATGTAGATGGTGACATTATTAAACTGAAATTGTTTCCTTTCTCTTTGAGAGGGAGAGCTAAAGATTGGTTGCTATCTTTGCCTAGAAATAGTATTGATTTTTGGGTTAAACGCAAAGATGCTTTCATTGGAAAATATTATCCTCCTGGTAAGATTATATCCTTGAGAAGTGACATAATGAAATTTAGACAATTTGATGATGAACATGTTGCATAAGCTTGGTAAAGAATGAAATCTTTGGTAAAGAATTGTCCCACTCATGGACTGACTACTTGGATGATCATCCAAACTTTTTATACAGGACTGAATTTTTTTTCAAGAAACCTTCTGGATTCAGCTGCTGGAGGTACCTTTATGTCCATTACTTTGGGGCTGCAACAAAACTCCTTGATGATATGATGATAAATTATTCTGAATGGCACACCGAGAGGGCTCCACAAGGTAAGAAGGTAAATACTGTTGAACAAACCTCCTCCTTGAATGATAAGATTGATACAATTATATATATGCTTGTTAATGGTAAAGCTCATGTTCATCTGAATAATATTCCTTTAGCTTCTTTGGTTGCTCAAGAAGAGCATGTTGATGTGAACTTCATTAAAAGCAATAATTTTAACAACAATGCTTATAGGAATAGTTTTGGTAGTAACAATTATAGGCCATATCCTTCTAATAATGGTAATGGTTATGGTAATTCCTATAGCAACAATAGAAGTGCACCCTCTGATCTTGAAGTCATGCTTAAGGACTTTATTAGTAAACAAACTGCTTTTAATAAATTTGTTTAGGAAAAGTTCGGCAAAATTGATGTTCTTGCTTCTAAAGTTGATAGCCTTGCTCTTGATCTTGAACTTCTTAAATTAAAGGTTATGCCTCGTGATGTTAAAGAAAGCAAAACTTTGAATGCCATTCAAGTTAGAATTGATGACAATGTTAGGATGTTGGCGGAATTGCATGCTAGGTGGGAAAGAGAAGTTGAAATTGCTACAAATAATAATTTGACTAAAATTTGTACCATTACCACTGATGAGCGTAGATTGCACACCGTTGGGGAACCCCAAGAGGAAGGTATGATGAGCACAACAACAAGTATTCGCTCAGTAAGAAACCAAGGTTTAATCGACCAGTAGGAGAAAGGCCTGACTTCTGAAGGTGTTGCTAGCCGACTATGGCGGACGCACCACGGCAACAATGTGGAACCTGCACACAACACCCCTAAGCGCGGCTAGGGCCTGGGCCGCGCCTAGGTGTAAGGGTATTTTACCCTTATCCATTATTTTGGTAACTATGACACCGTGCTAGAGTATTTGGTCTAATACATGTCTACAAAGATGATTCCCAGGTATTAGCCAAAGAGGTATAATGGTGTGATAATGGAACAAGAAGGCAATGGGAGACCCCCCATTTCGACGAAAAATCAACAAGGGTGTTTCTGTCCTCGGCCAGTCTGTGGCCCGGTCAGACCGGCCCTGGCACTGGCCAGCCCGGCGCCGACCGGCCCCCCGACTGGTGGCAACCGGATGGAGTCCAGTAAGCTCGGGAGCTCGGCCGGTCAGGGTCCGGTCGCCAACCCGGTTTGGACCGGCTGGTCTGGTCGTGGGCCCGGTCGGACCGGGCGGAGGACCGCGCGCCCCGGCGCTCAAGCGGCCACTGCACTCGACGATATTCTTCGGGACAACTCCTCGTCCGGTCAAGACCAAGCCCCAGCTCCGGTTTGGACCGACCGGTCCGGTCCCTGGCCCGGTCTGATCGGACCCTGCGCCGGACTGCCCGATCCCTGGCCCGGCTGACCGGCTGCTCGAGAAAACTGCTGATGTGGCAAGTCATCAACGGCCATATTTCAAGTGACACTATAAATACCCCTTCTCCTACCTCTGAAGGGGTAGGCACTACACTACGAGCTGTTCTTGAGCTCTCTCTCACATACTCCATTGCTAGAAACACCAAAAGCCTCTGATCTCCCTCCTCCTCCACCCAAACTCAAATTCCTCCGGGGAAAAGATAGAGGAGGGCCCGATCTACTGCTCTACCAAGCCAAATCTCATTCCCCCTTGTATTCATCAAGAAACTTGCTCTCTAGGGTTCCTTGGAAACCCTAGGAGGGCAAGAGTGGTCTGGAAGCATCCGGGTTGTGGATTTGCTCCTGACAAGATTGTGAAGGTTTGGAGGCTACCTCAAAGTCTACCACAAGTGAGCGAGCTATTCCTTCGTGGGATAGGCTCCGGAGAATAGGGTGAGCCTTCGTGGCGTGGGGAATCCTTCGTGGGACCTCCACCCTCCAAACGTGACGTACCTTCTTGCGAAGGAAGGGAACACAGGAATAAACCCTCGTCTCCACGTGCTATCGGTTATCTCTAACCGAACTCCTTACTTGTGATATAATTGTCTGTGAGAGCCTTCGTCCTTGAGTTACTTGTATTGTCATATAGGTTGTCTCACCTAGTTTGCATTAGGCTCATCTTTATATTCCACAAAGCCTAATATTGCAAAGAAAGAATTAAAATGTGTAGAAACCTATTCACCCCCCCCTCTAAGTTTACCATCTCTGATCTTTCAATTGGTATCAGAGCCTGGACTCTTTTTAAGGGCTTCACAGCCTTAAGAGTGAGATGGATAAACTATTCGAGGGTTTGGATGAAGACTCTAACCTTTCGGTTAGGGAGATGAAATCCAGACTCTTGGCATATGATGCCGAGAAAAAGAAGAAGGAGGATGAACTACAAAGCCAAATGGCAGAAATGACTGCCATGCTTAAAAACCTAACTAGTGGGGCTCCTAGCGGGGCTTCAGCCTCTTAGGAAAGCTTCCATGAAGTCAACCATGACTATCCCAAAAACACTTCACCCATGCCTCATATAAACCATAGTGGGAATGTTCCCCATTTTGATGGAACTCACTTTCCTTTTTGGAAATCTGTTATGGAATCTCATATTCGTAGCTGCAGTGTGGAGTTGTGGGAGATTATTGTTGATGGATACCGGAAGCCAACAAATCCCGCTCGGTTGACCTCCACCGAATTCTAAAACCGTCAACTCAATGCCTCCGCACGTGACAAGATTAGGAGTGGTATCAACCGCAAGCTCCTTGATCAAGCCAATGACATTGACTCTGCTAAAGAGTTGTGGGATCGGATCGTAGTACTCCAAGAGGGAACCGGTCTGATCCAATCAGCTCTTTATGAGTCTGCAAAGCAAGAGGCCACTATGTTCATGATTAGAGAAGGAGAATCTGTGGCCGATGCCTATGGAAGGGTAGGTGCTCTTAGAGTGAGGGTGAAGGGACTTGGATGTGAAAAGTACAACGATGGCTTTGAGATGAATGAACATTTCATAAAGTCCAAGGTCATTGCCATGATTGCAGTCAAGCAAAAGGACACCAACCTTGCACTCAACTTGCAACTCATTACCAAGAGTGCTGATCTGAACGCCGATGATCTAGTCTCCTATGTGGCAGCAAATGAGAACACGGCCAAGACAGGAGAAAGGCTCATGGCGATGAACCGTGTTGATGATGCCTCACACAACCTTGCCCTAAAGGCTAGAGCTGACCATGAAAGAGAAGAAGTCTATGAAATTGAAGAAGATGAAGAAATGACTTCAACAAGTGACATCGCTACAGATTTTGCCTTCTTTGCCAAGAAGTACAAGGCAAAGTTTCCAATGCTCCTCAATGAGAAGAAGAAGAGAACCTGCTACAACTGTGATGAAGATGCTCACTTTGCAAACGAGTGCCCTTATGAGAAAAGGGTAGACAAGTCAAAGTTTGTCAAAGGGGTTAAGCCGAGATTGAAGCCAAACCCAATCAACGATCGATACAAGAAGAACAAGGGAAGAGCCTTTGTTGGAGCTGAGTACATTTCCGATGAAGAAAAGAGGAAGATGAGGAGAAGGAGGCCGGAGTGGCTGGTTTGGCTTTCTCCAAGCCCGGATCACTCTTCACATATGACTACTCCAAGGATTACTCCGCGGATAATGATGTTGGTTCTTCCTTCATGGCAAGAACGACTCGAGATGATGACTCCAATGATTCTTTCTCCTCTACGATCGTTGGCTCTTGTCTAATGGCAAGAGAAACAAAGGTAATGGAATCACCACCTTCTCTATCTAGTGTCCTTGATGATGAAACTGAAAATCAAGAAGAATTAGCTATGCTTAAGGAACTTTACAAAGTTAGATGCACTCTTCAGGTGAAGCTCTTGTCAAGTTTGATTTCTTTATGGACTCCCTCAAAGAAAAGGATGAGTCCATTGAGGAATTAGAATATCAATTGAATGATAAAGAATGGAGATTCAATCTCCTAAGACAAGAGCTAAAAACCGAAAGGTGCATATCTCAAGGCCTTAAGCAACAAATTGAAACTTTTGAACTAGATAAAGTTAAGGATCGTGAAGCTGGACAAGGAGCTGGACATGAAGATATCTCATGGACGCGCGAGGGAGGAGCGGGAGGAATGTGCGAGAGGAGAAGACGACGTCCAGGCCGGTCCAGCACCCGGTCGACCGGCCCCAGACCGCCCCCGGCCCTCGCCGGCTGACGGTCGCCAACCCGCCAACCGAGGGAACGCATCGCACGGCAAACCGGAAAGTTGCGGTTTCCGCTGCCGCCGGTTGACCGGACCACGACCGGACCGCCGGTCCACCCGGTTGACCGGATTCCAGACCGGACCAGTCCGAGTCTGCCTCGACCAGATCTATTCTAGGTCGGTTTTACTTGTATTTTTCGACCAGAACTCGTCCAGGACGCCTATATAAGTGCCTTGGACGACCCCCTAGCTGCTTCAGACCATGTTTAAGATTGATGCGCGTAAATGTACATGTCCGTTGGGAACCCCAAGAGGAAGGTATGATGCGCACAGTGGCAAGTTTTCCCTCAGAAAGAAACCAATGTTTAATCGAACCAGGAGGAGCCAAGAAGCACGTTGAAGGTTGATGGTGGCGAAATGTGATGCGGCGCAACAACAGGGATTCCGGCGCCAACGTGGAACCTGCGCAACACAACCAAAGTACTTTGCCCCAACGAAATAGTGAGGTTGTCAATCTCACCGGCTTGCTGTAACAAAGGATTAACCGTATTGTGTGGAAGATGATTGTTTGCAAGAAAACAGTAAAACAATTGCAAGAGATTGTATGCGATGTAAAGGATAGGACCGGGGTCCACATCACTAGAGGTGTCTCTCCCATAAGATAAAAGCATGTTGGGTGAACAAATTACACGGGCAATTGACAAAATAGAGAAGGGCATAACAATGCATATACATGATATGATAAATATAGTGAGATTTAATTGGGCATTACGACAAAGTACATAGACCGCCATCCAACCGCATCTATGCCTAAAAAGTCCACCTTCAGGTTATCATCCGAACCCCTTTCATTATTAAGCAGACAATTTCATTAAGTATGGTGCGTAATGTAATCGACAACTACATCCTTAGACATAGAATCAATGTTTTATCCCTAGTGGCAACAGCACATCACAACCTTAGAACTTTCTGTCACTGTCCCAGGTGTCAATGAAGGCATGAACCCACTATCGAGCATAAATCTTGGAGTTAAGAGTAAAAACTTTGGCCTCTACTAATAACGGAGAGCATGCAAGATCATAAACAACACATAAACAATAGATTGATAATCACCATAACATAGTATTCTCTATCCATCGGATCCCGACAAACACAACATATAGTATTACAGATAGATGATCTTGATCATGTTAGGCAGCTCACAAGATCCAACAATGAAGCACAATTAGAAGAAGATGACCATCTAGCTACTGCTATGGACCCATAGTCCAGGGGTGAACTACTCACTCATCACTCCGGAGGCGATCATGGCGATGAAGAGTCCTCCGGGAGATGAATCCCTCCCAGGTGCCGGATGCGATCTCTGAATCCCCGAGATGGGATTCGCGGCGGCGGCGTCTCCGGAAGGTTTTCCGTATCGTGGCTCTTCGGGGGTTTCGCGACGGAGGCTATTTGTAGGCGAAAGGGCAGCCTCGGAAGGGGTCCGTGGGGCCGACACTAGGCGGCGCGGCCAGGGCTGGGCCGCGCCGCCACCATGTGTGGGCCCCACGTGGCTCCTCTCTGAGCTCTCGGGTGTTCTGGATGCTTCCGGGCAAAATAGGAACCTGGGCGTTGATTTCGTCCAATTCCGAGAATATTTCCTTACTAGGATTTCTGAAACAAAAAAGCAGAAAACAGCAACTGGCTCTTCGGCATCTTGTTAATAGGTTAGTTCCGAAAATGCGTAAATACGACATATAATGTGTATAAAACATGTAGATATCATCAATAATGTAGCATGGAACATAAGAAATTATCGATACGTTGGAGACGTATCAGCATCCCCAAGCTTAGCGTAAAACGATAACAAAGATAATTTCGAAGTGACATGCCATCATAATCTTGATCATACTATTTGTAAACATATGTAATGAATGCGATCAAAACAATGGTAATGACATGAGTAAACAAGTGAATCATAAAGCAAAGACTTTTCATGAATAGTACTTCAAGACAAGCATCAATAAGTCTTGCATAAGAGTTAACTCATAAAGCAATAAATCAAAGTAAAGGTATTGAAGCAACACAAAGGAAGACTAAGTTTCAGCGGTTGCTTTCAACTTATAACATGTATATCTCATGGATATTGTCAACATAGAGTAATATAACAAGTGCAATATGCAAGTATGTAGGAATCAATGCACAGTTCACACAAGTGTTTGCTTCTTAAGGTGGAGAGAAATAGGTAAACTGACTCAACAATAAAAGTAAAAGAAAGGTCCTTCAAAGAGGAAAGCATCGATTCTGTATTTGTGCTAGAGCTTTTATTTTGAAAACATGAAACAATTTTGTCAACGGTAGTAATAAAGCATATGAGTTATGTAAATTATATCTTACAAGTTGCACGCCTCATGCATAGTATACTAATAGTGCCCGCACCTTGTCCTACTTAGCTTGGACTACCGGATCTTCGCAATGCACATGTTTCAACCAAGTGTCACAAAGGGGTACCTCCATGCCGCATGTACAAAGGTCTAAGGAGAAAGCTCGCATTTTGGATTTCTCGCTTTGGATTATTCTCAACTTAGACATCCATACCGGGACAACATGGACAACAGATAATGGACTCCTCTTTAATGCATAAGCATGTAGCAACAATTATTATTCTCATATGAGATTGAGGATATATGTCCAAACTGAAACTTCCACCATGATTCATGGCTTTAGTTAGCGGCCCAATGTTCTTCTCTAACAATATGCATGCTCCAACCATTAAGGTGGTAGATCCCTCTTACTTCAGACAAGACGGACATGCATAGCAACTCACATGATATTCAACAAAGGGTAGTTGATGGCGTCCCCAGAAGCATGGTTATCGCACAACAAGCAACTTAATAAGAGATAAAGTGCATAAGTACATATTCAATACTACGATAGTTTTTAAGGCTATTTTGTCCCATGAGCTATATATTGCAAAGGTGAATGATGGAATTTTAAAGGTAGCACTCAAGCAATTTACTTTGGAATGGCGGAGAAATACCATGTAGTAGGTAGGTATGGTGGACACAAATGGCATAGTGGTTGGCTCAAGGATTTTGGATGCATGAGAAGTATTCCCTCTCGATACAAGGTTTAGGCTAGCAAGGTTATTTGAAGCAAACTCAAGGATGAACCGGTGCAGCAAAACTCACATAAAAGACATATTGTAAACATTATAAGACTCTACACCGTCTTCCTTGTTGTTCAAAACTCAATACTAGATATTATCTAGACCTTAGAGAGACCAAATATGCAAACCAAATTTTAGCAAGCTCTATGTATTTCTTCATTAATGGGTGCAAAGTATATGATGCAAGAGCTTAATCATGAGCACAACAGTTGTAAAGTATCTCATTACCCAAGACATTTTAGAATTAGTACATGTAGCATTTTCCAATTCCAACCATATAACAATTTAACAAAGAAGAAACTTCGCCATGAACATTATGAGTAAAGCCTAAGGACATATTTGTCCATATGCAACAGAGCGTGTCTCTCTCCCACAAAGTGAATGCTAGGATCCATTTTATTCAAACAAAAACAAAAAATAAAACAAACCGACGCTCCAAGTAAAGAACACAAGATGTGACTGAATAAAAATATAGTTTCAGGGGAGGAACCTGATGATGTTGTCGATGAAGAAGGGGATGCCTTGGGCATCCCCAAGCTTAGACGCTTGAGTCTTCTTAAAATATGCAGGGATGAACCACGGGGCATCCCCAAGCTTAGAGCTTTCACTCCTCTTGATCATAGTATATCATACTCCTCTCTTGACCCTTGAAAACTTCCTTCACACCAAACTTCAAGCAAACTCATTAGAGGGTTAGTGCACAATTAATAATTCACATATTCAGAGGTGACATAATCATTCTTTACACTTCTGGACATTGCATAAAGCTACTGGACATTAATGGATCAAAGAAATTCATCCAACATAACAAATACGGCAATGCGAAATAAAAGGCAGAATCTGTCAAAAACAGAACAGTCCGTAAAGACGAATTTCAAAATGGCACCATACTTGCTCAAATGGAAAAACTCAAAACTAATGAAAGTTGCGTAAATATCTGAGGATAACGCTCGTAAATTGGCAGATTTTTTCGAAATTTCTACAGAGACTTGTGCCCAGATTCGTGACAGACAGCAATGCTGTTTCTGCGCAGCGATCCCAAATATAACATCAACTTTAACATAAAAACTTTACTTGGCACAAAAACATGATAAGGAGAGGTTGCCACAGTAGTAAACAACTTCCAAGACTCAAATATAAAACAAAGTACTATAGTAAAAACATGGGTTGTCTCCCATAAGCGCTTTTCTGCTAGGCGCAGAAAGTGCAAATCAAGTAACATCAAGAGTAGAAGCATCAACATTATTATTTTTCATGCAAACACAACTTGTTGCAGGGGTACTTTAGGTGCTCCATTATCTAAATTTTCTATGGTGGTGCTAGGGGTTTTAGCAATTTTAGGCCTATAATAATTCTTTTGTTTAGGCACTTTAGAGGCATACATGAATTTTTGCTCTTTACCCACATAAGCTTTCTCATTATACTTGAGAGAAGAAAAGGTTGAACCCAAGGTTCCCATAGCTTTTTCAAGTTCATCAATCCTATTGGTTTGATTATCATGAACAACACAAGTTCCTAGGACACTAATTCTTTCATCAATTCCTCCTAGGGATTTATCAAGTTCATCAGTTTTATCCAATAACATTTCCAATTTAGTTTCGATACTTGGAAAATTTTTCTCTATGGTTTCCAATTTTTTCATAACATCCTCAAGAGAGATTTCAGTTTTAACTTCATTAACAGGTGGTATTCCAACTAGACTCTCAATGATGCAACTAGCTTCTAAAGCGGGAGTACCTAGGAAATTGCCTCCCGAAAGAGTATCAAGAACATACCTATTCCAACTAGATAAACCAACATAAAAGTAAATAAGAAGGATAGTGGTGGAGTGTTTCTTAATGCACCTATGATGAGCTTTACTAATTCTATACCAAGCATCTTTAAAACTTTCTCCCCCTTGTTGCTTAAAAGAACGAACTTCAACTTCAGGGTTATTCATTTTACCAACAGTAAATAAAGAAAACTAGATAAAGTAAATGCAAGTAACTAATTTTTTTGTGTTTTTGATATAGAGAGCAAGACAATAAATAAAGTAAAACTAGCAACTAATTTTTTTTGTTTTGTTTAGGTGCAGCAAACAAAATAGTAAATAAAATAAAGCAAGACAAAAACAAAGTAAAGAGATTGAGAAGTGGAGACTCCCTTGCCGTGTCTTGATCTCCTCAACGGCGCCAGAAAACAGGCTTGATGCACGTAAATGTACACGTCCGTTGGGAACCCCAAGAGGAAGGTATGATGCGCACAGTGGCAAGTTTTCCCTCAGAAAGAAACCAAGGTTTAATCGAACCAGGAGGAGCCAAGAAGAACGTTGAAGGTTGATGGTGGCGAAATGTGATGCGCGCAACAACAGGGACCGGCGCCAACGTGGAACCTGCACAACACAACCAAAGTACTTTGCTCCAACGAAACAGTGAGGTTGTCAATCTCACCGGCTTGCTGTAACAAAGGATTAACCGTATTGTGTGGAAGATGATTGTTTGCAAGAAAACAGTAAAGAACAATTGCAGTAGATTGTATGCGATGTAAAGAATAGGACCGGGGTCCACAGTTCACTAGAGGTGTCTCTCCCATAAGATAAAAGCATGTTGGGTGAACAAATTACAGTCGGGCAATTGACAAAATAGAGAAGGGCATAACAATGCATATACATGATATGATAAATATAGTGAGATTTAATTGGGCATTACGACAAAGTACATAGACCGCCATCCAACCGCATCTATGCCTAAAAAGTCCACCTTCAGGTTATCATCCGAACCCTTTCAGTATTAAGTTGCAAAGCAACAGACAATTGCATTAAGTATGGTGCGTAATGTAATCGACAACTACATCCTTAGACATAGAATCAATGTTTTATCCCTAGTGGCAACATCACATCACAACCTTAGAACTTTTGTCACTGTCCCAGGTGTCAATGAAGGCATGAACCCACTATCGAGCATAAATACTCCCTCTTGGAGTTAAGAGTAAAAACTTGGCCAGAGCCTCTACTAATAACGAGAGCATGCAAGATCATAAACAACACATAAACAATAGATTGATAATCACCATAACATAGTATTCTCTATCCATCGGATCCCGACAAACACAACATATAGTATTACAGATAGATGATCTTGATCATGTTAGGCAGCTCACAAGATCCAACAATGAAGCACAATTAGGAGAAAACGACCATCTAGCTACTGCTATGGACCCATAGTCCAGGGGTGAACTACTCACTCATCACTCCGGAGGCGATCATGGCGATGAAGAGTCCTCCGGGAGATGAATCCCCTCTCCGGCAGGTGCCGGAGGCGATCTCCGAATCCCCGAGATGGGATTCATGGCGGCGTCTCGGAAGGTTTTCCGTATCGTGGCTCTCGGTTTCGCGACGGAGGCTATTTGTAGGCGAAAGGGCAGCCTCGGAAGGGGTCGGTGGGTCAGACACTAGGGCGGCGCGGCCAGGCCTGGGCCGCGCCACCACCATGTGTGGGCCCCACGTGGCTCCCTCTGACGGCTCTCGGGTGTTCTGGATGCTTCCGGGCAAAATAGGAACCTGGCGTTGATTTCGTCCAATTCCGAGAATATTTCCTTACTAGGATTTCTGAAACCAAAAACAGCAGAAAACAGAATGGCTCTTCGGCATCTTGTTAATAGGTTAGTTCCAGAAAATGCGTAAATACAACATATAATGTGTATATTACATGTAGATATCATCAATAATGTAGCATGGAACATAAGAAATTATCGATACGTTGGAGACATATCAAAGATAAACCCTAGTTCATAGTTGTTTGCTAAGCAAAGCTATTGTTCCCCAACTCTCCAATTCATTGCGGTCTGGAGTTTTATGCTACTGAAAGTTTATGTGATCTGCTGTTCAATTGGGGATTAGAAGATTGCAATTTACCGCTTCGTGGTCGGCGGCTACGTGCGCTAGTGTGTGGAGTTGCGAATATCTTGCAGGGTTGAGATCTGTTGCATTGGCTACAGGAATCAATCGAGAGACTTCGTCGGCGTCATACAAATTATCTACACCATATCATCGATTCCCTCCGCTGCATTCATCCATTGTGTTCGTCACCACCGTCGCTTACTGAGAAGATCGGGCCACCCCTTATCACATATCCTCGTCTTCGCTATCCATGTTAGCACGACAAGATCTACATGGTGGATGTTAGTGGAAGAACACTACCTCGCACCCTTACCGTGGTGTGATAAGATCGGGGTGATCCAACAAGCCGAAAGCAAAAACAATTGTATCGGGCACTCACATAAAGACACACACAAAAGCTAGCAAATATGGTGTTAGGTGAGTATGGTGGAAAGCCAAAAGACGAAATCCGAAATCAAGTTTGTTGTTAAGAGTGGGTGAAATCCAAAAATCAAATGTCAAAGCGATGATCATTATAAACACGAAAAAGATATGGAACTCACACACGGGATGAATTGGGTTAGTGCGACCAAGGAATGAGCGGAAAAATGTATGTACCTGTGAGCAAGGGTGCTCGGAGTCACACTAACACAAGGAGAGGCAGAGCTTTGGTTGCAATATGAGAGACAACAAGATTCACACGCGACCTCTCTTCTCTTTTCTCTCTTTTGCTTAAAAGCTTTTCCCCCTTTTTGTATTTGGTGGCACTTACACTCTTTTGTGTATTTGTATGTATGATGGCACTCGCACACTTTTGCTCTTTTTTTTTGTTTTGGCGGCTTTTTTCTCGCACTATGTTAGCGTTAGCCTTGCTCTTGCTATTTGCCACACGAGTTCTTGCTTATAAGCTTGACTCCACACTACACACACCTCACAATCGGGGCCACGTGCAATGTCTCGCAACACTCGATAAGCAATGCTCGATAGGATAGATCGCAAAAGAAGAGGGGTTACAAGGGTAATGCAAGTTATACCTAAGTTGTGTAGGCGGTGATGGACACCAACTTGCGATGATGGCGGTGGTGTCAAGAGTACGTTTGCAAGTTCGGGGTGCCGAGGATGTCGTCGCGTGCTTCGGAGCTGTGGGTTAGTGTCACAAACAAGGCACTCAAACCGGAACAAGCAAACACATGTTAGCGGAGAAATCGGGTCAAAATAGCTTGGCGGTGGTGGCGGTGGTATGCCGGTGGTGGGTAGTGTCGTTGCTCTTGCGGATGCGGTGGTGGTGGAGGGGTCGCGGCGGTGTTTACCGGTGGGTTGGGGAGGTGGCGGTGTTTGCCGGCGGTGGAGAGGGGTGGCGGTGGTCGGCGGTAGTGATGGTGTTGTGGCGCCCGGTCCAGGGGCCGGTCAGGCCGGGCCTGGGGCCGGCTGACCCGGTCTGGCGGCCGGTCGGCCGGGCCGGGCCGGCGGTCGGTTCGTGGGCCGGTCAACCGGTGCTCAACCGGCTGGCGCGTTTCTCTCTCCTGTTCTTGAGCCAAACCGTCCAAATCGACCCAAAACGAAGGAAAACGATGGAATTGGGGGCTAGAAAGTGGGGGAAATAGTAGATCAAGCACAATAACACCGAATCCATGGACCAAAACCACTCAAAACGCAACCAAATCGCAGATCCATCCAAAGGCAATTTAGGGCTATTTTTGGGGATTTTTTTGGAAAAAATTTAGAGACGAAATTGGGTGGGTGGGGGGTCAAATTCGCGGAAACCAAAGGCTGCTGATACCATATGATGAGGTCTAAGACCCCGTTTGTGGCCCGATCTCGCGATTGACCCAAAATCCAAGGGGGAAAGAGAGGGAGAACACGAAGAACACGAAGAACACACGCACACCAACCCGATACAATTGATACTTACCCTCGTGGCTCGATGGACCACGCCAATAGAATCAACCCGGGAGAGACGCGAAGTAGAATCCCGGAGTGAGAGATCGGTGTTGGGGACGGAGACCGGTGAGGGAGAGAGAGTGGAGCACACTAGAATCTCACTCACAAATATCCAATCATCCAACAAGGGGTGCCTTGATACAAAGGGGATGAAACCCTCAGGAGACAAAGCTCAAAGTCATGTTTAAGCCTAAATCTTGTCTAAAGAGCTATGGGGGCGACCTGGGGTCTTATATAGGCATACAAGGCGACATGGGTCGAAGAGGTACAAGTTGGTGGGGTCAAACCCGTGAAATCCGGTCCAGGGCCGGCCCGTCCGGTCCAAAC
Organism: Lolium multiflorum; assembly: GCA_030979885.1. Taxonomy (NCBI): domain Eukaryota; kingdom Viridiplantae; phylum Streptophyta; class Magnoliopsida; order Poales; family Poaceae; genus Lolium; species Lolium multiflorum. The sequence goes on along the minus strand of CM061748.1, from coordinate 196,467,702 downwards.
CGGGCTAGGGATCGGGTGGAAACCGGAGGTGCCTTGATACCTCTCCAACGTATCGATAATTTCTTATGTTCCATGCTACATTATTGATGATATCTACATGTTTTATACACATTATATGTCGTATTTACGCATTTTCTGGAACTAACCTATTAACAAGATGCCGAAGAGCCAGTTTTCTGCTGTTTTTGGTTTCAGAAATCCTAGTAAGGAAATATTCTCGGAATTGGACGAAATCAACGCCCGGGTCCTATTTTTGCACGAAGCTTCCGAAGACCGAAAGGATAATGAAGTGGGCGACGAGGCGCCGCCACGCCTGGGCCGCGCCGCCCTGGTGTGTGGCCCCTCGTGCCGCCCCTTGACCTACCCTTTCGCCTACTTAAAGCCTCCGTCGCGAAACCCCAGTACCGAGAGCCACGATACGGAAAACCTTCCAGAGACGCCGCCGCCGCGAATCCCATCTCGGGATTCAGGAGATCGCCTCCCCCTGCCGGAGAGGGGATTCATCTCCCGGAGGACTCTTCATCGCCATGGTCGCCTCCGGAGTGATGAGTGAGTAGTTCACCCCTGGACTATGGGTCCATAGCGTAGCTAGATGGTCGCCTTCTCCTAATTGTGCTTCATTGTTGGATCTTGTGAGCTGCCTAACATGATCAAGATCATCTATCTGTAATACTATAGGTTGTGTTTGTCGGGATCCGATGGATAGAGAATACTATCTTATGGTGATTATCAATCTATTACTTATGTGTTGTTTATGATCTTGCATGCTCTCCGTTATTAGTAGAGGCTCTGGCCAAGTTTTTAATCTTAACTCCAAGAGGGAGTATTTATGCTCGATAGTGGGTTCATGCCTTCATTGACACCTGGGACAGTGACAGAAAGTTCTAAGGTTGTGATGTGCTGTTGCCACTAGGGATAAAACATTGATTCTATGTCTAAGGATGTAGTTGTCGATTACATTACGCACCATACTTAATGCAATTGTCTGTTGCTTTGCAACTTAATACTGAAAGGGGTTCGGATGATAACCTGAAGGTGGACTTTTTAGGCATAGATGCAGTTGGATGGCGGTCTATGTACTTTGTCGTAATGCCCAATTAAATCTCACTATATTTATCATATCATGTATATGCATTGTTATGCCCTTTTCTATTTGTCAATTGCCCGACTGTAATTTGTTCACCCAACATGCTTTAATCTTATGGGAGAGACACCTCTAGTGAACTGTGGACCCCGGTCCTATTCTTTACATCGCATACAATCTAATACTTGTTTTACTGTTTTCTTGCAAACAATCATCTTTCACACAATACGGTTAATCCTTTGTTACAGCAAGCCGGTGAGATTGACAACCTCACTGTTTCGTTGGGGCAAAGTACTTTGGTTGTGTTGTGTGGGTTCCACGTTAATCCCTGTTGTTGCGCCGCATCACATTTCGCCACCATCAACCTTCAACGTGCTTCTTGGCTCCTCCTGGTTCGATAAACCTTGGTTTCTTTCTGAGGGAAAACTTGCTGTGCGCATCATACCTTCCTCTTGGGGTTCCCAACGAACGTGTGAGTTACACGCCATCAAGCTCTTTTCTGGCGCCGTTGCCGGGAGATCAAGACACGCTGCAAGGGGAGTCTCCACTTCTCAATCTCTTTACTTTGTTTTTGCCTTGCTTTATTTTATTTACTACTTTGTTTGCTGCACCTAAACAAAACACAAAAAAATTAGTTGCTAGTTTTACTTTATTTACTGTCTTGCTCTCTTTATCAAAAACACAAAAAAATTAGTTACTTGTCTTTATTTACCTAGTTTACTTTTACTACTGCTATCATGAGTAATCCTGAAGTTGAAGTTCGTTCTTTTAAGCAACAAGGTGGAGAATGTTTTAAAGATGCTTGGTATAGAATTAGTAATGCTCATCATAGGTGCATTAAGAAACACTCCACCACTATCCTTCTTAGGAACTTTTATGTTGGTTTATCTAGTTGGAATAGGTATGTTCTTGATACTCTTTCGGGAGGTAATTTCCTAGGTACTCCCGCTTTAGAAGCTAGTTGCATCATTGAGAGTCTAGTTGGAATACCACCTGTTAATGAAGTTAAAATTGAAATCTCTCTTGAGGATGTTATGAAAAAATTGGAAACCATAGAGAAATTTTTTCCAAGTATTGAAACTAAATTGGAAATGTTATTGGATAAAACTGATGAACTTGATAAATCCCTAGGAGGAATTGATGAAAGAATTAGTGTCCTAGGAACTTGTGTTGTCCATGATAATCAAACCAATAGGATTGATGAACTTGAAAAAGCTATGGGAACCTTGGGTTCAACCTTTTCTTCTCTCAAGTATAATGAGAAAGCTTATGTGGGTAAAGAGCAAAAATTCATGTATGCCTCTAAAGTGCCTAAACAAAAGAATTATTATAGGCCTAAAATTGCTAAAACCCCTAGCACCACCATAGAAAATTTAGATAATGGAGCACCTAAAGTACCCTCTGCAACAAGTTGTGTTTGCATGAAAAATAATGATGTTGATGCTTCTACTCTTGATGTTACTTGATTTGCACTTTCTGCGCCTAGCTGAAAGGCGTTAAAGAAAAGCGCTTATGGGAGACAACCCATGTTTTTACTACAGCACTTTGTTTTATATTTGAGTCTTGGAAGTTGTTTACTACTGTAGCAACCTCTCCTTATCATGTTTTTGTGCCAAGTAAAGTTTCTATGTTAAAGTTGATGTTATATTTGGGATCGCTGCGCAGAAACAGCATTGCTGTCTGTCACGAATCTGGGCACAAGTCTCTGTAGAAAATTCGAAAAAATCTGCCAATTTACGAGCGTGATCCTCAGATATTTACGCAACTTTCATTAGTTTTGAGTTTTTCCATTTGAGCAAGTCTGGTGCCATTTTAAAATTCGTCTTTACGGACTGTTCTGTTTTTGACAGATTCTGCCTTTTATTTCGCATTGCCGTATTTGCTATGTTGGATGAATTTCTTTGATCCATTAATGTCCAGTAGCTTTATGCAATGTCCAGAAGTGTAAAGAATGATTGTGTCACCTCTGAATATGTGAATTATTAATTGTGCACTAACCCTCTAATGAGTTTGCTTGAAGTTTGGTGTGAAGGAAGTTTTCAAGGGTCAAGAGAGGAGTATGATATATTATGATCAAGAGGAGTGAAAGCTCTAAGCTTGGGGATGCCCCGTGGTTCACCCCTGCATATTTTAAGAAGACTCAAGCGTCTAAGCTTGGGGATGCCCAAGGCATCCCCTTCTTCATCGACAACATCATCAGGTTCCTCCCCGAAACTATATTTTTATTCAGTCACATCTTGTGTTCTTTGCTTGGAGCGTCGGTTTGTTTTGTTTTTGTTTTTGTTTGAATAAAATGGATCTTAGCATTCACTTTGTGGGAGAGAGACACGCTCCGCTGTTGCATATGGACAAATATGTCCTTAGGCTTTACTCATAATGTTCATGGCGAAGTTTCTTCTTCGTTAAATTGTTATATGGTTGGAATTGGGAAATGCTACATGTAGTAATTCTAAAATGTTTTGGATAATGTGATACTTGGCAATTGTTGTGCTCATGTTTAAGCTCTTGCGTCATATACTTTGCACCCATTAATGAAGAAATACATAGAGCTTGCTAAATTTGGTTTGCATATTTGGTCTCTCTAAGGTCTAGATAATTTCTAGTATTGAGTTTTGAACAACAAGGAAGACGGTGTAGAGTCTTATAATGTTTACAATATGTCTTTTATGTGAGTTTTGCTGCACCGGTTCATCCTTGAGTTTGCTTCAAATAACCTTGCTAGCCTAAACCTTGTATCGAGAGGGAATACTTCTCATGCATCCAAAATCCTTGAGCCAACCACTATGCCATTTGTGTCCACCATACCTACCTACTACATGGTATTTCTCCGCCATTCCAAAGTAAATTGCTTGAGTGCTACCTTTAAAATTCCATCATTCACCTTTGCAATATATAGCTCATGGGACAAAATAGCCTTAAAAACTATCGTAGTATTGAATATGTACTTATGCACTTTATCTCTTATTAAGTTGCTTGTTGTGCGATAACCATGCTTCGGGGACGCCATCAACTACCCTTTGTTGAATATCATGTGAGTTGCTATGCATGTCCGTCTTGTCTGAAGTAAGAGGGATCTACCACCTTAATGGTTGGAGCATGCATATTGTTAGAGAAGAACATTGGGCCGCTAACTAAAGCCATGAATCATGGTGGAAGTTTCAGTTTGGACATATATCCTCAATCTCATATGAGAATAATAATTGTTGCTACATGCTTATGCATTAAAGAGGAGTCCATTATCTGTTGTCCATGTTGTCCCGGTATGGATGTCTAAGTTGAGAATAATCAAAAGCGAGAAATCCAAAATGCGAGCTTTCTCCTTAGACCTTTGTACAGCGGCATGGAGGTACCCCTTTGTGACACTTGGTTGAAACATGTGCATTGCGAAGATCCGGTAGTCCAAGCTAAGTAGGACAAGGTGCGGGCACTATTAGTATACTATGCATGAGGCTTGCAACTTGTAAGATATAATTTACATAACTCATATGCTTTATTACTACCGTTGACAAAATTGTTTCATGTTTTCAAAATAAAAGCTCTAGCACAAATACAACAATCGATGCTTTCCTCTTTGAAGGACCTTTCTTTTACTTTTATTGTTGAGTCAGTTTACCTATCTCTCTCCACCTTAAGAAGCAAACACTTGTGTGAACTGTGCATTGATTCCTACATACTTGCATATTGCACTTGTTATATTACTCTATGTTGACAAATATCCATGAGATATACATGTTATAAGTTGAAAGCAACCGCTGAAACTTAATCTTCCTTTGTGTTGCTTCAACACCTCTACTTTGATTTATTGCTTTATGAGTTAACTCTTATGCAAGACTTATTGATGCTTGTCTTGAAGTACTATTCATGAAAAGTCTTTGCTTTATGATTCACTTGTTTACTCATGTCATTACCATTGTTTTGATCGCTGCATTCATTACATATGTTTACAAATAGTATGATCAAGATTATGATGGCATGTCACTTCAGAAATTATCTTTGTTATCGTTTTACCTGCTCGGGACGAGCGAACTAAGCTTGGGGATGCTGATACGTCTCCAACGTATCGATAATTTCTTATGTTCCATGCTACATTATTGATGATATCTACATGTTTTATACACATTATATGTCGTATTTACGCATTTTCCGGAACTAACCTATTAACAAGATGCCGAAGAGCCAGTTGCTATTTTCCTGTTTTTGGTTTCAGAAATCCTAGTAAGGAAATATTCTCGAATTGGACGAAATCAACGCCCGGGTCCTATTTTTGCACGAAGCTTCCAGAAGACCGAAAGGATAAAGTGGGGCGACGAGGCGCCGCCACGCCAGGGCCACGCGGCCAGGGCTGGGCCCGCGCCGCCCTGGTGTGTGGCCCCCTCGTGCCGCCCCTTGACCTACCCTTTCGCCTACTTAAAGCCTCCGTCGCGAAACCCCTAGTACCGAGAGCCACGATACGGAAAACCTTCCAGAGACGCCGCCACGAATCCCATCTCGGGGGATTCAGGAGATCGCCTCCGGACTGCCGAGAGGGGATTCATCTCCGGAGGACTCTTCATCGCCATGGTCGCCTCCGGAGTGATGAGTGAGTAGTTCACCCCTGGACTATGGGTCCATAACAGTAGCTAGATGGTCGTCTTCTCCTAATTGTGCTTCATTGTTGGATCTTGTGAGCTGCCTAACATGATCAAGATCATCTATCTGTAATACTATATGTTGTGTTTGTCGGGATCCGATGGATAGAGAATACTATGTTATGGTGATTATCATTCTATTAGTTATGTGTTGTTTATGATCTTGCATGCTCTCCGTTATTAGTAGAGGCTCTGGCCAAGTTTTTACTCTTAACTCCAAGAGGGAGTATTTATGCTCGATAGTGGGTTCCTGCATTGACACCTGGGACAGTGACAGAAAGTTCTAAGGTTGTGATGTGTTGTTGCCACTAGGGATAAAACATTGATTCTATGTCTAAGGATGTAGTTGTCGATTACATTACGCACCATACTTAATGCAATTGTCTGTTGCTTTGCAACTTAATACCGAAGGGGTTCGGATGATAACTGAAGGTGGACTTTTAGGCATAGATGCAGTTGAATGGCGGTCTATGTACTTTGTCGTAATGCCCAATTAAATCTCACTATATTTATCATATCATGTATATGCATTGTTATTCCCTTTTCTATTTGTCAATTGCCCGACTGTAATTTGTTCACCCAACATGCTTTAATCTTATGGGAGAGACACCTCTAGTGAACTGTGGACCCCGGTCCTATTCTTTACATCGCATACAATCTACTGCAATACTTGTTTTACTGTTTTCTTGCAAACAATCATCTTCCACACAATACGGTTAATCCTTTGTTACAGCAAGCCGGTGAGATTGACAACCTCACTGTTTCGTTGGGGCAAAGTACTTTGGTTGTGTTGTGCAGGTTCCACGTTGGCGCCGGAATCCCTGTTGTTGCGCCGCATCACATTTCGCCACCATCAACCTTCAACGTGCTTCTTGGCTCCTCCCGGTTCGATAAACCTTGGTTTCTTTCAAGGAAAACTTGTGCGCATCATACCTTCCTCTTGGGGTTCCCAACGAACGTGTGAGTTACACGCCATCATGCCTCGATACCCTTCCGGTTGGCGTCAGCGCGTAGCCCGGTTGGCACCGGGGAGGATCCGGCCCAGGGCCCGGTCTGACCGGCCCTGTGACCGGCCTGTCCGGCCTAGGGCCCGGTCGGCCGGCTCCTGGGCCGGCTGGGCCTCCTCCTCCCGCCTCTTCTTCCTCTTCCTTCTTCTCTCCTTTCCTCCTTCTTCTTCTCTCTCCCTTGCACCATGGGAGTTCCTTCCCTCTTGGTCCTTGTCGACGTCGGCACCTATAGACACCATGATGATAGGCATGAGGTAGCATACCATTCAAGTTGGTGTTGAGGTCGACCATAGAGAGGATAGGGTTCACCTTGACATATATGGCGGGGTTTTGCGTTGTTGGTCCACTTGGGGGACTCCTTGGCCATGGTGTAGCGTCGACGATAGGCGGGGCTGCATCAGCCGGACTGCCCGGTCCCTGGCCCGGCTGAGTGGCTGACCGGCCTGCTCAAGAAAACTACTGATGTGGCAAGTCATCAACGGCCATATTTCAAGTGACACTATAAATACCCCTTCTCCTACCTCTGAAGGGGTAGGCACTACACTACAAGTTGTTCTTGAGCTCTCTCTCACATACTCCATTGCTAGGAACACCAAAAGCCTCAGATCTCCCTGCTCCTCCACCCAAACTCAAATCCCTCCGGGGAAAAGATAGAGGAGGGCCCGATCTACCGTTCTACCAAGCCAAATCTCATTCCCCCTTGTATTCATCAAGAAACTTGCTCTCTAGGGTTCCTTGGAAACCCTAGGAGGGCAAGAGTGGTCCGGAAGCATCCGGGCTGTGGATTTGCTCCTGACAGGATTGTGAAGGTTTAGAGGCTACCTCAAAGTCTACCACAAGTGAGCGAGCTATTTCTTCGTGGGATAGGCTCCGGAGAATAGGGTGAGCCTTCGTGGCGTTGGGAATCCTTCGTGGGACCTCCACCCTTCCAAACGTGACGTACCTTCTTGCAAAGGAACGGAACACAGGAATAAACCCCCGTCTCCGCGTGCTATCGGTTATCTCTAACCGAACTCGTTACTTGTGATATAATTGCCTGTGAGAGCCTTCGTGCTTGAGTTACTTGTATTGTCATATAGGTTGTCTCACCTAGTTTGCATTAGGCACATCTTTATATTCCGCAAAGCCTAATATTGCAAAGAAAGAATTAAAATTTGTAGAAACCTATTCACCCCCCTCTAGGTTTACCATCTCTGATCTTTCACTAGGCCAGTTGTGGCCTCCTCGCGGCGCATCTTCGTCTCTCCTCGTACCCCGTCTTCGTTACAGCAAAATAGGAACTTCGGCTTTTGTTTCGTTCAATTCTGAGAATATTTTCTGTACAACTTTTCTGAAATATAAAACATCAAAAAAGAGGGAACTGATACTGTGACATCTTGTCAATAGGTTAGTTTCAGAAAATATACAAAAGTGCAACGAAGTGTAAACAAAACATATAGAAATTTGTGTAACACAAGCATGAAGCATTAAAAATTATAGATAAGTTTGCAACGTATCACCCGTCCATCACAAACCTACAAATAAATGAACGTTTACTTGCTTGTTATTATTACCATTGTTCAAAAACTAGGCCGATTCAACAATTACTAGGCCGATTAATCGCTACTAGGGGCCTGGCCGTGTCGATTACCATTAATCGCTTGTGTTAATCCTTTAGCCCGATTAATCAGTCCGAAAGTCCGATTACTAGGTATCTTCCCGATTAACTATCACACTTGTTTCAAAAAGTTATAATATTTTTAATCCATATCGCTAATACAAGCGCTACCCCTCCCCAATAAAGTAGGTTTTGCGAAGCTCCCGCTTGATTGCAGCTTCCAGTAGCTTCATTTACACTGTTGCCAAATAGTTCCTTGCCCTCCCAGATCAGTTACTCGTAGTTGTCCAGACCTCAGATACAGGAGCTCGACCACCTTGAGGAGCTCGTCCAGGAGCTGGAGGACGCCTTCAATAGGTTAGGTGGTTGAGGTCTAAGAGGGGTTGTACCCTAGGTAGGTGGTGGAAGAATATAAACTTCAGAGGTGAGAGGAGAATAAGTGGAAGGAAGGAACGCGGCTTCGGCTAGTGGATCCTGATTCGCTCGTGACCTTAAAGATTAGGTCATGGAGGAGTAAAGCATACAAGTTTTTCTAGGATTTTAGACTTTAGAGAAGTATGGAGAGACATATAGAGACTCATATACTATTATTTTTCTTATATAAACCGTTTTAAGTGCTAATTTGTGTAGGTTGCACCAATTAAATCAGTTAATCGTCCGAATTCCGATTAATTGCTACTCCCAAGCAGACCGAGCAGTTAACGATTACCGATTTCCTTAACGTTGATTATTACAATGTATTGTTGGACTAACCGCTGTTGTTTGGACTTGTGGTTAAATGAATCTAGATTTAATAAAAGATGACTAAATATATTCCTCCAAACTTCGATGGGGTACTCCATGGTACCACTAATCTTAACCTAGAACGCTTTATCATCGTTGTCCATGGGAGACCATCACCTATGTACCCTATTTAAGGCTTATTTGATGCCACCCACTTGGCAGGCTTAGTCGGTGACTGAGAGAGTGCGGTCAGGGCTAAGATTTTGCGAAGGCCCCAGAGCTAGGCGACCCTCTGCCGAGTGGAGGGTGTGCCGCTTTTACTTCTGTATAAGTCTAGGTTAGTTTTAGACGGTGGTTAGGAGTGTTTGGATAGCGGGAACGGTATGTAAGTGTACTTGCCGTGCACCTGAATATTGAGGCATCAATAAGTGCATTTTGATGGATGGTAATTACAACCTCTCGAGAGTCTTTAGAAGTTACCATGTTCCTCGGTTACATAACAATAATGTCGGTCACACTAGGCGTCTTTGTCTAGTCCGGAGGTAAAAAATATGTTGGTTTGTTTATAAAATACTGAAAATCTTGACTTCACTAAATGAACACTAAAATGATGTAGGAAATGATACTTGTCATATGGGGTAGGGGTGTGGTAGTTGGGAGTCCACAAGGGGCTCGCCAATATCAGCTATATCAGCTGTGCATGTCCATGTGACTAAGAAAATATAATACTTGTTATACTTAGTGTGCCGCGGCGGGAGAAGCACGCAAGGGAGGGGGGCTAGAGGCAGCGGGCGACACTCAGTTGGCAAGAGCACGAGCTCGCTGGTGGTGGTGAATGACGAAGGATGTGGATGAGATGTGTTGTGGCGTTGATGCAGACGAGATAGTAGGATGCAGACGAGATAGTAGGATATAGAGGGGTAGTTAGAGCGAGAGCCACTAAATCTAAGCCCGCGCCTTACTTTTCGGTGAAAAAACGGAAAACTAGAATACTTCATATCCTTAGAAATAGAGGGAGTATATATTTAACTTTAGGTTGATCTTATCTATCAAAAATAGATTTGTACTATGGACACTTTCGCATCCATATAGTTTACCATCTACAAGCATACATATATATAGCCATATAGGTACTAATGCAGTACGGTAAATTCAACTAGTTCCGAAATATAGAATTATTTTTTATTACTCCCTCTAATTCATATTATTTGATGCTAATATAGATGTATCTAGACATATTTTAATTGTAGATGCATCCACTTTAGCATCAGACCAGGGAGAGTAGTAGTTTAGCACGAATTAATTTTTGCGTTAAACCGATATTATTTACGTGCCAGCTAACGTTCGAAAATATTTATTTGATCCTGATTTCCTGAGAGACCACATTAAACGGCGGCACTAGCTGGCTGCCGAAACCCGGGCCCACTTTCCTCTTTCTGCATGCGCAGCGGGCGCCGTTCGAGCGAACGTGGAGGAGCCGTCCGACGGTTCTTCGATTCCTCCCACCCCTCCCCAAACCAAACCAAACCAAACCAAACCAATTCCCGTTCCCTCCCCGGACCCCGGCCCCCAATCCGCCCGCGCCCTCATCGTCGGCGCGCGCGCGCGACAGCCTCCGCGCCGCCGGCGACGGGACACGTGCGGCAAATCCACAGCCGCGCGCCACCTTTCGCCGAATCTCCTCTAGTCGTGGGGGCGGCGGCGGCGGCTCCGTCGGGGTTTGGATCGGTTTCGCCTTTTTCTCGGTAAGGAACCCTAGCTTGCTTCCATGGGCTGCTCCAAGGATCTTACTCGACATTTTCTGCCTTTTGCTGCGAGCAATTTTACGAGTCCAAGTCCTCCTCTGGCTCGCTCTGTCTAGTTGAGATTGCGTACGTACTGCTCGAGAGCGCAAAACCGATCTCGATCGGTGTCAGTTACTGCAGGTTATTTTCCGAACGTTCTGGGGTTCAACTGAACCCCCGCGTGCACACGCGCTAGATCCACTCCCAGTGGAAAGTACCCGTGAATCACGTGAGCCGTACTTTGCTTCGAAGAAACCGATGAAACAGACGAATCATATTCCTCATGGTTTCTCTGTGCTGTACTGTATTCTTACTCAACATTTGGAATCTCGTTCTCATAGTTCGTACTAGGTGGGTACGACTAAGGCTCAGCCAGTTAGTTACCTCTTCTTTATATAATAATCACTTCTTTCTCTTGTACTCTCGCATGAGTAGTGGGTTCGTCATCCATATACTGTGCATTATGTATGCACTTCTGTACTTGGCTTGCAACGTTCAGCACAGGAAATTTGGTTGAACAATGGTTCTCAGCCAGTTAGTTACCTCTTCTTTATACAATTACTTCCTTCTCCTGTACTCTTGCATATGAGGGGGGGGGTTGTCATCCATATACTGTGCATTATGTATCTACTTCTTTACTTACAACGTTCAGAACAAGAAATTTGGTTGTGTCCTCTTATTACACCGTTGTACAAAGTCATTTCATTGTCTTTATGCACATCAGTTTTTTATATTTGCACTTTCCTGTTTGCATGTAGGAGTTGCTCTTTGGCGCTATATATATGTAAGCTGGAGCTGCCATTTCAACCCAATACTCCGCTGAAATAAGGAAAAATCAGGACACTTTTACTCTTCAGGAGTTCATTCCCTATCACTAGCAGGTCGCTTATTATTCTTGTACCGGCACTCTATTGTTACATATTTTGGGACAGTCGAATTTCTTGTTCTTTCACTTGCAACATTTTAATTAAGATTTCTTGAATGCATACCTGATGATTCTCATCATGTTCATCTATGTTTTTGTAGGGACCTGTTCCTGAAAGTTCAGTAGAAAGCAACCCAAGGTCCTAGTGTTCCAGTGAATAAGTTGAATTTGAACATCTATGAGTGGTTTACTAAATTTCAATCCATTTCGTATGTAGGATAGGTATTTGGATATTGTAGGTGACAGAAAATACTGTCAAACATGGTGATGTCTCTAGACAATTTGAGGGGCTTCGCATTAGCCACATCATCAAGTGCTTTTATTGGATCAAGCTTTGTGATCAAGAAGATTGGGCTGAAGAAAGCTGGGGATGCTGGGGTAAGAGCAGGTTGTGCCTCCCACCTTTGTCTTTTAGAATTTTTTTTGTACCGCATACAAGGTGATTTAAGAATGTTTAAATCCCTCACGCTACTATAGTGCTTTAGTATTCCTTTACAAAGGTTAATGTTTCGATATTTCTTCTGCATTCAATCCATTTGTAATTAATTGGTGCTTTTTGGCCGCGTGATTTATAGGTTCTGGAGGCTACTCATACTTGTATGAACCGTTATGGTGGATAGGAATGGTAACTAGTAAGTATCACTTACATTGTGCTGTTTTTAGATGTGGGGTGGTGTTACAGCGAAGGCACTCAGTACATACGCTAGTCCAATTTTGTTTTGTTTTCTTTTTTTCTTGGGGCATCTCCCCCCAAAACAGGACTATTGTTGCCTAACATAAATTTATTCGCAAACATGAGTAGTATGGTAGTTTTTACATTGACTCTAATCATAGAACAAATAGTGCCCTAGTGCTTGTACCATTGTGAAAGATTACAAGAGTAAATCGCCTCCTTTAATAGAAAACCTACTCCTACTAATAATTCATTTCGAACAAACAATATATTCTAATAATACGATGTAAGCTCAAAACATTGTTTATCTCTCTGTATCTTTTGCAGTGATTCTGGGCGAGGTGGCAAACTTCGCAGCATATGCATTTGCTCCTGCAATACTTGTTACTCCTCTGGGAGCATTGAGCATCATTTTTAGGTTTTACACAGATCTTCCTTTCTATTCCAAAATTCTGCTGAAATGATAGTACAATGTCTCCATAATTCACTTTTATTCATGCAGCGCAGTGCTAGCACATTTCATTTTGAATGAGAGGTTGCATATGTTTGGTGTGGTTGGTTGTGCATTGTGTGTTGTTGGCTCAGTTGATATAGTTTTGCATGCCCCCAAGGAAAAAAAGATCGATTCAGTTAGCGAAATATGGCAGCTCGCAACTGAACCAGGTAGCTCTTTTTCTCAAATTCCGTGATGTTTCTAGCTGCCATTTCTCATAGTTTTCTGTGGAGAATATTAATTGTTTGTATTTTTAGTACTACAAGTTTCTGTATTGTCAGTTTACCATCAGTGCTAGTCTGAAATGCGTTAGTTCCGTAAATAACAGATGCAGTAATATTTGCAACTCTCAGCAGAGTTTTCTGGTCAGTTTTATAATTTTCATTCTGAGTATATTGGGATCACGAATATTCTTGGCTTGATATAATTCTATGAAAGATCTACCCTTATATTAGCTGCTCGCCTGCTCCTTTTGTGACCTAAGATGTTTCCCTTTAGTGTTTATTTATTGTTCATTCTTTTAATGGATGGCCAGAGCTACCTCCTTGCTTAAAAAAAAATACAAAAACACTACATGCAGGCTTCTTTTCTACGTTATCAATGTCAATTTTTCTTCTTGTTTTTGTGAAAAGACAGGGAGTTAATACCATCTATGTTTGTATGCACTATATTGACGCACAATATGTGGGAATACTTCTGTAAAAGAAGTATGTAGTTAATACCCAGAAAGTATCTGAAGGAATGTTGTTTTCCTTTATGCAGAAGCATTCTTTTGCTTGGGTTATGTACTTATGTTTCCTATCCCGCTTTATTAATTTATTTATGCCATCAAATCTGTTATTGACATGCACTCGAATCTGTGCTGGCAGGTTTCATAGTGTATTCTTGCTTGGCTGTAGCACTTGCACTTGTTTTAATGTTCTGGGTTGTTCATCATACTGAGCAAAGGAAAATGCTCGCATATATTGCAATATGTTCACTATTCGGGTCTCTGACGGTATGTTCACAATACATCATACCAACTTGAGTTGTTCAAATAAATTTACTGAAAAGCTCTGATGAATTGGTATATTTGTGACAGGTTATCAGTGTAAAAGCAGTGGCTATTGCCTTAAAGCTCTCATTTAATGGAGTGAACCAATTCGTCTATGTCCAGACATGGTTCTTCATTGCTGTTGTAATTATATGCTGTTTAGTTCAGCTGAATTATTTGAACAAGGTAAGCTTTCGCATTATTTTTGAATTTTGGAAGTATACTGCCATACAAGATATGAAATTGCTAATATTATTGTTGTCAATAGAACAACTAAATGGAAACCACCTGAATATGCTATGGTTGTAATTCTCGTGTTAATTGTTCTGTTAACAAATTATTTGCCAATTTTCCATTTAGGCAGGACATTTTGTGAAAAAATGTTCGATGATTAGCAAAATTTTCAAATTTATAAGCCTATATACAATCTTGGACACCGGTTTTGGAGTTCTCCTGCTGGTAGAGTAGTAATTATATGTGGGAAGTGCTACGGTACTGATGAGTGATAACTATTGTGCAACTAGTTCAAATATTATATGCCCCAAAATTGAGAATCTTGTATTATGTGGCAACATTTTGATGACAAATCTCTGAATGGTATGTGCAATGTACAGGTCTGACCTGCTCTGTGCTCATCACAAACTGCAATTGAACTGAGTTTTCTAACACTGAAGATTCTAAAATTCTGTTGCATAAATTGAGATGAACTAAGTATTTAATTTACTGATTTAAGATAAAGCTTAAATTGAGAACCCAGATCAATCTTCATAGGTCTCTTTAGCACATCTGACGAAAGAGGCTTAGCGCTTCTGTAAGAATCTCTGAGAAGTTCGTACTTGCTTTAGTTTTACATTTGCTGATCTGGGTTTCTATGTGTTATTTTCAGGCCTTGGATTCATTCAATACAGCTGTGGTTGCCCCTGTATATTATGTGATGTTCACCATTCTTACTATTTTCGCGAACATGATCATGTACAAGGTAATGCATATTTGGTTCTTTCATGAACGTGATATACCAAGCCATTTCCCATTTCATGAAGACAAGATTTGAAACTTTCACATGATTTTTTTTTGTATGACTTTATTTGCTGCTACACTACATAATCATTCTGAAACGCAGAAGTATTTTTGTTGCTGTTGTTTGAAATTGGAATGTCTCTCGTGTCCAACTAGATGAGCAAGAAAATTTAATGTTCACCACTTAAGCAAACTCTGCCCTTATCTCTTTAGTTTGAAAAGGAATGCAGTGTCCATATTCTTATTTAATAAACTCCAATACTTTGTTAAAGGACTATGATATTGACTCGAGTTTCATTCTAAATCTTCTATTCCTACTCAGAAATTTAGTAGTGATTTAAGAATGCAACAGAGATATCATATGACTGTTGCTGCCTTACTTTATTGCAGGACTGGGACTCTCAGAATGCAACACAGATAGCAAGCGAGGTATGTGGGTTTGTGACAATTGTTGCTGGAACATTCCTTCTGCACAAGACCAGAGATATGGGGAACACACGACCTAACCCAGATTCTCTGAGAGCGGATTGTGAACTCCAGAATCATAGCTAGTCACTCTTAACATATCAAAACACATACCCTTGTTGAACATCTAACATATACCGGAGCATTTGGGATCTCAGACCACATGCATTGCAGCTTTACTTCAGCAGTTACTGATTTAGCACATCGGCAGTTAAGGATCTATATATAAGCATTTCTATATGCTTCATAGGAATATTTGTTTTTTGTTAAATTGCAGCAACATTTACGTTTCTTCAGTTTAGGGAAACAGTCATGTTCCATTGTAAATATAGTTGATATTTGACTGTAATGTGTGCTGCTAAAATTAAGTTGTTTACACTGGGGCAGAAATTCTGGGGCAAAACTTCATTTATGGAGGAAGAGGCACGAGCTAAGCAGAGTTTTAATTGTTTGGATACAAGGATGGCAATTTTATCCACGAATATGGGCACCTGCGGGTATATTGTATCCATACGAGTAGGGTATTAGCATATTTCTTTACCCATGGTAGTCTGTAGTACGTAAACCCTACCAGCCAACAGGGCATGTGTATAGTCATGTGCCACTGGATATACCTAAACCCGACCCATTTGCTCCCTCGATTATTTGATTTACTAGTTTGCCCCCATTACGCCGCCGCAACATGGAGTCAGCGAAAATTCTACTGATCTGCATCTTTTCCCTTCGATCAAGTCCTTTCTCACTTTCTTTAGCCACAGCCAGTCAGCGCAAGTAGGTCATGCCAGGTGGTGACACATTAGAGATTGACCGTTGAACTAGACCACCTAATGGATATGCAACGGTAAGGGTACCATCGTGTATGAGTGCTTTATACCATGGGTACGAGTATAGATAGAATTTTGTATCCACAAACTATATGGTATGGCTATGGTATTGCTCCACCATCCTACCCATTTCGCTCTTATTTGGATGGAACCACATTAGTATTTTAGGCACACATTATAAAGTAAGAATTTTTATTTTTTGTAACACCATACCATCAACATGCAGGCACTGTCCTTTGTTTCTACTTATCCGGCACTCAAACTTAATTTAACCACATCATCTAGAAATGGCCTTTGCACCCGTGTAGTGCAATGGAATGAATACCTTCCTTCCAAATTCACTGAGATAGGGATGCAAAATATCACCCAAACCCGTCCCTTTCCATAATCAAAAAATCAGTGAGATTAATTGTATCCTTTTTGTTCCCAGAAACAAAATTTGTACCTTTTTAGTGATCCGTTTAGTTTGAACTATTTTCCACTTTATCGGGCTTATGCGGGACGTGCAGTTGCATCTCTATATCTAACATATGGGAGTACGTCAAACCATAAGTTTCAACAAACACTTGGATTGAGCGGGTTCCCTTACCTCGCCACATCATCTAGAGAAGACATTAGATATAATTCATACAATGCATTATCTCTTAGAGCCATCTCTAGCAACTAATACGAATAATTAAATTTTGGTAGGAAATTTGTTGTTAAGGGAAGACATATGTGATACAATGGAAAAAATAGTCTTCCCTTATTTCCTAAGAGATGATCCCTTAGCAAAGGGAAGACAACCTTCTCTCTCTTCATTCTCTCTCCTCCAACTAATCAAAAATCTGATGTGGCATCTCTAAGGGAAGGCTGACATAACCGCATTGTACGTGCCCTTATAACTCCACATTCGATCAGATTGCCTTTTTGAGATAATTGGCTCGCAGCCAACATGGTAATGCACCATGAGGATGCTTAATCCCTCTCATCGCCAGCCGCACTCAACCACCATCGTCACCTTACTCTTCCTTCTTCATCCAAGGATTATGACATTGTGTTGTTGTAGCAAAATCGCAAAAGGAGTTATCAGTTTTAACCAGCGTCGCTCCTCACCTTCCCCTTTCTTCTCCATACATGACCACCACCATGTCACCAAGCCTGCTTTTGCGAACTCTGAGGTAGGATGCCTTTGGAGCATATTTGGACATTAGTATGGCACCCTCCGTAAGTGTGGAGAGATCAATGGCTATGTTCTCTAGTCTCCACATTACTCTTACTCCCTCTGTCCTAAAAATAATGTCGTGGATTTGTCTATTTTTTCATGTATCTAGACGCGATCTAGCGTGTAGATATATTTAAATTCGACAAATCCGTGAAATCATTTTAGGACGGAGGGAGTATGCGATTTGCTGAACTCGTATGTCTTGAGGGACACAATATGAGGCAATTAGTTTACTAGAAGCTGGAATTTATGTAACGGAAAGCTCATAAATTAGAAACGTACTTTTATTTTTTAGGTGGAATCTGTGTCTGAATTTCGGAAAAATTAATGAGAGGTTGTTTCAGAAAACTTAGGGGCTTCTTTTGAAATCCGAAGAGGAACCCCTAACAATCATGTACATAATTTTTCGCTTCTCGTCAGATGAAAGATGAAACACGTCTTAACTTTACACAAAGTTAAGTTAAGCATCTTTCATAGTATGGAGGGAGCAGTACAGACTGCTAGTGTGGTCACGTGTTCAAAACAAAAGATATAACGTTGTATTAGGAGGCTATATGCTTATATCATGTTTCTTTTATCACATATGATCATTTTTAATCCATTCATTTGTATGGTTAAATAAATTACTCCCTCTGTCCCAAATTATTTGGCGTAGCACAGTGATTTTGTAGAGTATTTGTACAATCTTATGAACCCACAAAAAAAAAGTGGACATGTATGTTCATATTACACCCTCCGGGTAGACCATTGTGTTTGACTTTGCTGAAGCAGCCCAAGGTAAAAGCCTTGTTTAGCCATGGTCAGATTTCGGTGTATCGACGCAATCTCCGGTACACCACTAGTACATTTTTTTTCTTATAAGTACAAAGCGAAGAATTTTACTTCTAGTTTTACATGTGAGAGAAAAAAAAAACCAGTAACTCATATGTGCATTATCCTACTTTAGCGTGTGCCTCTCTGCATTCTGAAACGAGTTCACTCGAGAGTCGAGAGCAGAGCAAGGAGGAAACCCCCACCAAGTTCACACCACCACCAGTCCACCGACTCGACAGTCGATAGGAGTACTCCCGCGCTCGCTCGCTCGCTCCAAAGCCCACACAGGAACGCGCACCGGCACACACGCACGTAGAGTAGCGCTCAGTTCCCGGCCGGCCATGGAGCATCCGACGGTGCGCGACGTGCTGGCCTTCCACCGAGTCGACCGCGCCGCCTACGAGCGTCTCCTCTCGCTGGGCGCCGGCCCGCAGCCCGCCCGCGACGCGGTGGCGCTCCTGATGTGGCTTGACCGCAGCGTGGGCGCCGACGCCGTGGCCAGCGTGTGCGCCCAGGTCCGCGCCCCGGCCGACGCCGCGCGGCTCGTCTCCGACGCGCTCGCCGTCCTCCACGGCGTCGCCTGGCCGCGCGGCCTCCAGGCCCAGGGCGCCGGCACGTCGGTGTGCGGCGGCTGCGGAGGGGCGGTCGCGCGCCGGTTCCTGGACCTCGTCCCGCGCGGCGCCGACCCGCGCCGCGGCGTGGCGGACGTCCTGGAGGGCGTCGGCGCGCTGGTGTTCGACGACCGGCTGCACGCGCTGCTGCGGCGGTACGAGGAGGACGGTGGTGCGCTCCCGCCGGAGCTGGCCGCGCCGTACCGAGGACGCCGTGACGGCGCGGCGGCGGCGGAGGAGGGCGATGACGAGGAGGCTGGCGGCGGGCGGTCGCTGTTCATCACGTTCTCCAAGGGGTTCCCATTAACGCGCGACGAGATCGAGGGCTACTTCACAGAGTACGTAGCACCCTAATCCCAATGCAAATCACTCACTCTAGAGCAGCAGTAGTAGTACGTACTACATGCAGGCGATTAATTAAACTTTGACCATGAGCTTAAACCCTGCTCTGTTGTGTTCGCACTTGGTACTTTGGTAGTATCTCCAAATTCCTCACACTTGGTCGTCGTCTCGTCGTAGCCACGATCGTGTTGTTGTTTCTTGGGCGACCCGTTGGATTCCTCTGCGGCGCCGCTGCACCTCTGTTCGATTTTTTTCCCATTTCAATCAAAAAGCAGCAAGATTTCCCTTTTCCTTTCGCGCCTGCTGTCTCTGGCCTTGCCCCTTGTACATGTACTGTACGTGCTTTGAACAAGGCCAGAGCCCACAAGAGCCAAAAAAAACTTGTCGCGGAGCCGCTGAGTTTCGTATCGTCCTATCTCTGCCCATGTAGCTAAAGCTACTTTGATTCCGTTTCCGATTCTGGGCATGTTCTTCCGCTGCTTTCGGAGCCCTGACTTCCTTTCTTCCGGTCTCGGCTAGCTAGCCTGCCGCGGCAGCGCCAGCACATGAGGGCATGCCCAATGCATAGCCCTAGGGGTGTTGCCTCACACCTTTAACTAGGTTCGGGTGGTCCAAAGTAAGTTCGGATGAGGAGGCAGCCTCTTCATCAGGAGGCAACCTCTTCAGCCATAAAGTGGAAAATGTGAGAGGGAAAGAGAAAAACCAAATCAGCTTTTAAGAGAAAGACATATTAATGGGACCATAACATGGCATGCATATGTCAAAAGTTTTATCCAATCCTAGTTGGACAGCTGCCTCCATTGCTTATGCCCTGAGTTTCTGCTTTTGGATCCATGAGTCCATGACCTCACACGAACCAGTGGAATCAAACAAACATCCTCATCGATCAAGATTCACAGCAAGAAGATGTATATTCCACATCGTATATTCTGTCGTAACATTGCTTGATTCTGTGTGTGTGTGTGTGCAGGAGGTGGGGCGAGGGGTGCGTGGAGAACGTGATGATCGAGAGGACGCCGCCGGCGGGGGAGGCGCCCAGGTACGGGAGGGTGGCGTTCCGGACCGCCTCCGTCGCCGCGGCGGTGCTCGGCGGGCGGCGCCTCGTCAAGCTCTTCGTCAACGGCCGCCAACTCTGGGCGCGCAAGTACGTCCCCAAGACACAGCAGCAGCAGCAGCAATAAGCTACCTCCACTGGACAACGTTCAGCACCCCGGACGAACACATGCACATATAGGCACACGAATGCACCAACACGTATTCACCTCGGTTTTTTGAAACTCCACAACACGTGCTACTACTGAGCTCTCCATAGTAGTAGTTGGCATCTGCTCATGTATGAACTATGAACCTTTATCTTACTACTACTAGTAAGTTGCAATGGATACACCTGTCTCTTGGCCCCTACACCGACAGTGATGTGTGCAAGCTTACGCAGTTACTGCGAATGGACAGAACTTGAAATTCCAGCGAAAACTACTGAATTGCAATGTCTACTAAACATGTATTTTGGCTGACTATCCGGTAGAAACTCGGTTTGAAGGCAAATTGGGACGCTGGAAAGGCAAACTACTATCTTATGGGGATAGACTTGTCTTGATCAATTCTGTTTTGACAAGCTTGCCAATGATTATGTTATCTTTCTTGCAAATTCCGAAAGGAGTTCTGAAGAGACTTGATTTTTATAGATCGAGATTTTTTTGGCAAGGAGATGAAGAAAAAAGGAAGTATAGACTAACTGGGTGGAATATAATATGTAGGCCAAAAGACCAAGGAGGTCTCGGCATTGAAGTACTTGATTTAAAAAAATACAAGCCTTCTTAGTAAATGGATTTTTAAATTGTTGAATGAGGAAGGGGTATGGCAGGAGCTATTACATAATAAGTACCTCTCACAAAAAACATTATCTCAAGTTCAAGTTAAACCATCTGACTCACCTTTTTGGAAGGGGCTTATGCATGTGAAGGATGCTTTTTTTGCGCGAGGTCACTTTGAAGTGGGTGATGGTTCTATTACTAGATTTTGGGAAGATGTTTGGTTGGGTGATAGGACTTTAGCGCAGTAATATCCATCTCTCTATCATATAGTGCAACATAAGAACGTGCTGGTCGCAGATACTTTAGCTCAGGTGCCTCTAAACATACAATTTAGGCGATCTTTGATTGGAAATAAGTGGACAGCATGGTTGCATTTATGTAGAAGACTCATGAATGTTAACCTTAATGATGAGCCTGATAAGTTTGTCTGGAATCTTACAACATCAGGATTATTTACGGTGAAATCTATGTATGAGGATCTAATGAATGGTCATACGCCCTTCCTGCGGAAATACCTATGGAAATTAAAAATTCCCCTCAAAATAAAGATTTTTATGTGGTTTCTTAATAACAAAGTGTTATTAACAAAAGATAATCTGGCGAGAAGGAAGTGGAAAGGGTGTACTAAGTGTTGTTTTTGTGGTGCACAAGAATCCGTTGAACACCTCTTCATAGCTTGTCCTTTTGCAAAAATAGTTTGGCGCATGGTATATTTCGCCTTTAATCTCCCACCTCCGACTAATATTACCAATTTGTTTGGTAATTGGTTGAATGGTGTTGACAAAAAAGCAAAAGAGCGTATACGCATTGGTGTATCAGCCTTGTGCTGGTCAATATGGAGATGTAGAAATAATATTGTGTTTAACAAATCAATTTTTTCTAATATTTTGCAGGTAATTCATATGGTTGTGCCCTGGGTGCAACAATGGGCGTTACTACTCCCCCAAGACCAGCGAGTGTTTATGGATACTGGATGCACCCATCTCCAGACGGTCACTCAGGATATCTTGTCCCAGGCTAGTTGGTGTCACACTAGTCGACTACAGGATGCTTAGTTGGCTTAGTTTCCAAGAGTTAATGTTTCGATGGTTGATTTATGTTTCAACCATGAGTGATCCATGAATTTGTATTAAATATGTGTACTGAATGATGAAGTTTTAATAAAGGCCGTGTGCATCATCACGATGCAGAGGCTGGGGTTGCATCCCCTTTTCGAAAAAAAATGTATTTTGGCTGACAGTGGGTGTGTAAACTTACTGAGTTGCTAGACATTCAAGTCATGATCCTTAATTTGATAGTATGAAGAGGCGCAGCAAGATATTTTAATCCTGCAATGTAAACCACCTGTCGAAACAGCAAAACTTACAATAACTGTACAGCGGCTCCAAATCCACAAATCTGAATGTATCCTCAACTTGCACAGACTGGTTTCTTTGACAGAAACTCAACCTCCAGAAACTCTCAGACCAACGAAATATCCGAACAGCAATGTACAAGGAATTCCATTGAGGCCTGTACTAACTCCTTCTCATTCTAACAATGGCATCCGTATATATGTTTCACCCAGAGCAATGTACGAGGATCACTGTTTAGCCTGACCTCAGCTACACCTATCTTCACAATGATCAGCTACTGCTTTTCTAGCCTGTTGCTTCTTTACGCGATTTTAAATCTCCGTACCTGTACGTCCGGGGATTGTACGACCTGTTCTGTAGCCATGAAACGATAGCCTGAACATCGTCCATGCTCACAGCCGATGAGGACGATGAAGACGCTTCTGGAGCCTCGGGGGCGAAGTTGGCAGGTCTTCTCCTTTGGCCTGGTGTCGATCGGATGAATGTATCCCACAGCCGATCAGTCATCTCCTCGCACATTTCCTCGCCGTCAAACGACGCCAGCTTCTCCATGATCTCCGTCATGGCCACATCAAAACCCTCGGCCTGCAAAAAGATGCTGTGAGCCTCGTCAACCAGGTTGTCGTTCCGCATCAGAGATATGGCCGCGTCTGCCACCCCCTCCCGGACAAATCTGCTCCAGTTCTCCTGGGCCTCGCACAGGCTGGCGAGCGCCGTCGCCACAGTCCTCTTCACACCAATGTCTCCTACCAGGAGCAGCTCCATCAGCGGAGCAAAGCCTCCAAGCTCACCAATCTTGATCTTATTGTAGTAGTTGTCAGCCAGTAGCCCAAGGATCTGAGCACACTTGGCTCTAGTTGGCACAGGCCCTAGCAATGCCCTTGCAATCAGCACAGGTATGGTGTATCGATCGTCTCCAAGAACCTCCTTGTTGGGGCTGTAGGAAGCCGCCTTCGCAAATATTTCCAGGATAATGTTGTCCAGTTCAGGGTAAGGCTCCAGGCATGTCTCTGGCAGGACGCAGGCAAGTTTTGATATTGTCCCTGGGCTGCGGCCAAGCAGATGCAGGAATGAGCACTGCTCCAGAAGGCGCAAGATAGCTTCATAATCTTCTTTAGAGTTGCTTGGGGAGTGAGCCAACACGGTGGCTTCCTTGAACAGGGCTTCATCCTCAGGAGAGATAGCGGGTGGATCAGTAGATGCTGTCAGATCACTAATCCTGTTTGCGGCACGCCATCGCGAAATGCACCGCGCAATGAGGACATCAGGGATGAAGATGCTGTGGTTGAGAACCTCGCCGGTAACTGGACAGATGCGTTTGTGTTTGTTCCACCATTTCTCCAGTTCGGAACGATCAACAGTCTGAAGCCACACAAAAGAAGCATGCAATCAGGGAGATGAAACATACTAGTACAAGGAGTAAAATCATAAAGAAGATCTCGAGATAATGCAGCTGTTCGGTTATTGTTCAATTGCTGTCCCGATAAGAAAACTAAAGAAAATGCAATAGAAAAAAGGATTAAGTTCTCGGAATAGAACCATAAAGAACATCTCAAGATAATGCAGCAGTTCGGTTAGAGTTCAATTGCTGTCTCAAAAAAAAAGGAAATGCAATGGACTAAAGAATTAAGGTCTCGGAACAAAACAACAAGCTACTCCTAAGTAACAGAACTTGCGTTTCCATCTATTGATGCATCAAGACACAAAGTTTTTGTGTTTTCTTAGATGGAAAACAAAAAACTACGCCAAGTCCCGAACTAATAAAACATTACGCTTTTAGAAATATTTTGACAAGATTATCCTATCCAGCGTATCCCAACCAAGACAGCTTTTATATCCTTATTGGAACCAAACACGTCCAGTTACCCATATATCAGCGGAATGGGACAAACGCAAAATTTTTCAGAAACAAACTCTAGGCATTTAACAACTAAGCAAACAACTACTCAAAGGGTCTCAAGTGACCCTTGCAGATCAACCTAATTGATAGTGAGAATTGATGATAGCTATCTATCTTGTTAAGCAATCTGCTCATGACCCTAGATAGAAAGACAGTATCTGAACATTTAGGAACAATAGCATTACAGAATTTTGTGGCTGTACTGCTATGGCCAGAGATAAAATTTTCTTGCTAAAGGAAATCTGAACTTCTTCATCAGATATGATTCCTAAAACGGCCTTTCAAGATGAATGCAATGCCCATCTAAGAGTACTAGATAAGTAAAAAAATGTCAAGAACAACAGTCGCAACAAGCAATGCATTATTTTATCCCAAACAAGAGAAGTCAACTGAGATTTTTAAGAAAATAACTGAAAGAGAATATAGATAGCAAGGTGTTCATCACATCGATCAAGCAATCTGAAACACAATGAATTTCGAGCCACAAATAAATCCACTGCAGGACACTTACAACTCACTTGATTAAAACTAATTTCAGGGATCTTATGGGATCAAATTCAGGTGCTAAGTTTAACTTTTTACAGATCAATTTGAACAGATTCTCCTATCTAGTAAGTATCCCAACTAGTATCACATACTTGACTCAAAATGCTGCTATATCAACTACACAAATTATCGTTTATCTGATCCTCAGCGACATCTTATGATCCAAAGAGCCATACAGGAAATTCACATCATATAATCTAAAGGATCATGCCCCGAACACGATTCAAGAGAATTAAGTAACAATGTAACCAGAGAAGCTCAATTGAGCCTTGAACAATAATAACAGAATTTCACAGAGTGCCATACACGAAATTCACATCCTATAATCTAAAGTATCATGCCTCGAACATGATTCAAGAGAATTAAGCCACAGTGTAACCAGAGAAACTCAAAACAATAATAACAGAATTTGACAGAGGTACGTATATATCCTGCTAACTGAAAAGTGAATGAGAGCAAAATGTGAAATCAGGACCCTGGAACATTTCGATCAGTTAGGATTCCCAAAATGGTCTTGCAGGATGAATACAATGCCCATTTAACACACAAGGAAATTGGTAGAGCACCCATTGCATGCATCAGTTGGTCTCAAACAAGCCATCAGACAGAGCAAGTGAAATCGTAAGAGGCTGGTGAAAGATCTGACACACCTTTCCAGAGGTGACGACGACGGGGTCCTCCATGACCTTCTTGGAGAGAGGGCACAAGAAGAACTCCAGCACGGCCACCGGACCGATCCAGAACCTCCTGGCGTCGGCGCCAGCGCGGTGGAGCTCATCGGAGGAGGCACCCTCCAGAGCCCGGAACGCGCACTCGAAGAGCTCGAGCGGGGGCGCTTCCGACTCCTCGTCGGAGCACAGGTCCGTGAACCAGGCGAGCTCGGCGAGCGCCTCCACCTTCCGCAGCCACCTCTCGAGCCCCGCCACGTCGACCACCCTCCGGCCGAGGAGGAGCTCCTTCTTGATCTCCGCCGTCCTGGGCCCCGCGGTGGCGCCCATCGTCGCCTCCAAGAACTGGGCGGCGAACTGGCCAAGAACGTCCGCCGCGTCGACGACGCTGGGCGGCGCGTCGATCGGGGGGAAGGAGAACTGATCCCGTTCCGCCTCCTCTTCTGCTCGGCCCGCTGTGATGGAAGCGGAGGTCGCTGTGGTATCCGGCGGCGGGGTGAGCCTCGGCCTCGCGCTCCGGTCTCTCATCCAGGAGACGGTCTCCTCCAGGTCGTCGGGGTCCTCGTCGTCGTAGGATCCTCCCGTGGAAGCACCTGCGTCGTCGCGAGAACCGGCATCGCCCGCAGCCGCGAGGCGGACACTCGGCGCCCTCGGGGACCTCCGCGTCCGCATGGAGCGGGGGGCGGGCCTGTCCCCGAAACTCCTGCTCGACCCGAGGCCCGGCGGAGAAGAGGGCGACCCCGACCCCGACCCCGAGGATCCGAAAGGGCGGCGGAGACCAGGCGAAGACAGCGACCTCGACGAACTGGAGATCCTGATGGGCTCGTCGTGATCGGGCGACGAAGACGGCGTCCGCGCGCTCCGGCCCCGCCTCAGCAGGCCGGGGTCCTCGTCCTCCTCGATCCCCTCCTCCGACCAGTCGTAGACGCCGGCCATGGATGGATGGGGCCAGTGGCGGCGCCGCCTCTCGCGCGCGTTCTTGGCCTCTTCTTGGCAAGGAGGATGTGGGTGGGAGGGAAGAGGGGTTTGGGGAATTTGGCTTTTGGCGGCAAGAATGGGGATGTGAAACGGAGTGGAAGGTTCCAGGCCTCCTCTAACGGCCCAGGGCAGCACCGGTTGATTCAGATCAGGGCTCAAGATTCGTTCAGGTGAATTGTGCCGACTCTTTTAAGTACTGTAAGAGCATGTTCTAACAGGCCCCGTATAACCTGCCTACCTCCTAAAATTCCGGCGGGATACGGGTCAGGCGCGATTTGGGCCGTCTAGCAGACCCCGTATTCGGGCCAGCCCGTTTCGGTGGAATACGGGGCCCAGGAAATCGGCCCCGTCGCCCCCTACTTATACTGGGCGCAGGTGCGAGTGAGGGATTAACCCCTCACTCTCAACCCTAGCTTCGCCGTGCGCCGCCGCCTCCTCCTCCTGCTCCGGCGAGCAATTAGTCGCTCCCCCGCGCCGCATTCCACCCGCCGCCACCTGCATGGACTCCCGCCGCGATCCCGCTCGCCGGACACCGTGGAGGAGGCGTGGCGGCTCAAGTGCAAGAGATCCGCCGCCGTGCGGCGTACGCTGTACATGCGACGCTGGATGCCGGCGCGCCCGGCCGCTAGCCGCAAGAAGCCGCCGAAGTGGCTCGCCGAGTGGAGCGAGCGTCCGCCGATGGGCGGCGACCATCGGGCGGCACAGCGGAGGCCGCGGCGGAGGAAGGGAGGCGGAGGAGGAGGAAGGCGCCGTGGGTGGCCGGGCGAGGCGGTGCCGCCGAGAAAGAGCGAAGGTAGAGGAGGCGGCGGCCATCGCCGCCGTCCGGGAGTTCGAGGCGCGGGAGGCGCGGGAGGCGCAGGAGGAGGCGGCCTCCATCGCCTTCATCCCCTACGTCATCCTTGACGAGTAGATGTAGGATAGATGTAGTATGATCCGCAGTATGATCGGAATGTATGTATGATACGTAGTATGATCAATGAAGATGAACTTCCCAGGGTTTTTATTTTGAAAATACGGGGCGAAATACGGGGCGAAATACGGGGTCTGCTAGACGGAATGGCTATTCCGTTAGCAGTTTTTCGATACGGGGCGAAATGCGAGCGTTATACGGGGCAGCGAAATACGGGACATGTTAGACATGCTCTAACTGCTTTGCCCTTGCAAGATGACAGCAAAAACTTGCGGTATACGGCGGTTACAAGCTTAATTCGTACTAGTACCATAGTTTGAATTTAACTTCCTTTTCGGGCACATAGTGTGAGTTTATGTGAGAAGCGGTTGTTCTCCCATCGGTTACGTGTTTATATAGGTGCAAATGTATAACGGTAACATCGATGGTTTTGGTAAAGGGGAACACCATGATCACCATGATTGACCCAATTAGGATGTGATTGGTGTGGTTAACTCATTGCCTTCTATACCGATTTGTGCCTTATAAAATGCTGCGAGAGGATTCTCTGGGATGCTTGGAAGCATTGTCACACCCCAACTTTTGCAACCATGTTTAGTTGTCCTGAGTGCAAAATTAGGGGGAACAAAAACTTTTTCTATAAACTAATTAGATGAATTGCCTTGATCTGTTTGTTATAATGAATTGCTTTGACCTGTTGGTAGATGTATTATCTTGTTTTGCTTGTTGAGTTTTGTCTTGAACTAACCCAAAGAACAACACCTCTAGTGGTCAAACAAACAACTCACCAAAATAAAACACATATGTGACTTAGGAAAACTTGTTTTCCTTCTTACTACATCAAACCCTTCTCCTGATGGCAACTTGAGTGTACCATCTTGATATTCCTCTTTGTGAAAATCTAGCTCAAATCATCCTTAATTCAAAACTTGGTATCATCTACCCCTTGCTACATCTTTCTCTTATACCCACTCATCTTGGTTGATTCTGAAGCCAAGTCAACCATCTGTTTCGGCAGACTTATAATATTCCAACTTTGGCAATTGATCTCTAAGAACCCACCACTGTTATAGGTGACCTCAATGCATGGATCTCATCTATGCCACACCCTCTACAACTTCCACGTCTTGCATGTTCCATTCCACTCTTGCAACCCTTATAATCACTTGATCTTGTACCCTATCAAACGTTGCTCCTCTAGATCTCTTCTCCCACCTTTATACCCTGTTTTTCTTTGTTGGTGTTCTAATCTTCAACACCTTGGAGTGGAAATGATATCCACACTAGGAGATCATCACCTACCCTTGAGTTCATACTTATTAAAAATATACTTTTCTTTCTCCCAAAATCCCTAAAACCCTAATGTTTGCCTCTCCAGTTTCATCAACCAAGCTACTTCTAGTTTTATCAAACCTTTTTAAATAATTTTCACAAATAAAATAGGAAATGTGAGTGGAATTTTAGATCACCTTATTTTTTTCCACCCAAAAATAATTCCCTTGTTTTTTTTCTACCAAAATGCATATTAATGGTGAATATGCCATTTCTTGCACCTTCCAATATCAAATAGTTTTGAGAAAAACCTACTATGCATTGTCATGCAAGTAGAAATATTGTAGTTCAAAATATTCTCCTTCACTTTTCAAGAATTTCAAGAAGCCATTTTAAAGGATTTCATTCAAAATTTGATCGACTCTCTTAGTGATGAAGACCCATCCTTTTTAATTTCAAATTTCACAATTTCAACTAATATCCTTCTACCACAATCCCACTCATGCATAAACAACTTCACCTCATGGAGAGATGGTTTATGTCACCATATCCATCCTTGATATAATATTTTTGGTCCCATCTCTACCTCTGTAAGCCTCATCTTTGACCACCATAATGGCACACCATCACCATCACCACCACCACTCTCCTCCCTCTCTATTCTTGTTTCTTTCCAAACCTTGCAAGCTTGGGCATTCACTTGCCATTTCTTGACCAACTACATTCCACCACACTCACCATCAACCCCTCTCTTTCCCTCCCTCCTTCTTCCCAAAAAGCCTAGCTAGAGAAGCTCCCCCTCTCTTCTTCCTTATACATGGCCGGGCCATGTTGCTCTTGTGCCCCAACCTGTGCACCCCCTTGATACGTCTCCAACGTATCGATAATTTCTTATGTTCCATGCTACTTTATTGATGATACCTACATGTTTTATGCACATTATATGTCGTATTTACGCATTTTCTGGAACTAACCTATTAACAAGATGCCGAAGAGCCGTTTTTTTTTTTAGTTTCAGAAATCCTAGTAAGGAAATATTCTCGGAATTGGACGAAATCACCGCCCGGGGTCCTATTTTTGCACGGAGCTTCGAAGACCGAAGAGATAACGAAGTGGGGCCACGAGGTGGCCAGACCACGAGGCGCGGCCTGGCGCGCGGCTGTCATCTGCCCCTCGTGAGCCCGACCTGCCCTTTCGCCTACAAATAGCCTCCGTCGCGAAAGGCCGAGAGCCACGATACGGAAAACCTTCCAGAGACGCCGCCGCCGCGAATCCCATCTCGGGGGATTCGGAGATCGCCTCCGGCACCTGCCGGAGGGATTCATCTCGGAGGACTCTTCATCGCCATGATCGCCTCCGGAGTGATGAGTGAGTAGTTCACCCCTGGACTATGGGTCCATAGCGTAGCTAGATGGTCGTCTTCTCCTAATTGTGCTTCATTGTTGGATCTTGTGAGCTGCCTAACATGATCAAGATCATCTATCGTAATACTATATGTTGTGTTTGTCGGGATCCGATGGATAGAGAATACTATGTTATGGTGATTATCAATCTATTGTTTATGTGTTGTTTATGATCTTGCATGCTCTCCGTTATTAGTAGAGGCTCTGGCCAAGTTTTTGCTCTTAACTCCAAGAGGGAGTATTTATGCTCGATAGTGGGTTCATGCCTTCATTGACACCGGGACAGTGACAGAAAGTTCTAAGGTTGTGATGTCTGTTGCCACTAGGGATAAAACATTGATTCTATGTCTAAGGATGTAGTTGTCGATTATATTACGCACCATACTTAATGCAATTGTCTGTTGCTTTGCAACTTAATACGAATGGGGTTCGGATGATAATCGAAGGTGGACTTTTTAGGCATAGATGCATGGATGGCGGTCTATGTACTTTGTCGTAATGCCCGGATTAAATCTCACTATATTTATCATATCATGTATATGCATTGTTATGCCCTTCTCTATTTGTCAATTGCCCGACTGTAATTTGTTCACCCAGCATGCTTTTATCTTATGGGAGAGACACCTCTAGTGCTGTGGACCCGGTCCTATTCTTTACATCGCATACAATCTTGCAATACTTGTTTTACTGTTTTCTTGCAAACAATCATCTTCCACACAATACGGTTAATCCTTTGTTACCAAGCCGGTGAGATTGACAACCTCACTGTTTCGTTGGGGCAAAGTACTTGGGTTGTGTTGTGCAGGTTCCACGTTGGCGTCGGAATCCCTGTTGTTGCGCCGCATCACATTTCGCCACCATCAACCTTCAACGTGCTTCTTGGCTCCTCCTGGTTCGATAAACCTTGGTTTCTTTCTGAGGGAAAACTTGCTGCGCGCATCATACCTTCCTCTTGGGGTTCCCAACGAACGTGTGAGTTACACGCCATCAAGCTCTTTTCTGGCGCCGTTGCCGGGGAGATCAAGACACGCTGCAGGGAGTCTCCACTTCTCAATCTCTTTACTTTGTTTTTGTCTTGCTTTATTTTATTTACTACTTTGTTTGCTGCACCTAAACAAAGCACAAAAAAATTAGTTGCTAGTTTTACTTTATTTACTGTCTTGCTCTCTATATCAAAAACACAAAAAAATTAAATACTTGTCTTTACTTTATTTGCCTAGTTTACTTTATTGCTACTAAAATGAGTAATCCTGAAGTTGAAGTTCGTTCTTTTAAGCAACAAGGTGGAGAAAGTTTTAAAGAAGCTTGGTACAGAATTAGTAATGCTCGTCATAGGTGCATTAAGAAACACTCCACCACTATCCTTCTTAGGAACTTTTATGTTGGTTTATCTAGTTGGAATAGGTATGTTCTTGATGCTCTTTCGGGAGGTAATTTCCTAGGTACTCCCGCCTTAGAAGCTAGTTGCATCATTGAGAGTCTAGTTGGAATACCACCTGTTAATGAAGTTAAAATTGAAATCTCTCTTGAGGATGTTATGAAAAAATTGGAAACCATAGAGAAAAATTTTCCAAGTATTGAAACTAAATTGGAAATGTTATTGGATAAAACTGATGAACTTGATAAATCCCTAGGAGGAATTGATGAAAGAATTAGTGTCCTAGGAACTTGTGTTGTTCACGATAATCAAACCAATAGGATTGATGAACTTGAAAAAGCTATGGGAACCTTGGGTTCAACCTTCTCTTCTCTCAAGTATAATGAGAAAGCTTATGTGGGTAAAGAGCAAAAATTTATGTATGTCTCTAAAGTGCCTAAACAAAAGAATTATTATAGGCCTAAAATTGCTAAAACTCCTAGCACCACCATAGAAAATTTAGACAATGGAGCACCTAAAGTACCCTCTGCAACAAGTTGTGTTTGCATGAAAAATAATAATGTTAATGCTTCTACTCTTGATGTTACTTGATTTGCACTTTCTGCGCCTAGCTGAAAGGCGTTAAAAAAAAGCGCTCATGGGAGACAACCCATGTTTTTACTACAGTACTTTGTTTTATATTTGAGTCTTGGAAGTTGTTTACTACTGTAGCAACCTCTCCTTATCATGTTTTTGTGCCAAGTAAAGTTTCTATGTTAAAGTTGATGTTATATTTGGGATCGCTGCGCAGAAACAGCATTGCTGTCTGTCACGAATCTGGGCACAAGTTTCTGTAGAAAATTCGAAAAAATCTGCCAATTTACGAGCGTGATCCTCAGATATGTACGCAACTTTCATTAGTTTTGAGTTTTTCCATTTGAGCAAGTCTGGTGCCATTTTAAAATTCGTCTTTACGGACTGTTCTGTTTTTGACAGATTCTGCCTTTTATTTCGCATTGCCTCTTTTGCTATGTTGGATGAATTTCTTTGATCCATTAATGTCCAGTAGCTTTATGCAATGTCCAGAAGTGTAAAGAATGTTTGTGTCACCTCTGAATGTATGAATTATTAATTGTGCACTAACCCTCTAATGAGTTTGCTTGAAGTTTGGTGTGAAGGAAGTTTTCAAGGGTCAAGAGAGGAGTATGATATACTATGATCAAGAGGAGTGAAAGCTAAGCTTGGGGATGCCCCGTGGTTCATCCCTGCATATTTTAAGAAGACTCAAGCGTCTAAGCTTGGGGATGCCCAAGGCATCCCCTTCTTCATCGACAACATCATCAGGTTCCTCCCCTGAAACTATATTTTTATTCAGTCACATCTTGTGTTCTTTGCTTGGAGCGTCGGTTTGTTTTTATTTTTGTTTGAATAAAATGGATCCTAGCATTCACTTTGTGGGAGAGAGACACGCTCCGCTGTTGCATATGGACAAATATATCCTTAGGCTTTACTCATAATGTTCAAGGCGAAGTTTCTTCTTCGTTAAATTGTTATATGGTTGGAATTGGAAAATGCTACATGTAGTAATTCTAAAATGTCTTGGATAATGTGATACTTGGCAATTGTTGTGCTCATGTTTAAGCTCTTGCATCATATGCTTTGCACCCATTAATGAAGAAATACATAGAGCTTACTAAAATTTGATTTGCATATTTGGTCTCTCTAAGGTCTAGATAATATCTAGTATTGAGTTTTGAACAACAAGGAAGACGGTGTAGAGTCTTATAATGTTTACAATATGTCTTTTATGTGAGTTTTGCTGCACCGTTTCATCCTTGAGTTTGCTTCAAATAACCTTGCTAGCCTAAACCTTGTATCGAGAGGAATACTTCTCATGCATCCAAAATCCTTGAGCCAACTACTATGCCATTTGTGTCCACCATACCTACCTACTACATGGTATTTCTCCGCCATTCCAAAGTAAATTGCTTGAGTGCTACCTTTAAAATTCCATCATTTACCTTTGCAATATATAGCTCATGGGACAAAATAGCCTTAAAAACTATCGTAGTATTGAATATGTACTTATGCACTTTATCTTTTATTAAGTTGCTTGTTGTGCGATAACCATGCTTGGGGAACGCCATCAATTATTCTTTGTTGAATATCATGTGAGTTGCTATGCATGTCCGTCTTGTCTGAAGGATCTATCACCTTAATGATTGGAGCATGCAAATTGTTAGAGAAGAACATTGGGCCGCTAACTAAAGCCATGAATCATGGTTGAAGTTTCAGTTTTGGACATATATCCTCAATCTCATATGAGAATAATAATTGTTGCTACATGCTTATGCATTTAAGAGGAGTCCATTATCTGTTGTCCATGTTGTCCCGGTATGGATGTCTAAGTTGAGAATAATCAAAAGCGAGAAATCCAAAATGCGAGCTTTCTCCTTAGACCTTTGTACAGGTGGCATGGAGGTACCCCTTTGTGACACTTGGTTGAAACATGGCATTGCAAAGATCCGGTAGTCCAAGCTAAGTAGGACAAGGTGCGGGCACTATTAGTATACTATGCATGAGGCTTGCAACTTGTAAGATATAATTTACATAACTCATATGCTTTATTACTACCGTTGACAAAATTGTTTCATGTTTTCAAAATAAAAGCTCTAGCACAAATACAGCAATTGATTCTTTCCTCTTTGAAGGACCTTTCTTTTACTTTTATTGTTGAGTCAGTTTACCTATCTCCCTCCACCTTAAGAAGCAAACACGTGTGTGAACTGTGCATTGATTCCTACATACTTGCATATTGCACTTGTTATATTACTTTATGTTGACAATATCCATGAGATATACATGTTATAAGTTGAAAGCAACCGCTGAAACTTAATCTTCCTTTGTGTTGCTTCAATACCTTTACTTTGATTTATTGCTTTATGAGTTAACTCTTATGCAGGACTTATTGATGCTTGTCTTGAAGTACTATTCATGAAAAGTCTTTGCTTTATGATTCATTTGTTTACTCATGTCATTACCATTGTTTTGATCATTACATTGTTTACAAATAGTATGATCAAGATTATGATGGCATGTTATGATTATGTCATTTTACTTTGCTCGGGGACGGGACTAAGCTTGGGGATGCTGATACGTCTCCAACGTATCGATAATTTCTTATGTTCCATGCTACTTTATTGATGATACCTACATGTTTTATGCACATTATATGTCGTATTTACGCATTTTTGGAACTAACCTATTAACAAGATGCCGAAGAGCCGTTCTGTTCTCTTGTTTTTGGTTTCAGAAATCCTAGTAAGGAAATATTCTCGGAATTGGACGAAATCACCGCCCAGGGTCCTATTTTTGCACGGAGCTTCCAGAAGACCGAAGAGATAACGAAGTGGGGCCACGAGGTGGCCAAACCACAGGGCGGCGCGGCCTGGCCCCTGGCCGCGCGACCCTTTCATCTGGGCCCCTCGTGAGCCCCCCTGACCTGCCCTTTCGCCTACAAATAGCCTCCGTCGCGAAACCCCCAGTACCGAGAGCCACGATACGGAAAACCTTCCAGAGACGCCGCCGCCGCGAATCCCATCTCGGGGGATTCGGAGATCGCCTCCGGCACCCTGCGGGAGGGGATTCATCTCCGGAGGATTCTTCATCGCCATGATCGCCTCCGGAGTGATGAGTGAGTAGTTCACCCCTGGACTATGGGTCCATAGCGTAGCTAGATGGTCGTCTTCTCCTAATTGTGCTTCATTGTTGGATCTTGTGAGCTGCCTAACATGATCAAGATCATCTATCTGTAATACTATATGTTGTGTTTGTCGGGATCCGATGGATAGAGAATACTATGTTATGGTGATTATCAATCTATTGTTTATGTGTTGTTTATGATCTTGCATGCTCTCCGTTATTAGTAGAGGCTCTGGCCAAGTTTTTGCTCTTAACTCCAAGAGGGAGTATTTATGCTCGATAGTGGGTTCATGCCTTCATTGACACAGGACGACAGAAAGTTCTAAGGTTGTGATGTGTTGTTGCCACTAGGGATAAAACATTGATTCTATGTCTAAGGATGTAGTTGTCGATTACATTACGCACCATACTTAATGCAATTGTCTGTTGCTTTGCAACTTAATACTGAATGGGGTTCGGATGATAACCTGAAGGTGGACTTTTTAGGCATAGATGCACTTGGATGGCGGTCTATGTACTTTGTCGTAATGCCCGGATTAAATCTCACTATATTTATCATATCATGTATATGCATTGTTATGCACTTCTCTATTTGTCAATTGCCCACTGTAATTTGTTCACCCAACATGCTTTTATCTTATGGGAGAGACACCTCTAGTGAACTGTGGACCCCGGTCCTATTCTTTACATCGCATACAATCTACTGCAATACTTGTTTTCTTGCAAACAATCATCTTCCACACAATACGGTTAATCCTTTGTTACAGCAAGCCGGTGAGATTGACAACATCACTGTTTCGTTGGGGCAAAGTACTTGGGTTGTGTTGTGCAGGTTCCACGTTGGCGCCGGAATCCCTGTTGTTGCGCCGCATCACATTTCGCCACCATCAACCTTCAACGTGCTTCTTGGCTCCTCCTGGTTCGATAAACCTTGGTTTCTTTCTGAGGGAAAACTTGCTGCTGTGCGCATCATACCTTCCTCTTGGGGTTCCCAACGAACGTGTGAGTTACACGCCATCACCCCTCTGACCCGACCTCAGCCCAGCTAAACCCTACCCGTGGACTCCCTCCATCTCTTCCCAAGCCCAACAGTAGGCCAAGCCCAGCCATCACCGAAACCCTGGCACCTCTGGGGAGGAAACGTACGTGAGCAGCAACTCGGGGAGTCTCCCGCTCGACCCCTTCCTTCCTGCGCACCTTCCCTCCACTGCTGACGTCCTCCGGATGACGTCACCCCGCCCCCACCCTCCAACGTCACCCCTGACGCCAGCCCCGGCCGCCCATTGGCCATGGACGCCGCCCGCACCTCCCTCCCGCCCTATAAAAAGGCTCCCCCGCTCACTCCCTTCCCTCCCACACCACTCTACCTCCCCCTCCACTTCCTCTACCCACGTCCGTGAGCGCAGCCTCGCCTCACCGGCCCCTGGCTGCCGGAGAAAAACCCGCCGCCCATGGTCACCGCGAGGGTGACGGGCAAGCTCGAGCTCGCCCCCGTCATTCCCGCTTCTCCCTCTCTGATTTCTCCGGTTCCCCACCTTCTTCCCGTGCTAACCCGCACCCCTGTGCCGCTCAGGTCCGCCGGTAACCGCCGCCATGGTCGTCCGCCCGGGAGAAGCCTGCGGAGACGAGGTCGCCGGGACGAGCTGCTTGGGCGCGGAGGACGCTGCCGAGCCCAGCGCCGGCGCGCCGCCACTCGCCGGAGCCCCGCCGACGACCACCACTCGCCGCCGGTAAGTCCCCAGCCGCCCCTGCCCTTCTCCCGTCCGCCGCGAGCGTCCGTGTTCGGAGGAGAACGACGCCCAGGTCGTTCGACCCTCCTGGGACATGCAGCTGCGTGGCCTGCATGGCCACGTCAGCCCATGCGGCCTGGCCCGCCACGGGCCCTCCCTCCCCTTTTTTTTTCTTTTTCCCCCTCCTGGCAAACCCCTCTGGGCCGGCCCGACACGTCTCCGCGCGGCCCAGTCAACCTCAGCCCGTGCCATATCTCTCTTTTTCTGGAAATAAAACCTGCAACCCATCTCTACCCCTTTTAATTCACCAAAAATTCAAATATTTTCCAAATCAAGTGATTCAAATTTTTTAGTGTTCCTTATCAAAATCCTGATCACCTCATGCAAGTTTTAAACCAAGATCTACTATAGGTTTTCATCAGTTTTCAAAATGGTACAAACATGCAGTGGCCTTGATAATTCAATTGTGAGAGTTTCAAAAACATTTTGAACCCAAAACCAAATCTGTAGTCAACCCTATGGTATTACCCAATTTTTGGAACTGGTTTGAGTGTTTTATGGCAAAGTATGAAATTTTGGTATTTAATACAAGTTTATTCAGAATCTGTGTTTGAGGAATTATTTCAGGAGCTTAAAAAATTATTTTGGAATGAAACCACTTTTGCTACACCCATAATTGTGTTGCTAACAACTTATCCAGAGCTCAGATTTTATTGAGCATCTGAGATTTTATAAGGAATTAAACTCTGTTTTGGTCCCTCTGGCCAGTAATTTAATTATTAAAAATCTTTTATAACTTCAAATCTAGTGAACCCAATTTTTTATAAAGCTATGTTTGAATAGCTATCCAGTGGTATAATTTTTGCTTGACGTGCTTGTGTAATGTTCTGTGAGCAAAATAAAGTAGGAAAAAGAGTTCAGCTTTTCCAAAAATGTTTAAAAATAAAATATAAATGTTTTTGATGCAAAACCAATGCACTTATCTTCTTTGTGGTGTTATATAACAGGGAATAACTAGTTTATGCCATAGCATTAAACAGAGAGGCAATTGCTAATTTGCGATGCTCTCATGCCTATGTTAAGCGAGATAATTTGGTTGTCTTTTAAAATGATTTGAAGAAACTATAAGTTCTTGGTATGATAGCACTTAGTAAAGTGGTTAACTATTGTTTGTTGATTGTTGAATAATTGTTTTGTTGGTACAATGTGTTGATTGTGTTCCTTTTATATTTTTCCGGCGATAGATGCGAACAATCTGAGAAGGAGAAGAAGTGGTTCGGACAAGGATTTTATTTATATTGTCGGGATTCTTATATTGATGAATTTGAAGGAGTCCAGGGACAAATAAGCCAAGGCAAGCCATCTTTTGATCTCTTGCTAATTATCCTCTTTGTTGTGTTCATTGTTCCATTATATGCTTGGTTCCTTGTATCTTGTGTTATGATTGGTCCTCTTCTATGCATACTTGTTCCCAAGTATGTTGAACCCCTTGTTGATGTTATGCATGCTTACCCTAAGCATGTATGCCCCCTTGACCACATATATTATCATTTTCTTAGTGGTATGATGATTAACATCATGACCCTTGTTTAATCATACTACTTATGTTGTCCCTACGCATGCTTATCCTAAGTATGTATGATCCCCTTGACACCTCATTTATCACCTCCTTAATGGTATGATGGCTAGCATCATGCCATTGCTGTCTCTTAGTTCTTACATGAAACCATAGGTTGGGAACCCCTTGGAAAAATACCTTGTTGAAAAGAATTTTTGGAAAAACCTTGGGTGAGTTGGACTTACCTAAGTGTGTGTTTATGAAAGAAAAAGATCTTGGCAAAGATGGTTGGAAAGAGAATCTTGTTTATGAAAACTTTGGCGTCTAAGTATTCACCCGTGACAATTAACCCACGCAACCACAGCTACTCCAACGTGGGCACGGAGCTTAGCTTGACGTTTGTTCTTCTTAGCATGAGGCACCGCACAACTATACAAGGGTACGGTTACCCCCGAGTCCGGGTTGTCATGGTTGGGACAATAGTATAACGGGAGGCCTTCGGGGCTGACCCGTCCGGAAGACACTATGGGTCTCCTGGCTTGGCGGTGGAGCCACGCTCAAGAGGAGGTGAGCTGCCACGGTGCCGGGGAGGTACATACTCCATAGGGTAGGACCTCTTGCTAAGTCGAATGGGCGAAAGGCTATGTTCGGGTA
Organism: Lolium multiflorum; assembly: GCA_030979885.1. Classification (NCBI taxonomy): domain Eukaryota; kingdom Viridiplantae; phylum Streptophyta; class Magnoliopsida; order Poales; family Poaceae; genus Lolium; species Lolium multiflorum. The sequence continues at coordinate 196,428,632 of CM061748.1, read as the reverse complement.
TCCGTCGTGGCATATGTTGTTATGCGGGGATGATGCCCACACGATAGGTATCCGGATAGAGGTGGGGAAAGTGTGCAAACTCTGCAGAGAAAAATCTATTCGAATAGCCGCGTCCGCGGTCATGGACGGTTGGAATGGCTGTTGCTTAGCCTGATGAGTTTTGTTTGACAAAGGAAAGGAAAGAACTTGTTTGAAGTACCGGAAGGGTACAGGAAAGGTTGTGTCGACCATATGGAGATGGTCGGGAAGGACAAATAAATTGGGTTACCCCATCCTAGTGTTTTATGTTGTGGAAATCTTTTGAAGTATCTTCTTCAACAAAGATATAGAGATGCCATAGGGTATATTTTGAAGTATCTTCTTTAACAAAGATATAGAGATGTCATAGGGTATCTTTGGAAGTATCTTCTTTAACAAAGATATAGAGATGTCATAGAAATGTTTTATCACCCTCTTAGTGTCCCCTTCAACTGTGATATGGGATGCTATAGCCACAAGAGAAACTGATTCTCTTTCACATGCTATATCCACCAGAGAAACTATTCTTCCTCTCTTGTCTTCTTTAGTTAGAATTGTTATCACCTTCTTGATGGTTTGCGAGTACAATTCAAATGTACTCACGGCTTTGTCCCTGACTATTTACTTGGCCAGACTTGAAGGAGTTCGACAGATGAAGAAGGAGTTGACGGCGTCTATGCGAGCTAGGAACGTCTTCCCAGTCAGTTGCCTGTAGGGTTATGGCAGATGACTTGGGCTCTACGCTGCTGAAGTGATTCCGCGACTCTGATGATTGGGATAGGCCCTTCGAGGCTATTATGTACAGATGGGTCATGTGACCTTATTGTAATTTTTCTTATTTCGTTTTGTAAAGGATGATGTAATTTGATATCAGTTCGGTTATGTGTTCACGGCACCCGATCATGGGAAAACTGTATACACAACGGTATTTCGGACAGCTAGTCCGGGGTCCCCCTGGTATCAGAGCCATCCTGACTGTAGGAGACCTTAGTTAGCATGGACGTTTGTTGGGAAACAAATACTTGGGAAAAACTATTTTCGAAACAAATTCTTTCTTTCGTCGGAAGCATAGCTTCTACTCCTCCCATTTCTTCGAAAACTTCTAATTTCTTATCTCTCCGCTTTATAAAAAAAAGGGTTTGAAAATTCTTACTGTATTATCTCATCCACTTCAAACCTACATATTGGACGATGTCCCAACTCAGCCGGAGACTCAAACTCACAGATGGATAAATCCCTCAGGAAGACTCATATGTCTCCAACAACAGCTATTGAAGCTTGGAGGCCGACTTAGCGCGCACATAAAGGGATAAGTAGATCATGTCTTTGGTTGGCACCAAAGTCTGTCAAGGAGCTGACCTTGTTCCTCCATGGACTTGCACCTTTTCGCAGTTGTCTGGGATCAAGTCCTCAGTTATTGACTAGTAATTTTTAGGCCAGACACGAGAAGATCTCAAACCTTGGGAGTACCTCAACAGCTACCCCTCTGAAGACCTCACGTCCCTAGGATGTTGAGACCAGAAGTTCTACGCAGTTTTCGCCTCCACTTCAACATCGACGACTCAACACCAGGCTGCTTCGCCACCAACTGCTACCAGGATCCAAGTTGAAGCCAATGTCGGCAAGATGAAGACGTCGGCATATGTGACCAGCCCCAAACCTATAGGATGGATAGGACAAACTCAATCGCTTTGATTGAGCTACCCCGCGTATTAGTCATCCATGGGTAGTGGTGTTACCATGTCTGGTTTGATGATTGCTTGTAGTTCCCTAAGTGTGTTGTCTTGAGTGTTTTTATTTGTTTGTTGTGTGTTTGATTATCTTGGCCTTTCGGTCTGAAAAACATTCTTAGTGTGATAACCCAGCGTAGGAAGCCTCCCGAAGATGTTTTCACCTCATCTACCTCACCGATAAAATGCTAACTGCTAGTTAGTTGGATAAGTTGACCATGTTGACAAGTTGTTTTTCAACCATCAGAAAGAAACTAACCCAAACCCCCAACTACACTAACTACTTTCAAGATCAGCTGAAGCGACTCTACAACGCCAACGAAGCAGAAGCCCTTACCTTCAAGAGTGACTGCACCTCTGCAAGAAGACATACTTACTTTGTCTAACCTTGGAGTATAATCGCGCTAACTTCGAGGATAGCTTTTTGAGACTACCCTCTAACACACTGTCTAACAAGCTGAGAGAGCAATAGTGTCAAAGCCAAGCTACATCATAGGATTCATCTGGTCCGCATCGAATGAAGCTCATGAAGATACCTCAAGACTCAAGATTAGGTGTAGTTACCGCTCACTTCATACCGGATATAAGTCAGCACTGACCCTCAAGCTGAAGATTGTCTCCAACGACCTTTGTTACTACTTCATATGGACAACAACCAGGTGCTTCACCGACTTACTAACTTACCGCGCGTTATATGGCCTAGTAAACACCGTGAGTGCCTTTGAAGTCGTGGACTACACATCGCCCATAAAGATCCTTCAACTGATTACGGAAGATCGACGACTTCTTCAGAAGCCCCAGACAGAGCCACAAGGCAGAAGTTCAGAGTTTTTCTGAAGCCCCGATGAAAAATCTTAAGGGTGGAAGACCTCGTCTTCCACTAAAAGTTGGAGCTGACCCTAAAATTTAAAACCTTTCTAAAACACCGTTGGAAACTTGGGATGCACTAACTCCCCTTGAAGCTGTGGACTGCACCTCGCTCCCTGAAGATGCTTCAACTCAAGACGAGAGAAAGATCACTTCTTCGAAAGCACCGACAAGACCCGTAGCCGAAGCTTAGAGCCCCTATGAACAATTTTAAGGGTGGAAGACTTCGTCTTCCACTAAGATTTATAGTTAACTCTGAAAAGTTTTCAACCTTGCTAAAGCACCGCTGGAGTGCACTAACTCTCCCAGAATCTTCAACCCCCACTAGGATCGCTTAGAAGCTACAGATCTGACACCTACATGGAGTAGTCAACCTCTTCATGAAGCTCGCCATCAGCTCCCAGAAGATGAAGCAACGACCTTCTCGGCAACGACACATCTACAGAAGAATGGAGTCTAACTTTAGTTAAACTTTGAAAACCCCTCTAGTCCTACGCTTTGTAATCTCGGGATGAGATTATTTTAAGGGTGGAAGATCTGTCACACCCCAACTTTTGCAACCATGTTTAGTTGTCCTGAGTGCAAAAATTAGGGGGAACAAAAACTTTTTCTATAAACTAATTAGATGAATTGCCTTGATCTGTTTGTTATAATGAATTGCTTTGACCTGTTGGTAGATGTATTGTCTTGTTTTGCTTGTTGAGTTTTGTCTTGAACTAACCCAAAGAACAACACTTCTAGTGGTCAAACAAACAACTCACCAAAATAAAACACATATGTGACTTAGGAAAACTTGTTTTCCTTCTTACTACATCAAACCCTTCTCCTGATGGCAACTTGAGTGTACCATCTTGATATTCCTCTTTGTGAAAATCTAGCTCAAATCATCCTTAATTCAAAACTTGGTATCATCTACCCCTTGCTACATCTTTCTCTTATACCCACTCATCCTGGTTGATTCTGAAGCCAAGTCAACCATCTGTTTCGGCAGACTTATAATATTCCAACTTTGGCAATTGATCTCTAAGAACCCACCACTGTTATAGGTGACCTCAATGCATGGATCTCATCTATGCCACACCCTCTACAACTTCCACGTCTTGCATGTTCCATTCCACTCTTGCAACCCTTATAATCACTTGATCTTGTACCCTATCCAATGTTGCTCCTCTAGATCTCTTCTCCCCTTTATACCCTGTTTTTCTTTGTTGGTGTTCTAATCTTCAACACCTTGGAGTGGAAATGATATCCACACTAGGAGATCATCACCTACCCTTGAGTTCATACTTATTAAAAATATACTTTTCTTTCTCCCAAAATCCCTAAAACCCTAATGTTTGTCTCTCCAGTTTCATCAACCAAGCTACTTCTAGTTTTATCAAACCTTTTTAAATAATTTTCACAAATAAAATAGGAAATGTGAGTGGAATTTTAGATCACCTTATTTTTTTCCACCCAAAAATAATTCCCTTGTTTTTTTTCTACCAAAATGCATATTAATGGTGCATATGCCATTTCTTGCACCTTCCAATATCAAATAGTTTTGAGAAAAACCTACTATGCATTGTCATGCAAGTAGACATATTGTAGTTCAAAATATTCTCCTTCACTTTTCAAGAATTTCAAGAAGCCATTTTAAAGGATTTCATTCAAAATTTGATCGACTCTCTTAGTGATGAAGACCCATCCTTTTTAATTTCAAATTTCACAATTTCAACTAATATCCTTCTACCACAATCCCACTCATGCATAAACAACTTCACCTCATGGAGAGATGGTTTATGTCACCATATCCATCCTTGATATAATATTGATGGTCCCATCTCTACCTCTCTAAGCCTCATCTTTGACCACCATAATGGCACACCATCACCATCACCATCACCATCACCACCACCACTCTCCTCCCTCTCTATTCTTGTTTCTTTCCAAACCTTGCAAGCTTGGGCATTCACTTGCCATTTCTTGACCAACTACATTCCACCACACTCACCATCAACCCCTCTCTTTCCCTCCCTCCTTCTTCCCAAAAAGCCTAGCTAGAGAAGCTCTCCCTCTCTTCTTCCTTATACATGGCCGGGCCATGTTGCTCTTGTGCCCCAAGCTGTGCACCCCCTCTGACCCGACCTCAGCCCAGCTAAACCCTACCCGTGGACTCCCTCCATCTCTTCCCAAGCCCAACAGTAGGCCAAGCCCAGCCATCACCGAAACCCTGGCACCTCTGGGGAGGAAACGTACGTGAGCAGCAACTCGGGGAGTCTCCCGCTCGACCCCTTCCTTCCTGCGCACCTTCCCTCCACTGCTGACGTCCTCCGGATGACGTCACCCCGCCCCCACCCTCCAACGTCACCCCTGACGCCAGCCCCGGCCGCCCATTGGCCATGGACGCCGCCCGCACCTCCCTCCCGCCCTATAAAAAGGCTCCCCCGCTCACTCCCTTCCCTCCCACACCACTCTACCTCCCCCTCCACTTCCTCTACCCACGTCCGTGAGCGCAGCCTCGCCTCACCGGCCCCTGGCTGCCGGAGAAAAACCCGCCGCCCATGGTCACCGCGAGGGTGACGGGCAAGCTCGAGCTCGCCCCCGTCATTCCCGCTTCTCCCTCTCTGATTTCTCCGGTTCCCCACCTTCTTCCCGTGCTAACCCGCACCCCTGTGCCACTCAGGTCCGCCGGTAACCGCCGCCATGGTCGTCCGCCCGGGAGAAGCCTGCGGAGACGAGGTCGCCGGGACGAGCTGCTTGGGCGCGGAGGACGCTGCCGAGCCCAGCGCCGGCGCGCCGCCACTCGCCGGAGCCCCGCCGACGACCACCACTCGCCGCCGGTAAGTCCCCAGCCGCCCCTGCCCTTCTCCCGTCCGCCGCGAGCGTCCGTGTTCGGAGGAGAACGATGCCCAGGTCGTTCGACCCTCCTGGGACATGCAGCTGCGTGGCCTGCATGGCCACGTCAGCCCATGCGGCCTGGCCCGCCACGGGCCCCCCCTCCCCTTTTTTTTTCTTTTTCCCCCTCCTGGCAAACCCCTCTGGGCCGGCCCGACACGTCTCCGCGCGGCCCAGTCAACCTCAGCCCGTGCCATATCTCTCTTTTTCTGGAAATAAAACCTGCAACCCATCTCTACCCCTTTTAATTCACCAAAAATTCAAATATGTTCCAAATCAAGTGATTCAAATTTTTTAGTGTTCCTTATCAAAATCCTGATCACCTCATGCAAGTTTTAAACCAAGATCTACTATAGGTTTTCATCAGTTTTCAAAATGGTACAAACATGCAGTGGCCTTGATAATTCAATTGTGAGAGTTTCAAAAACATTTTGAACCCAAAACCAAATCTGTAGTCAACCCTATGGTATTACCCAATTTTTGGAACTGGTTTGAGTGTTTTATGGCAAAGTATGAAATTTTGGTATTTAATACAAGTTTATTCAGAATCTGTGTTTGAGGAATTATTTCAGGAGCTTAAAAAATTATTTTGGAATGAAACCACTTTTGCTACACCCATAATTGTGTTGCTAACAACTTATCCAGAGCTCAGATTTTATTGAGCATCTGAGATTTTATAAGGAATTAAACTCTGTTTTGGTCCCTCTGGCCAGTAATTTAATTATTAAAAATCTTTTATAACTTCAAATCTAGTGAACCCAATTTTTTATAAAGCTATGTTTGAATAGCTATCCAGTGGTATAATTTTTGCTTGACGTGCTTGTGTAATGTTCTGTGAGCAAAATAAAGTAGGAAAAAGAGTTCAGCTTTTCCAAAAATGTTTAAAAATAAAATATAAATGTTTTTGATGCAAAACCAATGCGCTTATCTTCTTTGTGGTGTTATATAACAGGGAATAACTAGTTTATGCCATAGCATTAAACAGAGAGGCAATTGCTAATTTGCGATGCTCTCATGCCTATGTTAAGCGAGATAATTTGGTTGTCTTTTAAAATGATTTGAAGAAACTATAAGTTCTTGGTATGATAGCACTTAGTAAAGTGGTTAACTATTGTTTGTTGATTGTTGAATAATTGTTTTGTTGGTACAATGTGTTGATTGTGTTCCTTTTATATTTTTTCCGGCGATAGATGCGAACAATTCCTGAGAAGGAGAAGAAGTGGTTCGGACAAGGATTTTATTTATATTGTCGGGATTCTTATATTAATGAATTTGAAGGAGTCCAGGGACAAATAAGCCAAGGCAAGCCATCTTTTGATCTCTTGCTAATTATCCTCTTTGTTGTGTTCATTGTTCCATTATATGCTTGGTTCCTTGTATCTTGTGTTATGATTGGTCCTCTTCTATGCATACTTGTTCCCAAGTATGTTGAACCCCTTGTTGATGTTATGCATGCTTACCCTAAGCATGTATGCCCCCTTGACCACATATATTATCATTTTCTTAGTGGTATGATGATTAACATCATGACCCTTGTTTAATCATACTACTTATGTTGTCCCTACGCATGCTTATCCTAAGTATGTATGATCCCCTTGACACCTCATTTATCACCTCCTTAATGGTATGATGGCTAGCATCATGCCATTGCTGTCTCTTAGTTCTTACATGAAACCATAGGTTGGGAACCCCTTGGAAAAATACCTTGTTGAAAAGAATTTTTGGAAAAACCTTGGGTGAGTTGGACTTACCTAAGTGTGTGTTTATGAAAGAAAAGATCTTGGCAAAGATGGTTGGAAAGAGAATCTTGTTTATGAAAACTTTGGCGTCTAAGTATTCACCCGTGACAATTAACCCGCGCAACCACAGCTACTCCAACGTGGGCACGGAGCTTAGCTTGACGTTTGTTCTTCTTAGCATGAGGCACCGCACAACTATACAAGGGTACGGTTACCCCCGAGTCCGGGTTGTCATGGTTGGGACAATAGTATAACGGGAGGCCTTCGGGGCTGACCCGTCCGGAAGACACTATGGGTCTCCTGGCTTGGCGGTGGAGCCACGCTCAAGAGGAGGTGAGCTGCCACGGTGCCGGGGAGGTACATACTCCATAGGGTAGGACCTCTTGCTAAGTCGAATGGGCGAAAGGCTATGTTCGGGTATCCGTCGTGGCATATGTTGTTATGCGGGGATGATGCCCACACGATAGGTATCCGGATAGAGGTGGGGAAAGTGTGCAAACTCTGCAGAGAAAAATCTATTCGAATAGCCGCGTCCGCGGTCATGGACGGTTGGAATGGCTGTTGCTTAGCCTGATGAGTTTTGTTTTACAAAGGAAAGGAAAGAACTTGTTTGAAGTACCGGAAGGGTACAGGAAAGGTTGTGTCGACCATATGGAGATGGTCGGGAAGGACAAATAAATTGGGTTACCCCATCCTAGTGTTTTATGTTGTGGAAATCTTTTGAAGTATCTTCTTCAACAAAGATATAGAGATGCCATAGGGTATCTTTTGAAGTATCTTCTTTAACAAAGATATAGAGATGTCATAGGGTATCTTTGGAAGTATCTTCTTTAACAAAGATATAGAGATGTCATAGAAATGTTTTATCACCCTCTTAGTGTCCCCTTCAACTGTGATATGGGATGCTATAGCCACAAGAGAAACTGATTCTCTTTCACATGCTATATCCACCAGAGAAACTATTCTTCCTCTCTTGTCTTCTTTAGTTAGAATTGTTATCACCTTCTTGATGGTTTGCGAGTACAATTCAAATGTACTCACGGCTTTGTCCCTGAATATTTACTTGGCCAGACTTGAAGGAGTTCGACAGATGAAGAAGGATTTGACGACGTCTATGCGAGCTAGGAACGTCTTCCCAGTCAGTTGCCTGTAGGGTTATGGCAGATGACTTGGGCTCTACGCTGCTGAAGTGATTCGCGACTCTGATGATTGGGATAGGCCCTTCGAGGCTATTATGTAAGATGGGTCATGTGACCTTATTGTAATTTTCTTATTTCGTTTTGTAAAGGATGATGTAATTTGATATCAGTTCGGTTATGTGTTCACGGCACACTGATCATGGGAACGTGAACTGTATACATAACAGGGTATTTCGGACAGCTAGTCCGGGGTCCCCACAAGCATCGATTGCATGCACTGGTCATGAAAGAACTGCATGTTTGCTTGGTAAGGTATATACAAAGGGTGTCATGGATATTGCAGTGTGGTGCTTGAAGCTGTGACAGATTATAACATGTGGATTTGGCATTCTTTCTTTGGCATGGTGGGATCACACAATGATATCAACGTGTTGCAGCAGTCTCCGGTGTTCAGCAAACAAGTGGAAGATCATGCTCGCCACCATGCAACTATGAGATAAATGTCCACCAATATACCAAATGCTATTATCTAGCTGATGGTATATATATCCAAAATGGGCCACTTTTGTCAAAACAATCTCAGCTCCATCAGATCAGAAGAACTGCCACTTTGCTTCGAGACAAAAGGCTTGCAGGAAGGATGTCGAGCGGGCATTTGGTGTGCTTCAAGCTTAATTTGCAATTGTCCGTTACCCTGCTCTAAGCTGCTCTCACGACCAAATGTGGGAGGTGATGTAGGCTTGTGTGATCATGCACAACATGATCATACAGAATGACCGCAAGAATCAAGTCAGGAGACATGTTTGTCCCTATGAGTGTCAGAGCCCTCTTGTAGAGGTTGATCATAAGTTGCCTGCAGATTTTGCTGATTTCCTCGCCATGCACACAGAGATCCGTGACAACAATGTTCACGCGCAACTTCAAAATGATCTCGTTGAGCATATGTAGAGAATCAAAAGATTGTCAGCAAATGCCGCGGCGCCTTGATCTAGCCCCATTAATTACATTTATTTAGTTGTTTTATTGTTTGTTATATTTTAATTTGAAAATAATTTTGGCAAACATATTTATTTGTATGCTATGTTTAAGAAATGGTTGTGTTTTCGAAAACCCTATAAAAAAAGTTTGGAACGGAGTTTGGGGGACGCGGCTGGGGAGCGACGTCCCCCAAACGCGGCACAAACAAAACACGTCCACCAAACGCTCGATCCGGCACATTTTGGGGATGCTTTGGAGAACACGGCTGAAGATGCTCTTATAACTTCGCCCTTCTATAATTTCAGAATAAAGCAATGCCTGGACAGTTCTGCAGAAAGCTGAAGCTTGTTCAGGTTTCACTGTCCCCATGTATGTCAGCGAGAGGGGAGCAACATTTTAGTAAGATGCGAAGTAACTTAGAATACAAGTTACACATAGTAATGCAACCATCTAACATATTGCTACTTACCAATCACTCAATCAGACCTACCAGAAGCAAATTATGGAGAAATTGAGCAGAATGCGAAGCTAGATTTGCAAATGTATTGTCGAGAAGAAAGGTAAAGGCCTCCCAAAGTGTTGCATTGTGATCCAAATTCATATACTAAAGGGAGGCTAACTTCTGACGGTACGGATCGTTGGCACCGCCTATATATACATCTTGTAAGCCGCCGGCTAGGGTTTATCAGATTATAAGATAACCCACGGCGTTTGTAAACACCTCCCGATATAGTGAAGTTTTTTGGTGGCGCCCGTGGTTTTTCCCCTTCGTGTTGGAAGGGGTTTTCCACGTTAAATCTTGTGTCCCCTGCGTGTGTTCTTGTTTCGTTCTTCGTTATTTGCTGTCGCTTTTATAACAAGTGGTATCAGAGCCCGTGTTTCAATCTAGGGTTTTGCGACATGTCTTCTTTGAAGTTCGATCTACCGCAGCTGGATTACACCACGAGATTTTCTCTGTGGCAAGTGAAGATGAGGGCGATCCTCACCCAATCTTCTGATCTGGATGAAGCTCTTGATGGATTTGGCAAGAAAGATGCCAAGACCTGGACCGACGATGAAAAGAGGAAAGATCGTAAGGCCTTTTCTTTAATTCAGCTTCATCTATCCAACAATATCTTGCAGGAAGTGCTGGCTGAGAAATCCGCAGCGGCGCTGTGGTTGAAACTGGAATCGATCTGCATGTCCAAAGATCTAACCAGTAAGATGCACGTGAAGATGAAGTTGTTCTCGCACAAGCTGCAAGAAGGTGCGTCAATGATGAATCACCTATCGATCTTTAAAGAGATCGTTTCTGATTTGCTGTCCATGGAGGTAAAGTATGATGATGAGGATCTCGCTCTTATACTGTTAGTCTCGTTGCCTAATTCTTTTGCGAATTTTCGAGACACCTTGTTATACAGTTGTGATGAACTAACCCTTGCCGAAGTTTATGAGGCCCTCCAGCAGAGGGAAAAGATGAAATCTATGGTGCAGGCAGAGGGTTCGTCATCTAAGGCAGAAGCACTGCAGGTCCGAGGCAGGACCGAGAACAGAAACAACAACTACAACAACTACAACAGAGATACGAGCAAGACCGACAGAGGTCGCTCAAAGTCCAAGGGACGAGATGGTAAGTTCTGCAAGTACTGTAAGAAAACCAGCCATAATATTGATGATTGTTGGAAGTTACAGAACAAAGAGAAAAGAAACGGTACTTACCAACCGAAAAACAAATCGAGGGTGATGGTAAGGCTGCTGTTGTTTCCATGATAATTCGATGGCGATTGCCTAGTTGTGTTTGCTGGTTGTGTTTCTGGTAATGATGAGTGGATCCTTGATTCTGCATGTTCGTTTCATATTTGTTGTAACAAAGACTGGTTCAGTTCTTATGAGTTTGTGCAGAGTGGAGATGTCGTGCGTATGGGAGATAACAACCCACGTGAGATCGTGGGCATTGGCTCCGTTCAGATCAAGATGCATGATGGCATGACACGCACTCGACAGATGTGAGATACCTGTCATGGCCAGAAATCTGATCTCACTCAGTACCCTTGATGTTGATGGGTACAAACACTCCGGTTCTCGCGGAGTTCTGAAGGTATCAAAAGGCTCTCTCGTTCACATGATTGGTGATATGAATTCTGCAAAATTATATGTTCTTAGAGGTAGCACTTTGTCTGGTATTGCTGCTGCTGTTATTCCTGATGAACCTGGTAAAACTAATCTGTGGCATATGCGTCTTGGACATATGAGTGAACATGGCATGGCAGAATTGCACAGGAGAGACCTGCTAGATGGCTGCAATTTGAGTAAGTTTGAGTTCTGTGAGCACTGCATTTTTGGTAAGCATAAAAGAGTTAAATTCAATGCTTCCGTTCATACCACTAAAGGGATACTAGATTATGTGCATGCTGATGTGTGGGGACCTTCCCGCAAGACTTCCCTTGGTGGTGCAAATTACATGCTTACTATCATAGATGATTACTCCAGAAAAGTGTGGCCTTTCTTTCTGAAACATAAATCTGATGTGTTTGATGCTTTTAGAAAGTGGAAAGCTATGGTAGAGAAGCAAACAGAAAAGAAAGTTAAATTGCTTCGTACTGACAATGGCATGGAGTTTTGTTCTACTGTTTTCAATGATTATTGCAGCGACGAAGGCATTGTCAGGCACCACACCATCCCATATACTCCTCAGCAGAATGGTGTGGCGGAGAGGATGAACAGAACCATCATCTCCAAGGCTCGCTGCATGTTGTCCAATGCTGGTATGCATAGAAATTTTTGGGCTGAAGCAGCCTCCACCGCTTGTTACTTGATAAACAGGTCACCTTGCATTCCGCTTGATAAGAAAACTCCTATTGAGGTATGGTCTGGTTCACCTGCTGATTATTCACAGTTGAGAGTTTTCGGTTGCACTGCTTATGCTCATGTTGATAATGGAAAGCTAGAGCCTAGGGCTGTTAAGTGTGTGTTTCTTGGTTATGGTTCAGGAGTTAAGGCATACAAGTTATGGAATCCTGAAACTAAGAAAGTTTTGCATAGCAGGAATGTAGTCTTTAATGAGGCTGTTATGTTTTATAAGAGTTCATCTACAAATGTTACTGATGCTGTTAATTTTTCTGATAATTCTGATGATGAACAACAGCGGATTAGCGTGCAGGTGGAGCACGTGGAGGAGAAAGAAAATGATGTTGCTGAAAATGATAACACTGTTGTTCAGCACTCACCACCTGTTTTGCAGCAAACAAATAGTTCCATTGCTGCTGATAGACCGAGGCGTAACAAAGGTCCACGTCCTCGTTTAATTGAAGAATGTAATCTTGTTCATCATGCTTTGAGTTGTGCTGAACAGGTGGAGCATGATACTGAACCTGCTACATATACTGAGGCTGTTGCATCCGTTGACCGCGTGAAGTGGATTTCTTCTATGCAAGAGGAGATGCAGTCGCTTGACAAGAATGGCAATGGGATGTTGTGCCCTTGCCTAAACAAAAGAAGGCTGTCCGCTGTAAGTGGATATTTAAAAGAAAGGAAGGTTTGTCTCCTAATGAGCCTCCGAGGTTTAAGGCAAGGTTAGTAGCAAAAGGTTTCAGCCAAATTCCAGGTATTGATTATAATGATGTATTCTCTCCAGTTGTGAAGCATAGTTCCATTCGTGCATTCTTTGGTATTGTGGCTATGCATGATCTTGAGCTTGAGCAGTTAGATGTGAAGACTGCTTTTCTGCATGGTGAGCTTGAGGAGGAGATATACATGGACCAACCTGAAGGTTTTGTTGTGCCTGGTAAGGAGGATCTTGTTTGCAAGTTGAAGAGGTCCCTTTATGGTCTGAAACAGTCTCCAAGACAGTGGTACAAAAGGTTTGATTCATTTATGCTTGCACATGAGTTTAAGAGATCCAAGTATGATAGCTGTGTTTATATCAAGTTTGTTAATGGATCACCAATATACTTGCTATTATATGTTGATGATATGTTGATTGCTGCCAAGAGCAAGAAAGAGATCACTATTTTAAAATCACAGTTAAGTAGTGAGTTTGAGATGAAGGATCTTGGTGCTGCTAAGAAAATACTAGGTATGGAAATTACAAGAGACAGAAAATCTAGTGTGTTATTTCTTAGTCAGCAAAATTACATTCAGAAAGTTCTTCATCGTTTTAATATGCATGATGCAAAGTCTGTTAGTACACCAATTGCTTCTCACTTCAAATTGTCAGCATTGCAATGTCCTAGTACTGATGAAGATATTGAGTACATGTCTCGAGTTCCATATTCTAGTGCTGTTGGTTCCTTGATGTATGCCATGGTTTGTTCTCGTCCTGATTTATCATATGCTATGAGTTTGGTCAGTCGATACATGGCTGATCCTGGTAAAGAACATTGGAAAGCTGTTCAGTGGATTTTCAGGTACCTTCGTGGCACATCCAAAGCTTGCTTGAAGTTTGGCAAGACCGGTGAGGGACTCGTAGGCTATGTGGATTCAGATTTTGCTGCCGATTTGGATAAGAGAAGATCCCTCACAGGTTATGTGTTCACTGTTGGTGGATATGCTGTGAGTTGGAAGGCAACGTTACAATCTGTTGTTGCCCAATCTACGACCGAAGCAGAATATATAGCAATTAATGAAGCTTGCAAAGAGTCTGTTTGGTTGAAAGGTTTGTATGCTGAGCTTTGTGGAGATGATTCTTGCATTAACTTGTTTTCTGACAGTCAAATACCTTACTAAAGATCAAATGTTTCATGAGAGGACAAAGCACATTGATATCAAGTACCATTATATTCGCGACATTGTTGCTCAAGGTAAACTGAAGGTATGCAAGATAAGTACTCATGATAATCCTGCTGATATGATGACAAAGCCAGTTCTGTTTCCAAGTTTGAGCTTTGCTCGAGCTTGGTTGGTATAACTGTTTAGCCCAAGTGGCTGTTGGCGCCAGCAAGTGTTTTTCCTTTGTTGTTCAGGAGATTGTTGAAGTTCATGCTACAAGATGGAATTTGTCTCAAGGTGGAGTTTGTTGCATTGTGATCCAAATTCATATACTAAAGGGAGGCTAACTTCTGACGAGCGGAGCGAGGCCCGTCGCCGGAGGCTTGGGCCGAAGCGTAGCGGAGTCAGAAGTTAGCCCATACGTCGTGCCCTGCATATAAGATAACCCACGGCGTTTGTAAACACCTCCCGATATAGTGAAGTTTTGCTGGCTGGCGCCCGTGGTTTTTTCCCCTTCTGTGTTGGAAGGGGTTTTCCACGTTAAATCTTGTGTCCCCTGCGTGTGTTCTTGTTTCGTTCTTCGTTATTTGCTTGTCGCTTTTATAACACAAAGCATGATCAAGTACTATCATCTTAGAGGAAATACATAGTGGTAGTAGATTTTAGCTCAAAAGCTAGCTGAAATACACCCCAAAAAAGAGCAGTTAAAAACAGAGAGAGATGCTGTCAAAACGTAAAGGAGCTAAGAAAGTAGATGGGCGTTCTCAAAAAGAATGACAGAAAATTAGTCCTACTTTCTTCACATCTTTAGAATACCTATTAGATCAACATTAATCGTTTCAAACTAGTACACACAGTCAAACTGAAGCTTCACATATCTACACATGAATAACCAGAGAAAGTAAAACATAAGCCCTCATAGCTAGGCCAGAATGGTCAAGCTCAATTTAGAAAGTGGCCGTTTAGCTCAATTATGCTAGAGCTATGCAGCAAAAGATAGAAAAAAGAGAAGATCAAGTAATTTATATAATAGAATTTGGACATTTTGGATCTTGATCTAATGGAAACAAGAGAGATGAAAAATCTTGTATTCTAGATCCAGAACAAAAGAAACCAAAAAGTGTTAGTCCTGATCTAATGCACCAATCTATGGGTGTTGAATATACAGTTCTACCAAAAGTGATTAACTATTCTAGTTAGGACCTCATCTTTTTGCACAACAACTTAATGCGCAGATGCACTTGGCCGATACAGTGACAATGTGTTATGTTTGTTTGCCTATACATCAAGTTTTCTCTTGCACTCCTTGTATCACCCTTGTACATCATTGATTCTGAAAAAAAGGCAATCGACAAGCAGAAAGCGCAGTCTTGTTTTAAACAAGACTGAATTTGATCCTTCGAATAGCAGCATGAAGGTAATTAAACACCAGTTATTTTACATAGAAATTATAACTTCACCCTTCTATAATTTCTGAAGAAAGCAATGCCTAGACAATTCTGCAGAAAGCTGAAACTTGTTCAGTTTTCACGGTCCACTAGTATCTCAGGGACAGGGGAGAAACAATTCAGTTAGATGTGAGCTAATTTGGCTTACGAGTTACACATAGTAGTAATGCAACCATCTAACGTATTGTTACTTACCAATCACTCAATCAGACCTACCAGAAGCAAAATATGGAGAAATTGAGCAGAATGCAAAGCTAGATTGCAAAAGTAATGTAGACAAGGAAGGTAAAGGCCTCCCAAAGCATGATCAAGTACTATCATCTAGAGGAATTACATAGTAGTAATAGCTGAAATACACCCCAAAAAATCAGTTACTGCAGTGTGTACTGTAGGATAATCAGGGCCCCAAAGATCATCGCATTGCATCAACTAGCTAGGAGAACGAAACCTCGCAATGCGAACTTCATAGTAGGCAGTCAGAAACATAACGAACCAGGAGAGAGCTGGTGCTCAAATCAAACTTCCTCGTAGATGTCTTCTTCTTCTTGCTGTTTCTCCAGCAGCTTGGCGTCCATCTCCTTCAACAACGACCGCGTCCCGGCTCTCAACAGGACACGCGCCACCTGGACTTGCATCGTCTTGACAATGGTCATTTGCTTCTCCCGCAGCGCCGCCGCCATCCCTGCATCTGCTTTGCGCCACGCGCAGTAGACGACCAGGCGTGTTAACCTCTTCACGGACGATGGCATGCTTTCGTCGTCGGCGCTCTCGTACAGCGCGCCGCCGAGCGCGGCAGCGACGATCACCTCGTCCTGCAGGGCGAGCAATTCGGCGGGGATGTGGGCCAAACACACAAAGCGCTCGTAGCTGGCCCTCCACCGCCGGAACTCGTCCCACCGGCCGACCACCCCGCAGAGGATCAACCCGAGCGCGTGCGGACGGGGATCGGCCGGGTCGTCCCGGGCAACCGCCGCGTACAGCTCTAGGGCGTCGTCGAAGCGGCCGTCACGGGCGGCGAAGAGGCCGAGGAGGAGGCGTAGGTCGGCGGCCGCGGGCCCGTCTCCCTCCTCCACTGCGCGTGCCAGGTCGCGCTCCGCCGCCCGGCGCGCGTCGCGGAGGCGCTCCCCCGACAGTGGGTGGGCGCGGAGTAGCACGGGCCGCACGGCGGACTGCAGCGCCTGCGACGCGTTCACGCAGGTTCCCCGCAGGGCTGGGAACAGGGGCTTCTTGGATCGCAGCGCGGCGGACTGGCCGTCGCCGCCGCCTCGCCGGCCGCTTCCCCTTTCAGCTTGTTGGCCACCACGGCCCGTAGCAAGCGACTGAGAACCACCTTCGTGAACTTGGAGATGCCCCCATCCAGGTACTTGGCCTCCAACGCCGAGTTCATTGACTCGAAAGCCATGGACGCCACCAAGCCCTCCAAGCCAGCGATGGCGCCTGGGGCTCCCCCGAGCGCGGCCGCCATGACGGCCCTCTTGTGGTAAACTTTGTACTCTTGGAGGATATCATCCGGGATGCCTTCGAGAAACTCCTCCCCTTCGTCGGGCAAGCCGACAAAGCAGCAGATCACGGAGGCACAGATGCGCGGGCGCGGGTCCGAGGGGCGCTCGTCGGCGAGACGGTCGAGGGCGTTGAGCGCGTCGACGAAGCGGCCGTCTTCCGCGTCGACGAGGGCGAGGTTGAGTCTCAGTTCCTCCACTTCCTCTGCTCTCGGTCCTGGCCAATCCTTGGCGATAATCCCCCGGGCGTCGTCGCGGAGCTGACGGATCATCTCGCCGGAGAAGGGCTTGTGGCCGAGGGCGCCGGAAGCCAGCGCGTGAGTGGCGTCCAGGAAGAGTGCCTCCGGCGTGAGCAGTGCGCGGAGGCCCCGGTGGTCGCGCGCCAGCCCTAGGTGGCCAGGGGCGTTGCAGTAGGCGGGCGGCGAGGACGAGCGGAAGATGGTAGGGAGAGGGCGGCATGGGCAGGAGGAGTCGCGCTCTAACGTGGTGGAGAAGACGGCGACTGCTGCGGTGGCGAGGGTGGCGCGGCGGAGGAGGGGCGACATGGCCGGAGCTTGGAGGAGAGCAAGGAGAGGGTTTTGGGGCTGCGACGCACTGCTGCAATTGGCGATTTGGTAGAGGAGTGGAGGCCGTGGTCGGTTTTCCCCAAAGTTCAAAGCGCGCGCGCGGGAGATATGTCCCGCCCGAGCGGCCGCGCGTGAGTCGTCCATTCACGCCGCGATTCGTGCTCTGAGAGCTGCGCTCGATATGTGGTGACATGGAGAGGCTCGTGGTTGAGGGCGCCGGAGATTTGCTCACAGTTTAGTTTTTTAGTTTTTCGTTTTTGCATTTTCCTTCCAGAATCTGGTCTTGGAGCTAGCTACCTATTGATATTACATACTACAACCATCGATATTACATATTACAAGAACAAAATTACAAATTGCCTGATTTGTTAGAAAAATCCAGGAGAAACCCAAATACAAATGACACGAAGAGAAGGGGCGAAACACCGGCCACCGCCTTCAAACTAACAGACGAATCAGATCTAGCGTGACCCAATAGGAGAATGAAGATGACCCAGACATGCTTCCGAAAAAGGACAACAACATAGGAGAACCACACAACATCATCGTTAGCAGCGCCACCGCTAAATCGGAGAGAGAAACCAAATGGGCTATGGAGTTGCGTGTTTGGGCCACCCTCTGAAGGCACGCCTTTAGAACCCTTGCATTGCAATAACCTCCAACATTCTTGAGAACAACCCAGCCCGCGGCTACCACATTGTAACAAACATTCACGATCTTCTGAGACCCTCGTCTCGACACCCACCACCCAGAAGCGGTCCGCTAAGGGCATGTACAATGGTGGAGAAGGTGTGCCTTCTCTTAGCCAACCACGTCATCTGGAGAAAGCAATATATATATGTTGTACAACGCATTATCCCTTTTTGTCATCTCCAGAAATTAATTATAATTAGTTAATTTATGGGAAGAAATTAATTCGCTAAGGAAAGACAAATGATACAACACATAAAATAGTCTTCTCTTATTTTCTAAGGAATCATCCCTTAACTAAGGAAAGATAACCTTCTTTTTCTTATTTCTCTCTTCTTCAAGTAAGCAAAAATCCTACGTGTCAGCTCTAAGAAAAGGCTAACATCACCCCATTATACATGCCCTAATGCCACATGACAAGATCACCTCTTAACTCGGCTGGCCGGCTGCAGCCCACACCCATCGCATAGAGATCCCCGTGATCACTGGCGGAGCCACGCCTTAGCTGTGTAGTCGATTGACTACACAGTTTTTGGCAATACAAGCTTCAACTAGGTAAAAAAAAATGCATACAAGTACATTTATTTGACTACACAAGTTTCACTGCCCAACAGGTGTAGCCTGGTTGGCGCACGTGCACCACAGATTGCTAGCCTACTAGCGAGCACATATCCATCTTTTACCATCGAAAGACAAAAATATATAGGAACATTGAGTAAAATGTAGGCATTCTATTTGATAGATGTGTGTCAATGATCTTTGGTTTCTTCATGTCTTCTTCTAATTTTCTAAAATCAAAACCATCTTATATTGTCCTCCGTACATTTCTTCACATCACATTGTCTGTAGTTTTTTTTATTACTCCGCTCTACATTGTTGTATCTTTATCGCATGACCATGTGGTGGCTAGATTAATAAGCTAGCATGCATCACGAAAGGTCCGTCTTCTACTCCGCCTTGTTGCTTACATTTTTGGGCGATCAACTAAAGCCCCGTTGTAATGACTTAAAGATAGGACAACATCAGTAATCAAAACTGCATTTTTTTATCTAATAGCAAATGATTATCAGTGCAAATGTACAGATGACTATAAATATGTTGTCCAGTTTAGCATGTGAGAGTTGCATCTCCTTAACCAAGCTAATTAAAACTTTGGCTGTTCGGTGAGCTGGGGTTCAAACTGTTAGTCCTAGAGTTTTGAAGCAAAGATGGAGGAAAAGGGTTTGAAGGGACAACCGACCGCATCCTCGCGGCGCCTCGAACCTCAGCACATTGATAGCCTGCCTTATGGATGGTCTCATGCTCCGGTCGTGGCACGTGCACAAGAGCCCGACCACCATCACCCGTTCCATTTCTTCGACGTTGAACTCCCCGTTTAGCTGTTGATCGGCTGCGTCCAGGATCCTTCCGCACTCGTACAGCTCTGACACCCGCTGTGCGAGGTGGATCATTCTACCATCTGGCAAAGTCACGACTGGTCTGCGGCCACACGAGACCTCGAGCAGAACTACACCAAAGCTGTAGATGTCTGACTCGGTGCTCGCGCTGCCTACGCGCAGCACTCTGGGTCCATGTACCCCGTTGTGCCGGCCAACTCAGTTGTGTGCGAAGCTTGACTATGGTCAATGAGCCTCGCAAGCCCGAAGTCACCGAGCTTAGCATTGAAGGACTTGTCGAGCATCACGTTGCTTGGTTTGATGTCCCTGTGCAGAACACATTGCTCCCACTCTTGATGCAGGTATAGCAATGCATAACCGATCCCAAGCACAATGTCATGCCTGAAAAGAAAAGAAAAGAAAAGAAAAGAAAAAAAAAGACACTAAATATCAGTTTTGCTTTTCGTTGACGAACAAGCAATGATTATTTCTATGTCGACATTAAAAACCATCGGATTCCGACATTCAGATTTGTGCAACTACAAAGAGCTGAAAAGATCTTCGTCAGATGACTATGAATATTGTCTCGATGAGAACCACATATATATAACCGATAATTATACTTTGTTTTTCGTAATTGTTAAATGTTTAAAGTTATTGAAAATCTAGCAACACATGGAAGTATTGAGTCCAAAATCTAGAAAGTGTAAGATCTTAGAAAAAAATCTATTGTTCTTTTTAACTACAAGAATTTTACAATGCGCTGTGGAAGTTAGATGCGCTTCCAAACATCAGAACCTTTTTCAGTAGTTTAAACGTTAGAAATGTAATACAAATACAGAAAGCTCATACATACAACTTGGGAATGTAGGACCATGCCTGGATACTTACCTTGTGGACCATGATAACGTATTGCCCGCGTTATAAAGATGTGTGTCAAGGCTGCCATTGGGCATTAATTCATAGACCAGGAGAAGCTCGCCGCCACCATGGCACCAGCCGATGAGTTGCACAAGGTTACGGTGCCGGAGCCGGCTTATGACCCTCACCTCCGAGATGTACTCCTTCCTCCCCTGTTTTGAACTTTTGGACACCCTTTTTATCGCGACCTCAATCTTCAAGTCCTTCAAGTGTCCTTTGTAAACCGAACCGAAACCTCCTTCCCCGAGCTTTTGGCTGTCTGCGAAGTTGGCGGTCGCGGTCACCAGCTCACTGTAACGAAATCGCCTGGGCCTTGTCCCTTTGGTGAACTCCTCTTTCATTTCGTTGTCGTTGAAGAAGCCATCATGTCCTATATCGTCAGATCTTTCATTCAGACGGCAGCAGCAGTACCACACCAGTATGCTCAGACTGATCACACAGAGGATGGAACCGCAAAGCGTGGACACGGTGATGATCAGCTTTCTTTTGTTGTGCTTTGAGCTGGGCGCAGCTCCTGAATACAGAGGAAGGAACACAGACAGTGGAAACTCAGACGCGTAATTAGTTGTAGGACATGAAAGAGGTGGGAGTGAGATCCCGCAAAAAAAAAAGTGGGAGTGAGAAATTGAGATACTGAACCTGGAGGTGGAGGAGGGGTGTGGATCTCGATAGGTTCCATGCTGTATCTGATGTAGCAGCTGTACGCCTTCACGACACCAGCGGTGTTGTTAGGGAGGCTATGCATTAGAGAAAAAAGTTGCCATTGGAGACAATTGCGGCACTCGTAGGGCACCAAATCCCTGGAGCACTGCGCCAGCCCGTACACGGTCAGCAAGTCTCCAAATAAGTCCATGTATCGCTGGCTGCCGTTTGCGAACCTGAGCGACGAGCCCGAGGCCTCATAAAAGAGCTGTCTCATCAGGTTCCGCCGCGTCTCATTCATGCGAATTATCTCATGGGCGTAAGAGTCAGACCCATCGAAGTACACAGCCCTAGTGTTAAACGTGTCGGCCATGGTGAAGAAAGACTCGTTTGAGTATCGGAGGACGCATGCGTCGTACAAGGCCCCGCCCTTCCAGGAGTAGGGGCACGCTTCGCTCTCAAAGTAGAGTTCTGTTCTCAAGCAGCTCTCGCACATAGTCCAGTTATAATCCACGTAGCACATGGCCAGGCCAAATACCTGGTCTGGCGGAGTGCCATAGCTGTCGTTGCAGAAGCCGCCGTTGGCGACGGCGCCCGCGTAGAGATTGCGGACGAGCGCGACAGTATTTGCCTGCCGTGTCTCTGAGCTGCCGGGGCTGGAATTGTCCGTCGTAGGTTCGCAATATTGATCAATCGGGATGTGCTCTGCTTCTTGCTCGCCGGCAACTGTGCCGAGCCAGATGATGGCGGTGAGGAACAGGGCCAAGAGGAGGCGCCGAGGTGCCATGGGAGTGGAATCGTGTTTCATGTGTTGGCAGATGAAGAGAATTTTATGCGAAGGCACATCCAGCCGCTCGAGCTAGCTTACAACAATGCCAACGGCACAGAAACAAGGCTCCTGTCTTTCTTCGGGTAAACTAGATCCACGAATTGACGAATCACTAGAAACAAGGCGGAGAAGTCCTCAAATCCCGTGTGTAGCTGCCAAGGGATTGGCATCGATTATCACGTCTGTGGTGCCAATTCTTAGCGCGAAAAGGTCAGCTACGAGGCCATTGCGCCCGCAGCAGATATCTCCACCCTTGTCTTAGCTAGGGATTCATCATTCATGTACGTAGGGATCCACCAACCTGCCCACTTCTATAAAATACTCTTTCCCCACTTGTATTATACTAAGACGTTTTGGCAATCCAAATGTGTTTCCCAAAATATTTTATAAAATGCAACAGAGGGGTACTAATTAAAAGAGAGCTCTAGTTGTACAAAAATAGGGCTCAACTTCCAAATAGCTCATACAAATTAAATTCTGTTTGCATATTTAACTTTAAATCTTCGAAATGAATATAATATTTAAATTTATGTCAAGGTTTTTTTTTGGATTAAATGAGTCAGAAAACCGATCAATATAAATCTGACAAATTTTTGTGTAGCCTCGAATACAGAATAGTTCCTATTGAGATTTTACAGGTTTGTAGTACTAGTACACATCATTGGCTACCTCTAGAATTTTATTTATGCTTTTTTAAAACTTTAAAATATGAATTTTAAATGTTTGAAATTGAAGGGCTACGTGTAGCATTACCTCTGTTTCGAGTTTCCCAACACAGAGTACTAACTAGAAGAGAGCTCTAGTTGTCAAAAAAAAAATAGGGATCAACTTCCAAATAGCTCGTACAAATTAAATTCTGTTTACATATTTGACTTTAAATCTTCGAAATGAATCTAATATTTAAATTTATTTCAAGTTTTTTTTTTGGATTAAAGGAGTTAGAAAACTGATTTGTACCAATCGGGGGTTTTCTCTCCTTCAGTCCTTTGTACAACAAATGTTTTTCTTTTCTTTTGACGGAACCTCTTCAGAGAGCGGGAAGCTCCCACATTGCATTATAAAAAGAGGGAAATTCGTCCAATTAAGAAGGGAAACCGGACCCGAAAACCATACAAAGCACGATTAATTAAGGAAAACCGCCGAAAACCATGCAGGCTACTAGCAATTTGGGAACATCATCTGAGCCAGATACAAGTGTCCCTAGGCCCAAAATCATTGAAAATATCTCATACGAAACCAAGCCAATCTCCGCTACCTCAAGAGCACTCTTGCAACAAGAAGAGTACTTGCGCCTAAACTTAAAGAAGACATCGACTAAACATTAGCCCGAACCAACTCACGAACTACCTGGATCACCATATGCGAGGCAGGTTTCTTGCACAACCGCAGATAAGACTTCATCTTCTCCTGCTCATCTTCCTCAGAGACTTTCTTAGAGGTTGATCCCTTTGGAAGATCTCTGAAGGACTCGGCCAGCCTATATTCAGCACGCTTGGCTGTCGGGATGTTGCAACCTTTGTTCTTTTTATCCATGTGTCCACTCCGCCTCCTGGCACAAGTGGAGTCCCCTTCAAAGTTCAAACTACACATAAATCGGCACATCGAGCAACGAGTGTGACGCACTGGAATTGAAGCTGCTCAGAACTTATCCAGCTTTGTAGATGAAAACGGGCCAAGCCCAAGCGGCACTCCAATGCCACCAAACAAAGTGTCAGGCTCGGTGTTATCCTCCAGAGAGAAAAACAAGGGGGGCATATCCTCACTAAAGACAGCAGGCAAAACCACCTCCGTCAGCTCCATGCCATTGCAAGATTTATCAACCTTGGTTTGCTTCTCGACGCCTTGGATCACCATCTCGAGCAGGACATCATCCAAGGCAGGAGGATCATCAACAGACTGCGCCATCACACCCAACTCAGATGAGCAGCCAGCCACATCAACCACAGGTATCCTTACCATTGGCCACAACGGAAGGCGCAGATTCATCATGCTCACGCAACGCCGAGGAATTGGCCAGAGCAAGGCTGCCCCCGGTAGCTTCGATTAGTCCCCATAGGCTTGAGACTTGATCAGTCCAACCCTGCACAAAAGCAACCAAGTCTCGGAGACGCTGGAAGACCACCTCTAAATGAGCGGCGAACATGGCTTACCTGAGCTGCAAGGAGAGGCGGCGACGACCCCAAATCAGCGGCAGGCATGCCAGGATCAGGCAAGGATCACATCACATCCTTTCATATAATACAGGATATCAAATCCCTGCACAATAGCTAACCAAACACTAACCGATCCTATCTTTAACAAAAAGTTTTCTGTTATTTGTGGCTATGTCCAGAAACCTTACGCATAATGTTCTGTGATGTGTCGAACAATATCTATAAACTTTTTTCATGATTTTTCAAAGAGTGCGAACAAGTTCCGCAAAAGTTTTTCAGTTTTTACACACAAGAAAGCTGTAGATTCCCTTTTCTAGGTGGAGCATATAAGGGACCCAGTAGCCCGGATCTCAATGAAGAAGGACAGCTAGGGTAGGTGCACAATGCGCTCGTCCGAATCCGCATCCCTTCTTTAGAGAAAATCCATCACTACCCCCCTTTTAGAGTCCTCAATGGCCAAACGAGGAATGCCAAACTGAAGGATCCCGCACGAAATGTGTCCAACTCCATCTCTAGTTTCATTTTGCAGCCCTTATTTCTTTTATAAACACTACCAAATAGGACCAGCGAGCTCCCGAGTATGGTTTTCCTTTTTCCTCCGATAGGATGGTTGTCGGCCTTATCGAGGTGTCAAGGTCATGGGACTCAGATACCCTCCCTCACGAGGGTTGAACGAGACACATTGGGCCTAGGGCGGCCCCTTAGGAGAACTTGAAGTACGAAGCAGATTAGGGCTCTTTATCCACTTCAGTAGAAGACAAGCCAAGATAACTTGCTCCGGAATCCCTGAGATCTCATTTGTAACTGACTTAGATAGGATCTAGATGTATCTTCATATATGCAAACGACTCGACGCCTTGTAACACTATATCCCCATCCATATAAAAAAATAGGGGATGGATATGATGACTCATATTTCATTCATCCCAACCATCATGTCTCATTCACCACCGCCATAGCACACATGCCAGGTGTGGTGGACCAGCGAGCGGTTACAGGATGTGGGAGCGTAACCACACCAGAAGATGGATGACTCAGGATTTTGGTGGCATCAAATTTATCTGCCACACCAACAGCTAAAAATAGGGCCTGCTGGAGATCCCCTTGTACTAGGGGCTCTGGATATTTTTGGGAGGATTTGCTTTGGCTGTTGTTTTAGTAGGGGACCTGTTGGAGTTGATTCATTAGCCTTGGCCTTAAAAACTTATGTTTGAGGGTTTGGTGTCGGGTTCTGCTGGAGTTTCTCCTAGTGAGTTAACCCTACCTCCTGGAAGGCCTTCGGTTAGGTTACGCCTTCTTGGAAATCATCTTTAGGTCAGAGAATGAAGTTGAACTCTACTAAAAAAAGAAATACTATGCATTTTACGCAAGGTGCTCAAATCGGGTCAATGGAAAGAAATAGAGAGAGGAGAGAATGCGGCAAGTGGTCCTCCTTGCTTGCACATGGATCCGGTGGTGTGGTGAAAACAGGGTCAGAATAGGAGCTGGGCCGGATGATAGGCATGCTTGTGTGGACAAAGCTTGGGAGATAGGAAAAGCGAATCGACCGTCGACCAAACAGTCTGGCTGTGATTTGATCCGCTTGCAACAAGTTGCGCTCGCTAGAATACGGATTTTGGAATCACATATAGAATTAGTCCTGCAAAAAGAAGTGTTGTATGAACTACTGAAGGAGCAATCGGGGTGTCATGGCATGAACTTCTACTAAAGTACACCTATGAAGTTCATAGGTCTGAGTTTTGATACTGAGTTCTTAGTTTAAATTTGATCTGACAATATGGATTGAATTACTGAAGAATAAAGTATGGATGGTATCTGAAATTGCAGCGTAATCCAATCAGCTTTTGCCTGTATTAATCTCTTGTGGATATTTCGCACCAAATTATCTAAGCACAACAATTCACACTCTGCCTGTGAGAAATGCATATCGAGCCACGCCAAGATCACAGCGGATCGGTACGTATCCTCCAGATCTAGCGTGTCCACAGGCTGAGCGCCGTGCGAGCTAGGTCTGGGATCGCAGCCTGCGGCCGACATACCATGGCCACACCTGCAGGCATTTATCTTCAGCCCGAATATGTCTCTGTGGCTCGTTCGTGGGATTTATCAATGTTATAAATCCAGGCCCTAGGTGCCGTTCGTCTAAACCAGAACTAAATTGAATCGTGCACGCTACTGATCGAGAGATCGCCAAATGGTAACAAATAACTTCCCAACGAGCGTAGATCCCCAAAGTAGAGACGCGATTTCAGCTGAGTATATGACATATCCTACCTAAACAACCCATACAAATCCTCGCATCCAAATCAAACGCGCTAAGAAGAAGATGGGCGGGAGGAGGAAAAATGGGGCGCGTACGGTGAGGTAGATGCCGGGTTGGTTGGAGCTCCAAGAGGGCGCCCTCCTAGGGCACGAACTCGTGGATACACTCGGTTTCGGTAACCGTCACCGATAGAGCATCCGCCCGCCACCCCGCGGCCGCCAACAGCGCCACTGCCAATACCAGCAGCATCTCCGGCCGCCACCTCGCCATGGCTACATCTTAGTAGAAGCTAGTGTGTAGAGGTCCAGCGGCCCCTGACGTAGGGTTCCGAATCTGGTTTGGGAGGCGAGGCGAGGGGAACTTTTGATTTTTTTTGCCCCCGATTATTTTGGAACTTTTGACTTGCCGTTGGAGATAAGAAGACCAAAGCCTTTTTTTTAATAGAGGAATAGGCTTTATTTTATAGTAGTGGAATGCCCGTGCTTCTGAGCGGCTCCCTACCTTATGTCAGTCACAATATTACATGGATCTCTATTTTATGTAGTTTCACAAATATTACAAGTGTAAATGATGCGCAAAAACATTTAAGTACATAAAAATAACCACATAATATTTAAAATATCATAAGATCATATCACATAATTTAGTGTAATAATTATAAAAAGCAACGAGACCGACATATTATTTCTTATATTATTTATTAAATTCATGCTCTCTTGATCGTGAATAACATATGCTCGCACAACATCCTGTATGTTATTTTTAATGTCATTAGCAAGGTACTTGAGTATGTGTATCAAAAATCTCTTTGTCAACTCGTAGCCATCCTGCACAATCAATCTATCGAGTTAGCATGAAGTTTTATTTTCATAAAAATATAAGAATGTGAACATAAAGTACTCCCGGTGCAAATTGGATGAACAAATCATTTATCGCATGAAAGCATAAAAGAAAATACTAAGTAACCAAACAATTTTATGCAAATAAATGGAAAAGATTATTATCTCTTGGTCATTAGGATGATAATACTTTTTTGTAATGATAACCACAGAAAACCACATGTCAGTGCTTGTTGGTATTGGAGTACTGAGAAAAGTCGGACAATCTGCTTTCTTCCTCACCCAAATTTCCCCAACTTTAATTTTAAAATAACAAACTTTTCCCAATTTCACATTCTCCCGACACCACCGCATGGGTTACTCATGCCGCCTGTGGCCACACACGCCGCCAAGGTCACTTGCTGTTTGGCGCCCGTCCACGGCTAGCTCTCCCACGTCCATCCCATCCTTCGGCGCCGAGCCACTCACCGTCGGCCTCCACACCCCCCGGCGCACGGTTTCGGCTGCCGGCCTCCTGCCATTCGGCGGACGGTTCAGGTTGCCGACCTCCCGCCCTCCGGAGCTAAACCACTCCTCCATCAGCCGCACGGTTGTTACTCCGCCGTTGAAGAGTTGCCCGTGCTTTCCTTTGGTTCCCACGCGGGCCCACTATTACTATTTTTGGAAATATTACTTTATCACAAATGGATAGTTTCGGTGACCTGACTATAAGCAAAAACAAGGTCGACATCGATGTAGTTCTGTCCAGGATAGAATGGGAAATTAATATGGCATGAACCAGAATCATTCAATAGATCAGTTTGAACCATAAAATTGGTTTATAATACACAAACTTTACCGTTCATTTTTCTCCGCTCTTTCCCATTCTCATGGCACAACAAAAAATTCATATGATAGAAATTTATTTCTGACATTGCCATATTTTTTATATGATACAAAATTAATTTCTGATATTACCCATAAAAAATGGTACAGAATTCCAACACGATTTACACATATGGAGATTAAACAAAAGTTTTATTCAGAACAAACCATCCATTGACATTTGGATCTGAAGCATTTGTTCTTGAGATTCCCTTCAACAAAAAAATCTGTTTGAACAAGAACGATTGGCTCAATAAATATAATGGAGTATATGAACAAGAATTTTCTGCAACATGAAGTAGATAAATAAGATGCATGGACCAACGTGAGCCCTCTCCACGTCAGAAATTTACATCAGGCTACAATCATGTTCCACGGTCACAGGTTATCATGAATATATCACAGATTCTGCATATATTAACAAACAAGAAAAACAGATTTTGGGGGATCCAAGATCCATGAATACATCGGTAATAAAAACAGGAAAATACAGAATCCAAAAGCAATTATAGAACAAAGAAACATATCAGACTTCAGGGGAGAGAAAAAAAATATCGGATCTGCAATCTCAATAAATCAAACATCTCAGACTGATTACTTACATAAGCTAAGCAAGATCACCACATGATCTGAACGGTGAAGTATCCAAAGACATGACAGAAGTCAACAAAGCAGTAATAGGATCACCACTTCGTATGTCAAAAAAACCTGAACGTGGTGCCGTTGGATGGAGGCGTGGCCCGCTGGTTCTGAGGCGCTGGGAAACAAAAAGTTTTACAATAGTCAGGAAAGCAGCATCTAACACTCCTGTACGTGCTAGCAAGCAGCATCAATAGCAATTAGCAGCCGCGGCATACACAAGAAAGCACACGCGCTCATTCTGAGATAAAATAAGACGAAGCGGAAACACACCTTTGCAATTGGCAGGCAAACACGCGCTAGCAGTCAGCGGCAGCAGCAGTAAACACACAAGCCAAATCTATGTCTCCAGCTATTCTCATCTCTTTTCTCAATTTCTCTTGCGCACGGCAAATGAGGCGTACGCGGTAGACCACACGCCATGGTCGCTGCTTAACCCTCGATCTACTCCCTCCCTCCTCCATCCAAAGAGCCGAAAAAATTCAGTCGCCCCGTTCATCCAAAGAGCTACCGGCGGCCGCGACGTGCACGCACCATGGGAAAGCCGACTCGCACTGCTACACCTTCCAGATTTGCGCCTGGCAGTCCCACCCATCGGTGCGGAAATGCCACGCCACCAGAGTCGGAAACGATGGGTTGCCATGATGATATGCGTGTGCTAAATTGAGTCAAACTGTGATAACTCCATCAAGGTAGTTGTTACTATTAGCAAGATAAGATTAGATAAGATGGTTAGCTATTTTTGAGGAGTGCGGACCGGGTGGTTTGAGGGAGGAAATATGAATTGAGGACGTGGGGGGTATTATTGTCCATCCTGAAAATGTGACACCAGGCATTCACCAGTTTGCTCTTAATAGTAGAGATAAACATCGTCACACAGATCATAAAGTCCGGTGCCTAACTAAACCAAGTCTTACACAAATTATTACCGCAGCCTACCTTAGCTAACTTATCAGCCACTACATTAGTTGTGCGGCGCACAGATCTGATCTTGACCTGATCGAAATCTCGAAGAGCAAGCTTCAGTTCTTCTATCAATGGCCCATGTATCGATCTGTCCCTTCCATCCTCCTTCACCTTCTTCACCACATTGGCGCAGTCTAGCTCGAGTTCAAACTGTCGACAACCCACTTCTTTGGCCAGCTTCACTGCACGCTTGCATGCAAGGACTTCGGCACCCTCTGGATCAATGACATTGGCGAAAAATGTGATGCCCCTACAACAAAAGCTCCATCGTGGCTTCTCACAACCGCACCACCACCGCCACATTTTTTAGAGGAAGAAAAAGACTCATTAGTACTCCCTCCGTTCTTTTTTAATTGACTCAAATTTAGTACAAAGTTGTACTAAATCTGAGTCAATTAAAAAAGAACGGAGGGAGTATTAATCTTGCATATTCCATCTCCCGAAGGGCACCAGCGTTCCCTTGGATGGGGAATGGGTACGGCATGCGGTTTAGCATGCACCTGATGCCACTCCTCGGTCAGCGAGATAGTTTTCCTAGCCACTGACTCAGGCCCTTCGATCATTGCCCCATCTCTTGCTTCATTACGCGCCAACCAGAGTTGGTACATCATCATGCACATAGTTCCATATCTGTTGAGCCCAAGTTGCAAAAGCAGTCCAGGAGCCACCATTTGAGATCAGCAACACCTCTAATTGGGACCAGTGGTTTGGGGAATGATGAATTCTTCAGTATAGACAGAAGTTCCCATGCATGAGCAGAGTGAGGACACTGTCAGAACCGGTGAATTGCAGTTTCCTCCCTACCACAAGCCACACACACTACCTCGCACTTAATCTTGCGCCTCTGTAGCTCATTAGCAACCGCGAGCCCATTACTAGCTAAACGCCAGACATGGATTTTCACCTTGTTTGGAATATCGGCATTCCAGAGGCTTAGCCACCCTTTGTGTGCCCTGTAGCTACTAGAGCTCTCAGCTTGACCAGCCTCCATTTTCTTCATTTA
Organism: Lolium multiflorum; assembly: GCA_030979885.1. NCBI lineage: Eukaryota > Viridiplantae > Streptophyta > Magnoliopsida > Poales > Poaceae > Lolium > Lolium multiflorum. The sequence continues at coordinate 196,397,900 of CM061748.1, read as the reverse complement.
AACCTTGAGATGATAAGCAGATCTAACCGTGAAACAAGCCGTGTTTTGTGAAGTTCCAAGCAAGGTAGTCTTCTGTTCCAGCACCACTAACAGGAACTTGCAGTATATTTGCCACATCACCATCAAAAAAATTCTCCCAAAGTTTGCTTTCATCCCACTGTTTTCCTTGACTGTCGAGAAGTCCAGACACAACCTTCGCTTTTCCATCCTTCTTCCGTCCAACCGGGCATTGGGCACCAGCTCTAGGAATCCATTTGTCTGTATCAACACGGATCTTCTCACCACTGCCCACACGCCAAATTAATCCATCTACTAGGAGATTTCTTCCATGAATAATTCCTATCCACGTAAAGGACACTCGGCGTGGGCACGAAGCTTGTAGGAAATCACCATCTTTGAAATATCTAGCACGAAAAACACGCGCGCAGAGGGAATTTGGCTGTGTCAAGATGCGCCAGCCCTGCTTAGCAAGTAAGGCCTGGTTGAACACCTCCAAATCTCGGAAGCCCATGCCTCCTTCTCGCTTACTAGCACACATTTTCTCCCACCCAATCCAGTGAACCTTTCGTTCACCATCCTTAGCACCCCACCAGAATCTAGTCGAGATTGATCTGAGCTACACATCTTCTTTGAAAGTTTGAAACATGACATGTGTAAGGGTATATTGCCCCTATGTGTGGTTTTGGTAATTAATGACAACCCCTATGGACTAATGTTTTCATTGAGTTTATATGAAGGAATATTCCATAGGTACTACTTGTACTCCATATGTTGGATTCAAGTATGGATGCCATGAAGATAAAGATATACCTTGTGTATTGGCATCAAGATCATCGGTTTGAAGCCATGCTCTATCTTATGTGAGTATGAGAAGATACAAGGTTGAGTTGGGCAAGTTCAAGATGACCATATTGAGTGGATCACATGCTTGAAGCTTGTCGTCCATTTGGTGATAATGGCCATGTGAAGATGTGCATCAATGAAGCTTTCCCATCATAGTGTATGGGGAGTATTTGTGAGTCTTCACGAAGCAACATTGATCAAGTGAGGCATTCCGGCTTGTGTAGAGCTTGAAGAGTTATCATCAAGATCAAGCGGGATGCGCAAGGCAAAGGTATGACCTTGATAGGTTTTCCTTTTACCGGTCTCAAGGTGGTTGATGGGAGACCGGATTATAGGATAGATAGCCGCACTATTAAGAGGGGCTTTCGGTTGGGTAACTTGATCACATCGTCTTAGGGAGCTCAATCCTTTGCATACTTTGCATATCCATATTGCTTCTTGGTGTTTATCTGTGAGAAGTTCTTGAGCTTGTTGCTAGCTTTACAACAAGCCCAAGTTCATCGAAAACGGAATCCGCATGCATCTTCTATTGCGTTTTCGAGTTTGGACGTCTTCACCGTTTCTTGACGGTGGGAGACTCCCTCTCTAAAAACATCTAAAAATATCCTGTGAGGAGTCTCCATATTTCCAACATGATGTTGGGGTTCTATTCGTCGTTATCTTTCCAACAAAATTGGTTTCATGTCAATCGGGGTCCGGACACAAAAGTTATCACAGTTTTAGTAAAACATGTTTTCCTGCTGACTCGGTTTCTATCCCGGCGTGACCGGCCGTCGACCGGATGGCCCAGTTCAAACCGGCCCCTGGACCGGTGCCATCCGGGCACTATCCATAAGCTTTTCAGCTTGGTCCGGTCACTAGCCCGGTCGACCGGTCGGTGGACCGGATGGCCCGGTCGGTGGCCCGGTCGACCGGGTCCTGAACCGGACGGCGGTCCAGGCCCGGTTGACCGGCCTCTCGATGGTTGACTCAGCCCAACTTTTCCCCAACGGTTATATTTGCTCTTGGGCTATAAATAGCCCTTCTTCCACCTTGGGCTGAGTTAGTTTTTCCATTCTCTCTCCTCCATTGTTGCCTTTGAAGAACTTGCTCTCTCTCTTGATTCCCCCCATGATTCTTGCTCATTCTTGAGGGATCTAAGAGAGGAGATCTAGATCTACAACCTCCACCAATCCATTTCTCCTCTAAGTGAGGGGAACTCTTGGGATCTAGATCTTGGAGTCTTTTGTTGACTTTCCCCATTGTTCTTCCTCTCCAATCTCATCCTAGCATTTGTTGTTTGGGTGGGATTTGAGAGTGAAGGACTTGAACACCTCTAGTGTTCTTGCTTTGCATCATTGCATAGTGTTGAGCTCTCCACCACGATTAGTTCGAGTGAGAGACCGTGAGCTTGTTACTCTTGGAGGGAGACCTCCTAGTTGGCTTGGCGGTTGGTGCTCCGGTGATCTCTTCAAGAAGATTGTGAAGAGGCCCGGGCTTCTCCTTCGTGGAGCTTGTGAAGTGGTTGTGGAGCTTGCCATCTCCGGAGCGGAGGAAAAGCTAACCATAAGGAAAGGGCCATTATCCTTCGTGGGTGTGGTTCGGAGAATAGGGTGAGCCTTCGTGGCGCGGGAATCCTTCGTGGGACCTCCACTCCTCCAAACGTGACGTACCTTGTTGCAAAGCAAGGGAACACGGGAATACATCCTCGTCTCCGCGTGCCTCGGTTATTCCTATACCCGAGCTCTCTTTCCTTGTGATAGCCATCGTGCTTGAAGTACATATATCTTGCTATCACTTGTGCTACATATATCTTGTGCCTATCTTGCTTAGCTCTAGTTGCCATTGTTACACTTAGTTGAGCTTAGCATATTTAGGGTTTGTGCTTGTAAACTAAACATTAGTTTAATTCCGCATTCTTACAAGACAAATCCGTAAGAGTTTGTAATTGCCTATTCACCCCCCTCTAGGCGACATCTCGATCTTTCAATTGGTATCAGAGCAAGGTCTCTCCTTGTTTAAGGCTTCACCGCCTTGAGAGTAAAGATGTCGGCTAATAATATAATGCACAATGACACAATTATCTTTGATGGCACAAATTATCTTTTATGGAGAAATTGCTTGCTTTACAACCTTCGGACCTTGTGTCCAAATATAGAGCAATTTCTAGATGTAGGTTTTTCTCCTCCGATGGATTCTCAAAATCTATCTTTAGAGGATGAGAAAAACATACATCTTGAAGCTCAAGTATCTAATGAGCTTGTATTCTCCTTGAGACCAGATTTTCATAGGTTCTTGATATATATAAAGCGAAAATCGTCTCATGAGATGTGGATCAAGCTTAAGGAAATGTTTGGTGGATCCACTTCTCATTTGGTTGGTGGTGACTCCGAGGAGCTCTCTTCCCCTTCACATCATGAAGAGCTCCAAGTTGCTTCCACCTCCGGCCGTGATGAGTTCTCATCTTCTTCCACTTCACCAACGTGTAGCAAGACACGAGGTAATGATATGGTGAGTGGTGAGGAAAATTGCAATGTTGATATTGTGCTCAATAGTGATGATTCTTCATATCTATCCCATTGCAATGCTTCCTCTTTGGACTTAAACACATCTAGCATTGAAAATAATCTACATGCTTGTGTTGATAGTCCTTGCATATCATGTGTAAATTGCTCACATAAATCCCATGATGATATGCTTGCCTTGTCTTGCTCCCATAATCAAAATGCTTCTATCTCCTCTAGTTGTTTGACTAACAATGTAGAGGAAACCGAACACCCTATGGATCAAGGCATGTTTTCAAATGAGGATTCAAGAATTTCTTCATCTTCATCCTCCGGTATGCACATGTGCCTTATGGCAAATGGATCAAAGGTATCTCCTACTTTGACTCTGTTATCACCAGAATTTGACCAAGTCAGAGGTGGGCCGCGATCAGGATGGATTTGAAGATATATTCGTGGAGATACATTGTGAACCGGCCTCGTGTATCAAAATTGGGCTAGTTAGCCCGTGTATCTTTATATAGTAGGTTACGTAGAGGTTAGATTTTATCTCGTGCACGGTTTAGTGCACGCCCACATTAGAAAGTCCCCTGGACTATAAATATGTACCTAGGGTTTATGGAATAAACAACAACCAACGTTCAACACAAACCAATCTCGGCGCATCGCCAACTCCTTCGTCTCGAGGGTTCCTCCGGTAAGCATCATGCTGCCTAGATCGCATCTCGCGATCTAGGCAGCACAAGCCTGCCTAGTTGTTCATGCGTTGCTCGTACTGAAGCGTTTTTGATGGCGAGCAACGTAGTTATCGTAGACGCGTTAGGGTTAGCATCGTTCTTAGCATCATATGCTCGCGTAGTGCAACCCTTGCGCGTCTAGCCGTCCTTGTGCCTCATCATGGGTGCAGGGCGGCACCCCGCTTGATCTTTGTTTAGTAGATCTGATCCGTTATGGTCGATCCTTGATCCATCAAGGATTAGTTTAATATCTGCAATAGTTAGGCCTTACAAAGGGTTGGAGGATCCAGCGGCATGCGGGTGTAGTTTGCTGCCCCTAGACAGGACGTTCCGAGGATCAACCTAGTGTTGGTTTTTAGGCCTTGTCTAGGGCTGGCTTACGTTTACCGTGCGTGAGCGCGAGGCCCAATCGTGAGTAGGATGATCCGATTATGCGGTGAGAACCCTAGATCGTCGTGGATCTCATACGCTTTATATTGATCAAGCAGGACCACCATATATTCGGCCACCTTGGACGAATCATGGGTGAATCGGCTCCACGAGCCGACAACCTGAGCCGATCGAGGCTCGTATTTAACGTGTACGTGTGTGCCCTGCAGGAAACTAAGCGAGGCATCATCCACACCTTCCTGACCAGGTATAGGTGGCACGCCCTTGCGACCCAGCATCGGCGCGCGACCGGGAGGCTTTGCGGGCCGTCGCTCGAGGGGGGGCCAGCCGCAGCCCTAGTCATTCCCGGCTACCGTGTTGGCCGTCGCTGCCCGCCGGTGGGTTTCGACGCCAACACATTCTGGCACGCCCGGTGGGACAATCTTCAACGACTCATCTTCAGCGACAACCACCTCGCCATCCACATCAGAGATGGCGGAAGAAACTCCGGTCACATACGAGGACCTGGCTGGTGATGCGCGTAGATGTACACGTCCGTTGGGAACCCCAAGAGGAAGGTATGATGCGCACAGTGGCAAGTTTTCCCTCAGTATGAAACCAAGGTTTAATCGAACCAGTAGGAGCCAAGAAGCACGTTGAAGGTTGATGGTCGCGAAATGTGATGCGGCGCAACACCAGGATTCCGGTGCCAACTAGGACACAACACAACCAAAGTACTTTGCCCCAACGCAGTGAGGTTGTCAATCTCACCGGCTTGCTGTAACAAAGGATTAAACGTATCGAGTGGAAGATGTTTGCAAAGAAAACAGTAAAACAAGTAGATTGTATGCTATGGAAAGAATAGGACCGGGGTCCACAGTTCACTAGAGGTGTCTCTCCCATAAGATAAAAGCATGTTGGGTGAACAAATTACAGTCGGGCAATTGACAAATAGAGAAAGGCATAACAATGCATATACATGACATGGTAAATATAGTGAGATTTAATTGGGCATTACGACAAAGAACATAGACCGCCATCCAACTGCATCTATGCCTAAAAAGTCCACCTTCAGGTTATCGTCCGAACCCCCTCCAGTATTAAGTTGCAAAGCAACAGACAATTGCATTAAGTATTGTGCGTAATGTAATCAATAACTACATCCTTAGACATAGCATCAATGTTTTATCCCTAGTGGCAACAGCACATCACAACCTTAGAACTTTCTGTCACTGTCCCAGGTATCAATGAAGGCATGAACCCACTATCGAGCATAATTACTCCCTCTTGGAGTTAAGAGTAAAAACTTGGCCAGAGCCTCTACTAATAACGGAGAGCATGCAAGATCATAAACAACACATGAACAATAGATTGATAATCACCATAATCATAGTACTCTCTATCCATCGGATCCCGACAAACACAACATATAGAATTACATATAGATGATCTTGATCATGTTAGGCAGCTCACAAGATCCAACAATGAAGCACAACAAGGAGAAGACGACCATCTAGCTACTGCTATGGACCCATGGTCCAGGGTGAACTACTCACTCATCACTCCGGAGGCGATCATGGCGATGAAGAGTCCTCGGGAGATGAATCCCCTCTCGCAGTGGGAGGCGATCTGAATCCCCGAGATGGGATTCGCGGCGGCGTCTCTGTAAGGTTTTCCGTATCGTGGCTCTCGTGGGGGTTTCGCGACGGAGGCTTTAAGTAGGCGGAAGGTCAACGCGGGGGCCACACGAGGGGCCCAGGGGGCAGGTCGGCGCGGCCAGGGCCTGGGCCGCGCCGGCCACCCTCTGGCTGCCTCGTGGCCCCACTTCGTTAGGTCTTCGGTCTTCTGGAAGCTTCGTGCAAAAATAGGACCCTGGGCGAAAGTTTCGTCCAATTAGAATATTTCTTTACTAGGATTTCTGAAACCAAAAACAGAAAACAACTGGCTCTTCGGCATCTTGTTAATAGGTTAGTTCAGAAAATGCATAAATATGACATATAATGTGCATAAAACATGTAGGTATCATCAATAAAGTAGCATGGAACATAAGAAATTATCGATACGTTGGAGACGTATCAGCATCCCCAAGCTTAGTTCTGCTCGTCCCGAGCAGGTAAAACGATAACAAAGATAATTTCTGAAGTGACATGCCATCATAATCTTGATCATACTATTTGTAAACATATGTAATGAATGCAGCGATCAAAGCAAAGGTAATGACATGAGTAAACAACTGAATCATATAGCAAAGACTTTTCATGAGTAGTACTTCAAGACAAGCATCAATAAGTCTTGCATAAGAGTTAACTCGTAAAGCAATAAATCAAAGTAAAGGTGTTGAAGCAACACATAAGAAGATTAAGTTTCAGCGGTTGCTTTCAACTTGTAACATGTATATCTCATGGATATTGTCAACATAAAGTAATATAACAAGTGCAATATGCAAGTATGTAGGAATCAATACACAGTTCACACAAGTGTTTGCTTCTTAAGGTGGAAGGAGATAGGTAAACTGACTCAACAATAAAAGTAAAAGAATGGTCCTTCGCAGAGGAAAGCATCGATGGCTGTATTTGTGCTAGAGCTTTTATTTTGAAAACATGAAACAATTTTGTCAACGGTAGTAATAAAGCATATGAGTTATGTAAATTATATCTTACAAGTTGCAAGCCTCACGCATAGTATACTAATAGTGCCCGCACCTTGTCCTACTTAACTTGGACTACCGGATCTTTGCATGCCATGTTTCAACCAAGTGTCACAAAGGGGTACCTCCATGCCGCCGTACAAAGGTCCAAGGAGAATGCTCGCATTTCGGATTTCTCGCTTTTGATTATTCTCAACTTAGACATCCATACCGGGACAACATGGACAACAGATAATGGACTCCTCTTAAATGCATAAGCATGTAGCAAAGTTATTATTCTCATATGAGATTGAGGATATATGTCCAAAACTGAAACTTCCACCATGATTCATGGCTTTAGTTAGCGGCCCAATGTTCTTCTCTAACAATTTTGCATGCTCCAACCACTAAAATGATAGACCTTGGACAAGACGGACATGCATAGCAACTCACATGATATTCAACAATAGTTGATGGCGTTCCCCAGAAGCATGGTTATCGCACAACAAGCAACTTAATAAAATATAAAGTGCATAAGTACATATTCAATACTACGATAGTTTTTAAGGCTATTTTGTCCCATGAGCTATATATTGCAAAGGTGAATGATGGAATTTTAAAGGTAGCACTCAAGCAATTTACTTTGGAATGGCGGGTAAATACCATGTAGTAGGTAGGTATGGTGGACACAAATGGCATAGTGGTTGGCTCAAGGATTTTGGATGCATGAGAAGTATTCCCTCTCGATACAAGGTTTAGGCTAGCAAGGTTATTTGAAGCAAACTCAAGGATGAACAAGTGCAGCAAAACTCACATAAAAGACATATTGTAAACATTATAAGACTCTACACTGTCTTCCTTGTTGTTCAAAACTCAATACTAGATATTATCTAGACCTTAGAGAAACCAAATATGCAAATCAAATTTTAGCAAGCTCTATGTATTTCTTCATTAATGGGTGCAAAGCATATGATGCAAGAGCTTAAACATGAGCACAACAATTGCCAAGTATCACATTATCCAAGACATTTTAGAATTACTACATGTAGCATTTTCCAATTCCAACCATATAACAAATTAACGAAGAAGAAACTTCGCCTTGAACATTATGAGTAAAGCCTAAGGACACATGTGTCCATATGCAACAGCGGAGCGTGTCTCTCTCCCACAAAGTGAATGCTAGGATCCATCTTATTCAAACAAAAACAAAAACGAAAACAAACCGACGCTCCAAGCAAAGAATACAAGATGTGACTGAATAAAAATATAGTTTCAGGGGAGGAACCTGATGATGTTGTCGATGAAGAAGGGGATGCCTTGGGCATCCCCAAGCTTAGGCTTGAGTCTTCTTAAAATATGCAGGGATGAACCACGGGGCATCCCCAAGCTTTCACTCCTCTTGATCTTAGTATATCATTCTCCTCTCTTGACCCTTGAAAACTTCCTTCACACCAAACTTCAAGCAAACTCATTAGAGGGTTAGTGCATCATTAATAATTCACACATTCAGAGGTGACACAATCATTCTTTTCACTTCTGGACATTGCATAATGCTACTGGACATTAATGGATCAAAGAAATAAATCCAACATAGCAAAAGAGGCAATGCGAAATAAAAGGCAGAATCTGTCAAAAACAGAACAGTCCGTAAAGACGAATTTATAAATGGCACCAGACTTGCTCAAATGGAAAAACTCAAAACTAATGAAAGTTGCGTACATATCTGAGGATCACGCTCGTAAATTGGCAGATTTTTTCGAATTTTCTACAGGGAATTATGCCCAGATTCGTGACAGACAGCAATGCTGTTTCTGTGCAGCGATCCCAAATATAACATCAACTTTGACATAGAAACTTTACTTGGCACAAAAGCATGATAAGGAGAGGTTGCTACAGTAGTAAACAACTTCCAAGACTCAAATATAAAATAAAGTACTGTAGTAAAAAAAACACATGGGTTATCTCCCAAGAAGTTCTTTCTTTATAGCCATTAAGATGGGCTCAGCAGTTTTAATGATGCACTCGCAAGAAATAGTAGTTGAAGCAAAAGAGAGCATCAAGAGGCAAATTCAAAACACATTTAAGTCTAACATGCTTCCTATGCATAGGAATCTTGTAAATAAACAAGTTCATGAAGAGCAAAGTAACAAGCATAGGAAGATAAAACAAGTGTAGCTTCAAAAATTTCAGCACATAGAGAGGCATTTTAGTAACATGAAAATTTCTACAACTATATTTTCCTCTCTCATAATAACTTTCAGTAGCAACATGAGCAAACTCAACAATATAACTATCACATAAAGCATTCTTATCATGAGTCTCATGCATAAAATTATTACTCTCCACATAGGCATAATCAATTTTATTAGGTGTAGTGGGAGCAAATTCAACAAAGTAGCTATCATTATTATTCTCATCATCAAATATAGGAGGCATAGTATCATCAAAGTAAATCTTCTCCTCAATGCTTGGGGGACTAAAAATATCATGCTCATCAAAACCAGCTTCCCCCAGCTTAGAATTTTCCATAGCATTAGCAACAATGGTGTTCAAAGCATTCATAGTAATAACATTCCCATTAGCATGCATATAAAGTTCCATAGGTTTCTTAATTCTTTCTTCAAACACATCATGTCCTAATTCAAGATAAAGTTCATAAAGATCTCTCATATTTTTGTTGTTTTCCATTATGCCTAACTAGTGAAAATAAAAACAAGTACAGGACTAGACATGATAACAAAATAAATTAAATGCAAGTAACTAATTTTTTTTGTGTTTTTGATATAGCAAACAAGATAGCAAATAAACTAGCAACTAATTTTTTTGTATTTTGATTTAGTGCAGCAAACAAAGTAGTAAATAAAATAAAGCAAGACAAAAACAAAGTAAAGAGATTGAGAAGTGGAGACTCCCCTTGCAGCGTGTCTTGATCTCCCGGCAACGGCGCCGGAAAAAGTGCTTGATGCGCGTAGATGTACACGTCCGTTGGGAACCCCAAGAGGAAGGTATGATGCGCACGGTGGCAAGTTTTCCCTCAGTATGAAACCAAGGTTTAATCGAACCAGTAGGAGCCAAGAAGCACGTTGAAGGTTGATGGTCGCGAAATGTGATGCGGCGCAACACCAGGGATTCCGGTGCCAACTAGGAACCTGCACAACACAACCAAAGTACTTTGCCCCAACGAAAGCAGTGAGGTTGTCAATCTCACCGGCTTGCTGTAACAAAGGATTAAACGTATCGAGTGGAAGATGTTTGCAAAGAAAACAGTAAAACAAGTAGATTGTATGCTATGGAAAGAATAGGACCGGGGTCCACAGTTCACTAGAGGTGTCTCTCCCATAAGATAAAAGCATGTTGGGTGAACAAATTACAGTCGGGCAATTGACAAATAGAGAAAGGCATAACAATGCATATACATGACATGGTAAATATAGTGAGATTTAATTGGGCATTACGACAAAGAACATAGACCGCCATCCAACTGCATCTATGCCTAAAAAGTCCACCTTCAGGTTATCGTCCGAACCCCCTCCAGTATTAAGTTGCAAAGCAACAGACAATTGCATTAAGTATTGTGCGTAATGTAATCAATAACTACATCCTTAGACATAGCATCAATGTTTTATCCCTAGTGGCAACAGCACATCACAACCTTAGAACTTTCTGTCACTGTCCCAGGTATCAATGAAGGCATGAACCCACTATCGAGCATAATTACTCCCTCTTGGAGTTAAGAGTAAAAACTTGGCAGAGCCTCTACTAATAACGGAGAGCATGCAAGATCATAAACAACACATGAACAATAGATTGATAATCACCATAATCATAGTACTCTCTATCCATCGGATCCCGACAAACACAACATATAGAATTACATATAGATGATCTTGATCATGTTAGGCAGCTCACAAGATCCAACAATGAAGCACAACAAGGAGAAGACGACCATCTAGCTACTGCTATGGACCCATGGTCCAGGTGAACTACTCACTCATCACTCCGGAGCGATCATGGCGATGAAGAGTCCTCCGGAGATGAATCCCCTCTCCGGGGTGCGGACGATCTCGAGAATCCCCGAGATGGGATTCGGCGGCGGCGTCTGAAGGTTTTCCGTATCGTGGCTCTCGGTGGGGGTTTCGCGACGGAGGCTTTAAGTAGGCGGAAGGTCAACGCGGGGGCCACACGAGGGGCCCGGGGGCAGGTCGGCGCGGCCGGGGCTGGGCGCGCCGGCCACCCTCTGGCTGCCTCGTGGCCCCACTTCGTTAGGTCTTCGGTCTTGAAGCTTCGTGCAAAAATAGGACCCCAGGCGAAAGTTTCGTCCAATTAGAAATATTTCTTTACTAGGATTTCGAAACCAAAAACAGCAGAAAAAGGCTCTTCGGCATCTTGTTAATAGGTTAGTTCCAGAAAATGCATAAATATGACATATAATGTGCATAAAACATGTAGGTATCATCAATAAAGTAGCATGGAACATAAGAAATTATCGATACGTTGGAGACGTATCAGCTGGCAAGCTCAAGAAGAAGCATGACAAGGTCTAGGCGGTCCTCGGAAGGGAGACCCGTTTGCGTGACATCGAGCGACGGGGGCACGCACCCGCATCTTGGTGTCAACATGGCGGATCATAACCACTGCGTAAGGAAGCTAGAGTTCCCCTTTGGCAGCAGAACGGTGGGGCTTACATACCGCCGTGACCAATTCAAAGGCAAAAGCTACCCGACGGGCTCGAAAAAGTGACATCATCAGACTCTCGTCGGCCTACGAACGCAGGAGCCGATTCTAGGAGTCAGCTAAAATCGTGCTTCCGACCCGGGCTCAGCGTTGGGCTGATGGACAAAGGGATGTGTCGTCTATGGCGTTGGAAGGAGCCCACGTTATTCCTGATGCAGCCGACGTTCGCACCACGCTACCTTGGCAGAACATAGAGCCGATTTCAGCAGTCATCTGGCAGAATCGGCTCGGGGGGCACCTAATCAAGGAGCGCGCGCGACGCCACTGGGTATGTGTGGAGAAATTTTGGTAGCCGAATAATAAACAATTTTTCGGATACAACCGGAGCCAGCGCGCGACAGCTGAGTTGATATAAAAAAAAAAATTTTACAAGTATCGAGCTCTACTGAAGAAATGCATTAAGAGCGTGAAGAGCATCGGCACGGATTCGATCCACCTCAGCGATCTCGACCTCATCATCCTCGTCTTTCCCCATCACCAGCTGGCTGCTTAGGGCACGGATTTCAGCTAGATCGGTCTTCAGATCAGCGGTGAGACCTTGTGCTTCCTCTTGGGAGCGAGCAATGAGGGATTCCTCGTCTTCGATGAGTTGTTTGGTCTCCCTGGCCCTCCTTTCGAGATCTTCCAGCTCCTTGCGTAAGGTCTCAAGTCTGGCGCTATGAGTAGAGGCGGCGGTTTTTGCGTCTAAAGCAGCCTTCTTCTCGTTGAGCCGCTGGCATTTTTCTGCAATATCGGCTCTCAGCGGGAGTTGAGCGCGGCGAAGAGTGATCCTTTGACGAGCCGACTGCACCCTTGACTTGAAAACTGACAAAGTCACCGTCGGCCGAGTTTAGCAACCAGCGCCACTGGGAGACGAGGCTGGATGTCCACGAGGAGGCCCCTGATCGTCTCAGGATCCTCAACCAGAGTATCAACTGGGGAGGAGAGCAGGACCTTGAGACGCTGTAGCGGACCAACGACGGCACCAAGGTTTGGCTCGTCACCTATTTTAGGTGGCTGGCTCGATGGAATCGGGGTCGAATGTCAGCAAGCTTGAAGGATCGCACCCCTGGCAAAAGAACAAGAGCGGCATGGGCATACGACAGATGAAAAAGTAGGCTCGAGAGAGAAAAGAGGGTGTACCTCCCCCAGGAAAGGAGGGGAAGCCGAGGTGGTAACAATCGGCTTTGCAGTTTGTTGATCAGACGACTGGTCTGTCGCGCGTGGCGAGTTGGAGGGACCAGGGGCAGTGGATGGCATCAGTACCTCTTCAACGGCCCCGCTGGAAGTATCATTAATCTGCAAGAGGAATGGTAAAGTGGTCCGGTTAGCAACAAGACAACAGGGAGCACGAGCTGTCAGCAGGAGTACCTTGGAAACTTCTTGGCTAGGAGAAGAGGTTTGTGGGCCCGTGCGAGCCCTTTTGACGCATCGGCGTTTGATGCGCGACCTCGTTTGGACCGAGGACTGAAGGACGGCAGGCTCGGGAGTCGACCTTTTTCTAGAAGCCGGGGTTGGCGAGTCCGTCTGGCTCTGTGTGGTGGACCTGCCCGTACCGCGTAGGTAGGAACCCCTGGGGCTGGATTGTTCTCCCTCGCTGGAGTTCTCTTCGGTGGAAGTCTGGAATAAGGGGTACGACCATGTCACAAAGGCTGGGAAGGCAAGTGCGATCAATCGGAATTTGATACGACTTACCTGTGAACTCGCTTGGGCAGGAGTTTTACGCGTCAGGGTCTTTCTGGCAGCCACCTTCCTCACCGCTGTCCTCGCCCGGGTCGAGGCTCGGGGGGCAACCGACCCCAAGGATGCTTTGTTTTTGGGAGCCGATTTTAGTGAAATCGGCGGACCGTCCATTATTACTTTCTTCAGAGGTGGCGAACTCTGACAGAAGAGGACCACTGGAGCCGGAGGAAGAAATTCGAAGGGAGATCCATCAGCTTGCAGGGGAATTGGGCCGTCTTGTGCCTGCCAAGAGGTGAAGTCAGTTCGCAGGCGAATCACTATTAAGTGGCCACGGGCAATATTTTGAGGAATATTACCTGGTCAGCAGAGATTTCATGCGCGGCGTCAAGTTGTTTCAATTGCGGCCCCAACGCCCTCCGAAAAACATGGGTCTTCCACATAGACCACCAAGTCTCGAAGCCATCAGTAGTGGAGGAGAAACGGAGGTTGTGAGGGATTGGAAGGGTCAAAGCATCGAAGAAGGTGTAGCACCTATGACTGGTGAGGAGGTCAGGCAGTTCGGCTCTGCTTGCGGTTAGGTGGTGTAAGAATAAGTGTGGAGGCACTTGTCCGAGGCCGAGCTGACGGGCTACCACTACCGGTTGATAACACTCATAACCAGGTTTGATGATCCGGTTTGAGGTGCTCATTCCGACAGGGAGAAAGCAAGGACGGACCATGATGGAATACAGATGCCGAGTGCCATCGTCATCGGCAAAGCTATCTAATCGGAAGGAGACTGGATTTTCAAAGTTTTCCGTTTCAGTGTAGGGAAAGAACAGGGGGTTGTCCAAACCTTGGGAGAAGATCTTGAACCACCCTGCTGCTTCCTTAGGGATCAGCCTACTCCCTGGGAGGCCATACAGGGCTTGGCCATAACTGGTGCATCGAATATCCTTCCCGTTCACATCTGGGAAGGTGCAGGAGGTCAAAGGTGGGAAGTCTGGGATCTGGTCCCGAAAATATAACTGTGCCCATAGCTGAATGAACCACCAGGGGCCGCCAGTTTTAACTGTCTTCTGAGAAAACAGCTTGACAGACATCAGTTGAAGAGATCGATATACCTCTCCAAGGAACAGTTTGCCGATACCGAGATGGGTACCTTTGGCCAGTTCATAGGCTAGGGAAAGATAGTTCTTGGTAGGGGCAAGTGATGGACCGCAGAATATGAAGTGTTCCAACCAAAAGTTCAGGAAAGCTGTGTGCTCTCGCTCTGTCACGGGGCCTTTGGTTTTCATGTAACGATCAAGGTATGCGCCCCAGCTGGTGCACTCTTTTTTAGAAGAAAGGGTGAAAGGAACTTTCGGCAGTTTGAAAGCAGAAGGGCTTGGGGAAGCAATGTCCAGGCCTGTGATCATGGCCACATCCAGCAAGGTTGGTGTCATCGGGCCGTGGCCGAAAATGAAACAGTTCAGCGCGTCAGACCAGAAGTAGCCGATGGTTTTCAGAATGTTTTCATTCTTCTCGAGAGGAGACAGTGATAATGATAAGGCATCGGCTATCCCTATAGATTCCCAGGTGGCATAATGGATTTTGGATACTCTATTGTACCATGACACCCAACCTTCAGGGGGATTAGGCCAGGCTCGTAGGCAGTCGGCCCAGGAGGTCAGATCTAAGTGCTGAGTCACGAAGGGGATTCTGTTAGCTTCGCAGGAGATTAAATGAGCAGGACTCTCGGAAGATCGGGGGCCAAGACACATGGAATTTGAGAGAGAGGGATGCGGCAATAGGATGTCGGAAACCTAAAATCAATGGCGGAGTTGAACATTAAGTCAGGTGTTCTTCTGTTCGACCCTGATAGTGGCCCTAATGGCGAAGAAGCGGGGGAGTATTACCTTCAAGCCGGAGACCATGGTGTCGACGTTGGGTGATTCCGCCATTTGATGCGCTGCGGGGTTGGGGCGGTGCGGTTGAAGATCTGAAGCTCGCGAGATTGCGCAGGTGGCGGATTTTGGGGATCTGGGTTTGCTTTCTCAGACGGAGGTTGCAGGTGACCGTTTGGAGGGATAGCCAGGTTTGCCCCTGTTTGTTATATGGAAGGGGCCGGTGCGACGCCATCGGCTCTTTTTGGGGTTTGTGTGGATTTTGACTATCGGCTAACTAGAAGCCGATCACGTGGAAGGAAAGAGCCGATTGCTCGAAGACTGCCAGAATTGTCAAGTCATAGACGGTGCTGCAACAGTTCTGATCTGCCATGACATGACCCTTTGAAGAATGCATATGGTTTTGCAATTATCATTATCAAAACCAGGGGGGCATGTGTTATCACCAGAATTTGACCAAGTCAGAGGTGGGCCGCGATCAGGATGGATTTGAAGATATATTCGTGGAGATACATTGTGAACCGGCCTCGTGTATCAAAATTGGGCTAGTTAGCCCGTGTATCTTTATATAGTAGGTTACGTAGAGGTTAGATTTTATCTCGTGCACGGTTTAGTGCACGCCCACATTAGAAAGTCCCCTGGACTATAAATATGTACCTAGGGTTTATGGAATAAACAACAACCAACGTTCAACACAAACCAATCTCGGCGCATCGCCAACTCCTTCGTCTCCGGGTAAGCATCATGCTGCCTAGATCGCATCTCGCGATCTAGGCAGCACAAGCCTGCCTAGTTGTTCATGCGTTGCTCGTACTGAAGCGTTTTTGATGGCGAGCAACGTAGTTATCGTAGACGCGTTAGGGTTAGCATCGTTCTTAGCATCATATGCTCGCGTAGTGCAACCCTTGCGCGTCTAGCCGTCCTTGTGCCTCATCATGGGTGCAGGGGCGGCACCCGCTTGATCTTTGTTTAGTAGATCTGATCCGTTATGGTCGATCCTTGATCCATCAAGGATTAGTTTAATATCTGCAATAGTTAGGCCTTACAAAGGGTTGGAGGATCCAGCGGCATGCAGGGTGTAGTTTGCCCCTAGACAGGACGTTCCGAGGATCAACCTAGTGTTGGTTTTTAGGCCTTGTCTAGGGCTGGCTTACGTTTACCGTGCGTGAGCGCGAGGCCCAATCGTGAGTAGGATGATCCGATTATGCGGTGAGAACCCTAGATCGTCGTGGATCTCATACGCTTTATATTGATCAAGCAGGACCACCATATATTCGGCCACCTTGGACGAATCATGGGTGAATCGGCTCCCTGAGCCGATTCACAGGACAAGAGAGCCGATCGAGGCTCGTATTTAACGTGTACGTGTGTGCCTGCAGGAAACTAAGCGAGGCATCATCCACACCTTCCGACCAGGTATAGGTCGGGTGGCATCTGCGACCCGGCATCGGCGCGCGACCGGGAGGCTGCGGGCCGTCGCTCGAGGGGGGGGCCAGCCGCAGCCCTAGTCATTCCCGGCTCTACCGTGTTGGCCAGTCGCTGCCCGCCGGTGGGTTTCTGACGCCAACAGACTCCTAACACTTCCTCTAATGATGAGAGTAATGATGATGATAATGATGAAGAATATAATATCTTGGTGCATAATATGGCAATGGTATATGCTTCCCTTCATGGTAATAAAGAAGCTCGTGCTAATCTCGAACACTCTATGGATACCTTGAGTAAATATAGGGAAACCATAGTGGAGTTGGAGTCCCATGTTGAAAATGGGGAAATGAGATTCACTCTCCTCAAGCATGAGCTAAAAGATGAGAAGCATACTAATTTTATGCTCACACAAAATTTGAATCCTATAAGCATGAAAATGAGAAAACTATTGTTGATGCTTGTGCTACTAACTCTACTTCTTGTGAAGCATCTATCTTAAAGGAGAATGTTGAGTTAAGAGCTCAACTTGAGTTGCTAACTAGCAATTATAGGAAATTGGAAGAAAGTCATAAAAAGCTCTCGGGCTCTCATGATGACCTTCTAATTTCCTATGATGGGCTAAAGTTAGCTCATGAGGCTAGTATCACTAAGGTAACATCTTGTGAGCCTCATGTGGACATTAGCACAATCTCTACTACAAATGCTAAATTGCCATGTGCTAGTCCTTGTAATCCATCTAGTCAAACTAGTGATACACCTTGTGTTGGATTACTTGCTTTGCCTTGTTGCTCTAACAATGAAGCTTCTACTTCCTCTAGTACTTGTATTTCTACTAACCATGTAGAGGAAATCAAAGAGCTCGAGGCCCAAGTCCTTTGTTTAAAGAAAGACTTGGAAAAGCGTCATGAAGGGAAATCCGCACTTGACAAGATGCTAAGTGTGCAACAATCCCCCAATGACAAGAGTGGGCTTGGATTCAACTCCAATAACAAGAACAAGTCCAAGAGCAAGAGCAACAAGAAGAAGGGCCAAGACAAAGTCAAGGATCCGGCCAAGTTGGTTTGCTTCAAGTGCAAGGTTGAAGGGCATCATGTTAGATCATGCCCATTGAAGAAGAAGAAGCACTTGAGTGAGAAACAACAAGGGAAACGGCCACAAGGTCAAGGTCAAGCTCATGCTCGACCTCAAGTTGAAGATAGGCCACTTCCCAAGAAGAATCAACATATTGTTCCCCAAGAGAAGAAATCAATAAAGAAGAGAAAGGGGAACACTTGCTACTTATGCCGTGTGAAGGGGCACTTTGCTTCTTCATGTTTAAGTGGTACCTTATCCAACCCTATCATTGTTGATAATGATTATTCTCTTGGTAAGGATAAGGATGGCAATGTGTTTGCCAAATTTGTTGGAACTCAAAGTGGCTTCAAGAAAAGAACCATTTGGGTTGCCAAGCCTATTGTGACTAACCTCTTAGGACCCAACTTGGTTGGGGACCAACAAGCTCAAACGTGACCAATAGGTGCATGTGGAGGTCATTGGAGACTTGGCTAATTCATGAAGAATTAAGGGATCTTCATATATTATATTTTGACCAAGCCAAGTCGTATGGATCATTATCTATATCTTATATCCAATGTTCCTCCTTGCGGTAACTTATACTTCAACTCTTCATACTCATTGTAAGTTACTTGCCCCTTTGCATGTTTGGTTTTGTATCAAATATGTGTTTGTATGTGTTGAGTCTTACTTGCCTATCTTGTGTATTCAAGTATGTTTGTTTGACTCATCATATACTTGTGTATTGTTGTGAGCCTAATGCATCTTGATGACATCTTATTTGGCTCTCTTTGAGTGATTAATGGAACATCCCATTTTGGGGGAGTGATATGCATTGTGCATCTCTCTTTCTCTAAAATGTGTGTACATGGGTATCACCACTTAGTATTGATATTGCAAGATTATCTAGTCACTATGTGGTATGACATACTCATGAGAAATTCAAATTCTAAATGTCCATTATTCATCTCTAGTTGAATTTTAGTTGCCTCTTGTTTAGAAGAAATCTTTTATCACATTATGGGGAAGTAATATGTTTTGTACATATCACAAGCCTAGAAAATGTGAACATATGAGGTTATGCTACTTAGAGTTGATTCTCTTAATTATCTTGTTCCTAGGTGGCAAGTTTGCTCAAACAAGCTCCTTTTCTATTGAAAAACTTTTATTGGCTCATCTTATGAATTCTTGTTTAAGTAAGAAATTCTTGGTATGGTTTTTCCTCAAATACATATCTCTATATCTTATTTGGGACACCGTTTGCTTCAAGTTATTCTAATCATTGCCGTGCATGATTGTTTGACTAATTGAAGCTATCAAGAATCTTCATCCGTGCATAGTGCTTAATTCTATATACTTATCCTATGCCTTTTATTGAGAAGTTGATCCTTACTATCATTGTCAATTCACCACCGGAAATTATTTCCAATATACTCGTTGTCTTTGACAATTAATAACCTTGTATGTGGTTGAATTCATGGATCATCTTCACCTTGGATTGCTTCTTATTTACTTATTTTATTTCCAAGAAATCTTTGTTGCTCCCATGTGTCTTCTTTGTCCCTTTGAAAAATCTTTTGATAAATTCTCTTGATTCATATCAAGTGTTTATTTTGGAAGACAAACCTTTTTCCTTACGGTACATTGTGCCATTGTGAAAAGTGTAGAAGGGTTTGGTTTATTTGTTCGAACCTTGCTCTTTTTGGGAGTTTGCTATCTCATTCCTTCTTACATGTTTTATTTGCTTGAATGAGATAAATCTTTGTGCATGTTTGCTTTATTTCATCCTTTATGCTCAAAGGTTTCCTCTTAGTTCATTTGTTGAACTTTGTTGAACAAATCTTTTGTGATTTGCGTCTTTGATATATGTTGGACAACAAATTTGTTTGGTCACATCTTTATGCTTTCTTCAAATTCATTTGGTGTTTTGTCCAAAGTATATCTTTCTTGGATCTTTAAAGTCTTTATGCATGCTTATATGTAATTTGTTTACATTTGTAGCGTGCTTGCCTTCTTTGATCCATTATATAGGATATACTCCATCAAATCCTAAACGGCTAAGATGTGCATGAAATTCAAATTTCATCTATAAATATGCACATATTTATATGGAGTGTGTCCTATGTATTGTGGTTATTCTAACCATTGTGGACCCAATAAGTTTGGGGACCAAGATGTACTTGAATAATGTCTTAGGTACATTGGAGATGCAATGGAGGCTTGTCTCATCTATAAGGATGGTGTTGTCACCATATGGTAATTGGAGTCAAGCTAGGATGATGAATGAACTCTTATCTACTACATCATGCCATTGGTATCTCGGTAACAAGTATCTTATTCATGCATTCTCCTATAGCATCCAACCTCTTGTAGGTTGCATTTTGGCATGAAATTATTTATTTCAAAGATATTGCGATTCTTGAAAAATTCTTTTTAAAGAAAACTTCTTATTGTACATTTGAGTAATTTGAGAAGATGCATATGATGGGGATATATATATATATAAATCATGCTCATGATTCACCCACCCAAATATGCCCTCTAGCAATTTATTGCATATCAATTCCTCAAAGAACTCTTATGTGCAATTTGATGAAATTGCGAAGTAAATCCATATTTGTGATACTTGTTGCCTCTCTCAAAATATTCCAACTAGCTTTATCCCTTATTGTTAGTTGTGATGTTTTTGAGATTCTCTTGGTTGAAGCTCATTCATATGCCACAAGTGAATATTGGAGCCATAGGCTATATATGCTTTTTAAGCAAACATCATTTGGTATATTTTATGACTTCATCTTGGATATCTTGTCTTATTTATTTTGTTAACCTCTGTGTGTGCATGTTTCTTTATGGATCACTATGTCCACTTTAGAAACTTATATACATGCGAGTGTTAATCCATCACCTTGATATCATTGTTCTTTGCCAACCATCGTTTACCCTTTTATTTCTAGTGGTGTTGGTAAAGAAGATTTATGAGTACTTGGTTTATTTGTGTTTCTTCATACACTCATATCTCGTAATTGTTGGACTCAAGTTATTCTTGATAAGCATATTATCTTTATCTTGGTTGTGTTCTAAATGATATAGAGGGAGTGAGGATTCCATGTTTATGCATATTGTATTCAAATGCAAACATTATAAATTATGCACGAACCTTGGGGAGCTTCCTTGTTTTTAGAGCACTATATCTCTCTTATCATGATATCTTTGTTCGTCCAATTGGATCTTTGATTGCTTGCTTTATTTGTTAAAACTTCCTTCACCATGTTATCTTTGTGCAATCTTTGATCCTCAATATAGTTTGACTTCCTTCAAGTATTCATCATTGGATATGTGCATTTGATTCCACTCAAATTATGAGAAGTGCACACCTTGGGGAGGAACTCACATTATATTGGCTTTCTAAATTTTCATCCATTTTGGCACTCGATGCCAATGGGGGAGAAGTTTAGAGGGTTTAAGGGAATGGTTTTATACCTAAGTTTGGTTTGTGCTTAAGTGTTTTGACTCTCATGCATTCCATATTTATATGTCTTGCATGGTTGTATATATATAGTGGAAATTGTCCCAAAGGTTAATCTTGACAATATATGCAATGAATTCATGTTCATCACACGTGCATACATTGTGGGGGAGTTTGCTCTATATATATTGGTTCTACTCACATCCCTTGCATTAGTTGTAGTTGTGTGAGTAGAGTTGCTTTTGATATGGGATAGTAGCTTTGTGTTACTTAACCATATCAAATACAACCTCTTGTATACAACTTATTCTCGGATAAGTTGCGTACTTGTCTCTAATATTCATTATATAAACCCTCTTATTGTGGTTGTCATCAATTACCAAAATGGGGGAGATTGTAAGGGTATATTGCCCTATGTGTGGTTTTGGTAATTAATGACAACCCCTATGGACTAATGTTTTCATTGAGTTTATATGAAGGAATATTCCATAGGTACTACTTGTACTCCATATGTTGGATTCAAGTATGGATGCCATGAAGATAAAGATATACCTTGTGTATTGGCATCAAGATCATCGGTTTGAAGCCATGCTCTATCTTATGTGAGTATGAGAAGATACAAGGTTGAGTTGGGCAAGTTCAAGATGAGCATCTTGAGTGGATCACATGCTTGAAGCTCGTCGTCCATTTGGTGATAATGGACATGTGAAGATGTGCATCAATGAAGCTTTCCCATCATAGTGTATGGGGAGTATTTGTGAGTCTTCACGAAGCAACATTGATCAAGTGAGGCATTCCGGCTTGTGTAGAGCTTGAAGAGTTATCATCAAGATCAAGCGGGATGCGCAAGGCAAAGATATGACCTTGATAGGTTTTCCTTTTACCGGTCTCAAGGTGGTTGATGGGAGAACGGATTATAGGATAGATAGCCGCACTATTAAGAGGGGCTTTCGGTTGGGTAACTTGATCACATCGTCTTAGGGAGCTCAATGACAAAGGATTAATTTGTCAATGCCTACAGATTGTAGACTAGGGTTTTGCTAGAAGTAGAGGGCAAGTAGATCTCGAGGGTTTAGGCGAAAAGTACTCGACGATTACGAAAACTGGGGTTATGTTGACAATAGATTCGATCCTTTCTTCGTCCCTCGACTCCCCTTATATAGGAGGTGGAGCCGAGGGTTTCGTTTTGTACAAGTTACAGAGTCCGGGACGGTTTCTAACTCATCCCGCCAGATTACAAATAACACTTCCTATTACAACTCTAGCTTTCCTTAATATATCTTGGGCTCCCGAATCTTCTTATTCTTCGGATAGTGGGCCTTCAGTAAACCCCGGGTACTATCTTGGCAGGCCCATTTGGGATGCCTATGTCAGTAGCCCCGAGATTTTGCTTGAATCGTAGAGTCAAGGGAAATCTCGACTGTTTATATTTATTCGAGAACTTTTATTTATACTTCTTCACATAAAATTCTATATTGTACAGGGATAACGGTAGTTGGGGCTAGTTCATCTGACGGATCAGGTACTAGTTAACCGCTCTAGTGGCAATCCGCAAAAACCTACTTCAAGATCATGTCCCTGGACATGATCTCGGGATACTGGTGTAAACTTCGACAGGTGCCGCTTAAGGTCTTACCATTCTGTCGAGTCCCAGTCAAATTTATCGGGTACCTAACGCGTCCGTTAGGATTTTTCTTCGTATCTGTTGATACGGATAAAAGTAGCAGAGCGCAGTCTTTGGCGATGCCACGCCCAGAACGGATGGGGTCTTCTTACCGCAAATTTGCGGCATTCAGAAATTAATCGCAACTTTGGCGTCTGAGAATATATTGTCGAGTGCTTTTCGCCTTTGGAATAGCACATTTTATCGAGTCATATCTGATGACTTATTTTGTCTTCCCGATGGGAGTATATGTAGAGTTATCTGTGTAACTCGAAATATACTCACTGTTATTTCTTTATTTTGATAAAATTCATCGGGCACGCGAACAGCGTTCCCGATGGGAGTAGCCCCCGAGGCTACATCCAAGAACTTGTGCTTGGGTGTAGGCTCCACAGATTAGTATCCGTTGCCGCTATATTTATAATCTTTCTCGACAGTTTTATATTTATCGGGTGCGCGACCAGCGCTCCCGATGGGAGTAGCCCCCGAGCCTATGAACAAATGCTTGCATTTGGTCATAGGCTCTCGCCATTTCTATCTTGTCATACTCGGAATTTTCTATTTTTCCAAAGTAGCCCCGAGCATTTGGGCAAAAACTTGTATTTGATCATAGGCTCCCGAGATAACCATGCGTTGTCGATAAACTCTTGAAAACTCGCAGTCGAATTTTTCTTTTATCTTGACGACGTCATTGCTGATGATAGCCACGACCTCTACTTTGGAAACTGACCATTATCACTTGTTTCGCTACCTTGTGGGTCCCAATTCCTAGTCTGTCGGACACGTCGTGCAAGTGGGGGACACATGTTCTCCCCTTTTTCTGGCACACGTTCTGTAACCTCGTTAATGTTAAAATACCATTGTGCCCTTGTATCCACGTGGTGATCATCTGCTGCATTCTTTTTTCATCCAACGGTTCCGTTTCACCGCACCTGTATATAAGATCCTCTTCTTCTTCCTCGAACACTTCCGCTCGCGCCGTCTCCTGCTTTCCTCTGCAAAATTTCCTCGTGCGCTCCTCATCTCTCAAAGCTCTTCTTCGTAGCACAGCTCTCCGCCATTGTTGATGCCACCGCGTCGATTGACCAGGCATAGCACACCTGATTCCTCGATGGCCGCCGCGGATCTGGGAACCGCGGAGTGGGAGAGGTCCAAGATCACGAACCAGGACCTCAATCTCTTGAAGAAGCTGGGGATTACCAAGAAACCCAAAGCGGTTTGCTTCCCCAGTGAAGAAAGCTACCCAACCCCTCCAATGGGGTATCGGGTAAGTTTTGTTGATCATCTCATCCGCGGTCTTTCCGCCCCCATTCACCCTTTTCTTCGCGGGTTACTCTATGTTTATGGTCTCCAACTTCACCATCTCACGCCCAACTCTATCCTTCACATTTATATTTTTATCACCCTCTGCGAAGCCTTCCTTGGTGTCCAGCCTAACTGGGCATTATGGAAGCGCATTTTCTTTTGTCGCCGCAATGGCTCTGCCAATGTCGCCTATAATATAGGCGGTGTTGTTATTTTTGTTCGCTCCTCTGTCAACTACTTCGACGTCAAACTCCCTGACTCCGTTCAAGGGTGGCGCAAGAAGTGGTTGTACATTCGTGAAGAAAACCATGGATGCGCCGAAGACAATATTCCTCCTTTTGACGGTGCCGAGAAAATCCTTCGCCGCCGTTCTTGGGACGCAGAAGCTACCGAGGAAGAAAGGACTTCGACAGAGGCCCTGATGACTCGTATCCATGAGTTGCAAAATACTCGTGGAAAAGAATTATCAGGCATCCAAATTACGGCGTACTTCCTTAGGACTAGGGTGCAGCCTCTTCAGGCTCGCAAAAACCCTTTCTGGAATTACTGGCGATGAAGACGCAGATCGCCTGTCGACGAATTTGGAAGTCAAGGATTTGGATAGACTTATCCGTAGGATTTCCTCTCTCAAGAAGAAAGACTCCATCCCTTCCACTTGTCGCGTAAAACCATACAGCGCCGCCCATGCGCTTCCCAAGGTAAATATTGTCGTGTAATTTGTCGATTGCCTTGCTTTTTGTGTTGTTATTCATTTCTGACATCCTTCCCTCTTTATATACAGGATCACCCGAATATTGTTTCACTTCCTCCTCTTCCTGAAGGTGGGGATGTCGAAGAAAGGGCCGTTATCTCCGATGACAATCCAGATGCCCCCTCGTTTGCAAATGAACCCGCAGAATCTCGAAAATCCGACGAAAAAGAGGATGTCTCTGAAGCCACTGCGTCGGCACAATCTCCTCCTCCTGCTGTTTCTCCAAGGAACAAAAGGAAAAGAGATGATGCCGAAGATTCCGGCACCTCCAAAGTCGACGAAGCTGTTCCTTCGCACCAGAAGGCAGGCTATGATCCATACCTCGAGTCTCTCATCAGTTCGTAAGTACCCTTTTTCTTGTTTACTTGTACTTGAAGATTCTTGTCTATCTTGCTTTTATATTGTCGACGCTTGCTTGTAGTGATGATGAAGAAGAAGTACCAACTGATGTGGCTGCTCGAACGAGTACGTCACATACATTAGTCGCCTCGGAGACGCCAGTCGAAGGAGAAGAAACGTCGCCTCCTCGACAAAATGTCGGCGCTACTACTCCTCCGGCAAGCCCCCTTGTCCCTTCACCAAAAAGGGCAAGGGTTGAAATAAATCCAGAGCCTACTCTTCAATCGAGTAGCTCTTCTAACCCTCTCTTGGATGATGTAAGTTGCTAACACTCTTGTCGTTGTTTATTTTTTCTCTGTTTGCTCCGATGTGTCGTCATTTTTCTCATGCCAACATTTTCTTTCTTTGTCTCTCTTTAACAGCCCATGATCAAAGAGCTTCTTCGCATCGGTGCCCAATTCGTTGAGTACCGTGATTACGCCAGCAAGACTGAAGGTAATGCCCGACTATTTTTTGCTTCCTTTCTGCATGACTTGTCGACGTTTATAGCTAATCTTGTCTTCCTTTTTTCAGAGAAACTGGCAGAAGCCAACGAACGTGCTGACACGCTTGCTCTAAAGTTAGAGCAATGTGAAGAGGCTCGTAAGAAGGCCGAATCAGATGCAGATGAAGCTAGGCAAGAAGCTGACAAGGCTAAGGCTGATGCTGCTGGTGTCGAAGATCTTCGAAAACGTCTGCATGACGCCGAGACTTCACTAAGCGATCACATAACTGCGCAATCTGCTCGCGAAGCGGCGATCACCAAACGCATAAAAACACAAAGTCGTCGCTTTGTCGGTAAGCATTTGCGCCATTGCATACCCTTTGGATTTTTTTTCACTTGTTGACAAAAATTCCTATTTTTATTTTGTCAGATAGGACCTCTCAAGAATTTGAACTTGAGGATCCCGACAACGATGTTCTTCTTGACGCCGTTTCATTCCTTGAGTTTCATGGGACGGAAGCGCGTGAAGGCATGGATGAAGCTAGGGCGGGGTTGTCAAAGCTTTTCCCCTACTTCTTCCCGAAGAAAGAGGAGCCCGCAACTTTCCTTGGTCTTGCCAAGTGCTTTAATCCTCCCGAAGATCTTGGGCTGAAGATGCGCCATGAGAACATGAAGGTTGCCGTGGAAAGCACTGTTGCCCTAGTTGCTAACAGTCAACAAACTATTGACTGGGCCAAAGTTGGCGACACGGAGCAGATAGAGCAAGCAAAATGGCGATCCTTGATCAAGGCGGCAAAGCTCAACACGAAGAAGATCCTGGCCTATCTCGGGATCAAGCCATCTTCGACTCCTAGCTCTTCAAGGCCGGAGGTCTAGTTTTTGCTTTCTTTATTTCCTTTGCTATTGTCGCCATTCTAGTCTTGGCGACAAGTTCCCTTCCCTTAGGAGAACTTCTTTTGTAATGGCCATGTAAATTTTCTACAATCAATGAATTTCCTTTTGGTGCTATCATTGATTCGGGGATTTTCTTTTCCAGTTGATATTTGATAATTATTCAACGAATCCTTCTTCTCCCGATGCTGCTCCTGCGTCTTCCTTGTCGAAGAAAGTAAGAACCGATGACAATTTCCTTGAAGGTTCTTCCAGCACACCTTTGTCGGAAGATTTACAAGAACTTCGACAACAACTTCAGTCCACGAAGAAACAAACTCTGGCAATGATGGAACAGTCTCGGAAAGCATCTGAACAAGAACAACTTGCTCGTCGACAAGCCGAAGAAGCTATGGCTGCCAAGGATGCTGCTGTATTGGAAGCAAAAGGAGCTAGTGCCCGAGAAAATAGCATGCTCGAGCTGATGTTGGAAGCCAGCACGGATATGTTAGGTATGTATCTCAAACTTTCTGATGCCTTCTCTTTATTTTGCTGTGCCTTCTTCCAAATTTCTTGCCTTGTTGTCCAATAGGCTCAGTTCTTGATGCTGCTGCCGAAGATCTGAGAGTAAATGAGAGAACGAATCTTCTTGTCAACCTTTCTCTAAACCATGGCTCTTTGTTTTGGGCCACTCCTGAACGAACCCAGCAAATTGTCAGGTTCCAAGATCGTGCTTGCCAAGTACGCGAATTTCTAAATTTTTGCACGACAACGTTGACCCTTGTTTTCAAGACTTTGTTTCCTCGGAATGAGGTTCCTGCGACTCTTCCTGAATTGCTAGAGACCTTCAGAGATGCTCCTCGTATACATAATTTTGTACGAGCCCAACTGACTGCTGGGGCAAGATTTGCCATGATTATGATAAATATTTGCCATCCAAAGTTGGACCTGTCGACGATTGTCGTTGATTGCATGGCAAAGAAGACGCGTCGCAAGAATAATATTGATGCAATCAACGAGATGGTGACTCCTGTGGCCGAGTCGATGATAGACGAGCTTCTTCGAATGGATGCAGAATTCTTCGTCAAAGGATCTTATGCCGAGCATAAAACGACCAGAGGCTTGTCAATAGATACTATTTTGGATTCTGATTGATTTGTAAAACTTTGTCGAAAACATTTGTTGTATACCGCAGAATGCTCTATATTGTCGGAGCCCCCGAGCCTTTTGGCTAGAGTTTGTACTATTTTTCTCTTCTCAAGATTTTTTCTTGTGCTGTAATAAAACACCTTGATAGGCTGCAGGGTCTTGGTGTCGAAGTTCTATATTTTTGTTTGTCGAGTTTTCTGGACCAACGTGATGAGATCTTTTGACGTGTGCACTATATTTAATTATAAACAACTTCTGATTTATATATTTGGCGAGGTATTATTGTACCAAGGCGAAATAAATCGAGCTTGTCTGTTTTGATATTTGAGGGTGCAGAGCCCCCGAGATGTCGAATAAGAAGTATATCTTTACTATCTTTATTATATTGCAGCACCGCGAGCCCGCCTCATTAAAAACCTTTCCCGGCCCCACTCCCCGAAAAGGAAAAGAGTGCGTCTGAAAACTCGCGGGCGTTTCAGTACATTGTATGTTTACAGAGGAGACTATATTTCGGCATCTAAGCGTAAAAACGCCTGAGCTGTGCTACGTTCCAGGGATTTGGCTCGGCAATCCTGTCTTCTTGTCTTTGATTCTGTATGCTCCTCCTTCGATTACCTCTGTGACGATGTAGGGTCCAAGCCATGGTGACTCGAGTTTTTCGTGACTTTTTTGGTTGAGCCGCAGAACTAAGTCACCAACTTGAAAAGACCTTGGGCGCAATCGTCGACTGTGGTAATTCTTCAGGTCCTGTTGATATTTGGCGACTCGTGACAGGACTTCATCTCGAGCTTCGTCAAGTGCATCGACGTCGTCCTCCAAGGCTTCTCTCGAGGTTTCTTCATCATATTCTGTGATTCTTGGAGAATCATGCTCTATTTCTATCGGCAGGACTGCTTCGGCGCCATGGACCAGAAAAAACGGCGTTTCCTGTGTCGCCGTATTTGGTGTTGTTCGGATACTCCACAATACACTTGGCAGCTCCTCCGGCCAAGTATGCCGAGCTTTTTCCAGTGGTCCTAGCAGGCGTTTCTTGATGCCATTGCAGATAATGCCATTGGCTTTCTCGACTTGACCGTTGGTCTGCGGATGCGCAACAGACGCAAAACTCAATTTGATGCCCACTTCTGCGCAGTATGCTTTGAACTCCTTGGACGTGAAATTACTGCCGTTGTCTGTGACAATGCTATGAGGAACTCCAAATCTGAAGACAATGCTTTTTACGAACTTAATCGCTGATGCGCCATTAGGTGAATTTATCGGCTTTGCTTCTATCCACTTTGTAAATTTATCGACAGCAACCAGCATATACTCGTAACCTCCTGGCGAAGCTTTGTGTAGTTTTCCCACCATGTCGAGACCCCATTGAGCAAAGGGCCAAGACAATGGGATTGGCATAAGTTCTGCTGCAGGAGAGTGAGATCTGGCGGCGAATCTTTGGCACGCGTCGCAAGTTCTCACTATTTCCTTTGCGTCCTCGATTGCTGTTAACCAATAGAATCCTGCTCTGAAAACCTTAGCCGCGATAGCTCGGCTGCTCGCGTGGTGCCCGCATATTCCTTCGTGTACATCTTTCAGGATGATTCTTCCTTCTTCGGGTGTAACACATCGTTGTAGTACGCCCGAAATACTTCGTTTGTACAGCTCCCCTTTTACCACAGTGAAGGCTTTTGATCTCCTGATTATTTGCCTTGCTTCGACTGGATCGTCGGGTATCGTTTTCCGTAGGATATATGATATGTAAGCCTGCATCCATGGAACTTGTACCATCATGACTAGCTCCTGCTCCTCTTCTTCTTCTGCCGTGTCGTTGGTGGTACTCGAGGTTTTTGCTTTCTTCTCCTTTTTTGTTTGTGCTGGCTTTGTTGATCTCTCGCTTATCTCTTCCCAAAACACACCTGGGGGAATCGCGAGACACTGTGACCCGATGTTTGCGAGAACGTCGGCTTCATCATTGCTCATCCTGCTGATGTGATTTACCTCGCAACCATCGAATAACTTTTCGAGCTCATTATATACCTCTTTGTATGCTATCATACTTTCGTTGACTGCATCGCATTGGTTCATGACTTGCTGTGCCACCAATTGTGAGTCGCCGAAAATTTTCAGTCGGGTTGCACAAGCTTTCGCCATCTTCACCCCGTGTATGAGAGCTTCATATTCTGCTTCATTGTTAGACGCGTTTGGAAACGTCATCCGCAAAACGTACTTCAACTTGTCGCCTTCAGGTGATACCAATATCACGCCTGCTCCAGCGCCTTCCAATCTTTTGGACCCGTCGAAGTTCATGGTCCAAGTTCTCGATAAATCTGGGGGTCCCGTGTTTTGTAGCTCCATCCACTCTGCAATGAAATCTGGTAATACCTGCGATTTTATTGCTTTTCTTTTTCATATGTGATGTCCCGAGGGGAAAGTTCTATTCCCCAAAGGGAGACACGACCCGTAGCTTCTGGGTTGTTCAGTATATTTGATAAAGGAGCCTCGTTGTCCACTATTATCGGGTGCGCCGAAAAATAGTGTCGCAATTTTCTTGCTGTCGTGAATACTCCATATGCTAGTTTCTGATATTGCGGGTACCGCTGTTTGGAGGGCGACAGTACTTCGCTGATGAAATATCTGGCCTCTGAACTCCATGTAGCTTTCCTTCTTCTTCTCTCTCGACTACTAGGGCCGTGCTGACCACGAGGTGTGGCTGCAATGTACAGAGGAGAGGTTCCTTTCTTTTGGTGCCACCAAT
The DNA here is from genome assembly GCA_030979885.1 of Lolium multiflorum. Taxonomy (NCBI): domain Eukaryota; kingdom Viridiplantae; phylum Streptophyta; class Magnoliopsida; order Poales; family Poaceae; genus Lolium; species Lolium multiflorum. The sequence continues at coordinate 196,367,339 of CM061748.1, read as the reverse complement.
ATCGGTGGTGTCGAAATTTCTCGCTTGAGGTTCTCAAAGGCTCTATCTGCTTCCTCGTTCCATTGAAATTTTCCCCCTGTTTGATCAATGCATAGAACGGCAGCGCCTTTCTCCTAGCCTGGCGACGAATCTGCAAAGCTGCGACTCGCCCCGTTAAGCTGTTGTATCTCCTTCACTTTGTTGGCTTTCTCATAGTAACGATGGCTGTATTTTTTCGGGATTAGCTTCAATCCCCCTTGCTGATACTAAGAACCCGAGAAGTTCTCCTGCAGGAACTCCAAATGAGCACTTTGTCGGGTTCAGCTTGAGGCAGAATTTGTCGAGGTTGTCGAAGGTTTCCTTCAAATCGTCGATCAGAGTCGACCCTTTCTTTGATGTTATTACGACATCGTCGATGTAGACTTGTACATTTTTTCCAATCTGTGTTGCTAGGCACTTCGCATCATCCGCTGATATGTTGCTCCCGCGTTTTTCAGACCAAAGGGCATTGTTTTGTAGCAAAACACGCCATAAGGTGTGATGAACGCTGTCTTGGCTTCATCTTCTTCTTTTAATCTGATCTGGTTATAACCAGAGTATGCGTCCAAAAAGGAAAGACGTTCGCATCCTGCCGTGGAGTTGATGATTTGATCGATCCTTGGGAGGAAAGTGATCCTTGGGACAATGTTTATTGAGACACGTAAAGTCGACGCACATGCGAAGGACTATTGTGTGTTTTTTCGGCACCATCCTGGGTTAGCTACCCACGTGGCTTGTAGATATTTCTCTGATGAAACCAGCATCTTTGAGTCGATCTATTTCAGATAACATGGCTTTGCGGCTAGGCTCCGCCGCAAAGGTTGCTTTACTGGTCGCGAGAGGATCCAAATTGAGGTGGTGCTCGGCAAGTTCCGGGTACTCCATGCAGTGGACACCATGCGAAGATTTTCCGGTGCTCACGGAGGAACTCGACGAGCGCGCTTTCCTATGCGACATCCATGTTTGCGGCAATGGACGTCGTTTTCTTTGGATCTGTCGGGTGGATCTGTACCTCTTTTGAATCCTTGGCTGTGTTGAAAGTTGGCTCCTTAGAAGATCTCCCTACCTCTGGCAGCACATCATAATCGTGAACCTTGGCGCCGCATACTGCTTGCATCCCGAAAGTTTCGACGTCGATGAAAATCCTTGTCGCATTTATCGGATAACGAAACTTCCTTTGATTGTGATAGGTCCCTTGGGCCCAGGCAACCTCCACAATAGATATGTATAATGCGGCACTGCCATGAACCTGGCATACGCTGGTCGTCCCAACAAAGCGTGATATTGCGACGGGAAATCCACAACTTCGAACTCCAGGTTCTCTATCCTGTAGTTTTCTCGGGTTCCAAACTGAACGTCGAGGTTGATCTTGCCCAATGGGTAACTTGGCTTCTCCGGTGTGATCCCATGGAAACGTGTGTCAGTTGGTTTCAGATTTGCTAGGGATATGTTCATCTTGTATCTGCATACATGAGGTTTAAGCTGCTGCCGCCATCTATGAAAACTCTCGACACGTCGAAACCAGCGATTACTGCGGGTAGGATGAGTGCTGATTGTCCAGGTCGAGGAACTTGCTGCGGATGATCTGCGATTGTGAATCCAATGTCTTGCCCCGACCAATTTAAGTACTCGACTGTTGGTGGAGGCATCTTCTCCCATGAACACTTGTCGAGAGATTACCTGCGCCCTGTTGGATGGTCTGGCTTTCTGAATCATCGGGACCACACCGTTAGAGTTGGGGTCAACATATGGAGGTGGATGTGGTGCTGCCGCAATTCTAAGCTGGTGTCGATTTTCTTCGGTAATTGCGGGAGGAGGTGGAAGGTGGATCTCGCTCCTTGGCTCCCGAGGGTTTGTTATTTGCTTGGGCATTTGCAATTCTGCGGCTCGCAACATTGAAAATTACGGCAGTCTTCTGGAGATGTCCTGACTGCCTCTTTCCATTGTTGTCGAGGTAATAGTGCATTTGACACGGACCGTTCATCATCTCCTCGGGAGACACATAAGGTCTTGGATTCCTTGGTCCACTATTTTGCCTGTTGCCACGGAAATCACCTCTATTGTCGCCTTGTTGCTCATTACTCCTTTGATAATCGTCTCGACTATTTCCTCCAGGATTTCCTCGAAACCAGCCGATATATGGCCGGGAGCATCGTTGTTGTAGACCTGGCGAGAAAATCGCCTTCTATTTTGATAATTTCGACCACGATCCTCTTCGGCGACCTGTGTCGCTTATTGTATATTGCGTCTTCACCATCTGCCCATTTATTGGCTATCTCCATGAGTGCTGATATGGTCTTAGGGTTAGTTCTTCCTAAGTCCTCGATGAAATCTGCTCGGCGGACTCCTGCCACGAACGCATCTATTGCCCTCTCGTCAGATATATCTTCTGCCGAGTTCTTTATGATGTTCCATCGCTGTATATACTTCCTCATCGACTCGTCGTGCTTTTGTCGACAGCCCTCAACTCTTCCAATGACGCAGGTTTCTTGCAGGTGGATCGGAAGTTTTTCACGAAGATGTCCTCAAAGTTATCCCTGCTGTCGATGGAACTTGGTGGGAGTTTCTTTATCCAAGATCTCGCGGCACCGCTCAAGTGAACTTGAATGCTTTGCATAGCTGTTGCTCTGGTTCCTCCTACCAGCTTCACCATCTCGAGATAATCCACGAGCCAATCCTCAGGATCTTGCAGCCGTCGAATTTCTTGAAATTTTCGGGTAGCTTGAACCCTTTAGGGACTCGAGTTTTTCGAACTCTTCTCGTGAAACACGGAGCCCACACATATCTTCGTCGGCAACTTCTGGTGAGTACGACGCTCCCTTCTTTCTTGCCGCTCTGTCCACCCTTACTTGGACAGCTGTGTCTCTTGCTCCACTTGTTCTTGGAGGATCTTGAACTGCTGCGGTGGGTCGTGGACTGTTTTGCCTAGGGTTTTCTTCGGGAGGCGTTGTTGCAAACGCTGTTCCCATTACTCCTACCCCAGCCATTGCCATGTTGAACAATGGTTCTCTCGGATCCCCAGGAGGTGGTCTGGACGCCAGGATGTAAGCTTGTGTTGCCATGTCTCTGGCGTTTTTGGGATGATATTTCCCCTTTCATCGATCGACATAAAGGACATGTCGAGATTTTGGATTATGTTTCCTCTCTCTGCTTCGGGTATGTTTTGCGAGACATTGCTCTCCTCGAGCTTCTCTGTGACTGTCTCCCGAAGTTCTAGATTGTCGACTTAAATCTGCTGCCGCGTGCCTGCTTTCCTCCTATTCAGGGATGCTTTCTGCTTTTCCAACTCTCTGCTTACCCGAGCAAGTCTATATTGATATGCTTGTAACTCTTGTACGGTAGCAGTAGTATTCATTGGTTCTGATCCATCCATGGCTCTCGCAGCCTATCCCACGCAGCTTGCAGGAGTTGGACTTTTGCGCGAGTTGAAGATCCGGCATATTTAGTGCCTAGACCTGTCTGAGATCAGCGGGATCGACGTATGGATTTCCCAAATCGTCGAAAGCCTCGACGTTTGTGGTTCTGATGTTCCTGCTTCTTCTATTGCACAGATCGATGATATTTTGTGCATTGATTTTTCTCGAGGTTGGTGACACCATCATATAGAGTGGTGAAGACCTTTCCGATGGCGACATTTGTCGATGAAGTTGAAGTTGTCGACGCTTTGAGTCTGCTTATAAAGGAGTCCGCAGACGACTCGAAGGATGTGTTGCTGAAGATCTTGGCGAGCTTTCCGCTTGCCTTGCTGTCGACGAATCTTGGCGACGAGAACTCCTCGTCACTCGACGAAAGTTAGAATCGACCGCTGAAAATTCCGACGAGATCGGAACTTCGAGACGGTAGGATCCTTCCTTGTTGACGCCAAATCGGAATTCTCCGAACGTCATGATGATGGGCTCCTCCAGATAGGCACATGCATCCATACGGGAGGGCGGGTGAGGAATAAAATTGAATATATCAGTTTTTCCCTTGTTACCTCGATCCATCGCGTTGCTTGCTGTCGACGATGTCGAAGATCTTGAACGTGCCATCGAGATCAGCTCCTTGCAACCTCCTATTCCCACAGACGGCGCCAATTGACAAAGGATTAATTTGTCAATGCCTACAGATTGTAGACTAGGGTTTTGCTAGAAGTAGAGGGCAAGTAGATCTCGAGGGTTTAGGCGAAAAGTACTCGACGATTACGAAAACTGGGGTTATGTTGACAATAGATTCGATCCTTTCTTCGTCCTCGACTCCCCTTATATAGGAGGTGGAGCCGAGGGTTTTCGTTTTGTACAAGTTACAGAGTCCGGGACGGTTTCTAACTCATCCCGCCATTGCAAATAACACTTCCTATTACAACTCTAGCTTTCCTTAATATATCTTGGGCTCCCGAATCTTCTTATTCTTCGGATAGTGGGCCTTCAGTAAACCCCGGGTACTATCTTCGGCAGGCCCATTTGGGATGCCTATGTCACTCAATCCTTTGCATACTTTGCATATCCCTATTGCTTCTTGGTGTTTCTCTGTGATAAGTTCTTGAGCTTGTTGCTAGCTTTACAACAAGCCCAAGTTCATCGAAAACGGAATCCGCATGCATCTTCTATTGCGTTTTCGAGTTTGGACGTCTTCACTGTTTCTTGACGGTGGGAGACTCCCTCTCTAAAAACATCTAAAAATATCCTGTGAGGAGTCTCCATATTTCCAACACGATGTTGGGGTTCTATTCGTCGTTATCTTTCCAACAAAATTGGTTTCATGTCAATCGGGGCCGGACACAAAAGTTATCACTTTAGTAAAACATGTTTTCCTGCCCGGTTTCTATCCCGGCGTGACCGGCCGTCCGACCGGATGGCCCGGTTCAAACTGCCCCTGGACCGGTGCCATCCGGGCACTATCCAAGTAAGCTTTTCAGCTTGGTCCGGTCACTAGCCCGGTCGACCGGTCGTGGACCGGATGGCCGGTCAGTGGCCCGGTTTGACCGGGTCCTGAACCGACGGCCCGGTCCGGTTGACCGGCCTCTCCGATGGTTGACTCAGCCCAACTTTTCCCCAACGGTTATATTTGCTCTTGGGCTATAAATAGCCCTTCTTCCACCTTGGGCTGAGTTAGTTCTTCCATTCTCTCTCCTCCATTGTTGCCTTTGAAGAACTTGCTCTCTCTCTTGATTCCCCCCATGATTCTTGCTCATTCTTGAGGGATCTAAGAGAGGAGATCTAGATCTACAACGTCCACCAATCCATTTCTCCTCTAAGTGAGGGGAACTCTTGGAATCTAGATCTTGGAGTCTTTTGTTGACTTTCCCCATTGTTCTTCCTCTCCAATCTCATCCTAGCATTTGTTGTTTGGGTGGGATTTGAGAGTGAAGGACTTGAACACCTCTAGTGTTCTTGCTTTGCATCATTGCATAGTGTTGAGCTCTCCACCACGATTAGTTCGAGTGAGAGACCGTGAGCTTGTTACTCTTGGAGGGAGACCTCCTAGTTGGCTTGGCGGTTGGTGCTCCGGTGATCTCTTCAAGAAGATTGTGAAGAGGCCCGGGCTTCTCCTTCGTGGAGCTTGTGAAGTGGTTGTGGAGCTTGCCATCTCCGGAGCGGAGGAAAAGCTGACCATAAGGAAAGGGCCATTATCCTTCGTGGGTGTGGTTCGGAGAATAGGGTGAGCCTTCGTGGCGCGGGAATCCTTCGTGGGACCTCCACTCCTCCAAACGTGACGTACCTTGTTGCAAAGCAAGGGAACACGGGAATACATCCTCGTCTCCGCGTGCCTCGGTTATTTCTATACCCGAGCTCTCTTTCCTTGTGATAGCCATCGTGCTTGAAGTACATATATCTTGCTATCACTTGTGCTACATATATCTTGTGCCTATCTTGCTTAGCTCTAGTTGCCATTGTTACACTTAGTTGAGCTTAGCATATTTAGGGTTTGTGCTTGTAAACTAAACATTAGTTTAATTCCGCATTCTTACAAGACAAATCCGTAAGAGTTTGTAATTGCCTATTCACCCCCCCTCTAGGCGACATCTCGATCTTTCAACATGGTGTACGCGGGCACTGATTGCAGCACTGACTTCACCAAAACCTCACGGGCAGCCTTGGAAGGCCCTGTCCCTTTAGACCCAGATCATTCTCGCAGATGTTTGAAGCAGCCTTCCTTCGAGCGCCCTACCACGGTCGGCAACCCCAAATAGCGTTCCGACAAGGCCTTCTGATCAATGCTAACCATCTGCCTTAGAGCCAACTTCGGATCACCCTGACACCCTTTCCCAAAGAAAATTGATGATTTTTGCAAATTCACACTAGTGGAGAAGAGGCCTTTCGTCCCAAGCCCCTGGGAGCAAATGTCCCCGTGTTGAACCAAACCGGGACCAATGGGGGGGCATTGGTCCCGGTTCATCATGAAAACCCTTTAGTCCCGGTTCGTTTGGACCCTTTAGTCTGGGGCAAAAGCCTTTAGTCCCAGTTCGTATTACCAACCGGGACTAAAGGTCTACCCTTTAGTCCCGGTTCGTATTACCAACCGAGACTAAAGGTTTTTTTGGGTTTTTTGGCTCCCCATGCACCTCCACACCACCCACACCCACCCCCCTCCCTATGGATCGCCTTTTTTAACACTGTAAAATATATAAAAAATGATAGAAAATTCAAAAAATAAAGTTTTTTTTCAGATTCTTGTATGTTATGGAACCTACTATTAGGGAAAATTAACAAATTTGAATTTTCACTTTTTTGCAAAAAAGGATTGAAAAATGGTAAAACCTCATTAACTTTTGCATACGACGTCAAAAAAAAAACTATAATATATCAAAATGATCGTGATAAAAGTTACATCCGAATTCACCTGGGTTTACCCGGTTAGCCAATTTTTAGATTCTCAAAATTCCAAATGAAAATATGAAAGTAGGAAGATTTAGTTTTTGGCAGAAATTCATAATTTTATATTTTTTAAAATTTAAAAATAATAATTACATCATGCATAAAGATTACTATTACTTAACCATAAAGTTAGCCAATTTTAAGATTTTCAAATTTTCAAGTTTGGCAAAAAAAATTTTAAAACTAATAAATTAATACAAATTAAAAATTAATATTTTTAAAAAAAATTAAAATTATAATACCATTACCACAACATGTTATTACGTCATTATTTTTGTTTATTAAAATAATTATTTGGAATTCAAACAATAAATAAGTGTGATATCGACCAACATGTTAATATGATTGATATGATACTACTATCACAACATGCGCGCGAAGCTCTTGGAAGCGGGACGGGAAAGAAACTTCGAAGTTAAGCGTGCTAGTGGTGGAGTAGTGGGAGGATGGGTGACCGAGCAGGAAGTTTGACCACGGGTAAGTAATTTGACTAGAAATTAAGTGTAGTTAGAGACTAAACATGTCAAATAACTGAAATTCTAGAAATTCTAAAAAAATAGAAAAAAAGAGGGAGCGAAAGATAATTAGAAAAATAAAAATGGATAAAAAATTAACGAAATAGCCTTCAGTCCTGGTTGGTGTTGCAAACCGGGACTAAAGATCATTTTGCTCGACGCATGCCAGCAGCCCACGTGGCAGGACCTTTAGTCCCGGTTTGTTTTACAACCAGGACTAAAGGGTTGAGCTTTTAGTCCCGCCTGTTTGGTCCCGGTTCAAAAACCGGGACTAAAGGCCCAAATACACTGGGATTAAAGGCCATTTTTCTACTAGTGTCACTTTTTGACCAGAGCTAGCTTCATACTGTTGCAAAACTCTCTGTAGAGCTTGTATACTCTCTGCTGAAGCCTCCAGGAAGACAATGTTATCATCCGCGAATAGGAGGTCTGTAATATGAGGCCCTACAGCCCCAAAATTTACTCCCCTCAACTCATTATCCTCTTGCGCCTTCCGTAGCAATGAAGAGAAGCCTTCAACACAAAATAGAAACAAATATGGGGACAGGGCTCAAACACCTCTGACGTACCACCATTTAGCTTGATAAAGAATCTTACCGAGCGGATGCATCTCATAATTACTTGAACCCAAATAGGAGAGAATTCCATCTTAATCATCGTACTCTCTAAGAAAGACCATTCAACCCTGTCGTACGCCTTCATCATATCTAATTTGACCGCGCACAATGGCTTCTTCCGACGTCTCGTTCTAATAGAATGAATGCACTCATAGGCTATGAACACATTATCTGTAACCTGGCGCCCCGGGGCAAACGCACTTTGCTCCTCGAAGATAAGAATGGGAAGAATCCTCTTTAACCTGTTCGCTAGAACCTTGAATGCAATCTTATACAACACGTTGCACAGACTAATCGGTTGAAATTGTGCTATGGTCTCGGTGAGACCACCTTGGAAATTAGGACCAAAACGGTATCATTAAAATCCGACGGAAAATCTACCTCATTCAAAAAATATCTCACAGCCCGGCAAACGTGCTCCTTTAAAGCAGACCAGTGCCCTCTGAAAAATAGTGCCGGTAACCCATCCAGTCCAGGTGCCTTCGTAGGCCCCATTTGAAATAATGCCACTTCAATTTCCTGACCAAAACCTTTTGGAGTGGCCGAATACTCACTTTCTCAGCATTTAGGGCCTGTTTGGTTCCCAACCACACTTTGCCAAGCCTAACTTTGGCAAGTGTGGCAGCCACAAAAATGTGGCTAGGATTTTGGAAGCCACAAAGTGTGGCAAAAGTTGGCAAAAATTCAGTCACAAGTGGGCCATATGGATAGTGAAGTGTGGCAGCTCCAAAGTGTGGCAAAAACCAAACACATGCCAAATTGCCAAACTTTGGCTTGACAAAGTGTGGCTGGGAACCAAACAGGCCCTTACTCTGGAGCAGCCTTGCTTGGCCCCCGCCACGGGGGAGTGAGGAGGACTTCTTCTCCCGCTTCCTCCAGCCGCCGCCGTCCTAGCCCCCGTGGCGCAATTCCCCCCACCGTCCCACGCAATCCTCAACACGGCCGCCTCCTCGCCGCGGTACAGTTCTTATCCCATCTCTTCCGATCTTTATCGGAAGGTTCGCCACTTCGCCGGATTTCGATTCGATTCTTTGGTTGTATAGCATACTTAGCAACAATCTGGTCTTTATATGAAAAGTGCTCCATGTTTTACCTTTGTTACAAGCTTTAGAACAGAGATTCAGTTTATGAGCTTTTGTTCTGTACGAAGAAGACGGATGTCTTCAAATCTCTCCCACTTGACTCCGATGCTGATGGCCTTGGATCTTGAAAAATGCCTGTGTGAAGTATGTCGTAGCACGTGAGTGGCAGACATGGCAGGATAAAAAATAGAATGGATGGTCAGATATGTGGAGTTAGTCACGATTACACTTGCTATTGCCTTTTTCAAAAGTGGTGACAGTGACGACAAGTGCACTATAGTTTGTCCGACAGTTATATTCTCTCGATTGTGTTCAACTTGGCTGCGAAGATGCCTCGTCTTTTCCCCCTTGAACATCATTTACTTGACTGCAATACTCTGAATCGTCTCCATCATGCACAATTTTACATGTTGACACAAGGTGAACTTGGCTGCCAAGATACTGCCCTCTGTTTCCTCCCGGTTTCCTTGTGGAATTTGGCCTCTGAATTGGAACCTATATAATATTGATGAGGTTGGTATATCCTTCCAGAAACATGATAAATATGCCCTCACTTCACTTGTGAACACCTATCTTTTGCAGAAGCGAAGTTTGAGGTTCCAGGCATGGTGCCAAACATGGAGGAGCCCCTTGTTGGGGGCAACGTTGAGAAGATAGGAGGGCCAGGAGAGAGCTTGGTAGTGATTGAGGTCAAGAAGCAGTTGTACCTTGCTGGGCCTCTCATCGTCGGAAGCCTCCTGCAGAACATCGTCCAAATGATGTCTGTCATGTTTGTCGGTCATCTCGGTGAGCTCTCTCTCTCGAGTGCCTCCATCGCCACCTCCTTCGCCGGTGTCACTGGCTTCAGCTTATTGGTATGTTACATGAATTTTATCTCTTGCACGTGTTACAGCTTCCTGAACAATTAACAACAACTTGAATGTTTTCTTTATCATCATTTCAGGCCGGCATGTCGACCAGCTTGGACACACTGTGTGGGCAAGCCTTCGGAGCAAAGCAGTACTATCTTCTTGGTATCTACAAGCAGAGGGCAATCCTTGTGTTCACTCCTGTGAGTGTCGTGGTTGCTGTAATCTGGGTATACACCGGCCAGATCCTTCTGTTCTTTGGCCAGGACCCTGAGATTGCCATGGGAGCAGGGAGCTACATCCGGTGGCTGATTCCAGCACTGTTTGTTTACGGTCCACTGCAGTGCCATGTCCGTTTCCTGCAGACACAAAATATCGTCCTCCCAGTGATGCTCAGCTCAGGTGTCACAGCACTGAACCATATGTTGGTGTGCTGGTTACTGGTTTACAAGCTTGGTCTGGGCAACAAGGGTGCTGCCTTGGCCAACACAATCTCTTACCTGACCAACCTGTTAATCTTGGCTCTCTACATCAGGATCTCTCCATCATGTAAGAGAACTTGGACAGGGCTGTCAATGGAGGTGTTTCGTGACATCGTTAGTTTCTTTAGGCTTGCTGTTCCATCTGCGCTGATGGTTTGGTGAGTTTGAGTTGAGGTCCTCTATATGCAGGTACAAGTTTTGGTGTTTCATATCTAACTGATTTCCACCCTACATTTATACACAGCTTAGAGTGGTGGTCGTTTGAGCTCCTGGTACTTCTTTCTGGATTTCTTCCAAATCCTAAGCTCGAGGCATCGGTATTGTCCATCAGGTGTGGTAACATATTCTTGGCTTTTTTCATACTCATTTTTTCTTCTGACAGTAACAGTTGAATCTCCTGCAGTTTAAATACTATTTCGTTAGTATTCAGGATCCCATCTGGTCTTAGTGCAGCTATAAGGTGAGACCAATACTGTTTATTGATTATATAATACTACTAGCAATGATATCATTATCTCGCCCTACAAGAAGCTGATATCCTTTATCTCCCCTCTGTAGCACCCGTGTATCAAATGAGCTTGGTGCTGGGCAGCCAAATGCTGCTCGTCTGGCGACCCAGGTGATCATGGTCCTGGGTATTTTGTCAAGCCTATCAGTTGGTCTTCTTATGATTTTGGTGCGCAATTTGTGGGGGTATGCATACAGCAATGAGAAGGAAGTGGTGGAATACATTTCCAGAATTATGCCAATTCTTGCCGTCACATTCTTGTTTGACGACATGCAGTGTATTCTTTCAGGTAAATATAAATACTTCTCAGAAAGCAAATTTGGCGCCCACAATGTGCCTGTTTGAATATTGGAATTTTGTTTAGGATATAGGATGAAACAATATTTGTCTTATCTAGCAAACACCAAGATACTGAATGGAATTGGGGGATATTCGATATTTTTTCAGGTATTGTTAGGGGCTGTGGCTTTCAAAAGATTGGTGCTTATGTCAATCTTAGTGCGTACTACCTTGTCGGCATCCCTGCGGCTTTATGTTTTGCCTTTGTGTACCACCTTGGTGGAGTGGTATTTATTTTCCTACCCTTATAATAAAGAAAAGTTCCAATTTTCTCATTTGATTTGATGAAACCTCTAACGAAGGTGTGTATGAATTGTTAGGGGCTGTGGTCCGGAATAACTTGCGGACTTGTCGTGCAAACGGTGTTGCTCCTGTGCATTACCCTGCGCACCAACTGGGACAAAGAAGTAAGCAAAATAACGAGATATTCTAGCACGCGATCATATTTGTTTTTTTTTTTCCGCTTCTCAGTGAACTTACTGGATGGCCCATTATCTATATTGTTGCTTTGGTAGGCTTTGAAGGCGAAGGACAGAGTTTTCAGTTCTTCCTTACCCGTAGACTTGGCGACATGAGACACACGAGATGCACTATTTTCTAGGAAAAATTGGCCAGGAAAAGTGCAATGAGATAAGGAACTGATGAAGAATTGCTCACTAAACGAGGTGCTCTGTCTCAGCTGTCACTAGCTTTGCGCTTATTCAAGGAAACATCTGGAAATGAGCTTATCCTCTTTGGTAAATGTTTGCCGGGTACAGGAAATAAATTGTCTAGATGAGTAGAGGCGCAACACTTAAGAATATAAGATGAGGGGATAAATGTTTCGTGACTAGCATCCACGTTGCCTTTTTGTTCTCTTATCTTATGAAGTTATGAGTAGAAGATTTTGTGAGGATTTATTAGACTGCTTTTTTCATTAAAAAAATGGAATGTCAAAGAAAGGAGATTCATCGTCAGCATTGCATATGCTTGGTTTCGGTAGTGTATTTCTGAAGGACGCTAACTTGCTAATGCTAGCTAGTGGTTAGTTCAGGGCCACTACGAATCTAGATAAGAAGAAAGGTGAAATGTTCATTGGTAACATGGAAAGATTTTTGCACTTTGCAGAAATGTTCTTCATGGGGGTGGTCAAAAAAATGGTGAGAGCTGGCGATCCATTTATACCTTGAAATTCTGATATCTTTCCTTTCACATCTATGATATCGATCGAGCGAGAGGAAATGACCAAACAAACATAGCATAAGACATCTCAGGGCATATTTACCAAAAATCACATGATTTTAAGGGGGGGGATCAAATATGTAGATAATGGAAACAAATATGTGCCTGTAAATTTTGAAATGTAAACATCATTTATCTTTTCTTTATCTTTGACTTGCTAACCATGACTAGTAGCTTCGACTCTGGTTATTGGGTTGACTTGACTTTGGCTATTTATTACCAATTACCATAACAGGTTTGATCACAATTACATCATAGTATTCCCATGCCGCCATACTTGTCGCCCACTGTCGACAACACCAACTTCCTTGTCTTGGTACAGGAGTTCAAGTCAAATGATTACCTATATTATGAAACGATGTATTTTGTGCATTTCATCTGATCTTGATTTCATGTCTTCTACATGCCTCAATTATTTTTCAAGATTTTGTACATATGCAAATTAAAAGAAGCACTGAAACAAAGTAATTCACCGATGGAAGCCAAATAGTGAGTAGATAGAAAGAGTTTCTGGATGACATTAAATCAGAGATACTTTGTGAAATCCCGGTGTGCCTGTGCCAATAAATGGTTGTCTTCCCACTCGTCTCGATAGCTCTCATGCCGATCGGGCGCCGTGGTTCTTGCCATGACGTATATAATTTTCCTCCACTCCTCGATCTTCTCCATCCCACATTGCTCGACCAACCAGTCCTCGTACTCAAACTGCAATGTCAAAATAAGTCCAGTAATAAAGTTATAATAACGGTGAGTGGCAAACTAGCTAATTATGAAAAGCATAACTATCAATGAATGTATGTACCATACCGTGCATCTGAGGTCATGAGTGGATCTCTTGGGGCATCCGCGAGCTTCCATGTCTGCGTAAAATGCTGCCACATCATGCATCATGTTGTCTTGTGATGGGAGCTCAATTCTTCCTGATAGAACTCGAGCCACCCAGGTGCTTTGGAGTTGAAACAATGGAAAAAGGATAGACTGGAGAGAAGGAACTTAATTCAAACTCGTGAATGCATAGATCAAACAACTAACTAGTGAACAATAATGGAGCTCAAACGTAGCTAGCTGGCCTAGCTAGCAAAATAAGCTGACCGTGAAGGGCAATCCGATGAAGGAGACGTGAGGAGCTAGTTGGGGAGGGAACACGTGCTTGTAGAGCGGTCGCACGCAGTTGTCTTCCACATAGGTACCAACGTCATCACCTATGAACGGGAAGTTATACTTGTATCTGCATAATTAGGAACCGATGAAACTTAATTCACACAAGATAGTTTTTTTTTTCATCGCAAGCAGAGGCTCCAGCCACACTGACTAGATTTAGGAAGATGAACTAGTTACTTACCCAGTACAATGCACAATAGCATCCGCTTTAATACGACTGCCATCTTGAAACACAATAGTGCCATCTTCCTCGGCACGCTCAATCTGCAATAAGCATTTGTAGTACTGTAGTGTTAACCACTTGATGTCGCTAGCTATCTCAATGCGATGACCGAATTGGTGGATCGATATGATATTACGTATTCCCTGGATACGAAAATAAGTGACTCAGCTTATTTTAAAACAGTGGCAATATAAGTTACCATGGAATGTAGCCACAAGTTGGAACGATCAGTAGTAGGAGTAGTCTGAATTTCACAAGGCGCCGATCGGATGGCAACATGGACCTCTTTGGCGACACCAGCAAGTTCCCTCGAGATATCTATCCCACTGGGATGATATCCTATTATCACCACAACCTAGCTACCCATGCAAATTTAATAAGCTCACACATAATATAGACGTCGATTAAGAAGCAATTAGCTTGGGTGGTAAAATGACGTACTTGGCCGTGAAATGGGTCGGGCACACGGTAATTGTAGCTGTGCAACTGTTTGCCGGGCCAACTATCTATGCCTGCAAATCATCTCTCAGTTAAGATGCTCACTCTATCGACCACCAAGCAAATTGTAGTACTACTAGTAAGCACTAGCAACTTTGCTGACCAGCACCACGTGTACGCGTACATACCAGCGATGTGGGCGAGGCGCGGCTCGGTGAAGTGGCCGTTGCAGACGACGACGGCGTCGAACGCCTCCTCCCCCACCTCTACTTCTTCGCTGCCGACGCCGGCGAGCTTTCTCGAGCTATTCGCCACCCTCCAGCTCGCCGCGCTCGCGTCCCTGTGCACGCGGACCACCTCTGTCCCGAGCCGGACCATCCCCAGGAGGTCGAACCGCCGCGCGAACTCCTGGAGGTACCGGAGCACCTCCTCATGCCCGGGGAACCTGCGCTGGTCGCTGTCGGCGCCCTCGACGGCGACGAAGGGGAAGTCGAGGAAGCCCATGATCTCGCGGGGCAGGTTGGTGCGGAGGGAGGCGTAGAGACTCGACGAGGAACCGCCGGCGCTGAGCGGGTCGGACGAGGCGGCAGGGTCGTAGAGCCAGGTGCCGCCCACGCCGGCGGCGCACTCGAAGACGACGGGCGCGTGGCCTTCGCTCCTCAGCTCGCGCGCCGCCACCAGCCCGGCGGCTCCCGCGCCGATCACGGCCACGCGCGATGGCATCGGACAAAAGTTTCCAAATTAGTCTCCTGCTGCTCGTCGTTGCGCTCTGTCTTTTCTACATGCGGAGCAGTTGGCCATATCATTTTTTAGTTCTATAGTGATGATCAATAGTACAAAAGCAAGGTGGCTGCAAAACTCCCCTCACATGTGTGTGCCAGCCACTCATGATGATTGTTAAATGTTTGTCGACAAAGATGATGATGATGACGATGATGATGATGATTGTTAAATAAAATCTACTTAAGGTTTTTGGCAAACCTTCACGACTTCACATCATGTGTTAAGCAAAATACAACAGAACGAGACTGAAACATATCATAAAAGGATGTCGTAAAACGGTAAAAAGATGTCGCAAGTTTGTCTAAATTTAAATGTATCTTGATATATTTTGGTGTATAGATACATTCAAATTTAGATAAATCTTCATTATTTTTTTATGTACGAAGGGAGTACAAAACTGACCTCAAAACCATGCACTAAGGTTCTTTGAAGTCATCATTTAACTTCGATTTGAAATTGAGCTTTATACCAATAGTCGAGCATAAATATCGCAGAAGATTAAATGCGTACAAAACTGAACTCAAAGATTTTAAAAGAGCCGCGTGAATCATCCACTCCGATCGGTGAGAACGCAAGGTCGTTCAGCACGATGTTGCCGGGAACACACCCCTCCCATAGAAGGAGGTGACGATCGAAACAAAAGAACATGTGGCCAAAATCCACCTCACACTATCATCGTTGCCTAGATATGACAAATGCTCGCACGATGATCGGTATTGTCTAGTGTCGTTGATCCACGGGAACAAAACACCACATGTTTTCGGGCATGTGACCGAAGTCGTGTGACTTTATTTCTGTACTAGGCCTGGCCGGTGGGCCTCCTCCGGCGGTAGACCAGGCCGGTCATAACAATGGGACAAAGGTATCACACCATAATATCATCAACAGGCTGAAAGTTCCTGTCGCAAAGTTGCACCTGAAGAGGTTAACAATATTGGGGTCAATCCTATTAGAATGTTCCATGTATTGCTGACAGAGTGACAGTAGGGAGGAACTCATTCTGTTGATAACTGAACTTGCTGCCTGGATATGTGCATAACCATGTAGAACAGCATAGTCTATGGTGTACAACTGAATTTTATCCTGAAATAATCTGTTGTAACTGGAGTATGAGTAATGCTACACGTACGGGATTTTTCTTACGGAATTCTGATTACGGACTCACGTGGAGATCGCACGACGGGTTGCAGCCCTCAAATCACGGCAGGGTAGGGTAATTAAGCCAACCAAATGTTTCCACGTATATCTGTAAGACTATCCCGTAACAATCTTTCCGTACGTCTAGGATTTCCGCTGGAGTATATGTAAGGTGACATGACAGGAAACCTTGCAATCCTGAGTGCAACAATGAAAGCCCCTTGCAATGCCTGAACCCCATTGCTCCATTGGTCCCTTCAATGGTTGAATTTCCATAGCGGAGTACTCGGACGCTGCAAGATACTTGGGGTGAAAAATCTTCAGAAAACCAGAGAAAGATTCCAACAGGAAGTCCTCAAAGTGCATGTGTTCTGCACATTTTGCAGGATATGCAAGAGCACAAGGAGGAAGACATTCCCTGTATTGCTGGCAGAAAGGGCCAACACAGTTGAAATGGTGCAGAAGCATATCCACGCAGATGTCTTGACAGCAACATTTGCCTATCCCATTCTCACTCAAACAAACAATTGAATAAGAAGATAATGTTTTAGTATTTGCATGCCCCAACTTCTGATGATAGCCATGACTGCCAGATAAATCCGCATCCAATTGCTTAACACATGCATTGCAAGTGATACGTCAGCTAAGGACAGAATCTCTTGATACCCCTTTGAGTGGTGACCATTGTTCCATTGAATTCAGTGCTCCTAGTCTGCAGTTGCAGTTAACAAGTACCCTCCGCCTCTGGCAATTCCAAGCACAAGAACATAAACCTCCAGGATCCCATATTTTTTCTCATGATGAAAACCATTGATCAGTTTGCAGCTGTGCACTGGATCAGAAGACATGAATTCACCGTAACTCGTATTATTTTCTACCATGAGCCCCATATGTTTGTTCATCCAATAAGTTCCAGTAATACGACAACATAACCAAACTTCAAGTGAACAATCATTTTCGTACAGCAACAGTTCTAACCAAGACTGGAACCATGCATTTCTTTCACAGGCAGGTACAAACTCATGCGTAAATGTAGGTCATGGCCATCAGGCCATGGTTTTCTCTCAATGGCAAGAGACCACCCTTCACTTACAGCTGATGCATCCTTTTTCTTTGCGAATGTACAGTTGATGGACCCACCTTGCAGAGTACTTGATTCCTTGTAGCCAGGACCTCCTACCTCCATGACAACACATGAACGATGGCCTAGGTAGTGGTCACAGTTCATCTTCCCTGCCAATAGAATTGGTGCAGGCTACCCTAAAATCCTCGGCTGAGATAACCTAGTGTGACGCAGCCGTGTCTATCTTGTATGTGACATCCAGCTGAGCATCGTGGCTTGCAAAATCTGACTCCACGGATGGTAGAGAGCTTTGCTGGATGTCGTCCAACATCAAACCGGTCATTGAGTTGGCGCAGACTGCAGTTTCTACTGCTGAACACTTTGAGGAGCCAATCACGCTGAGCTCCAGGGCAAGCGTTGGCTAAAGCGGTCCCGGGGTATGGTGATGGCCGTAGGCGCACTCCGAGTGATCAGGCATGCCAATTGCCAACACAGAGTCGTCTCCCGTCGTTGAGGCCTCCCGTCGAGCAGATAGTGGGCGTCGGTGCAGCACCACCAATGGTGACCAGGCAAGCCAACACAGAGTCGCATCCGTCCTTGCTGTGGTTGAGCCCTCCCGTCGAGCAGATGGTGGGCATTGGTGCAGCACCACCATTGGCTCAGTGGCCTCATCATCTACCAAGGTTGAACGAGCTCTCAGTGCCCTCCCGTCTAGCGCGCTCGAGCTGGCCTCCTCAGTGGCACACTCCCTGCCGCTGCCCGCTACGGTGCCGCATCAGCACCAGGGCCTCCTCACTGCTCCTCCGCTGTCGCTACGCGGGGGATGACGAGAGCGGGGAGGCTAATCGACCCGAGTGCATACAACAAGGAAGGAGCCAACGAAGACGAAGGCGGCGTCCATGCTGTTGGCGGCGACGGCGCCAGCGCCGGCGACGATGTACGTGCGTGCAGAGCTTGGGTGGTCGCCATCGTCGTCTAACCTCGATCTAGAGAGACAATGGAGCGCAGGCGAAGAACTTGCGGCGACGAAGGGGAACAGGCGTCGGGGGCCGGAAACGGGCCTAGCGGGCCGAAACCGGGTTTTCCGGAGGCCTTCTGGCGCGGGACGCGAAAACTATCCGCGTCTTTTTTCTCTCGGTAGTTTAGTACCACCCCGGAAATTTAGATAGATGGCGACCAGTTTATTAGGCGGAATCACGCGAACGGTATCGCCACCACGGGAAGGTGCACGGCTGTCAGCTGCGAAAGATGCCAAAGAGCATAAAAAAAGAGGCACCGCCCAGCCGTGATCACGCACATAATAATGTGTTCGCACGGCGAAATAAATATGCAGTGAAAAGATCTTCCCCAGATAGCGGGATGCACAGTCGAAAAAAAAGCGCAATTGCATCTTCCTGTGGTGGCATGCCCTAGACATTAGGGCCTGGCTTTTTTGTTTCAACTTATTTTTTTGCTAAATATGATGACGCTGCTATCTCCAGTTGGTTGTTTTTGTGTATCTGACCAAGTATAACTACTATACTATTTGGGAACAAACATCTTTTTTGTAAGAATTTTGAGCCCCATTTCTGAGTTACTGCTGTGCTGACACGGTATACTCTTTTGTGTGTAATTTCCACAGTAGTTCTCAGTGTGCAGTTTGGGTGCTATCTTGCAATTTATGTATGGTTGATTCCCGCGGTGTTACTTTCACGGTGGTTGTTTTCTGTATGGATGTAGCATTTTCATTTCTCTAAAAACCCATGACTTAAGCGGTCGTTTTGTCCCCACACAGTTCTCTCTCCCAACATCTGGTCTATTCCTTTCCATTGTCGCCGTCCGGCCGCCCGGCCGCCGGCGTCTTCCTATCCCTCTCTGGCCGACGACGCCTCTCTCTTCCTCTCTGGCCGGTGCGCCGACGACCTCCATCGGCGGCTCCTCCTAGGCATAGGTGGACGTGCCGCCCAGGTCTCGCTGCAACACCACGCACAGATCGGGTTCAACTCCACGCAGAGGAAGGCATCTGCTCCAACTGCAGCCGCATCGGGCTCATGGTCGAGATTGACCCCGGCTGCTTCACAGGGTAATACCAGGCCCCAATCGACGGGGGGCTCTGGGATGTAGCCGTGCTGCCCGGAGTGGGTGAGGAAGGACAATGTCTACCGCTGATCCTCTTGTGCTGCGTGGAGGAGCTGGAGATCTCCACCGGTGTGCTGACTGCAGTGGACCGGTGCGGAGGATCTCTAGGTCTCCGTCAGTGCCATGTAGGGGAACGAGGGCGGAGCAGATTCTGGTCGATGCCCGACGGCCGGAGCACGCGTCACGGAGCAGGCCTCGCCGCACCGCGGTTCGTGGCTGCCGGCAACCACCACGTCCCCTTCTGATTCGCCCCACGCTGGGACGGCTCGGTGTCGGGTCGATCGATCTGGCCAGGAAGAGTCCAGCGGCCGCCGCGTTCCACTGCCCTCTGCTCTTCTTCGTTCGTTGGGACCGTGGTGCAGCTGGGTGTCGGGGCGTTCGACCTGGCCAGGGGACGGGCCAGCGCCAGAGTGGCCGCCGCCGGCCACCGAATCCTCCTCTCCTTTTTCCCGCGCTGGGGAGGCTTGGCGTCGGAGTGACCGACCTTGCTGTTTGCCGCCGCCCTCCCCTTTTTTCGTCCAGAGTTGTTCTGTTTTGCATTTTGCTCCCGATCTCTGCGGCTCTCTATGTTGCATCACACATCTGAGCTGCTCCGTGGATTGCATTAGGTACTTTTCTTCTTCAGATTTTTCTTTAAGCTCACTGCTCCTATTTTGAGTTTAACTATTTCTAAGTTCTTTGTGTTAGGCTATAATTATGTTTCCCTGGAAGAGTGAGGCTCTTGGTGATCTCAGCAGCCTAAGCGACATGAAAATGTTGTGGAGCTTCGATTCAACGGGAAAATATGGAACTTTCTCTGCATTAGAAATTTTGGTTTTCTTGGAACTTTTCTTGCTTATTGGCCCACACTTGCTCATCGAAACAATCAGAAGACAAAAGAAAATGATATATCAGTTTTATTTTCCAGGTTTGTCTACTTTTGAACTGTTCAGCCGTTGGTATTTCCCATGTTATTGGTTATAGTTCTGCAGTACAATCTGCTGCTGCTAACTTTTGTTAGGTGAGATTTGTTGTTGTTTTTCTTTCACACTTTTGTTTCCACTCAGATTTGGTAAATCCAAGTCATCAAATATATTTCTCTACGGAAAATAGTATTTGTGAAAGCTATGGCATGGCTGAGAATTACTATAGAAGATACATTAGACAATGGAGAGAAATTTTACGGTCTCTTCTGAAGGTAAAATCCATAGATGATTCAAACTGTGTTGTACATTTTCATGTAAGCGGGCTATAATGTCCTTGCACTATTAGTTGGCAAAAACACGTAATAATGTTTTAAAAAACGGAGATACAATGTTAATTATCTATATGGTGAAGATAAGAAAAATGAAGCCGTATGTGAGTGTTGTAAGCAATAGTGCTAACATGGTAGAGGTTCTGGATTGTTAGCAATATATAGGAAAATTATGTCTAAATGTCACTTTAGGTAATATAAAAGCGTGGAATTATTTGGATGGTAGAAGGACAGTTCAGGATTTCTTGTGCTCCCGTCCTTTTCTCCTACAAGCTTCATAGTTATGAATCTTAGGATGCACTGATATTAGCGAGACACCTCAAGCTACAGTTATCAGTTCAGTACATATTATGGAGGGCCAAAATTTGTGTTAATCGGATAGCATTTTAGTAACCACAAATTTAGGGTTCATGGAGCTCTCATGGTGAGGAAAGAACAAATATGGAAGGTTTGATAAGCTGTCCTGAACCAGAGTTGGCTTCAAAGCATCTCTGTGAAATTTGGATCCTCATTATTTGAAAAAATAATTCCTGGAGTTATGTTATTGCTTTACTGAATTTCTTAAACCTATTGAGATTGAAGATGACATTTAGAAAGATGATCCAAGTATAGTGCAACTAGGCAGATCTTTTGAGGATAAGGACCCACAGTCCCTCATAAACAATATCCAGGTTTGTTCCATATATAGGACTTAGTTTGGATTCAATGTTATTGTGACTGATTTACAGAAGGCAATTGTGGCTGCTACACAGGGCAGCTATATTATTCTCTAGGCTTAGATAGTAATGACACATGCTGACAAAGGATTAATTTGTCAATGCCTACAGATTGTAGACTAGGGTTTTGCTAGAAGTAGAGGGCAAGTAGATCTCGAAGGTTTCAGCCGAAAAGTACTCGACGATTGTAAAAACTAAGGTTATGTTGACAGTAGATTCGATCCTTTCTTCGTCCCTCGACTCCCCCTTATATAGAGGGTGGAGCCGAGGGTTTCGTCATACACAAGTTACAAAGTTCGGGAGGGTTTCGTACCCAACCCGTAAGATTACAAATCTCTGTCTTTCCTAATACAAACTATCTTTCCTTAACACTAAATGGGCTTCCAAGTCTTCTTATTCTTCGAGTCCTGGGCCTTTAATAAAACCCGGGTACCATCTTTGGCAGGCCCATTGGGGATGCCTATGTCAGTAGCCCCCGAGATTTTTCTTGAATCGAAGAATCAGGGAAAATCTCCAACTTTACTCATTATATAATCTTTCGACATGCAAACATTATTTTGTACAGGGATAACGGTAGTTGGGGCTAGTTCATCTGACGGATCAGGTACTAGTTAACTGCTCTAGTGGCAATCCGCAAAAACCTACTTCAAGATCACGTCCCTGGACATGATCTCGGGATACTGGTGTAAACTTCGACAGGTGCCGCTTAAGGTCTTACCATTCTGTCGAGTCCCAGTCATATTTTATCGGGTACCTAACGCGTCCGTTAGGTTTTTTCTTCGCATCTGTTGATATGGAAAAAAGTAGCAATCCGCCGTCAGAGACGGTGCCACGCCGCTCAGAACGGATCTGGGGTCTTACCTTCGCAAAGTTTTGCGGCATTCAGAGATTTTATCGCGACTTTTAGCGCTCTAAGAATATATTGTCGAGTGCTTTTCGGCTGTTGGAATAGCATATTTTATCGAGTCATATTTGATGACTTATTTTGCCTTCCCGATGGGAGTATATGTAGAGTTATCTGTGTAACTCGAAATATACTTCTGTTTTTTATTTTAATCAAGATTCATCGGGTACGCGAACAGCGTTCCCGATGGGAGTAGCCCCGAGGCTACAGCCAAGAACTTGTGCTTGGGTGTAGGCTCCAGATTAGTACCCTCTACCGCTATATTTATAATCTTTCTCGATATTTTTGTATCTATCGGGTGCGCGACCAGCGCTCCCGATGGGAGTAGCCCCCGAGGCTATGAACAAATGCTTACATTTGATCATAGGCTCTCGCCATTTTTATCTTGTCATACTCGAAATTTTCTGTTTTTCCAAAGTAGCCCCCGAGCATTTGGGCAAAAACTTGTATTTGATCAAAGGCTCTCAAAATCATCTTGCGTTGTCGATAATCTCTCCCAGCTTCATAGTCGAGCTTTTCTTTTACCATGATGACGTCATTGCTGATGATAGCCACGATTTCTGTGTTGGAAATATGCGAAAACCGCTCCTCTCACTGCCTTGTGGGTCCAAATTCCCCATCTGATTGACACGTCGTGCAAGTGGGGGACACACGTCCTCCACTTTTTCTGGCGCACGTACTGTGCCCTCTGTCTTTTCTTTTCTCAGTGAAAAGCCATTTTTACCCCTTGTCCACGTGTAATCCATCTACGCCGTAAATTTTTCATCGAATGGCTGCGTCGATTCACCGCACCTCTATTTAATTCCATCATCTTCTTCCTCTGTCACTTTCGCTCACTCCGCCCATCTGCGCCTCTGCCACAAATCCTCCATTGCGCTCATTGCCTCGTGCGCTCCTCCAAGCCTGTGCTGTTCTACTCTCCTCTAGTAGGATTCATCTTCCCCACGACACGCATACTCCAGCGCTCCAACAACCTCCAATGGCCGCCGAAGATCTGGAGTGGGAGAGATCCAAGATCTCCAATCAAGACATGAACCTGCTGAAGAGGTTGGGATTCACCAAAAAGAAGGATGCACTGCGCTTCCCCCGCGAGGAAAGCTACCCCAAACCTCCGATGGAGTATCGGGTTAGTTTCGTTGACCATCTTATCCGCGGTCTTTCTCCTCCTATCCACGAGTTTCTCCGGGGTCTTCTTTTTGTTTATGGGCTTCAGCTTCATCAGCTGACGCCCAATTCCATCTTGCACGTGTCGATTTTTATCACATTGTGCGAATGCTTTCTTGGAGTCCAACCTAACTGGGCTCTGTGGAAACGCATCTTTTGCCTCTGCCGTAATGGCTCTCACGGCGTCGCCTATAATATCGGCGGCGTCGTCATCTGTGTTCGTTCGACGTCGATTACTTCGACGTCAAATTTCCCGACTCTGTCCAAGGCTGGCGCAAGAGGTGGCTGTATGTGCACGAGGAAAGTTCTGACTCGATGGAGTACAACATCTCCCCTTTTGACGGGAAGGCTAAAATTCTTCGCCGCCGCTCCTGGGATGCCGAAGCTTCGAAGAAGAAAAATTGGCGACAGAGGCGCTGATGACTCGCATCCGTGAACTTCAGACTACCCGAGGCAAGGAGCTTTCGGGTATCCAAATCACAGCTTACTTTCTTAGGATTAGAATGCAGCCTCTGCAGGCTCGAAAAATCCCCTTTGGATGTATGCTGGTGATGAAGATGTCGAGAGGCTCTCCACGGATCTTTCTGCAAAAGATTTGGAGAAGCTAATCCGAAGAATCTCCAAGCTTAGCAAGAAAGACACCATTCCAACTTCTTGCAAGGTTGCGCCATTTTGTCGCGCCAATCCTCTTCCCGAGGTATTTTGTTTTTCGCCGCTATTGTTCCTTCTTCTCGAATTTTTATGTCGACTATTTTTACTTATAGGGAAATATAACTATTTTGTCGATTTTCTTTACTTTCTACAGGGTCACCTTGTTCTGTCTTCTCTTCCTCCCCTTCCCGAAGGTGGGGAAGTCGAAGAACGGGCTGTTGTCACCGACGACAATCAGGGTACTTCTCGCCCTGAAAGTGGAGCCGGGGATTCCCACAAATCTGCGGCTTCACTTGAAAAAGAGACTGAGGCAGAAGTTTCTTCGTCGACGCGCTCATCTCTTCCTGCTGCTTCTCCAAAGGGCAAAAGGAAAAGGGATGAAGCCATTGACTCCGGCACCTCCAAAGTTAATACTTCCCGTGCCGGAAAATCTGCACTTGATGCCGAGGAAGAAACTTTGGATCTTTACGGTGCTGCACTCGTCAGCTCGTAAGTTTTTTGGAATTGCTATGTACTGTATTTTCCCTTTATCAATGTTTTTGAGCTTGCTATTTTATCTTGTCGCTATATTTATAATAGTGACGATGAAGAGGGAGATGCACCTGTTGACGAGACTGCCCGAACGAGCACGTCTCATACTTTGGTTGTTTCAGAAGCTCGTCCTGATGGCGACGAAGCTTCCCCTCCGCCGCAAAACCTTGAACACCCAAGACCATCTCAAAGCCCCCAAGCTCCTTCCCCGAAGAGAGCTAGGGTAGAAACAACCAAGGAACCAACCATATTAACTGGTTGTTCCTCGACTTCTCTGATGGAAGAGGTAAATTGTTCTGTATTGACTTTTTGCTTGAAATTTTCTTCTTTTTCTCCTTGATATCAACTTTTGCTTCTTCCTATATTGATCCTTTTTTCATTGTAATCTCTCCAGCCTTTTATGAAAGAGCTCGTCCTCTTTGGTACCCAATTTATCGGGTACCGTGATTACGCCCGCGAACTTGAAGGTACTCACTCGTTCTATCCAGCTTTCTTTGTCGAGTTTTTCCTGTTACTATCGGTGCTTATCTGTCTTTATGTTGGCAGAGAAACTGGCAGAAGCCAACAAACGTGCTGACGCCCTCGCTATTGAGTTAGAACATAGCGAGAGTACGCACACAAAAACTGTCGAGGATCTTGAAAAAAGACTTGGCGACGCAAAAAGGGCCTTGGAGGAGAATGTAGCTCAGCATTCTGCTCGAGAAGAGGAGATCCTCAGTCGACTAGAAACTCAAAGTCGACGTTTTGTTAGTAAGTTCTCACACCCTTGGTGTTTTCTCACTTCGTGTTTTGGTCTCCCTCCTTTTTTCTTTTCGATAACCTTCTTTGTAGTTATGCTTTAAGCAGGGAGAACACATCAAGAATATGAGCTGGAAAATCCGGAAGATGATGAGCTTCTCGATGCGCTTTCTCTCCTCGAAATTCACGGGACGGAAGCTCGTAACGGATTAGATGAAGCTGAAGCTGGCCTGTCGCGGCTCTTCCCCTATTTCTTCCACAAGAAGGAGCAACCTACGACTTTCATTGATCTTGCCCAGTGCTTCAATGGCAAAGAAGACCTTGGACTCCAACTTCGTCAAGAAGGACTAAAGGTTGGCGTCGAAGGTACCATGGCTTTGATTGCCGAAAGTCAGCAACAGATCGACTGGTCCAAGGTTGGCGACACGGGGAAAATTGAGACGAAGAAGTGGCAGTCGCTAATTAAAGCGGCAAAGCCCAATTCGAAGAAGATCCTCGCCACTCTGGGATATAAACCAGCACCTGCTCCGAGTTCTTCAAAGCCGGAGGTCAAGTAGACCACTTTGCTTTTTTCTTTTCTAGTTTTATCTCCCCCTTTTGGCATTGTCGCCATAGTGTTCTTGGCGATGATTGCTCCAGTAGTTCTCTAGAGGTCCTTCTTTTGTAATAGACATGTACATATTATGAGAATGAATGGAAATCTATCTTTGCTCGATAATTGATGTCGAAATTTCTGTTTTCAGTTGATTTTTGACAACTATACGGCAACTCCTGGTCCTTCCGAGGTTTTTCCTTCGTCTCATTTGAAGAAAACCCCTGTCTCTGTTGAATTTATTGAGAATTCTTCGAGTAAGATTTCGGCCGAAGATTTGGAAGAACTTCGACAACAACTCCAGTCCACGAAGAAGCAATCACTTATGCTCATGGAACAATCTCGGAAAGCGTCTGAACAAGAGAAACTTGCTCTTCAACAAGCCCAAGAGGCTATGGTTGCCAAGGATACTGCTGTATTGGAAGCAAAAGGAGCTACTACCCGAGAAAATAGCATGCTCGAGCTAATGTTGGAAGCTAGCACGGATATGTTAGGTATGTTTTCCGACCTCACAATGCCTCCTCTTTATTTTGCTGTGCCTTCTTCCAAGTTTCTTGCCTTGTTGCCTAATAGGCTCGGTTCTTGATGCTGCCGCCGAAGATCGAAGAGTGAACGAGAGAACGAATCTTCTTGTCAACCTTTCCCTTAACCATGGCTGTTTATTCTGGGCCACCCCTGAACGAACCCAGCAGATTGTCAGGTTCCAAGATCGTGCTTGCCAAGTGCGCGAATTTCTCAATTTTTGCACGACAACATTAACCCTTGTTTTCAAGACTTTGTTTCCTCGAAATGAGGTTCCTACAACTCTTCCTGAATTGCTGGAGACATTCAGAGATGCTCCTCGTATTCATAATTTTGTGCGAGCTCAATTGACTGCTGGAGCAAGATTCGCCATGATTATGATAAATATTTGCCATCCAAAATTAGACCTGACGAAGATTGTCGTTGATTGCCTGGCGAAAAAATCGCGGCGGAAGAATGATATTGACACAATCAATGAGATGGTGACTCCTGTGGCCGAGTCGATGATAGATGAGCTTCTTCGGATGGACTCAGAATTCTTCGTCAAGGGATCTTATGCTGAGCATAAAACAACTAGAGGCTTGTCAATAGATAGTATTTTAGGTTTTGACTGATTTGTTCCATATTGCAAAACCTTGTCGAAAATTTTTGTTGTATATTGCAAAGTGCACTATATTGTTGGAGCCCCCGAGCCTTTTGGCTAAAGTTTGTACTGTTTTTTCCCTTTCGAAGATTTCTCCTTCTGTTGTAATAAGACATCTTGATGGACTGCAAGCCCTCGAGTATCTTAGTGTCGGAGTTCTATATTTTTGTTGCAAGGTTCTTGGACCAAAGCAATGAGATTTTTGACGTGTATACTATATTTAAAATTACTAGCTTCCGATTTATGTATTTGGCGAGGTATTATTGTACCAAGGCGAAATATTTCGGTAAGTCTAGTTTGTCTGTATTGTACGTATTTTGAGACTTGAAGGTACGGAGCCCCCAAGTGTGTCGACGAATAAGAAGTATATCTCCACTATATTTATTATATTGCAGCACCGCGAGCCCGCCTCATTAAAAACCTTTTCCGGCCCCACTCGGTGCCCCGAAAAGGAAAAGAGTGCGTCTGAAAACTCGCGGGCGTTTCAGTACATTGTATGTTTACAGAGGAGACTATATTTCGGCATCTAAGCGTAAAAACGCCTGAGCTGCGCCACGTTCCAAGGATTTGGCTCGGCAATCCCCGTCTTCTTGTCCTTGATTCTGTATGCTCCTCCTTCGATTACTTCTGTGACGATGTAAGGTCCTAGCCATGGTGACTCGAGTTTTTCATGACTTTTTTGGTTGAGTCGTAAAACCAGGTCACCAACTTGGAATGATCTTGGCCGCAATCGTCGACGTGGTAGTTTTTCAGGTCCTGTTGATATTTGGCGACTCGTGACAGGACTTCGTCTCGAGCTTCATCAAGTGCATCAACATCGTCCTCCAAAGCTTTCCTCGAAGTTTCTTCATCATATTCTGTAACTCTTGGAGAATCATGCTCTATTTCTATTGGCAGGACTGCCTCGGCTCCATGGACCAGAAAGAACGACGTCTCCTGTGTCGCCGTATTTGGTGTTTTTCGAATACTCCACAACACGCTTGGCAACTCCTCCGGCCAAGTATGCCGAGCTTTTTCCAATGGTCCTAACAGGCGCTTCTTGATACCGTTGCAGATGATGCCATTGGCCTTCTCGACTTGACCGTTGGTCTGTGGATGTGCAACAGACGCAAAGCTCAATTTGATGCCCACTTCTGCGCAATATGCTTTGAACTCTTTGGACGTAAAATTGCTGCCGTTGTGTGTGACAATGCTGTGAGGGACTCCAAATCGAAAGACGATGCTTTTTACGAACTTGATCGCCGACGCGCCGTCTGGTGAATTTATCGGCTTTGCTTCTATCCATTTAGTAAATTTGTCGACAGCAACGAGCATATACTCATATCCTCCTGGCGAAGCTTTGTGTAGTTTTCCCACCATGTCGAGACCCCATTGAGCAAAGGGCCAAGACAGTGGGATTGGCATAAGTTCTGCTGCGAGTGAGGTTTTGCCGCGAATCTTTGGCACGCGTCGCAAGTTCGCACTATTTCCTTCGCGTCCTCGATTGCTGTTAGCCAATAAAATCCTGCTCTGAAGACTTTGGCCGCAATAGCTCGGCTGCTCGCGTGGTGCCCGCATATTCCTTCGTGCACATCTTTCAGGATGATTCTTCCTTCTTCGGGTGTGACACATCTCTATAACACGCCTGAAATACTTCGTTTGTACAACTCTCCTTTTACCACAGTAAAAGCTTTTGATCTCCTAATTATTCGCCTTGCTTCAACTGGGTCGTCGGGTATTGTTTTCCTTAGGATGTATGATATATAGGCCTGCATCCATGGAATTTGCACCATCATGACTAGCTCCTGTTCCTCTTCTTCTTCTACTGGGTCTTTGGTGGTACTCGAGGATTTCTCTTTTTCTCCTTCTTTATTTTCGCTGGCTTTGTTGATCTCTCGCTTATCTCTTTCCAAAACACGCCTGGAGGGATCGCGAGACATTGTGACCCGATGTTTGCAAGAACATCGGCTTCATCGTTACTCAGCCTGCTGATGTGGTTTACCTCGCATCCGTCAAACAATTTTTCCAGCTCATTGTACACCTCTTTGTATGCTATCATACTTTCGTTGACTGCATCACATTGGTTCATAACTTGCTGTGCCACCAATTGTGAGTCGCCGAAATTTTTTAATCGGGTTGCACTGCAAGCTTTCGCCATCTTCATCCCGTGTATGAGAGCTTCATATTCTGCTTCGTTGTTAGACGCGTTTGGGAACGTCATCCGTAAAACGTATTTCAACTTATCGCCTTCGGGTGATACTAATATCACACCTGCTCCAGCACCTTCCAATCGTTTGGACCCGTCGAAGTTCATGGTCCAAGTTCTCGATAAATCTGGAGGCCCGTGTTTTGTAGCTCCATCCACTCTGCAATGAAATCTGGTAGAACCTGCGATTTTATTGCCTTTCTATTTTCATACGTGATGTCCCGAGGGGAAAGTTCTATTCCCCAAAGGGAGACACGACCCGTAGCTTCTGGGTTGTTCAATATGTTTGACAGAGGAGCTTCATTGACCACTGATACGTCTCCGACGTATCGATAATTTCTTATGTTCCATGCCACTTTATTGATGATATCTACATGTTTTATACACATTATATGTCGTATTTGTGCATTTTCTGGAACTAACCTATTAACAACACGAAGTGCAGTTCGTTTCTCTGTTTTTGGTTTCAGAAATCCTAGTAACGAAATATTCTCGGAATTGGACGAAATCAACGCCCAGGTTCCTATTTTTCCACGAAGCTTCCAACACCGGGAAGGACCGGGGGCCACAGCCCACCAGGAGGGTGGCCGGCGCGGCCTAGGGTTGGCCCGCGCCGCCTTACCTGGCCGCCTCTTCGACCCCGACGCCGCCTCTTCGCCTATATAAAGGTCCCTGACCTAAAAACCCTGACGGAGAAAGCCACGATACGAGAAAAGTTCCAGAGCCGCCGTCATCGCCAAGATCTGGGGGACAGGAGTCTCTGTTCCGGCACCCCGAGCGGGGAAGTGCCCCGGAAGGCTTCTCCATCGACACCGCTGCCATCTCCACCGCCATCTTCATCACCGCTGCTCCCATGAGGAGGAGTAGTTCTCCATCGAGGCTCGGGGCCCGGTAGCTATGTGGTTAATCTCTCTACTATGTACTTCAATACAATGATCTCATGAGCTGCTTTACATGATTGAGATTCATATGAGTTTGTATCACTACTATCTATGTGCTACTCTAGTGATGTGTTATTAAAGTAGTTTTATTCCTCCTGCATGTGTGCAAAGGTGACAGTGCGTGCACCGTGTTAGTACTTGGTTTATGCTATGATCATGATCTCTTGTAGATTGCGAAGTTAACTATTGCTATGATAATATTGATGTGATCTATTCCTCCTACATATGCATGAAGGTGACAGTGTGCATGCTATGCTAGTACTTGGTTTAGTCGTTTTGATCTATCTTACACTTAAGGTTACTTAAACATGAGTATTATTGTGGAGCTTGTTAACTCCGGCATTGAGGGTTCGTGTAATCCTACGCAATGTGTTCATCATCCAACAAAAGTGTAGAGTATGCATTTATCTATTCTGTTATGTGATCAATGTTGAGAGTGTCCACTAGTGAAAGTCTATTCCCTAGGCCTTGTTCCTAAATACGCTATCGCTTGTTCTTTGTTCTCTGTGTTACTACTGCATCTGCTACCATCAATGCACGCGCAAGCACTTTTCGGCACCATTGCTACTGCTCATATATATTCATACCACATGTACTATCTCTTCGCCGAACTAGTGCACCTATTAGGTGTGTTGGGGACACAAGAGACTTCTTGCTTTGTGGTTGCAGGGTTGCATGAGAGGGATATCTTTGACCTCTTCCTCCCTGAGTTCGATAAACCTTGGGTGATCCACTTAAGGGAAAACTTGCTGCTGTTCTACAAACCTCTGCTCTTGGAGGCCCAACACTGGAAAGGAGGGGGAACGTAGACATCAAGCTAATTTTCCGCGCCGTTGTTGGGGAGGAAAGGTAAAGGTACTCACACTCCGGACCTTGGCTACCAAGCTATTTTCCGCGTTGTAAGTACTCGAAGCTATTTCCTTTAGACTCTGCAATTGCGACATTTGGTTTCTTGTTTACACTAGTTAGGCATAATGGAAAACAACAAAAATATGAGAGATCTTTATGAACTTTATCTTGAATTAGGACATGATGTGTTTGAAGAAAGAATTAAAAAACCCATGGAACTTTATATGCATGATAATGGGAATGTTATTAGTATGAATGCTTTGAACACCATTGTTGCTAATGCTATGGAAAATTCTAAGCTTGGGGAAGCTGGCTTTGATGAGCATGATATTTTTAGTCCCCCAAGCATTGAGGAGAAAATTTACTTTGATGATACTTTGCCTCCTATTTATGATGATTATAATGATAGTAGTATTTTGTTACCACCTGTTATGGAGGATAAATTTGATTATGATTACAATATACCTCCTATATTTGATAGCTACTTTGTTGAATTTGCTCCCACTACAATTAATAAGAATGACTATGCTTATGTTGGGAGTAGTAATTATTTTATGCATGAGACTCATGATAAGAATGCTTTATGTGATAGTTATATTGTTGAGTTTGCTCATGTTGCTACTGAAAGTTATTATGAGAGAGGAAAATATGGTTGTAAAAAATTTCATGTTACTAAAACACCTCTCTATGTGCTGAAATTTTTGAAGCTACACTTGTTTTATCTTCCTATGCTTGTTACTTTGCTCTTCATGAACTTGTTTATTTACAAGATTCCTATGCATAGGAAGCATGTTAGACTTAAATGTGTTTTGAATTTGCCTCTTGATGCTCTCTTTTGCCTCAAATACTATTTCTTGCGAGTGCATCATTAAAACTGCTGAGCCCATCTTAATGGCTATAAAGAAAAGAACTTCTTGGGAGATAACCCATGTGTTATTTTGCTACAGTACTTTGTTTTATATTTGTGTCTTGGAAGTTGTTTACTACTGTAGCAACCTCTCCTTATCTTAGTTTTGTGTTTTGTTGTGCCAAGTAAAGTTTCTATGTCAAAGTTGATGTTATATTTGGGATTGCTGCGCAGAAACAGCATTGCTGTCTGTCACGAATCTGGGCCTAGTTCTCTGTAGAAAATTCGAAAAAATCTGCCAATTTACGAGCGTGATCCTCAGATATGTACGCAACTTTCATTAGTTTTGAGTTTTTCCATTTGAGCAAGTCTGGTGCCATCTTAAAATTCGTCTTTACGGACTGTTCTGTTTTTGACAGATTCTGCCTTTTATTTCGCATTGCCGCTTTTGTTAAGTTGAATGAGTTTCTTTGTTCCATTAACTTTCAGAAGTTTTGTGCAATGTCCAGAAGTGTTAAGAATGATTGTGTCACCTCTGAACATGTGAATTCTGATTATGCACTAACCCTCTAATGAGTTTGCTTGAAGTTTGGTGTGGCAGAAGTTTTCAAGGGTCAATAGAAGAGGGTGATATAATGTGATCGAGAAGAGTGAAAGGTCTAAGCTTGGGGATGCCCCGGTGGTTCATCCCTGCATATTTTAAGAAGACTCAAGCATCTAAGCTTGGGGATGCCCAAGGCATCCCCTTCTTCATCGACAACTTATCAGGTTTCTTCTAGTGAAACTATATTTTTATTCGGTCACATCCTATGTATTTTACTTGGAGCGTCTGTGTGCTTTTATTTTTATTTTTATTTTGTTATCTTAGTTCTCTGAATAAGTTCATCCTTGTGTGGGAGAGAGACACGCTCCGCTGGTTCGTATGAACACATGTGTTCTTAGCTCATAATATTCATGGCGAAGTTTCTTCTTCGTTAAATTGTTATATGGTTGGAATTGGAAAATGCTACATGTAGTAATTGCTATAATGTCTTGGGTAATGTGATACTTGGCAATTGTTGTGCTCATGTTTAAGCTCTTGCATCATATACTTTGCACCTATTAGTGAAGAAATACATAGAGCATGCTAAAATTTGGTTTGCATAATTGGTCTCTCTAAGGTCTAGATAATTTCTAGTATTGAGTTTGAACAACAAGGAAGACGGTGTAGAGTCTTATAATGTTTACAATATGTCTTTTATGTGAGTTTTGCTGCACCGGTTCATCCTTGTGTTTGCTTCAAATAACCTTGCTAGCCTAAACCTTGTATCGAGAGGGAATACTTCTCATGCATCCAAAATCCTTGAGCCAACTACTATGCCATTTGTGTCCACCATACCTACCTACTACATGGTATTTCTCCGCCATTCCAAAGTAAATTGCTTGAGTGCTACCTTTAAACCATTCAAAATTTATTACCTCTTATTTGTGTCAATGTTTTATAGCTCATGAGGAAGTATGTGGTGTTTTATCTTTCAATCTTGTCATTTACTTTTGACAGACTTTCACAATGGACTAGTGGCTTCATCCGCTTATCCAATAATTTTGCAAAAAGAGCTGGCAATGAGGTTCCCAGCCTCAATTAATTAACTTGCATTAATAATTCTCTTCACATGTTTTGCTCTGATTTATCAGTAAGCAACTTAAATTTGCAAATAGACACTCCTCCATGGTATGTGAATGTTGGAAGGCACCCGAGGATTCGGTTAGCCATGGCTTGTGTAAGCAAAAGGTTGGGAGGAGTGTCATCCATAAATAAAGAAAAACTAAACTAAAGTACATGTGTAAACAAAAGAGAAGAGGGATGATCTACCTTGCTGGTAGAGATAACGTCCTTCATGGGAGCCGCTCTTGAAAGTCTGGTTGATGAGGTAGTTAGAGTACCCGCTACCATTCGTTGACAACAACAAACACCTCTCAAAATTTTACTTTTATGCTCTCTATATGTTTTCAAAACCAAAGCTCTAGCACAAATATAGCAATCGATGCTTTCCTCATTGAAGGACCATTCTTTTACTTTTATTGTTGAGTCAGTTCACCTATTTCTCTCCATCTCAAGAAGCAAACACTTGTGTGAACTGTGCATTGATTCCTACATACTTGCATATTGCACTTGTTATATTACTTTATGTTGACAATATCCATGAGATATACATGTTATAAGTTGAAAGCAACCGCTGAAACTTAATCTTCCTTTGTGTTGCTTCAACACCTTTACTTTGATTTATTGCTTTATGAGTTAACTCTTATGCAAGACTTATTGATGCTTGTCTTGAAGTACTATTCATGAAAAGTCTTTGCTTTATGATTCAGTTGTTTACTCATGTCATTACCATTGTTTTGATCGCTGCATTCATTACATATGTTTACAATATGATCAAGTTTATGATGGCATGTCACTTAAGAAATTATCTTTGTTATCGTTTTACCTGCTCGGGACGAGCAGAACTAGGGGATGCTGATACGTCTCCGACGTATCGATAATTTCTTATGTTCCATGCCACTTTATTGATGATATCTACATGTTTTATACACATTATATGTCGTATTTGTGCATTTTCTGGAACTAACCTATTAACAAGATGCCGAAGTGCCGTTTTTCTGCTGTTTTTGGTTTCAGAAATCCTAGTAACGAAATATTCTCGGAATTGGACGAAATCAACGCCCAGTTCCTATTTTTCCACGAAGCTTCCAACACCGGGAAGGACCAGAGGGGGCCACAGGCCCACCAGAGGTGGCCGGCGCGGCCTAGGGTTGGCCCGCGCCGCCTTACCCCCTGGCCGCCTCTTCGACGCCGCCTCTTCGCCTATATAAAGGTCCCTGACCTAAAACCCGACGGAGAAAGCCACGATACGAGAAAAGTTCCAGCCGCCGTCATCGCGAAGCCAAGATCCGGGGACAGGAGTCTCTGTTCCGGCACCTGCCGGACGGGGAAGTGCCCCGGAAGGCTTCTCCATCGACACCGCTGCCATCTCCACCGCCATCTTCATCACCTGCTCCCATGAGGAGGGAGTAGTTCTCCATCGAGGCTCGGGGCTGTACCGGTAGCTATGTGGTTAATCTCTCTACTATGTACTTCAATACAATGATCTCATGAGCTGCTTTACATGATTGAGATTCATATGAGTTTGTATCACTACTATCTATGTGCTACTCTAGTGATGTGTTATTAAAGTAGTTTTATTCCTCCTGCATGTGTGCAAAGGTGACAGTGCGTGCACCGTGTTAGTACTTGGTTTATGCTATGATCATGATCTCTTGTAGATTGCGAAGTTAACTATTGCTATGATAATATTGATGTGATCTATTCCTCCTACATATGCATGAAGGTGACAGTGTGCATGCTATGCTAGTACTTGGTTTAGTCGTTTTGATCTATCTTACACTTAAGGTTACTTAAACATGAGTATTATTGTGGAGCTTGTTAACTCCGGCATTGAGGGTTCGTGTAATCCTACGCAATGTGTTCATCATCCAACAAAAGTGTAGAGTATGCATTTATCTATTCTGTTATGTGATCAATGTTGAGAGTGTCCACTAGTGAAAGTCTATTCCCTAGGCCTTGTTCCTAAATATCGCTATCGCGCTTGTTTGTTCTCCGTGTTACTCTGCTATCTGCTACCATCAGCGCAGAAGCACTTTTGGCACCATTGCTACTGCTCATATATATTCATACCACCTGTATTTCACTATCTCTTCGCCGAACTAGTGCACCTATTAGGTGTGTTGGGGACACAAGAGACTTCTTGCTTTGTGGTTGCAGGGTTGCATGAGAGGGATATCTTTGACCTCTTCCTCCTGAGTTCGATAAACCTTGGGTGATCCACTTAAGGGAAAACTTGCTGCTGTTCTACAAACCTCTGCTCTTGGAGGCCCAACACTGTCTACAGGAAAGGAGGGGGAACGTAGACATCAACCACTATTATCGGGTGCGCCGAAAAGTAGTGTCGCAATTTTCTTGCTGTCGTGAATACTCCATACGCCAGTTTCTGATATTGCGGGTACCGCTGTTTCGAAGGCGACATACCGATGAAATATACTGGCCTCTGAACTCCATGAAGCTTTCCTTCTTCTTCTCTCTCGACTACTAAGGCTGTGCTGACCACCTGAGGTGTGGCTGCAATGTATAAGAGGAGAGGTTCTTTCTCTTTAGGCGCCACCAAGATTGGTGGTGTCGAAATTGTCCGCTTGAGGTTCTCGAAGGCCCTATCTGCTTCCTCGTTCCATTGAAATTTTTCTCCCTGTTTGATCAGTGCGTAGAACGGCAATGCCTTTTCTCCTAGCCTGCGACGAATCTGCTTAAAGCTGCGACTCGCCCCGTTAGCTGTTGTATTTCTTTCAACTTTGTTGGCTTTCTCATAGTAACGATGGCCTGGATTTTTCGGGATTAGCTTCAATCCCCCTTGCTGATACTAAGAACCCGAGAAGTTCTCCTGCAGGAACTCCAAAAGAGCACTTTGTCGGGTTCAGCTTGAGGCAGAACTTGTCGAGGTTGTCGAAGGTTTTCTTCAAATCTTCGATCAGAGTCGACCCTTTCTTTGATGTTATCACGACATTGTCAATGTAGACTTGCACATTTTTTCCAATCTGTGTTGCTAGGCATTTCTGCATCATCCGCTGATATGTTGCTCCCGCGTTTTCCAAACCAAAGGTCATTGTTTTGTAACAAAACACGCCGTAAGGTGTTATGAACGCTGTCTTGGCTTCATCTTCTACTTTTAATCTGATCTGGTTATAACCAGAGTACGCATCCAAGAAGGAAAGACGTTCGCATCCTGCCGTGGAGTCGATGATTTGATCGATCCTTGGGAGGGGAAAGTGATCCTTAGGACAATGTTTATTGAGACACGTAAAGTCGACGCACATGCGAAGGACTATTGTGTGCTTCTTCGGCACCATCACTGGGTTAGCTACCCATGTGGCTTCTGTAGATATTTCTTTGATGAAACCAGCATCTTTGAGTCGATCTATTTCCGATAACATGGCTTTGCGGCTAGGTTCCGAAAAACGCCGCAAAGGTTGCTTGATTGGTCTTGCGAGAGGATCCAAGTTGAGGTGGTGCTCGGCAAGTTCCCTGGGTACTCCTGGCATGTCAGCTGGACACCATGCGAAGATTTTCCAGTGCTCACGGAGGAACTCGACGAGCGCGCTTTCCTATGCGATATCCATGTTTGTTGCGATGGATGTCGTTTTGTTTGGGTCTGTCGGGTGGATCTGTACCTCTTTTGAATCCTTGTTTGTGTTGAAAGTTGGCTCCTTTGAAGACCTCCCTACTTCTGGCAGCACATCATAATCAGTGAACCTTGGCGCCGTATATTCTGCTTGCATCCCGAAAGTTTCTGATAGTCGGTGAAAATCCTTGTCGCATTTATCAGATAACGCGAAACTTCCTTTGATTGTGATAGGTCCCTTGGGCCCGGGCAACCTCCACAACAGATACGTATAGTGCGGCACTGCCATGAACCTGGCATACGCTGGTCGTCCTACAGAGCGTGATATTGCGACGGGAAATCCACAACTTCAAACTCCAAATTCTCTATCCTGTAATTTTCTCGGGTTCCAAACTGAACGTCGAGATTGATCTTGCCCAACGGATAACTTGGCTTCTCTGGTGTGATCCCGTGGAAACGTGTATCAGTTGGTTTCAGGTTTGCCAGGGATATGTTCATCTTCCTCAATGTATCTGCATACATAAGGTTTAAGCTGCTGCCGCCATCTATGAAAACTCTCGACACGTCGAAACCAGCGATTACTGCGGGTAAGATGAGTGCTGATTGTCCTGGTCGAGGAACTTGCTGCGGATGGTCCGCGATTGTGAAGCCAATGTCTTGCCCTGACCAATTTAAGTACTCGACTGTTGGTGGAGGCATCTTCTCTCCCATGAACACTTGTCGTGAGATTACCTTCTGCGCCCTGTTGGGTGGCCTAGCTTTCTGAATCATCGAGACCGCACCATTGGAGTTAGGATCAACATATGGAGGTGGGTGTGGTGCTGCCGCTATTCTGAGCTGGTGCCGATTTTCGTCCGTGATTGCGGGAGGAGGTGGAAGGTGGATCTCGCTCCTTGGCCCCTGGGGGTTTCTGTTCATGGTTTGGGCATTTGCAATTCCTGCGGCTCGCAACATTGCCTGAAAATTTCGGCAGTCTTTTGGAGATGTCCTGACTGCCTTTTTCCGTTGTTGTCGATAAAAATGCATTTGACACGG
Source organism: Lolium multiflorum (assembly GCA_030979885.1). Lineage (NCBI taxonomy): Eukaryota > Viridiplantae > Streptophyta > Magnoliopsida > Poales > Poaceae > Lolium > Lolium multiflorum. The sequence continues at coordinate 196,329,167 of CM061748.1, read as the reverse complement.
ACCGTTCATCATCTCTTCGGGTGACACATAAGGTCTTTGAAACCTTGGTCCACTATTTTGCCTGTTGCCGCGAGAATCGCCTCTATTGTCGCCTTGTTGCTCATTACTCCTTTGATAGTCATCTCGACTATTCCCTCCAGGATTTCCCCGAAAGCCAGCCGATATATGGCCAGGAGCATCGTTGTTGTAGAACTGGCGAGAAAATCGCCTTCTATTTTGATAATTTCGACCACGATCCTCTTCTGGCGACCTGTGTCGCTTGTTGTATATTGCGTCTTCTCCATCTGCCCACTTATTGGCTATCTCCATGAGTGCTGATATGGTCTTAGGGTTAGTTCTCCCTAAGTCCTCGACGAAGTCTCCTCGCCGAATTCCTGCTACGAACGCATCTATTGCTCTTTCGTCAGATATATCTTCTGCCGAGTTTTTTATAATGTTCCACCGCTGTATATATTTTCTCATCGACTCGTCATGTTTCTGTCGACAGGCCCTCAGCTCTTCCAATGACGCAGGTTTCTTGTAGGTGGATCGGAAATTTCTCACGAAGATATCCTCGAAATTATCCCAGCTGTCGATGGAGCCTGGGGAAGTTTCTTTATCCAAGATCTTGCGGCACCACTCAAGTGAACTTGGATACTTTGCATAGCTGTTGCTCTGGTTCCTCCTACCAGCTTCACCATCTCGAGGTAATCTACGAGCCAATCCTCGGGATCCTGCAGGCCGTCGAACTTCTTGAAATTCTCGGGTAACTTGAACCCTTTTGGAACTCGAGTCTTTCGAACTCTTCTCGTAAAGCACGGGAGTCCGCATATATCTTCGTCGGCAACTTCTGGTGAATACTGGCATTCTCTTCTTTCTTGTCGCGCTCTATCCACCCTTACTTGAACTGCTGTGTCTCTTGCCCCACTCGTTCTCGGTGGATCTTGTACTGCTGCAGTGGGTCGTGGACTATTTTGCCTAGGATTTCCTTCGGGGCGTTGCTGCGAACGCTGTTCCCATAACGCCTACTCCAGCCATTGCCATATTGAACAATGGTTCTCTCGGATCCCCAGGAGGTGGTCTGGACGCGAGGATGTAAGCTTGTGTTGCCATGTAACCTGCTTCTGGTGTTTTTGGGATGATATTTCCCCTTTCATCGATCGTCATGAAGGACATGTCGAGATTTTGAATTAGGTTTCTGTAGGATAACGTAGCATAGAAAACAAAAATTTTCCTACGGCGAACACGCAATCCAAGCCAAGATGCAATCTAGAAGACGGTAGCAACGAGGGGATTATCGAGTCTTACCCTTGAAGAGATTCCAAAGCCTACAAGATGAGGCTCTTGTTGCTGCGGTAGACGATCACTTGCCGCTTGCAAAAGCGCGTAGAAGATCTTGATCACGGCGCCACGAACGGGCAGCACCTCCGTACTCGGTCACACGTTCGGTTGTTGATGAAGACGACGTCCACCTCCCGTTCCAGCGGGCAGCGGAAGTAGTAGCTCCTCTTGAATCCGACAGCACGACGGCGTGGTGTCGGTGGCGGTGGAGAAATCCGGCGGAGCTTCGCTAAGCGTGCGGGATATGGTGGAGGAGCGGGGCGCTAGGGTTTGGGGAGAGGGGGTGGCCGGCCACTATAGGGGGCGGCCAAGGTGGTGGCTTTGGTGTGGCCGGCCCCCTCCCCTATGCCCCTCATTATATAGGTGGAAGCCCCAAGTGTTGGACTACAAGTCTCCGAATAAGACCCGAACCCAAAACCTTCCATATGGTGGGAAACCTTCCCAAGCTAGGATTCCCACTAGAGGTGGGAATTCCACCTACCATATGGGGGGGTGGCCGGCCCCTTATGGGGAAGTCCACTTGGGACTCCACCCCACTAGGGTTGGCCGGCCATGGAGGTGGAGTCCCATGTGGACTCCACCTTCCTAGGTGTGTTCTTCCGGACTTTTCTAGAACCTTCTAGAACCTTCCATAGAACCTTCCGAATCATTTTAATTCACATAAAATGACATCCTATATATGAATCTTATTATCCGGACCATTCCGGAACTCCTCGTGATGTCCGGGATCTCATCCGGGACTCCGAACAAATATTCGAACTCCATTCCATATTCAAGTTCTACCATTTCAACATCCAACTTTAAGTGTGTCACCCTACGGTTCGCGAACTATGCAGACATGGTTGAGTACTCACTCCGACCAATAACCAATAGCGGGATCTGGAGATCCATAATGGCTCCCACATATTCAACGATAACTTTAGTGATCGAATGAACCATTCACATACGATACCAATTCCCTTTGTCACGCGATATTTTACTTGTCCGAGGTTTGATCATCGGTATCACACTATACCTTGTTCAACCTCGTCTCCTGACAAGTACTCTTTACTCGTACCGTGGTATGTGGTCTCTTATGAACTTATTCATATGCTTGCAAGACATTAGACGACATTCCACCGAGAGGGCCCAGAGTATATCTATCCGTCATCGGGATGGACAAATCCCACTGTTGATCCATATGCCTCAACTCATACTTTCCGGATACTTAATCCCACCTTTATAACCACCCATTTACGCAGTGGCGTTTGATGTAATCAAAGTACCTTTCCGGTATAAGTGATTTATATGATATCATGGTCATAAGGACTAGGTAACTATGTCGAAAGCTTATAGCAAATAACTTAATGACGTGATCTTATGCTACGCTTAATTGGGTGTGTCCATTACATCATTCATATAATGATATAATCTTGTTATTAATAACATCCAATGTTCATGATTATGAAACTAATCATCTATTAATCAACAAGCTAGTTAAGAGGCTTACTAGGGACTCTTTGTTGTTTACATATCACACATGTATCAATGTTTCGTTAATACAATTATAGCATGGTATATAAACATTTATCATAAACATAAAGATATATAATAACCACTTTTATTATTGCCTCTTGGGCATATCTCCAACAGTTTCTCTCTCTTCTTCGGGTATATTTTGCAGCCGAGATCTCGATCTCCTTCGAGCCTCTCTATGGCTATCCGCCGAAGTTTCTGATTGTCGACTGAGCTCTGCTCGACGCCTGCTGGACGCGGAAGCTGCCTCTTTTCTCCTATTCAAGGATGCTGTCTGTTTTTCCAACTCTCTACTTACTCGAGCAAGTCTATATTGATATGCTTGTAGTTCTTGCACAGTAGCAGTGGTGGTCATTGGTTCTGAACCATCCATGGATCTTGCAGCCCTATCCCACGCTGCTTGCGGGAGTTGGACTTGTGCTCGAGTTGAAGTCCCAGCATATTTAGTGCCTAAGCCTTTTCTGAGATCAGCGGGATCGATGTAAGGATTTCCCAAATCATCGAAAGCCTCTGACGTTTCTGGTTCTGATCGGCCTGCCTCTTCTATCGCATAGATCTGATGATATTTTGCGTATTGATTTTTGTCGGGATTGGTGACACCATCATATAGAGTGGTGAAGACCTTTCCGATGGCAGCAGATTTGTCGATGAAGTTGAAGCTGTCGACGCTGTCGGAATCGCTGCTTAAAAGGAGTCCGCAGACGACTCGAAGGATGTGGTGCTGAAGATCTTGGCGAGCTTTCCGCTTGCCTTGCTGTCGACGAAGCGTGGCGACGAAAGCTCCCCGTTACTCGACGAAAAGTTAGAATCGACCGCTGAAAATTCCGACGAGATCGGAACTTCGAGACGGTAGGATCCTTCCTTGTTGACGCCAAATCGGAATTCTCCGAACGTCATGATGATGGGCTCCTCCAGATAGGCACATGCATCCACACGGGAGGGCGGGTGAGGAATAAAATCGACTAGATCAGTTTTTCTCGGTTACCTCGATCCATCGCATTGCTCGCCACCGACGAAGTCGACGATTCTGGACGTGCCATCGAGATCAGCTCCTTGCAACCTCTAATCCACAGACGGCGCCAATTGACAAAGGATTAATTTGTCAATGCCTACAGATTGTAGACTAGGGTTTTGCTAGAAGTAGAGGGCAAGTAGATCTCGAAGGTTTCAGAAAAGTACTCGACGATTGTAAAAACTAAGGTTATGGTGACAGTAGATTCGATCCTTTCTTCGTCCCTCGACTCCCCCTTATATAGAGGGTGGAGCCGAGGGTTTCTTCATACACAAGTTACAAAGTTCGGGAGGGTTTCGTACCCAACCCGTAAGATTACAAATCTCTGTCTTTCCTAATACATGTATCAATGTTTCAGTTAATACAATTATAGCATGGTATATAAACATTTATCATAAACATAAAGATATATAATAACCACTTTTATTATTGCCTCTTGGGCATATCTCCAACAGTCTCCCACTTGCACTAGAGTCAATAATCTAGATTACATTGTAAGGTACCTAACACCCATGGCATTCTGGTGTTGGTCATGCTTTGCCCTAGGGAGAGCTTTAGTCAACGGATCTGCTACATTCAGATCAGTGTGTACTTTGCAAATCTTTACTTCTCCATCTTCGATGTACTCGCGAATCGAATGATAACGCAGCTTGATATGCTTCAGCCTCTTGTGTGACCTTGGTTCTTGTGCATTGGCGATGGCACCCATGTTGTCACAGTAGATGACTAGTGGGTCCAATGCACTAGGAACCACACCGAGCTCTACAATGAACCTCTTCATCCATACCGCTTCTGATGAAGCCTCTGAAGCCGCTATGTACTCCGATTCTGTTGAGGATTTCGCCACCGTGCTGCTTCGAGCTTGCCCAGCTTACTGCAGCACCATTCAATATAAACACGTACCCAGATTGTGACTTAGAGTCATCAGGATCAGTGTTCCAACTTGCATCGGTGTAACTTGTTACAACGAGCTCTTGGTCACCTCCATAACAAAGAAACATATCCTTAGTTCTTTTCAAGTACTTCAGGATATTCTTGACCGCTGTCCAGTGTTCCATTCCTGGATCACTTTGATATCTGCTAGTCAAACTAACAGCATGTAATATATCCGGTCTTGTACATAGCATGGCATACATGATAGAGCCTACTGCCGAGGCATAGGGGATCGACTCATCCTTTCTCTTTCTTCTCCGTAGCCGGACCTTGAGTCTTACTCAAGACCTTGCCTGGTAACATAGGTAAGAATCCTTTCTTACTTTCGTCCATTCTAAACTTCTTTAGAATCTTGTCCAGGTATGTACTCTGTGATAGCCCTATTAGACGTCTTGATCTATCTCTATAAATCTTGATGCCTAATATATATGATGCTTCACCAAGGTCTTTCATTGAAAAACTATTATTCAAATAACCTTTTACACTGCTTAATAGTTCTATATCATTCCCAATCAATAATATGTCATCTACATATAATATCAGGAACGCTACAGAGCTCCCACTCACTTTCTTGTAAATACAGGCCTCTCCATGACACTGTATAAACCCGAAGTCTTTGATCACCTTATCAAAGCGTCGGTTCCAACTTCTTGATGCTTGCTTCAGTCCATAGATTGAACGCTGAAGTTTGCATACTTTGTTAGCATTTTTAGGATCGACAAAACCTTTGGGTTGTACCATATACAACTCTTCCTCAATGTCTCCATTAAGGAACGCCGTTTTGACATCCATCTGCCAAATCTCATAATCGAAAAATGCAGCTATTGCTAACAAAATCCTCACAGATTTTAGCTTCGCTACAGGTGAGAAAGTCTCATCGTAGTCAACACCTTGAATTTGTCGGAAACCCTTTGCGACAAGTCGAGCTTTATAGACAGTAATATTACCATCAGCATCTGTTTTTCTCTTGAAGATCCATTTATTCTCGACAGCCTTTCGGCTATCAGGTAATTCTACCAAAGTCCATACTTTGTTATCATACATGGATCCCATTTCGGATTTCATGGCTTCTTGCCATTTGTTGGAATCTGGGCTCATCATCGCTTCTTCATACGTCGCAGGGTCTTCATCATTGTTATCCACAATCATGACATTTAGACAAGGATCATACCAATCAGGAGTGGCACGTTCCCTTGTCGATCTGCGAGGTTCAGTAGCTATCTCATTTGAAGTTTCATGATCATTATCATTAGCTTCCTCTGTTGCCGGTGTAGGTGGTACAGGAACATCTTCCGGTACTGCGCTACTCTGATCAACGAGTAGAGATTCTTCAATCTCATCGAGTTCTACTTTTCTTCCAGTCACTTCTTTAGTGAGAAATTCTTTCTCAAGAAAGGTTCCGTTCTTAGCAACAAAGATCTTGCCTTCGGATCTGTGATAGAAAGTGTACCCTATAGTTTCCTTAGGGTATCCTATGAAGACGCATTTCTCCGCTTTGGGTTCTAGCTTGTCCGGTTGTAACTTTTTTACATAGGCTTCGCAACCCCAAACTTTTAGGAACGACAGCTTAGGTTTCTTATTAAACCATAATTCATACGGTGTCGTTTCAACGGATTTTGATGGTGCTCTATTTAAAGTGAATGCGGCTGTCTCTAATGCATAACTCCAAAATGATAAAGGTAAATCAGTAAGAGACATCATAGAACGAACCATATCTAAAAGAGTTCGATTACGACGTTCGGACACACCGTTTCGTTGTGGTGTTCCCGGCGGTGTCAATTGTGAAAGTATTCCGCATTTCTTTAAATGCATGCCAAACTCATAACTCAGATATTCACCTCCGCGATCAGATCGTAGAAATTTAATCTTCTTGTTACGTTGATTTTCTACTTCACTTTGGAATTCCTTAAACTTCTCGAAAGTTTCGGATTTATGTTTCATTAAATAGATATACCCATATCTACTCAAATCATCTGTGAAGGTTAGAACATAACGATAACCACCGCGCGATGCTACACTCATTGGTCCACACACATCTGTATGTATGATTTCCAATAAGTCAGTAGCTCGCTCCATCATACCCGAGAATGGAGTCTTAGTCATTTTTCCCATCAGACATGCTTCGCATCTATCAAGTGACTCAAAGTCAAGTGATTCAAGTAATCCATCGGTATGGAGTTTCTTCATGCGTTTCACTCCAATATGACCAAGACGACAGTGCCACATATAAGTAGAATTATCATTCAATTTAATTCGCTTAGCGTCAATGTTATGTATATGTGTATCACTACTATCGAGATCTAACAGAAATAAGCCATTCTTTTCAGGTGCTCGACCATAAAAGATATTATTCATAAAAATAGAACAACCATTATTCTCAGACTTGAATGAATAACCGTCTTGCATTAAACAAGATCCAGATATAATGTTCATGCTTAACGCGGGTACAAAATAACAATTATTTAGGCTTAAAACTAATCCCGAAGGTAGATGTAGAGGAAGTGTGCCGACAGCGATCACATCGACTTTGGATCCATTTCCAACGCGCATCGTCACTTCATCCTTCAGTAGTCTTCGTTTATTCTTTAGTTCCTGTTTCGAGTTACAAATATGAGCAACCGAACCAGTATCAAATACCCAGGTACTAGTACGAGAACCAGTGAGATAAACATCTATAACATGTATATCAGATATACCTTCTTTCTTCTTCTTGACAAGGCCGCTCTTCAGATCCGCCAAATACTTGGAGCAATTACGCTTCCAGTGTCCCTTCTCCTTGCAGTAATAGCACTCAGCATCAGGCTTAGGGCAGACTTAGGTTTCACAGGAGGCGTGGCAGCTTTCTTGCCACTCTTCTTGTTCTTGCCTTTAGACTTGCCCTGTTTCTTGAAGCTGGTGGTCTTGTTGACCATCAACACTTGGTGCTCTTTCTTAATTTCAATCTCAGCAGATTTTAGCATGGCAAAGAGTTCAGGTAACTCTTTGTTCATGTTCTGCATATTGTAATTCATCACAAAGTTCTTATAACTAGGTGGCAGTGATTGAAGGACACGATTAATCCCCAGTCTGTTAGGAATCACTATTCCCAAGTCACTGAGTTTCTTCGCATGCCCGGTCATGGCGAGCATGTGCTCACTAACGGAGCTGCCTTCTTCCATCATGCAGCTGAAGAAGTGTTTCGATGCTTCATAGCATTCCACGGCCGCATGAGTCTCAAAAATAGTCTTTAACTCATTGATTAACTCATGTGGATCGTGGTGCTCAAAACGTTTTTGAAGATCGGCTTCCAGACTGCACAGGATGGCACACTGAACTTGAGAGTACCGAGTTTTCCGAGTCGCGTAAACATTCTTTACTTCATCGGTTTCAGTTTCTGCAGGAGGGTCACCTAGCGGTGCATCAAGCACATATTGCAGGTTTCCGCCATTGAGGAAGATCCTCACATGACGGAACCAGTCGGTGAAGTTGCTACCGTTGCTCTTAAGCTTTTCTTTCTCTAGGAACTGGTTAAAATTGATTGGGGACGCCATATCTACAACATATTTGCAATAGTTTAGACTAATGTTTATGATAAATTGAGTTCAAATTTTAATTTAACAAAATTAAAAACTAGGTGAACTCCCACTCAAAACAATATCCCTCGCATTGTCTTAGTGATCACACGAACCAAATCCATCACACCTATGCCCGATCATCACGAGACAAGATGTAATTTCAATAGCGAACACTCAAAGTGTTCATCATATCAATCATATGATTCATGCTCTACCTTTCGGTATCACGTGTTCCGAGACCATGTCTGTACATGCTAGGCTCGTCAAGGCCACCTTAGTATCCGCATGTGCAAAACTGACTTGCACCCGTTGTATGCACTTGTTGATTCTATCACACCCGATCATCACGAGATGCTTCGAAACGACAAGTCTTGGCAACGGTGCTACTAAGGATGAACACTTTATTATCTTGAAATTTTAGTGAGAGGGATCATCTTATAATGCTACCGTCGCGATCTAAGCAAAATAAGATGCATAAAAGGATTAACATCACATGCAGTTCATATGTGATATGATATGGCCCTTTTTGTCTTTGCGCCTTTGATCTTCATCTTCAAAGCACGGACATGATCTCCATCATCAACGGGCATGATCTCCATCATCGTCGGCGAAGCACCAAGGTCAATGGTGCCGTCTTCATGATCGTCCTCCATGTAGCAACTATTACAACTACTTTGAAATACTACTCAACATGAAATTTAAAGACAACCATAAGGCTCCTGCCGGTTGCCACAATACAATAATGATCATCTCATACATAGTCATCATCACATTATGGCCATATCACATCACCAAACCCTGCAAAAACAAGTTAGACGTTCTCTAATTTGGTTTGCATATTTTACGTGGTTTAGGGTTTTCGAGCAAGATCCAATCTACCTACGAACATCAACCACAACGGTGATACTAGTGTTGTCAATAGAAGAGTAAATTGAATCTTCACTATAGTAGGAGAGACAGACACCCGCAAAGCCACTTATGCAATACAAGTTGCATGTCAAGCGTGGAGCAAATCTCATGAACGCGGTCATGTAAAGTTAGCCCGAGCCGCTTCATCCCACTATGCCACAAAGATGCAAAGTACTCAAGCTAAAGATAACATAAGCATCAACGCCCACAAAACCATTGTGTTCTACTCGTGCAACCATCTATGCATAGACACGGCTCTGATACCACTGTAGGATAACGTAGCATAGAAAACAAAAATTTTCCTACGGCGAACACGCAATCCAAGCCAAGATGCAATCTAGAAGACGGTAGCAACGAGGGATTATCGAGTCTTACCCTTGAAGAGATTCCAAAGCCTACAAGATGAGGCTCTTGTTGCTGCGGTAGACGATCACTTGCAAAAGCGCGTAGAAGATCTTGATCACGGCGCCACGACGGGCAGCACCTCCGTACTCGGTCACACGTTCGGTTGTTGATGAAGACGACGTCCACCTCCCCGTTCCAGCGGGCAGCGGAAGTAGTAGCTCCTCTTGAATCCGACAGCACGACGGCGTGGTGTCGGTGGCGGTGGAGAAATCCGGCGGAGCTTCGCTAAGCGTGCGGGATATGGTGGAGGAGCGGGGCGCTAGGGTTTGGGGAGAGGGGTGGCCGGCCACTATAGGGGGCGGCCAAGGTGGTGGCTTTGGTGTGGCCGGCCCCCTCCCTATGCCCCTCATTATATAGGTGGAAGCCCCAAGTGTTGGACTACAAGTCTCCGAATAAGAACCCAAAACCTTCCATATGGTGGGAAACCTTCCCAAGCTAGGATTCCCACTAGAGGTGGGAATTCCACCTACCATATGGGGGGGTGGCCGGCCCCTTATGGGGAAGTCCACTTGGGACTCCACCCCACTAGGGTTGGCCGGCCATGGAGGTGGAGTCCCATGTGGACTCCACCTTCCTAGGTGTGTTCTTCCGGACTTTTCTAGAACCTTCTAGAACCTTCCATAGAACCTTCCGAATCATTTTAATTCACATAAAATGACATCCTATATATGAATCTTATTATCCGGACCATTCCGGAACTCCTCGTGATGTCCGGGATCTCATCCGGGACTCCGAACAAATATTCGAACTCCATTCCATATTCAAGTTCTACCATTTCAACATCCAACTTTAAGTGTGTCACCCTACGGTTCGCGAACTATGCGGACATGGTTGAGTACTCACTCCGACCAATAACCAATAGCGGGATCTGGAGATCCATAATGGCTCCCACATATTCAATGATGACTTTAGTGATCGAATGAACCATTCACATACGATACCAATTCCCTTTGTCACGCGATATTTTACTTGTCCGAGGTTTGATCATCGGTATCACACTATACCTTGTTCAACCTCGTCTCCTGACAAGTACTCTTTACTCGTACCGTGGTATGTGGTCTCTTATGAACTTATTCATATGCTTGCAAGACATTAGACGACATTCCACCGAGAGGGCCCAGAGTATATCTATCCGTCATCGGGATGGACAAATCCCACTGTTGATCCATATGCCTCAACTCATACTTTCCGGATACTTAATCCCACCTTTATAACCACCCATTTACGCAGTGGCGTTTGATGTAATCAAAGTACCTTTCCGGTATAAGTGATTTATATGATCTCATGGTCATAAGGACTAGGTAACTATGTAACGAAAGCTTATAGCAAATAACTTAATGACGTGATCTTATGCTACGCTTAATTGGGTGTGTCCATTACATCATTCATATAATGATATAATCTTGTTATTAATAACATCCAATGTTCATGATTATGAAACTAATCATCTATTAATCAACAAGCTAGTTAAGAGGCTTACTAGGGACTCTTTGTTGTTTACATATCACACATGTATCAATGTTTCAGTTAATACAATTATAGCATGGTATATAAACATTTATCATAAACATAAAGATATATAATAACCACTTTTATTATTGCCTCTTGGGCATATCTCCAACAGTTTCCTCTCTCTTCTTCGGGTATATTTTGCAGCCGAGATCTCGATCTCCTTCGAGCCTCTCTATGGCTATCCGCCGAAGTTTCTGATTGTCGACTGAGCTCTGCTCGACCTGGACGCGGAAGCTGCCTCTTTTGTCCTATTCAAGGATGCTGTCTGTTTTTCCAACTCTCTACTTACTCGAGCAAGTCTATATTGATATGCTTGTAGTTCTTGCACAGTAGCAGTGGTGGTCATTGGTTCTGAACCATCCATGGATCTTGCAGCCCTATCCCACGCTGCTTGCGGGAGTTGGACTTGTGCTCGAGTTGAAGTCCCAGCATATTTAGTGCCTAAGCCTTTTCCGAGATCAGCGGGATCGATGTAAGGATTTCCCAAATCATCGAAAGCCTCGACGTTTCTGGTTCGATCGCCTGCCTCTTCTATCGCATAGATCTGATGATATTTTGCGTATTGATTTTTGTCGGGATTGGTGACACCATCATATAGAGTGGTGAAGACCTTTCCGATGGCAGATTTTTCGATGAAGTTGAAGTCGCGACGTGTCGGAATCGCTGCTTATAAAGGAGTCCGCAGACGACTCGAAGGATGTGGTGCTGAAGATCTTGGCGAGCTTTCCGCTTGCCTTGCTGTCGACGAAGCGTGGCGACGAAAGCTCCCCGTTACTCGACGAAAAGTTAGAATCGACCGCTGAAAATTCCGACGAGATCGGAACTTCGAGACGGTAGGATCCTTCCTTGTTGACGCCAAATCGGAATTCTCCGAACGTCATGATGATGGGCTCCTCCAGATAGGCACATGCATCCACACGGGAGGGCGGGTGAGGAATAAAATCGACTAGATCAGTTTTTCCCTGGTTACCTCGATCCATCGCATTGCTCGCCACCGACGAAGTCGACGATTCGGACGTGCCATCGAGATCAGCTCCTTGCAACCTCTAATCCCCACAGACGGCGCCAATTGACAAAGGATTAATTTGTCAATGCCTACAGATTGTAGACTAGGGTTTTGCTAGAAGTAGAGGGCAAGTAGATCTCGAAGGTTTCAGCCGAAAAGTACTCGACGATTGTAAAAACTAAGGTTATGGTGACAGTAGATTCGATCCTTTCTTCGTCCCTCGACTCCCCCTTATATAGAGGGTGGAGCCGAGGGTTTCTTCATACACAAGTTACAAAGTTCGGGAGGGTTTCGTACCCAACCCGTAAGATTACAAATCTCTGTCTTTCCTAATACAAACTATCTTTCCTTAACACTAAATGGGCTTCCAAGTCTTCTTATTCTTCGAGTCCTGGGCCTTTAATAAAACCCGGGTACCATCTTTGGCAGGCCCATTGGGGATGCCTATGTCACATGCCCAATTTCATTATAGGTTGCCTGATTCTTGCAGGTTGTTTGCTCAGTTACATCTCACCTACATGAGGGCAAGTAATCATCTGTTTGGTTACCATCAAACCATCTTAATTTCAACTTCTTTTGCAGAAAGGTAAATATAGCTATATTTGTGAACTCATCACTTATAAGAATGTGACACTTTCCTCTTGACTATTTTGTCACAACAGGGAGCCAATAGAGCAGATGTTCGTACAGAGACACATCTTCAAGGATATATGGTATCATGAATGTTTATGGTGATTGTGTAATTCGTGATCTGTTAGAAATAGACGTTTCAGATGATGATACTCTAGATGAAAAATGTTCAGGATGGATGGTTCCATCTCAAATGCTAGCTATGTGGCAAAGAAGACGGACATGATTCTTTTCTTCTTGATGAATGGCTATATTCTTTCTTATTTTTATGAATAGATTGATTGTTTTCTAATTGTTGTTGGGAGTAATATGAAGAACCTTTCTTCCCTTCATTTTTCCAGACTACAGGTTGATAACTTTGTGTACGTGGGAAAACTGTCAAGTTCCTAACATTTTGTCAAGGTGGTTTTTCTCGGCCAAATCAGGGCATTAATGTGGGCGACCTTCAGTATATCCACTCCGTTCCTAGGTATACCGCCACGCTGCCACTTGCTCTGAACTGCATATATCCCGAGTTTCATACCACCACTCTACCGACAACCCTGATCTTCCTATCTTCCGTGCATCACTTTCATATCTTGATGTATGATTTTTTCTGTTTTTGTTGTCGAAATTGGTAATTATGTAGATTTTGGAGCAATAATGAAAATGATACTTTTCATGTCCATTCTAGCTAGAATGAGTTATGTTTGTTATTCTATCTCATCTCCACTTCATGTTTTTTGAATTATGTCGTTTCACAATATACACCATCAGATTTATTTTAGCATGTTAGAATCTCAGTATTACAAATGACTAACCAACTTTTTTTCTGAATCGGTGAATTTCTTTCCTATTGGACATAGATGTTAGGCTGAGGCATCAACCACAGTCGTTTGTTTGGCTCATTAGCGAAGTAGTGTAACTGAAAAGTTGATCACCTTTGTTTGTCAACCAATATATTTTCCTGTTAGACATAGACTGTCAGGCTGAGGTGTCAGGCCACAATCGTTTATTTGGCTCGGTAGCTCAATATTGTAACTGAAATTGTGACCGGCTTTCTTTGTAAAACTGTATATTTTCATGTTGGACATAGACTTTCAAGCTAAGGCGTTAGGGTACAGTCACTTATTGGTTTGGTGCGTGTCTTTATGGTCTTTACGTTTTTCCTATCATTTAGATAGTAGAGTTCAGATAATGATGATTGATAAAAGGATAATGAACTTCTTAATCTGTTAATCTATATGGCTGTTCCACTATGCCAAGTACTACAACTGACATCTAGAAAAAGGTAGTCCAAGGTAATATCTTATCAGAATTTTTTTTCACTTGAAATTACATAAACATCAAGGACAATGGATAAACCTTATTGCAATTTTGAGTTCTGATGGTATAGCTTATTGCCAAGTTTACTCAATATACGCTTGTATTCAGTATAAATCATGCAACCCTCTAGCTCCATATTCATTTCACAATATGTTTTCCTGAAGCTTTTGTTGGTCTTCTATGTGTCACTACGAGTAGGAAGATTTTTATGAAAAAAAGAGTAAGATTCCAAAGAAGCCTACATTATTTAGTGAGCAGTGTTTCTTACTTTATAGGGTCATATGATGGTCTCTCAAACTTCTGCCAAACCGTTTTAACGAGTGTTTTTTCCCATTAGTCATCTCAAATTCTATGCTCATGTTAAGATATTTCTGACATTTACTACACAGACTTGAAACAGTGCTTTTCCTATTGTTTGCGACCATATGAGGAGGAACTAGAGGAGGCAACCCATGTGCTCGAGGAGGACATGGACTCTGGGGCAGCAACCGGCGAGAGGGCATGGTGTGGCACAATATGAGCTAGGCGAGCTGAGGCAAAAGACGGAGGAAGAAGAAGAAGCACATGTCACACGCGCCACCAATGTGTCGGTCCAATCGGAGCTAGGCATCGAATCCGCATGGGCAATCTACACCGCATGTCTGAAGGAAGGGGAGCGGTTCCTCGATTGCATAGATGCCAGCTGGCCAGATGATGACGAAGCCGAACCTTCCATGAGGAGTGCACCGGTTGCAGCAATTCCTAGCTCAAGGACGATGAGGACGACTGACAAGTACTGATGGGTTGATTATTGTGCAACTAGAAAAGAATCACGGTGGTGGCCCTTGATGCTTCAGTTCCCAAACCTGTTCAAGCAAAGCCGGCGGAAAAAGGCCACGATCTCTGAAGCCATAACTGACAACCTTTGAATCAGTTCAGTATTACCCAACCACTCGGCTGTTGCTCTCTGAATTGACCTCTCTATGGACACAGTTTCAACAGTTCTCGCTCACGCCAAATCAGCATGATTCAATCGAGTGGAAGTTCAGCTCTAATGGGATCTACTCTCCAAGTTCTGCCTATAGGACCCAATTTGAGGGACGTTTTATCAATGAGACCGCTTCATCTGCTTGGGAAATTAAGATCCCTCCGAAGTTTCTTTTCTTCACCTGGCTGGTAAAACACAACCTATGTCTGACGGAAGATAATTTAGTAAAGAAAGGGTGGCCTCATAATCCTATCTGCCCTCTAAGTCACATTCACTCAAAAACTGCCACCCACTTGCTGGTCCAATGCTCTTTCTCACCCGAAGTTTGGAGGTGTCTCCTGCCCAGGATTGGCTATTTGGCTTCCATCCTCATATGGTGCTGCCCTCCCAAATTCTTGATTTCGTTGACTGGTGGAACTCTTCTGCTGCTCTTGTGACCTCAAGACGCAAGGATTGGCGCACAATTCGAATTTTGGCTTCATAGATGATCTGAAAAGAAAGAAACTCTTGCATCTTTAATAACAAGGCATATTCACCCACAGAGGTTTGTGATAAAATCAGCGATGAACTGAATGTATGGTGTGGTGTTGGGATCCCTGGAGTCCAATGGTCTAAACCACCCTGAACTGCATTTACATTAGCTCATGATATAAATTTTTTCCCTACCCATTCTGTAATTGCTCTCTTAATATAATTGAAAGAGCACTGCTGCATCTTGTTAAACAAAAATCTCATCAACGTATGGTGTTTTTACTCACTACGCCCTGGTTACCAAGTGTGCATCATGATCTGGATTCAACGAAATCCAATGAATGCTCTGTTTTCTTATGTAAAATGCCGTAATGATATGTACGACAAAATCTGAACCTAAACATGTCAATATGTACACACATACATGAACCAAGTGCATGTGATTTCCCTAAACGAGAAATACTGAAAGGAAGAACATTGAGAAAATACTAGGCATACAACACCCTAAAGAAAGGTATGTTTTTGTTCTTCACCTCATGGCCACAATAAGGGAAACCACACCCTAAAGAAAGGTATGGTTTTGTTCTTCACCTCACGGCCACAACAAGGGTGCGGCGTGCCGCCGCACCAGGGATTGCTAGTACCATTATATGGGCGACCACTTCTTTATTCTCAATTGTTTGCCAACATTATACGGCCTGACAAAACAAAACATATCCGTGCTGCAAAAACAGAGATGACAATAAGTGCTACATTTTCAACAGATTCTAGAGTGCCAAAGAGTTTGTTTCACTATGCACAAAGTAATGATATTCAAAAACACGAAAAAGGTATTTGATGCCATTTAACAAGCAATCAGGTGCCAACTTGTCGTATGATATTCAAGAACCATATATAAACGTTTCCCATTAGCAGATACTGATTGTAAATAAGAGCAGGTTAAGACGATGAACACCAAAGCCATACACCAAACTCACCAGGTTCATCAGCTTGGATACTTTTCTGTGTCTGCTTGCTAATTTGCGACTCCTCGCTGTTTCAGGGATCAAAGATAACATAACTCATGTGAACCATTTACATAAACCAGCAATGAAGCCTACCACTCATGACATTCATGTCTGCATCCGAAGAGAGAACATCATCCTTCACAAAAGCAAGGCTACCTCCTTTTGCCTGATACAGAAAAGGTAAGCTAATCATTTTTTTGCATCAATACACTCCCTGGTCAACTCCCCTCACGAAATATAGATTCACGCAGTGGAGAAGAAGCTAAACCAAAAACAATAGTAGTAGAAGCTAAACAACAAGAAACTAAGCACACTCAACGAAATTATTCTGTATATGCATAATTAGAATATATGTATTACTGGAATAGCCTACAAAATTATTCTCTATGTATGCATAATTAGAATATATGTATTACTGGAATAGTCTACAAAATAGAGAGGATTCTTCTTTCTTGACTTGCTCCTCAACGATCACTCACTTAGCTCCCGAATCAACTGCACATCTCCCTAATCTCCTGGGTGTGTACGACATATACTTCCAAGATGGTCAATACACTTTCTGCTGCAAGCTTCTATTCAATAGTCTCTTCTGATCTATGGTTGTCATCATTGGCGATGGTTGCTGCTCTGGTGCGCTGGTCCTTTGGGACTTTAGCACGACGACTTCCCGTCTGTCTACTACAACAAGCTCTACTACGACAAGCTGACTCCGGCGATGGAGGGGTGAGGACAGCGGCGCGCCTTCGGCTCGTGCTAGTGTTTGTAGTCGTCGCTAGGTGGTCCGAGTACCAATTTGTAATTTTCTTTACTTTTTGGGTTATTTGTACTACTATTGATGATTATTAATAGATCGGTGGATTTCTCGCAAAAAAAAACTCATACAACGGAATCATATTTTTGCCCCAACCATTATTGCGCCTGGAATTTCCTAAAAAATTATCGAACCAGGTATGCACCAAAATATTTGTTATAACAAAATAAAATTCAAACAGGTCATCTAACCAATACGGTGGAACAAAATGAGTACACATGATTAAAATGGATAGGGATTTGGTGCACATGGGCACCAGTGCTCCCTCCACTTTCAGATTTTTAAATTGTTCAAAATCTCACACTTCTATTTCTTAAAAAATTATGGTATTAAATATGTAGATAGATATGTACATGGCAAAAAAACTCCCGGTAAAAAAATACTTTAAATTTTGAGAAATACAAAATAAACAAATTTCTGACAAAAAGACATACTATTTTAATACTAATGTACTACCATTTACTGTCACAAATTTGTCTTTTTTATATTTCCTAAAATACAACGTATTTTTTAATGGGACTTTTTTGCGTACACTCATAATGTACATATCTATCTATATATTTAACACCATGATTTTTGGAGACACATAAGTGTGAGGTTTTAAAATTTTCAAAAATCTGAAATTGAAGGGAGCACTGGTGCCCATGTGTCAAAGACAGTTTTTGCAGACTTCCGAACAAACATATGCAGCATGCAAGAAATTAGCATTTGAAGTAGATATAAATTGCAGACAAGAGTTTAGATGGCACAAGAAAATAAATTGTGAAATTGCGTCAAGATGAAATAAATGATTAGTTCTTAGTATTATTTACCTGGGAAAGATACGAAGAAACTGATGCCACACCGATCTTCATTTCAGCAACTACACATCATATAGAACGCATTGAACTCACCCATTCCACCGCTACTGCTGCCATCCATGGGAAAACACTGCCTAGTAGGGTTCAAACATTAATCTGTGATATTCTGCAAAGCACAAGCTCCTACCAGCACCACACCATCATAGAAGCCATTCATAATACCTCTACCTCCTCTCCTCGTTGTTGGCTCTTAGGGCCTATTTGGTAGAAGCCACAGAGCCATACCAAATCTTGGGTGTGACCAACTTTTTGGCGTAGAAGTCGGCCACCCTCGGTCCGCCTTGGGGATCAGTGAAAAATTTAACTGCATGCTTACAGACTCGGCTGGGCTATCCATGTTTTGAGCATCCAACCAAACCAGTCATATAGCATTGGTGCACCAATTTTTGGTGGGGCTAACTTTGGCTCAGAACCAAACACACCCTTATTCCCGTGTAGCGCCATGACGACAACCCATTCATACCAACCTAAAACCATGTAAAGAAATCTCATAAATATTGTGATTTCCAAAATCTGATAAATATGTCATACTATAAACCTGAAAGAATTTAAAAAAGTGAATGAGAATGTAAACCTGTCACTGCATGCTTTATGTACCATGTGATTTTCAAGTAAACTACAAATTTATCTCTAAAATAGCCTTGCTAGTTTCCTCAAACAAAAATTATGCTAGTATAAATTGGAATTCAGAATCTGATTCACCATAACATAAACTGTCGTTATCGAGCGTCATGGCTCAATCAATTTACCTTTAGAATATTGGGAGAGATCCCGTTGCTAGCAACTTGTGCTTGTTTTCATGGAACCATGTCAATCTTTATTTTTTTTCTAAATAACAGAAAATAGCTGGACGGGGGTCGCCTTTGGTACCGTGGCACGTAAGTAACTTAAGTGACAATAACTGTGAAGGCAACAGGATGCATGGTTGAATTCCTAATGCTGAAGTCTCCTATGGTATACTGAGCACATAACAGTACAAGTTACCTGCTGGGAGAAATAAAGATACGGAATCTTGGTGTTGAAGTTATAACAAAAAAAAACTGAGACTGCATTCATAAATAGAGCATTTCATGCAAGATAACTTTTCTCCGACAAGTCTTGAATAATGTAGGCGCAAGGCAGAAAGGAACTCTCACAGTTGCAGAATTTGAGGGACTGGAGCAGACTTAATCTACATCCACAATGAGTTGATTTATCTCCAGAAATTCATGCATGGATAGAGGATAGACACGAACTGGATCCCGTCACTTCAGATAGGCAGGGACCTTAGTCCAATTTCATTGCCTATTTAAAGGGACATGGCCTGATTCCCTTCTGAGTATGCATGCTAAAAATAGATCACTACAATTTCTGCATTATCCTCTCTAATTTATCCGAAACAAAAGAATTTCAAAATCTTGGAAACTCGCAAATGTATGGAACAGGTGCATCCAAAAAAATCCAGTATGTCATTTCGCAAAACCTGTATTTGATGTTGCAGGTATCACCAGTGTTAACTGTGAACATTGCCTACCTATGAAGTTCAGATCTAAGCACTACAGAGGAACAAACCTGCCGCTGATATGGTTGTAGTAGAGGTATCATGGTCAAACTGTGGAAAGCATTCCCTGGTCATCAAAAAATAGTCACATCATTACAATAAAGAACAACTACATTAAGTTAATTCGAAGTTAGCCTACTGAATGTTCATCAATGTTGAATTCTTGCTTTTCAGAGTCAAAAAGAGTTGTTTGCCATGGTTAACCCCAACCGGCTGGCATGCTTTATATATTATGATCAACTTGTACAACAAGATTACATCGTTATAAATACCATACACGTATACATACGTATATACAACTCTAACACTCCCCCTCAATCTAAACCGTCGTGAACAAGGTTAAGATTGGAACTAAAACGACGAAGCGCGAGCTGAGTAGCAGGCTTCGTAAACACATCAGCCAGCTGGTCGGCGGTGGAGATGAAACGAACATCAAGTGCACCAAGCGCGACTTTCTCGCGAACGAAGTGAAAATCGATCTCGATATGCTTCGTGCGAGCATGGAAAACCGGATTGGCAGACAAGTATGTGGCACCGATGTTATCACACCATAAGACAGGAGGGCGAGGCTGAAACACTCCAAGCTCCCGCAACACACACTGAATCCATACAGCCTCGGCAGTGCCATTGGCTAGAGCCTTATATTCTGCCTCGGTACTAGAGCGAGACACAGTCGGCTGCTTGCGGGAACTCCAGGACACAAGATTAGGACCGAGAAAGACTGCAAAACCGCCCGTGGAACGACGATCATCAGGGCAGCCAGCCCAATCCGCATCAGTAAAGATACTGAGGTCCATAGAAGGAGAGCGACGAAAACGCAGGCCAGTCGACACGGTGCCTCGAACAAAGCGCAGAATACGCTTGACCGCTTCGTAATGGGCAGTAGTCGGCTGTGAGTACTGGCAAACCTTGTTGACAGCAAACGACAAGTCAGGGCGCGTCAATGTGAGGTACTGGAGTCCCCCAACCAAACTCCTGTACTTGAAAGCATCCTCTGAACCAAACGGTGTGCCGAGATCTCGTGTCAACTTGTCAGAAGTGGACATGGGCGTAGTAACCACCCGACTCTGCTCCATGTTGGCCCGATGGAGGAGATCAAGGGCATAGCGGTGTTGTGACAACACAAGCCCCGAAGGAGAGTAAGCAACTTCGATCCCAAGGAAATACTCCAAACGCCCAAGATCCTTGATAGGAAAAGAACCTGACAAGGTGGCAACAAGCTTCTCAACTGCAACTGAGGAGGATCCAGCCAAGACAATGTCATCGACATAAACAAGCATATAGACCACCACACCGGCATGAGCAAAGATGAACAAAGAGGTGTCCGTTGTGCTGGCAACAAAACCAAGCTGATGGAGCTTATCACTGAGACGCGCATACCAGGCACGAGGCGACTGTTTGAGACCATAGAGAGCACGTTGCAGCTTACAGACATGCTTCGGATATTGCGGATCCTCAAAACCAGGCGGCTGCTGCATATATACTTCCTCGGTGAGAAAACCATGAAGAAAGGTGTTACTCACATCAATTTGACGAAGGCACCAACCGCGAGAAACAACAAGAGACAGAACAAGACGAACTGTGACTGGCTTGACCACCGGACTGAAAGTGTCATGATAATCAATACCGTGCTGCTGCGTGAAGCCTCGAGCCACAAGCCGTGCCTTGTATTTATCAACTGAACCATCAGGACGGAACTTTGTTTTGAAAATCCACTTGCTTCCAACAATGTTAGTGCCAGGAGGACGAGGGACCAAGACCCACGTCCGATTCTGCTGAAGTGCATCAAACTCAGCTTCCATAGCGCTACGCCAAGCAGGCTCAGTCAGAGAAGTGCGATGTGAGGCTGGTTCCACCAGAAGAGCACGGCGGCGGTAGGGATCATAGCGAACCGTGCCGTCCCGATAAATCTTGGGACGAAAGATAGCATTGCGCTGCCGCGTGACGATGACCCGAGACGGCTCAGCGGCAGGTGCTGCGGGCGAAGACGGCTCAGCAGCAGGTGCTGCGGGCGATGCCGGCGAGTCGAGGGGACTCGGTGGTGTTGGCGACGAACTAGGCGAGGCAGAAGGCGAAGGCGAGGCTGGCGACGCACTGGACGAGGCGTCCACCGAGCCAGGCGTGTCGGTCAGCCCAGGCGTAGACGAGGGAGGCGGCTGCCGCACAGGCGAGCCGGCAGGAGCTGGGCCGCCCGGCGCCACGCTGCTCAAGCCACGGGGTGCCTCTGCATGGAAAGGCGCACGTCCCGAGGCATGCAGAGGCGGGACGTCGATCCGCTGGTCCGGCTGCATGGAAGGAACCTGCACAGGAAAGCTCTCAACAGAAACAAGTGCATTAGCCGGTAACAGGGTAATGTCATAACTACGCGTGCCGGTGCTCTGAGTAACTGGTTCAGTGGAAGGAAAAGACACAGGTAGCAGTTTAGAGACGTCAACGACAACACCCGGAGTAGAGAAAGGGAACACCTTCTCATCAAACACGACATCACGAGAGATGTAGATGCGACCAGTGGAGCGATCAAGGCACTTGTAGCCTTTATGCATGGGACTATAGCCAAGAAAAACACACATCTTAGAGCGGAACTCGAGTTTACGCGAATTGTACTTACGCAAACTAGGCCAACACGCACAACCAAACGTGCGGAGAAAGGACTACTCAGGAGGTGTGTTGAGTAGGCGGAAACCTGGGGTGGCGTTGTTGATGATGGGCGTGGGCATCCTGTTTATAAGATAGCACGCAGTGAGAAAAGCCTCATCCCAATACCGAAGTGGTAGCGAGGAATGAGCTAAGAGGGCTAAGCCTGTTTCGACAAGGTGGCGATGCTTGCGTTCGGCGATACCATTCTGTTGAGAGGTATGCGGACAAGAAACACGGTGAGCAATACCCGTGCGTGCAAAGTAGGCATGAAGGCGGTGATACTCACCGCCCCAATCGGACTGGACAGTGCGAATCTTAGCATTCAACAAACGCTCAACATGAGACTGAAAAGTGTAAAAGATGCTCTCAACGTCAGATTTATGCTTAATCAAGTAAATCCAAGAATAGCGGCTATAATCATCAATGAAGCTAACATAATACTTAAAACCTTCGGAAGAAGGCAAAGCAGGACCCCAAACATCAGTATGAATAAGCTCAAGAGGAGACTGAGAAACACGGGTCGAATAACTATATGGTAATTGATGACTCTTGGCACGTTGACATGCATCACACACTAAAGACTCAATGTTTGAAGAACACGACAGATTATTTGAACTAACAATAGTTTGCACTACGTACTTTATTTGAAGGATGACCAAGACGTTGATGCCAATGCTCATAAGACAGTCGCACCCCGGAAGACGCATGAGGCCCAGATGCCATGGCACGACTGAAAGGTAGAGGGTAGAGACCGCCACGACTCCTACGGCGAAGAAGAATTCTCTTCGTGACCTTGCCCTTGACACAGAAAAAATATTTATGAAACTCAATGAATATATGGTTGTCAGAAACAAGGCGATAAACTGAAAGCAAATTCTTGCTAAGACCGGGAACAAGGAGGACATTTTTAAGCTCAATGGGAGATGATGAACCAGGTAACTGAGAGCGACCAACATGCGTAATAGACAAACCTCCACCGTTGGCGACTTGCACTTGATCCTTGTCGGGGTAGCGGTCCTGAACGTTCATCCGACTCATGTCGTTGGTGAGGTGGTCGGTGGCACCTGAGTCGAAGAACCAGGGCTGGGATTCCTGGAAGGCAGCGGCGTTCCCGGAGCGAGAGTCCTTTGGCTGATAGGACTGGTTGAAGCGATTGCGGCACTGGAGGGCACCGTGACCCCAGTAATCGCAGATTTGGCAGCGGGTGCCACGCTGGCGGCCAGTGCGACCGCCGCCACCGCCACCACCTTGCCATCCTCCGCCGTCACCACCGCCCCCTTGGTTGGAGCGGTTGCCACGCTGGCCTTGATGCTGCTGCTGGCCACCGGGTGCATGGCCGCCACCAGGCGGTCCGGACGGGCGGCCACCGGAGCGGCCGCTGTTGGTGTCGACGAAGGGGCGCCCCCCTCCACGGTTGTCACCGCCCTGCCGCGCCACGGCATTGGCGGAGGTGGAGAAGTCGGGGGCCTGCGAGTTCTGCTCCTTGAGAGCCTCACAGGAGAGGAGCATGGAGTAGAAGTCCTCCACGCTGAGGTTGTCCGCGCCGGCGGCGGCGAGCACCGTGAGAGAGTGCTGCAGGGACTCATACTGAGGCCCAAGACCGATAACGATGTAGTCGATCAGTTCCTCGTCAGAGATCGGAGAACCGACCATGGCCATAGCATCGGCAAACCCCTTCATCTTGTGGAAGTAGGCTGCAGCGGTGAGGTCGTTCTTCTTCAGCGACGTGAGCTGTCGTCGCATCTGGCGCGCCCCTGCTCGGTTCTGTGCCGAGAACATGGACACAAGGCAGGCCCACACGGACGCCGAGGTGTTGCGCCCGATGAGGTGGCCGAGGATCTCCTCCGTCATGGAGCCGACGAGGATGCCGAGGACGCGCTGATCCGTGTAGAACCAGTTGGCGTAGTCAGGGTTGGGGCTGGTGACGGCGTCGGCGCCCGTGCCCTCGGTGATCGTGGGCTTGGGCATCTTGCAGGAGCCGTCGAGGAAGCCGTACCACCCCTGGCCGGCGATGTTGGGGACGACCTGCATCTTCCAAAGGAGAAAGTTAGTGCGATCCAGGCGCACGGTGATGGTGCTGATGTTGTGGCCGGTGGGGGCGGTGATGATTGCGCCGGCGGGGATCGATGGAGTGGAGGAGGAAGCCAACGCGCCGACGGTGGAGATCTGCATCGCGGAAGAGCTCATCGCGAGAGGAGGCGGCGCGGCGGAAGACACGCGCGGAGCGGCGGCGACAGGGAAACCCTAGGGGGTCGACCTGCTCTGATACCAAGTCAAAAAGAGTTGTTTGCCGTGGTTAACCCCAACCGGCTGGCATGCTTTATATATTATGATCAACTTGTACAACAAGATTACATCGGTATAAATACCGTACACGTATACAGACGTATATACAACTCTAACATTCAGAAGCTAATAGCCAAATATACTGTGCTGACTGCTACTTGCCGTAACACAATGAATACACAATTTAGCAGGACATGTCGGGGTAATCTTAATGTTATCTATGACAAATAATTCATGTCGAAAACAACCCACGGCGGCGTGCAATGCGAAGCCCAAATCGCGTCGGACAGGGCGAGGTTGGACAGGGCAGGGCGCCGGCGGCGTACGGGAGGTAACCTCGGATGAGGTCGGTGGCCTGCAGTCGTCGGCGGCGTTCTTGGGGGCAGCCTGCAGCGTGTCAGCATGCGTGTGTGCGGTGGCGTTCTTGGGGGCGGCCTACAGTTCGCGGCGGCACCTGGGGGCGGCCTGCAGCGTGTCGGCGTGCTTGGGGGCGGCGTGCGGGGTGTGGCCTGCAGCGTGCGGCGTGCTTGGGGGCGGGCGCCCAGTGCGCGAGGGTGGCGTGCAGGGTGCGACGGCGTGTGGGGGGGGGCGAGGATCGTGCATAGCGGGTTTTTTTTTATCCGATGGTTCGGTGATTTGATTATGGTGGGATGTGATGGTGGCGTCTAACACTGTTTTAGCCTAAATCTGAACCGGTCATTTTGATGATTAGATGGCTGGGATGAATTGGATCTGCCGCTCTCCCTCTTTTAATCTCTACTATTAAGAGCAAACTGGTGAATGCCTGGTGTCACATTTTCAGGATGGACAATAATACCCCGCACGTCCTCAATTCATATTTCCTCCCTCAAACCACCCGGTCCGCACTCCTCAAAAATATCTTATCTTATCTTATCTTATCTTATCTTATCTTATCTTATCTTATCTTGCTAATAGGAACAACTACCTTGATGGAGTTATCACAGTTTGACTCAATTTACCACACGCATATCATCATGGCAACCCATCGTTTCCGACTCTGGTGGCGTGGCATCGCCGCACCGATGGGTGGGACTGCCAGGCGCAAATCTGGAAGGTGTAGCAGTGCGAGTCGGCTTTCCCATGGTGTGTGCACGTCGCGGCCGCCGGTAGCTCTTTGGATGAACGGGGCGACTGAATTTTTTCGGCTCTTTGGATGGAGGAGGGAGGGAGTAGATCGAGGGTTAAGCAGCGACCATGGCGTGTGGTCTACCACGTACGCCTCATTTTCCGTGCGCAAGAGAAATTGAGAAAAGAGATGAGAATAGCTGGAGACATAGATTTGGGTTGTGTGTTTACTGCTGCTGCCGCTGACTGCTAGCTCTTATATAGAAATCAAATAAGCCGGATTAATTCTGATATACTTTTAATTGAAAGAGTTTTCCCTATCTTCAAAAAGAGGACTTTCTTCTTATTTTAACCTTTCTATTTTTATATTAAGGATAGACTGATAAAGTTGGCCTAATTTATTAGTTTTCACTAACCCTAGATTCTTTCCCTTGATAAAAAATAAATTCTATCCTCTCGAGCTCCATCGTGTACTATAATTACTTAAAAACAAACAACCCAGCGCAAATTTGCGCGTGGGTGCGTTTCCGCTTCGTTTTATTTTATCTCAGAATGAGCGCGTGTGCTTTCTTGTGTATGCTGCGACTGCTAATTGCTATTGATGCTGCTTGCTAGCACGTACAGGAGTGTTAGATGCTGCTTTCCTGACTGCTGTAAAACTTTTTGTTTCCCAGCGCCTCAGGCCGGCAACCAGCGGGCCACGCCTCCATCCAATGGCACCGCGTTCAGGTGTTTTTGACATACGAAATGGTGATCCTATTACTGCTTTGTTGACTTCTGTCATATCTTTGGATACTTCACCGTCAGATCGTGTGGTGATCTTGCTTAGCTTACGTAAGTAATTAGTCTGAGATGTTTGATTTATTGAGATTGCAGATCCGATATTTTTTTCTCTCCCCTGAAGTCTCCGATCTGTTTATTTGTTCTATAATTGCTTTTGGATTCTGTATTTTTCTGTTTTTATTACCGATGTATTCATGGATCTTGGATCCCCCAAAATCTGTTTTGCTTGTTTGTTAATATATGCAGAATCTGTGATATATTCATGATAACCTGTGACCGTGGAACATGATTGTAGCCTGATGTAAATTTCTGACGTGGAGAGGGCTCACGTTGGTCCATGCATCTTATTTATCTACTTCATGTTGCAGAAAATTCTTGTTCATATACTCCATTATATTTATTGAGCCAATCGTTCTTGTTCAAACAAATTTTTTTTGTTGAAGGGAATCTCAAGAACAAATGCTTCAGATCCAAATGTCAATGGATGGTTTGTTCTAAATAAAACTTTTGTTTAATCACCATATGTGTAAATCGTGTTGGAATTCTGTACCATTTTTTATGGGTAATATCAGAAATTAATTTCATATCATATAAAAAATATGGCAATGTCAGAAATAAATTTCTATTTTATGAATTTTTTTGTTGTGCCATGAGAATGGGAAAGAGCGGAGAAAAATGAACGGTAAAGTTTGTGTATTATAAACCAATTTTACGGTTCAAACTGATCTATTGAATGATTCTGGTTCATGCCATATTAATTTCCCATTCTATCCTGGACAAAACTACATCGAGGTCGACCTTGTTTTTGCTTATAGTCAGGTCACCGAAACTATCCATTTGTGATAAAGGAATATTTCCAAAAAATAGTAAAAGTGAGCCCGCGTGGGAACCAAAGGAAAGCACGGGCAACTCTTCAACGGCGGAGTAACAACCGTGCGGCTGATGGAGGAGTGGTTTAGCTCCGGAGGGCGGGGAGGTCGGCAGCCTGAACCGTCCGCCGAATGGCAGGGAGGCCAGCAGCCGAAACCGTGCGCCGGAGGGTGTGGAGGCCGACGGTGAGTGGCTCGGTGCCGGAGGATGGGATGGACGTGAGAGAGCTAGCCGTGGACGGGCGCCAAACAGCGAGTGACCTTGGCGGCGTGTGTGGCCACATGCGGCATGAGTAACCCATGCGGTGGTGTCGGGAGAATGTGAAATTGGAAAAAATTTGTTATTTTAAAGTTAAAATTGGGGAAATTTGGGTGAGGAAGAAAGCAGGATTGTCCGACTTTTCTCAGTACTCCAATACCAACAAGCACTGACATGTGGTTTTCTGTGGTTATCATTACGAAAAAAGTATTATCATCCTAATGACCAAGAGATAATAATATTTTCCATTAATTTGCAAAAAATTGTTTGGTTACTTAGTATTTTCTTTTATGCTTTCATGCGATAAATAATTTGTTCATCCAATTTGCACCGGGAGTACTTTATGTTCACATTCTTATATTTTATGAAAATAAAACTTCATGCTAACTCGATAGATTGATTGTGCAGGATGGCTACAAGTTGACAAAGAGATTTTTGATACACATACTCAAGTACCTTGCTAATGACATTGAAAATAACATACAGGATGTTGTGCGAGCATATGTTATTCACGATCAAGAGAGCATGGATTTAATAAATAATATAAGAAATAATATGTCGGTCTCGTTGCCTTTTATAATTATTACACTAAATTATGTGATATGATATTTTAAATATTATGTGGTTATTTTTATGTACTTAAATGTTTTTGCGCATCATTTACACTTGTAATATTTGTGAAACTACATAAAGTAGAGATCCATGTAATATTGTGACTGGCATAAGGTAGGGAGCCGTGGCGAAGCACGGGCATTCCACTAGTAGTAGTGTAGATGACACGACATGCACTCAAAACACATGAACATGCCATATCAATACAGATGTTAAATATCAATGTTGAGGGCTTTACTGAAAGCTATCTCGCACCCCACAACAGTCGGTGGCGTGACGAGTGACTTGTTCAAGTTTACTTCTGACAACATGCATGGTAGTGTAAATGGCTGGGCGGAGAAGCTTAGGGTGTGTTTGGTAGCCCAGGGCTACTCAGAAAGCCTTTCCCACATGAGATAATCTAACCACATACAAGTTGAGCTGAGATTTTACACATGTTTGGTAGCTCGGGTGTGCTCACCCATGTTGAGTCAAGATATTGTTTGGTGTTCCAATCTGAGCTCAACCAGGCACAACAAAAGTAATTTGCAAAGAGGTCCTATTTTTCACACAAAGAACCTTCAGCAGAAAAATAAAAAGCAATCAGGTCCTATCTCTCTCCATGGATGCTTGCGTGTGGGAAAGCAGCAGGATGGCGGCGCGATGATCGGCCCAGGCGGCGCTTGGTCGACCGTCCTCGCGGCGTTGGGTCGTCCGCCGTGGCTGCGCAGGGAGGCGGCGCTCGGCGGCTGCCCGAGGAGTCGCCAGGGGGCGGCGCTCGGTGGCGGCGCGAGGAGTCGCAGGGAGGCGGCGCTCGGGGCAGAGAGGACTGCGCGAGGGAGGCGGCGCTCGGCGGGCGGGACGGCGAGGATAGTAGGTGGTGGCGCCGGCGGGAGGAATGGACGCCGTTGGGCGAGACGGCGCCGGCGGGAGGCAGGAAGGCGGGTTGGAGCCACCACGGGAGAGAGGAAAATGGGGGAGAATGAGGAGAGGAAGAGGTGGGGTTGGGGTCTGGGGGGCGGGGCTCAGCCCGCTACAGTGCTTTGCGGGATTAGCTCATCCCGGATGAGCAGAGAAGCTCGATTTGAGCTTCGCTCCTCATCCCGGCTCTGGGCCGTTTTCCGTATCTGCTTAGCAGTGCTCAGATGGGAAGAGCCAGCCTAACAAACACTGGATTCGCTCAAAATCTCGGTTAGGAGGAGAGTTTCTGAGTAGCCCCGGGCTACCAAACACACCCTTATGTCCTTTGCTGGCAAGGAAACCATGATCAAACCAGTTCTCCAAGCAAAAGCGACCTATTGCATGAGATGTTTTAATTTATTTAACGGAACCCGCAACAAGAAGACGTCTATTATGGTGGAGATTCCTCAAACATGATGCCTTTGTGGCGATTTCTTCGGAGCCTCAGTTGAGTTGTGGAGATGAAACATGTCAGAGGTAGAGGGAGGCGTAGAGGGAGGCATTACAATATCAACTTGGAGAAAAGAACATGTTCATATGGATACTTTCAGATTATAGGGCTGCCTTGTTGCCATGACATTACTGCCACATATAAGTGTGGCAAAGTTTTTTTTTTGCGGGTAAAGTGTGGCAAAGTTATTGATGAGTTTATTGACAAGTGCTGCTCCATTGAAGAATTCATGAAATATATGAACATTACTTAGAACTAGTTTAGGGGGAGGAGAAGTCTCCTATTTCGTAGATTCCAAAGCCACAAGCGCCAGGTTATGTTCGGATGCCCTGTAGGCCTAAGAAGAATAACCGAAAGATGGAAGCGGGTGAATCACCCAAAGAAAAGAAAATGAGCAAGCATGGATGTTTGTTTTTTAAACTTATTGGCTAGTGGTTGTGTATCTATGCAAAAATGTAGTTCCAGTACGTGCTTATTGGTTGTTTGTTTTTTAAACTATCGAAGAACTCCAGACAGTGAGATTTATTATTTGGCTTCCTTTTTTTGTTTTATCTTTTGCTACATTATTTCATTTTGAGCAAGCCGAAGCACTCAAAATGCATGCCCGTAATCATCAAGAAATAAGCTCAGCTCTGTAGATGTCTGCAAATATTATTTTTGAAAATATGCAACATCTAGATTAGGTAGGCAGCACCGCACCGCTGAGCCGCCGCGGTAAGGAGCCCGCCAGTCCTATACACTGACTAGTTCGGTGCCTACCAGACACCGCACATCCTTGGTCGGGTATTGGGCCATACCCATTTTGCAGTTTTTTTGTTTTCTATTTTTCTGTCCTTCTTTTGTTTTTCAGTTTTCTTTTTTGTTTCATTTTTGTTCAAATTTGGAAAATTATTCGAATTTAAAATCTTTCAATTTTTTAAAAATAATAAATTTGAAAATTGGTCATATTCGCAAATTTTTTAAATAATTTTTTTTCAAATTTGAAACTTGTTCAAATTTTTAAAAATGTTCATATTCAAAAAAAGTTTCAAATTCGAAAATTGTTCATATGTAAAAAATAATAATTTTTTTCCAAACTTTAGAAATATTCAATTTTAAAATATGTTCATATTTGATTTTTTAAAAAAGTTTAGATTTTTAAAAAGGTTTAATTTTTCAAAAAGAGTGCAGATTTTTTTCCCAATTTTAAAAAATGCAAAGAAGAGAAACAAAAGAACATAAAAAGGGAAAGAACAAAATCATCGCTGGGCCAGCCCAACACGGGTGTGCAGCACCTGGTCAGCGCCAACCAAGGTGGTGTATAGCACCTCCCCTCGGAGCCGTCGGGGACGAAGGGGTTTGCCTGCTTGAATTATGGGCCGACACAACCAGGTCTTTGTACTAGGTTGGACTGGCCCATCGTAAAAACTGTGTGAGGGACAAACAAAAGCCGCACGAAATATTGCGCTCGTGGAATTCGAACTCCAGCCAGCCCAACACGGGTGTGCAGCACCTGGTCAGCGCCAACCAAGGTGGTGTATAGCACCTCCCCTCGGAGCCGTCGGGGACCAAGGTGGTGTATAGCACCTCCCCTAGAAGACGCCACTGCGCTATAGCCACTGAGTTACTAGCTCATCCATGGACCAGCCCACCGTGGTGTTATATCCTAGTTGATCAGCGGCAGGTGAGTAAGCACACGTGCAAACGAGCACATTGCGAGAAGTGGCCAGCATTAACCGGGATTGTAAAGGTTGGGTTCCTATTTTCAGGGATTAAGAGGTTGGGTTTATCTTAGACCTCCACTAGGAAGTCAAGGTTTGTTTCAGATTTTTCTCTTCCGAACAGCTCTATAAGCTTAAGGTCTAAAACATACTTCAATTAAGCTTCAAACGTACCTTAATTAGTAGTATTTTAGATGCAAAATTTGTACGGAAGAAGCTTGCATCGTTCGTACAAGGTTGGTAGTTTTGATTAATCTTGCATGATTTTCTCCGTTCCAAAGTAAATGTCACAATTTTATCTACATACAGATATATCTACACATAGGTTCTTTTGCAATACAGTGTTTTGAGTTGAACAAGATATATGTTCCAAATAGCTGCGGTGTGCCGCATGTATGGAACAAAATCCTGGTCCGATCCGGAGTACTCCCGCCGAAACTGGAGGCCGCTCGTCGGCGTAGTGGCCCAACCCAATACGACAGCACTCCATTATCCACGTAGCCGCCTTCCTCTCGCGCGGTGGCCGCTATGTATCTTGGGCCTTTGGCCGAGGAGGATTTCTTCTCGCGCTTCGTCCCCAGAGCCGACCAACCCGCCGCCGCACTGCCGCAGTGCTCTTCCGCCCATGCGATCTTTAGCGCTGGCCCCCGACGCGCCCTCGGTACGGCTCTCTTGATTTTCTTGCTGCATCGCCCATCTGTGAGGTTGGTGGTCTGCCTGAATTTCATTCCATGGTTTTGGGTAACAGTTTGTTTTCCTGAGAAACCTCCACTGATTTTCAAGGACATCTACCTTGCAAACGCCAGAATAGCCATGCCTTGATTTTCAAGGACACCTGACGAACTTTTCCTTTGCGTGTATAACAAGGGCGTCTGAAATTTTGTTTCACTTAAATCGAAACCAACACACGTTAGTACAAAATTTCTGTTTAGTTCTCCGATTGGCTGGAACAGGCCTCGTTAATTGATTCATCTAATGACGCCACACCTCGGGATATTGCTCCTTTTATTATATGCCGAAGCACGTGAGTAACAGAGAATAAAACACACAGATACAGTCATACAGAAAAAGGAACTCCACACATGTGCAGGATAGAAAACGATTGGCCGAATCTAGACCTGCTAATCCTATGCCTTAGTGGTCCGCTCAAACAGACAAAGTGACAACGATGGGGGTTCCGTGATCGATTTTGTTACCAGGAAATATCAACGCTTTTTTGCTTACTTAATCTGTAGTGCGGACGATAGAGGAAATGACATTATTGTCTTGATTGATAGAGCTCGTCTTGCTAACTGCTCCGTCCGCTCTTGTTCGTCAGATAGTGTATTACGTTAGATACTCACGTGTGTTGAACTTGGCAGCCAAGGTGCCTCTTTTTCCTCCTAGTTTCCTTAGTGAATTTATGTACTCTCAGTTGCCGTCCTATAATAATACTGATGCAGCTGATCAGTACGTTCTTCCACAAACATGATAAATACACCCTCACTTCGCCTACCATTTTCAGAATACAAGTGAGAGGTTTCAAGCAGGGTACCAAGCAACATGGAGGAGCCCCTTGTTGGGAGCAACATCGAGAAGACAGCAGGGCCAAAAGAGAGCCTTGTGGTCACTGAGGTCAAGAAGCAGCTGTACCTTGCCGGGCCTCTCATCGCCGGATGCCTCCTACAGAACGTCGTCCAGATGATATCAGTCATGTTTGTCGGTCATCTCGGTGAGCTCGCTCTCTCGAGTGCCTCCATCGCCACCTCCTTTGCTGGTGTCACTGGCTTCAGCTTGTTGGTATATTATGTGTATTCCATTTCTTACATACTGTATGTTGGACCTCCTGAGGAATTAGCACAACTTGAATGCTTTTTCTTGTATCTGTTCATAATCATTTCAGGCTGGCATGGCAAGCAGCTTGGACACACTCTGTGGGCAAGCCTTCGGGGCAAAACAGTACCATCTTCTCGGCATCTACAAGCAGAGGGCTGTCCTTGTGCTTACTATGGTGAGTGCTGTGGTCGCGATAGTCTGGTCGTACACCGGGCAGATACTTCTGCTCGTCGGCCAGGACCCGGAGATTGCTATGGGGGCAGGGAGCTACATCCGGTGGTTGATTCCAGCTCTATTTGTTTACGGACTTCTGCAGTGCCATGTCCGGTTCCTGCAGACGCAAAACATAGTTCTCCCTGTGATGATGAGCTCAGGTGTCACAGCGCTGAACCATGTCCTTGTGTGCTGGTTGTTGGTGTACAAGCTTGGGATGGGCAATAAGGGTGCTGCCTTGGCCAATGCCATCTCTTACCTGGCCAATGTGTCCATCTTGGCTATCTATATCAGGGTCTCTCCAACCTGTAAGAACACCTGGATAGGGGTCTCAAAGGAGGCGTTCCGTGACCTTTTTAGCTTCATGAGGCTTGCCGTTCCATCTGCTCTTATGGTTTGGTAAGTTTAATATTGTGTCTCTCATTCTCAAGTGTAGGTACATACTTTCGTGCTCCATCTTCAGTTAAGCCTAATCCTACATGTACACAGCTTGGAGTGGTGGTCATTTGAGCTCCTGGTACTTCTCTCTGGACTTCTCCCAAATCCTAAGCTCGAAGCGTCAGTATTGTCCATCTGGTGAGTTCCATTTTCCTGGGGCATGTCACATTCTGTTTTCCTTTTCCTGATACTAAATGTCAAAAGTTTTGCAGCCTAAACACCAGTTCGTTAATATTCATGATCCCTTTCGGGCTTGGGGCAGCCATAAGGTAACACTGAACAACTTGAACATATAAACTTGTCTCATGCCTACATTTAAATTTTTATCATATTGTTACTGTGGTAATGAAATCCTTCATCTTGTCGTTGCAGCACCCGTGTTTCAAACGAGCTTGGTGCTGGGCGGCCTCAAGCTGCCCGTCTGGCTACTCGTGTGACCATGGCTATGGGTCTTGTGACGGGTGTATCATTAGGACTTCTTATGATTTTGGTGCGCAATGTATGGGGGTACTCTTACAGCAATGAGAAGGAAGTTGTGGAATACATTTCCAGAATGATGCCAATTCTGGGCATTGCATTTGTTTTCGATGATCTGCAATGTGTCCTTTCAGGTAAATATTGATGATACTCCACTTGGAAACTATTTTCGCCTGTACATATGTTATTGTGTCATAATTCTTGCTAGAACAATGTCTTCTCGTTGCTCTTTTTTTAATTGCTAATGTGTATGCTTGCATATGATGATTAATGAACCATATGTACGATTACAACAAAATACTGTTCTCAAGGTACTGACTGCAAGTGGTATGCTTGATATTCCAGGTGTTGTTAGGGGTTGTGGTTTGCAAAAGATTGGTGCTTGTGTCAATCTCAGTGCATATTACCTTGTCGGTGTTCCAGCAGCATTATGCTTTGCCTTTTTCTACCATTTTGGCGGAATGGTATTAAACCTCACCACCCTTATCGCATACAAAGGTTTTAATTTCACTTACATTTCTGATTCGGAGAAACATCTAACAAACTGCGTCTGAACTTCAGGGACTTTGGTTCGGAATAATGTGTGGACTCGTCGTGCAGATGCTGCTGCTACTGTCCATCACCATGTACACCGACTGGGAGAAAGAAGTATGCAGATCAAGCAAAACTCCTGTCACACATCGCATACTCGTTGTATTGTTGGTTTCTCAATATCTTGAATTCTCAACATGTGGCCTATAATCCTTTATTGTGCTTCTGCAGGCTTCGAAGGCAAAGGACAGAGTTTTCAGTTCCTCCCTGCCTATAGACATGGCCACATGAACATGCGAGATGCATCTTCGAGAGAACACGGTGCAAGGAAAGAAATGGAACTCACGAAGAATTTGTCGCGGAGAAAACTGCTTCGTCTCAATGCCACCAGCATGTCACTTCCTTCAGAGACAGCCGAAGAATGATCTGATTTTGTGATTTTTTGTCGATGGCGTGGGATAAGATATTTTGAAAGCAAAGGCATGGCGCTTGATATTATAAGGCCATAAGGGAATAAAGTGTTTTGTTGAGTAGAGGAAAACGTAGTATGGACATGACATTTCTTTTGAGAATTTAGTAGACTATTTTATTGATTATAAAATCAGACTTTTCTTCTCGGTTGCTGACCTTGATAAGACTTGAAAACTAAATTGTAAGTACTGTGGTGTTGGGCCTAAACTAGATCTACCGTCCCTGATATGAACTGAGAGAGGAAGAAAGTAACATATGAACTAAGGAAGAGAGTAAGGAGGGGTGACTGAAAAGAATAGAACAATGATTTGTCACATCCGGTCGAGTTTGTACCAAGTACTGGAGGCTCCCAACGATGCTCTCGTACTCAGTCGCCTCAGTCGTGGGTGTCGTGTTGTGCTTGGACAGCTTGAAGCGCGGCTCCATTGGCACATGGTAGGGGTTGGACCCGACCATCCCCGCCTTCTCCAACAGCTTCAAGGCATAGGCCAACTGCGGGATGTTGATCCCGCTCGACCCTTGTCGCATCTCGATGCCAAGGTAGTAACTCAATAGTCGGAGGTCGAACGTGTGGAACATGCCTTTATCTCTAGTTTGAACTTGTCGATGTCGCTGGAGCCGGAGCAGGTCATCACTAAGTCGTCAACATAAACTCTAACTAAGAGTCGAGTCGTTGCCGCGCCTCGCGCGTACATGCCGTTCTCTAACTCGCATTGCATGAAGTAGAACTTGATGATGGATGCGTCAATCGATCTTGGTGTTCCATTCCCTTGACGTCTGCTAGAGACCGTAGAGCGTCTTGTCGAGTCAGACCACCAAGTTCTCCTTCCCGCTGCAGCGAAGCCGGGTGGCAGTTGCACATACACCTCTTCCTCCAAATCGCCGTTGAAGAAAGCGGACTTCACGTCCATGTGGTGGATTTCCTACCTAGCACTTGCGGCTAGGGCCTGCAGAAGCTGGACTGACTCGAGTTGGGCCACGAGAGCAAAGACTTTGTCGTAGTCGATCTCATGCTACTGTACGTACCCCTTCGCCACGAGGCAGGCCTTGCGCATCCTTCTTCACCTTGTACACCCACTTCAGACCGATCGTGAGGTGATCGGGTGGTAAGGTGGTGAGGCATCAAGTCGAGTTCTCCTCGATGGCCTCCATCTCTTACTCCATCGCACGCCTCCAGCTGGCGCTCGACTTCGCCTCACTAAATGAGTTGGGCTCCTCATTGGCGAGGTAGTGCATCTCCTCGTCCGGCTCCGTAGCCAGGCCTATGTCGAGTATGTTCCGCAAGGTGCATAACCAGTACTCGAGCATGGAGTCGTATTTTGCACCAAGCGTACTTGCATACCTTGATGGTGGCATGACGAACTCTATGCCAGTGACAACCGGAGTCGAGGACTCTGCTATCGGATCCCTTGGTGTCGATGGCGAACGGATTGGGGATACTTGCTCCCGATTGTGGACCTGGTGAAGACGACAAGTCGGATCCAGGATCCACACTCCCGTCGCCTGGAGTCGGCAGCAACTCGAGCACCAAGTGCTCAACCGCGAACGCGTCTGGTCCGAAGGTTTTCACCGGCAAACCCGGAGAACACGGAGTTGCAGGTGATGTGGACTCAGGCTGATGATGTACGTGTTCGGCCGAGGTGTGTACTATACCCTGGTGATGGCCTCGTGCTTGCTTGACTTGTAGACGAACAAGACCGTCCCTTGCCCGCAGATGTCGATAGTGGAGCCGTCTCCAAACTTGACGTAAGAGGTGACGCTCCTGTCGAGTTCTGCTGATGTGGCGCGGTCACCAGTCATGTATTGGTCGCACCAAAGTCGAGGTACCAATGCCCTCCTTGGTGTCCCCTATTGTGTCAGGTTGATTTGCACATTCTCCTCCACCCACAAGAGGGTTGGCTCCGTGTCACCAAACTTTAGTACCTCCGGCACTTTGAGTCGAGGTGGCTCCGACTCCTCCCGAGTCGGAAGATTCCACAGATCCGGGTGCGCTCCTTTTGAGGAGTCGACTCGCCCTCCGACTCTGCCACCTTTCGAGTCGATGACTTAGCCACGGGGCGAGATGAGGGTGTCTCCTCTGGCATTCTTGACTCCGCGCTTTGCGATTCGTCAATTGGAGTTGTGGTGCAGACGCCACGATGCACGCCTGCATCATGAGAAGTGTGTCCTCCTCGTCGGCTCCGCCACACACGAGGTGAGCTTCAACACGCTTCTTTTTGAGGCAACCCCACGCCCAATGGCCAGCAATTTGACAATACTAACACACGTCTTTCGATGTGTAGTGTTTCCTGGGGCCTCGCCCTCTTGGGTTACGTTTATAGTGCATGCGGCATCACGGCTTTCTTCCTCCGCGTCTGGACTTGTTGTACAATTGATGCATGTAAAATACATACATGAACTTTGCACTTTACTAACACATATTCTCACATATTTGCAACATATATGATGTTATTTTCATGTTTTATATAGATTTACGGGATTTACCAATGATCCCCTATATTTATGTTATAACTCTGCAGAGCAGGAAAACCTTGTTTTGCGTATTTCCCACTTTCAGGGACATATATGGAGTCAAATTGAGCTAAGATTTCGGGGACGTCAATATTTCATCACGAGAAGCAGTTGGAGCACCTGGACCTCACGAGGAAGGGCCTGAGGCCCAAAAGAGAGAGATGTCGTGCCCAGCAAGGGGGCGCGCCACAACCTCTCTTTTCGCTGTCGACCGTCCAATTCGCTTCAATCTTGCGCCAACAGACTTCATTTGACCTAAAACCCCTATATATATGACCCCCAAGGTTTCCTCAAGGAGAGCAGCGCAGAAACACCGAAACACGAAAATAGAGGCTGCAACATGGAAGATTGGAGGGGGAACTCCGCCGGAGCCGCCGCCGAAGGGATCTCCACCTTCTCCAACGTCTTCCACATCAACACAGTGATGAAGGGGGGAGTAGTCCACCTCTGGATTCTAGGTTTGTGGCAGTAGCTTGATCTATTTATCTCTTGTTTTCATAGATCTTAGTACCATATGAGTTGCCCAACATGATTATGATCATATATGTAATTCCTATGTGGTGGATCTTTATTCTATGATATTGTGATATGAGATTGGAATCTATTGTGTGTAAGGTGTATTGATAGATGCGTTCTTAAGTATTGGTTCTGATCCAACTTGTATGCAAAAAACATGTGTGGATATATGTGTGTATTAGATGGAGTAGCATGGTTTTAGTGATTGAACAGTGACAACAAATTCATGATCTATTATGATTTTGCCTTTTCCTTTACTATCTCACAAGAGCTAAACTGAATGCATGTTCTATGTTTAT
This sequence comes from Lolium multiflorum, assembly GCA_030979885.1. NCBI lineage: Eukaryota > Viridiplantae > Streptophyta > Magnoliopsida > Poales > Poaceae > Lolium > Lolium multiflorum. Next base: position 196,290,517 of record CM061748.1, on the reverse strand, counting down.
CATGCGACAAAAGTGATAATCTTGTTTGTTCAATGTAGCATATTTAATATCCAAACATCATGTCAAAATACTTATGGTTATGCTCTGTTAATTTTTAATACAAGATTGCTTGGATTTTTCCATTTCTTGTGGAGTGTAAGAGAGATGTGTTGCATCATCTCTATGTTAGGACATGATTCCCATATGGATGCTTATCAAACACATATTGAAGTTCCACCAATATTATCTCATTGATGAATTGTTATTATCCACTACAACTTTAAAAAGAGAGTAGACAAGTGAACTCATGAATCTTAGTTCAATTTTAATCATAAGAAACACATTTGCATTGCATTTATCTTACTTTCTATTTGCAACAATATTTTAATACGAAAATAAAAAAATATTTAGTTTACTTAATCACAAACAAAACCCAAAACAACTATCTCTCTACTGCATTTACTTAGTTTATTTTATTTACTTTTACTACATCTTTTATCTACAAATACTAATATGAAACCTTGTGCTTGACAACCACATGGTGGAGTTGGGGACAAAAGGCAAATTTGTTTACTTTGCAGGATTGCTAGAAGAAGAGGAAGAGAGATAACTCTGCGTCAATTCCCTGAGAGTTCGATATAAACACTCGAGTCACCCTCGTGGGGAAAATTCTTGCTGACTACAACACTCCACTATGGAGTCCCAACGTCATCAAGGCAATCCATCGTGAATTGATATCAGCGGCTTGTAGCCAAAGGCTACACAAAGAGAGAAGGCAGAGATTACTTCGACACATATTCACATGTCGCTAGACTTACCACCATTCGAGTACTACTATCCATGGCTGCCTCCTATGATTTTATCGTTCATAAAATGGACGTAAAGATAGCTTTCCTTAATGGAGAGTTGGAAGACGAGATTTAAATGGATTGGCATGTTGGGTTTATAGTAAAAGGTGAAGAAAGAAAGGTGTGCAAGTTGCTGAAATCTTTATATAGCCTGAAACAAGCATCTAAGCAATGGCATGAGAAGTTTGACAGAACTTTAAATTCTATAGGATTTGTTGTTAATGAGGCTGACAAGTGCGTTTACTATCGCCATGGTGGGGGCGAAGGTGTTATGTTATGTTTGTATGTGGATGATATTTTGATCTTTGGTACAAACATGAAAGTAATAAACGAGGCCAGATCTTTCTTGTCAAATAGCTTTGGCATGAAATATCTATGAGAAACTGATGTGATTCTAAACAACAAGCTACTTAAGAACGAGAAAGGGATTACGTTAACGCAATCTTATTATGTTGAAGATCTTGAGCCAGTTCGGCTATATTGATCCCAAGTCTTCTCCAACACCTTATGATCCCAGTGTGACAATACGCATGAATCAGAGGATTGCAATAGATCAATTGAGACATTTTTAGATCATTAGCTCATTCATGTACTTTTCAAGCGCAACTAGATCCAGCATCCCTTTTTCTGTAAGAAAATTGAGTAGGTTCATGTCAAACCCGGGTACTGATTATTGGCATTCACTTGATAGGGTAATGTGCTATCTATGTGGTACAATGAGCTATGGAGTTCACTATTCAGGGCACCCAGCTCTGCTTGAGGGATTGATGACCCACAAGTATAGGGGATCGCAACAGTCTTCGAGGGAAGTATTACCCAATTTATTGATTCGACACAAGGGGAGACAAAGAATACTTGTAAGCCTTAACAGCGGAGTTGTCAATTCACACTGGAAACAGACTTGCTCGCAAGAGTTTATCAGTAACAGTTTTATGGCAGTGGAAATAGTGAAATAACACGGTGAAATAAAGACAGCAATAGTGATTATAGTACAGCAGGATTAAAATACTGTAGGCACGGGGACGGATTTAACGGGCGTTGCATGGATGAGAGAAACTCATGTAACAATCAAAGCATGGGCATTTGCAGATAATAATAAAACGGTATCCAAGTACTAATCAATCAATAGGCATGTGTTCCATATTTAGTCGTACGTGCTCGCAATGAGAAACTTGCACAACATCTTCTGTCCTACCAGCCGGTGGCAGCCGGGCCTCTAGGGAAACTACTGGATATTAAGGTACTCCTTTTAATAGAGTACCGGAGCAAAGCATTAACACTCCGTGAACACATGTGATCCTCACATCACTACCATCCCCTCCGGTTGTCCCGATTTCTGTCACTTCGGGGCCATTGGTTCCGGACAGCGACATGTGTATACAACTTGCAGGTAAGATCATAAACAACGAATATCTTCATGAATCAATAACATGTTCAGATCTGAGATCATGGCACTCGGGCCCTAGTGACAAGCATTAAGCATAACAAGTTGCAACAATATCATAAAAGTGACATCTACGGATACTAGGCACTATGCCCTAACAATCTTATGACTATTACATGACCAATCTCATCCAATCCCTACCATCCCCTTCAGCCTACAGCGGGGAATTACTCACACATGGATGGGGGAAACATGGTTGATGGAGAGGCGTTGGCGGTGATGGCGGTGAAGATCTCCTCCAATTCCCCGTCCGGAGTGCCGGAACGGAGACTTCTGGCTCCGCGACGGAGTTTCGCGATGTGGCGGCTCTCGGAGGGTTTCTGGCGATGTCCACTTCTCTCCGTGTGTTTTTAGGTCGAACCCGATAAGTAGTCCAAAGGGGGCGTCGGAGCGGCCGAGGGGCCACACCATAGGGCCGCGCGGGCCCCCGGGCCGCGCCGCCTTATGGTGTGGGGCCCTCGGGCCTCCACCTCCTTCGCCCTTCTGGCTCCGTCAATATTTTGGTAAAATAGGGCCATCTGAAGAAATTCCGAGGATTTTCCCGAAAGTTGGATTTCTGCACAAAAACGAGACACCAGAGCAATTCTGCTGAAAACAGCGTTAGTCCGTGTTAGTTGTATCCAAAATACACAAATTAGAGGCAAAACAATAGCAAAAGTGTTCGGGAAAGTAGATACGTTTTGGACGTATCAACTCCCCCAAGCTTAGCTTATTGCTTGTCCTCAAGCAATTCAGTTAACAACTGAGCGATAAAAGAACTTTCACGAACACATTTGCTCATATGATGTATATATTCTCATGCTATGGCTAATACTTAAGCAGTTCATAATGAGATACATGCAAATAAGATCATCCAACAGCTATGTCAATCATGGAGAGGTACCAACAATTAATAATAAGCACCATGAATCATGTATATAAGCAGGATTGCAATGTTCATAAGAGAATATGATAAAGTGGTATCTCGCTTGCCTGTATTTGATCGGCAAAACATAAATGCCGAGGCACCTCTTGAGTTCATAGAAAGACTAGAATTAGTGATTGTCAAAGATAAAAGCATCAAAGTTATACCACAATCAATCATATTTTGAGACAAGCATATTATACTAAGAATGACAGTCGTGCTCTCAAGATAGTGCTCAAAGAAAGAATGGAGACACAACATAAAAAGTAAAAGATTGACCCTTCGCAGAGGGAAGCAGGGATTAACATGCGCTAGAGCTTTTCATTTATAAAACAGGAGTAAAATTATTTTGAGAGGTGTTTGTTGTTGTCAACGAATGGTAATGGGTACACTAACTACCTCATCAACCGGACTCACAAGAGCGGCTCCCATTTATTTATTTTTGGTTGGCACTCCTTCCAACCTTTCTTTCACAAACCATGGCTAACCGAATCCTCGGGTGCCTGCCAACAATCACATACCATGAAGGAGTGCCTTTTTATTTAAGTTTTATTATAATGATGACACTCCCCCAACCTTTGCTTACACAAGCCATGGCTAACCGAATCCTTCGGGTGCCGTCCAACAATCACAAACCATGGAGGAGTGTCCATTTAAGTTAATTAATTTGGGACTGGGAATCCCATTGCCAGCTCTTTTTGCAAAATTATTGGATAAGCGGATGTGCCACTAGTCCATATGAGAGTCCGTCAAAAGTAAATGACAAGGTTGAAAGCTAAACACCACATACTTCCTCATGAGCTATGAAACATTAACACAAATTGAGAAGCATTTTGAAGGTTTTAAAGGTAGCGCATGAGAATTTACTTGGAATGGTTTGAAATGCCATGCATAGGTATTTATGGTGGACACTTTTGGAACAACTTGGTTTTCAGGTGTTTGGAAGCACGAGCGGCGATCCCGCTCAGTACAAGTGAAGGCTAGCAAAAGACTAGGGAGCGACAAATCAAGAGAGCAATAACTGTCATAATCATGCTTGCGGCAAAATAAATTAACGGAGGCATAAAAGTGATACAATAACTCTGAAGCAATATAAATCATCGAGGCTTAATTGACTTTTTGTTCAGTCATATGCATGCGTGAGCATGTGCCAAGTCGATATAAATGAATTATTCAGAGGAGGATACCACAATGCCATACTTACTTATGAATAAAACAATGCAAGCAAACATCCATGACATGCTACTCATATTAATAAATTGGAACTAAACATGAGAGATCATGAACTACTAGACTTCCTCAAATAACATATACCTCACATGAACTAACTAAGCATGCTCATATGGATGAGTATATGTACAAAAATGAAAGCAAATAGAGTTCATACCAGCCTCTCACCACAATCAGATTGTCGTAGATCGTCATTATTGCCTTTTCACTTGTGTAGCTTGGATAATATGAAATGAAAACCACGCTCCAGCCACCGAAGACCATTGAACTCTTGATGAACTTTACAAACCAAAGAAGAACAGCAAATATTTTTGGTGTTTTCGAATTAGAAACAAGAACGAAAGAAAACAAGCAAACAAAGCAAAATCTTTTTGGGTTTTCTTATAGCAAACTAACGATAGCAAATAAAGCAAACTAAGAGCAAGGTACCAAATAAACAAATGGTGAAGAGAAACAACAGAAATATTTTTGGTCTTTTTGTGTTTTAGGAAAGAAACAAAGTGAAAACAAAAGAATGCAAACTAACAGAAACACAGAAAAGCAGGATGACAGAAATCTGCCAAATCCTGACAGCAGTACAGAAATCGAATTTAACAAAAATCTTCCATTGCTCAGACCAAAAAGTGTTCAACTAATGAAAGTTAGATAACAACCTGGGGAACATGCTCAAAAATTGGCAACTCAAAATAACGTTCTGGCTGTGCGTACGAATGTTTTTGGTAACAGCACAGAATCTGTTTTTGGACAGCACTTCCCCAAATATCATCTCCCTCTCATTAGAAAACCACTCTAGAGACTAAACAAGTATGTACAAGTATCCAGCAATCATAATATGCAAAGAATGAGTGATGCCGGTATACCTCCCCCCAAGCTTAGGCTTTTGGCCTAAGTGGAGTTCATTCCCACGGTCCCCATGAAGTGGTGTCTTCGTAATATGACGAAGAACGACCCGGTTCCATGTATGTGCTGGAGGAAACGTCGGGGTACGTGACGGTGTAGTCGTAGGAGGGCTCGGCGTTCTCGGAGTCATGTTGCTGGTGGAATTCTTGTATCTTCATATGTTCCTCCACCACCTCCTTTGTTAGCGACCATGATTGCCTGTCAATATTAAACAAACCCTGCTGGGGAAGAGGGATTTCTTTCTCATTCCCATCAGCAAACAACATTTTATAGACAATATTATCTATAGTGGAGTTAGTAGTAACAAAACGATGGCTCTTCATAGCAGCAATATCTAGCTTCCTAGGGGTTAATGGTACATCATTAGAGTCAAGAGGAAGATCTAGATGTGTTAGAATGCGCAGTGCAATAGTTCCTCCAAAAATAGGCCCCCTGCTAGACAGGCGGCGAGCAATAAGAGAACCAAGATGGTAAGGTGTCTCTCCAGTAAGTGCAACATTCAAGAAAGCAAGATGGTAACTAGAGATGTTACTAGTATTTTCTCTACCCAAAATGCTAGTACTAATGTAATATGCGAAATACTTAATAGCGGGGAGTTGAATGTTTCTTATCTTCCCTCGCTGGATGGTGCGGCAATCATCCCCGGTGATCCCTCGGTAGAGCTCCAACAAGTCCCGGGGGTTGTCATCAATCCTCCTTGCTGTACCTACAGGGGCAATACCCAATGCAAAACAAAATTCCTCCAATTTCATGGTAACAGGAATATCATAAATCTTGAATGCGACTGTCGGCTCATATTCCGTGTTGTGGAACTTGAAGCTCTCAACGAAAACTTTGGTGAGCCTGTAATATTGTCCCCTCTCGTCTCCCACGTAGGTGGCTAGGCCTGCCCTGTTGACGAGGGTGAAGAAGTCATCCAATATCCCTGCATTGGTCAGAAACTCATAACAAGGGAAGGATGAAGCATTAGGAGCCCCATGGTCCTCCTCGGGCGCGAAGCTAGGCGCGATGACATCCTCATTGTAGGATCGCCTAATTTGAGTAGACGCCCTTGAGGGCCTACCGGTGCTGGTTGTTGCTTTCTTGAACAACTCTCCAAACTTGAATTTCTTCATCTTCCCCTTCTGAAATTTTCAACAATCATTATAAAATTTGATTTCAAGGTGTGTAATTGAAGGGAACTACTATAGGAACTTGCTAGAGTACTAAACATGCATCAAAACTAATTTCTACCACTTAGAACAAGCATGCAAGCTCACTAAACATGTTATCTACAGCAGCAAAATATTCAAGATATACTCAACCAAATGAAATTCTAATTGGACAATCAAAGGAGTCACATACCAAGGAGTAAATGTGCCAAATTTCAGACAGAAATCTGGGCTGAGCAAGGAGATCGAAAAATCGCGAGTTCTTGAGCAGAAACACGAGTGAGAGAAACTTGGTACGAGTTTTTTCGGGAGAGAGAAGGTGCTGGGAGAAAGAGATGGTGTAGTGGGGCAAGGGGTGGCCCACACCACATGGTGGCGCGGCCCCCTTGCTGGCCGCGCCGCCCTATGGTGTGGCACCCCCTGGTGCCCCACAGGTCATCCTCTGGTGCTCCCAGGTGCCTCGTCGAAAAATAGGACCAACGGTGTAATTTTTGTAATTTTTAGAGAACTTTGAAAAATGCACATTTCTGGGTATTAAATTAATGATTACTGCGCAGGAAAATGATTTCTAAAATCTTAAATGACTAAAGCATATTGCAAAACAAAAGTGCTACAGCAAATAAAATAGGTGAAAGGAAAGAGAAAGAAAGAAATGTTGTTTAGCTCTTTTATGCAATAAAATATACTTGTTAACAAGGTTGATCAAGTCTTGCTATCAAATAAATTTTATATGACATAAGAAGAAATAAACCTCAAATCAATCATGTTACCTTATATTGAATTGATATGGATCCAATCACAAGAGTTTGATATTCTTCTTTAGGCTCATATATAGGACAATCAATGGATCCCACTTTGATAGTTTTCACATTAAAAATTGTATTGACTCCACATACTTTATCAATCCTCTTGGGAAAATAAACAGTGTGTTCCTTATCATCAACATTGAAAGTAACCATGCCCTTATTGCAATCAATAACAGCCCCTGCAGTATTAAGAAAGGGTCTTCCAAGAATAATGGACATATTATCATCTTCAGGTATTTCCAACACAACAAAATCAGTTAATATCAAGCAATGTTGAGTAACTTGAACAGGAACATTTTCACATAAACCAACAGGAATAGCAGTAGATTTATCAGCCATTTGCAAAGATATATCAGTTGGTATCAATTTATCTAAATCAAGTCTCTTATAAAGAGAAAAAGGCATCACACTCACACCTGCTCCCAAATCACATAGAGCAGTTCTAACATAATTATTCTTAATGGAACAAGGAATAGTCGGTATACCTGGGTCTCCAAGCTTCTTTGGAATCTTACCATTGAAGGAGTAATTAGCGAGCATAGTAGAAATTTCCTCATTGGGGACTTTCCTTTTGTTAGTAACAATATCTTTCATATACTTTGAATAAGGAGGCAATTTAATAGCATCAGTCAAAGGGATTTGCAGAAATAAAGGTTTCATCCAATCAAAAATTTATTATAATGTTCCTCCTCCTTTGATTTTAGTTTCTTAGCAGGAAAAGGCATTTGCTTTTGAACCCAAGGTTCTCTTTCATTACCATGCTTCTCAGTAATAAAGTCTTCTTTAGTGTACTTTTTATTTTTAGCAGGCTTTTCAGGTTCCTTTTCAATTTCTTCTTTATCAGGAGTATCATTCTTATCATTATCTTTATCATGTTCATTACCACTTTCAGTTTCAGCATCAGAAATAGAAATACTATTAGGATCATTAACAGGTTCAGAGGATTCTACAACATTCTTATGTTTCTTTTTCTTTTTCTTAGATGGAGCACTAGTTTTAATTAGTTGAGAATCTTGTTCAACTCTTTTGGGATGCCCTTCAGGATATAGAGGATCCTGGGTAGAAGCACCACCTCTAGTTGTTACTTCACAAGCATGTTTTTCTTTAGAATTATTTCCCAACAAGTCATTTTGCACTTTAGTAAGTTGATCAATTTGAGTTTGAACCATTTGAAAATGTTTAACAAGTATCTTAACATCATTGGAGGTTCTCTCCACAATACCATGCAATTCACTAATAGCTCGGGAATTTTCCATTAAATGATTCTCTACTCTCATATTAAAGTTTTCTTGCTTAACAATATAATTATCAAATTCATCTAAGCATTGAGCAGGAGATTTTGAATACGGAATATCTTCCCTAGTAAAGTGTTGAAGCGAGTGTACCTCAATCATGGATGAAGGGGGAATTGTCTCACATATATCTTCAATAGGAGGTAAATTCTTCACATCTTCAGGTTTAATACCCTTCTCCTTAAGAGACTTCTTGGCTTCCCTCATATCTTCATCATTCAATTTAATCATACCCCTCTTCTTCACTATCGGTGTCGGGGTTGGTTCAGGTGTAGACCAATCATCATGATTTCGGCCTATTTTAGCCAATAATTCTTCAGCGTCTTCTGGAGTTCTTTTCCTGAAAACACAACCAGCACAACTATCCAGGTATGCCCTAGACTCAATAGTTAGTCCACTATAAAATATATCAAGTAAATCATGCTTTTCCAAATCATGGTCAGGCTGAGCTCTAATAAGAGAACAAAATCTCGCCCAAGCCTCAGGCAATTTCTCTCCATCTTCCTGGTCAAAATTATAAATTCTCTGCAAAGCAGCATGTTGAGCACTAGCAGGAAAGTATTTACGGAAGAAAACATCAAGCAATTCTTTTGGACTTTTAATAGAACCAGGAGGCAAATTATTATACCAAGTTTTAGCATCATCCTTTAATGAGAAAGGAAAAAATTTAGCGACAAAATAAGTACGCATCTTAATATCATCAGAAAACAAGCCACTAAGAGTAGATAACTCAGTCATGTGTTCAACAGCACTTTCTTTTTCAGTACCACAAAAGGGTGTTTTCTCAACAATAGCTATATGAGATAGATCAAGAGAAAAATCATAATCTTTATCCCTAATGTTTATAGGAGATGTGGCAAATTTAGGATCAGGAGATAGTTTATATCTAACAGCATGTTCTGCAAGCAACTTTTTAATTTTTCTTGCATCAGTAGTAGCATTGCATTTTTCAATAAAATCATCATCAAGCTCTACATAATCTTCATCAAGATCATCACTAGAATAATCAACAGACTCAGGTGAATTAACAGGTGTAGCAGCATTAGGAGTTTCAGTATTTTCAATTTGTCTAGACTTAGCAATTGTAGCATCTAGAAAAGATCCCAATGAACCACTATCATCAAGCACAGCAGAAACATTATCAATATTATGAGAATTTTCAGATTCAGCAGAAGTACCAGCACGTGAAGCATGTGGCGGTGAAACAAGTTTATCAATCACAGATGGTGAATCAAGAGCAGCAGAGGTACTCAGAGTTGTACCTTTTCTTGTAGTGGATGGTAATATGGCGATCTTAGTATCGCGAGGTTTACCCATAATGGAGAATTTGCAGCGAACAATATCAATCCAAGTGAGCTTCCAAATAAAGCTATGCTCCCCGGCAACGGCGCCAGAAAATAGTCTTGATGACCCACAAGTATAGGGGATCGCAACAGTCTTCGAGGGAAGTATTACCCAATTTATTGATTCGACACAAGGGGAGACAAAGAATACTTGTAAGCCTTAACAGCGGAGTTGTCAATTCAGCTGCACCTGGAAACAGACTTGCTCGCAAGAGTTTATCAGTAGTAACAGTTTTATGGCGTGGAAATAGTGAAATAACAGCGGTGAAATAAAGACAGCAGTAGTGATTATAGTAAACAGCAGGATTAAAATACTGTAGGCACAGGGACGGATTTAACGGGCGTTGCATGGATGAGAGAAACTCATGTAACAATCAAAGCATGGGCATTTGCAGATAATAATAAAACGGTATCCAAGTACTAATCAATCAATAGGCATGTGTTCCATATTTAGTCGTACGTGCTCGCAATGAGAAACTTGCACAACATCTTCTGTCCTACCAGCCGGTGGCAGCCGGGCCTCTAGGGAAACTACTGGATATTAAGGTACTCCTTTTAATAGAGTACCGGAGCAAAGCATTAACACTCCGTGAACACATGTGATCCTCACATCACTACCATCCCCTCCGGTTGTCCCGATTTCTGTCACTTCGGGGCCATTGGTTCCGGACAGCGACATGTGTATACAACTTGCAGGTAAGATCATAAACAACGAATATCTTCATGAATCAATAACATGTTCAGATCTGAGATCATGGCACTCGGGCCCTAGTGACAAGCATTAAGCATAACAAGTTGCAACAATATCATAAAAGTGACATCTACGGATACTAGGCACTATGCCCTAACAATCTTATGACTATTACATGACCAATCTCATCCAATCCCTACCATCCCCTTCAGCCTACAGCGGGGGAATTACTCACACATGGATGGGGGAAACATTGCTGGTTGATGGAGAGGCGTTGGCGGTGATGGCGGTGAAGATCTCCTCCAATTCCCCGTCCCGGCGGAGTGCCAGAACGGAGACTTCTGGCTCCCGCGACGGAGTTTCGCGATGTGGCGGCTCTCTGGAGGGTTTCTGGCGATGTCCACTTCTCTCCGTGTGTTTTTAGGTCGAACCCGATAAGTAGTCCAAAGGGGGGCGTCGGAAGCCGGCCGAGGGGGCCACACCATAGGGCCGCGCGGGCCCCCCTGGGCCGCGCCGCCTTATGGTGTGGGGCCCTCGGGCCTCCACCTCCTTCGGCCTTCTATTTTTTGGTAAAATAAATGAAGAAATTTTGAGTTGGACTGGAAACGAGACACCAGAGCATTCAAAACAGCGTTAGTCCGTGTTAGTTGTATCCAAAATACACAAATTAGAGGCAAAACAATAGCAAGGGTTCCAATACTTGGGATATAGTGATTCGAGCTGATCTATGATGTAGATGATCTCTAAGCCACTAGTAGATATGTATTTACCTTTGTAGGTGGTGCAGTGTCATGGAGATCTTGCAAAAAAAATATTGGCGATGTCAACTATGGACACAACCATTGTTGGATCAGAATGGCTGCGTGAGCTCTTGATGTACTTTCTATGGTTGAAAAACCTGTTCCAGCGATCCTTTTGAATTGTGACAATTAAACTGTAATTGTTAAAGTGAACAATTCTAAGGATAACGCGAAATCATCAAAACATGTAAAGAGATGTTTGAAATTTGTCAGGAAATTGCAAAACTCCAGAGTAATAAATGTTATGTATATTCAAACATACGAAACCTGGCAGATCCCTTTACAAAGGGACTATCACGTAATGTGATAGAAAGTGTATCGAGGGAGATGGCTTTGAGACCCATTGATGTTATACCTTAATAGATCCCGTGAATTAGGACATGGGAAAAACAAGCTAGCTAGTGGTTTAACTGAGGAGAACATTTTGTTGTAGGATAACGTTGCATAGAAAACAAAAATTTTCCTACCGCGAACACGCAATCCAAGCCAAGATGCAATCTAGAAGACGGTAGCAACGAGGGGATATCGAGTCTCACCCTTGAAGAGATTCCAAAGCCTACAAGATGAGGCTCTTGTTGCTGCGGTAGACGTTCACTTGCCGCTTGCAAAAGCGCGTAGAAGATCTTGATCACGATCGCTTCCGGCGCCACGAACGGGCAGCACCTCCGTACTCGGTCACACGTTCGGTTGTTGATGAAGACGACGTCCACCTCCCCGTTCCAGCGGGCAGCGGAAGTAGTAGCTCCTCTTGAATCGACAGCACGACGGCGTGGTGTCGGTGGTGGTGGAGAAATCCGGCGGAGCTTCGCTTAAGCGTGCGGGATGTGGTGGAGGAGAGAGACCGCTAGGGTTTGGGGAGAGGGGGTGGCCGGCCACTAAGGGGTGCGGCCAAGCTATGGCTTTGGTGTGGCCGGCCCCCTCCCCTTGGCCCTCATTATATAGGTGGAACACCCAAGAGTTGGTGTACAAGTCTTCGAATAAGACCCCAAACCAAAACCTTCCATGTGTAGGGAAACCTACCCAAGGTGGGATTCCCACCTCAAGTGGGACTCCCACCTTTCCATGAGGGGGGGTGGCCGGCCACCTTGGGGGGAAGTCCACCTTGGACTTTCCCCTCTAGGGTTTGGCTGGCCAAGCTTGTGGAGTCCTTCCGGGACTCCACCTTCCATAGTGCGTTTCTTCCGGACTTTTCTAGAACCTTCTAGAACCTGCCATAAATGCACCGGATCATTTCCAAACTTGGAATATGACTTCCTATATATGAATCTTATTCTCCGGACCATTCCGGAACTCCTCGTGATGTCCGGGATCTCATCCGGGACTCCGAACAAATATTCGAACTCCATTCCATATTCAAGTTCTACCATTTCAACATCCAACTTTAAGTGTGTCACCCTACGGTTCGTGAACTATGTGGACATGGTTGAGTACTCACTCCGACCAATAACCAATAGCGGGATCTGGAGATCCATAATGGCTCCCACATATTCAACGATGACTTTAGTGATCGAATGAACCATTCACATACGATACCAATTCCCTTTGTCACGCGATATTTTACTTGTTCGAGGTTTGATCATCGGTATCACTCTATACCTTGTTCAACCTCGTCTCCTGACAAGTACTCTTTACTCGTATCGTGGTATGTGGTCTCTTATGAACTTATTCATATGCTTGCAAGACATTAGACGACATTCCACCGAGAGGGCCCAGAGTATATCTATCCGTCATCGGGATGGACAAATCCCACTGTTGATTCATATGCCTCAACTCATACTTTCCGGATACTTAATCCCACCTTTATAACCACCCATTTACGCAGTGGCGTTTGATGTAATCAAAGTACTTTTCCGGTATAAGTGATTTACATGATCTCATGGTCATAAGGACTAGGTAACTATGTATCGAAAGCTTATAGCAAATAACTTAATGACATGATCTTATGCTACGCTTAATTGGGTGTGTCCATTACATCATTCATATAATGATATAATCTTGTTATTAATAACATCCAATGTTCATGATTATGAAACTAATCATCTATTAATCAACAAGCTAGTTAAGAGGCTTACTAGGGACTCTTTGTTGTTTACATATCACACATGTATCAATGTTTCGGTTAATACAATTATAGCATGGTATGTAAACATTATCATAAACATAAAGATATATAATAACCATTTATTATTGCCTCTTGGGCATATCTCCAACATTTGTAACCACCTCTATGTGAAGATGCACAACTCTCAATGGCTGTAAGGCAGGTTGGCAACATTCTTTAATGTGTTTCTGTTGGCTATTTTAGCAAAGATGTTTTCTTACAGAGTATCGTTGAAAGAACACACCTACATGAGTCCGATTGTTAAACATCGCAATCTATGAGATTTGAGTGATCTCTAGTAAACTCATGAAGAGACTAGAAAGTATGATGTATATACTTCACTCGTTGGGTAAGCTACTGGCAGCCATGTACTTGTTATGACTTTGTGTGAAACCTGTTCACGCAAAACTTGCAATTCAAGGCGTAGTCCATTGTTCAAGTGTGGATGGATGTTGCTTAAGGGAAAGTTCAACTTAATAGTCTCTGTTGAAGCACTAGTATATAAACAAGCAGTCAATATTGGTAAATCTCTAAATGGCCATTTGAGATCTGGTGGGGGATTGTTGAAATATTGGGCCCAATTAGTGGCCAATGTAGATTTCAGATTTGCTATAATTATCAAAGCCCACATATGTAGCAAACGATGTAAGTTTGAACCCAAGTTGGTGGCAGCTCACAAGGGAGTGAAAAGAGGTAAACAGTTTAGTCCCACATGAAAAGTTGGGAGGAGGTTAGACCATCTTATAAGGTGGGTTGTTCCACCACTAGTAAGTGAGTGACATGAGGAGTGATACGCGTGCGCTCCTCCTTCTCGCTCGCTCATCTCGACTCGACACATCACGTCACGTCACGATGCACGCGTCGCTCTCGTGTTGAGTGGATTGAGCCTCGATCCGAGAATTTTCTTTCTTTTTTGCAGTTTAGGAAAATGAATAGAGTCATAGTTTGACGCGCCGCGGTTAGTCGGTTTGGGTCGCTCCCGGATCGTGGGCTATCACCGGCTCGAAACGTGCGACGTTGGCGTGGCCCACATTGCCTAGGGTTTCCTGAGCCTATATAATGTTTTGCCCGACTACTGCAACAATATCTTTGATATACAAGTTAGGGTTTTTCCACCTCTCTCTGCTTGCACTGTTATCAATAGCCTACTCTATCCCGCCCGCCGGCGTGCACCGGCGAATGGGAGAATAGGTCACCGGAACCGCTCGCATTTGCGATCCTTTACGGGAGAGGGAGAATTAGGTTTTTGGAACCACTCTGCGTGATTGATCAAGCTCTTCATCACCATTCGTCTTCCGTCTAAGTCGGACAGTGCTGCCTACCGTCGTCTTCAACGCCGTCTACTTCGACCCGTCTTCACCATGTTGTTATCAACAACGTTACTGCTGCGATGACGATTGCTACACCTCCTCCACCACTTCCACCAGATCGGTATATGCGACATATCCCGACCTGTTTAGTGATGGTTGTTGTATCGTATGCCCTGCTATTGTTCATATTGATTAATGCATATAGTATGTTCGAGTTTCACATGTTAGTAGTTGCTAGCGTCATGCTTAATATTCTAGAATTAATCATGGAAATTATACCTAATTATCCAATAGTATCTAGGCCTGCAACAACTCTAGAAACATGTTGATGTATCTCTTCAACCGTGGGATCTTCCTCACGCGAACCTGCAGACCTGCACCAACAATCGCATGACGACACAGAGAAATTACCGAGCCATCTACTACAACTGTATGACTACGACACCTACTAGCAAAGATCTTCAGCGAGCACATCTACGGGAAGCAACGTCAACCACACGCCAGGCCGGTGTGGAACACGACTTATCCGACAACACGACATCGACACCATCATCGCTGCAAGGGACGTCTTGAGACAACCCACTACATCACGCCAGTTGCTCCGACATTGCCAACACATCTTCGCCAATGTCTACATCACCGTGGTCATCATCGACATCGTCGGCAACACACCGCCGCCACCACACAACATCGTCAACATGATGGACATACAACTACAATGCCCTCTAACAGTTCGCAAGGCAACACGACAACAACACCGACATTGTCCGCATCCCACGACATGAGACCGACGATGGCATCGACCGCGTTCGACGGCTAAGATGACCTAGCATCACTATTGTGATAGCCCCTACAACCGCGCACACGGTCCTGACAAAACCTTTCTGTGCTCGGTGGGCTTCGTCCTAATGACCGCGTCCTCTAACATCTACATGGCGCCCTCGACACTACCTCTAAAAGATGCAAAACATCCAAAAACCCACAACTCCGTCCAAAAGAAGAAAAAAACCTCGTAATTTTTTGCGTCTCCAGCGAATGCGGCTACACCACCTACAACGATTACATTATCGACCATGACTACCTCAACCACGACTACACTCGGCTACCTCAACATCATGGCTACGCCACACATCGATCGCCAACAACTCCAATAAAAGCGTCTGCGTTATCACTTGCGTTCACGATACTCCCGCTGTGACCGCGGGAGGGAAAAGAAGGCTCCATAAGGGGACACCGATGATGACAAGTAGGAGAAGATGACAGAAGATCAAGACTTTAAATCCAGTCGCAGTTGTCCGATTCACTCCCGCTACGACTGATGGAGATGTTAGAAGTATAATATGTATGAGTGTATACGTTAGATTTGGACTTATCATCTTGTACTCCAAGTCTATCCTCTCCATTTGTACCTTTTATATACCCATTGAGGATGACCATAACACACACAATATTCTAGGGATCGATACTTTCTGCACGCTCGTCCGAACTAATCTAGAATGATTTTTGTTGCTTCTGCCTCCTCCTCGAAGTTTTGAGGAAAACAATAACATCGTCTGCGTAGACTGATAGCCGTTGGGGGATTGCTCCCTTTTTATATACTAGGAATGTATGTGCGCTTCGCCGCACCGCCTGCCAAGCATTGTCACACAATGTAGCTGCTGCCACGCATCTGCAGGTGGCTTGGTCAGGGTTTCACGCTGGGAATATTTTGGCTAGCAAAGCAGCCGCAAAACGGGGTGGCCGTAGGTTCGTTTGTATACACTTGGTAAACTCGTTGTTTTTTCCTTTCCTGAAGCTGGTGAGCACGTTGTTGTCTTTGTGACAATGAGAGTTCACCATGATGGTCAGCTTTAGCATTTGCGTATGAGTGCACAATGCACTGGCTTGTATAATGTATATTTGTTATTTTATTTCTACAACAATTCTGCTTGACTTCCTTCATATACATGTTAGTACATTGGGCTGTATGGACTTTCTCCAGATAGTCATATGAGACTATGTCAAAGCTGGCCAGACTTTGTATTTCAACTAGAACATGACACATTATATGTAGTCAAAAATCACAAACAACATCCATCATCGCACAACAGAAACCTGAGATGACCATTGTCTACAGTAATTGCACACTGCAAGTCAAGTTGTAAATCTGTTATCTTTTGTCGGGAACGTATCAGACTGAATCGTTAGATCAGAAGGCCACTTACTTCCTCACATATTAATAGCACATAAAATTCACGAAAATCAAGCTGTGGCCAAAAGGAATTATCATGACTATGAAAATTACTCCACTACAGAAATTATTAGATGCCTAGCACCAGACATTGCAAATTAATCTAGAAAGAAAGTTTTTCGACACATTACACAGACAGTGACACCATTCCGAGACCTAAGCGTGAGCAAATATTAAAAAAAATGTGCCGGATGACGGTACACCTTAAACATGACTGTGTACGGATATAAAGTACTCGAAAGAAATACCAAGCTAGCGGGTGGTGGTCTGGATGATCCTAGGACATCAATATTTGCAGACACACCTCGCTCAGATTTGTGTATAACTGAAGTAGGCGCCTCATATGCCTTGGAAAAGAAGAAAGAAAGCTAATGAATTAAGGTATGACCCACATAATTGGTACATGGTCTAATTTTTTCTTGCCTATGAATAGAACAATTTCTAAGCTGAAGCTATGAGGTGATCAAGATACTATGAGCTTATGTCATAGCTTCACAATAGAAAATGTGATTTCTACTCGCATCCATGAACACTCTGCCATCCAAGGATACGCATGTAAATTAAGCACAAGATTCAAGCCAGCCAGGATCTCCATTTACCTCTAGCAATACTCTAGACTTGTTTGCAGTATCAACCTACACCATTCAACATAAAAAATCCCTCAATGTGTTTGGTAACCAACCGATAAGTTTATACACTCATAGATTCATTCATTCTGCAAGCATTTGAGTGAAGTGTTGCATTTTCACACAATGTGTTGTCAATCATGATCAGAAATTACAAAATACATATCACTTAGTAATAATTTGGTCATGAATAAAGTTGCAACATTGATGGGTGTTCAGGAATTGGTGATGCCTTCGAGGGTTCGCCTTAACTTGAAGTACTTATTGTCACCTTCTGTGGCACAAATAAGAACTCACCTCTCCATCATCAAATGCTGCTCCATAGAGAAATGGGCATTCGAGACTCCAAGTACAACGCCATGCAATTGTTCTCTGTCACTCCAAATTAAACAAACATGTGAGGAAACACTGTCTTGTAGACACAATTAACAAACATAAACTGGGTTCTCTTTCATTTCAATTGCAACCACCAAACTGAAAATTATTGATGGGTTCTCTTTTTTATTACCATGGTCCTCCTTTACTTTCTGCATCTAAGAGCCAAGTGCAAAGTCACATTCTGCTCTTTGACAGAAAAGTAAATGAGTTGAATTGTATATATCAATCCGACCAATAATTTTTTTCTTGGGTTGAGATCATCCTAAGTAATGGGGAGTGGAGAGCCATAGTTTCAGGCTACGCTGCAGCCACAATGTTATGACATGACCAATCCTGTGTAGGATATGATGTATCTAGCAAACCTGCACAAGGGGTAAAATTCTAATTATATCCCTTCTCCAATAGCATCTATCTCATTGCCGACACACAACCTCAACAAGCAGAGCATGCATACATCTTATTTAGCAAGAAACAGCTATAAGCTCAACATTTAGGCCATTGAGTGCATGTACTTCGAGAGACAGAAATCCTTTGTCAGCACTAAATATGCCTTTTCAGAATAAATATGCCCCTTCTCCAATAGTATCTATCTCAAATCCTCAATGAAAACAGAAGATTAGTGTAGCACCCTACCTTTTAATAAAGGCAAGATACCTGTGTATAGTGCTATTCCCGGGATCACTGATAGCACACACATTACAAAATATAGTAATCATTGCAATAGTATCAAATTACTACATCTTTGATCCAAAGGGTAAAGTAAAACCTTACAATTTGCATAGTCACATGGACTAGCTCAACAATGTTCAGAACAAACACAGCGGAAAGTAAATCATCAATGAGCCTTCATCATCTTCATGTGCCACAGGCAGTCATGTTGGAATGTAGACTCGAGATCCTACCACGTACTTCTCCTCAGAAAATCCTGCACGTTTGAATATGCAGCCCCACGAATGGAGGTCAGTACAATGATGTACTGGCAAATGACACTTATATGGTGGCAGTTTTGGGCATGACTATCTACATGATATTTGGCTAGTGGAGTTTAGGCACAATTTGCATAAAGCCAATTTTATCCTATATTTTGTTTAAAACAAAACCTTTTGAAATCCTTGAATGACATTATGAAATCACACCATGGTTAAATCCTCCATGGGTTTTAGAATAATCACATGGTTACATCTCCCATGAGTTTTCAAAGGTTGAT
The DNA here is from genome assembly GCA_030979885.1 of Lolium multiflorum. Lineage (NCBI taxonomy): Eukaryota > Viridiplantae > Streptophyta > Magnoliopsida > Poales > Poaceae > Lolium > Lolium multiflorum. The sequence continues at coordinate 196,271,277 of CM061748.1, read as the reverse complement.
TCAAATTTTAAATATATTCAGAAAAGGTGATGAGATCCTTCCGTACATTCCCTGCCTAGAAGCTCAAATTGTCCATAACCGGGGACACGGCTAAGATCTTAGGTTTAACTCTCGAGAGGTTGTGCACTTTCACCTTACGACCCACCCTTCCCAAGAGAAGAATGAGACAAGATCTTTCAGAAGAAGGTTTCAACCATAACCAGCTAGACCCGTTCCCGTTTGGTTGCAAGCCACATCATCATGTCTAACAACAAGTTGGACCTCACAACTTACTAAATCCCGGCAGAGCCCATAATACCATAAGGTTGCACTGGAAGCTATCTAAAACATGGACGGCATAGAAATCTCTTTAATCCTGGGTGGCCAACCACAAGTGAAACTTACAAGCTTAAACCCTTACAGGTAGTAAACCCCCTGATACGTCCATTTTGCATCACTATTTATATCATAATTTGCTGTTATTCATTGATATATTTCATATTTAGATATGATACTTATGTTATTTCATCCATTTTGCATGTTTCATGATCATTGGAGAATTATTCACCGGAGTCAGGATTCTGCTGGAAAAAGCACCATCGGAACACCATATTTCTGAAGATCAACAATTGACGGCAATTACACGAAAAATCCTATTTTTCCAGAAGACGAAGGGAGCCAAAAGGAGGGGCCGAGAGGGGACGCCATGGGCCCCCCATAGGCCGGCGCGGGCCCTGCCCTGGCCGCGCCGCCATGTGGGGAGGGGTCCCACAACCCCCTCTGGCCTCCTCTCCTTCGCGTACTTCTTCACCCAGAAAACCTAAGGCACGGGGAGTTACGGAAAAGAGACAGAGCCGCCTCTGCGGGGCGGAGAAACACCAGAGAGAAAGAGCTCTCCGGCGGGCAGGAATCGGGGAAATTCCCTCCCGGAGGGGGACGCCATCGCCATCGTCATCGAGCTGGACATCATCTCCATCATCATCATCATCACCATCTCCACCATCTACACCGCCATCTCCACCGCTGCATCTCGTCACCGCTGTAACGATTTGGGTTGGATCTTGATTGTTTGATAGGGGAAACTCTCCCGGTGTTGATTACTACTTGTTATTGATGCTATTGAGTGAAACCATTGAACCAAGGTTTATGTTCAGATTGTTATTCATCATCATATCACCTCTGATCATGTTCCATATGATGTCCGTGAGTAGTTCGTTTAGTTCTTGAGGACATGGGTGAAGTCTAAATGTTAGTAGTGAATTATTGTTGAGTAGTATTCAATGTTATGATATTTAAGTTGTGGTGTTACTCTTCTAGTGGTGTCATGTGAACGTTGACTACATGATACTTCACCTTTATGGGCCTAGGGGAGTACATCTTATATTCGTTTGCTAATTGTGGGGTTGCCGGAGTGACAGAAACCTAAACCCCCGTTAGTATATCGGTGCAGGAGGGATAGCAGGATCTCAGAGTTTAAGGCTGTGGTTAGATTTATCTTAATTACTTTCTTGTATTTGCGGATGCTTGCAAGGGGTTTAATCACAAGTATGTATTAGTCCTAGGAAGGGCGGTGCATTAGCATAGGTTCACCCACACAACACTTATCAAAACAATGAAGATTAATCTGTATGAAGCGAAAGCACTAGACTAAAATCCCCGTGTGTCCTCAAGAATGTTTGGTCATTATAAGTAAACAAACCGGCTTGTCCTTTGTGCTAAAAAGGATTGGGCCACTCGCTGCAATTATTTCTCTCGCATTTTATTTACTTGTACTTTATTTATCTGCTATATCAAAACCCCCTGAATACTTGTCTGTGAGCATTTACAGTGAATCCTTCATCGAAACTGCTTGTCAACACCTTCTGCTCCTCGTTGGGTTCGACACTCTTATTTATCGAAAGTACTACGATACACCCCCTATACTTGTGGGTCATCAAGACTATTTTCTGGCGCCGTTGCCGGGGAGTGAAGCGCTATTGGTAAGTGGAATTGGTAAGGAAACTTTTACTGTACGTGCTGATTTTGTTTCTGCTTGCTACTATAAGTAATTATGGAGAGATCCTCCCTTGAATTTCTATTTGGGAAATCTACTACTACTGCAACGGTAGTGGATGAGGCGCCAGGTGAGGAAGTAATACCATATAAAATACCTATGAAAATTATTGAACGTGTTGTGGATAACCGCTATGAAGGGGATGGAACTGTTCATCCTGGAGATCATTTACTGTTTTTACATGAATTATGCGGGTTATTCAAATGTGCAGGTATTTCAATGGATGAAGTTAGGAAGAAATTATTTGTTATGTCGCTATCTGGTAAAGCGGCGCATTGGTATAAACTGCTGAAGGATGGGCGTTCTCTTGATTGGAAGGATATTGTGCCTCTATTTTATTCCAAATTCTATCCTCCAAGTGAAATTCACAAAGACCGCAACCGAATATATAATTTCTGGCCTCATGATGGAGAGAGTATTGCCCAAGCGTGGGGGAGATTGAAGTCTTTAATGCTCAAATGCCCCATTCATGAGCTTCCTGGTAATATCATCATTGATAATTTCTATGCAAGACTTTCTTTTCAAGATAAAACCTTGCTGGATACTGCTTGTTCTGGATCATTCACACGCAATAAAGAAGAGTTTAAATGGGACCTTCTTGATCGAATCCAAGAAAATACTGAAGGATGGGAGAATGACAAAGGTAGAGTGTCAGGTATAAATTATAATTATGAATGCATTGAAACTTTTATGGATACTGATGAATATCGTAATATAAGTGCTACATATGGTCTTGACTCTCAAGTTGTTGCAAATATTTATAAAGCCTTTGCCTCTCATTTTGAATTGCCTAGGAAGAATTTTGATAAGTATCATGAACCTTATAAAGATAAAGTTGATTCACCTAAAGGTAAATGTATTGAAATTAAAACTGTTGATCATGTTCTTCCTGAAGCTTATATTGAAAAAACTCCTTTCCCTGCTAAAATGAAGGAGTATTCTGTTATAACTAGTGTAGTTAATAAAAGTGCAAAGAAACCCATAGAACCTGAAGAACAAATAAAAGTTGAACCTGCTGTTGCAATAGTTAAAGATCTTGTGACTGAAAATGTGGAAGATGGTCATATTATTTTTTGTGAAGATGCTTCTAAAATTGTTTCGCATCCTAATAAGTGTTCCTGTGCTCTCTGTTCGAATTGGTGATCATTGCTATTATGGTTTATGCGATATTGGTGCAAGTATTAGTGCCATTCCTTATGAGCTCTACACGGAAATCATGCATGAAATTGGTTCTTGTGAACTTGAAGATATTGATGTGGTTATTCGGCTAGCTAATAGAGAAACTATCTCTCCCATTGGTATTGTTTGAGATGTTGAAGTTCTATGTGGTAAGATTAAATATCCTGCTGACTTTTTGGTACTTGGTTCTGCTGCTAGTAAGTCTTGTCCTATTATTTTTGGTAGACCTTTTCTGAATACTTGTGGAGCTATTATAGATTGCAAGAAAGAGAAAATTGTTACTAAATTTGCTGGTGAATCTTATGAGTTTAACTTCTCTAAATTTGCCAAAACTCCTTATAAAGCTGATTTGCCTAATGATGATTTTAGAGTTGAACAGTGTGCATCTATTGCTCTTGCTCCTAGTAATCCTTTGCAGCAACATTTGGAGAATAGTGAGAGTGAAGTTTTTAGGGAAGAAAGGGATGAGCTTGATGAAATTTTCCTTCGTCAACCTATTCTTAAACATGACTTACCGGTTGAAGATTTAGGCGTAATGATGTCTACGGGTGCTTCTATTCTTGTAGACAGTGTTGGGCCTCCAAGACACTACAAGAAAAGTTCTGATAGACAACGTCCCAAAATCGTCAACTAAGGGGCATTTTTCGTCGCCTATGGGCCTAACCCGACGATATGGGTTCTGTTGTCGAAACTGCGTCAGGCAAAGTCCAACGACGATTTTTTCGGTCCGTCGCGCTTGGGCGCCCTTCCGCCACGGAAAATCGGACCGTTGCGGAAGTGTTTTCGGGAGCCCGTTGACTGCGACGTCATGCAAACGACACGTGGACGCCGTTAACTGCGTTAACGGCGTTAACCGGCTGAAACCCCGTGGTAGATGGTAGGCCCACACGAGGCCTGCCACGTCTTAAGCGGGCCGGGCCAGATGACATAGTTTGACCGGTCAACTATATAGCTGGGCTGGTCCATTAGTTACGTGGGCCGGGCCTAACCTCTAATGTTGACTGGTCAAAACTTAAATGGCCGGCCCATTTAACATGTGCGTCCACCTTACACAGGGCCGGCCCAAGAAGCAAGTGGGCCGGGCCAAAAACAGTGGGTCCCACTTTCTGTTAAAAGGCCGGCCCATTTAGTGTGTGGGGTCCACCGTATAGCAAGTGGGCCGGCCCAACAAGCTAGTGGGCCGGGCCAAAAACACAGTGGGTCCCACTTTCCAGTTAAAGGATCGGCCCATTTAGTATGTGGGGTCCTCCATATAGCAAGTGGGCGGCCCAACAAGATAGTGTGGGGCCAAAAACACAGTGGGTCCCACCTTCTGTTAAAGGGCCGACCCATTTAGTATGTGGGGTCCATCATATAGCAAGTGGGTGGCCCACCAAGATAGTGGGCCGAGCCAAAAACACGGTGGGTCCCACATTCTGTTAATGGGCCGGCCCATTTGATATGTGGGGTCCACCATATAGCAAGTGGGGGCCGACAAGATAGTGGGCGGGCCAAAAGCAAGGTGGGCCCCACTTTCTGTTAAAGGGCCGGCCCAATGAGTATGGGGTCCACCATATAGCAAGTGGGCCGGCCCAACAAGATAGTGGCCGGTCCAAAAACACATGTGGGTCCCACTTTCATTTTAAAGGGCCGGCCCATTTAGTATGTGGGGTCCACCACAAAAGCAAATGGGCGGCCCAACTAATTAGTGGGCCGGCCCAGTTGTGGGTGGGGTCCTCCTTAAAGCAAGTGGGCCAGCCCAATTATAGTGTGGGGTCCACCGTAAATCAAATGGGCTGGCCCAATAAGTAAGTGGGCCAGCCCGTTGAGTTCTGTTTATATGCCGGCATAATATGCGCTTTGGGATTTTGCGGGCAGGCACATATGTGATTTCGCTTAATTGGGCCGTTTAAGGGATGGGAATTCGTGATTTAGATACTGAGAATATTTACGCAGCATTGATTTCTGTCGGATAGCCTCACTTACCACAAGCACCAAAGAAAAAATGCGCGAAAGAACTATAAAAACTAACTAAATATTACATCAGCTGCAAGGCATTGAAAAAATATTACAGAACCCAGAGAAATTGAATGGTAATTAAACCTAGCAATACAATGAAGCGATCCGGCAATCTTTTAAGTTGTCCATGCAGCACCTATATCTGAAACAAAGACATTACAAGTTAAGACAGCAACAATGGAAAGGCAAAGACACTACAATATTGTTTGGCAAAGAATTTGGAACTCATCATTTCGTCGTTATAACAAGATCATTGTAATGCGCACAATAAGCAAACAAAGAGTGCATGCCGCATACCAACAGCCAATATAACAGAGCATGTTAGAATGAAACAGCAGACTTACTACTGTCGAGTCCCATGCAAACCAACATGTTCAGGGAGTACAAAATTGGCATGAACAACATAGTAGCAGGCTATAAATTTTGTAACAACGACTGAGCAAGATGAAGTTATGATGGCTACATCTACAGAGCAGGGAATGTAAACCAAAAATAGAAGTTACGATGGCAAAAGCTAAAGAGGAGGGAATGTGAACCAACATGTGCCAAGTGCAATTACTTCATTTTGGCCGTGAACTAAATAATACTCCTGAACTTATAGTGAAGGGGATGCAAATCAAGATGTTTCGGGATATAAACTTGTAATGAGCAACACATAGAGGATAGTTAATGCTGGAGCTTAGGATGGACCAGATACAGAATATAGTGGGATCACCTGTGAACTTGTATAAGAGGGAATGCAAACCAATATGTTCAGCTTTCCATATGTGAGCGTCATGCCAAGTCAGAGAAACAAGTCAATAATGCAGCTTTTGAAGAACAAGATGGCACGCAAAATTATTATCTAGTAGTATGACAAGTTTATTTGTACTACAGGCTAGATAGCAGAGTGATAGCATGCCAAACTAAGTCCTTACTTTGTTAGCTTACAATGAACTAGATACAAAACAATGGCATCACCTGTAGTACAGGGAATGCAAGCCAACATGTTCATGGAGTAAAAAATTGGCACAAACAACATAGTAGCAGGCCATAATTTTTGTAACAACGACTGAGCAAGATAAAGTTATGATGGCTAGATCTACAGAGCAGGGAATGTAAACCAAATATAGAAGTTACGATGCCAAAAGCTATAGAGCAGGGAATGCGAACCAACATGTGCAATTACTTAAAATTGGCCATGAACTAAATAATAGCAGGATGTTACTATAATACCTATAATTTTTGTAACAACGACTGAGCAAGATAGAAGTTATGATGGCTACATCTACAGAGCAGGGAATGCAAACCAAAATGTTCAATCGCTTAAAGTTAGCAATGAAGTAGAAAATAGCAACGTGTTACGGTCATAGCTAGGAATGAACTAAAAGAGCTTCAGACAAACAAGAATCTGAACCCAGAACATGGCGCTAAAACAAGGGACTTACATTAGGAGAAGCACTCTGTGGGAGTCACAGCAGATCTTCCTGGGGTTGATAGATCCGGTGATGAAGTACGCTACATGTGCTACTTGGGGTTGGAGAGACGGCCATTACACTTCATGGTTACTCATCTCATCTGCAAAAACGTAACGGCGCGTCGTTAGCACAAACAGGTTCCCCCAAGATTAAACAAGAACTTGCAGGCAAGCAATAGAAAAGCGACAGTAGAAGAGTTTAGATCATGCACTGCGCCGGTGAAGCAGATCCGGTTCATGCACAGCGGTGTCGGTGAGCAAGATCCGATGCGGTGGACGACGGATCCGGCGAAGCGGCTCCGGCGGGGTGGACGATACCGCAGCTGAAGCGACTGCGGTAGACTGCTGGATGAGCATATGGTTTCGAGGTTCGGCGGGGATGATCCGGTCCGGTTGATGACGGCGTCGATGAAGCGGCTCCGGCAGGCAGCCGGATGACGAGGATCGCGAGGCCTCGGGTAGGCCAGGGAAGTCCGGCGGGGATGTTCCGGTGCGGTGGTCGTGGAGGTGGGAGAGAGGGACTTGGGAAGTTCCGGTGGGTGGTCTGAGGGAAATGAATTTTTTTTGGGAGGGTTTCCGGGCTAGGGAGGTGGTGATCCAAAAAATGACGGGCAGACCCCCCCACCAACCGACTTTGCTGTCATCTCCACAGGGGTAGAATGGGAATTTGGAAGCGTGTGAAATTTTTGTATTTTGTAGGCGGGAAGTTTTGCCGCTATGAGATTTTGAATTTCGCTAAGGTCCAAGTATAATGATAAAAAATTGTGAGACCGTACTAGTACCTCTGTTCAAGGCCGAGTGCAAAATCAAATCATCATCACCTTGAATATTGGTCACTACCATGGTCATGATCTATCTCTGAAATTAGCGTATCCGCTATATCAAAGTATAATGATAAAAAAAATTGTGAGACCGTACTAGTACTTCTATTCTAGGCCGAGTGCAACATCAAATCATCATCACGTTGAAAATTTGTTACCATGATCATGATCTATCTCTGAAATTGGCGCATCCGCTATATCTTTCAAAGTATAATGATAATAAAAATTGTGAGACAATACTAGTACTTCTGTTCAAGTTCGAGTGCAACATCAAATCATCATCACGTTGAAAATTTGTTACCATGATCATGATCTACCTCTGAAAATGGGCGCATCCGCTAAAACTTGCAAAGTATAATGATACAAAATTGTGAGACCGTACTAGTACTTATGTTCAAGGTCGAGTGCAACATCAAATCATCATTACATTGAAAAGTGTGTTACCATGATCACGATCTATCTCTGAATTTGGCGCATCCGCTAAATCTCGCAAAGTATAATGATAAAAAATTGTGAGACTGTACTAGTACTTCTGTTCAAGTTCGAGTGCAACATCAAATCATCATCACGTTGAAAATTTGTTACCATGATCATGATCTATCTCTGAATTTGGCGCATCTGCTAAATCTTGCAAAGTATAATGATAAAGAAATTGTAAGACAGTAGTAGTACTTCTGTTCAAGGTCGAATGCAACATCAAATCATCATCACGTTGAAAATTTGTTACCATGATCCTCTGAAAATGGGCGCATCCGCTAAAACTTGCAAAGTATAATGATACAAAATTGTGAGACCGTACTAGTACTTATGTTCAAGGTCTAGTGCAACATCAAATCATCATTACATTGAAAATTGTGTTACCATGATCATGATCTATCTCTGAATTTGGCGCATCCGCTAAATCTCGCAAAGTATAATGATAAAAAAAAATTGTGAGACTGTACTAGTACTTATGTTCAAGGCCGAGTGCATGATCAAATCATCATCATGTTGAAATTTGTTACAACGATCATGACATATCTCTAAAATTGGCGCATCCGCTAAATCTTGCACGTGGCGCATCTCGGTGCGGAGCAACAAGCCGGTGCTATCAAGGTTGAGGCGTCGGTAGCGTCATCGGGCTCTCCTCTTTTGATAGATCTTCTACATGGCGTGGCGCACCGCCCACCGAGAAGCAGTCACATGTGAGATCGAGGTGGAGACGTCGCCGGCATCCTCGAGGCGCGACCGCCCTTCTACGAGCCAGAGTCGACTCAAGGTATGAATCCATGCGCTGTCGCGTCCCTTCTGCATATGAAGTGGGATGCCTTAGATTTATTGTTCTTCTCTTACGATTATTTCTAGCCGGACATGTGTGCTCTTTCTCTGAATATATTGCTTGAAAAGCTAACCAAGTTACTTAAATTCACTTCGTTCTTAATCTTGCGTGCTAATTTTGTTATTTTTGCTGACAGTGGTGCACGCAAGGAAATTTATTTCTGGGTGTGCTGAGCTGTTAGGCCTAAGTCGAAATCCTCAGCTAAACAAGGCCTCAGCTTAACACATAAAAAGGTGTTCAATCTCGCCCACAATGTCCTCTTCTTTCCTCTTCCTTTATTGGAACTTGTTTTGCAGACAAGGAAAGTGGCACGTGTAATGTGAGTAAAACCCTCTTAGCCAAAATCAGCTACGAGCAAGATTTTATGTATTGTAGATTCCCCAATTGACTCTCATCCCCAATGTAGTCTTTTTTATGTCAGTATAGACTTCTTTACTGGATGTATATACTATCGTACATGGCATGCATTTGCCTAATGAGGAGCATTGTATTGCCATTCTAGCCAACCTGATCGATCTGTCAAGCTTCATGCACGAGATGCCATGTTTAATTTACTCCCTCGCTCCGATCCATATTTCTTGGTGTAAAATGAATGTGAATCGGAGGGAGTACTCTTCTTAGATAGTACTATACCAGTTCAAAAAAAAGTACTGTACTACTACATCACAAATGCATCAAAAGAGTACTACATCACAAGACCACCACGGTTGTACTAGTAGAGTTTAATGCTTAACTTCCAAAGGGAATAAGATTACACATATGAACTTTAAACAGGCGCTGTCCGATGTCTGCTTGTTTGGGAGCACAACATAAATAATACTACCCCCGTCCATACATAAGTGACTAAACTTTGTCTGAAGATGGTTTCATCTATATATGTTTTTAGTGTGTAGATACATCCGTATCTTGAAGGAAAAAGGTGAGCCGCTAACTTTTTGAATAGAGTGAGTAATACAATTCGGATAAACAATGGTGTAGTAAAACAAATACTCCTGCCCATCATAAAACAAAACACAGACTGACTCAAATATATGTACAGATCACAAAAAAGGTTTCATCAGAACCCGAACATATACATGCAGAGATGACCGTTTGATCACATAAAACAAAGGTTTCGTGGCATATTTATGCCCCCAAAACAAGCAGACGTAGGACAGCGCCAACGTACTAGCAGCTAGCACTATGGAGCTGCAGTACAAACAAATGGTGCAGCGACATTTCCACCAGAACGAAAACTAAAAGACATCAGACCAAACAAAAGCTGGGCTATCACTTCTTGCCCAAACAAGCCTTGCTCCTTCATATGCGACTTCCTTTTCTCTTATGGATGTTGAACTTTGAATTAGATGGGTTCCTGACAGCGCGTTCTTTTTCGTGTCCTTGATGTTGCACTCTGGATCAGGTCGGTTACTGTCAGGAAATGAACAAATTGATCAGCAAAAGTCATATGTAAATGAATGCAAAGGTTACATATGAATGACTAACCCGGTCTAACTGAGTAGGGATGTAAAGTGCACCAACGTCTAGCAGAATTGTACTTTCTCCACTGCCAGTTGCTCATATCTAATTGGAATACTCCCTCCTTTGCCCGTACAACCAGCTCATTTTTGTCCTCAAATACGCAGAGTAACCTTACTGCATGTTTCCAATTGTATGGAAATGATGTGTCAAGGCCAAAAAAAGTATCCAATTCAAAATTTATATGACATGTCCATGACTCGTGATCGCCTGTTGATGATCTTGTACTGGCCCATGTTTGTAGGGTGAAGTCTCTTATAACAGCAAGGGCAACATCTCCATTATGTCCCTTGAAGATGTGAATGTTAAGCATGAATATATCATGCGTCTCATGAGGGCACTGAATATATTTCAGAGCCTTCTTTGCATGGTCAAGCTCAATGATATATCTAGACTTCGTTGGCCAGTACAAAATACCCCCTATGAGAGTTGCCGGTCTACGGTCAATCTCTGACAGCATCGGAGTTGATCGAGCTAGAAACTCCCATTCTTTTGAATCTGGTGAGTAGATATGAGCCTGTGCATCGTAACGTTTAGTTGTTATCCAAACAACCGAGAACTTGCCACAATGTGTAAACGGTTCAGAGTTGTTTCTCGAACAGAGAATTGAGCCGCTGCTTTCAATTGTGTGATTGCGCCACAATGGTGGTTCTGGTATCGCTGTGAGAACTTGCCTAATTGGATCCCAGACTGATATATACCCTCTGGATACATTAGAATGGAGTAGCACCATACCATCGCGGCATCCCAGGACATAGATTTTGGGACCGTTCACTTGAGACGGGATTGCCAGCATCTTCAAGATGGCCGGGTGAAGATCATGCTCTGTGATGAATCGATTGTCCTCGGAGTTGTTGGTGAAAAACCCTAGCAACGGGTTTCCTCCGTTGTGTGACACAGTTAGCTTTCTGAAATAATTGCTTCCCATACATTGCCTCCATGCTTTCTTGGTGCCTGATGCAGCTAGTAAGCAGGTTGGATGGGGAGGAAGCCTGACAAGAATCTGAGAGACTACATCTCCAGGCAGATCGTTGATTGTTGTGGGTGTCCTTCGACTGAAGCTGGTAGGATTATGCAAATCGCACGATGCATCGTCAAAATTATGTAAACAGCACACTGCATCATCTATTTTTTAAAACAAAATGCAACATCTAATTTGACTAAGCAGCAAAATGCATCATCTAATTCATCATCAAAGTTTCCTAAACTGCATGGTGCATCAGCAAAATCAAAATAGTGTAAACAGCACAATGCATCAGCAAAATCAAAATAATGTAAACAGGACAATGCATCAGCAAAATCAAAATAATGTGAACAGCACAATGCATCAGCAAAATCAAAATATTGTAAACAGGACAATGCAATTGTAATCCTGTTGCATAATCAATGAAGCCCTTAATTTGCAAAAAAAAAACACCACAAAAATAGGACGCACCAACGGAAGGCAATCTCGCATATACAGTAATAATTGCTAACGTGTCAACACGATTGGAGGAAAAAGAGACCTCTACAGGACCCAAAACGCTGTGGTAACATCAGATGGGGTTAGCTTTGATATAGGTAATAAAATGTAAACAGCACAATACATCATCTAAGTTGACAGCAAAATTCTTCATCGAAATTTCCCACACTGTTCAAGGAATCAGAAAAATTACCTAAAAGGCTAAAAGAGCAAAATGCATCATCAGAGTAAAATATATGTAAACGGTACAATGCATCATCCAACTTTTGGCTAAACAGCAGAGAGCATTAGCTAGGTTGACAGAAAAAAAACAAAAAAAACCATGAAAAATTCCTGAAGAGGTGAGTGCATCAGAAAAATTACTACCTAAAAAGCATAATGAATCACCCAAATTACAAAAGAAGCAGAATGCATCATCAAAAATACAAAAACATCTCAATGCATCATCACGTCTGGTTTGGGCAAAAAACCCAATCCACCAGATCTAACCTCATTGCAGTTGGGGAAGGTAGAACTTACAAAGGGGTTGACGAGTCACGATCAAATGCAACAAGCGCCGCCTTAGATGAAGTCACCATCCAAGCTCTCGACGCGTTCAAAGCAGCCAGCTTCGAAGCCTCCGACGGTTCTCCCGGCTGCGCCGCCAAAACTCTCGAAGCACGCGCCAAGACTTTCCAACAAAATGCAGCTTCGATACGAGCATTTGCCAGCGCCACAGCGCCCGGGCCCGTCCTAGCCACCGCCTTCGCCTTTGCCTCCGCATCCGCATCCGCATCCGCTTTACATGTCTCCGCCGATGCATGCAGAGCATCCGTCTCCGCTTTCCATGTATCCGCCGACGCAGTGTAGGCATCGAGCGACGCCGTTTTCATTTCCTAGAAAACCCAGTAAGTTACTCACATTGCAATCCCCAAATTAAGGTTATATCGAACACAATGACCGATGAACCTCTGTACTCGCCGGAGGTTGGAGATGTACATACCTGCGAAGATCGGTCCGGTGGTGCTTGACGGTGGTGCGTCGGGGACGGGGGAGAACTCGGCGGGGAGAATGGTGGCGCGGCCCAAGACGGCGGCGCGGAGAGGGGCGACGGTGCGGTCATCGAACCTCGGCAGACAGTATTTTGTATATATATATGAGAAGAAGAATAAAGTCTGGTCGAATGAGGCAGCGCGACCGGCAGAGTACAACCGAAGGCTACTAGTGCTACCTTGGAGTATTGTAGTAATACTATAACATAATAAAAATAATGGCCTTGTTTAAACCACTCTTGTCAGTGTGGCATCGCGTCCAAATTTAATGCATTCTGTGGAAATCGGAATAATGCTGTAAAAACTCTCATACTAGTGTGGTATATAGCATGCACCGACACTTTTCAACAAAATGTCGTCTCCATTTCATAGGAGACTGCTTGCACACTGGGATACGATGCTGACATGACGAAGGGCGCAGAAGTATTTTGGAGTATTTCATTCGAGCAGATCGGGGCGACGGTGCGTCTTTGGAGGGAATACCGTGTGGTGTGTCTTTGGAGGGAATACCGTACGTACTTAGGAGTATTTCATTCGAGCAGACTGCTTGCACACTGGGATACGATGCTGACATGACGAAGGGCGCAGAAGTTTGCGAAAATGGTTGTACTACCATCCGACCATTAGTATAATCATTGCGCGATAGCTTACACGAGAAGGAAAAGAGCCGAACAGCTGTGGATAATAAAAGCATTTGGCTCTTCGAGGATCCTTCTTCTACTACCTTCTCAAAGGAGTACTACTATTGTAATCTTTTTTTGTTTTTCTGGGACCTTCGGGTCCCTTCCCCGTTGAAAAGTGAAGTGTTTCGAATACATTCATATGCCTATGTTTCTATTTTTACAAGCAAATAAATAACAAAGGATGACTCAATGCACAAGTTGATCTCATTTTGAAATTTTTTAAAACTTCTTCTATTGTATTCAAATTTGATTAGAAGGAGTCGATCGATTGTACATGCCAATCGTATAGCTTGGTGGGTGGATTGGCATTTGAAGTTTGGTCATTGTGTTCTTGTTTGTTACCACCCTCGCAAGGCACGTCCAAGTATTTCCTGTCAGAATTTATGGCATGTATGTAGTTAAATAACCTACATTATTTCAATTATGAGTTTAATTACTAGGCAAAAGCTTAAAAATCCATATATAGTTGCAGATTAAGATGAACAAATCCTTGAACCTATATCTACAAAATTGATGGCACTAACACATCCTACCAAGCGGAAAGCATGTCTACCCTACTGCTTCCAAAAGGTGGAATTATGACAATAATGTGCAACTGTTAAAATTTGGTAGCCCTCCTTCACAATTAACACACATCTAGCCATTTTTGTACAGTAATAAAAAAGGGAAATCATTCTTTCATGCATGCATATAATTGTTAGAATCTCTTGTTTGTGAAGTTGCTTAAAATACGATCTCTTCCAAACTTGAGGTCATATGATAACTAAAAAGTTTTGTATGGCGGGATTTTGCATCAAAGTACATGCGCACAATACTCACTTGTGGGCAGAAAGCCAAACAAACTCATATTACTAGGTTTGTATTAATTTGTTCAAGAAATTTCACCATCACACATGATTTTGTGCTTGCGTTAATTTTACTTTAAAAACTTCTTCCAAATTCAAATTTTCTTCAAACATGCCAACGGTACATGTCTACCAATTAATAATTAAGGGTACACCACACGTACTGCCTCGTAGGGTACATAAAAATTTACTATATTTTATGGCATGTACTAATTTCACATAATCTACAACTCAATGTTGAGTTTAATGATCAGCCCAGAACTAGAAAACAAATATACATATAGTTGCAAATTAACCTAGAAAAGCTCTAGTATCCTTTAAAACCCTAGAAAATGGACATGCATGCATGCATCCTACTCATAATAATTAATTAAGGTCTCGATCTCTATACTGCTCACGAAGTTTGGAATTCTGGCAAATATGCAACTTGTTTCATTAATTTACCATGGCGAGATAGATGCATGCACATCGATCACTTAAAAAATATAAAGTTTGTAAAGGATTTGGCATCCATATATGCTCACCGGATATATAGATAAGGCCAAGCAAACACATCGAATATTTGTGAAGAAATGTTTTTGCTAGAACCTTCAAATTTTTAGATTTACATCACACACAAAGAACACACCTTTAATTTCGCCAGGTTTGTGCACTAATAAAGTACTCCTACAGTACTAGAAATTGGATTGTTCTACTCCGGAGTGATATGCTCACCGGAGTATTTTTGGATCTTAGCTGGAGCGGCGTTTGGCGGTTGCACGAAGCCGTGCTGGATGTTAAGCCTGTCGAGGCACGCCTGGTGGAAAGCGTGCGCCACCTTAGCCTCATCGGCGCGCCGCTGCAATGCTGCGTCCCTGGGATTTGCAGCCGCCGCATTCTTAGCCTGCACGAAAGCTTGCAGAGCATCCCGGCATCTATAGAGTGCCGGGAACATCACGTTATATACGAGCTCCTTGGCGGTGTTGCTCCTGCAAAGGGCGTCGCCGTGATGCGCTTCGAAAGAACGGCCTGGCTCCACGGCCGGCACCGCCTGAAGTGCGGTCGGATTAGGCGGCTGGCCACGGGAGCTCCCTGCCTCCGCATCGTTCGCGCCGGCCGGGAAGGGGATCTCACCTGCTGGCAAAGAAAACCATGCGGCATGCGCGGGCGGAAAAGCCGGCCAGGGCCGAGCGGGCGTCGCATGCGGGGTTGCGTGGGAGATCCCTGCCTCTGCATCCATCGGCCCGCACGGGAAGCGGCTGGCGAGGGGCTCCACGGCCAGCGCCGCCGCCGCGGGCTGAACAACCGGCCAGTGCAGAGCGGGCGGGTTATGCCTTGGTGCGCGATGGACGAAGCGAAGGCGGCGCTGATGCTCCGCTTCCTCGTCGGTGGTAGGACTACGCGCGCGGCGACCAGAGCCAAGTCGGAAGGCCATAGATATGTCGATTGGTCACTTAAGCTGGAGAGGTTCTCTTACCATTTCGGAGAAGCGGAGTAAGAGGAAGTTGTTGCTTATACGGGTTCACTGCCACGTTGGGTTAAGAGGGGCAAAGTTGGTCAATGCCTAGGAAGTTGGAATCGTTTTGGCCCCAATTTTTTAATTACCTTGCGGTTCATCTCTCGGTCTCTCCCACCTCTTCACTATCCCTCCCCTTGCCTCCTTTCATGCTTCATCGTAGTGCATCTTGTTTTTCTAGCACCTTCACAAAAATCATACACATTTGGCCGATTCTGTCATTGTGTGCACTAATAAAGTAAAAAATCCATTATATGTGAATAAACGTTTAATACACTAGCTCGCAAAGATGTTTCTCAAGGCGATATGCACAATGCCTGCCAAAAATGGGTCATGATAACTAAATTTCGTGTTAATTTTTGCATGACATGTACTCACTTGTGTATGAAGCCAAGCAAACTCATAATCTATACCAAAAAAATGTGAAAGAGTTCTTTTTAGTATCCTTCATACATGGGGTTCCTATTTTTACTTTCTATTTTTACTAGTTACAAGTACTCATGCATGAAAACTTTTGAAAATATGTGCATTTTGGGCTGTGTGGAGACATGGTACAATAATATATTCAAGTTGATATACAAAGTCTAGACATATTCAAACTAGACAAATAATGTATCTAACCCCCTAACCCTAAACTCTGTCTTATGAAGTCAAGCATGCATGAAGAGAATTGGTTTTGGGTTTCAAACATGGAAATTTCAAAATCATCCCAAAAGCTTCATTTTAGAGCGACTAAGAAGGATCCAGGCTTACCTTTCCATTTTCATGTTTTAAACTTGTTTAAATCTTGGTCAAACCTAGGATTTGACCAAGATTCAAATGGGCATAAAATAAAAAAATGAAAAAATGAAAAACCAAAGCGCACATAGTCTTCTTATATGTCATATAGTAAGCATTAAAGTTGGTAAACAAGGTCTAGACATATTCAAACTAGACAAATCATGTATCTACCCCCTAACCCCTAAACTCTATCTTATGACGAAGTCAAGCATGAAGATTAAGTGGTTTTGGGTTTCAAACATGGAAATTTTGAAAACCTCCCAAAAACTTCATTTTAGGGTGACTAAGAAGGATACAGGCTTCCCTTTTCATTTTCATGTTCTATACTTGTTTAAATCTTGGTCAAACCTAGGATTTGACCAAGATTCAAATGTGCATCAAAATTCCAAAAAAATCAGAAAAATGAAAAACCAAAGCACATAGTTTTCTTATGTCATATAGTAAGCATTAAAGTTGATAAACAAGGGTCTAGACATATTCAAACAAGAAAAATCATGTATCTACCCCCTAACCCTAAACTTTGTCTTATGTAGTCAAGCATGAAGAGAAGTGGTTTTGGGTTTCAAATATGGAAATTTCAAAAACCTATCAAAAGCTTCATTTTAGAGTGACTAAGAAGGATCCATGCTTGCCTTTTCATTTTCATATTTGAAACTTGTTTAAATCATTGTCAAACCTAGGATTTGACCAAGATTTAAATGGGCATAAAATTAAAAAATCGGAAAAATGAAAAACAAAAGCACATAGTCTTCTTATGTCACATATATATATAGTAAGCATTCAAAAGTTGATAAACAAGGTCTAGCTAGACATATTCAAATAAGACAAATCATGTATCTACCCCTCTAACCCTAAACTCTGTCTTATGAAGTCAAGCATGAAGAGAAGTGGTTTTAGGTTTCAAACATGGAAATTTCAAAAACCTCCCAAAAACTTCATTTTAGAGTGACTAAGAAGGATACATGTTTCCCTTTTCATTTTCATGTTTTAAACTTGTTTAAATCTTGGTCAAACCTAGGATTTGACCAAGATACAAATAGGCACAAAAAATGAAAAACAAAAAGCACATAGTGTTCTTATGTCATATCGTAAGCATTCAAGTTGATAAACAAGGTCTAGATATATCCAAACCAGACAAATCATGTATGTACCCCGTGTCGATCTTATGAAGTCTAGCATGAAGAAAAGTCGTTTTGGCCGGGTTTCAAACATGGAAATTTCAAGAACATCCCAAAAGCTTCATTTTAGAGCGACTAAGAAGGATCCAGGCTTACCTTTCCATTTTCATGATTTAAACTTGTTTAAATCTTGGTCAAATCTTGCTCAAGCATGAAGATAAGTGGTTTTGGGTTTCAAACATGGAAATTTCAAAAACCTCCCAAAAACTTCATTTTAGGGTGACTAAGAAGGATACAGGCTTCCCTTTTCATTTTCATGTTCTATATATACTTGTTTAAATCTTGGTCAAACCTAGGATTTGACCAAGATTCAAATGTGCATCAAAATTCTAAAAAAATCAGAAAATGAAAAACCAAAGCACATAGTCTTCTTATGTCATATAGTAAGCATTAAAGTTGATAAACATGGTCTAGACATATTCAAACCATACAAATCATGTATCTACCCCCTAACCCCTAAACTATGTCTTATGAAGTCAAGCATGAAGAGAAGTGGTTTTGGGTTTCAAACATGGAAATTTCAAAAACCGCCCAAAAACTTCATTTTAGAGTGACTAAGAAGGACACATGCTTCCCTTTTCATTTTCATGTTTTAAACTTGTTTAAATCTTGGTCAAACCTAGGATTTGATAAACATGGTCTAGACATATTCAAACCAGACAAATCATGTATCTACCCCCTATCGACCCTAAACTTCGTCTTATGAAGTCAAGCATGAAGAGAAGTGGTTTTGGGTTTCAAACATGGAAATTTCAAAAACCTCCCAAAATTAAAGCTTCATTTTAGAGTGACTAGTTAAGAAGGATCCAGGCTTACCTTTTCATTTTCATGTTTTAAACTTGTTTAAATCTTGTTCAAACCTAGGATTTGACCAATATTCAAATGGGCATAAAATAAAAAATAAATAAAATAAAAAACCAAAGCACATAGTCTTCTTATGTCATATAGTAAGCATTCAAGTTCATAAACAAGGTCTAGACATATTCAAACCAGACAAATCATGTACCCCTAACCCTAAACTTTGTCTTAATTATATATGAAGTCAAGCATGAAGCAGAGAAGTGTGGTTTTGGGTTTCAAACATGGAAATTTCAAAAACCTCCCAAAAAGCTTCATTTTAATTAGACTGGCTGGTTAATTAAGAAGGATCCATGATTAATTACCTTTTCATTGTCATGTTTTAAACTTGTTTAAATCTTGGTCGAACCTAGGATTTGACCAAGATTCAAATGGGCATAAAAATTCAGAAAAAATCGAAAGAATGAAAAACCAAAGCACATAGCCTTCTTATGTCATATAGTAAGCATTCAAGTTGATAAACATGGTCTAGACATATTCAAACCAGAAAAATCATGTATCTACCCCTAACCCTAAACTCTGTCTTATGAAGTCAAGCATGAAAAGAAGTACGGTGGTTTTGGGTTTCAAACATGGTAAATTCAAGAACCTCCCAAAAGCTTCATTTTAGAGTTACTAAGAGAAAGATCCAGACTTAATTACCTTATCATTTTCACATGTTAAACTTGTTTAAATCTTGCTCAACAAACCTAGGATTTTACCAAGATTCTCAAATGGGCATAAAAATCAAAAAATGAAATACCAATGCACATAGTCCTCTTATGTCATATAGCTAGTAAGCATTCAAGTTGATAAACAAGGTCTAGACATATTCAAACAAGACAAATCATGTATCTACCCCTATCGACCCTAAACTTCGTCTTATGAAGTCAAGCATGAAGAGAAGTGGTTTTGGGTTTCAAACATGGAAATTTCAAAAACCTCCCAAAATTCAGCTTCATTTTAGAGCGACTAAGAAGGATCGATGCTTACCTTTTCATTTCCATGTTTTAAACTTGTTTAAATCTTGGTCAAATCTAGGATTTGACCAAGATTCAAATGGGCATAAAATAAAAAAACAGAAAAATGAAAAACCAAAGCGCACATAGTCTTCTTATATGTCATATAGTAAGCATTAAAGTTGATAAACAAGGTCTAGACATATTCAAACTAGCTAGACAAATCATGTATCTACCCCCTAAAACCCCTAAACTCTGTCTTATGACGAAGTCAAGCATGAAGATAAGTGGTTTTAGGTTTCAAACATGGAAATTTCAAGTACGTCCCAAAAGCTTCATATATTTTAGAGTGACTAATTAAGAAGGATCTTGGATTACGTTTTCATTTTCATGCTTGAAACTTGTTTAAATCTTGGTTGAACCTAGGATTTGACCAGAATCAAATGTGCATAAAATTCTTAAAAAAATAGAAAAATGAAAAACAAAAGCACATGGTCTTCTTATGTCATATAGTAAGCATTCAAGTTGATAAACAAGGTTTAGACATATTCAAACCAGACAAATCATGTATCTACCCCTAACCCTAAACTCGGTCTTATGAAGTCTAGCATGAGGAGAAGTCGTTTTGGGTTTCAAACGTTTAAGCCAAAAGCCCCATTTCAAATATTTCAAACTTATTCAAATTTGGTTCAAATTTGAAAGACACACAAGTTATAGCACACATAGTGCATACATTCTCACACATACTGCACTAGATGCTAACCCGGCCTATAGTTTGAGGCCATTGGATGAGGTCGAAAAAAATCTTGGATTAGAAATGGGGTTGTTCGAACCCCGTAGTTGGATTTTTTGAACCTTGATCTGTAGTACTGGGCAAAACCCTAGTTTAACCTATTTAATTATAGATTCGTTGGTCGATTTTTCTACCTTTTTATTATTACTATGCAGCACATGTGTGTTTGCCCGTCGAGTGAAACTCGGAGGAAGAGGGATCACTCGGAAGGAGAGAAGAAGGGAGAGAATTATGGTGTCTCCCCTTTTTCGGGTGATGATGTTGACTTTTGTGCAGGGTTTGTCAGTGAGCAGGAGGTGCGAGCGAGCGAGCGAGCGAGTCGAGGAGCCGAGAATGAGAGAGATTTGTTCTTTTTTTTGAGAGGGACGACCGAAGGATCAGAAGGACCCACAGACTTCCAATACGCATCCTGATGCGTCTTCTCTTGACAAAGAAAATGGCTGGGAGTTTGCGTACCTATTGCACGTGACTTGTGCTCACTGAAGTGTGGGACCTCACGCATGGGCACCACACGTAAGTGACAGACCTGTTGGTGTAAAAACTCGGTTGATTATTATAGTGCATTAGAACAAAGTTTCCTATGGATTCAAGGGTAGGAAATCCAAGTTAACTCATTTACATGACATTATTTTTTCCATGAAGCAAAGTTAACGCACCTATCAATTGGTACATTTTGGAGTGACTAAGAAGGATCCAGGCTTACTTATTCGTTTTCACGTGTAAAACTTGTCTAAATCTTGGTCAAACAAAATTGGCAGAAAATTCAAAAAAAAACAGAAAAATGAAAAACCAAAGCACATAGTCTTCTTATGTCATGTAGTAAGCATTAAAGTTGATAAACAAGGTCTAGACATATTCAAACCATACTAATCATGTATCTACCCGCTAACCCCTAAACTATGTCTTAAGAAGTCAAGAATGAAGAGAAGTGGTTTTGGGTTTCAAACATGGACATTTCAAAAACCTCCCAAAACTTCATTTTAGGGTGAGTAAGAAGGATACAGGCTTCCCTTTTCATTTTCATGTTCTATACTTGTTTAAATCTTGGTCAAACCTAGGATTTGACCAAGATTCAAATGGGCACAAAAAAATAAAAAAAAGCACATAGTGTTCTTATGTCATATCGTAAGCATTCAAGTTGATAAACAAGGTCTAGATATATCCAAATTAACCAGACAAATCATGTATCTACCCCCTATCCCCTAAACTTCGTCTTATGAAGTCAAGCATGAGAAGTGGTTTTGGGTTTCAAACATGGAAATTTCAAAAACCTCCCAAAATTCAGCTTCATTTTAGAGCGACTAAGAAGGATCGATGCTTTACCTTTTCATTTCCATGTTTTAAACTTATTTAAATCTTGGTCAAACCTAGGATTTGACCAAGATTCAAATGGGCATAAAAATTCAGACAAAAAATCTAAAGAATGAAAAACCAAAGCACATAGCCTTCTTAATTATGTCATATAGTAAACACTCAAGTTGATAAACAAGGTCTAGACATATTCAAACCAGAAAAATCATGTGTATATCTACCCCTAACCCTAAACTCTGTCTTATGAAGTCAATCTCTAGGATTTGACCAAGATTCAAATGGGCATAAAATAAAAAAACAGAAAAATGAAAAACCAAAGCGCACATAGTCTTCTTATATGTCATATAGTAAGCATTAAAGTTGATAAACAAGGTCTGGACATATTCAAACTAGCTAGACAAATCATGTATCTACCCCCTAACCCCTAAACTCTGTCTTATGACGAAGTCAAGCATGAAGATAAGTGGTTTTGGGTTTCAAACATGGAAATTTCAAAAACC
Organism: Lolium multiflorum; assembly: GCA_030979885.1. Classification (NCBI taxonomy): domain Eukaryota; kingdom Viridiplantae; phylum Streptophyta; class Magnoliopsida; order Poales; family Poaceae; genus Lolium; species Lolium multiflorum. The sequence goes on along the minus strand of CM061748.1, from coordinate 196,249,081 downwards.
TCCCAAAAACTTCATTTTAGGGTGACTAAGAAGGATACAGGCTTCCATTTTCATTTCCATGTTCTATACTTGTTTAAATCTTGGTCAAACCTAGGATTTGACCAAGATTCAAATGTGCATCAAAATTCCAAAAAAATCAGAAAAATGAAAAACCAAAGCACATAGTTTTCTTATGTCACATACATATATATAGTAAGCATTCAAAAGTTCATAAACAAGGTCTAGACATATTCAAACCAGACAAATCATGTACCCCCTAACCCTAAACTTTGTCTTAATTATATATGAAGTCAAGCATGAAGCAGAGAAGTGTGGTTTTGGGTTTCAAACATGGAAATTTCAAAAACCTCCCAAAAAGCTTCATTTTAATTAGACTGGCTGGTTAATTAAGAAGGATCCATGATTAATTACCTTTTCATTGTCATGTTTTAAACTTGTTTAAATCTTGGTCGAACCTAGGATTTGACCAAGATTCAAATGGGCATAAAAATTCAGAAAAAATCGAAAGAATGAAAAACCAAAGCACATAGCCTTCTTATGTCATATAGTAAGCATTCAAGTTGATAAACATGGTCTAGACATATTCAAACCAGAAAAATCATGTATCTACCCCTAACCCTAAACTCTGTCTTATGAAGTCAAGCATGAAAAGAAGTACGGTGGTTTTGGGTTTCAAACATGGTAAATTCAAGAACCTCCCAAAAGCTTCATTTTAGAGTTACTAAGAGAAAGATCCAGACTTAATTACCTTATCATTTTCACATGTTAAACTTGTTTAAATCTTGCTCAACAAACCTAGGATTTTACCAAGATTCTCAAATGGGCATAAAAATCAAAAAATGAAATACCAATGCACATAGTCCTCTTATGTCATATAGCTAGTAAGCATTCAAGTTGATAAACAAGGTCTAGACATATTCAAACAAGACAAATCATGTATCTACCCCCTATCGACCCTAAACTTCGTCTTATGAAGTCAAGCATGAAGAGAAGTGGTTTTGGGTTTCAAACATGGAAATTTCAAAAACCTCCCAAAATTCAGCTTCATTTTAGAGCGACTAAGAAGGATCGATGCTTACCTTTTCATTTCCATGTTTTAAACTTGTTTAAATCTTGGTCAAATCTAGGATTTGACCAAGATTCAAATGGGCATAAAATAAAAAAACCGAAAAATGAAAAACCAAAGCGCACATAGTCTTCTTATATGTCATATAGTAAGCATTAAAGTTGATAAACAAGGTCTAGACATATTCAAACTAGCTAGACAAATCATGTATCTACCCCCTAAAACCCCTAAACTCTGTCTTATGACGAAGTCAAGCATGAAGATAAGTGGTTTTGGGTTTCAAACATGGAAATTTCAAAAACCTCCCAAAATTCAGCTTCATTTTAGAGCGACTAAGAAGGATCGATGCTTTTACCTTTTCATTTCCATGTTTTAAACTTATTTAAATCTTGGTCAAACCTAGGATTTGACCAAGATTCAAATGGGCATAAAAATTCAGACAAAAAATCTAAAGAATGAAAAACCAAAGCACATAGCCTTCTTAATTATGTCATATAGTAAACACTCAAGTTGATAAACAAGGTCTAGACATATTCAAACCAGAAAAATCATGTGTATATCTACCCCTACCCCTAAACTCTGTCTTATGAAGTCAATCATGAAGAGAATTGGTTTTGGGTTTCAAACATGGAAATTTCAAGTACGTCCCAAAAGCTTCATATATTTTAGAGTGACTAATTAAGAAGGATCTTGGATTACGTTTTCATTTTCATGCTTGAAACTTGTTTAAATCTTGGTTGAACCTAGGATTTGACCAGAATCAAATGTGCATAAAATTCTTAAAAAATAGAAAAATGAAAAACAAAAGCACATGGTCTTCTTATGTCATATAGTAAGCATTCAAGTTGATAAACAAGGTTTAGACATATTCAAACCAGACAAATCATGTATCTACCCCCTAACCCTAAACTCGGTCTTATGAAGTCTAGCATGAGGAGAAGTCGTTTTGGGTTTCAAACGTTTAAGCCAAAAGCCCCATTTCAAATATTTCAAACTTATTCAAATTTGAAAGACACACAAGTTATAGCACACATAGTGCATACATTCTCACACATACTGCACTAGATGCTAACCCGGCCTATAGTTTGAGGCCATTGGATGAGGTCGAAAAAAATCTTGGATTAGAAATGGGGTTGTTCGAACCCCGTAGTTGGATTTTTTGAACCTTGATCTGTAGTACTGGGCAAAACCCTAGTTTAACCTATTTAATTATAGATTCGTAGGTCGATTTTTCTACCTTTTTATTATTACTATGCAGCACATGTGTGTTTGCCCGTCGAGTGAAACTCGGAGGAAGAGGGATCACTCGGAAGGAGAGAAGAAGGGAGAGAATTATGGTGTCTCCCCTTTTTCGGGTGATGATGTTGACTTTTGTGCAGGGTTTGTCAGTGAGCAGGAGGTGCGAGCGAGCGAGCGAGCGAGTCGAGCGAGGCCGAGAATGAGAGAGATTTGTTTTTTTTTGAGAGGGACGACCGAAGGATCCACAGACTTCCAATACGCATCCTGATGCGTCTTCTCTTGACAAAGAAAATGGCTGGGAGTTTGCGTACCTATTGCACGTGACTTGTGCTCACTGAAGTGTGGGACCTCACGCATGGGCACCACACGTAAGTGACAGACCTGTTGGTGTAAAAACTCGGTTGATTATTATAGTGCATTAGAACAAAGTTTCCTATGGATTCAAGGGTAGGAAATCCAAGTTAACTCATTTACATGACATTATTTTTTCCATGAAGCAAAGTTAACGCACCTATCAATTGGTACATTTTGGAGTGACTAAGAAGGATCCAGGCTTACTTATTCGTTTTCACGTGTAAAACTTGTCTAAATCTTGGTCAAACAAAATTGGCAGAAAATTCAAAAAAAAAACAGAAAAATGAAAAACCAAAGCGCACATAGTCTTCTTATATGTCATATAGTAAGCATTAAAGTTGATAAACAAGGTCTAGACATATTCAAACCATACTAATCATGTATCTACCCGCTAACCCCTAAACTATGTCTTAAGAAGTCAAGAATGAAGAGAAGTGGTTTTGGGTTTCAAACATGGACATTTCAAAAACCTCCCAAAACTTCATTTTAGGGTGAGTAAGAAGGATACAGGCTTCCCTTTTCATTTTCATGTTCTATACTTGTTTAAATCTTGGTCAAACCTAGGATTTGACCAAGATTCAAATGGGCACAAAAAAATAAAAAAAGCACATAGTGTTCTTATGTCATATCGTAAGCATTCAAGTTGATAAACAAGGTCTAGATATATCCAAATTAACCAGACAAATCATGTATCTACCCCCTATCGACCCTAAACTTCGTCTTATGAAGTCAAGCATGAAGAGAAGTGGTTTTGGGTTTCAAACATGGAAATTTCAAAAACCTCCCAAAATTCAGCTTCATTTTAGAGCGACTAAGAAGGATCGATGCTTTACCTTTTCATTTCCATGTTTTAAACTTATTTAAATCTTGGTCAAACCTAGGATTTGACCAAGATTCAAATGGGCATAAAAATTCAGACAAAAAATCTAAAGAATGAAAAACCAAAGCACATAGCCTTCTTAATTATGTCATATAGTAAACACTCAAGTTGATAAACAAGGTCTAGACATATTCAAACCAGAAAAATCATGTGTATATCTACCCCTAACCCTAAACTCTGTCTTATGAAGTCAATCTCTAGGATTTGACCAAGATTCAAATGGGAAAAAAAAAAAACAGAAAAATGAAAAACCAAAGCGCACATAGTCTTCTTATATGTCATATAGTAAGCATTAAAGTTGATAAACAAGGTCTGGACATATTCAAACTAGCTAGACAAATCATGTATCTACCCCCTAACCCCTAAACTCTGTCTTATGACGAAGTCAAGCATGAAGATAAGTGGTTTTGGGTTTCAAACATGGAAATTTCAAAAACCTCCCAAAAACTTCATTTTAGGGTGACTAAGAAGGATACAGGCTTCCATTTTCATTTCCATGTTCTATACTTGTTTAAATCTTGGTCAAACCTAGGATTTGACCAAGATTCAAATGTGCATCAAAATTCCAAAAAAATCAGAAAAATGAAAAACCAAAGCACATAGTTTTCTTATGTCACATACATATATATAGTAAGCATTCAAAAGTTCATAAACAAGGTCTAGACATATTCAAACCAGACAAATCATGTACCCCCTAACCCTAAACTTTGTCTTAATTATATATGAAGTCAAGCATGAAGCAGAGAAGTGTGGTTTTGGGTTTCAAACATGGAAATTTCAAAAACCTCCCAAAAAGCTTCATTTTAATTAGACTGGCTGGTTAATTAAGAAGGATCCATGATTAATTACCTTTTCATTGTCATGTTTTAAACTTGTTTAAATCTTGGTCGAACCTAGGATTTGACCAAGATTCAAATGGGCATAAAAATTCAGAAAAAAATCGAAAGAATGAAAAACCAAAGCACATAGCCTTCTTATGTCATATAGTAAGCATTCAAGTTGATAAACATGGTCTAGACATATTCAAACCAGAAAAATCATGTATCTACCCCTAACCCTAAACTCTGTCTTATGAAGTCAAGCATGAAAAGAAGTACGGTGGTTTTGGGTTTCAAACATGGTAAATTCAAGAACCTCCCAAAAGCTTCATTTTAGAGTTACTAAGAGAAAGATCCAGACTTAATTACCTTATCATTTTCACATGTTAAACTTGTTTAAATCTTGCTCAACAAACCTAGGATTTTACCAAGATTCTCAAATGGGCATAAAAATCAAAAAATGAAATACCAATGCACATAGTCCTCTTATGTCATATAGCTAGTAAGCATTCAAGTTGATAAACAAGGTCTAGACATATTCAAACAAGACAAATCATGTATCTACCCCCTATCGACCCTAAACTTCGTCTTATGAAGTCAAGCATGAAGAGAAGTGGTTTTGGGTTTCAAACATGGAAATTTCAAAAACCTCCCAAAATTCAGCTTCATTTTAGAGCGACTAAGAAGGATCGATGCTTACCTTTTCATTTCCATGTTTTAAACTTGTTTAAATCTTGGTCAAATCTAGGATTTGACCAAGATTCAAATGGGCATAAAATAAAAAAACCGAAAAATGAAAAACCAAAGCGCACATAGTCTTCTTATATGTCATATAGTAAGCATTAAAGTTGATAAACAAGGTCTAGACATATTCAAACTAGCTAGACAAATCATGTATCTACCCCCTAAAACCCCTAAACTCTGTCTTATGACGAAGTCAAGCATGAAGATAAGTGGTTTTAGGTTTCAAACATGGAAATTTCAAGTACGTCCCAAAAGCTTCATATATTTTAGAGTGACTAATTAAGAAGGATCTTGGATTACGTTTTCATTTTCATGCTTGAAACTTGTTTAAATCTTGGTTGAACCTAGGATTTGACCAGAATCAAATGTGCATAAAATTCTTAAAAAAATAGAAAAATGAAAAACAAAAGCACATGGTCTTCTTATGTCATATAGTAAGCATTCAAGTTGATAAACAAGGTTTAGACATATTCAAACCAAACAAATCATGTATCTACCCCTAACCCTAAACTCGGTCTTATGAAGTCTAGCATGAGGAGAAGTCGTTTTGGGTTTCAAACGTTTAAGCCAAAAGCCCCATTTCAAATATTTCAAACTTATTCAAATTTGGTTCAAATTTGAAAGACACACAAGTTATAGCACACATAGTGCATACATTTTCACACATACTGCACTAGATGCTAACCCGGCCTATAGTTTGAGGCCATTGGATGAGGTCGAAAAAAATCTTGGATTAGAAATGGGGTTGTTCGAACCCCGTAGTTGGATTTTTTGAACCTTGATCTGTAGTACTGGGCAAAACCCTAGTTTAACCTATTTAATTATAGATTCGTTGGTCGATTTTTCTACCTTTTTATTATTACTATGCAGCACATGTGTGTTTGCCCGTCGAGTGAAACTCGGAGGAAGAGGGATCACTCGGAAGGAGAGAAGAAGGGAGAGAATTATGGTGTCTCCCCTTTTTCGGGTGATGATGTTGACTTTTGTGCAGGGTTTGTCAGTGAGCAGGAGGTGCGAGCGAGCGAGCGAGCGAGCGAGTCGAGCGAGGCCGAGAATGAGAGAGATTTGTTTTTTGAGAGGGACGACCGAAGGATCCAGAAGGACCCACAGACTTCCAATACGCATCTGATGCGTCTTCTCTTGACAAAGAAAATGGCTGGGAGTTTGCGTACCTATTGCACGTGACTTGTGCTCACTGAAGTGTGGGACCTCACGCATGGGCACCACACGTAAGTGACAGACCTGTTGGTGTAAAAACTCGGTTGATTATTATAGTGCATTAGAACAAAGTTTCCTATGGATTCAAGGGTAGGAAATCCAAGTTAACTCATTTACATGACATTATTTTTTCCATGAAGCAAAGTTAACGCACCTATCAATTGGTACATTTTGGAGTGACTAAGAAGGATCCAGGCTTACTTATTCGTTTTCACGTGTAAAACTTGTCTAAATCTTGGTCAAACAAAATTGGCAGAAAATTCAAAAAAAACAGAAAAATGAAAAACCAAAGCGCACATAGTCTTCTTATATGTCATATAGTAAGCATTAAAGTTGATAAACAAGGTCTGGACATATTCAAACTAGCTAGACAAATCATGTATCTACCCCCTAACCCCTAAACTCTGTCTTATGACGAAGTCAAGCATGAAGATAAGTGGTTTTGGGTTTCAAACATGGAAATTTCAAAAACCTCCCAAAAACTTCATTTTAGGGTGACTAAGAAGGATACAGGCTTCCATTTTCATTTCCATGTTCTATACTTGTTTAAATCTTGGTCAAACCTAGGATTTGACCAAGATTCAAATGTGCATCAAAATTCCAAAAAAATCAGAAAAATGAAAAACCAAAGCACATAGTTTTCTTATGTCACATACATATATATAGTAAGCATTCAAAAGTTCATAAACAAGGTCTAGACATATTCAAACCAGACAAATCATGTACCCCCTAACCCTAAACTTTGTCTTAATTATATATGAAGTCAAGCATGAAGCAGAGAAGTGTGGTTTTGGGTTTCAAACATGGAAATTTCAAAAACCTCCCAAAAAGCTTCATTTTAATTAGACTGGCTGGTTAATTAAGAAGGATCCATGATTAATTACCTTTTCATTGTCATGTTTTAAACTTGTTTAAATCTTGGTCGAACCTAGGATTTGACCAAGATTCAAATGGGCATAAAAATTCAGAAAAAAATCGAAAGAATGAAAAACCAAAGCACATAGCCTTCTTATGTCATATAGTAAGCATTCAAGTTGATAAACATGGTCTAGACATATTCAAACCAGAAAAATCATGTATCTACCCCTAACCCTAAACTCTGTCTTATGAAGTCAAGCATGAAAGAAGTACGGTGGTTTTGGGTTTCAAACATGGTAAATTCAAGAACCTCCCAAAAGCTTCATTTTAGAGTTACTAAGAGAAAGATCCAGACTTAATTACCTTATCATTTTCACATGTTAAACTTGTTTAAATCTTGCTCAACAAACCTAGGATTTTACCAAGATTCTCAAATGGGCATAAAAATCAAAAAATGAAATACCAATGCACATAGTCCTCTTATGTCATATAGCTAGTAAGCATTCAAGTTGATAAACAAGGTCTAGACATATTCAAACAAGACAAATCATGTATCTACCCCCTATCGACCCTAAACTTCGTCTTATGAAGTCAAGCATGAAGAGAAGTGGTTTTGGGTTTCAAACATGGAAATTTCAAAAACCTCCCAAAATTCAGCTTCATTTTAGAGCGACTAAGAAGGATCGATGCTTACCTTTTCATTTCCATGTTTTAAACTTGTTTAAATCTTGGTCAAATCTAGGATTTGACCAAGATTCAAATGGGCATAAAATAAAAAAACCGAAAAATGAAAAACCAAAGCGCACATAGTCTTCTTATATGTCATATAGTAAGCATTAAAGTTGATAAACAAGGTCTAGACATATTCAAACTAGCTAGAGACAAATCATGTATCTACCCCCTAAAACCCCTAAACTCTGTCTTATGACGAAGTCAAGCATGAAGATAAGTGGTTTTAGGTTTCAAACATGGAAATTTCAAAAACCTCCCAAAATTCAGCTTCATTTTAGAGCGACTAAGAAGGATCGATGCTTTTACCTTTTCATTTCCATGTTTTAAACTTATTTAAATCTTGGTCAAACCTAGGATTTGACCAAGATTCAAATGGGCATAAAAATTCAGACAAAAAATCTAAAGAATGAAAAACCAAAGCACATAGCCTTCTTAATTATGTCATATAGTAAACACTCAAGTTGATAAACAAGGTCTAGACATATTCAAACCAGAAAAATCATGTGTATATCTACCCCTAACCCTAAACTCTGTCTTATGAAGTCAATCATGAAGAGAATTGGTTTTGGGTTTCAAACATGGAAATTTCAAGTACGTCCCAAAAGCTTCATATATTTTAGAGTGACTAATTAAGAAGGATCTTGGATTACGTTTTCATTTTCATGCTTGAAACTTGTTTAAATCTTGGTTGAACCTAGGATTTGACCAGAATCAAATGTGCATAAAATTCTTAAAAAATAGAAAAATGAAAAACAAAAGCACATGGTCTTCTTATGTCATATAGTAAGCATTCAAGTTGATAAACAAGGTTTAGACATATTCAAACCAGACAAATCATGTATCTACCCCCTAACCCTAAACTCGGTCTTATGAAGTCTAGCATGAGGAGAAGTCGTTTTGGGTTTCAAACGTTTAAGCCAAAAGCCCCATTTCAAATATTTCAAACTTATTCAAATTTGGTTCAAATTTGAAAGACACACAAGTTATAGCACACATAGTGCATACATTCTCACACATACTGCACTAGATGCTAACCCGGCCTATAGTTTGAGGCCATTGGATGAGGTCGAAAAAAATCTTGGATTAGAAATGGGGTTGTTCGAACCCCGTAGTTGGATTTTTTGAACCTTGATCTGTAGTACTGGGCAAAACCCTAGTTTAACCTATTTAATTATAGATTCGTTGGTCGATTTTTCTACCTTTTTATTATTACTATGCAGCACATGTGTGTTTGCCCGTCGAGTGAAACTCGGAGGAAGAGGGATCACTCGGAAGGAGAGAAGAAGGGAGAGAATTATGGTGTCTCCCCTTTTTCGGGTGATGATGTTGACTTTTGTGCAGGGTTTGTCAGTGAGCAGGAGGAGCGAGCGAGCGAGCGAGCGAGTCGAGCGAGGCCGAGAATGAGAGAGATTTTTTTTTAGAGGGACGACCGAAGGATCCAGAAGGACCCACAGACTTCCAATACGCATCCTGATGCGTCTTCTCTTGACAAAGAAAATGGCTGGGAGTTTGCGTACCTATTGCACGTGACTTGTGCTCACTGAAGTGTGGGACCTCACGCATGGGCACCACACGTAAGTGACAGACCTGTTGGTGTAAAAACTCGGTTGATTATTATAGTGCATTAGAACAAAGTTTCCTATGGATTCAAGGGTAGGAAATCCAAGTTAACTCATTTACATGACATTATTTTTTCCATGAAGCAAAGTTAACGCACCTATCAATTGGTACATTTTGGAGTGACTAAGAAGGATCCAGGCTTACTTATTCGTTTTCACGTGTAAAACTTGTCTAAATCTTGGTCAAACAAAATTGGCAGAAAATTCAAAAAAAAAACAGAAAAATGAAAAACCAAAGCACATAGTCTTCTTATGTCATGTAGTAAGCATTAAAGTTGATAAACAAGGTCTAGACATATTCAAACCATACTAATCATGTATCTACCCGCTAACCCCTAAACTATGTCTTAAGAAGTCAAGAATGAAGAGAAGTGGTTTTGGGTTTCAAACATGGACATTTCAAAAACCTCCCAAAACTTCATTTTAGGGTGAGTAAGAAGGATACAGGCTTCCCTTTTCATTTTCATGTTCTATACTTGTTTAAATCTTGGTCAAACCTAGGATTTGACCAAGATTCAAATGGGCACAAAAAAATAAAAAAAAGCACATAGTGTTCTTATGTCATATCGTAAGCATTCAAGTTGATAAACAAGGTCTAGATATATCCAAATTAACCAGACAAATCATGTATCTACCCCCTATCGACCCTAAACTTCGTCTTATGAAGTCAAGCATGAAGAGAAGTGGTTTTGGGTTTCAAACATGGAAATTTCAAAAACCTCCCAAAATTCAGCTTCATTTTAGAGCGACTAAGAAGGATCGATGCTTTTACCTTTTCATTTCCATGTTTTAAACTTATTTAAATCTTGGTCAAACCTAGGATTTGACCAAGATTCAAATGGGCATAAAAATTCAGACAAAAAATCTAAAGAATGAAAAACCAAAGCACATAGCCTTCTTAATTATGTCATATAGTAAACACTCAAGTTGATAAACAAGGTCTAGACATATTCAAACCAGAAAAATCATGTGTATATCTACCCCTAACCCTAAACTCTGTATTATGAAGTCAATCTCTAGGATTTGACCAAGATTCAAATGGGCATAAAATAAAAAAACAGAAAAATGAAAAACCAAAGCGCACATAGTCTTCTTATATGTCATATAGTAAGCATTAAATTTGATAAACAAGGTCTGGACATATTCAAACTAGCTAGACAAATCATGTATCTACCCCCTAACCCTAAACTCTGTCTTATGACGAAGTCAAGCATGAAGATAAGTGGTTTTGGGTTTCAAACATGGAAATTTCAAAAACCTCCCAAAAACTTCATTTTAGGGTGACTAAGAAGGATACAGGCTTCCATTTTCATTTCCATGTTCTATACTTGTTTAAATCTTGGTCAAACCTAGGATTTGACCAAGATTCAAATGTGCATCAAAATTCCAAAAAAATCAGAAAAATGAAAAACCAAAGCACATAGTTTTCTTATGTCACATACATATATATAGTAAGCATTCAAAAGTTCATAAACAAGGTCTAGACATATTCAAACCAGACAAATCATGTACCCCCTAACCCTAAACTTTGTCTTAATTATATATGAAGTCAAGCATGAAGCAGAGAAGTGTGGTTTTGGGTTTCAAACATGGAAATTTCAAAAACCTCCCAAAAAGCTTCATTTTAATTAGACTGGCTGGTTAATTAAGAAGGATCCATGATTAATTACCTTTTCATTGTCATGTTTTAAACTTGTTTAAATCTTGGTCGAACCTAGGATTTGACCAAGATTCAAATGGGCATAAAAATTCAGAAAAAAATCGAAAGAATGAAAAACCAAAGCACATAGCCTTCTTATGTCATATAGTAAGCATTCAAGTTGATAAACATGGTCTAGACATATTCAAACCAGAAAAATCATGTATCTACCCCTAACCCTAAACTCTGTCTTATGAAGTCAAGCATGAAAAGAAGTACGGTGGTTTTGGGTTTCAAACATGGTAAATTCAAGAACCTCCCAAAAGCTTCATTTTAGAGTTACTAAGAGAAAGATCCAGACTTAATTACCTTATCATTTTCACATGTTAAACTTGTTTAAATCTTGCTCAACAAACCTAGGATTTTACCAAGATTCTCAAATGGGCATAAAAATCAAAAAATGAAATACCAATGCACATAGTCCTCTTATGTCATATAGCTAGTAAGCATTCAAGTTGATAAACAAGGTCTAGACATATTCAAACAAGACAAATCATGTATCTACCCCCTATCGACCCTAAACTTCGTCTTATGAAGTCAAGCATGAAGAGAAGTGGTTTTGGGTTTCAAACATGGAAATTTCAAAAACCTCCCAAAATTCAGCTTCATTTTAGAGCGACTAAGAAGGATCGATGCTTACCTTTTCATTTCCATGTTTTAAACTTGTTTAAATCTTGGTCAAATCTAGGATTTGACCAAGATTCAAATGGGCATAAAATAAAAAAACCGAAAAATGAAAAACCAAAGCGCACATAGTCTTCTTATATGTCATATAGTAAGCATTAAAGTTGATAAACAAGGTCTAGACATATTCAAACTAGCTAGAGACAAATCATGTATCTACCCCCTAAAACCCCTAAACTCTGTCTTATGACGAAGTCAAGCATGAAGATAAGTGGTTTTAGGTTTCAAACATGGAAATTTCAAAAACCTCCCAAAATTCAGCTTCATTTTAGAGCGACTAAGAAGGATCGATGCTTTTACCTTTTCATTTCCATGTTTTAAACTTATTTAAATCTTGGTCAAACCTAGGATTTGACCAAGATTCAAATGGGCATAAAAATTCAGACAAAAAATCTAAAGAATGAAAAACCAAAGCACATAGCCTTCTTAATTATGTCATATAGTAAACACTCAAGTTGATAAACAAGGTCTAGACATATTCAAACCAGAAAAATCATGTGTATATCTACCCCTACCCCTAAACTCTGTCTTATGAAGTCAATCATGAAGAGAATTGGTTTTGGGTTTCAAACATGGAAATTTCAAGTACGTCCCAAAAGCTTCATATATTTTAGAGTGACTAATTAAGAAGGATCTTGGATTACGTTTTCATTTTCATGCTTGAAACTTGTTTAAATCTTGGTTGAACCTAGGATTTGACCAGAATCAAATGTGCATAAAATTCTTAAAAAAATAGAAAAATGAAAAACAAAAGCACATGGTCTTCTTATGTCATATAGTAAGCATTCAAGTTGATAAACAAGGTTTAGACATATTCAAACCAGACAAATCATGTATCTACCCCTAACCCTAAACTCGGTCTTATGAAGTCTAGCATGAGGAGAAGTCGTTTTGGGTTTCAAACGTTTAAGCCAAAAGCCCCATTTCAAATATTTCAAACTTATTCAAATTTGGTTCAAATTTGAAAGACACACAAGTTATAGCACACATAGTGCATACATTCTCACACATACTGCACTAGATGCTAACCCGGCCTATAGTTTGAGGCCATTGGATGAGGTCGAAAAAAATCTTGGATTAGAAATGGGGTTGTTCGAACCCCGTAGTTGGATTTTTTGAACCTTGATCTGTAGTACTGGGCAAAACCCTAGTTTAACCTATTTAATTATAGATTCGTTGGTCGATTTTTCTACCTTTTTATTATTACTATGCAGCACATGTGTGTTTGCCCGTCGAGTGAAACTCGGAGGAAGAGGATCACTCGGAAGGAGAGAAGAAGGGAGAGAATTATGGTGTCTCCCCTTTTTCGGGTGATGATGTTGACTTTTGTGCAGGGTTTGTCAGTGAGCAGGAGGTGCGAGCGAGCGAGCGAGAGCGAGCGAGAAGAGATTTGTTTTTTTTTAGAGGGACGACCGAAGGATCCAGAAGGACCCACAGACTTCCAATACGCATCCTGATGCGTCTTCTCTTGACAAAGAAAATGGCTGGGAGTTTGCGTACCTATTGCACGTGACTTGTGCTCACTGAAGTGTGGGACCTCACGCATGGGCACCACATGTAAGTGACAGACCTGTTGGTGTAAAAACTCGGTTGATTATTATAGTGCATTAGAACAAAGTTTCCTATGGATTCAAGGGTAGGAAATCCAAGTTAACTCATTTACATGACATTATTTTTTCCATGAAGCAAAGTTAACGCACCTATCAATTGGTACATTTTGGAGTGACTAAGAAGGATCCAGGCTTACTTATTCGTTTTCACGTGTAAAACTTGTCTAAATCTTGGTCAAACAAAATTGGCAGAAAATTCAAAAAAAAACAGAAAAATGAAAAACCAAAGCACATAGTCTTCTTATGTCATGTAGTAAGCATTAAAGTTGATAAACAAGGTCTAGACATATTCAAACCATACTAATCATGTATCTACCCGCTAACCCCTAAACTATGTCTTAAGAAGTCAAGAATGAAGAGAAGTGGTTTTGGGTTTCAAACATGGACATTTCAAAAACCTCCCAAAACTTCATTTTAGGGTGAGTAAGAAGGATACAGGCTTCCCTTTTCATTTTCATGTTCTATACTTGTTTAAATCTTGGTCAAACCTAGGATTTGACCAAGATTCAAATGGGCACAAAAAAATAAAAAAAAAGCACATAGTGTTCTTATGTCATATCGTAAGCATTCAAGTTGATAAACAAGGTCTAGATATATCCAAATTAACCAGACAAATCATGTATCTACCCCCTATCGACCCTAAACTTCGTCTTATGAAGTCAAGCATGAAGAGAAGTGGTTTTGGGTTTCAAACATGGAAATTTCAAAAACCTCCCAAAATTCAGCTTCATTTTAGAGCGACTAAGAAGGATCGATGCTTTTACCTTTTCATTTCCATGTTTTAAACTTATTTAAATCTTGGTCAAACCTAGGATTTGACCAAGATTCAAATGGGCATAAAAATTCAGACAAAAAATCTAAAGAATGAAAAACCAAAGCACATAGCCTTCTTAATTATGTCATATAGTAAACACTCAAGTTGATAAACAAGGTCTAGACATATTCAAACCAGAAAAATCATGTGTATATCTACCCCTAACCCTAAACTCTGTATTATGAAGTCAATCTCTAGGATTTGACCAAGATTCAAATGGGCATAAAATAAAAAAACAGAAAAATGAAAAACCAAAGCGCACATAGTCTTCTTATATGTCATATAGTAAGCATTAAAGTTGATAAACAAGGTCTAGACATATTCAAACTAGCTAGACAAATCATGTATCTACCCCCTAACCCCTAAACTCTGTCTTATGACGAAGTCAAGCATGAAGATAAGTGGTTTTGGGTTTCAAACATGGAAATTTCAAAAACCTCCCAAAAACTTCATTTTAGGGTGACTAAGAAGGATACAGGCTTCCATTTTCATTTCCATGTTCTATACTTGTTTAAATCTTGGTCAAACCTAGGATTTGACCAAGATTCAAATGTGCATCAAAATTCCAAAAAAAATCAGAAAAATGAAAAACCAAAGCACATAGTTTTCTTATGTCACATACATATATATAGTAAGCATTCAAAAGTTCATAAACAAGGTCTAGACATATTCAAACCAGACAAATCATGTACCCCCTAACCCTAAACTTTGTCTTAATTATATATGAAGTCAAGCATGAAGCAGAGAAGTGTGGTTTTGGGTTTCAAACATGGAAATTTCAAAAACCTCCCAAAAAGCTTCATTTTAATTAGACTGGCTGGTTAATTAAGAAGGATCCATGATTAATTACCTTTTCATTGTCATGTTTTAAACTTGTTTAAATCTTGGTCGAACCTAGGATTTGACCAAGATTCAAATGGGCATAAAAATTCAGAAAAAAATCGAAAGAATGAAAAACCAAAGCACATAGCCTTCTTATGTCATATAGTAAGCATTCAAGTTGATAAACATGGTCTAGACATATTCAAACCAGAAAAATCATGTATCTACCCCTAACCCTAAACTCTGTCTTATGAAGTCAAGCATGAAAGAAGTACGGTGGTTTTGGGTTTCAAACATGGTAAATTCAAGAACCTCCCAAAAGCTTCATTTTAGAGTTACTAAGAGAAAGATCCAGACTTAATTACCTTATCATTTTCACATGTTAAACTTGTTTAAATCTTGCTCAACAAACCTAGGATTTTACCAAGATTCTCAAATGGGCATAAAAATCAAAAAATGAAATACCAATGCACATAGTCCTCTTATGTCATATAGCTAGTAAGCATTCAAGTTGATAAACAAGGTCTAGACATATTCAAACAAGACAAATCATGTATCTACCCCCTATCGACCCTAAACTTCGTCTTATGAAGTCAAGCATGAAGAGAAGTGGTTTTGGGTTTCAAACATGGAAATTTCAAAAACCTCCCAAAATTCAGCTTCATTTTAGAGCGACTAAGAAGGATCGATGCTTACCTTTTCATTTCCATGTTTTAAACTTGTTTAAATCTTGGTCAAATCTAGGATTTGACCAAGATTCAAATGGGCATAAAATAAAAAAACCGAAAAATGAAAAACCAAAGCGCACATAGTCTTCTTATATGTCATATAGTAAGCATTAAAGTTGATAAACAAGGTCTAGACATATTCAAACTAGCTAGAGACAAATCATGTATCTACCCCCTAAAACCCCTAAACTCTGTCTTATGACGAAGTCAAGCATGAAGATAAGTGGTTTTAGGTTTCAAACATGGAAATTTCAAAAACCTCCCAAAATTCAGCTTCATTTTAGAGCGACTAAGAAGGATCGATGCTTTTACCTTTTCATTTCCATGTTTTAAACTTATTTAAATCTTGGTCAAACCTAGGATTTGACCAAGATTCAAATGGGCATAAAAATTCAGACAAAAAATCTAAAGAATGAAAAACCAAAGCACATAGCCTTCTTAATTATGTCATATAGTAAACACTCAAGTTGATAAACAAGGTCTAGACATATTCAAACCAGAAAAATCATGTGTATATCTACCCCTACCCCTAAACTCTGTCTTATGAAGTCAATCATGAAGAGAATTGGTTTTGGGTTTCAAACATGGAAATTTCAAGTACGTCCCAAAAGCTTCATATATTTTAGAGTGACTAATTAAGAAGGATCTTGGATTACGTTTTCATTTTCATGCTTGAAACTTGTTTAAATCTTGGTTGAACCTAGGATTTGACCAGAATCAAATGTGCATAAAATTCTTAAAAAAATAGAAAAATGAAAAACAAAAGCACATGGTCTTCTTATGTCATATAGTAAGCATTCAAGTTGATAAACAAGGTTTAGACATATTCAAACCAGACAAATCATGTATCTACCCCTAACCCTAAACTCGGTCTTATGAAGTCTAGCATGAGGAGAAGTCGTTTTGGGTTTCAAACGTTTAAGCCAAAAGCCCCATTTCAAATATTTCAAACTTATTCAAATTTGGTTCAAATTTGAAAGACACACAAGTTATAGCACACATAGTGCATACATTCTCACACATACTGCACTAGATGCTAACCCGGCCTATAGTTTGAGGCCATTGGATGAGGTCGAAAAAATCTTGGATTAGAAATGGGGTTGTTCGAACCCCGTAGTTGGATTTTTTGAACCTTGATCTGTAGTACTGGGCAAAACCCTAGTTTAACCTATTTAATTATAGATTCGTTGGTCGATTTTTCTACCTTTTTATTATTACTATGCAGCACATGTGTGTTTGCCCGTCGAGTGAAACTCGGAGGAAGAGGGATCACTCGGAAGGAGAGAAGAAGGGAGAGAATTAT
The DNA here is from genome assembly GCA_030979885.1 of Lolium multiflorum. Classification (NCBI taxonomy): domain Eukaryota; kingdom Viridiplantae; phylum Streptophyta; class Magnoliopsida; order Poales; family Poaceae; genus Lolium; species Lolium multiflorum. Next base: position 196,231,893 of record CM061748.1, on the reverse strand, counting down.
GGTGTCTCCCCTTTTTCGGGTGATGATGTTGACTTTTGTGCAGGGTTTGTCAGTGAGCAGGAGAGTGCGAGCGAGCGAGTCGAGCGAGGCCGAGAATGAGAGAGAGTTTTTTTTTGAGAGGGACGACCGAAGGATCCAGAAGGACCCACAGACTTCCAATACGCATCCTGATGCGTCTTCTCTTGACAAAGAAAATGGCTGGGAGTTTGCGTACCTATTGCACGTGACTTGTGCTCACTGAAGTGTGGGACCTCACGCATGGGCACCACACGTAAGTGACAGACCTGTTGGTGTAAAAACTCGGTTGATTATTATAGTGCATTAGAACAAAGTTTCCTATGGATTCAAGGGTAGGAAATCCAAGTTAACTCATTTACATGACATTATTTTTTCCATGAAGCAAAGTTAACGCACCTATCAATTGGTACATTTTGGAGTGACTAAGAAGGATCCAGGCTTACTTATTCGTTTTCACGTGTAAAACTTGTCTAAATCTTGGTCAAACAAAATTGGCAGAAAATTCAAAAAAAAACAGAAAAATGAAAAACCAAAGCACATAGTCTTCTTATGTCATGTAGTAAGCATTAAAGTTGATAAACAAGGTCTAGACATATTCAAACCATACTAATCATGTATCTACCCGCTAACCCCTAAACTATGTCTTAAGAAGTCAAGAATGAAGAGAAGTGGTTTTGGGTTTCAAACATGGACATTTCAAAAACCTCCCAAAACTTCATTTTAGGGTGAGTAAGAAGGATACAGGCTTCCCTTTTCATTTTCATGTTCTATACTTGTTTAAATCTTGGTCAAACCTAGGATTTGACCAAGATTCAAATGTGCATCAAAATTCCAAAAAAATCAGAAAAATGAAAAACCAAAGCACATAGTTTTCTTATGTCACATACATATATATAGTAAGCATTCAAAAGTTCATAAACAAGGTCTAGACATATTCAAACCAGACAAATCATGTACCTACCCCCTATCGACCCTAAACTTCGTCTTATGAAGTCAAGCATGAAGAGAAGTGGTTTTGGGTTTCAAACATGGAAATTTCAAAAACCTCCCAAAATTCAGCTTCATTTTAGAGCGACTAAGAAGGATCGATGCTTTTACCTTTTCATTTCCATGTTTTAAACTTATTTAAATCTTGGTCAAACCTAGGATTTGACCAAGATTCAAATGGGCATAAAAATTCAGACAAAAAATCTAAAGAATGAAAAACCAAAGCACATAGCCTTCTTAATTATGTCATATAGTAAACACTCAAGTTGATAAACAAGGTCTAGACATATTCAAACCAGAAAAATCATGTGTATATCTACCCCTAACCCTAAACTCTGTATTATGAAGTCAATCTCTAGGATTTGACCAAGATTCAAATGGGCATAAAATAAAAAAACAGAAAAATGAAAAACCAAAGCGCACATAGTCTTCTTATATGTCATATAGTAAGCATTAAAGTTGATAAACAAGGTCTAGACATATTCAAACAAGACAAATCATGTATCTACCCCCTATCGACCCTAAACTTCGTCTTATGAAGTCAAGCATGAAGAGAAGTGGTTTTGGGTTTCAAACATGGAAATTTCAAAAACCTCCCAAAATTCAGCTTCATTTTAGAGCGACTAAGAAGGATCGATGCTTACCTTTTCATTTCCATGTTTTAAACTTGTTTAAATCTTGGTCAAATCTAGGATTTGACCAAGATTCAAATGGGCATAAAATAAAAAAACAGAAAAATGAAAAACCAAAGCGCACATAGTCTTCTTATATGTCATATAGTAAGCATTAAAGTTGATAAACAAGGTCTAGACATATTCAAACTAGCTAGACAAATCATGTATCTACCCCCTAACCCCTAAACTCTGTCTTATGACGAAGTCAAGCATGAAGATAAGTGGTTTTAGGTTTCAAACATGGAAATTTCAAAAACCTTCCAAAAACTTCATTTTAGGGTGACTAATTAAGAAGGATACATGCTTCCCTTTTCATTTTCATGTTCTATATATACTTGTTTAAATCTTGGTCAAACCTAGCTAGGATTTGACCAAGATTCAAATGTGCATCAAAATTCCAAAAAATATCAGAAAAATGAAAAACCAAAGCACATAGTTTTCTTATGTCATATAGTAGCATTAAAGTTGATAAACAAGGTCTAGACATATTCAAACAAGAAAAATCATGTATCTACTCCCTAACCCTAAACTTTGTCTTATGTAGTCAAGCATGAAGAGAAGTGGTTTTGGGTTTCAAATATGGAAATTTCAAAAACCTACCAAAAGCTTCATTTTAGAGTGACTAAGAATGATCAATGCTTACCTTTTCATTTTCATATTTTAAACTTGTTAAAATCATTGTCAAACCAGGATTTGACCAAGATTTAAATGGGCATAAAATTAAAAAAATCAGAAAAATGAAAAACAAAAGCACATAGTCTTCTTATGTCACATATATATATAGTAAGAGCATTCAAAAGTTGACAAACAAGGTCTATACATATTCAAATAAGACAAATCATGTATCTACCCCTAACCCTAAACTCTGTCTTATGAAGTCAAGCATGAAGAGAAGTGGTTTTTGGTTTCAAACATGGAAATTTCAAAAACCTCCCAAAAGCTTCATTTTAGAGTGACTAAGAAGGATCCAGGCTTACCTTTTCATTTTCATGTTTTAAACTTGTTTAAATCTTGGTCAAACCTAGGATTTGACCAATATTAAAATGGGCATAAAATAAAAAAATAAAAAAAACCAAAGCACATAGTCTTCTTATGTCATATAGTAAGCATTCAAGTTCATAAACAAGGTCTAGACATATTCAAACCAGACAAATCATGTATCTACCCCCTATCGACCCTAAACTTCGTCTTATGAAGTCAAGCATGAAGAGAAGTGGTTTTGGGTTTCAAACATGGAAATTTCAAAAAACCAAAAGCTTCATTTTAGAGCGAGTAAGAAGGATCGATGCTTATCTTTTCATTTTCATGTTTTAAACTTATTTAAATCTTGGTCAAACCTAGGATTTGACCAAGATTCAAATGGGCATAAAAATTCAGACAAAAATCTAAAGAATGAAAAACCAAAGCACGTACATAGCCTTCTTAATTATGTCATATAGTAAACATTCAAGTTGATAAACAAGGTCTAGACATATTCAAACCAGAAAAATCGTGTATCTACCCCTAACCCTAATTAAACTCTGTCTTATGAAGTCAAGCATGAAGAAAAGTGGTTTTGAGTTTCAAGCATGCATGGAAATTTCGAGAACCTCCCAAAATAAAGCTTCATTTTAGAGTGACTACGAAGGATCCATGCTTACACCTTTTCATTTTCAAGTTTTAAACTTGTTTAAAACCTGGTCAAACCTGGGATTTGACCAAGATTCAAATGGGCATAAAATTCAAAAAAATAGATAAATGAAAAACCATAGCACATAGTCTTCTTATGTCATATAGTAAGCATTCAAGTGGATAAACAAGCTCTAGACATACTGAAACCAGACAAATCATGTATCTACCCCTATCCCTAAACTATGTCTTATGAAGTCTAGCATGAAAAGAAGTGGTTTTGGGTTTCAAACATGGAAATTTCAAAAACCTCCCAAAAGCTTCATTTTGGATTGACTAAGGAGGATCCAGGCTTACTTTTTCATTTTCATATTTTAAACTTGTTTAAATCTAGGTCAAACCTAGGATTTGACCAAGATTCAAATGGACATAAAAAATCAACAGTTTACAACAGCACACAAAATAAACATGAAATTACATCTAAATCCCTAACTTTTACATGGAGGACCCCAGGCTGAAAGCAAGAAATGCGATCGGGTCTTGAATCTTGATGCGTCTTCTCTTGACAAAGAAGATTGCTGGGAGTTTGCGTACGTACATCACGTCACTTGTGCTCACTGAAGTGTGGGACATGACGCATGCATGGGCAACACACGTAAGTGACATGGATTCAAGGGTAGGGAAGCCAAGAGAAAAAAACGAGAATTTGGACAAAAATAACCCAATCTTGCTAGTATGTCGAAAGTTTGTTTTTCCCAATCTTTTCGACTTTGGGTTATTTCTGTCTATTTTGCCGAAAAAACGAGGACAGAGACTGGAAACGGTGATGCATCTAGCTTCAGAGTACGTCAGATTAAGACTTCATGAGCAACACTAGTCTGACGTAAGTACAGTGTATACAGACAAGACAGGGACTAGACATTGCTACCCACGTCCCTCTGCGCCCCTTCAAAGAAATCATACTCCGTACTAGAATCTCGAAACGTAGGAATTAGTCTGACACGATTTCTGATTGTTTAATTCATAGGATTGCAATTTTCAGAATTCATTGACAATACATTTTTATACAAAAACAAAAAATCCTTCATTGTGTAACCGTATGTTACTACTAGTATTTCTTTTGGTTTTCACACGCAATCAAATGTTATTGGATCCAAATACCGTTGTTTCTCAATCCTATATATTTGGAGATGATCATCACTCTCTAATCATACAATTTTCATATTCCCGCACTTTGAAAATCTTGCGAATAATCAAAGCAGCCAAAATCTATGGTGTGTATTGTATATGTTTATGCCATGCTTAGTTTCATCGAATATTGTTTGGTTGCATCGCGGGGAAACCGCGTGAATTTAGATTAATTGTTGCATGTTTGTTTGTGGTGTGACCAACTGCTTTTGCAACGAAACAACCCCCCCACCATGTACGCATTGTTTGGGTCGCATGCATGATGTGTACAAAATGTTAAAATAGAAATAATGTAGGAATTGAATATGATTGCATGTTGAATTAATCCTATATGAGAGAAATCACACAAATTTGAATTGCATGTTCTTTGGTTGTAGTGCTACACAAAAAACACGTGAATTAGTATGAATTATCATGTATTCAAGAATCAAAGGAGCCACTGAGATTTGAATCCCACAAAATTTCTATGAATTTTCTTCGAACCAAACAAGCCCAACAAGATTCCAAAGGAATATAATACAACGAATCAAACAACTTCCGTTGTTGGAATATTTCCTTAGGACATCAATCCAATAGAAACTATATGATCCAGTTTCAGCGACAATCTGGTCGGTGTAGGCTCGAGGAGGCCAATTGTATATATATGTTTGGACCCGGTTGGTTGAGTGATCATGCTCGTGACATCCAGCCTGAAAGGTAAAATTCGGGCAAGGCCAGCGTGACGCCACAATACTTTTGAAATATTCAAAAGCGCGTAATATTTGTGAAATTTTAATAATAGCTACTACTTATGTGAATTTTTTTCGTTCATACGCTTATTGGGGGGTAGGCTAACCCTAATGGCCTCCTCAAGATCCCTACCTCTACCAAGGTTTCCCGAGTTCATCCACCTCGATGGGTTCCTTGCCACTTTCGACCATGTTGTGGGCATCATTTCGGGTTCCCGTACCACGGCCAGTCCTTTTCAGGAGTCCCGAACCCGATGCCATAATATTTGTTTGAAAAAAATTCAAGACCGCACAATATTTGTTGAAATAAATGAATAAGCATTTTTAAATAGCTAAATAAAAGAAGTACGAATTTTGAAAAATTTATTTTTTCTAAAACATTAATTGGAGCATTGACATGTTGAACCCACTTGTCGATTTTGCTATCAACATGACTAACTAGCTGATTAGATAACCAAGTGGTGAAATTTGCAACATATTAGACCACCACATGGTGGAAACTGCAAAAAAAATGTCCAAGTGGTGGTTTGTGCAACATATAGAGCAGTACAGTATATGGTAGTACAAGATGAAGAGGCCTCCAAGATGAATGTGCACTGCCGTGGGCCCGTGGTAATATATCATGATGATGGCAAAGGATCTTTTCTCTGCTGAAACTGTCCAGAGCTGATTTGATGAGACAAAATACAGCTCCACGGCGTGCAAGGACAGTATACAGTACATTAGCTTCTTCTCGGGTCACACGCCTTCACGACAGGTGCAGTAGTGCAGCAGAGACCAGAGAGAGAAGGCACGCCCGTAGTACTCGTATTATTGATTTCAATTCAAATTGTTTTTTTTGCCTGCTTCTCCGTCTTCTTCATCTCCATCTTCTCTGGCGACCCCGCCTACACCAGCAGCCCCTGCACCACCGCCGCCATGCCTTTTTCGGATCATCTCGAGCCACCTGTTTGATGGTACTAGTAGGAGTTGTGGACTTTTATCCATATCGCTCTACCAGCTGCCGCTCGCACTGTCCTCCAATACCTCATACCCAAACGCCAGCGTCCCACTCCCACACCCCCACACCCACTTGACCGCATCCTTCCAATGGCGAGATCGATCAATGAGAGTGGCAGTTCTTGGGTGTTTCCTGATGGCCCCCTTGAAGAAATCGCATCCCGATGCGATGTCATCACCGCCGCGAGCCTCGTCGGTTCATGCAAGTTTTATCATGATTCAGCAACACAAAGTGTAGCTCTGCCTGCATCTCAGCCGTTTGGCATGCCCTGTGTTCTTCATACTCACCAAACTGAGGTACCGCCCGCGCACAATCCCTTCTCCCGCGTCCACAAGTTCAAGCAGGAGGGTGCGCAGAAGGACAAGCAGCATGATGCAAAAGATCGCAAGGGTACCTTGTGCCAACTGACGCCGCTGGACAGGATCTCTTCCGATGCCGTGATTCCAGATGGTGGTACGGGCATGTGGGCAGGCGCGAATGGAGATTGGATCGCCCTTCTTGGCTTCCCCTGGAATTGGGAGCTTGTCAATGTGTACACTGGTCGCCGGATTCCTCTACCACCAATAAGTGAGTTTAAATCCACCCCGGATAAACTTGTGTTCGAGTCTAATGATCAACATCTTCAACTGCTGAAGATAGCTATTTGCCGAGTTCCAACAGCTGCTTCAAATTATACTAGTTTCTCTGTTCTTGCCATCTTCAACGCGGCAATTGCAGTCCTTCACTGTGCTTCTAGCAGATGGACAGTTCTTGACAACCAGTTCTTAGCGTACGGCTACTCCGATGCAATCATCCACAAGGGTATTGTATTTGCTGTAACTCAGACAGGCGAAGTTTATGCATGGAATCAACTTTCTTGGGGTAATTTTTCTCATCTCATATGATGTGTTTTCGCTATTACCTGCTAGTTTCAGATTTAGCTTTAGCCTTTTTCTTTTTGTTGTGCAGTTTTCGTGTCATGCCTGTACCTTTCCCCCTCTATATTCAATCAAAATCAGCAGCGATATGCCTTTGAGTCAAAATAAAGTACTCCCTCCGATCCAAATCAAATTGACTCAGCTTTGTCTAGCCAGTGCATCTAGCTAGACAAACTTGAGTCAATTAATTTGTGCATATCTAGCTAGACACATCCAGTTGAGTCAATTAATTTGGATCGGAGGCAGTATTTTAGCTACATCATTATTCATGTATGTAATGAACTAATCAAGTTTTGCTGAACTGACTTCAAGCTGTGCTTTCCTTTGCAAGGTCCTTTGTTGATCAGCACGGCACCTATTCCGCCAGAACTTGATGAACAAGGTCGGTACAATCTTGGCTCCTGGTGGTTAGCACGATCTCCTGATGGTTCTAGACTTTTTCTGGTCCATACCTGGGGCGTTACTGACGGGCGGGATTATACTGGACTGGTTCGGATTTTACCTGCTGCTGCTACCTCTGAGGGTCGTCATGGTCGCACTATTCGCGGGTATGGTAAGGGTTTACTTGGCTGCGAGGTGTACAGCATGGACACCAGTCAGTTGATGCCACCGAGGCCATGGAGGAGGATTATTTCCCTTGGATCATATTCTCTCTTCCTTGGAGTGAACTATCCGATTATCATTCCAGTAGAAGACGGGGCAGAACATGACCGTCCAAATATGGCGAGAAGCAACTCTGTTTACACATCGCACCATGCAGTAGGCCTTGCATATCCTCCTTCTCCAGAAATTTGCCGCTTCAGTTTGAATTCTGAAGACTGTACTGTTGGTTTCCAAACCAACATTAGATGGACATGGCGGCAGGTTCCGTTGTGGCTCATCCCAAGCTTCGCCAACGCCCGGCAATGGAACCTGCCTTCGCGTCACAGGTCCAGAAAGAAGGGCTGATGTACTTTATGTAATACTCGTGTTGTAATGCAAGATTTGTATCTGTTGAACTATTTCATTTGCATGTTTATCTCTACCTAGGCTACTCCCTTTCCGTAGTTGTGTTGTACTATCTGTTGAACTATTTCCTTTGCATGTTATCTCTACCTAGGCTACTCCTCCGTAGTTGTTAAATTGATGTAATGCTCCTACAATGCACGCTACACTGGGCGTGTGGCCTGTAATGTTATCAAACACCTTTTGTACTCGTTCTAGTAAGCATTTCACACTATAGCTCACATAATTAAAGTACTCCTACAACGTATTAGTTGAAAGATATCTCTCATAAGTAAGTACCCCTCTTTGAGCTTATGCGAAACATAAATGACTATTTTAGAAATATATACTCTCGACACAAGATTATATTAAAAACAATGGTACATAGTTCTATTAGAAAAAGAAAGTGTGAATAGTAGAATGATGGAGAAGTGTTTTTTGAGGTCTGTGCATAGCTAGTGTTCATGGTGCAAAAGCACTTAGACTAGTCACAATGGGAAGTATACTAGTCTATGATACAACACCTTCAATGCATAGTATCATGAATTAGTATCATGCAATGTTGCGAAAAACCAATTATTCATTTCTTTCCAAATAGACTAGCTTTGCGAGGATGACAAAACATTTCTTTATTGCCCTCTCGTATGAATCTCCTCCATACATCACCTCTCATACCGATTGAAAGCCATTCCAAATCGTTGGTTCAAGACCATGAATACCAAGCCAATTTTGTTAGCTAGTTGGACCACCCTCGGATTGAGAACCAACGGTTGAAAGAAAGGTGGGCGCCAACTCATATTTTTTTCTCGAGAGTCCGACACTTGATGTTGATTGCAAAGTTCACAAAGGCCAAAATTTTGACATCCTCTTTGTGCAAGTCTTGCCACCATCCAAACTCGGTTTTGAAGTACCAACCAAGAAAAAAAAAGCTTGCACTTTGGAGGACCCCATGGACCATGAAAATTTTGAAAAACTTCCAGTAAATCATGCATATTTCGATTTATATTTTGGTGAAGTTTCATTCGATTTGAATCATAGGTTTGTGAGCAAATATATATTTAGTTTAAACTAGTGCTCGAGTACGTAAGAATCTATTTAATCACAAGCTAGTCATCCGAATGGGATGAAATATTCATAGATTTTAAAACAAGGAATCTACATATTACTGGATTTTTTTTCAAAATTTTCTGAATAGTTTTTCTTTTTTAGCTTCGAAATAAGAGATAGTTTGGAACGTTGGATCTCAAATGGATGGTAGATGGTGGGACACAGTCACAATGTATCTTGGAAGCATCAAGTCACTGAAGCTCTGTCCGGTTTCCAAACCAAGCTAGGAAAGGCATTGAAAATGAAGTTCTGCTCTAAAACATTTCTCATTCCATTTTGGTGCTCGCGCGGTTGCATGCTGCCCACGTGTTAAGGTACGTGTCTCTGGCATGTAGAGAACTACGATTATTGGCGAAAAATATATCGAAATGGAAACTGTAAAAAAAAGCCCTCTCTGGTCAACCTGATGTGACGAGACATCACTGCACCAAACGTCGTCGCAAATTTATAGATGGGTGGCGTGCTAGTCTACCAACAGTCAAATCGGCGCCCAGTCGCAGCAGCAGCCTAGAGTACTACCTAGTTTTTGCCCCTTGCATGTCTATCATCTTCTTCTTCACCCCGTTACAAAAAAAAATCTTCTTCTTCACCCTCCCAGAATCACGCGCACGCGCAGGATCTCGATCCCCACCACGCCGCATCACTAGTACTACTCCGTATACCTTTCTCTCCTTACCCCGGCCGGCCGCGCGCCGCATCGTTCCTTCCATAGCGCTCGCCCTCTCCTCCGAAAACCCCAAGCGCAGTTGCATCCGCCATCCACCTAAATCCATCTTCACGTGATGGATTATTCTAGGCTTTGCCGGGGCGGCGGGGACGGCCACTTGGAGGCTCTCACCGGCGACAACATCGACCTCATCGCTGCGCATCTGGACGTTACCTACACCGTCCGACTTGCTGCATGTTCCAGGGAGCTCTACGACATGATCAGCAAGGATGAAGGTAAGATGCACCATTGGGATGAACCCTGCCTGCTGATGCCTCCGCCTGCTTATTGGTTCGATGAACACTGGGACGTGGCGAGAGCATCTCGTCTGCATGATACCGTGTACGACCTGGTGCCCCTCGACCATCCTCGCCGTTCTGTCGCCCTGCCGTTCATGCACGACAGAAAATGGCTTGGCGCGAACGGCGACTGGATCGCCGCCGCCGATCATCATGAGTGGTGCCTCGTGAACGTCTACACCGAGCGACATATCCCCCTTCCATCCCTACCTGATTCGAAGATTCGTCATAGTATTGTTTCATCTCGACCTGCATACTCTTTTAACTGGCGTCCAGAAATTTATTTGTTGAAGATTGTAATCTGCCAAGTGCCCACAAAAGGTGGGAGGTACGCAGATTACAAGCTCATCGCCTTGTTCGACAAAACGATTTTCTACCTTGAAGGGGGTGGCGACTGGAGAATGCTGGAGGCCCTTACACCTGCACCTGATTATCCAAATTACTGTGATGCCATTGAACTCCGTGGCCACGTTTTTGCGGTGGACGAAACTGACGGCTCCACGTACTTCTGGGACACCGCAAATGGTATTTTTTCAGTCCTTATGTTGCATTGCATGATACACTGCCTTAACCAATGAAGTTATTCATGAACTACCTTGTTTATATTTTACCTTTCTTATATGACTTAATGATCACACCCCCTTTTGCTGAATATGAATGAACCGTTGCTTGCAATGAATTAGTAGTACTAATTAGTCACCAACAAACATAGTATGCTCAGTATGTGATTGCATTCCTGAATTAGTAACTCTACGCCACTGCAGAATATGGGTGTAATTAACCAGTATCTCAAAAGATAACGTGGCACTATGAAGGCACCCTTTTTGATAACCTTTTACACCCATTGTTTCATATATAACTAATTGATTTTGCCTCCAAAAGGAGGACGGGAGACCCCCGCCATCTGCATCAGAGAGATGCATAAGGACTTTCATAAGTATATGACTTAACGATCACATCCTTTATCTGAATATGAATGAACCGTTGCTTGCAATGAATTAGTACTAGTCAGTCATCAGCAAACATAGTATACTCCGTATGTGAATGCATTCCTGAATTAGTAACTCTATGCAACTGCAGAATATGGATGTAATTAACAAGTATCTCAAATGTTAACGTAGAAACAGAAAAATAGAAGAAAATCGTTTGTAATTACATGCGTAGCTTATATTTTCTAGAGATCGGGGAAAAAGCCTTGATTGGATGTACCTACATGCAGATCAAACAGTTCTTTGTTTATATCGGTGAACAATCTGCAGAATGGTATAATTAATTTTGTTTTTGATACATTTTTTCTCCCATTTTCTTGAATAGATTTCAGTTTCCCACAATTATCTTTCATTAGTGATTGTGACGTCCCCTCATTCAAAATAACTCAGGTTATCTTTTTCCTAATTCAGTGATATTTAAGTTTGAGTAAGTTTACGATTAATATCTACAACCTCATATATATATAAGATTTAGCACCTGCAGGCCTAACAAAGTTAGCTGCCTCTAGTCCCCTGTATAGTTCTTTCTTTTTGCTTTCTCAGTTTTTCGTAGCCTTGCTACAACCCTGTATGCTCTAATATATAATGATGCACGACTAGGCATGTGTTCGAGAAAAGAAAATCTAAATATCTTTTGTAATATATGAACCTATATTGATGTTTTAGATGTTGGTAGTATAATTTTCGATAAACTTGAACAGACTTAAATCAGTTTAACTTAGCACAACCATATAGCGTACCTTTTTTAGAACGCGAAAATGAGGTAAACAAATACCATGTGTACCCTTTACTATCAATAGTAGAGAAGAGATTATGAACCTTCAACTCTAAAATGCAAATTCTTCTACTGAATGGATAGCTGCATCTGATACCTATTTTGCAAATGTTACCAGACTTGGGGTTAGCTATAAAGAGCATTTCTTTCTTGTCAAGCTTCATGCACTACCAACACAACCAAAAGTCCGAACTGATCGCAAGGGCGGCAATCCACTTATACAATTCAACACCCCCCGTCACGTGTGATGGGAGACAAGTCAACATGTGGAAAGACTCAGAGGTATAGCTCAAGAGGCATATAAGTGGACTCCGAGGGGGCAACAACAATTTTAGGATAAATTGCGAAAGCCAGGACTCGAACTCGAGACCCTGGCTCTGACACCATGTCAAGCTTCATGGACTAGCCAACGCAACCAAAAGTCCGAACTGATGGAAAGGTCTAGGCAATCCACTTATACAGTTAAACATTTCTTACCCTTCGGGTGGTCACAGGGAAGCTCTCTAATAGATCACTTAAGACAAAGGGAATTAACTACAACACAGGACTTAAACTTAAGATGATATATATTTGTCAAAATTTGAATGTATCTATATGCTTTCACTGTCTAGATACATCTGAATTTGGACAAATCTCAGACACTTTCGGTGGGACAGAGGTAGTATATAACTGTGTATACACTAACTAGTGTCTAGTTTTGGCGAAGTTTAGACTAGTTTCGTGGGATGGATGCAGTATAACTGATATATTGGACACTTGATTTGAACACATGAATGACCAATGTCCTTAGCTTACATAGTCGTATTTATACTGTGAGCATGAACGATGAACAATGCTGCTGTTTGAATATGGTTGCCAGTAACACCCTATTCGTCTCCATTTCTAATATTGCAGAAAACCTGATGCTCCCGTTTGTAATCCCGCCACCGGTGGTGGATGATCAGCAGTACGCGTGGTTCCTCGCTCCATCTGCTGATGGCAAGCGATTGATGATCATCCTTACAGTAAACAAGATTGGGATTGCCAATGCTGAAGTACCTCCTGACATTCCCTATGCTGCTAATGGGCTTGATGCGTATAGAAGCAAGTTTCCCTCAGTATGAAACCAAGGTTTAATCGAGTAGGAGCCAAGAAGCACGTTGAAGGTTGATGGTCGCGAAATGTGATGCGGCGCAACACCAGGGATTCCGGCGCCAACTAGGAACCTGCACAACACAACCAAAGTACTTTGCCCCAACGAAACAGTGAGGTTGTCAATCTCACCGGCTTGCTGTAACAAAGGATTAAACGTATCGAGTGGAAGATGTTTGCAAAGAAAAAGTAAAACAAGTAGATTGTATGCTATGTAAAGAATAGGACCGGGGTCCACAGTTCACTAGAGGTGTCTCTCCCATAAGATAAAAGCATGTTGGGTGAACAAATTACAGTCGGGCAATTAACAAATAGAGAAAGGCATAATAATGCATATACATGACATGGTAAATATAGTGAGATTTAATCCGGGCATTACGACAAAGTACATAGACCGCCATCCAACTGCATCTATGCCTAAAAAGTCCACCTTCAGGTTATCGTCCGAAACCCCTCCAGTATTAAGTTGCAAAGCAACAGACAATTGCATTAAGTATGGTGCGTAATGTAATCAACAACTACATCCTTAGACATAGCATCAATGTTTTATCCCTAGTGGCAACAACACATCACAACCTTAGAACCTACTGTCACGATCCCAGGTGTCAATGAAGGCATGAACCCACTATCGAGCATAAATACCCCCTCTTGGAGTTAAGAGCAAAAACTTGGCCAGAGCCTCTACTAATAACGGAGAGCATGCAAGATCATAAACAACACATAAACAATAGATTGATAATCACCATAATCATAGTACTCTCTATCCATCGGATCCCGACAAACACAACATATAGTATTACAGATAGATGATCTTGATCATGTTAGGCAGCTCACAAGATCCAACAATGAAGCACAACAAGGAGAAGACGACCATCTAGCTACTGCTATGGACCCATGGTCCAGGGGTGAACTACTCACTCATCACTCCGGAGGCGATCATGGCGATGAAGAGTCCTCCGGGAGATGAATCCCCTCTCCGGCAGGGTGCCGGAGGCGATCTCCGAATCCCCCGAGATGGGATTCGCGGCGGCGGCGTCTCTGTAAGGTTTTCCGTATCGTGGCTCTCGGTACTGGGGGTTTCGCGACGGGAGCTTTAAGTAGGCGGAAGGTCAACGCGGGGCCACACGAGGGCCCAGGGGGGGCCGCGCGGCCAAGGGCTGGGGCGCCGGCCACCCCTGGCTGCCTCGTGGCCCCACTTCGTTAGGTCTTCGGTCTTCTGGAAGCTTCGTGCAAAAATAGGACCCTGGGCGAAAGTTTCGTCCAATTCCGAGAATATTTCTTTACTAGGATTTCTGAAACCAAAAACAGCAGAAGACAGCAACTGGCTCTTCGGCATCTTGTTAATAGGTTAGTTCAGAAAATGCATAAATATGACATATAATGTGCATAAAACATGTAGGTATCATCAATAAAGTAGCATGGAACATAAGAAATTATCGATACGTTGGAGACGTATCAGCATCCCCAAGCTTAGTTCTGCTCGTCCCGAGCAGGTAAAACGATAACAAAGATAATTTCTGAAGTGACATGCCATCATAATCTTGATCATACTATTTGTAAACATATGTAATGAATGCAGCGATCAAAGCAATGGTAATGACATGAGTAAACAACTGAATCATATAGCAAAGACTTTTCATGAATAGTACTTCAAGACAAGCATCAATAAGTCTTGCATAAGAGTTAACTCATAAAGCAATAAATCAAAGTAAAGGTGTTGAAGCAACACATAAGAAGATTAAGTTTCAGCGGTTGCTTTCAACTTGTAACATGTATATCTCATGGATATTGTCAACATAAAGTAATATAACAAGTGCAATATGCAAGTATGTAGGAATCAATGCACAGTTCACACAAGTGTTTGCTTCTTAAGGTGGAAGGAGATAGGTAAACTGACTCAACAATAAAAGTAAAAGAATGGTCCTTCAAAGAGGAAAGCATCGATTGCTGTATTTGTGCTAGAGCTTTTATTTTGAAAACATGAAACAATTTTGTCAACGGTAGTAATAAAGCATATGAGTTATGTAAATTATATCTTACAAGTTGCAAGCCTCACGCATAGTATACTAATAGTGCCCGCACCTCGTCCTACTTAACTTGGACTACCGGATCTTTGCATGCCATGTTTCAACCAAGTGTCACAAAGGGGTACCTCCATGCCGCCTGTACAAAGGTCCAAGGAGAATGCTCGCATTTCGGATTTCTCGCTTTTGATTATTCTCAACTTAGACATCCATACCGGGACAACATGGACAACAGATAATGGACTCCTCTTTAATGCATAAGCATGTAGCAAAGTTATTATTCTCATATGAGATTGAGGATATATGTCCAAAACTGAAACTTCCACCATGATTCATGGCTTTAGTTAGCGGCCCAATGTTCTTCTCTAACAATTTTGCATGCTCCAACCACTAAAATGATAGACCTTCAGACAAGACGGACATGCATAGCAACTCACATGATATTCAACAATAGTTGATGGCGTTCCCCAGAAACATGGTTATCGCACAACAAGCAACTTAATAAAATATAAAGTGCATAAGTACATATTCAATACTACGATAGTTTTTAAGGCTATTTTGTCCCATGAGCTATATATTGCAAAGGTGAATGATGGAATTTTAAAGGTAGCACTCAAGCAATTTACTTTGGAATGGCGGGTAAATACCATGTAGTAGGTAGGTATGGTGGACACAAATGGCATAGTGGTTGGCTCAAGGATTTTGGATGCATGAGAAGTATTCCCTCTCGATACAAGGTTTAGGCTAGCAAGGTTATTTGAAGCAAACTCAAGGATGAACAAGTGCAGCAAGACTCACATAAAAGACATATTGTAAACATTATAAGACTCTACACTGTCTTCCTTGTTGTTCAAAACTCAATACTAGATATTATCTAGACCTTAGAGAAACCAAATATGCAAATCAAATTTTAGCAAGCTCTATGTATTTCTTCATTAATGGGTGCAAAGCATATGATGCAAGAGCTTAAACATGAGCACAACAATTGCCAAGTATCACATTATCCAAGACATTTTTAGAATTACTACATGTAGCATTTTCCAATTCCAACCATATAACAAATTAACGAAGAAGAAACTTCGCCTTGAACATTATGAGTAAAGCCTAAGGACACATGTGTCCATATGCAACAGCGGAGCGTGTCTCTCTCCCACAAAGTGAATGCTAGGATCCATCTTATTCAAACAAAAACAAAAACGAAAACAAACCGACGCTCCAAGTAAAGAACACCAGATGTGACTGAATAAAAATATAGTTTCAGGGGAGGAACCTGATGATGTTGTCGATGAAGAAGGGGATGCCTTGGGCATCCCCAAGCTTAGATGCTTGAGTCTTCTTAAAATATGCAGGGATGAACCACGGGGGCATCCCCAAGCTTAGAGCTTTCACTCCTCTTGATCTTAGTATATCATTCTCCTCTCTTGACCCTTGAAAACTTCCTTCACACCAAACTTCAAGCAAACTCATTAGAGGGTTAGTGCATCATTAATAATTCACACATTCAGAGGTGACACAATCATTCTTTTCACTTCTGGACATTGCATAATGCTACTGGACATTAATGGATCAAAGAAATAAATCCAACATAGCAAAAGAGGCAATGCGAAATAAAAGGCAGAATCTGTCAAAAACAGAACAGTCCGTAAAGACGAATTTATAAATGGCACCAGACTTGCTCAAATGGAAAAACTCAAAACTAATGAAAGTTGCGTACATATCTGAGGATCACGCTCGTAAATTGGCAGATTTTTTCGAATTTTCTACAGAGAATTATGCCCAGATTCGTGACAGACAGCAATGCTGTTTCTGTGCAGCGATCCCAAATATAACATCAACTTTGACATAGAAACTTTACTTGGCACAAAAACATGATAAGGAGAGGTTGCTACAGTAGTAAACAACTTCCAAGACTCAATAAAACAAAAAATTGCTGTAGGTAAAAACATGGGTTGTCTCCCATAAGCGCTTTTCTTTAACGCCTTTCAGCTAGGCGCAGAAAGTGCAAATCAAGTAACATCGAGAGTAGAAGCATCAACATCATAGCTTGTTCTAATAATAGAATCAAAAGGCAACTTCATTCTCTTTCTAGGGAAGTGTTCCATACCTTTCTTGAGAGGAAATTGATATTTAATATTACCTTCCCTCATATCAATAACAGCACCAACAGTTCGAAGAAAAGGTCTTCCCAACACAATTGGACAAGATGCATTGCATTCGATATCCAAGACAACAAAATCAACGGGGACAAGGTTATTGTTAACCGTAATATGCACATTATCAATCCTCCCCAAAGGTTTCTTTTTAACATTATCGGCGAGATTAACATCCAAATAACAATTCTTTAATGGTGGCAAGTCAAGCATATCATAAATCTTTTTAGGCATAACAGAAATACTTGCACCAAGATCACATAAGGCATTACATTCAAAGTCATTGAATTTCATTTTAATGATGGGCTCCCAACCATCTTCTAACTTTCTAGGAATAGAAGTTTCAAGTTTTAGTTTCTCTTCTCTAGCTTTTATGAGAGCATTTGTAATATGCTTTGTAAAGGCTAAATTTATAGCACTAGCATTAGGACTTTTAGCAAGTTTTTGCAAGAACTTTATAACTTCAGAGATGTGGCAATCATCAAAATCTAAATCATTATGAGCTACAGCAATGGGATCATTATTCCCAAGGTTGGAAAAAATTTCAGCAGTTTTATCACAAGCAGTTTCAGCAGTTTTAGCAATTTCAGGCAGTTTTGTACGCTTTGCACTAGGAGTAGAAACATTGCCACCACCAATTATATTACCATTGATAGTAGGAGGTGTAGCAACATGTGAAGAATTAGCATTACTAGTGGTGGTAATAGTCCAAACTTTAGCTACATTATTCTCTTTAGCTAGTTTTTCATTTTCTTCTCTATCCCACCTAGCACGCAACTCAGCCATTAATCTTATATTCTCATTAATTCTAACTTGGATGGCATTTGCTGTAGTAGTAATCTTATTATCAAGATCATTATTAGGCATAACTTTCAACTTTAAAAGATTAACATCAGAGGCAAGCCTATCAACTCTAGAAGCGATAGTATCAATTTTATCAAGCTTTTCCTCAACAGATTTGTTAAAAGCAGTTTGTGTACTAATAAATTCTTTAAGCATGGCTTCAAGACCAGAGGGTACACTTCTATTATTGTTGTAAGAATTCCCATAAGAATTACCATAACCATTACCATTAGTAGAAGGATATGGCCTATAGTTATTACCAGAGTTGTTCCTATAAGCATTGTTGTTGAAATTATTATTTTTAATGAAATTCACATCAACATTTTCTTCTTGAGCAACCAATGAAGCTAAAGGAACATTATTTGGATCAACATTAGATCTACCATTCACAAGCATAGACATAATCACATCAATCTTATCACTCAAGGAAGAGGTTTCTTCAACAGAATTTACCTTCTTACCTTGTGGAGCTCTTTCCGTGTGCCATTCAGAGTAATTTATCATCATATCATCAAGAAGTTTTGTAGCCGCCCCCAATGTGATGGACATAAAGGTACCTCCAGCAGCTGAATCCAATAAATTCCGCGAAGAAAAATTTAGTCCTGCATAGAAGGTTTGGATGATCATCCAAGTAGTCAGTCCATGGGTTGGGCAATTCTTTACCAAAGTTTTCATTCTCTCCCATGCTTGAGCAACATGTTCAGTATCTAATTGTTTAAAATTCATTATGCTACTTCTCAAAGAAATAATTTTAGCGGGAGGATAATATCTACTAATAAAAGCATCCTTGCATTTAGTCCATGAATCAATACTATTCTTAGGCAAAGATAGCAACCAATCTTTAGCTCTTCCTCTTAATGAGAAAGGAAACACTTTCAATTTAATAATATCACCATCTACATCTTTATACTTTTGCATTTCACAAAGTTCAACAAAATTATTGAGATGGGCAGCAGCATCATCAGAACTAGCACCAGAAAATTGTTCTCTCATGACTAGATTTAGTAAAGCAGGTTTAATTTCAAAGAATTCTGCTGTAGTAGCAGGTGGAGCAATAGGTGTGCATAGGAAATCATTATTATTTGCATTTGTGAAGTCACACAACTTAGTATTTTCAGGGTTGGCCATTTTAGCAACAGTAAATAAAGCAAACTAGATAAAGTAAATGCGAGTAACTAATTTTTTTGTGTTTTTGATATAGCAAACAAGATAGCAAATAAAGTAAAACTAGCAACTAATTTTTTTGTATTTTGATTTAGGTGCAGCAAACAAAGTAGTAAATAAAATAAAGCAAGACAATAACAAAGTAAAGAGATTGAGAAGTGGAGACTCCCCTTGCAGCGTGTCTTGATCTCCCCGGCAACGGCGCCAGAAATTTAGCTTGATACGCGTAGATGCACACGTCCGTTGGGAACCCCAAGTGGAAGGTATGATGCGTATAGAAGCAAGTTTCCCTCAGTATGAAACCAAGGTTTAATCGAACCAGTAGGAGCCAAGAAGCACGTTGAAGGTTGATGGTCGCGAAATGTGATGCGGCGCAACACCAGGGATTCCGGCGCCAACTAGGAACCTGCACAACACAACCAAAGTACTTTGCCCCAACGAAACAGTGAGGTTGTCAATCTCACCGGCTTGCTGTAACAAAGGATTAAACGTATCGAGTGGAAGATGTTTGCAAAGAAAACAGTAAAACAAGTAGATTGTATGCTATGTAAAGAATAGGACCGGGGTCCACAGTTCACTAGAGGTGTCTCTCCCATAAGATAAAAGCATGTTGGGTGAACAAATTACAGTCGGGCAATTAACAAATAGAGAAAGGCATAATAATGCATATACATGACATGGTAAATATAGTGAGATTTAATCCGGGCATTACGACAAAGTACATAGACCGCCATCCAACTGCATCTATGCCTAAAAAGTCCACCTTCAGGTTATCGTCCGAACCCCCTCCAGTATTAAGTTGCAAAGCAACAGACAATTGCATTAAGTATGGTGCGTAATGTAATCAACAACTACATCCTTAGACATAGCATCAATGTTTTATCCCTAGTGGCAACAGCACATCACAACCTTAGAACCTACTGTCACGATCCCAGGTGTCAATGAAGGCATGAACCCACTATCGAGCATAAATACCCCCTCTTGGAGTTAAGAGCAAAAACTTGGCCAGAGCCTCTACTAATAACGGAGAGCATGCAAGATCATAAACAACACATAAACAATAGATTGATAATCACCATAATCATAGTACTCTCTATCCATCGGATCCCGACAAACACAACATATAGTATTACAGATAGATGATCTTGATCATGTTAGGCAGCTCACAAGATCCAACAATGAAGCACAACAAGGAGAAGACGACCATCTAGCTACTGCTATGGACCCATGGTCCAGGGGTGAACTACTCACTCATCACTCCGGAGGCGATCATGGCGATGAAGAGTCCTCGGGAGATGAATCCCCTCTCCGGCAGGGTGCCGGAGGCGATCTCCAGAATCCCCGAGATGGGATTCGCGGCGGCGGCGTCTCTGTAAGGTTTTCCGTATCGTGGCTCTCGGTACTGGGGGTTTCGCGACGGGAGCTTTAAGTAGGCGGAAGGTCAACGCGAGGGGCCACACGAGGGGCCCAGGGGGCAGGGCCGCGCGGCCAAGGGCTGGGCCGCGCCGGCCACCCCTGGCTGCCTCGTGGCCCCACTTCGTTAGGTCTTCGGTCTTCTGGAAGCTTCGTGCAAAAATAGGACCCTGGGCGAAAGTTTCGTCCAATTCCGAGAATATTTCTTTACTAGGATTTCTGAAACCAAAAACAGCAGAAAACAGCAACTGGCTCTTCGGCATCTTGTTAATAGGTTAGTTCCAGAAAATGCATAAATATGACATATAATGTGCATAAAACATGTAGGTATCATCAATAAAGTAGCATGGAACATAAGAAATTATCGATACGTTGGAGACGTAACACCCCTGACATTCCCTATGCTGCTAATGGGCTTCAGCTACGGCAGTATCCTCCTGTTGCCACCTACGTCTTTGAGCTGGATCCCTTATCTACTGCACGTGCAGGGGACTTTCTTTGGAGGCAGGTTAACAGCCTCAGCGACCACTCTCTGTTCCTCGGACTCAATTACCCAATCATTGCCAACCTGAAGAAGCGTGAATCCAAAGCTCCTGATGGCACATTGGTTCCATTCATGAGGAAAAACTGCGTCTACACAGCATACCGGAATATTCGTTATAATCAATACCCTAAAATTTTGCGCTGCAACCTCCAGCCAGATGAAGGTGAGACTGTGGGAGTTATCAGCCTTCCCAAGGATGGTTGGGATAGTGTCCGACAAGCGGCTATGTGGTTTAAGCCTGCTTTAAACATTGCCCGTTCGGTGTTACCTTTAAAAAAACAGTGACACTTTTTTATTATGCTTGAAGTGTTGAGAAGTAGTACACTGTTTTTAGTATGTACTAGTTTGAATCAGTTTATTTGAACACTGCCCTGCTTTTGTATTTCGTGTTGCCTTCATATTATAACCCATGCATGGCTGTTTTAGGATTGACTTTATTTCAGCACTATAATTACAATGTGTGTACGTCCTTTATAATATAGCCACCTCTTGTTGATCATAGTCATGAGAGGACCATTCCTATTTTTTTCGCCGCTAAAGGGTAAAGTACATCCACTGGCACGGGGGTGTGTTCGGTTCCACCCCATCCCCAAACCGAACATGCATCAACTACGAGCAAGGAAGTAGATGTGCGACCTAGGTGACTGTGCGGACCCCACATGTGAACCAAAGAAAAAAACATGTCAATACGGAACTGATGTACATACGACA